>JAPVLO010000095.1:4030285-5373714 GCA_027257055.1 Cephalopachus bancanus | reverse complement strand
GTGATTTTGCCTCCATTTAAGTGATCTGGACTTAGCATTTCATGTGATATAATTTTATGGCTTGCTGAGAACTCATGGAATTACTTTTCTGCTTCCTTAGTTTATTTACTTTCCAAAGGAAAAAGAGCCCTAAAAAAGTTTTTTTAAGGCATGACTAAAACATTCCAAAGTATCTCGATGAAAACATCACATTTTTAATTAATAGTATCTGTTTTTCAGCACTTCAGGTAAAATATCACGATATTTTCTTCAGAACAAATATTTAAAATAAATCTAAAGGCCGGGCACAGTGGCTCCCACCTGTAATCCCAGCACTTTGGGAGGCCAAGGTGAGGGGATGGCCCAAGCCCATGGGTTTGAGACCATCCTGGGCAACTTGGCAAGACCTCATCTCTACAATAAATCAAAAAATTAGCTGGGCATGGTGGCGCACACCTATAGGTGTTACTTGGAAGACTGAGGCAGAAGGATCGCCTGAGCCCAGCAGGTTGAGGCTGCGGTGGCTGTGTGAGTGTGCCACTGCACTCCAGTCTGCGTGACAGAGTGAGACTCCAACTCAAATAAACAAATACATGCATATAAATAAATCTAGAAAACTTTAAATGCTTTTGGAGACATGTTAATGGAAATTATTCTAAGACTTTTTTTTAAAAGATGCAAACTTTAGCATCTCAATGGCACTATTTACCTTTAAATTTATTACTTTTCCTAAAGAAGAGAAAATATTTCAGAAATCTATGAGTATGCTTGCATCTCATGTTTCCATTTTGAGCTGATTATAATTAGTGTAAGTAGCCATAATCAGTCTGATATCTTGTCTTGTTATTGTTTGTGTCTCTCTTTGGTAACATTTGCAGTCATGTTCATCATCTTGTGAAAATGCCCTATTTGATAAACATTCTTCCTATATATCAGGTTTTTCTCAACTTACTGTGGAAGTCCTTTGTATACATCATTCCTGGCTCCTAATTACATGATTCCTAACTTGTGAACCACTTGTCTTTTCCCAATGACAAATATTTATTTGGTATGACCTGTATTAAAATACCATTATAGTGTCATCTTGTCTGATGTTCTATATAGTGACTTATAATTTTATGTTCCTTGGCATTCATTTTTAATATAAGTTGGACTTTCTCATACCAGAAGCAAGGCTTATTTATCCCTGACACAGTTTATAGTTCTTTGACTCTTCCGCTGCCCAGTGTTACTACATAGCTGATCCAGATATCTGCCTTATACCACTGCCTACTGGTGACCACCATCTTATGGAACACCTAGATACAACCTACTTGTCTGATCCTACTGAATCCCATACCTTGCATGGACTGCCCATGTATGCCACTGTGACCACCTCTCAGTCACAGTGTATTCTACTGGACCCGTGCCTGCCTGCTCTAAACTCACCAAATAGAACTCCCCTTGGAAAACATTCTTGGATAATTCCTAGACTCCAGTAAACGCTCTGGCCCACAGGCCCCTCCCTGTCTCTCTTTCTCTTGTTCATTATGGGCTGAGTGAGCATGCAAGTCCTGAACAGCTGTCTGCCAGGATATAGAAGTATCCTAAGAAAGGCAGACTGTAAACATCTATGATCCATCCACTGCACCTCATAAAGGCAGGGCAGGATCTTAAAGCCACTCTCCTGGGAGAGCTCTCAAGACCAATTTAGAGAAAAATACAATGTTCTATCAAGAATGACTCAAAACATGGGCTTTCATCATTTCACAAAACAATCATAATACATATTAAACTTTAAAAATTCACATATTCATATTACTTATTATAATTCTTCAAAGTTAACGTTTTTATGCACACCAATTTTAGACCAATGACATAGCCTTCAAGACCCTGAAATACACATGGTATGTTTCTCCAGTTTTACTCCAACCAAATAGCCCTTGATTGTAAATGGCTGAGACATGACTTACCAAGTGGTGTAACTGGCTAAAGAAGCACCCAAAGAATTCTGCTTATTCTTTTTAAACACCATTAGGGGTTTCTTTAAAAAAAAAAACTTTATTGGCACACAATAATTGTATATATTTGTGGGTTACTTGTGATATTTTGATAATGAGTTGAATTATCAAGTCAGTGTTTAGGATACCCATCTTCAGCAACTTTTAGCATTTCATTGTGTTAGAAACATTTCAAATCTCTCTTCTAGCTATTTTGAAATCCCCAATATATAATTAACTATTGTCACTCTACCATGCTCTCAAACACTAGAACTTATTTTTTCTGTGTGTTTTCTCCATTAATCTATCTCTTTTCATTCCTCCCACTCTTCCTAGCCCCTTCCTTTTAGCTACTAATGGAGATCCCACTGTTCTCTATGTGTTGAGCAATACAACATGATTAAAATGGCTTGAAAGTATGTTGTTAAATGCAGAGTGATAGTGTTGACAAGGAAAGATTAATTAGAAAGCCCTCATAATTGCTCATGATCATTCCTCCCAATGTTGCTCTCTCAATGTAAGTTTCTAAATCTCACTGACTATGTTTGCTGTTCCAATCCTGTTTTTCTCAGTCAAGAAATCATCCCAAATCAAGTATAGGGAAAGTAAAAGGAAATTGTTTGGCTAATCCTTAGGGTTCTCAAAATTAAGGATTTTTTTTTTTTTTTAGAAAGGAATGTATAGAAAGTGAACCATGAATGGGAATTTGTACTAGATTTTGTTTTGTAAACAGAAACTATACTAATAACAATTTGCTTTCAGTTAAAATATGCTTTTATATTTTGCTGGAAAATTTGCCATGAATTTTAATGCTATTTTATTCAAAACTAGCAGTTTGCAAAACTTTTAAAGCTGTAACTGAACGATTAGTGTGTTTTTTTATGTTTGAAATTCAATACAATCTAATCTATATCAAACATAAAAGTGGAAAAGTACAAATTTTGCTAGGATTATTGTCATATAAAAACTATTCCATTTTTTACAGTTTCTTATCCTCCTTTTCCTTATCCTTCCGCATTCATACTAATCTGCAAAATATTATTCACCATTAACTGATTGAAGAAAGTTTTTCTTCTCTGAAAAACTCTAGCTCAAGGAATCCTTAAAGAAACAGATAGAAAAGACAAAACCTCTCATAAAGAATGAATTGTCAGTTTTTCTTATAAATTCAAAGTTGGAAGAAAAAATGGTTTCAGAAATCATATAACAATTTTGTATCAGTGAAGAAACTGTTTAGTGAAAGTCACACACCGTTCAACCCTCTCGAGACTTATTCTGCTTCTTGAAATGTATTCAAGGAGATCAAAACACATTGTGACCCTTACCAGAACGTCTGCATCTTTTTTGGGGGGTGGGGGTGGTTGGGGTCTCATTCTATTGCCCAGACTGGAGTGCTAGATTGCCATAGTCCCTTGGTTTGACATCATTTTGTCGAGTGACAATTTATTATCTCATTAATTTTACACTTATATTTGACTTAATCCTAAAGTTATCAGATACTGAGCAACCTGGGGATTATTATGTATGTCACCTTTAAGCCATTCTTTAAAGTACTATGATTAAGCAGTAACACCCCAAATTAGGCACACTGCCAAACTATTACCATAAAAAAAAATCAAAGAGCCAAATTGTGTTGCATTTGATACAGAAATTGCAGGAAGAATGTGTGTAAGAAACACTAGGCAATTTATACTAATAATCAACACCCATTGGGAGTAAACCAATTATTTCCCAATAGAAAATCTCTGAGGAGTTTTAAAGAATTAACAAACAGGTAGCTGCTTTACACATAGAATACATTATCTTTTTTTTTTAGATCATGCCTTGTAATCTCATGAATATGGAACTGTAGAAAAGGTTTTTCTCACTTATGTGTTGGCCCGGACTCACTTAGACCCATCCCTTTTCTGTTTTAGTCTAAGGGTGGAATATCCATACCACAACCTGAATCATCTCTAAAATGTTATGGCAAAGCGATTACTTGCAGAATTACTGATTTCCAAAGACAACAAAGCAAAAGATAGTACTGCCTTGTTAAAACATAGAAACCTGTTTGAGTTGTGTAACAGTGAAAATGTTAGTAAGAAGATAAAATATTTTTGAACAAAGCATGCTTGGCTTCTTCTCCCTACTGTACTAAACCTCTTTTGTAGAAGAACAAAGGTTTTTAACCTATCTTCTTATCACTTACCATTAACTGATGAAATTATCAAACATTTTAAATTACTTAAGGGTAAGAATGACCATACCATTTTGTGCTTAATGTTCCTCCCTATATTTGTTTATTGTCTTTCCCTTGCTCTTGATTTTTTCGCTCTTTCCTATCTTAACATGAATTGGTATTAGAGACAAAAATATATGGGAACGAAAAGAATTTGAAAGCTTTTCTTCACATATTTTTAAATTACTTCAGCCTAAAGTTGTTTATTTTAAATGGAAAACTCCTCTTCTTTTTTTCCTTAAGAGGCTAGATAAAAACAGGATCAAAATTTATATATGCCAGACTACCTTTGAGTTTCATATTACCAATGGTAATGTAACAATAACATTTGTAAATTATTGTAGATTGTTTGTTTTTACCTATTTCTGTTTTCAGTTCACAACATCAATTGTTGGAACTTCTCAGTAAGTAAGTTATAAAGGTTTTACTATTTCCCAAGACTCCATATTACAAGAGTTACATTTAAATATTCATTTCTTAAAATGCCAAAATGTGTTGCTGGAGGAAGTTATATAATCTCTTTTGCCGGAGATCTTAAGAACAGGGTAGACACCTCTTTTCCTGTTTTACTTAAAATGTAGCTGTGCCTAGAAGCAAAGAAAGAGAGTAACTGACCTCTGGAGATTCTTTTAAGCTCTATAATTTATGAAATGCATGTACAGAATTTGAGAGGAGTGTTTAGACATACCATATGGTAGATTTTCACATAGTTGGAACTTTATAAAATTTGCCTTATACAATACACTTAATATATCTGTTTCAGTGGATTGTAAACATAGTAGTTTCAATGTATTAACCTGATTTAATGGTCAGGCAATACTTATTGAATGGCATAATTGTGTGTGGTAAGCTAAAAAATGTACCCATTTTTTAAAAGGAGATCAAGATGTCTGCAAGGTGGGTTCCCTCTGAAAGCTGTCAGAAAGACTTTGTTCCATTATTCCATAAGCTGAGTGGAGGGCTGCAGGTATTTGGTAACAAGTGTTGATTATCATCTTTCAATTTTTTAAGGTTACAAGGATTTTCTGAATAATGGAAATTACTGGCTAACTAGATTTGGGCTTTTCTTAGAACATCATGTCTCTGTGTTTTGGGTAATTATCTATTGTTTCTGTCATTTACTGCAAATTCTACATTCCATCTCACAAGGTTATCAGGTCTGAAAAGCGTGGTTGGTCAGGTGAATGTTGTATACCAAAAAAAATGTTTGAACACTTACCCTGTTCTTCAATTATCTAAACTATGCCTGCATTAGAAAATTTGCTTAACTACTTTAAAATTATGTGCTATGTTAATTGTGCCTGCCTCATAAACCCTAGGATATATGTATAAATGTATCAAATGGAAATTACTAAGGATAATTGGCTCATATGATTACAAGGTGATCCCAGGATAGGCCGTCTACAACTTGAGCAATGAGTAAAGCTAGTAGGTGAGTCAGTCCAAATCCCCAAATCTAACAACCAATGAAGCCAACAGTGCAGCCCTTAGCCTAAGGTCCAAGAAACCCTTGAGAGACCACTGGTGCAAGTCCCAGAGTCTAAACGTCAGAGATTCTAGAGTTTTATGTTCAAGAACAGGAGAAGAGAAAGCAAAGGCTCCTACCAGGGAAGGGAGAGAGCTGGAGGAGACTCAGCAACCTGCTCATCCCCCTTCTTCTACTGCTTTGTTCTAACCACACAGGCAGCTGATTGCATGGTGCCTGAGGATCATCCTTTCCCAGTCCACTAACACACATGTCAGTCTCCTCTGTAAACACCCTCACAGATACATCCAGAAACAAGGCCTCACCAGCCATCTAGACATCCCTCAATCCAGTCAACTCGACTCCTAGTACTAACCATTACATGATTCAATCCTTAACAGGGTAAAGTAAAAAGAAATACATCACCTTTCTCTGCTTCTAGGGTAAATTATAAAGTCATTCTAATCAGAACATTGAGAAACTACCACCGCAACAATATTGCATTGCGTCAGAGCAGTTTCTTGAGGAAATTTGCTTGGTTTCCCTACTCTCCCGCTCTGTCTTTTCCCTACAGTCCTTAAGGAACTAGGGATTTAATTAGGTGACATACCCAGAGGAAAAGGGGGATAGGTAGGAAGACATTGGTCTGTGAAATATGTAACTGAGTAGCAATTTTATGTAAGAGGCTTAGAGAGAATGCTCAGCGCAAGGAGGGAAAGAACTGGCACTATATTTCAGTAGACAGAACAAATAAATTAGAAGTGAGGGAACAGTGAATATAGTGTATGTAGGCTATCATGTCAAAAATTTTGCCTGTGAAAAGAATTGGTAATATGGAAAGAGTCACTGTGAAAGGCCAAGGTTTTTAATTTGGTTAGTTAGTTAATATGTTTCTTTGAAATCGGCAGGAATTTGGTTAAGGTAAGGATCTAATATAATAAAGGAAGTGGGAGAAATACATTAAAAACTTGGGGAGTGGACACATGACAGAGTGACTCAGTGGGATGGAATTTACAGAGGGGAAACCACTAGTTGTGGACAAAATATTGTAATCTTTTGCCCTACCTTATAGTTAGAGCTCTAAGGATTGCAAATGGCACAAAGTAAACAGATTTTTTAGTGACAAAATTATATGCATACATATATATAATTTTATGTTTTGTACACCTTTTGAATCAGATACTATTTTTCTCATGTCTACAAAATGCAGAAGAATAAATGTGGGAATCTGATCATAGACAATAAATGAAGAGCTAAAAAATAGGATTGTCAAAAGTCTAGATTTAATTGTGATGATGACTTACTGTTCTAAACATATTACAAAATAATTGATAAGCAAAAGGACTGTAGTGTTTTCAGAACAAAGAGAGACCAAATTATCATTGTTATTGGAAATACATTTTGTGTTTCTGAAGTTCTATAGGGTAGGTGTTTTTAATTTTTAAATCACTTCTGAATATCTGCTGTGTCTATCATAAAGTATGCAAAACAGGGCTAACATTTTTTCATATTTATCAAGTTTTTTTCATTACTTTTAGATTGCGTTCTCATTTTTACAAAGTCCTTTATTTCCATAATATGTTGCTATATGGATTACAAAATGGAAAGTTAGTATGCCCATATGGTCTGATGGAAAGATAACTCATGCAGCCCCTGTAGTTTCTCTAGCTGCCCTGAGACCCTAGTCTGGCATTCAAACAGGATCTTCTGGATTTTCTTAAGAGTCAGCTCTACTCTTCTTGATGACTGACAGAGCAGTACTGCTTATTAAACATGATGTTTTAAATTTCACTTTAGCTTTTAAATGCTTTCTTTAATAGTTGACCAAACAGAACCCAAAAGTGAAATCCAAAATATAAACTGATACTAGCTTCTCTTGCTCTTCTAAATTGCCTCGGTAAGTGATAGCGATCTTGACATTCACTTGAAAATTACTATTATTGTAGGCAGTAATAACTAAGAGTTGGAAAATGTGAATTTTTTGCTATTAGAACTTCATCAGACAAGTATGAGATAATAATTCAATGCTGGTTTGTTTTTTTTTGTTTGTTTTTTTTGGGGGGGTCTGGCAGTCAGGTAGTTTTAATAGTCAAACATAATTACATAATTTATTTAAAATATATTGATTATGTTAATGGTTATCTTTCGGTTTGTTCTTTTTGTTAAGACAGCCAATATGCTCATTTTGTTAATAGTTTTTTCACTATTGTCTTTTATAATAATTAAACTTTAAATTGTTAATTAAAAAAAGTTTCATAGTTATATAAAACAGAAGTCCTACACATATTCATTAAGAAATTAATTAGTTGCCATTAATTTGTTGTTAGTGTGTCACTAGAGCTTCATAATTTGAAAATGTTTGGGTCTCAGGCTCACTCCAAAAAAAAAATGTTTTGGGTAATATGTCAAGAAACTTATATTTTAAAATAGTTTAATTTGTTTTTCAAAAGCATTTGAAAAAATGAGGGTAATCTTTTTAGAAAATCATAAAAGGATACAAATAAATAAGTCAAAAATAAATTTATCTATAGCCAACCCAAATTGAATTGCACTTTACCTAGCCACCGTTCTGGAAACAGACACTACTTTTCACTTTTCCTACAAATTCTAGACATGATATGATTGATTAAAAGTGTCATTTGGAATTACAGATTTTTAAGAACACGATTTTGCAGTTTTTGAAACTGATTATACTCTAAACATCATGAATACAACTGAAAAATATTAACTTAAAAGAAAAATCTAAATTTTAAAAATGTGTGATTCACTGAATACTTGACATGAACACATTTTATTTCTATATCCTCATGTATGTGTATTTGTATCTATATTTATGTATCTGTGAATGTTCGCTGTGAAGATCAGCTTCCTTAGATGGCTCCCAATAACCCTAAAATTCTAGTATTCTAATATTCTACATAATCTATGCTCCTTAATATAGACTGGACTTCAAGACTTAGTTCTAATTACTAGAATGTGATAAAAGTAATGATCTATCACTCCAAAGATTTGGCAACAGAAAGAAAGACTTTGGCTTCTCTCTTACTCACTTTCTCTTGCTCTGACACTTGATCACTTGAATGGAAACCAACTTCCATACTGTGACCTGCTCTGCAGGAAGGCTCATGTGTCAAGGAAATGAGAAAGGATTTTGACCAACGTCCTTTATGAATTCAACACTCCTGAGTAAATGAATCTTGCCAATAGTCACATGGGTTGTGATCCTTTCCTGTTTCCGAGCCTTCCAAGATCGTTGAGTCTGCAGATGAAACTGTAGCCTTGATCATGACCTTGATTGCAGTTTTATAAGAGACTCTGAACCAGATGTGACCTGATTATTGAGCAACAGAAACTATGAATTAATAGATTGTTTTAAGCCATTCATTTTGAGACAATTTGTTATGTAGTAAAAGCTAACAAATGCATCCATGTGTTTATCTATCTACATTAGCACATAAGACAATAAAAATACCATTTGTTTGGGTATTTCCTATCAATCTTCCAGCTAACAAAGGCAGTGGTGAATTTTTTAGGTGTCATAAGAAAAACAAACAAACAAATAAACAAAAATCCTTCTGGTTATTTCTTTTCTTATTATTTATTGCACAGATTAGTTTAAATTCTAGACATGAGAAAATGTATGTTTTATAAATGTGAACCATGGAAACTACTGTAACAAGACCTGCAGGTACTTTGCATGACTCCTTCTTTGCTGGTTCAACAATAACATAAATGTTTATTAAACTTCTCTGACATTGTAGGTTGAGTAGGCAGCAATGTAGGCTATTCAACATATCTTTATTTTTTTCCAGTGGTTTCCTTCTGCTTCCCATTATGAAATGATATTCTCACTTTTATTTTTATATTTTTCTTCTGATGGAGCAGCATGGTGTTTTCATTTTCAATCATATCATGTGTATTTATTTGTGTCTATGCTGACTTTGTAAAATTAATTCCTGGAGTTCATAGTTGTATGCTTCAAAGACAGACTTCTCAGAACAAAGTAAAAAAGAAAATGTGGCATCCATTTCCCAATTTACACAGTGATTCCATATTTTCAGGAAAGTTGTTTTGGGAAATATTTATGAAGTAATAACATTTTGATTTCATTTTACATGATATTAATAATGCTAATGATACAAATAATTTTTTAAAGATTAAAAATCAACTTGGATAAGGTTACAAAGTTAGTAAGAAATTACATTGAAGCTGGGCTCTGTGGCTCAGCCTGTAATCCCACGCCTTTGGGAGGCTGAGGTGAGTGGATTGCCTGAGCCCGCGGGTTCGAGACCCGCCTGGGCAGCAAGACCTCATCTCTACAATAAATAAAAAAATCAGCTGGGCATGGTAGCGCATGCCTGTAATTCCAGCTACTTGGAAGGCTGAGGCGGAAGGATTGCTGGAGCCCAGCAGGTCGAGGCTGCGGTGGCCGGGAGCAGCCACTGCACTCCAGTCTGGGCGACAGAGTGAGACTCCAACTCAAAAAATAAATAAATAAATTACATTGAAAATGGAATTGATATACTTTGAATTATAAATCTTCTTTTTACTGTGAATAAGAATATTGAGCCTAAACAACTAACTAATAAATTATTGACAATTCAAAATTATATAACTCTGCATTGCTTTTAAACCTTTTGATTTTTTATCAGTATAATAATGAATCAGACTAGATAATCTCTAATGATTCCAAAAACCTTAATGAGTAATGATTCTTCTCAGCTCACTTCTCAACTCACACTTGATGATGAGCCTTATAACACTATATAGAAAGAACAGTCTAAAAAATATCTATTTGATGAAATAGATTCTGTTGGAAGGTGACATAACACATCCCAAACTAAAGCTACAGAAGGTCCCCAACTTATTATTGTTTAACGATATTTTAAACTTTATGATGGTGTGAAACTGATACACATTCAGTAGAAACTATACTACAAATTTTAAGTTTTAATCTTTTTTCTGAGTTGGTGCCACACAGTACAATATGCGTGATGATACTGGTGAGCCCATCTCCCTGACAGCCACATGATCATTGGGGTAAACAATTGATGCTCTACAGTGGACTGTGATACTAGATGGTTTTTTTATTCCCATCTGTAGGCTAAAGTAAGTATTCTGAGCATGCGTAGGCTAGGCTATGATGTTTGGTAGGTTAAATGTATTAAATGCATTTTTAACTTGACCATATATTCAACTTATGATGGGCATGTAGGGATGTAACCCAATTGTAAGTCAAGGAGCATATGCGGTATGTTCAATGACTTATATTTTATATTCTGGTAATTAATTCAGTTCTTTTTTTATTGTACTTAAAGGGATACTCTATAATTTATGAAAGAGATAATTATGTGTAATAGACTTTGAATTTCAGGAAACAAAATTATTGAAGAAATGCTAGAATAAAGTCATATAATGACAACAAAACAGAAAGCATTAAATGAGACTTGAGATTGACTTACTAGTTATCTTTCTGTGACTCATTTCCACATACTCCCTCTTCTTTATTTCTGTTTTCTCTTCCTTATAAATCATGCTTTTTTCAGCTGCAAAATATGACTCTATTAGTTCATTGATTTTTCTAATATTAAATTGTATAGTCTCCATTCAAACATTCAAATATCTCTTATTTCTTGGAACATAGTAATACTTTTACTTTATTTTCTTTCTTGTGATTCCAATATATGAAGCTTTGAAGATTTGATTTGGTTGTTATTTCTGGCTTTCAACTATGTCAAGCAAAGGAAAATCTTTACTTCATGGAGGCAAGCTGGAAGGATCTAATAGGTTAATATGAACATATTAGAAAGCAAACACATTCTTTCAAAGGCTAGATATGCTCAAGTGTCTCTTATTTCGAAGGTCTAAAAATAACTCAAATTCCAAGGCCTCATTTTCCTTTGAAACTTAAAGCCACACCTTTAAATTAGGTAAATTGCCTTGGAGTTCACTCACTATATGTGTGGATGTAAGTTAACATTTCAAGGCATGCTTTGAGCCCAGTACTCTAGGTTTTGAGCAAAATCTAGTCATAAAGCCCCAACTTTACAAAAACACAAAAATATTTTCTCTATACCCCATGATATTTTTATCAGTTTATTAAAGAAATTATGTTTTGAAGATTTGAAGAAGATAGTGTAAATGTGTTAAGCTTATTCTAATTAAACTAAATATTAAAAAGAATGTACAACATGATATTTTCTGTATCACGTAAAATTACTTGCTTTGCCAAGAGTTTTTTTATATTATTATTTAAGGGTTACTCTTATGCAGTTTCTATATGAGTATCACTATCAGTAATTATTAATCTCTTAAATTTAGACATTTCCTGTAGTTTGACAAACACCAAGAAAAGCTCAATTAAATTGAAAAAAGTGTTTTTCTTGAAGCTTAACATGGATGAAGCGGTTACCTGCACTAAATCTGTGTTTTGTATTTAAACAATTGGATTTAAAATGCTGCAATGAATAACAATGAATAGCATGAGGGGAGAATCCCTAAAAGTGGAATTTTTTTGGAAGGCAGGCCTCTTGTAGTAGACTTCCCCCATAGGTAAGTGTTCTAGGAATCCATCAGCATCAGTGTATGTACCAGATAGCACTGTTGTGAAAGGCTGCATTTGGATTCAATGATTTTTTTCAATGTATTTACCCATTTCATGATAGGTGACTTGCCCGCACACCTGCCCACACCACACTGAGTGTTCAGTAGTTTTTGACCAAAAATGCCATAACGTCCATGCCCCAGCCACCCAATTCACTCAATCTCACCCCAAGGTACCTTTTTCGTTTGTTTGTTTCCCCAGATGAAAAAAGTCCTTAAACATTTTGCCAATGTGGCAGAGGTGAAACAACATTGTAACAACAATGACAGAAGCACTAAAAGACATCAGAATCGATGAGTTTAAAAACGATTTTGAGCCATGGGAAAAAAATGTGTCCATAGGTGTTTTGCATCAAACGGAGAGTACTTTGAAGGTGACTTAAGTTTAGACATGTAAGAATAAGTATACATTTTTAATGATGAAATTCCAGTTTTTTGGGATATCCCTCATATATACATTATGGATCCTCTAAGTACATATTCAAAAAGGAGCTATTTTTCTTAAACTTAAGTTATATAGTTGCAAAAAGAAAATAAATTGTTATACTTTATTATATCCCAAGCAAGAGGTTTAAAATTTTGAAAGATAGCAGAGAGATGTCTGATAGTACAACAGTTATGTAGGCTCTATTCTGAGTCTAATCAGATATGATCATAGCATAAACATTAAAAGATATGAATAAAATTCCAGTGTTTAAAAGCAGTGTGATGATTGGAGAGAATACAAACTTCAGTGTCAAACAACTTAAGATTTGATTCTCATCTGCCACTATGTGCATGTGAGTTAGATTTTCTCTTTATAAAGGGTACACTGTCACTGTTAGAGATACCCTTTCAGTCTATTCAGGCTACTATAACAAAATATCTTAGACTGGGATATTTAAAACACAAGGAAATTTATTGCTTACAGTTCTGGAGCTGAGAAGTTCAAGGTCAAAGCACCAGCAGATATGATGACTGATGAGGGCCCCTCTCTGCTGCAGAGCTGGAACTTCTTGCTGCAACCTTGCACAGTGGAAAGAGTGCACAAAAAATTCTCTTAGACCTCTTTCATAAGACACTAATCCTGTTCACAAGGACTCTGATTTCATGATCTAATTACCACTTGAGGACCCTACCATTTAACAATAGTGTCTTGGAGATTTTATTTCAGTATATGTGTTTTGAGGGGACATCAACATTACGACTATATGAGATACTTTAATGTATATCACTAGCATAATACATGATTTATAGTGAACTTACAATCAGTGTCAGATTGTGATGGCTATAGGTTCGTTATCTGAAACAGTGTTTGAGATAATTTGAGAACAGAGATGTATCCTGTTTTTTAGCTTGCATTTGGATTAACTGTACTAGTCAAGGGTTATTTTTTCTAGTACTTAACCAGAATTGAGTCTTTTCTATGGAACCAGAGATTTATATTTGTGCAACAAAAATGATCATACTAATCATAGTTGATATCTTAATAAAAATGATCATACTAATAAATATTTAATATCTTAAATATTAAAAGGCACAAGTAGACAATAGAATATATATTGTATATATTCCATAGTGTATATATATATATATTCAATAGTGTATATATATCTACTTTAGTAGTTGGTAAGCTGAAAACATGCAAAACTAATTTTAATTGCTTTATTGTCTTAAGGGTCACTCTATTTGCTTAAAGTTAACTTAGGCCAAACTTGTATAAATTATTTGTGAAATGGATGGGAAAGGTCAGTGATGGATAACTAGATTTAGGAAAGGTCTAATCCAGCAGATATTAATTCAATACATGTGGGTCATTTACTTAGGATATTTGTATTTATCCATTACTGCTAAGCAGATGAAGCTTGAATTCAGATACTTAAAAATTTTTTTTATTTAGTTTCATTTTTTAAAATGCTCAATTTTCTAAACATGTCATTTAGATTATTCCACTACAATCTCAAAATAGTCAATTTTGTCATTCCCCCATGTTCATTCTCACACTGTTTTAATATGCACACATATCTGAAAGAGTTGTTATTCCAGTAAAGATAACATTTTCTTGTAAAATAGTTTTATGATGATACTCTTTGTGAATGTTATTCTCTAATATTATTTTATACAATAAGCAGATCATATGTACATGGTCGTAGTGCCACATAGACTTAATAAATTATATCTTGATACCACTGAAGCATTCCATTCCCTTATCCCTTGTTTTATGATGATCTTTTTTCAATGCCATTCACATAATACTTTCATAAGAATATACTTATATCTCATTACTTATTTCATAAAATAATGTTCCTTTGTATTGATATTCACAGGACATTTTTATTGATCCTACCTGATTTATTTAATTTCCATTCATCTGAGACTAAAAGCATAAGGGCTAAATATATCATTAGGATGTTTCAGGTTCATTCTGCAGTTTAAATGACACAAGGCAGTTATTAGGTCTTTTGATAGATGCCATGCTATGGACTCCAGTTCTGTTCAATTTCCGTATCTGTTCTCACACTTATTTATAGTGGAGCTGAAATATCTTTGAAAAGAAGTGCATGCAAACACTACGTCATATAATCTAAGTGTTTCCCACCTAGTAACACAGGTGTCTGATTCAATCTAACAAGAAAAAGGTGATATGGCTTCACATTTGAAATAAATCATGCTTTATTCTTTTTGTTAAAATTGGAAATAAATGAAAACGTTGATTTAAATAGACAAACAAGTATCCTCAGAGAACATAAGCAGATTAAACTCTTTGACATCAATATGAAACAAGTTTATTATGATTTAAAAATATATAATAAAATACAAGTGCTTTAGAAATATAATATCTCAGTGTTACTTTCTTAATGCTAACAAATAAGATAATGAGTTGATATAATGAACAATTATTATTTTCTGAACAAAGTACCTATTTTTCTGGTAATCATTTTTTCTGTCTTTATTTTTAAGTCAATTTTCTCTAGTCAAAAATAGTCACAATTGCATTTATAATTTAATAATGTGCTTACTGCTTGCAACAAAGAGAGACACCACACACCATGGTGAACTATGGGCATCTGATTGCATCAGAAAAGGGGTAAGTTTATAACTGGGCATCTTAATAAATATTATCTAGAAGGAAGGAAAACTAGATAAAAGCTAAAGCGGAAATTGATAAGAAAGCAACAGTTACCCATACAGACCAGAATAGATGGATGCTTAGCAATTTGTGGTATGTTTTACCTATGCTTAGCCAAGTTTATGGAGTGATTTCATTCTCTGTTTCACTTATTCATGGTCTCAGAGTGGCTTTTTTTTAATTGATTATTTTTGAGATTACGTTTAGTAGGATAAAACCAAGACATTCCTGTGTGCAGTCCAGTGCCTAAGAGTCTGAGGTTTAGCTGTGTCAGGATAGTTTCTCCACCACCAGAGGCTGCTTTTTCACTTTAAAACTTCCTTCTATGTGAAAGCAGATTGTAAGGCTTGCTCCAGGGCCCCAGGAAAGCCTCTTCATTGGCATGAAGATCATTTCTCCCATAAAGTCTTTTTACATTCTGTTGGGCATAAGTTAAAATAAAAGGGGAAAAAAAGTGAGGATGGTTAATGGGGTGCAAAATTACAATGAGAATGAATGAGATATAGTATTTGATAGCACAACAGGATGACTTTAGTCAATAATAGTTTATACACACACACACACACACACACACACACACACACACACACACACACACATATATATATTTTGAGTCAGGGTCTCACTCTGTTGCATAGACTGGAGCGCAGTGACACCACCACAGCTCACTGCAGCCTCCATCTCCTGGGATAAAGTGACCCTTCCACCTCAGCCTCCCCAGTAACTGGGACTACAAGCATGTACCACCATGCCAGGCTTTTTTTTTTTTTTAATTTTTGTAGAGACAAGGTCTCACTATATTGCATAGGTTGATCTCAAACTCCTGGACTCAAGCAATCCTTCTGCCTCAGCCTCCCAAAGTGCTTGGATTATAGGTGTCTATATTAAAATAACTAAGAGTAGCCAAATCTGAAGTAGAAGTAGGAAAAAAACTGAGAAAAGCTTTAAGCACTTTTGAGGAAAGTACCAATCTAACATTCCATTCCCAGACAATTACTCCAAGTGTTCAGGTTGAATAAGAGCACTGCCTGGTACACAGAGTATCAAAAACCCACATTTTGTTCATCTTTTCTTCCTTTCTTAGAGAGCTAGCACAGAATGTGCTTCAATAAAATAAGCAAACCAAGATAGAAGAGCCAGGTAACAGAGGAGTCACTAGAGGTAAGTTAAAGAATTTCCCAAGAGAATGCAGGATGAATGGTCAAAGCTAGCATATCTGAAACAGAAGGGCAGAGCAACCAGCCCATGCTGAAGTTTGGAGGTCTGAGGTTCTGACTTTTAGTGGTAGACTGCCTGTATGGAGACTGATTGTCAATCAAAAAGAGTTGGGGTAGTAGGCTGCCTGTATGAGGTGACTAACTTTTGACCAAGGAGAGTTGAGGTAGTCAGCTGCCTGTGTGAAGAGACAGATTGTCAGTCAAGGAGCACTGAGGTAGTGCCTGCCTGGAGAGACTGGCAATTAAAGAGAGTTGGGGTACTAGGCTGCTTCTGTGGAGACTGATTGTCAATTAAGGAGAGTTGAAGTGGTAGGCTGCTTATGTGGAGAGAATGATTATCAATCAAAGAGAGTTGGGATGGTAGGCTGCCAATGTGGAGAGATCTATTTTCAGTCAAGGAGAGTTGGGGTGATAGGCTGCCTGTATGAAGAGAGCTGAAGATGGTATTCCTGAAGAAAACAGAAGTCTCAGAGAGGTTGTATCATATGAAAAGAGGGCTAGGGCAATTTTATCCAGGAGGGTGAGCAAGATAGAGGAAGCTTGACAACCTTTCATGGCAGTGGCTTGAAAATACAAATAATCCACCCATGAGAAACTGACACCACAGGTTTCAACCACAGATGACAGCAAGGTGTTGACACCACAGGTTTCAACCACAGATGACAGCAAGGTGTTGATTCACACAGATGACATTATGTGTCTTCATGATGATTAATTACAATAAAACTCTTTTACACCATTCAGGCTCTAGTCTCTATAAACCATGGAAGAAAGAGAAATGTATCTCTAAAATGCAGACTGTGACAAAGGATGGTAATCAGAATAGGATGTTGAATCAGTGGTTTATGAATATGGACTCTAACTATATAAAGCAAAGAAATTATGTTATAAATAGAGAACAGTCAAATATACTGGTGAGCTGAGATTTAATAATGGAGCAATATTTCTCTTTAAGCGGGAGGAGAGCTAACCAGGAAACAAGGATGAAAGTAACTCTTCCTTTGTAACAGAAGGAAAGAAGGAGGAATATTAATGCATGTAATTAACACTATATTTGTGCTACTGAAGTATATTTTTACAACTTTTATTCTGTCATAAATTTCTATAGAAAGTAATTGCTACAAGAGCAATGTGCTTGCAAATTTATTTTTTAAAACCTCTTTACAGTTATTTTATTTTTATTTTTATTTTTTTGTATGTGGAGTACGAGTTAGAGTCGGTACATAGGTGGTTTACAGACAGGTGAAGTTTGGGCCTCCCATTGGACCTCACTTCACCGGATTAGGATCAGGCATGCTTATTGATGTTACATGCCCCCCTCCCCTGGCAGTGTCCTACTACTGCCAATCCCTTTCTTGTAGTATGATAAATGTTCAGGGTCCACTTATGAATGAGAATATGTGATACTCAGTTCATTGTTTCTATGATAGACCACTGAGTATTATAGACCTTAAATCCATCCTAGTTACTGTGAAGTCCATAATTCTATTCTTCTTTATGGTTGTATAATATTCCATTTTGAAGATGGACCACAGCTTTTTTATCCAGTTCACTTTTGATGGGCGGCAGGATTGGTTCCATATTTTTGCTATTGTGAATAGTGCTGCAATAAACATGCATGTGCGGGTATCTCGTTTTTATACAATGATTTAAATCCCTCCAAGTATATTCCCAGAAGGGGGATTGCTGCACTGTATGGAGGTTCAATTTCTAGAAACAGAAACAGGCTGGGGTGGTAGCTCATGCCTGTAATGCTGGCAGTTTGGAAGGTTGAGGTAGAAGGATTGCTTGAGCCCAAGACTAGCCTGGGTAACATAGCGAGACCTCATCTCTACCAAAAAATTTTTTTAAAAATGAAATTAGCAGCCGTGCTCGGTGCCTCAGCCTGTAATCCCGTGCCTTTGGGAGGCTGAGGTGAGTGAATTGCTTGAGCCCGCGGGTTTGAGACCCGCCTGGGCAGCGAGACCTCATCTCTACAATAAATAAAAAAATCAGCCGGGCATGGTAGCGCATGCCTGTAATTCCGGCTACTTGGAAGGCTGAGGCAGAAGGATCGCGGGAGCCCAGCAGGTTGAGGCTGCGGGAGCGGCCACTGCACTCCAGTCTGGGTGACAGAGTGAGACTCCAACTCAAAAAAAAAATATTAAATTAGCAGGGCATGGTGGTGTGTACCTGTTGCCACAACTACTTAAGGGGTTGATGTGGAAGGATAACCTGAGTCCACACGTCAAGACTGTGCTGAGCAGCGATCATGCCACTTACTCCAGCCTGGACAACAAAGTGAGACCTTGATTTTTTAAAAATGGCAATCCTGAACCTTGCATGCTTCCATGCCTCTGGGTTCCACTACCACTATGGTCCAAGATGACATACACTGATGGACTTGCTGTCATGGGCCAGAACTTAATTTTAAGCATGAATGACAACAGCTTTGTGGTGAGTGCTTTTAACAGGACAATCTCTAAAGTTGATGACTTCTTGGCCATTGAGGCAAAGGAAACCAAAGTCGTTGGTGTTCAGTCTTTGAAGGAGATGGTCTCCAAGCTGAAGAAACCTCAGCTGATTATCCTCCTTGTGAAAGGCAGTAGAGCTGTTGATGATTTCATTGAAAAACGGGTACCATTGTTGGATACTGGTGACTTCATCTTTGAAGGAGAAAATTCTGAATATAAGGCTATAAGAAGACAATGTTGAGAGCTCAAGGCCAAGGGAAACTTATTTGTGGGGAGCAGAGTGAGTGACAGAGAGGAAGGGGCCCAGTATGGTCAATTGCTCATGCCAGGAGGCAACAAAATATGGTCCCACATCAAAACAATCTTTCAAGGCATCACTGAGAACCTGTCTGTGACTGAGTGGCAGAGGAGGAAGTGGGACACATTGTGAAGTTGGTGCACAATCGGATAGAGTGTGAGGATATTCAGTTGATCTGTGAGATATATCACTTGATGAAGGTTTTCAGAGTATGAATCGAGATGAGTTGAGGAGTGGAACAAGACGGAACTAGACTTGTTCCCGATTGAAATCACAGCCAACTGTTCGTCTCAAGTTCCATGATACTCATGGCAAACATCTGCTGCTAAAGATCAGGAAACAGGGAGGGGCGGAAGGACACCCGGAAGTGAACAGTCATCTCTGTACTGTAGTATGACATTCCTACCACTCTCATTGGAGAAGCTGTCATTGGTTGGCATTTATCTTCTCTGAAGGATGAGAGGATTTAAGGTAACAAAATGCTGAATGGTCCCCAAAAGTATCAGTTTGACGGTGACAAGAAGTCATTCCTGAAAGATATTCAGACGGCCCTGTATGGCTCTAAGATCACCTTTTATGCCCAAAGCTTTATGCTGCTAAAACAGGCAGCCACTGAATTTGAGTAGAATGGGTATTCCTATATAGTTATTTGTTTACTGGCTAAAAATCCTCTCACAGACAATGCTGGGTGAGCTGGGTGGCAGTGCCCTAAGGTGGAGAGTGCGGTGGATTGTCTGGAACATATTCCTAGGAAAGATAAAAGATGTATTTGATCAAAATCCAGAATTTCAGAACCTGATATTAAATGACTTCTTTAAGTGGGCTGTTGAAAACTGCCAGGACTCCTGGTTTGGGGGCAGTGTTTCACCACTACGGTCTCCTTCTACAGTGGCTACAGATATGAGATGTTTCCAGCCAACCTCATCTAGGCTCAGTGGGATTGCTTTGGGGCTCACACCTATGAACTCTTAGCCAAGCTGGGACTGTTTGTTCACCATCTAGATAGGCCACAGTGGCAACGTGTCATCCTCCTCATACAACACCTGATCAGGTTGTTTCTGCTACCCTCCAAGATTCCGTAGGCAGGACATTCCATAGGGTACATAGGGTACACACACTGTTGCCATGGTTCTTTGCCATATTTTCTGCTTAGCACTTTTAAAATAAAATAATGTAAGAAATTCCTGAAAAAAAATTGACAGTCTAAATTTCCTCTTCAAGAATTAAAGTCAGTTTAAAAAATTACCATATGAAATGTTGATTTAATCAATGAGCATTTATGAAAAAGCCTTTTGAGATATTTGAAAATTAGGTAAGAAAACTCATCCCAGAAAAAGTACCACATACCTCATTGTTGAATACCACTACAGTCACCTTCAAAGTACTCCACTTGGGAAGTTATGCACCAATGCCATCATCATGTCCACCCATCAAAACAATTTTGGAATCCTTTTTCTGGAATGGCCATCAGAGTTATCATCATATTACCCTTGATTTCCAGAATGTCATTAAAATGTCTTCCTTTCAATATTTCTTGTATCTTCAGGTAAAGAAATAAGTCATGGGGGGGCCAGGTCAGGTGAGTAGAGTGAATATTCCAATATAGTTATTTGTTTACTCCCTAAAAATCCTCTCACAGACAGTGCTGGGTGAGCTGGTGCATTGTCATGATGCAAGAGTTCCTTTGGGACCATTTTTGCACACAACTTTCTCATGCTAAGATCTTCAGATAAGATTTTCCTGCTTCTCTATTGATATTTTATTCTGTCCTCTATGCTTCTCACAATCAGCTAATGAGTTTGATGTACAATTTGATGAAATTTTGCAATGTTTTCATCAGTTATGCTCATTACTGGCTGTCCTGACCTCTCTTCATCAGTGATGCTTTCTCTTCCTTCAGAAAAATGTTTGATCCATTTGTACGCTGCTGTTTTCTTCATGGCATTATTCTTATAGCCTTGGACTAACATGCGCCTGATTTTATTTCCACTCTTTCCAGGTTTAACAAGAAATTTAATGTTTGCTCATTGCTCTGATTCAATCTCTGACATTCTCACAATGACACACAAAGCCATGCAACAACAATAATGAACGGCACTCAGCAAGACATTGCCACATGTTGACATGAACACGGATGTGAGACACTGACATACTGAGGTTATGAAACCTTACTGAGCTGTTGTCCAGTGCTGCCAAAGTAAATGTATGTCTTGTTCATGAACTTAATTGTCACACCTCATATATGCCAGATAATCAGATATGTTAATTGAATAAGGGCAAACTGGTTGAATATTTTATTTGTATTTTTTTCACATTCTAGTATCATTTTTTTTTGAATAACATTTAATTACCTGAAATGAGGAGATTAAAAAGGCGCCTCATGGAAGATATACTTTGAGAGTGAGATCAAGATCCCTTTTTTAGGAAAAAATATCAAACTGTATTAAAAGAGAATAGCAGTCAGCTGGGCTCGGTGGCTCAGCCTATAATCCTGCGCCTTTGGGAGGCTGAGGTGAGTGGATTGCCTGAGCCCGCGGGTTCGAGACCCGCCTGGGCAAGTTGGCAAGACCTCATCTCTACAATAAATAAAAAAAAAATGAGCCGGGTGTGGTAGTGCACTCCTGTAGTTCCAGCTACTTGGAAGGCTGAGGCGGAAGGATCGCCGGAGCCCAGCAGGTCAAGGCTGCGGTGGCCGGGAGCGGCCACTGCACTCCAGTCTGGGCGACAGAGAATTCAACTCAAAAAAAAAAAAAGAGTGAGAGAATAGTAGTCATTACTTTCTGTAATGATATCATGTTAATTTATGTAATCTGAAATTAATGAAACTATTTTACATTCAAATATATTGACATTTATATTTTGAAATAACGCAAGAATCTATTATGCTCTATTTTGTTGTTTTCTTATTGCAGAAACCTGTCATTATGTAAGCAACTCTTTGTTAAGAGATGTCTGATGTGGTATATGATTATATTGCCACCCATCTCTTTTTGGCAATTATTCTCCCTATGAGTACATTTCATAAGGGAAGTCTTACTTATGAATCTTTGCAAAGAGTTAACAGCATATTATTAAAGGAAAATACATGTACCTTGCCATTGCAACATCTTACAAAAGATGTTTCACCTAAAGTATAGGTTACTTTCTTAAAACAAGAGTTTTTGAAACAATTATATTTTAAGCAGAGTGTCTATAAAAATTATGAATGTGTTTCAAAATACAGTGTTTTTATTTCAATTCCTTATTAGGCTCGGGTTCATTACTATAAAGAGCTAAATTTAGAAAATTGTTTTTCCTCCCACTAAAGTATTCAATTAAAAGAAAGCAAACAAATGAATGTTTCAAAGAAGTATATTTTTAGAATAATATTTATATATACAACAAAGCTGCATTTCAAAGGTATGCTTAGAATAAAAACCAAATTGAATTTCCTGTTGAAAGGATTTAGAAGACTCACCCTTTCAAAGTGGAATTTTGAACTTTGTCTACAAAATAGTCATTTTCACAATATTTATTAGTGCTTTTGTATCACATGTGAGATGCTGTGATATGTACTATTAAAATACATGTATAAGGCATGATCACTTTTCTAGAACATACATAGTCTAAGAAATAAAATAGAGAAAATTACTAAATATTAATATACAGCCAAAAGTACAAGATGCCAGCAGAAATGTGTAAAAATAACTATGAAGGATGTTGAGATTACTTTTTTAGTGTGAGAATTCTCTTACTGGCAGGCTGCTAAAGGTTGAATAGAATTTGGTAGTTTGGCGACTATTTTAGTATTCTAGGGCTACTGTAACACATTGCCACAAGCTAGATGACTTACAACAGGAGAAATTTATTTTTGTATGGTTCTGAAGCCAGAAGTCCAAAGTTTAGGTGTTGACTGAGCCACAGTCCCTCTGAAGACTCTTAAGAGAATCATGCTTTGCCTCTTCTAACTTCTGGTAGTTTTAGGTGTTTCTTAGCTTGTCGTTCCATAAATCAAATATCTTCCTCTGTCTTTATATAGCCTTTTACTCTCTCTTTTATAAGGATACTTGTCATTGAATATGGAGAGTACCAAAGACGATCTCATCTCAAGATTCTTCATGTAATTACATCTGCAAATACCTCTTTTTCGAAATAAGTCACACTCACAGGATTAATGGACTAGGTCATGAGTACACATTTTGTTGGCTACCATTCAACAGGCTACAGTCAGAGATTGGTGTGAGTGTTTCTAAGCAGTGGGGAAGGAATAATGTGAACTGATTTACAGAAAAGGCAAAATAAATAGGATGTTTTAAAATAAACAATTGGTCAATTTAGAAAAGTAATATAATGAGTGAATATTTGGATGGTCAGCTGGAATGAGATCAGAAAAGACTTTAGTATGAGATGAAGAATTTTGGAAATCTCTCGTAGGTAATGAGGAAGTATGGAGATGTATTTAACAAAGAAATTACATGATTGAGTTTTTGTTTTTAAAAAAATTATGAGGTAAAAGGAAGGAAAAAGTAAAAGGAAGGAAGGAAAGTAAATGAAAGAAAATAATAAAGGAAGAGTAAATTTTCTTGCCAGTTGTTGTAGTCATTTGACTCAATTATGAAAGCAATTTGTGGGAATAAACCATAAAATAATATTAAAATAAAAACAGATAGAGGCTTAGGACAATATGCAAACAAATATTATAGATATTGACTATTATTATTTGATGGTGCATATGTAGAATAAGTCCATCACAGAAAGTTCAGCTGGACAGCATTACTGTAGGTAATTTCTACAGCACCAGTGTCAATTTGAGGATGTAAGTTAGGAAACCCTCACCTAATCATTACCACAATTTTTTGACATGTATTTATTCTATAGTGAATCATGACACTTGCTATAATAAGCAGAAAAATTTCTGACTCCATCATGGAGTTCAACTAGGAACTGCTTTGAAAAAAAAGCAGTCTTTTTTTCAAAGGTCTTTACTTCAAAGGTCTTAACAGCACAACCAACAGAACTGACAAAAGTGTGTTCCAAGGAGGAAGCTGACTATATTTAGAGATGGATTTTGTGTGAAAACTAATACGTGACAAATCCATTCGCACATTGGCCAGAACTAATAGAAATAAATTGGAACTAAAGGGACATTTTAAAATGTAATTAGTTTTTCGAGCAAATTTTCTTCATTTTTTTTTCCTTAGAAACTTTTAATAGAGACTTGCAAACAGAAGTCATCCTATGTCTCAGGCAGTGGCAGACAAGATGGTGGATCCCTTATTACCCATCAGTTCCCAGGGCATATATACCTTAAGGAAAAGGTGATTCTGAAGAGATCTGTAGGACAATTGAAATACAATACCGTCAAGGTTATTTAACAAAAGGGCTAGATTTATGGTAAGTACCTGCTCTTACACAAGGAACAAATAAACTGGAAATCCTATAGAGTTTCCCAGAAGAAGTTTTCAAGCAAATTTTCAAGCTTTGATTTGGTAAAACAAAACAAAGCATCAGAATTTATAGAATTATTTGGATGCAAAAGATATCTATGTGTTCTATTACCATGTACAGTTAAATAAAGTTGTATTCAAATATTATATTTTATTTATAAAATGAGGTAAATGACTATGAAAACATTAAAATGTAAATTCAATAATGACACCAGAAGTTTCCATTTTGAGTATATGACCATGAGGACTCCATAAATAACAACCTGTTTCCTCATCTAAGCTAACTTTGTCTAAGTCTTTTGGCTAGTATTGACCATTATAGAAATGAAAATCCCTGTGGTCATTCAAGATGATGATTATAAACTGATGTTAAGCTCATTAAACCTAATAACTACAGAAAATTTAAGTAAAGCATTATTTAAAAGTCATTTTGGTGAGCAGCTTTTTATATCTACATGAAACTATGAGATAATATATATCAAATTTGGTAAAGTACTATATATATATATACTTCATAAGAATATCTGTCTCCAGATATAAGTCCCTGCACATATTTTTAAATTTATTTTCAAATGAAGAAAGAATGAATATGAATTAGAGGTTGATGCTATTTTATGGAGTTACTTTTAAATTCTTTCAAATATAAAATTTGGAGTTACGAAGGCAGAATTTTTGTTCAAAAATCCATGTTTCTTAGCTCTCTGTCTTGGTTTATTTTTAGAAGTTCCTAAAAGAATATGATGTAAGAGGTGAGGAAGACATAAAGAGAAATTATCCTTCCAGAAACGGAATGGTAGAAATTATTAGCAGGTGCTTTGGCACATGAGCAGACGGCCTCTGGAGGCCCAGCATGAAGCAGCTTTTTCACACAAAGACTCACTTTCCTTTATTGAATTCTTCCTAGGGAGTTAACAAATTGTCACTCCATGGGTTTTCTCTTGTTCATGCTGCTTGCTATTTTCTTATCTATTTTTAGTTTATTTTCTTATGATAAAATGGAGAAGATTGAGGGTCCCTTTGCTCAGTAGTAGCTCTTCTTAGAGTGAAGCAAAAAGCATCCTACTCTTCTAAATATCAAATGCACTCCCACCATGATGTTGTTTATTACCAGATAAAAGTGTGTAGATTATCTTCCTAGCACAACATGAAGGACCACTACTCATCCCATTCTTATTCTATGACCATACAAAGTGCAACAGAAATGGTGAAGTGTCTACTAACATCCTCCAGGTTTTTTGCAAGCCATCAGCTTCATAAATCTATATCTTGAAAGCATAATTATCAGATGTTATTTAAAAACTTAGCCATCATTAAACTTTATGAGGAATTATAAAGTGGGAAAAATAACATGTTGAAATGCATTATTACCATTCGTGTGGAATGTATGGGATATATTTGAGGTTTCTCAATGGAGAAATTTAATTATATTTCCTTCAGTGTTTTAACTACTGCTGCTGGTAATGTCAGTGCACTGAAGAAAAATAAAAATAGTACTTTAGTTATTATTATTAAGGTGTTAAATTGGAAAAGATAAAATGCATTTTTATATGCCAATCAAAATGCTTCTAGAACTTCTAAATTTTCTTTAGAAATAAACAGGAACAACATGTGATTCTTAAAAAAAATTTAAATTCAAGAGCATACTTTAAGCACAATGGTCAATAAAAGTAAACTCAGTATTAGGATTTTCACAAGAGCTTATACAAACTTAACTGATATGTCTAATCAAGTCCAATTAGTTATTAGTGCTTTGCTTTTAGAAACTCTGGTGCTTTCATCAAAATCATAATAAACAGAGAAAGAGAGAGTTTGATTTACAGAACTTATTTCAGACCGGATTTTTTATTTTTATTTTTTGCCCTTTCGGTGTTTTTTCATTTCGTTGTACTTACTCTTTATGAATATGTAAGAAGGAGTATGAGACTTTCAGGAAATGAATATCATTATTTTGGTTATTGTTTGTTTGTTTGTTTAAGCTGGGGTCTCACTCTGTTGCCCAGACTGAAGTGCAGTGGCACTATCCTGGCTCACTGCAGCCTCAACCTCTGGCTCAAGCAATCCCTCTGCCTCAGTCTTTTGAGTAACTAGGACTAGACATGCATTGCCATGTTCAGCTAATTTTTTTTTTCTATTTTTCTTGTAGAGATGAGGTCTCACTATGTTACCAGGCTAGTCTTGAACCCTTGTGTTCAACTAATCCTCTCACTTCAGCCTCCCAAAGTGATAGGAATACAGGTGTGAAACATTAAACCCAACAATAATTTATTTAAAAATATTATTTTGATAAAATATGATCAATGGTTCATTTTAAATGACATTTCCATGTGGCAATAGAGACTTCTGTGTAAAGTTTTATTTTAGAGGAGTTCCTATAAGATGGTGATGGCATAGGTGGAATTGTGAGATTCTCCGAACATGAATCCGCAAAAAGACTCTTATTTTTCTTCCCCACCCCCTGCCTACTGCCAGCGGCACCGGTCCGAGGCCTGGGGACCCTTGGTCTCATGCAGGGCCAGACATTGCAGTCCCTGGCTGCTGCTGCTCCACTATATGCAATCCCCACCTGTGCAGGAGTCCTGGGTTTTTGGCTCCCTCCCTGGCTACATCGTCTCGCCCAGCATCCAGCACCAAGCCACCAGTCACCCAGGGAGGCTCTGGGCACCTGTCCCTCAGGGATACCGGTTCCATTTCTGGCTGAAGTACCCTGTGAGAGGCCCAGGGCCACTCTCGCTGCTCACTGCCTGCCCTTTGGAGCTTTGGACCTCTGGAGTTCTGGGCCTACCCTGGCTGAGGCACCCAGTGTGCGACCCCATGCTTGTGTAAGGGAACAGCATATCTTAAGGAGATGCTGATGGGAGGTTCTCAGCTCCAGAGGAGAGAACTCCCGACTCGCTCCTCCACCCCAGCCTGCTAGTGACAACCCGGATCCAGTGCCCAGTTGTGCAGTTGATCCCCAGCGCCTCGCAGGCCACCACAGCCCATCATAGTGGATCGCCCAGGGACCCAGATGAGCAGAGAGATAGGATCCACAAAAAAGGAGCTGCCACAGTGACTATTCTCCAGGCAGAGATTTGCATTGCCCTGCCCACCTATGAGCAGCCTCCACTTCGGTTCCTAAGGTAATATCACTAAACAGGAGACACCCCGCCCCCTACGCTGAATCAGAAACAGACAATTAAGCATTGCAGACCTCCCAGGCAGCAGGCTAAAAGAACAAACCCAAGCTGCGAGTAAATCTAGCTGCCTACAATGAAAGCAAAGGGGAGAGGCTGGAGATCAGAGCTGAAGAAACTTTAGATACTCAGGAAAGATTCCAGAGCTAGTCTGATTTCTTATTTTGACTTTTGATTTTACAATTTTGACTGTTTGTTTTGCTCATTTTTATTTGCTTTGTGACTTACACTATCTGTTTGTGTTAGGGAAAATGCATCAAAAGGCATGATTTTATTGGTCTGTCTTTGTGTAGCTACCAGTATTTTTTACAGAATTTTGCTTGCATGTTTTTTTCACTTCTCTCCGGCCTTGTGTCTCTTTTTCACCAGTTAGTTGGTATGTATGTCTGTTTTCCCTCTCACTCTTCTCTCTTTCTAACTTCTCATTAACCCCCCCTCCATTATTTTCCTCCTTTGTACCTCCTTTTGTTCCAGGGACCAAACCTACATCCCGCTGCACAGACAGATTGTAAGGCAAAGGGAAACAGGTTCCAGTGTGCTCATACACCTATTGGTGGATGCTGGAATCAGCATATAGATTCTGAATCCATCTTCCCCTCAATGAAACCTCAAAACTGCAAAAAGTACAGCCCACAGTCCACACTCCGACCTCAAAAGTGAATAAAGCCAGAGGACCCTCAGAAGGAAGAACAGGAAATTGCACAAGCAAAACAAAAGCAACCTCACCTTCCCTGAAAGACAGAATTAAAGAAGGGGAGGAAAAGGGGGAGAGAAAAAAAAATCTATACAAATGAAGAACAACTAAAAGAAGAATATGGGTCTCTCCAAGACCCCTGGGAAGGCAGACTGAGAAAACTGACTTCAGAGTGCAAACTATGAAGAGCACCCAGAATGACCAGAGAAGGGGTCCAGCCCCTTTGCCAGGTTGTGAGATCTCCTGAAGGAGAGACGGATAGGCGAAAGATGAAAATCTTATTCCTGGACACCTGCTTCCTGAGCAGATGACATCCTTTATTAGTTAACAGAAAGCTTTTATAGCATTTGTAAAAGGGGCAAGAGAAAGAAAATTCCTTCATGTACATATGCTTTAAAAGTTACCACCATCTAGTGGTCTTTAGAAGAAATGAATAAGCCAAAAACACTATCTACTTTCAGTTAATGAGTCTTGAGATAAGTGTAAAAGGAGTTCCACTTAAACTAAACATAATGCATACAAGGTTTACTTTGACTTCGGTTCCACATCACTTATCTAATTAAAAAAGTCTTAAAATCACTAGTACAAAACTATAGATTGTACCTAGTGATAGTAGGAATATGAAGCCCATTAACTTGACCAAACAACAGTGGCTAGCATTTAAAGAATAACTATGAAAGTCACTTACTGTGAAAATACATACACTAATCTTTACTCTGAATAAACATATGAAGTGAACTAAACATAATGAAATAAAACTAACACAGCTAAAATTATTATGGTCGCATAATTGCCAATGAGCTTTTAAGTTTAGGATAATGGTGATTTGGCTGTTTTCCCTTATGCTTGGCAACCTCCTGGAAAACATCTTTGTCTTAAGATAGGCGGTGGAGCAATTATTATTATCTTTGAGGCACCAATTTTATCATTGTGTGAACTTAAACTTATGAACTTAAAACAATCTTCAAAGTAGCTATAGCACTAAAACTTAATTAATGACACAAAGTAAAAACCTTGTTAAACATAACCAGAGCCTAATAATTTTTGTCAACCCTCATACATATGTATATTGATTATATAAACTTGCATGATATTACATTTACCAATTATGAGTAATACATGGATAAAACAATTATCATGTCTAGAATAGCACTGCCAGCAACTCTCTTCAAAACAGTCCCAAATTACAGTCCTTGAAGTGCTTCAAGAAAGTTCCCTGGTGCACGGTTCTTCATGTAGCAGTTCTTCTCTTGTGGGCTTTTACGACCTTCAAAGCTTTTATAATCGCCTTTCTTGTCCAGGTGTCTTCGTTACTTTTCTCTTATCCTGCAGTGTTTATTTCTAAAGGAAACTCAAAAGAAGCATTTAATGACATTTCCCAGGCCCCCAAGGTTGCTTTCTGTATTTAGTTAATTATCATAAAAGTATCTAATTAGCATATTATGAATTCAGTGAAAACCCACTCTATAAACATTTACTTAAAATTTAACTATAGAATTAAGTAAAAAACTTAACGATTAATCTTTATCCTAAGTCTGTGAAGACAGTGTTATAAATCACCTACATAACTCCTAGATAAGTGTTAGAACTTATAATGAGCTCATAATTAACTTACCATAAACTTGTGCTTCTAAAAAACCTTATGTCTGAACACTAAGCTGCATAATTCTAAGTCAAATATACTTATATCATTTTTTACTCAAGCAATATCTAGTAACTTATAACCAAGTGAAAGAAAGCATTCTTGATGTGCTTCAGAGTTTAACCCTTGTATATGTTAGAAAAGGCCAAGTGGCATAGTGGGAAAATGAACCATGACATTCTCAGGTTAGGTGTGAGTACTTCGCATAAACATGCCATTTTCTTCTTCCACGACTGCACAGAATTTCTTCAGCCGAATCAAACAGCAAAGGTGGAAGACAGAAGGGCCTCAGCTTCCTGGGCTTGCCCTGCGGCCCGGAGTCTTCAGCCCACCGGGACCCTGTCAATCATGTGGACCTCCAAGGCTGGCTCCCAACAGACTGGTCTCAAACTACAAACCTAGATATCAATACATTAATGGAGAGATTAAAAAGAATTGAGGAGAGACAAGAAGAAACTAGGAAGGAGCTGATAACTGAGATAACAGTAATAAAGAATACTGTGAAAGAAATAAATAGCAAACTGAAGAGCATGAAAAGCAGAATTAGCCAAGCAGAAGAAAGAATCTCAGAGATTGAGGACCAAAATATAGAACTAACCCAAATTGTTAAAAACATAGAAAACAAGCTAAAAAGAAAGAACAAAACCTTCAAAAGATGAGTGATTACTTCAAGAGACCAAACCTAAGAGTAATTGGCCTTCCTGAGGCAGAAAGAGAGACAGAGGGGCCACACTGGAACAAACGTTCCATGAGATCATTCAAGAAAACTTTCCTTATCTAATCAGTGATGCAAAAATTCAAACACAAGAGATACAGAGAACTCCTGCAAGACAACAAATGAGAAGACCAACTCCCAGACACATAATAATTCACCTAAACAAAGTAGGTATAAAAGAAAAAATCCTAAAGGCAGCAAGAGGAAAAGGCCAGATCACCTACCATGGAAGACCAATTAGAATAGCAGCAGATTTAGCTACAGAAACCCTGCAGGCTAGGAGAGCTTGGACCCCTATCTTCGAAGTTCAAAAAGATAAACAATTTCAACCAAGAATAACCTACCCAGCCAAGTTAAGCTTCATCAGTGAGGGAGAATTAAAATCTTTCCCAGATATCCAATCCCTAAGAACTTATGCTATCACCAGACCACCTCTATATAGAAACAAGAAGGTACTAAACACAGAAGAAAAGGAAAAAAGAAAAATGTTCTTCACAAGAGTACAGGAAAAAGAATAAAATACACATGAACCAACCCCAAAACCAAAAGAAAGACAAAAAACCAAATGGAAGAACAACAACTCTATAAGAACTCTATGATAGGGATGAACTCTCACATTTCAATAATTAGCCTGAATGTGAATGGACTAAATTCACCACTGAAAAGACACAAAATGACAAAATGAATAAAATATCACCAGGCAACAATATACTGCCTTCAAGAGACCCATCTCACTAGAAGGGACACACACAGATTCAAAGTAAGAGGATGGGAAACAAATTTTCAGGCAAATGGAACAAAAAAGAAATGAGGAGTTGCAATTCTAATTTCAGACAAAATACCATTTAAGCTATCAAAAATTTAAAAAGATACAGAGGGCCACTACATAATAATAAAAAGTTCACTCCATCAAAGAAATATCTATCCTTAACATATATGCACCCAACATTGGAGTGCCAACTTTCATAAAGCAGCTTCTAGGGAAACTAAACAAAGATATTGACTCTAACACCATCATAACTGGGAACTTTAATACCCCACTCATAATCCTTGACAGATCATCAGGACAAAAAAATCAGCAATGAGATTGGGAACCTCACTGTGATTCTTGACCAAATGAACTTAATTGATACGTACAGAACACTTCATCCAAAGACCACAGAATACACATTCTCCTCATCACCACATGGAGCGTACTCTAAGATCAACCACATACTTGGCCATAAATCAACCATAAGAAAATTTAAAAGGACCGAAATTTTACCATGCACCTTCGTGGACCACAGTGGAATAAAAAGAAACATTAGAACAAACAAGGTCCCCCTAAAACCCACAAAGACATGGACACTAAACAGCATGATGCTAAACAATTCTTGGGTCAATGATGAAATCAAAACAGAGATCAAAAGATACCTGGAAACAAATGATAATGAAGAAACATCTTACCAAAATCTCTAGGATGCCATGAAAGCTGCAGTAAGAGGGGAATTTATATCCCTACAAACACACATGAAGAAAATGGAAGGATCACAAATTAACAGCCTAACAAGCCACCTAAGGAAGCTAGAAAAGCAAGACCACAAAAACCCTAATTTCAGCAGAAAAATCCAGATCACCAAAATGAAAGTCCAAATTCAGGACATAGAAGACAAAAAGATAATACAAAAAACTGGTTCTTCGAAAGGATAAACAAGATCGATGGTCCCCTAGCTAGACTGACCAAGAAAAAGAGAGAAAAAAACCCAAATAAGCACAATCAGAAACACAAAAGATGAAGTCAAATCTGACCCTGAAGAAATACAAAAGATCATTAGAGACTACTATGTACACTTGTATGAAAACAAACTTGAAAATCTGAAGGAAATGGAGGACTCCTGTCATCACACAACCTGCCTAGGTTGAAACAGGAAGAAATTGAGACCCTAAATAGACCAATAACAATAAGGAAATTGACTACATAATAAGAAAACTATCTCCAAAAAAAAACCCTGGACTAGATGATTTTCCAGCAGAATTCTACAAGACATTTAAAGAGGAGCTGATACCATCCTACAGAAGGTATTCCAGGTGATTGAGAAAGATGGAACTCTCCCCATGTCATTTTATCAAGCTAATATCACATTGATACCCAAGCCAGGTAAAGACCCAACAAAGAAAGAGAACTGCAGGCCAATATCTTTGATGAACATAGATGCTAAAATTCTCAACAAGATTCTAGCAAACTGGATTCAACAACACATCTCAAAAATCATCCATCATGACCAAGTAGGCTTCATCCCTGGGATGCAAGTTTGGTTTAACATTCATATAACCATAAATGTAATTAAATACATCAACAGATGTCAAAACAAAAACCACATGACTATATCATTAGATGCGGAAAAAGCTTTTGATAAAATCCAACACCACTTCTTGATAAAAAACCCTTGAACATCTAGGCACATGGGGAACTTACATCAAAATAGTAAAAGCCATCTACGAGAAACCCACAGCCAGCATACTCCTAAATGGACAAAAACTGGAACCATTTCTCCTGAAAACTGGAACAAGACAAGGATGCCCACTCTCTCCCCTCCTGTTCAATATAGTCTTGGACGTCCTGGCTAGAGCAATCAGAGACAAGAAGGCAATCAGGGGTATACAAACAGGAAAACAGGAAGTCAAGTTATTTCTCTTTGCAGATGACATGATTATGTACCTTGAAAATCCAAGATAATCTGTCAAAAAACTCCTTACACTGATAAAGGACTTTGGCAAAGTCTCAGGATATAAAATAAATGTGCAAAAGAAAATCACATTTCTTTACACAAAAATAAAATAAACAAACAGAAACCCAAATAAAACCACAATTCCATTCACAATAGCCACACACAAAAAAGAAATACCTTGGCATCTTCCTAACCAGAAACGTGAAAGATCTTTACAATGAAAACTACAAAACACTGCTCAAAGAAGTCAAAGATGACACAAACAAGTGGAAAAATATCGCATTCTCATGGATTGGAAGAATCAACATTGTGAAGATGTCCATCCTACCTAAGGCAATCTACAGAGTGAATGCAATAACCATCAAATTACCAGCAACATTCTTCTCAGAACTAGAAAAAACAATACAGGAATTCATATGGAAACACAAACAACCAAGAATAGCCAGAACAATCCTCAGCAAAAAAAAAGCGAAGCAGGTGATATCACATTACAAGACTTCAAACTTTACTATAAAGCTACAATCATCAAAACAGTTTGGTATTGGTATAGGAACAGGCGTATAGATCAATAGAATAGAATTGACATTCTGGAAGCAAAACCTCAATTTCTCAACCAACTCATCCTTGACAAACCCTCCACCACCTACCACTGGGGAGAGGAGAACCTATTCAGTCAATTGTGCTGAGAAAACTGGCTGACCACATGCAGAAGATTGAAACAGGACCCCTATCTACCCCATACACAAAAATTAACTCTAAATGGATCAGAGACCTAAACGTAAAACCTCAAACCATAATAACCTTACAAAATGAAGGACATACCCTCATGGAAATCAGAACCGGTATCCAATTCATGAACAAAACCGAACCCACAAGCCATAAGAGAGAATATAGACAACTGGGACCTCATTAAGCTGACAAGCTTCTGCAAAGCCAAAGAAACCATCAAGAGAGCAGGGAGACAACCTACAGACTGGAAAAAGTATTTGCCAACTCCAGGTCTGACAAAGGCTTAACATCTTGGATCTACAAGGAACTCAAATGTGCTGAAAAGAAAAAAACAAACAACCCCGTTATAAAATGGGCAAAAGATATGAACAGACACATCTCAAAGGAAGACATCCGAGCAGCCAACAGACACATGAAGATGTTCAACCTCACTAATCATCAGGGAGATTCAAATCAAAACCACACTGAGATACCACTTAACTCCAGTCAGAATGGCAATTATCAATAACTCAAAAAATAACAGTTGCTGGAGAGGGTGTGGCAAAAGGGAACACTTCTATACTCCTGGTGGGAGTGGAAACTAATGCAACCTCTATGGAAAGCAGTGTGGCGATTCCTAAAAGCTCTAAATATCAACCTCCCATATGACCCTGCAATCCCCCTACTGGGAATATACTCTGAAGAACTCAAATCACTCTATCAAAAAGATACGTACACACGAATGTTTATTGCAGCATTGTTCACAATAGCAAGAACCTGGAACCAACCATGCTGTCCATCCAAAGAGGACTGGATTAAAAAATGTGGTACATATACACAATGGAATACTACATAGCCATAAAAAAGAGCAAAATCATGAATTTTGCAGCAAACTGGATGGAACTAGAATCTATAATACTGAGTAACCTCTCACCGAAACAAAGATCTGAGTATCACATGTTCTCACTCATATAGTGGACCTTGACCATCCAACGTAATACCATAAGAAAATGACTGACAGTGGTGGGAAACTATGGGGGGGTGGAGGGAAAGGCAGATAAGATTAATGGTAGTAAATATCTTGTCTGGGGATGGGGAGACACCTGTTAATCAGCAAGCGTGCCTGAATGAAGCATATTTGTATATCTAACCCTTAACTGCACCCCACAATATCAAAATGAAAAATATTGATTATAAAAAAAGAGTTTTATTTTAATAAGAAAAAATTAATAAGGCTGTCAGGACTCCTCTCTCTAGTGGGTTTTACAATATACCTCTTTACTCTATATTTTTATGTATGAGTTTTCTATATTATAAAATATATTAAATAATATGATTATTCTAGAGTAATTCAAAATATTGACCCAAAGCACACCATCTGCAACTTTTTTTAAAGTTCTTCATATTAGTACAAAAATTAAAATCACATATTCAAAAATGATTATAGAAATTTGACAGAATATTTATGTTTGTTGAATTTTAAAAATTTGAGCTTTTATTCTGTATGTCTTATTATTTTTCATTCAATTTATTTTGTTGCATTTTACAAAACTATTCATCTGTGCTATTGTCAGATCATTGTGGCCACTGCCTTGCTAGGTTATATCGTGGTCATATGCTGTTATGGCCGGGCCATGTTTTCTGGTTTTGGCCCCCTCCCTTACCTTGGGGAGGTGAATCTCCTCTTTCTCTCTCTCTCTAAAATTTACTTTCTAAATAAACTATATTTTCTAACCTAAAAAACCAAACAAACACAAAAAACTATTGATCCATGATGAGTTGATGAGTATGATCTTTTCCCATAAACTCCTTAAGAAATATGTTTTGAAATTTAAGTCAATATAGATTAGAGAAATTTTTATTTTTTCCCCTGCATGCTCTTCTTACACTAAAAGAAAATACTATCATATGCCAAGTTCCTCAGAAGAGTTATGTAAAGGCACATGTTCTCTACCTTCAAGCAGGTTACAACTAAAATGAGATCAAGAAGCCTAGTTCCCACAAGACAATGAGGAGTTTCCAGATGCCCTGGGTCACTTATAGGCAACAGCACAAACTGAATTTATTTATTGCTAATGGTTGCTGGAGGAGGGTATCTGAGACATTGTATCTGGAAAACTCTTACAGAAAAAAAAAATTAAATGGTTAATTAGTTTCTCAGTTTCCAGTCTAATTTCCCCTTAAATCCGTTCACCAAAGCACTACCAATTTCCCCACCAAACACAAACAAGACTCACTCACACCCTTCTTCACTTCCTTTTCCACTTCTCATTATAAACACCTCTTTGCCTTATTAAATTACTTTCAACTCCACAATATGCCACGTCCCTATTAACAATCGGATCTTAGTAGTTTGCCAGTGTTTATTCTTGTTTGTGTGCATGTCCTATTCCAGTAGGCTATCATTCTGCTCCACATTCTCTAGATTCTGAGATAGAGGCTAAAGAAACAGCTTTTTTTCTAGAACATGTGGGTTCCATGACAGAAAAAGAAAAAAAAAACATGAAATTACAACAGTGGCTTATGCAACTTCTGCTTGGCAGTTTCATCCATATTTCATTGCAAAAGCAAGTCACATAGCTGAGGTTATTGGGTTAAGCAGGGATCTCAGGAAAGTGCCAGTAGGGGAGACACAGGATTGTGAACAATAATGCAATCTATTTTATCACCCTTCAAGATTTAATGCCATAACACCTTCTACTTGCCTCTGTCATAACCTGTGACTCAGTAATAGAAACATCTGTGTCTGTTTCTCCTACTACCCTAAAGCTGATTCTAAATCAGAACTATTTAGTCCAATAATTTGCATATATTTGGCATGCAAAGTATTTGTGCATGGTTAGAGAAAAAAAAGATGGAAGGAAGAAATAATGGGAGGGAGATAAAGAGAGAGGGAACAGAAAGAGTTTTAATGCACTGTTAGTATTGAATTCATTTAAGGAAAAAGACAAACTTACACTAGTCAATAATTTATGTATGAATTATTTGAGGGTCAGATGTAATTATCTGAAAATAAATATTTTGCTTAAACAGAACAAAATGATGTTTTCATTATGTACTTTACAAGAGGTTCAACTCTCTTTGAGACTAATACAGTCTTTTTCTTGTCTTTCCCTATCCTCCCTGTTTTTTGATGGGTAGTATAACATAGTATTTGATAGTATTGACTTTAGAGTAAATGGCCCTGATTTTACAACAAATTGTATCTGTGAATGCCTTTATTAGCACTCTGAATCTTCCAATTCCCCAGATTATCAGCAATCTCCTGTCATATTGATCCTTTATCACATTATTCAAAATTGCTTTTCCAATATTTCTTCACTACATGTAACCCTCAATCTCTCTTTCATATAAGACAATTGGCAGATAATTCTGCATCCTATTTTCTGAAATGCTGCTACTACTTCATTGAATTTCCTGAATTTTTTCTCTATCTCCCTGTTTTCTGCACCTGAAACTGCGTTTTGTGCCAAAGACATGTTCTTTTGCTTTGAAAAGATACTACTTCACTTGGTCAAAAGGAAAAGAATTTTTCTCCTCAGCTTCCTAATTCAATCAATTATTCTATTTTCTATTTTTAAATTTATAATTTCTGTTCTTCGATCTACAGACACACAAACACTTCTCCACAAACAAATAAACAAACCATGTTCTCCCAAACTTTGCATCCCTTACCACTAAACCTTTCTCTTATCCTCTGTTTTGTGAAAACAAAATATATGTGTGCCTTCTCCATATCTGAAATACTCACTTATGTATTTGGTTAATCTCTCATCAACTAGATAAATTTTTTCCCTAGTTGTCTGGGATACTAAATAATGAAAGTTAGTTATTAAATGGCTTTACTTCAATCTCTAACCTCTTTAAATTCTAGAGTAGGGCATTGAATTTCTTATCCATCATATGTAAAATTTCATATGCTATAGGTAATTGAAAATTATCGCTTGTAAAAAAAAAGAAAAAACAGGAAAAAATAGTTTAAAAATTTTTTGAAGAATTTTTTTTAAATTGTTTATTGGAATTGAAAAACTGACTTAATTTCTCATTTATGGTTTAGTAGAGACTCAAAGTTAACAGCTTTCCTTATTCAAGAATACATAATATTAATACTATTACCTCATAATAATTATTTTCTGAAAAGCTTTAGTATTTATTTGTATACTTTTATTTCTAGACTTCCATGATACTTCATATACTGATAAATTTCTATACAGCATTTGTGATTTAAATATTAATCATTCTGGCATTTCAGAGTAACTTATTAATCATAATGAGATGTTTGTATCTTTACTTCTCATATGTAAAGCAATAACAAGCCAGTAAATAAATAGATAAATAAATAAATAAATAAACATCTATTGAAGTATATATAACCTGTTTCAGATTTCATTTTTTATTTAGAATAGAAGCCTAGTTCTAATATAGTAATAGCTGGTATCAACATGGTACTCAATAGGTTACATAATTTTGAGTTATTACTTTTGCTTATGCATTTGTATTTTTTGTTTTCTATGTATATACTACTTACACGCAAAACATGCTGCATGTAAAGAAAGACAAAGAAAGAGACAAATTGATAGAGATTATTGATGGATAAAGTTGGATGCATGAATAAAGGAGTGAATGGATACATATATATAATGAATAGTAGAAATACACTATCTAAATTTAAACTAATATGTTTGGTTACTAGATAGAAGACTCAAGTTACTTTGAGCAACTTACTTCATTACTGTAGTACTGAATTCATTAAGAAAAAAGATACGCTTGCACTAGTCAATAATTTATGTGTGGATTATTTGTGGTTCACACACATAATTGTGTGAAAAAACATATTTTCCTTAAACAGAACAAAATGATACTTTTATTATGTACTTAATAAGAGGTTCAACTCTCTTTGAGGACGAATAAAGTATTTTTCTTGTCTTTCCCTCTCCTTGCCCATACCCCATTCCTTTTTAATTTTTATAATAGTATTTTGATTTTATTTTGGAGAATCAACTCTCTCTGTTTCAGACAGCTATTTGGGTTTTGACTCCCCAAAGCTCCAAGTGATGGCCTTGATTAGCTTAAGCTAACGATAGTAATTCTGTTATTGCTGTTGTTCTTGATGTTTGTCAAGGGAATTGTTTCAAGGTAGGCAATGATTTAAAACTAAGCCAAACTAACAGATGGTATTCCTCTAACCCCAGTAATAAGTTCAAGGGAGTTAAGTAAATTCAGTTGAGGGAAAAGCAAAATGTCTCTTAGATAATCATAGGCGTGATGTAATGCTTTTCTTTCAGAAGTAAAAAAAAAAAAAAATGTACCCTAAGAAACTGTGGACAACCATTCACCTACCAAGGGGACCTACAGGCTAAAGATAAAACAGCACAGCAACGAAGGTAATGTTAAGCAATCACAAACAGATGAATCTGCAACCTTAGTGACGTCATGAATCTCTGGATCAAGCAAACTACCCACTAGCTCTAGACTTTTCAGCTTTTGAGTCAGTAAAGTCCCTTGATTACTTAATTGAGTTTAATTTGAATTTTCATTTATTTGCTCCAGTCAGTATTCTAAGTGATACAGATGAATAAATAGATAGGTAGATAAATAGGTGGCTGATGGGTAGGTAGATAGATGTATATGTACATATAGAGATAGAAGAAAGATAACAGAAACACCATGACACAAGATAAAGAAATAAGAAGTGCTGGTCTCGGTGGCTCAGCCTGTAATCCCGCGCCTTTGGGAGGCTGAGGTGAATGGATTGCCTGAGCCCACGGGTTCAAGACCCGCCTGGGCAGCAAGACCTCATCTCTACAATAAATCAAAAAATCAACCGGGCGTGGTAGTGCGCGCCTGTAATTCCGGCTACTCGGAAGGCTGAGGTGGAAGGATTGCTGGAGGCCAGCAGGTCGAGGCTGCGGTGGCTGGGAGCGGCCACTGCACTCCAGTCTGGGTGACAGAGTGAGACTCCAACTCAAAAAAAAAAAAAAAAGAAATAAGAAGATGATGGTTTTTCCCTTAGAATAAAAAGAAATATATTATGGGAATTAATATTCATCTCTGTAATCTATAAAAAATTTATTCCATTTACTGGTTGCTAAAGCACTTTAGTCTTCTAAATGTTGAAAACAACAAAGCTTTAATATATGACCTTATTCATCCAGAAATCAGTTCATGTGAATGACAGTTGACCAATCTTCCAATGTAATAGCTAAAGGAATACAATGGTCATATGTTTGTTGATCATGTTGATTTGCATACAAATAGTTGCATTTATCTGAATTTTTAATGTTTATAAGATAAAAAGGAATTTAATATTTTTCTATTTTATGACCTCTAAGAAAAAGAAAAAGTAATTGTTTGGCTCTTAGAGTATAAGTTTAAAGAAAATTAAATATCTAAAATGTTCCCAAAAGTTTAAATGATTTTCTAAAATATAGAGAGGATTATTCATTTATTCTTTTCTCCCAATATTATTGGGATATTATTTATGATGTAGTAAAATAATTTATATAGATTCAGAAAATAGGATCTGAATTTTAGCTCTATCATTTAACCATTCGAAATTTTAAGCAAGCTATTAAATCTCTATAAATTGTATATAAATTTTAGCTATTGTTTTTAATTAGCAATGACTGACATAAGTATATATGCATATTTAATAAATATTTACATGATATAAAATAAGTTAAATTCATATATAAATCATCCATTGATTAGATACATTTATTTTATTTATCTATCTTGCCAAAGTTTTGAGTTTAATGCCTTTGAGGACCATTGCTTTGTTTCTACAAATAACATTTTTAAAGTGGGCCAGGCACCTTGCAAATAGAGTTCATTGGTTAAAGTAAAACTTTACGACAGAGAAAACTAATTCCTGGATTTGAGCAGGCTTAGTCCCTGCTCAACTCACAAATTTCCTATGTTATGTTAGTCAAATTGTGTAACCTAGTGGATCTTCATTTATGTCTAGCTTGGAGATATTTGGAATAAATTACGTTTTATGTGTTAGAAACATTTTTGAATTTCAAAGTCAGCACATAAACGATTGCTACCTGGAATTAAGTATGACTGATGATGAAAGAGCAACCTAATTAATGGAAAAGTTACTTAAGTTTTCTATGTAGTAACCAAGCACATTAGTTTAAATTTAGATAGTATATTTCCTGTAAAAATATACTACCATGTTTCTTTTTCTTCTACTGTTTCCTCAAAGTAAAGGAATGTACTCTAAGCTAGCAGAACTTTTGAGAACCTCTGAAATAAGAGAAAATAAAACTTATTTTAATAACTAGTAACAGACTTCAAAGACATCATGTGTATATGTGCACATTTTCATCTAAAAAGTAAGACACAGATAATATTTTGTGACTTCATTTAGAAAGGCACTTCACTAGGATAGCCTCAACAGGACAATGTGATAGCTTTAACAGTTTCTCTTTAGTCTCTTTATTTACAAGCACAGCTACTTAAGGAGACCAGATGGCCTGGCCTGTGCGCCTTAAATAGCCACAGTGAACCCCTTCTAGATACCAGAGGAAGTCCAAACCCATCAGAAACCCATCCACACCAAGCAGACTGGTATAAATCAGAGCAAGCAACCCCCAGTTACTTTTAGCCAGTAACATATCATTATAATACTAAAGATTTCACCACTAAGAAAATCACCACTATTTTGTATACTTGCAACCTATGGAGAAGCATGTTCATGAACTGCACCTGCAAGTCTGGAACTCCACTCTGTTCATGTTTGCATACCTTCCCTATCCCACACTCAACTTCCTTAAACTCCCATACCTTCCACTGCTTGGAGAGAGGGTGCCCTTAGAATATGAGTTCTCCATTTTCATTCTTTGGTCACTGAGTAAAACCTGATTGCCTTTCTTTACCAGTGACAGTACAATTATTATTTTTAAAATAGCTTCCGATAATTTGTAGCAATTTCAATGTATCCTATCATTGATAATTTCTCTAAGTAAATGACCAAGGGATTTTTTTCCTAGAATTAGGTCAGAAATAAAAGATGTGCAAGGAGAAATACAAATTTCACTTTGAACTAGAAATACAGAAACATATAATTACAGTATTCTCTCCTTCAATAGGTTTCATTTGATACACACACACACACACACACACACACACACACACACACACACACACACAGAAGGATGGGCTGTTAGATTGGGGCTAAATAAAAAATCACACAGTCGCTGGGCTCGGTGGCTCAGCCTGTAATCCCGTGCCTTTGGGAGGCTGAGGTGAGTGGATTGCCTGAGCCTGCGGGTTCGAGACCTGCCTGGGCAACTTGGCGAGACCTCATCTCTACAATAAACCAAAAAATCAGCTGGGCGTGGTAGCACATGCCTGTAATTCCGGCTACTCGGAAGGATCGCTGGAACCCAGCAGGTTGAGGCTGCGGCGACAGAGTGAAACTCCAACTCAGAAAAAAAAATCACATAGTCATCTAGAATTAACATGCTGTAGATGTTATAATTTCAAAATGTTTTCTTAACTTCAAATCCAGACCAATTTAATTAGTTCTTAAGTAGATATCTGCACAAAGATATTTCAGGTACTGAAACTCAAAGCTAAACTCATCACTATTTCTGGTTCATTTTTTCTCCCTTTGAAATGCTACTCTTCTCCTTGATCTCCCTCTTAGTAAAAATGCCATCCAGTTGTCTAAGACAGAAACCTGAATGCTAATTTTTTTCCTTTTTCACTCCAACCTAATCAATCACCAAGTTTTATCAATCCTGCTCCCTAAATATTTGTCAAGCCTGTGTCTAATCTTGTCACCTCAGCTGCCATGTCCTTAAATCAAATATTTTTCATCTCTTACCTATTTTTTTCAAGAATCTTCTCTTCATCACTCTGTCCAAGTGGTCATCCTAAAATTTAAATATTTTTTCCACCACTCATCTGCTCATTCTTAGCTACTGTTGTTCTCTTTCCTCACATTGTTTATTAGAAACTCATGCCCCGTGTATCTCTTCAGTTTTTCTTTCCCAATACTCCTCAACCATAATTCTACTAAACTTCTTCAGTTTACTGACCAATCTTCAGGCAACCTTCTTCATTTATCATCAAGGTCACGCAGCCTATACATCACTTCATCCCTGTAGCTTTTCCTGGCACCTCAAAATCTAGTTCATAAACTTCCCTTGCATGAAAAACCTACCCTGCTGTGTTATTGAAGGAAATCAGAATATTTTCTCTCAGAATATATTTCTTTGTCATTATTTTGAAATGACTACCATAGGGCCAGCAGACTGAAGTGATCCCACAAAGTGATCTTTTGTCGGGAAAATTTGTATCTATAGATCCATAGAGAACCTGAATTAATGCAGTCAGCCCATCCCTTTTCAGACCCTTTTTAACTGAGAGTCTGAAAAGAGACATCTACCATCTATTTTCTCTGACGGTTGCTACCTGTGAGGCATCATCTATGCAACAAGACAATCTTGGCTAGAAAACCCTGTTCTTTTTCCCTCTCATAACCTGTCTTTTCACTAAAATCTAGTTTTGGTCATACTCTGAGCTGGCATTCTTTTGTAACCTTAAGAAAGATGAGTTTCTGGATCTCATTGAGAAATTGGGTCTTCATTCTGAAGAATCCTGTGTATACAAGTTAAATAAATGTGTATACCTTTTCCCCCTATTAATCAGTCTTCCTCATGTCAGTTATTTTTTTTGTTATAAAGATGTGGGGTGCAATGCAGGGTTAGGTATACAAACATTGACTATACAGGTACCCTTGTTCATGAGTTGTGCCCTTCCCTCCCCTAGTAACTTCCTTCAACTGCCAACCCCCCTTCCTCCCCTAACAGTTTCCCACCCCACCTCCCCTAGCAGCTTCCCACTATTGTCAAATGAGTTTTTTAAGTGAAAGATAAGGGGGCTGGAGGGGCCAAGACCATTTGATTGTTTGTAAATTCCCAAAGGCCATGGTTTCATAAACAGGAGGACCATGCTGACTAGCTCACATTGCATTATCATCACCCAGAGTAATTTCCTAGAATACTAGCAGGAGATTCTAACATTTGGTTAAATGATGAAACTTTATGGTTTTGAGAAACAAAAATGAAACCCTAATGCTGAATCAACCCCTTCTTGGCTAAGGAGACCCCAGAAAAAAGTTGAATACTAAGTTTCCAACTGTGATGTGATTGGAAGTGGGGTAACCCTAGACAACCAGCCTCTGGAAAGACTGCTTCACGACTGGTATCTATTGCCTGACTCTGCCTCCCCTACCATTTGTGATTTCAGTACAAACATCTAGCATTCCTTCCTCATAAGAGACCACTGACCACCACAAAGTGAGTCTAGTCAGTCAACTGAGGATGTGCAGGGAGAATTTTCATGTCCTGTGCTTCACCTTTTGATGTCAGAGGGTCAAAACTACCCTTGGATCATGCTAATACCCCCATTTTTTGAACATGAGTTCCATGGACAGACAGGAAACTTGGTTGGGTATGCACATATTTTCCTTTCATGAATATTCATGATCCCTCCTCTTTACTGAATACATAATATTTCTCCATCCTGCTTAGCATAAATTCCTCTCTTATTCTTCCCACCCTCAAAATGTCTGTTACGGGCTTCTGACAAGAGGCTGTGCTTCCTTGCCTGTCAGAATGGCTACCCTGCAGGCTGCAACCTTTTATGAAAAATAAAGCTGTCCTTTCCAAATTTATAAACCTTCTCTTTCTTTAGTTGACAGTTCTAATAAATTTAATTATCCAAACTTTTCTGAAGAAAGTGTTTCTTATTAGCCAAATAATACCACACAATTTTTCTTTACATAGATTGAATTAAACCGCAAACAATGAATTTCTTGCAGCACAGAAGAAATGTGACTGAATCTTAACAAGGCTGACTCCTGGATATGACCTGGGTTCTAATGCCTACATTTTCAGTTTCTGAGGTAGAAAACAAATTGGGCATGATTCCTGACCTCTAAACCACAGCAAAAGCAAAACTTGTGTTTGAGGGGCACATGTGAAAGGAACTTTTCCTGAGAATTCCTCTGAGAGGATAGTTCTGAACCATAGCACTATTTTATTTAAGATATATCACTAAGGCAACCTATTTTGTTATTTTAAAAAAGTTAGAAAAATTTATTAAAACTTTATTGTCCATTCATGTAAGAAAGTTCAAGAGCACTAACTTTTCAGAAAAGAAATGGAAAAAAACTTGAAGATATGAATTAGGGTAAATTATTAAAATACTCTCATCTAAAGCAATGTTTACTACCAGAAAAATCTCATAATTAAAAACTTGAATAGATTTCCATAATAAATATATAAGCAGCATAAATACTGTGTTCTACTAATAATATTTATGAAATTTGAAACAAATTTTGTACTATTTCTCTAAAAGGAAAAGCATAGTAATTATTTCAGTCACTTTATTTTTAATAACTTTAATAAAGGTTGTTTTGGGGAAAAGAGACATTATAAGAGTAGCTATTAGGAAATATGGTATAGGAGAAAAAGGTTAGTAATTTAACATGGTCATAATCTGTTAAATTAAAATTTGCATTCAAATTTTTAAAAATCTTCAGAAGTAATATATAATTACCTAGAAGGTTTATTTGTTTAGCATATACTCAAAATACGAGAGGGTAATAAGAACATTTTGTTAAAATGGTTATCACTTCTGACTGTGTAAAGTATCAGTTATTCCATTCTTGTAGAATTTTTTAGAATTTAAAAATACATAAATAAATTATAACTGCGTCCCCCTTTTTATAGTATTGCTTCAGACCAGAGGGGCATCATCTCTTAGGTAGGGGAATGTGATTACTACCAGAACTGACAATATTTGTTAGAGTTTGAGGAGATCAATTAGATATCCCTGATTTTCCTTACTGGGGTTTGGAGTGAATTAAGATAGACAGGATAATAATGAAGTGTTTGAGTTACACCTGCTGCCAACAGGCAGTGCTATCCAATGGCAGAGGATCCTTTTTCTAACATATGAGTGGCCCCATTAAAGCTTATGCAATTGAAGAGCAAAGCAGAAAGTCAATTTTCTGCACACAGAGCGGCATCCAGCAGGAAGAAAGGGAAGCTGAGCTGAGTTGAGCTGATCAATTTATTACCTCTCAATTTACCAATTAAATAAATCACATCTCCTGTACTCCCATACTAGGCAGGAGCAATGTGAAGGCATAGAGAGAGGCCAGGAGTTTTAGGCAAGTTGAGATCTCTCCACATGTTAAAAAAAACACTGAGAACAGAAGAAAAATCCTTCCTCTATGCATAGGACATAAAACGTTTGGGAAAGGAAAAGGGAAAACCAAACTTAAAACTTTAAAGCAAATTAAATTGTACAGATGCTTTTTTCCCAATTGCGATAAATTCACTTCAGAATTATCTTTGCTTGGTGATAAATTTGTTGGAGTGCGGCCACCCTGATTTAAAAAATAAGTATTCACTCTGTAATTATGTATAATTTTTTTTAAAGATATGAGATACAATTCAGGATGAGGACATAAGTCGTCATCGTACAGCTGAAGTTTGGTCCTCCCATTGGTCCTCATTCCTGTTGTGGGATCAGGTACCCTTATTGTTGTTATGTACAGCGCCCACCTCCAGTAGTGTTACACTACTGCCAATCTTTTTCTTGAAGTATTATGATAAATGTTTAGAATCTACTTATGAGTGAGAACATGTGGTACACAGTTCTTTGTTTCTGTGCTAGATCACTGAGTATGATAGAGCTAAATCCATCCAAGTTCCTGTGAAGTCCATAATTTTGTCCTTCTTTATTGGCTTCATAATATTCCATCATTTTATGTACTATATTTTTTATTCAGTCCACTTACAAATGGGCGGTATGATTGGTTCCATGTTTTGCTATCATGAATAGTGCTGCAGTAAACATTTGTACACAGGTATCTTTTTTATAAAATGATTTGAGTTCCTCTGGGTATGTTCCCAGAAGGAGGATTGCTGGGAAGTAAGGAAGGTAGATTTTTAGATTTTGTAGAAATTGTCACACTGTTTTTCACAGAGATTGTACTAGTTTACACTCCCACCAACAGCGTAGAAGTGTTCCCTTTTCTCTACATCCTCTCTAGTATCTGTTGTTTTTGAGTTATTAACAATGACAATCCTGACTGGAGTTAGGTGGTATCTCAGTGTGGTTTTGATATGAAATTTTCTTATGATTAGTGAGGTTGTGCATTTTTTTCATGTATCTGTTGGCTGCTCATGTGTCTTCTTTTGAGAAGTATCTGTTCATATATTTTACTTAATTTTTAATAGTACTGTCTTTTTTCTTTTGGCACATTTGAGTTCTTTGTATATCCTGGAAGTTAGGCTTTTGTCAGATATACAGTTGGCAGATATTTTTCCCATTTGTTGTGCTGTCTCTGCACTCTCTTGATGTTTTCTTTGTTTGTTTGTTTGTTTTCCTTTGCAGACATTTTTCATTTTGATGAGATCTCAGTTTATCTTATCTCTTGTGGCATGGGCATTTGGGGTTTTGATCAGGTATTGGTTGCCTATTCCAAATTCTTTAAGTGTATCTCCTGTATTTTCTAAGATTCTTATAGTTTGAGGTTAACTTTTAGGTCCCTAATCCATTTAGAGTTGGTTGTTGCGTATGATGATAAGTAGTGATCCTATTTTATTCTTCTGCAGGTGATCAATTGGTTTTCCAGGCACCATTTTCCAGGCACCACAGGTTCTCCTCTCCACAGAGGTTGTTGGTGAAGGCTTTGTAGAAATGAGTTGGTTGAGAAATTGAGATTTTGCTTCTGAAACTTTATCCTGTTCCATTCGTCTATATGTCTGTTCTTGTACCAATACCAAGCTGTATTGATTATTGTAACAGTAAAATAAAATTTAAAGTCTGGAAGTGTGATACCTCCTACTTTGTTTATTTTGCTGAGAACTGTTTTGGTTAATTGTGGTCATTTGTTTCCATATGAATTTCTATATTGTCATTTCCAGGTCTGAGAAGAATGATGTTGGTATTGTAATGGGTATTGCGCTGAATCTGTAGATTGCCTTGAGTAGGATGAGCATATTAATAATGTCGATTTTTCCAATCCACAAGAATGGAATATTTGTTCATTTGTTTGTGTGTTCTTTGATTTATTTGAGCAGTGTTTTGTAGTTTTCATTGTAATGATCTTTTACTTCTCTAGTTAGGATGATACCAAGGTACCGTGTGTGTGTGTGTGTGTGTGTGTGTGTGTGTGTGTGTGTGTGTGTGTGGCTATTTTGAATGGAATTGTGCTGTTTATTTGGTTTCCTGCCTATTTGTTAGTAGTGTATAAAAATGTGAATGTCTTTTGCATGTTGATTTTGTACCCTGAGACTTTGCCAAAGTCCTTTATCAGTGCAAGGAGGTTTTTAACAGATTATCTTGGGTTTTCAAGGATTAGGATCATGTCATCAACAAAGAGGTATAACTTAACTTCCCCTTATCCTATTTGGGTACCCCTGATTTTCCTCTCTTGTCTGATTGCTCCAGCTAGGACTTCCAATACGTTGTTGCACAGGAGAGGTGAGAATGGGCAACCTTGTCTTGTTCCAGTTTTCAGGGAAAATGCTTCAAATGTAGCAGCATATTGACTGAGGGTTTATCATAGATGGCTCTTACTGTTTTGAGACATTTTCCTCTATCTTAGGTGTTCAAGGGTTTTTCTCAAAAAGAGATGCTGGATTTTGTCAAAATCTTTTTCTGTGTCTAATGATATAATCATGTGGTTCTTGTTTTTACATCTGTTGATAGATTGAATTACATTTATGGTGTGGTGGATGTTGAACCAGCCCTGAATCCCAAGGGTAAAGTCTACTTTGTCTTGGTGAATTTTTTGAAATGTGTTGTTGGATCCAATTTGCTAGAATCTTGTTGAGAATTTTTGCATCTATGTTCATCAGGGCTATTGGCCTGTAGTTTCCTTTCTTTGGTCTTTACATGGTTTGGGTATCAATGCGATGTCAGTTTCAGAAAATGATTTGGGGAGATTTCTATATTTCTCAATTGCATGAATTACTTCCAATAGGATTGGTATCAGTTCCCCCTGGTATGCTTTGTTTTGTAGAATTTCACTGAAAAGCATCTGGTGCAGGGTTTGTTGTTGTTTTTGTTGTTGTTGTTGTTTGTGAACAGTTTTTTTAACGACAGTGTCAATTTCCTGGGTTAATATTTGTCTATTTAAGATCTAATTTTCTTCTTGTTTCAACTTGGGAGATTGTGTAATGTTAGAAAGTCCTCCATTTCATTTAGGTTTACAGTTTGTTTGCATACAGGTGTGAGTAGTAATCTCTCGCATAAGTTTGTCTTTCTTCAGGGTCAGTTATAACTTGATCTTTTGCATTTCTAATTGTTTTTATTTGGGCTTTTTCTCTCTTATTCTTGGTCAATCTGGCTAGGGATTCATCAATCTTGTTTATTCCTTCAAAGAACCAGCTTTTTGTTTTGCTGATTTTTTCTATGACATTTTTGTCTTCAATGTCCCATATTTGGGCTTTTATTTTGGTGATCTGGAATCTTTTGCTAAATTTTGGATTTTGGTGATATTGTCTTTCCAGCTCCCTTAGGTTATTTGTTAGGCTGCTAACTTGTGACCTTTCTATTTTTTTTATGTATGTGCATAGAGTTATAAATTCTCCTCTTAGCATGGATTTCATGGCATCCCAGAGGTTTTTGTAAGATATAACTTTGTTTTCATTTGTTTCCAAGAATCTTTTATTTTTTGTTTTTGATTTCTGTGTTGAGCCAGTAATCATTCAGCATCGTGCTGCTTATTGTCCATGTCTTTGTGAGTTTTAGGGGGATCTTGTTGGTGGCAATATTTATTTTATTCCACTGTGGTCTAGGAAGAGGCATGGAAGTATTTTGGTCTTATGCAACTTGTTTCTGCTTGATTTATGGCTGAGGATATGGTTAATCTGGGAGTGTTTTCCATGTGGTGATGAGTAGAATGTATATTTCATAATTGTTGGGTAGAGTATTATGTAGGTATCTATTAAGTCCATTTGGTCAAGTGTCAAGTTGAGCTTTCAGATCTCCTTGTGATTTTATTCCTCAATAATCTATCTAGAGTTTTTAGTGGGGTATTTAAGTCCCCAGTCATGATAATGTTAGAGTCAATATTTTTTTTAGTAGTTGCTCTGTAAAACCTGGTGTTCTTGGGTTGGGTGCATACATGTTTAGGATAGTTATTTCTTGTTGATGAATTGAAACTTTTATTATTATCTAGTTTTCTTCCATGTCTTTTAAAATTTTTGATTGCTTGAAGGTTGTTCTGTCTGATATTAAAATCACAACTCCTGCCTTATTTTGTTTTCTAAGCATCTGATAGTTTATTTTCCATTGTTTAACTTTAAGTCTGTGGGTGTCCATTATTGTGAGATGCGTTTTCTGGAGGCGTCATATTACTGAGTCAAGCTTTTATATCCAGTTTGCCACTCTATGTCTTTTCAGCATTTAATACAATGCTGCTCAGGCTGATTATTGAAATGTAAGAGTTTATCCCTGTTATGAGGCTCTTATAAGGCTGTTTTTTTTCTTTTTACTTGTTGGTTGATACATGTGTGAGGTTTCAGTTTTGCAGTTGTGATATATACTGTGTCGATTGTATTTTTTTCTGCATTTTTGGGAAGTGCAAAGTTGTTTCTTTTTATTTTATTTCATTTTATTTTATTTTTTCTTCAGTGCTTAATGTCTTCTTGAGCATCTCCTATAAAGCTAATCTGGAAGCACCATAATCTTTTAGGGATTGGATGTCTGGGAATGATTTTGATTCTCCATCATTGATGAATCTGAGCTTGGCTGCATAGGAAATTCTTGGTTAAAATTGTTTATCTTTGAGGATTTTGAAAATTGAACTCCAGTCCCTTCTAGCTTGTAGTATTCCTGCCAATAAGTTTGCTGCTACTCTGATTAGTCTTCCCTGGTAGGTCGTCTGACCATTCTCTCTCACTGCCTTTAGGATTTTTTTTTAACCTACTTTTTGTAGGCAAATTGCTCCATGTCTAGCACTGGTCTTCTCTTTTGATGTCTTCAGGATTTCTCCGAATCTCTTGGGTTGGGATGGCCACATCTCTATTGAGTGGGGAAAGTTTTCTTGGAAAACTTCCTGGAATACTTATACCAGGGTGTTCTCCATTTTCCTTTCAGCTTCTGGGATACTGATCAGGCATAAGTTCAGCCTCTTGATATAATCACACATCTCTTGGACACTTTGTTCTTTCTTTCTGAGTTTTCATTCTACATATTTAACTGATTGGGTTAAATCCATGTTTTGGATTTCAAACTCTGAGATTCTTTCTTCTGCTTGGTTAATTTGAATAAGTCGAATAAGGTAGAGGACGGGGAGCCAGAATTCAGAAACTACTTTCAAGTCACAATGTTCACTGACTTGAATATGGACTCCCTGAGATGCTCTCCATCACCACTCTGTGTGATAATTCAGTGGGTATGTATGTGTAACCTCTGGGTCCAAGATAAAGTAACAGCAATGAGGAGAACAGAGAAAGGTAGAATGAAAAAGAATGAAGAAAAATAATATAAAATAAAAAATATAGAAAGAAAAAAAGCAAACACAAAAGGAAAAAGCAAACAGATAAAAAAAATCAAAATCCAAAACTAACAGAAAAAAGAACACAAAAAACAGGAAAATGGAACACACACACACACACCAAAAAAATAAAAGAAAAGGAGGAAGAAGAAGAGGAAGAGGAGAAAAAGAAAAAATGAGGGAATGCAAATCAAACACCATTCACATACACATACAAAACCAAAACAAAAGAACAACAAAAAAGAAAAACTGAAAAATGAACACTCACACACACACACACACACACACACACACACACACACACACAGAGAGAGAGAGAGAGAGAGAGAGAGAGAGAACAAAAAATGAAAGAAGTAAGAAAAAAAAGAGAAAAGGAGGGCATACAAATCAAATCATCATACACACATTCACACACACACTAAAAAAAAATTAAAAGAACAAAAAAGAAAGACCAAAAAATGAACACTCAAACACTCCCATACATACATCCGGAAAACAAAAAACAAAAGATAAGAGGAGAAAAGAAAAATAATTTAAAAATTTCTGGGCACTAATTGTTTTCTTGTGGCAGAATCTGTAATCTTGTCTCTCAGCAGCTCACAGATAATTCTGCCTGCTGTCTCCTGCTGGGCTGGGAGAACATTCAAAATTTCCTCAGCTTACAGCCCAGGGAGGGAGGGGAAGGTGGTGAAAGTGAATGGGCCATCAATCCCCCTGTCCTACTCTTTTATGGTCAAGGGAATCCCTTCCAGTGGGGAGGTACAGAATTGTCTCCTCCTCAGGTTCTGGCTGTGGAAACCCCATCCAGGATTATCCCAGAGTAGAGTTCTAACTTGGCTGCTGTCTAGGCTCCCCCTGGATTTGTCCCAGTCATGTGAGTCTGATGTTCAAAGGATTGCTGGGGAGGAGAGTGTTAGGTCTACCCTGGACTCACCACTGATCTCATGGGAGGGTCTTCCTTGTCCTTTTTTGTTCATACCCTTTGTCCTGTGGCTGATTCAGGGTAGGGAGAGGAGTACCTGGGACTCCTCACTCATCCTATCCCTCTGAAGTTTGTGCTTTTGAGATATTTCCTTGGCGTCATGAACAACCCCAGAGTAGTTAACCCACCAGCCACAGGGAGTGGGTCTATTGCTCCATGATAAACGAGCCAGAGCACTTCCCTGCTCAGTTTTCAAGATGGTAGCAGGGTGCCTGTTTCAACTTCACCAGTGGGACTCTGCATCTGGCTCCTTGTTGTATTCCCTCCTCAGCCCTTGCTGCCAGTATCTAGCCTGGTGTTGCGGTGGTTGAGCGGTCTGAAAATGGCAGTCACTCCCAGAAGTTTCTTCCTGGGAAAAGGTTTGTTGATTTCAGAAAATGGCACTTGACTTCTGCATCCCAGGAAGTGATAGGGTCTAAGTAGAGCAGCTGTGGCACCAGCCACTTTACCAGGAGAGCCCAGGGCTCTTTCTCCTGAATCCTCACTCAGTCACTCACACACTCACATGCACGCCAATTCCTTCATACAATCACTCACATAGAGACCCACCCAGTCTAACTGGCTCTGCTGCCATCTTCCTGCTCTCCTCAATTGGATCTTTTGACATATAAAGAATATTTAATTAGATGAACTCATTTTTAACACAGAGATGAGAAACTAGAATGTAACGGTGGAATATGACTTCAAATAATTGAAAAATTATCCTTATTATCCAGAGATCAGGACTAGGATCAATGTGCCAAGATAATATGGATGAAGATTCCAGGTTCAGATTAGAACACACAGAGCACACTGCGGGAGTCAGCGACATTAAAGCAGATGTTCTAGAGTCAAATTTATCCCATCTGATGACTGTGCATGCTGGAGTATTGACACACCAACTTGTGTCTGTCATTGGTTGAGTGCTTTTAGGGGTTATACATTATCTGGCTCTAATGCCCTGTCTTGAGTAAAACCACAACTCTTATCCAGAGAAAGGCCTCAAACAGTTTGAAGTCAGGCTCATGCGTATTATGGTGACAAAAGGCAAAGGAAATGAGAAGACACTGTGAGCTCACCTGTGAAGCTAAAGTAAAACGAAGACCCAAGAAGAATAAAATCATGTCCTTCGGAGCAACATGGGTGCAGCTGGAGACCATCAAGCTAAGGGAACTTTCACAGAAACGAAAACAAAAGCCCCATGTTCTCACTCCTAAGCAGTCTCTTATCACTGGTTACATGAACACAAGTGTGGGACTGGCAGACAATGGACACTGCTAGAGAAGGGAAGGCGGAAGAGAGGAAGGTGGTGGACACATAGCAACACACTTGGTACCTGGACCACTATCAGGGGGACAGAGGGTCAGCTAAAAGCCGCAACTACACCCTCATGCAACTTAGAAGATCCTCAGTTGGGCCGGGCTCGGTGGCTCAGCCTGCAATCCCATGCTTTGGGAGGCCAAGGTGAGTAAATTGCCTAAGCCCACGGGTTCGAGACCCGCCTGGGCAACTTGGCGAGCCCTCATCTCTACAATAAATCAAAAAACGAACCGGGTGTGGTAGTACGCGCCTGTAGTTCCAGCTACTTGGAAGGCTGAGGCGGAAGGATCATCGGAGCCCAGCAGTTTGAGGCTGCGGTGGCCGGGAGTGGCCACTGCACTCCAGTCTGGGCAACAGAGTGAGACTCCAACTCAAAAAATTAAATCAAAAAAATCAGCCGGACGTGGTAGCACGCGCCTGTAATTCCGGCTCTTCGGAAGGCTGAGGCGGAAGGATCGCCGGAGCCCAGCAGGTTGAGGCTGCGGTGGCCGGGAGCGGCCACTGCACTCTAGTCTGGGTGACAGAGTGAGACTCCAACTCAAAAAAAAAAAAAAAAAAAAAGAATGTGAGGCCATTTACCATGTAAAAAATATTGGTAAAATTTTTGAAGCGTAGTGATGAGTAGGATCAATAAATTATGTCAATCTCCACTTTTGTATAACTTGGAAAAATTTTAGAATAAAGAGTAAAGAAGTGTCCTTTGGATGAATTTATAAATACATACAGAAAATGTAGCATTGTGGTATGTGCCTATAATCGATGCTACTTGGATGGCTGAGGTAAGAGGATTGCTTCAGTCCAGAAGTTTGAGGCTTCAGTGAGCCATAATTATGTCAATGCAATCCAACCTGGCAACAGAGACGCTGTCTCTAAAAACAATAAATAGATAAGTGTGATACCAAAAAATGCAAGAAAAGAATAATTGTTTTATAGCAAAGTGATTATGATGTCTGAAGAATATACAAATAGTATTTGGATACAAAAATTTTATTCAAAATAAAAAGAAATTTAGGTTGATTTGGATGAATGAAATTAATATGTGCCTAAAATATGTTTATCTTTCTGAGCCCATCCTCTAAACCTTGCAACTCAATTCCAAAAGGATGGCATGATAGTGATTTTGCAGACCAGACTATTGAAGAGGTGTCTTCTTTCTCTACCCTTCTTAATAAATTAGATGTCTACAACAAGTGCAAAAACAAACAAAAACAAAAATAAAGACACATTGTTCCCACCACCCACTATTTCAACTTCTCTTCTCTAGATGGGGCAGTCTATGCAGTATAGTGTCTTATAGTGATACATCTCACAAAAACTAAGGTTGGGGGTTTTAGTTATTTTTTTAAAAATCTGCTTTGCACAGGCTATGGAAGACTAACTCAGTTAAATATAATGCTTAACTCAGTGCTATCATCATTACACGCTGACAACAGAAGGTAACTCTGTGACCAAGCCAGTGCACAAAAAAATCTTAAAACACATACATTCTCCAAATGGTACATATTTTGAGTAACTGCAATTGTTTTTCTTCAGGCAAAGTAGTTACAGACTTAAGAGAAGACTAATTTGCAGAATGCACCAAACAATTAACTTTTGTTTTAAATTAAAACAACTTTCTTTTCATTTCAATTGATCATAATGCATAAAACATGAAGTTGAAAAAGCTGAAGGATGTATGGCAGAAAAAAACTCACTGTTTCAGATTCATTAGTAATTTAGACTGTTGTGTAAATAAAAAAATTGCAAAAGTCAATTTCTCTACCACCAGATATTAAGGAAATTTGGGCCTGAGTTTATAAAAGGTCATAAATTTGAAGACTTTTTAATTTCAGGAAAATATCATAATTTCCTATTTATATTTGTTTATTGCACAGAAGTTAAATTATGTGATAAGTTTTTAAAAAGTAAATTAAAGTTGCCCCATATTCACCAAACCCAGCAATTACTAGTTTAAATTTTTGATTTTATTCTACACAGAAAATTCAACATTATGTGCTCATTTTATTAAAACTTTAAACTGCTTTTAATGTTTTAGTATTCTAAATAATACTATGATTAGAACATTTTAGTCATAATATATAATTATTACTTTTAAATGCATTATTAAATACATATGTATTTAAAGACATATGTTAATGTGTAAAATTTTATATGTATATAATTATATACAGTAAGTCCTCACCCAACATTGTAAATAGGTTCTTAAAAACTGTGACTTTCAGAGAAATGGCATGTAACAAAAACAGATTTTCTTTCAGCCACATTACAACAAAAAGACTTTGAAGAAGAGTTTATTCAAGAACCTGCTGTCTGTTGTCTCACTTTAAGTTACAGTTTTCAAGAACCTTTTGACAACAATGAGGACTTACAGTACATATTTATAACTATATACAACTAAATATACATATTCAAAGAAAACTGACATGAGAGAGTTAAACAGACAAGGAAAACATTATTTAAGACTATTGTAATAGGATTCAAAACAATTACAGTAGGGAAGATGAATTGTATCCAACCCTTCTGTTGCAAAAAGAGTAAAACCTTTTAAGTGCTAGAATCTGCTAGTAGAAAAGTACTGCAGAATGTAGCAGAGGAAACTGGTCATCTGTTGGTTAATTGGCATTATCTAAGTCAAACTCTTATTCACCCACAAAGTCAGGAATTTAGGGACTTTATCTCATTGGATGAGTAAATTTCAAAGGCATGACTCTCAGTCTTTGAGAAAGATATTCCTGGGTTGTACAACTGGCATGAGGCTGGGAGAAGTTTGACAGCTCAGAGAGGCAAAGGCTTAATTTACAATGGCAAGTTTTCTAAAGTAAATGCTCTAAGAAAAGGGAGGTCAAGGTCCTATAATCAGTAAGAAAGTTGTCTGTTTTTGTTTTTGTTTTTCTTGAGTTGGAGTCTCACTCTGTCACCCAGACTGGAGTGCAGTGGCTGCTCCTGGCCATCGCAGCCTTGACCTGCTGGGCTCTGGCGGTCCTTCCGCCTCAGCCTTCTAAGTAGCTGGAACTACAGGTGCGCGCTACCACACCCGGCTAATTTTTTGATTTATTGTAGAGATGAGGTCTCGCCAAGTTGCCCAGGCGGGTTTCGAACCCGCAGGCTCAGGCAATTCACTCACCTCAGCCTCCCAAGGTGCGGGATTACAGGCTGAGCCATCGAGCCTGGCTAGAAACTTGTCTAAAGTTTAGTCAAGCTGAGGGGAGCTTTAAGGATATCTTGATTCTGTATACATATAGAGATAGATGTGCGTATCTCTTATGTGTATCTACTAATTGTCCTTCCATATTTTGGATTTTCATGTGGTACCACCATCATCACTACCCTAGATGACTTTCTCATATACCTAACTCTAACTTTGAAAATTTTAGTTTTATAATTTTGAACATGCTTATATTCCATATTTATCTTTTCATGAAATATTTATAACATACATAAACTCCTCTAACACCACATTTGCATTATATACCCAAAGTCTTTTGTATTAATTACATAAATTTTAAAATGTTTGTATCTTATAACTAATGAGTAGCTTTTGTGAACTCTTCAATATAACCTATTGTAAGGATTCAAAGATAACTATTTTTGTGTGAAGCAACATATAATGCCCTTCTGGGAGCTAATCAACAAAGACATGTTTTCATTCGATTACTAAACAAATAACAGCCTTAGGTTTTACAAGTGTACCATAATACAAATATACAGATCAATTTCCATGGAAGAAATACTGACAACAATACAAAATTAATAGAAAAGTATTACATGGTACTAATATAATTGAGTTCTTTAAATAAGTTTAAAAGGTTGGCATCCAGGAATTGTTGTTCTTTATACCACCATTATAGTTCTCATCAAAGAAAGTGAAATTGCCAAATACTTTATGTAAATTATTACAAATTCATGCTTCTGGATTTAAGTCTCTGCCAGTATATTTTTGCCACTGTGGTGTTGTGAAGTGACCTTAGACAAACTAATTAATCTTTCCTGTTTGCCTAATCCTTTTCATTTGTTAAATGTACCCACAGGGTGGTTTGTCAGGCTAGCACATGATGGAGTTCCATCAAGTATCAAACTTCAAGCCAGAAGAAGAATACAAGTCATCAGGACAGCCCAATAGTTCTGCTTTCAGGAGAACTTTTATTCCTAACACCTGCACTTCACATAAATTTGTAAAGTACAGTTGCCTCTGGGACTATTTGGGGAATGTAAATGTAAATTAACTCTTCAGCATTTGGAGATCACAATGTGAAAAAAATAAAATTTAATTATAGTTGCAATAAGACTTTGAATTGACATGCTGAAACAAGTTGTTATTATTGGAAGACATGAAGTAAGGACAGGACATATTGCAGAGAGGGGTGCAAAAACAAATTTGGAAGACAAATTCCCATAATGGATGGATATTATTTTTTGCTCAAAAAAGGAAGGGGAGCAAAACATGGAAATGGAAAGAAGTGAAATAGTGACATGCATAGACAAGAATTGTTATATTTTCTATACCCTCCATAATTCTTTGATGTGTGGTCACCAGATTTCCAATCATATTATTGAGACAACTACATCAGTAAAGACACGTTGCAGATTTATGGTGATGAATAGCATCGCCACTGGTTCAACGTATCTACCAAGCAATAGATAAAAACTGTGGTTTATCTTTTTTTTTTTTGAGTTGGAGTCTCACTCTGTTGCCCAGACTGGAGTGCAGTGGCCGCTCACGGCCACTGCAGCTTCAACCTGCTGAGCTCCGGCCATCCTTCCACCTCAGCCTTCCGAGTAGCCGTAATTACAGGCGCACGCTACCATGCCCGGCTGATTTTTTGATTTATTGTAGAGATGAGGTCTCGCCAAGTTGCCCAGGTGGGTCTCGAACCCGTGGGCTCAGGCAATACACGCACCTCGGCCTCCCAAAGCGCAGGATTACAGGCTGAGCCACCAAGCCCGGCTACTGTGGTTCATCTTAACTGAGATGTTGTGCAATACAAATCAAATTTTGAAGACTTAAAAATACACAAATGTAAATAATTTCATTCATATTTTTACACAAATCAACTATTGAAATGATGTTTTGGATACATTGAATTAAAGTATATTATTAAATTTAGTCTGTTTCTTCTTGCTTTTTAATGTGGCTATTAACATTTTTTAAATGATATATATGGCTCTGAAAGGGCTTAAGGAAATGCTGCATGTAGAACATGATAAAGTGAACAGCACACTGGCATGCCTGCAACAGAATTAGCAAAGTGTAGGTAAGATTGTCCCTTCTCCTCCTTAGCTGTCACTGGTGACAATAATTCATCGACTGAAACATGGTGGTCAAGCAAAGATCAGCTGTGATATTCCTTCTATGAGTTTAAATTTCTGGTTATGAAATGTGTATTACAATTATTTTAGAAGAAGCATGTTAGAAAGATCATTAAGAGGCATGCCTGTCCGGTATTTCAGAATACTGCAAACTCAGGGTAATGGAGTCATTTAGCATTTGACTTGTAATAATAAGATCTGAGTACTATGCCTACAGTGCTATATAATAGTTTCTGAATAAATGTATCTTAAATCAAAGAATGATTGCAGTTCAGTAAAAAAGTCTATATGCGCCGAACTCGGTGGCCTCAGCCTGTAATTCCGCGCTTTGGAAGACTGAGGTGAGTGGATTGCCTGAGCCCGCGGGTTCAAGAGCCGCCTGGGCAACTTGACGAGATCTTATCTCTAATAAATCAAAAAATCAGTCGGGCATGGTAGCGCATGCCTGTAATTCCGGCTTCTCGGAAGGCTGAGGCGGAAGGATCGCAGGAGACCAGCAGGTCAAGGCTGCAGTGGCTGGGAGCTGCCACTGCACTCCAGTCTGGGCGACAGAGTGAGACTCCGACTCAAAAAAAAAAAAAAAAAGTCTATATGCATTTACATATGCTCTCTAACTCATGGAAAAATCACTGACTGGTTTATTGAGCTATGGTCTATCTTTTCTTACATTATGATTGCAAAGTGAATAATGTCACTGTTGAATTAGCCTAAACAAAATTGTAAAAATCAAATGATATAATAACACGAGTGCTACTACTAATGACCAAATTTATTGAAAATTGGTCGTGTCAGCATCTTTCTCTGTCTTTAATACATTTTTATCCTTATAACTTCCAAATGAAATTGGCACAATTAATACTGCCACTTTCTTAGCTTAAGAAACTAAGTTAATAGAGGCTAAACAAGCCCAAAGTTAAATAACTGGAAGGTTGCAGAGCTGGAATTTAAATCCTGTAAATATGATTTCAGGACTAATACAAGCGTGAAATTCACAGAGCACCCAACACATGCAATCATTTAACAAATAGAATCTATTTTCACTATTAAACTACTTGGACTGCAGCACAAGGGTTGAATTACAGGTTAGTTAGCTTTCAGTGTAGCAAAATTTACCTACAGTTAACCATTCTAAATTTTATTACACTGAATTTTTTTCAATTGTGTTTATTAATTGTCTATGTCAATGCACTATGATTTTTCACCCCTCGTCCTAGTGTAATTAAGTAAATAAATAAAAACAATATATGAGCTTAAATGCCTGAAATTCCAAAATTAACTAAGATTAATTACTGTTTTGTAGGCTTTTTCTTCTTTTAAGATCTTTGCATTGTAACTTATGCAACATGACTTAGAAAAATTAAATCTGGAAAAAATCATTTTAAAAAAGCATGGTCACATGTGCTTCTGTATTTAACCTGTTTACTTATAGCTGATTACATCAGTAAACATAATTTTGTTTAACAGTTCATTTTATAAGCTAAGAATGCCATTTTCTTTTGTCTCCTTCTGAAGAATTATTACTTAAGAAAATGAATCAAAAGCCATAGGTCAAAGAAGGAATTTTAGACTGAAAAGTACTTTTCCCGGGTTCTGAATTTATTTTGGGGCAATCTTTGGTATCACTATTTATGAAATTTACTATTAAATCTAAGTACCCAACTTTGTCAATAGTTGAAAAGACATTTAAAAAATAAATATCCAAAACCTTTCTTTGTTATGAAGAAATGGTATGAATAAACTATTTCACTATAAAACATTTTTTTCAAACATGTGGTTAGGCTTAAATATTTATAAAATACTTTACATTAAATATTTATAAAAGCCATCTTTGCTTTATTGTTTTTCAAAAAGTAATTTTATAACACTGTTCATAAGCAGAATTTATTTGAGTTACAACACACTGGCTTTAAAAAATTAAGAATATGGATTTTTATTTTGAAAAAATAATGAACTTTGGACTTAACATAGTTGCAAAATTGCAGCTGTCAGTTTTACTATTATTTCTGTCTTTTAGAAAAACCTCTGTGGATATTTTAGTGTCCCCAAAAAGTAGAGCAAATTTATAATTGACTTCTTCTGATTCAGGGTTAATTAAAGCCTTCACTTGCTCTGCATTGCTCTAGAATTCAAGCAAAACACACAAACAAAAAAAAATTACACAAAAAGAGATAGAAAAATACCACATTGGATATTGTAGCTTTGTAATCTAGCCTGGGAATTTCCAATCCCCTAGAGAAGAAAGGATGGTGGTGGTGATAGTTGAGAAGGAGCAGAATACTGATCTCAAAAACCATCCACCTTGACCAAGTAGACTTCAACCCCAGGATGTAGGGCTGGTTCAACATCTGCAAGACCATAAATGTAATTAAATACATCAGCAGATGTAAAAACAAAAACCACATGATTTTATCATTACATGCAGAAAAAGCTTTTGATACAATCCAGCACCCATTCTTGATAAAAGTGCTCAAAAATCTAGGCATAGATGGAGCATACCTCAAAATAGTGGAATCCATTTATGAAAATTCCTCTGACAGCAAACTGCTAAACAGACAGAAATTGGAACCATTTCTACAGAAAACTGGAACAAAAGGGTACGGACTCTCAACCCTCCTATTCAACATAGTATTGGAAGTCCTAGCTAGAGCAATCAGACAAAAGAAGGAAATCGGGAGTGTCCAAATAAGAAAAGAGGAAATTAAGCTATCCCGTTTTGCAGATAAGATGATTCTACACCTTGAAAACCCAAGAAGATCTGTCAAAAACTTTCTTACACTGATAAAGGACTTTGGCAAAGTCTCAGGATATAAAATAAATGTGCAAAAGACAATCACATTCCTATACACTAACAATAAACAAAAAGAAACCCAAATAAAATGCACAATCCCATTCATAACACACACACACACACACACACACAGGGAATACCTTGGCATTTTTCTAACCAGAGAAGTGAAAAACATTTACAACGAAAACAATGAAACACTGCTCAAAGAAATCAAAGATGATACAAACAATTGGAAAAATATTCCATGCTCATGTATTGGAAGAATCAACATTGTTAAAATGTCCATCCAATCCAAGGCATTCTACAGATTTAATGCAGTACTCGTTAAATTACCAGCATCATTCTTCTCAGACCTGGAAATGAAAATACAGAAATTCATATGAAAACATAAATGACCATGAATAGCCAAAATAATCCTCAGAAGAAAAAAAAAAAAGAGTGAGAGGTATCACACTCACTTTAAACTTTATTATAAAACTGCTATAACCAAAACAGCCTGGTATTGGTACAAGAACAGGCATATAGACCAATGGAACAGGATAGAGATTCCAGAAGCAAAACCTCAGTTTCTCAACCAACTCATCTTTGACAAAACCACTCACCATCAACCACTGGGGAGAGGAGAACCTATGGAGAACCTATTCAGTAAACGGAGCTAGGAAGACTGGCTGACTACCTGTAGAAGATTAAAACAAGGTTCCTACCTATCACCATACACAAAAATGAACTCTAAATTGATCAAAGACCTAAATGTAAAACCTCAAACCATAAGAACCTTAGAAAATGCAGGAGACACCCTTATAGAAATTGGAACTGACAACCAATTCCTGATCAAAATCTCAAGTGCCCATGCCATAAGAGATAAGATAGACAAGCGAGACTTCATCAAACTGACAAACTTCTTCAAAGCCAAAGAAACCTTCAAGAAAGCAAGGATGGGAACAAATATTGGCCAACTGTATGTCTGACAAAGGCCTAACATCTAGGATCTACAAGGAATTCAAATGGACCAAAAAGAAAAAAAAAAACAAACAGCTTCATTGCAAAGTGGGCAAAATAAATAAATAGACATTTATCAAAAGAAGACATTTGAGCAATCAACAGATACATGAAAAAATGTTCAGTCTCACTAGCCATCAAAGAGATGCACATTAAAACCACACTGAGATACCACCTAAATTCAGTATGACCACTATCAATAACTCAAAAAACAACAGGAGCTAGAGAGGATGAGGGGAAAAAAGAACAATTCTATACAATTGGTGGGCATGTAAATTATCATAACCTCTGTGGAAAACAGTTTGGAGATTCCTAAAAGATTGAAAAACCATTGGTCCATACGACCCTACAATCCCCCAACTGGGAATATACTAGGAGGAACTCTATTTACTCTAAGAAAAATACCTGCACATGCATATTTATTGCAACATTATTCATAATAGCAAAAACATGGAACCAATCATGCTGCTCATTGAAAGAAGACTGTATTAAAAAAAAAGTGGTACATATACAGGATGGATTATGATGCAGCCATAAGGAAGGACAAAATTATGAAGTTTGCAGCAACTTGGATGGACATAGAGTCTATAACACAGAGTGATCTATCACTCAGTGTTTTCACTCATAAGTGGACCTGGAATAATTATCATAATACTATAAGAAAGTGATTGGCACCGGGCTTGGTGGCTCAGCCTGTAATCCTGTGCTTTGGGAGGTCGAGGTGAGTGGATTGCCTGAACCCGTGGATTCGAGACCCACCCGGGCAACTTGGCGAGACCTCATCTCTACAATAAATCAAAACAAATTTGCGGGGTGTGGTAGTTCCAGCTACTTGGAAGGCTGAGGTGGAAGGATCACCGGAGCCCAGCAGGTCGAGGCTGCGGTGGCCAGGAGCAGCCACTGTACTCCAGTCTGGGTGACAGAGTGAGACTTTCCAACTGAAAAAAAAAAAAAAAACCAAAGGAAAGTGATTGGCAGTACTGGAAAACTGCCAAGTGGGGAGGAGATGAGATTGGCGGTAGTGGGAAACTGCCGGGGGGGGGGGATGGGCACCTCATCAGCAAGAGTACCTGCATTATGAACATTTGTATACCTAACACTGAATTGTACCCCACATCTTTAAAAACTTTTTTAAAAAAGAAAGTAGCTCATGAACTTGGAAATCATCCCTTAATTCCTTGTTTGGTCATAGATATGTGACTATAAAGAAAATCAATTTGAGATGGCCATGGAACAAGTTGGACTATGAGAATCTCTGCAAAAGTAAATGTCCAAAAAGACTCTCTGCGTGAGTAGGCATGTGCCGGTGGGTGAGTGAAAGTCCATCTGAGGGGCGACTCAGGTTCATGTACCCTGGGTTTTCCTCCAGAGGCAACTGAAACACCTAACCACCCTGAGATTGGAGCTGCCAGTGCATAGGATCATCTACTGTTCTTGGGACTCTCCTGAGAAGAACTTGCCAAATACAGCTGATTCTCATCACCTGGCACCTGGCCTACACCATCACCTGTGACAGCAAAGCAGCTGTAGTCCCAGATCCAATCCATGGAGAGAGAAGATGGGGAGAGCTGGAAAGGAGTCCCATCACCAGTGAGGAAGCGCCAACTCTAGTCATTTTCTCTGTCCCAAGACCAGGCAGAGACCAGTACTGCACTGCCCAGCTCCACCCAGCCTCCAGCTTGGGACCTGGATGTAATCTCATCAAACTTAGAGAGATAGATGCCCTCTACCCTATGTTGGATCAGACACAGACACTTCAAATATGAGTGGAAGACTTGACAGGCAGCAAGCTGGATGAGTCCAGATCTGATATACCCTTCTCTCACAGTAGGCCTGGGGCATCTGATCACACTGAGAGCAACCCTATCAGCCTGCACTGGAAGCAGAGGGGAGGGGCTGGAGATCAGAGCTGAAAGGAAGTTGGACTTACAGGAACGACCTCAGAGAGAGTTTTGTTTTGTTTTTTGGGGTTTTTTTGCTTGTCTGTTTGTTTTGCTCATTTTTGTTTGTTTGTTTGTTGTTATCTTTCTTTTTCTTTCTATTTTCAATTACATTTTCATACTTGCTTTGTTTCTGTTATTTCATTACTGCTTTTTTTAGACTTCCTGCTATGGGTATTTTTGAGGGAGGGTACATCAATGGGGGGGTTGTCAGTTTGTGGGTTTGCATGATTATCTGTATGTTTTAGGTTTTTTTTAATCTTTTCTGTCTTTGTGTCTCTTTTCATCTGTTAGTTGGTAGTCTGTCTGTTTTCCCTCTTACTCTTTATATTGTAAGGCAGTGAGAAGTGGATTCCATGGTGCCAACATACACCCTGTGAGCTGATACTGGGATCTGCATATTGTTTCTGAATGACAGCTCCCGCCTCAATTAAATCTCAACACTGCAAAAAGCACAGTCGCCAACCCACAGTCCAGCTTCAGAATTGAACAAAGTCAGAGAATCCACATAAGGAAGAACAGAGGATTGAACAAACAGAAGTAAAAGCTGCCCCCCATCCCTAAACAACAGAGTTAAATAAGAGGTTAGAAGGGGGGGCAGTGAGGAAAATCTACACAAATGAAGAAAAACCAAAAGAAGAATATGGCTGTCACCCAGATCCCTGGGAGGTGAGACACAGAGAATACTGATTTGAGAATGCAAATAATGAAAAGACCCCAGAATGACTGTCCTCAAACCACCAACCAAGATATTAAGACATTAATAGAGATAATAAATAGAATTGAGGAGAGACAACAGGAAAGAATGAAGGAGTTGATAACTGAAATAACAGCAAAAAGAATGCAGTGAATGAAGTAAGTAACAAAATGATAAGCATAGAAACAAGAATTAGCCAAGCAGAAGAAGGAATCTCAGAGCTTGAGGACCAAAATATTGAATTAACCCAAACTGTCAAAAACATAGAAAAGAAATTTAAAAGACAGAACAAAACCTTTGGGAGATGAAGGATTATTCCAAGAGGCTGAACCTAAGAGTAATTGGACTTTCTGAGGCACAAAGAGAGACAGAGACAACCCTGGAACAAACATTCCATGAAATTATCCAAGAAAACTTTCCTCATCTCATCAGTGATGCAACCATTCAAACACTGCCTACTGGGGAAGACCAAATAGAATACCAGCAGATTTATCCACAGAAACATTTGAGGTTAGGAGAGCTTGGAGCCCAGTCTTCAAAGTTCTCAAAGACAAACAATTTCAACCAAGAAATTACCTACCAGCTAAGCTAAGTTTCATCAGTGATGGAAAATTAAAATATTTCCCAGACATTCAGTCCCTAAGAGCTTATGTTGTCTCCAGACCAACTCTACAAGAAACACTTAACAAAATATTAAACACAGAAGAAAGGAAAAATAGGGCAACACCCTTCACAAGAATGCAGGAAATTGATTGAAAACATACATGAATCAACACAAAAATCAAAAGAAAGACAACAAATAAATAGCTACAACAACAAACTCTATAAGAACCTTGTGACAGGGATAAATTCTCAAATCTCAATAATTAACCTGAATGTGAATGGACTAAATGCACCACTGAAAAGACATATAATGGCAAAATGGATAAAATATCATGAGGCAACAATACATAGTCTCCAAGAGACTCATCTCACCAGAAAGGACACTCACAGATGCAAAGTAAGAGAATGGGAAACAAAACTTCAGGTAAATGGAACACAAAAGAAAATAGGAGTTGTGATCATTATATCAGACAAAATACCCTTTAAGCTATCAAAAATTTAAAAAGATACAGATCGTCACTACATAATGATAAAGGGTTCAATCCATCAACAAGAAATATCCATCCTAAACATATATGCACCCAACACAGGAGCACCAACTTTCATAAAGTAACTTCTAGGCAAACTTAAAAAATATATTGACTCTAACACTATCATAGTTGGGGATGTAAATATCCCACTGACAACCCTAGACAGACCATAAGACAAAAAATCAACAAGGAGATCTGGAACCTCAGGTGACGCTTCACCAAATGGACTTAATTCATATCTACAGAATACTCCATGGAATATACATTCTATTCAACACCACATGGAATGTACTCTAAGATTGACCACATCCTTGGCTATAAATTAAGCATAAATAAATTTCATAAGATTGAAATTCTGCCATGCACCTTCTCAGACCACAGTAGAATTAAAAATAAATATTGACACCAACAAAATTTCCCCAAACCCACAAAGACATGGACTCCAAACAGCATGATGCTAAGCAACTCCTGGATCAACATGGAAATTAAAACAGAGATTAAAATATACCTGGAAACAAGTGAAAATGAAGAAACATCTTATTAAACCTCTGGGATGCCATGAAATCAGTACTAAGAAGGGAATTCATATTTCTATGAATACACATGAAGAAAATGGAAAGAGTACAAGTTAACAGTCTAACAAACCACCTAAATAAAATGGAAAAGCAAGACCACCAAAACCCTAACTTCAGGAGAAGAATCCAGATCATCAAAATAAAAGCCCAAGCTGGGCTCGGTGGCTCAGCCTGTAATCCCGCGCCTTTGGGAGGCTGAGGTGAGTGGATTGCCTGAGCCCGCGGGTTCGAGACCTGCCTGGGCAGCGAGACCTCATCTCTACAATAAATCAAAAAATCAGCCGGGCGTGGTAGCGCATGCCTGTAATTCTGGCTACTCGGAAGGCTGAGGCGGAAGGATCGCCGGAGCCCAGCAGGCCGAGGCTGCGGTGGCCGGGAGCGGCCACTGCACTCCAGTCTGGGCGACAGAGTGAGACTCCAACTCAAAAAAATAAATAAATAAATAAATAAATAAATAAATAAATAAATAAATAAATAAAAGCCCAAAACTGGAACATAGAAGACAAAAAGATAATACAAAGACTCAACCAAGCAAACAGCTGGATCTTTGAAAGGATAAACAAGATATATGGTCCCCTAGCTAGACTGACCAAGAAAAAGAGAGAAAAAGCCCAAATAAACACAATCAGAAATGTAAAAGATGAAGTCACAACTGACCCTGAAGAAAAACAAAAGATTATCAGAGACTAATATGCACACTTGTATGGAAACAAACTTGAAAACCTAAAGAAAATGGTGGACTTTCTGACATCACAAACTTCCCCAGATTGAAGCAAGAAGAAATTGAGACCCTAAATAGAGCAATAACAATTCAGAAAATTTACTATGTCAAAAGAAAACCACCTATAAAAAAGAAAAAAATCCCTGGGCTAGAAGGCTTTCCAGCAGAATTCTAGAAAACATACAAGGAGGAAGTGATACAAATCCTATTGAAAGTATTCCAGGCAATTGAGAAAGATGGGACTCTCCTCAAATCATTTTATGAAACTAACATCACATTGATACCAAAGCCAGCTAAAGATTCCACAAAGAAAGAAAACTACAGGCCAATATCCTTGATGAACATGGATGCTAAAATTCTCAATGAGATCCTACAAACCAGAGTCAACAAAACATCTCAAAAAAATCATCCACCATGACCAAGTAGGTTTCATTCCTGGGAAGCAGGGCTGGTTCAACATTCATAAGACCATAAATGTAATCAAATACATCAACAAATATAAAAATAAAACCACACTATTAGAAAAAGATTTTGATAAAATCCAGCACCCCTTCTTGATAAAAACCTTCGAACATCTAGGCATAGACGGAACATAGCTCAAAATAGTAAGAGTCATATATGAGAAATCCACAGTCAGCATACTGTTAAAGAGACAGAAATTGGAACCATTTCCATTGAAAACTGGAACAAGACAAGGATGCCCACATTCACCCTTACTGTTCAACATGTTTTTGGAAATCCTAGCTAGAACAATCAGACAAGAGAAGGAGATCAGGGGTATTCAAATAGGAAAAGAGGAAGTCAAGTTATCCCTCTCTGCAGACAACATGATTTTATACCGAGAACCCAAGAGGATCTGTCAAAAGCCTCCTTGCACTGGTAAAGGACTTTGGCTATGTCTCAGGATATAAAATAAATGTGCAAAACACAGTCACATTTCTATACACCAACAATAAACAGAGACCCAAATAAAAAGCACAATCCCATTCATAATAGCCACACAGTAAAAAAGAAGTACCTCAACATCTTCCTTACCAGAGACGTGGTAGACCTGTACAATGAAAACTACAAAACACTGCTCAAAGAAATCAGATGACACAAACAAATAAAAAAGTATTCCAGACTCATGGATTGGAAAAGTCAACATTGTTAAGATGTCCATCCTACCTAAGGTAATCTACAGATTTGACACAATACCCATTAAATTACCAGAAACATTCTTCTCAGACCTGGAAACAACAATACTGGAATTCATATAGAAACATAAATGACCATGAATAGCCAAATTAATCCTCAACAAAAAAACTAAGTGGGAGGTATCATACTCCCAGATTTTAAACTTTATTATAAAGCTAAAATAATCAAAAGAGACTGGTGTTGGTACAAGAACAGGCATATAGACCAATGGAACCAGATAGAGATTCCTGTAGCAAAACCTCAATTTCTCAACCAATTCATCTTCGACAAAGCCTCCACTACCAACCACTAGGGAGAGAAGAACCTATTCAGTAAATGGTGCTGGGAAAACTGGCTAACCACAAGCAGAAAATTAAAACAAGACCCCTACCTATCACCATACACAAAAATCAACTCTAAATGGATCAAAGACCTTAATATAAAGTCTAAAACTATAAGACCCTTAGAAAACGCAGAATATAGCCTATGGAAACTGGAACTGGCAACCAATTCCTGATCAAAACCCCAAGTGCCTATGCCATAAGAGATTAGATAAATAAGTGGGATCTCATCAAACTGACAAGCTTCCACAAATCCAAAGAAACCATCAAGAGAGCAGAGAGAAGCCCACAGAATGGGAAAATTATTGGCCAACTGTATGTCTGCCAAAGGCCTAACATCTGGAGTCTACAACGACCACAAATGGGCCTAAAAGAGAACAAAAGAAAGCCCAATTACAAAGTGGGCAAAAGATATGAATAGACACTTCTCCAGAGAAAACATACAAGCAGTCAACAGTTACATGAAAAAAATGCTCAGCCTCACTAGTCATCAAAGAAATGCAAATTAAACTACCCTGAGATAACACCTAACTCCAGTCAGGATGACCATCATCAATAACTCAAAAAACAACAGATACTGGAGAGGATGTGGTGAAAAGGTAACACTTCTGCACTGTTGGTGGGAGCTTAAATTAAACTACAGCCTTTGTGGGAAACAGTGTGGTAATTCCTAAAAGATCTAACACTTAACCTTCCATATGACTGCACAATACCCCTACGGGGAATATATCCGGAAGAACTCAAATCACTATATGAAAAAGATACCTGCAAATGTATGTTTATCGCAGTATTATTCACAATAGCAGGAACATGGAACCAACCCTGCTGCCCATCAAAAGAGGACTGAATTTTAAAAAGGTGGTATATATACACAAAAGAATATTACATAGCCATAAAGAAGGACAAAATTATGAACTTCACAGCAACCTGGATGGACTTAGAGTCTATAATACTGAGTGATCTTCACAGAAACAAAGAACTATCACATGTTCTCACTCATAAGCTGACCTTGAACAATTATAATAATACTATAAGAAAAGGGTTGGCAGTAGTGGGAATCTGCTGGGGGAGGGAGGCACACTTCATCAACAAGGGTACCTGCATGATGAACATTTGTATACCTTACCCCGAATTATTGTACTTCACATCTTTAAAATAAAAAAATAAAAAGAGAAAAAGATATATATATATACACATAAATAAAAATATAATTAAAAAAAGAAAATCGCTTTTCCAGAAAAGTCCTTTATGGTAACATATCAAAAATACTTATCTGAATCTATAGGAACCACACATTCTTTGGTACATTTTTCTACTTTCCTCAGCATCTATTTATTTATGCCTATTTAAGAGAACGGGATATTCTAGGCTTCATTAGCCTAAAGGAATGAACAATTTCTTCTTACTACATAAATTAATTTTGTCAACTTATTCTAGTCATAAACGGAAGTATATTACTATGTGTAGAATGAATAAAAAACAAATTAAGTATAAATTCATGTGTAGCTAACATCCATGAAAATCAAGACACTTGTTTTTCACATCTGTCTGTGAAAGTTGCCAATGAATGCTATATAAATGCTCTGTAAAACAGAGATCACCTAGAATAAGTATTCTCACATCTGTTTTCAATGATATCACAATTTTCTATGTCAAAAAGAGATGCAGTTCCATTTCATGCCTTGAGAAATTAGGCATTATTTCAAGTCATATTTTCTTCTTAAATTGCATACACTATTTTCTCAGTGTAAAATATAGTTATTCCAGAACATTATGGAATGAAAGCAACCACAAACTTGAGTAATCAGACTTGTACTTGAACAAAATCATTTGATTGTCTCAAATACATTCTCTACTGTGATTCAATAATTATCAGGGAAGCCTACCAAATCCCTCTTACTCCCCTGGCTCTCTCTTACTCTGACACTTGCAGTTGTCTCCTCAGTGATGCTCTTAATTGCATTAGGAAAGACTCACTAGAGGTACAGGTAGACAACAGTTGTCCAGCCAGGATTCTCTTTTGCAAATAGGAAGTTCCTTCCTCATTTTCATTTGACATATCTACTGGGTCTTAAAAAGCCCCATAATTGAGTCTTAAAATAATTAGTACTTTTCCAATAGGTTGGTTGCTATTCTGATAGGTTTTCCCCAAAAGAAACCATCAAGAAAGCAGGGAGACAGCCCACAAAATGGGAAAAAAAAATGTGTCCACTGTATATCTGGCAAAGGCCTAGTATCCAGGATCTACAAGGAACTCAAACGTGCCAAAAGGAAAAAACAAAACAAAACAAAACAACAACAACAAAAACAGCTCCATTAAAAAGTAGGCAAAAGGGATGAATAGACACTTCTCAAAAGAAGATATATGGGTAGTCAATAGACATATGAAAAAGTTCTCAGCCTCACTCATCATCAGAGAAATGCAAACCAAAGCCACATTGAGATACCACCTAACCTCAGTAGAAATGACCATCACTAATAAAACAAACAACAGCAGGTGCTGACGAGGGTGCGGAGAAAAGGGGATGCTTCTACACTGCTGGTAGTAATGCAAACTCGTGCAGGCTCTTTGGAAAACAGTATGGCGATTTCTAAAAGAACTAGACATTGATCTTCCATATGATCCAGCAATCCCCCTATTGGAAATATACCCACCCGGAGGAACTCAAATCGTTCTACACAAAAGATACCTGCACACACATGTTTATGAGAGCACTATTAGCAAAAACATGGAACCAACTGTGCTGCTCATTGAAAGTGGACTGGATAAAAAAAATGTGGTACATATGCACAATGGACTATTACACAGACATAAAGGACAAACGTGGACTTCACAGCAACTTGAATGGATTTAGAGTCTATCATACTCAGGGATCTATCACAGAAACAAAGAACAAAGTACTGCATGTTCTCACTCATAAGTGGACCCTGAACATTTGCCATAATACTATAAGAAAGGGATTGGCATTATTGGGATTCTGCCAGGGTGGAGGTGGAGGGAACACAACTTCCATAAGGGTACTTGATCTCAAGTCAGGCAAAGTGGAAATGAAAGGGAGGCCCAAACTTTACCTGTACAGTGACCACTTGTATACCTAATCCTGAATTGTACCCCACATCTTTAAAATAAGAAATAAAAAGTAAAAAAGAATTAGTACTTTGAGAATACCAGTATACATTGCCTCTTAATTATGACTATGTTCCTTAGACTGTTTTCTTTATACAGTCCACTGTTGATGGCACCTGGGTTTGTTCCATGTATTTGCTACTGTGAGTAGTGCCACAATAAACATTGGTAGAATGACTTATACATATACCCCCTGATTCTAAGGTAAAATTAAAAAAAAAAGGGGGGCAACTTTCTTTAATTAAAAAAAAGAAAGGGCAACTTTCCCTGCAGGAGTCTTCATTTTGCAATGCTTTGGAGAGTTGATCTACTCTCTACCCTTATTTACCTAGAACTTATCTAGAAGAAGTGTTTGTTGGGAACTTTCTGGTTCCTCTGCTCCCCTAAACACTCTGGAGGCTGATGAGCCAAGGGTTAAACCTGTGACTCAAAAAACTGTGTTATTTGAACAATCCTAGTAACACATACAATTGATTTAAACTGTCCTCGCTGTCTTGTGCATAAATACCCATCATCAGAAAAGTAGGTTTAAGCTTCCTTCTAGACTTGTTTTGCTTAAAAGAGATTCTGTCTATGCAGCTGAAAGCAAATATTATATCTTGGGTTAACTCCTGATTTTATACTTCACTCTTTATGTACTGATTCAGCCCTGGAGTGGGCCTGAGTGAATGTCACTGGGGGACCATAAAGACATTGGTGAAGATAAGACAAATAAACCAGTATCAGCATTTTGTTAAAATATTAATGTTTATTATTTACCAACATTTTAAAATTTCCAATTCATCAGTTAATTCATGGTAGTGTATATAACGTTTTTTAAAAAAGTAATGGAATTGTGCCATAGCATTTTAAAGGTTTCAACATTTGCCGTAAGACTTGATTGTAACCTCAACTCTGATGCTAACATGCTGCATGACCTTGGATGAGTGGCTTAATAGTCCTTAGAATCAATTATTTATCTATAAAATAAGAGTTTTATCTTTCAAATTCCTGTGAGTTTTAAGTTTCCATGATGTTATGTTTCCCCAGAATGTACAAGGAACAAAATATTATGCACAGACAAGAAGAAACCTCCTGACAGTCATTTCAACTGTGGAGGCAAAAGAAGAAATAATCTTATCCTGCATTAATATATAGTTGGGGTTGCAGAATCTGCTGTAATACATATTTTAATGTGATGTTTTTGGTAGCCAAATATTATTTAAAGTCAGGTTCATGCCATGATGTTGTCTGAGGATGCTGTTACTGTAGGGCTTTTATCAAATATCGTTTCTAACACTTATGGTAGGGAGAAATGTGAGTGATTTCTCAAAGTGATCAATGTAATCTGATAAAACATATATGCAATAAAAAATTTTAGCATCAGTAAGATAATGTTTATTCCCCAGTTTTAACAGCCCTTGGGGGTTCACATATATTTGTTCTAATAAACTTGCTTGCTATATTAGTGAGTCATTTCATGTCCTAAGTCTCAGTAGAGTTTTGATTTCCTCTCAATGACACTTAGCTTACTTCTAAGATATATAGCTTTTAAAAACCTATTAAATTATGAAATAATATATGTTGCAATATCACATTCAAGTATTCACATTCATGAATTTGTTATTATTTAAAATATATTTAACCCTGGTAAAAAGATGCTTTGACTCTGTTATCATTTCCATAAAATAATGTTTTTAAATTTGCACAAATTGTTTCAGGCACTATAGTACCTCAAGTAAGCAATTTTATTAATATACTCATAAGTTGTATTTTCAGAAGCTTTATTTTAGGATGACTTGTTTGGTGGGTTGCATTTCTTTTTGTTGCTCCATTTGTTTGCCATTGTGTTTATTTATTTATTATTATTATTATTATTTGAGTTGGAGTCTCACTCTGTCGCCCAGACTAGAGTGCAGTGGCCGCTCCCGGCCACTGCAGCCTCGACCTGCTGGGCTCCGGCGATCCTTCCGCCTCAGCCTTCCAAGTAGCTGGAACTACAGGCCTGCGCTACCACGCCTGGCTAATTTTTTTTTTTTTTTTTTAATTGTAGAGATGAGATCTCGCCAAGTTGCCCAGGCGGGTCTCGAACCCTCAGGCTCTGGTAATCCACTCACCTCAGCCTCCCAAAGCGCGGGATTACAGACTAAGCCACCGATTCAGGCTGTGTTGTGTTTATTTTTAACAAGGGAGTAACACACACCGTTTTAACATGGTGCTGCTCTCCCCAGCACAGTCTTATCTTATGTTTGCATATCTATATAAATGGTTTGCAACCACAATCCTAGATGACTGTCTTTCCTTTGAACACATTAGGTTGCTCCATATTTTCACAACTTCCCCAAGATTGTCCTATTAATCCTCAATGCCTTTTGCCATCAAGCCCAAATAGAAAAGTACCACTCGGCCTTTAAGACTCATCTTTTTTTTTTTTTTTTTTTTAGATTTTATTCATAAAGACAGAACCTCACTCTTGTTGCCTAGGCTGGAGTGCAGTACCGCAATCACAGCTCACTGAAGCCTCAAACACCTGGGCTCAATTTTTATTTTTATTTTTGAGAGACGAGCTTTCATTACATTGCCTAGGCTGGTCTCAAATGCCTAGCCTCAAGTAATCTTCTTGCTTTGACCTTCCAATGTGCTGGGATTACACTTGGTCTGAGGCTAATCTTAAATTTAGTTTTCTTAACGAAATATGAAAACAGTCTAAGTAGTCTTGAGTATTTCAATAACGTATAATGCAGTTGTAATGAATTAAAAGCAGGTACATCTATAGATAATGATAAGGAAGATCTGCAGATTATTATGTAAAGTGTATTATGGTTAACTTTTTGTGAAACATATATGTACATATCAACATTTTTACCAACAGTACTTTGATCTAGGGTAGGATGGAGACTTTCATATACATTTAAATTTTGATATTTAATTATACTCATATAATTTTTAATTAGTAATGGTTTTAAAAATTCTTCAACCAGTTATGTTTTTGTCCACTTAACTGAAATTAATCATGACTTGCTTATGTTCTAAGTTATTAGTATTCAAATATTTTATGTTCAACTTCAAAAATCTTTATACCACTTGACATATTTTTAGATGAACAACAACATTTTCTCATTGGAAATTCAAATAGATTCAAAGAATATAATATTAAGTATATCAGAACAAAAATATTAACAATTTCATTTAAATCATATAAATATATTCAATGAATTCTAAAGATTATGGCATGTTACATGTACATTTAGCTTGCGAAATCTGAATATGAAGTTATAATTTATACATTGCTTTACTATGTTCAGTGTCATGCAGCTTGCATACTAGTACTGAATGTTCTTTATGGCTGACCCTATCATACTTTCTTACAGTGAGAATAAATGTAAAATTAGTATTTAATTTATTTTAAATATTCTGTTACAACAATAACTTAATTGTCAAAAAATTTTAGATTAAGTTGTCATTATAGTTATGAGTGGTTTCAACTTTAGTGTATGTGCTGTCAAAGTGAGCATTATAGCTAATACAATTTATCAAAGTGATATTAGTATTATTGCAACTTGACAAATATGAATTAAATACAAAGAATGGTGCTTTCATAAGTGATTCATGTATTCATTTCTACTCTATTCATCAGTGGTATTACTATTTTTCATTTAACAGATGCAAAGTTGAGGAAACTTGTTCTTAAAAATAACCAAGAATATAAAATGCTTTGATATGGCATTGACATTGAATTATTTGAAGTCTTTGTAAGATGTGACCAAGAAAAATTGTTATTTGCTTAGATCTTTTTTCAATTATTTTTAAATGAAAAAAAATGGAACCCACTAGCTTTTATAAAATTGTGTTGCCTAGTCATTAACCATCTATGTGCTGTTTCTTTTTAAAGAAAAAAAAAAACTCGAGCATTCAATATTAAGACTTGATTAATCATATAAAATACTCTCACATAGAAGCACTTTGTCTAACTAGATGTAAAAGTAGTTTGTAAAACTGACACTATTATAAATTAATGTTTATACATGCAATATTTTTGAGGTTAAAAATTTTGTGTTTAAACTGTAATTTTGTAAGTCTTGTATATTTGAATTTAACCCAATGTGGGAAATATACTGACCCTATAAATAATTGGAAAGGTCTTTTATGGTTAATTGTAGTGTCAACTTGATTAGATTAAGGAATGCTTTGAGAGCTGGTAAAGCATTGTTTCTGAGTGAGTCTGTGAGGATATTTCTAGAGGAGATTGATGTGTAAGTGCACTCAGTAAGGAATAACAATCCTGAATGTGGGCAGGCACCATCCAATGATCTGGGGGCCAAATATAACAGAAAGGCAGACAAAATGTGAGTTCTCTTTCTCTATGATTCTGTTTCCATGTCTTTCTCTCCCTCCCCTCCTCCTCTTTTCCCTCCTGTGCCTCTCCCCCTTCCCCTCCCCCTTCCCCTCTCCCTCTCCCTCTCTCTCCTGAAGCTGGGACACTTTGCTTCTCCTGTCCTTGGATGTCAGAACTCTACATTATCCAGCCTTTACACGCAGAACTTACATCAGCTACCTCCAGGGTTCTTAAGCCTTTTACTTTGGACTGAGAGTTACCCCATCTGCTTCTCTGGTTCTGAGCTTTACGTTACCAGCATCTCAAGGTCTCCACCTTTTAGATAGCTTGTCTTGGGTCTTCTCAGTCTCCAAAATTATGTGAGCCAATACCTCTAATAAATCCACTCTCATCTATATATCTTTCAGTTTATCCTATTGGTTTTGTCTCTCTGGAGAACTCTAATACAAGGCCCATCTTCATTGAGAAAACAGTAAGATTAAGTAGACATCTGCCAGGATGAAAAAAAAAAGAAAGATGAAAAAATTTTCAAAAAAATCTATTAATATGCATTTCTACAACAACCAGAGCATTACTGAACACTGTAACAATGAGACTTAATTCTTTTTTTCATAAATCATTTTGCAAAGATCCAATGTATCATTTTATAGCTAGTTTCAATATTTTGTGCAAATCAGAACTTAACTTTTTGGCACCATCACTTATGTGAATGCAAAAACAGAGTTTTCAATTAAGTACAGTTTACAGCATGGGTATGAGCAAAAAATTCATGTAATTATTACATCAGTCACATCAGTTGACATGATTGCATATCATTTCCAATATAAGCAGAAATCAAATTGAATAATAAAGTATTCAGATATGTAACTTCTGGAATGGTGGAATAAGGGCTTCCAAAAAATATACCCCTTGGTAAAAGCAATGAGAACACTTGCATATATTGTCAATTCAAGTTTTTGTGAACCCTAAAAATTAGCTAAAGGCTTGCAAGAAACCATACTTGTTTATTCGCAAAAATCTCTGTAAGGAAAGCGAGTCTTAAATTGTCTTACTTTTCATGGATCACAACTCCCCACCCCAGCTCCATGGTAGCCTTAAGAGGCAAAAGAATCAGAACTACAGTAGCTAAGAAACTAGGATCCTACAAGGTGCTGGGAAACGCTGGTGTGATGAATTTAGCATTCTCCTAAAGTTTCATTCCCAAAGAGCCTTTATTATTTTATCTATCTGGTAGCTTGCTGAAATGTTCCATTCTCTTTGGCTGGGCATGGTGGCTCATGCCTATAATCTCAGAAATTTAGGAGGCTGAAGTGGGAGGATTGCTTGAGCCCAGTGAGACCTCTTCTCCACAAAAAATTAAGACATTGCTAGGTATAGTGATATGTGCCTATAGTCCCAGCTACTTGGAGGGGAGGGGGAAGGGACTGAGGAAGAAGGATTACCTGAGCATAGTAGGTTGAGGCTGCAGTGAGTGCCCACTGCACTCCAGCCTGGGCAACAGAGTGAGAGTCTGACTTGAAAAAAAAAAAAGGTTTATTTTCAGAGTTTTTCTCTATTTGACCTGACCCGACTCACCACTGACTCTGTGAGAACAAACTTAGCCACAGGACATGTGTCAGATATAATCAGCAACAATTGCTTAAAATCACAGCTGAGGTGGCATTAACAGTTGGGGTTAACAAAAGGCTGCACAAAAAAACATAAGATAAAAAATGAGAAATGTAATGCCCACCGGCAGCTTTGAAAGCTCCCACATATATCTGGAAACAGAAGGCTGTGCTTGTGTGCAGAAAATACTTGAGAATGTCTAAAAGTCTCAGTGACTCTGCCAGATGTTGAGGTTTTGTGCAAGCAGAAAATAAAGTTTAAGGAAGAGTGTAGACTGCCTTCCAGAGAGTGTTAGAGGTTTACACTAACACACACACACACACACACACACACACACACACACACACACTCACACTTGAAACCCTTCGGTCAAGGGGGGAATGTGTGTTTTATGAACTTAAGGAAATCCCTATATTTTAGATGACCATTAAGCTAATTTTAAAAGAATGAACACTAAGCTAACTTTAAAAGAATTCTGTGACCATATATGACCAGGTATTCAGACTTTACACAATTAGTAGAAAAGTCACAAAACAGTGCAGCAGCTTAAAGAACTCAAAGAAGAAAAAATTAAAAGATTCACAACTATATATATATATATATATATATATATATATATATATATATAACATTTTTCAGACAGTGGCTGATCATACCTAGGGATATTATTAATGTCATCAAACTGTCTAGCAACAAATATAAAAGAAAAATCTTAAAATCAAAGAAATTTAATGTAATGTCCTCTAGGTTCGTTCATGTTCTCAAAGATGACAGGGTTTCCTTTTTTTTTTTTTTGAGTTGGAGTCTCACTTAATCACCCAGGCTCACAGCCACCACAGTCTCCACCTGCTGGACTCTGGCAACCCTTCTGCCTTAGCCTTCCAAGTAACTGAAACTATAGGCGTGCGGTATCACACCTGGTTAATTTTTTTATTTATTGTAGAGATGAGGTCTCACCAAGTTTCCCGGACTGGTCTTGAACTCATGAGCTCAGGCAATCCACTCACCTCGGACTCCTAAAGTGCTGGGACAACAGGCTGAGCCACTGAGCACAGCCCAATTTCCTTCTTTTTTAAAGGCTAAATAGTATTCCATTTTGTATATAAACTATGTTTTCTTTATCCATTCATCTGCTGATGTACACAAGTTGATTCTATAACTTGGCTATTGAGAATAATGCTGCAATAAACATGAAAATGCAGATATATCTTCAGCATATTAGTTTCATTTACTTTTTATTTAAAATCAGTAGTAGCATTGCTGGTTGTAGTAGCATTACAAGCAGTTTTATTTTTAATTTTTGAGAAATCTCTTTTTTTTTTTTGAGCTGGAGTCTCACTCTGCCACTCAGGCTGGAGTGCAGTGACATGCTCATGGCCACCACAGCCTCAACATGCTGGGCTCTAGCAATCCTTCTACCTCAGTTGTCCAAGTAGCTGAAACTATAGGCATATGCCTCCATGCCCAGCTAATTTTTTTATTTATTGCAGAGACGAAGTCTCACCAAGTAGTTCAGGCTGGTCTAGAACCCCTAGACTCAGGTAATCCTCTCACTTTGGCCTCCCAAAATGTTGGGATTACAGGCTTGAGCCACCATGCCTGGAGAGAAATCTCCATTTTTAAATAATGGCTGTACTAATTGCTGTACTAGTGTTCATTTTTCTTCATGTCCTCACTAGCATTGATCATATTTTGTCTTTTTCATAATAGTCATCTTAACATGTGTGAAGTGCCACATCATCTAACACATATGTGGAACATAAACAATTGGTCTCATTGAACTAGAGAGTACAGTGGTTGTTGGTTGGGCCTGGGGCAATTGAAGGGATGAGTTATGGTAATGTTAATCAAAGGAAAAAAAATTTAATTAGGAAGAATAAATTCAAGAATCTATGGTGACTATAGCTAATAAAAATATATTATATTCTTGAAAAATGCTAACAGAGTAGAGGTTAAGTGATTTCACCACAAAAATGAAAATAATGTGTGGTAATGCATATGTTAATTAATTAGTTACATTTAGTCATTCCACAATGAATATATACTTAAAAATATCATGTTGTACATAATAAAATATACAATTTTTCTGACAATTTAAAGTAATGCTATTAATGAAAATAGAGAAGCAATTCACCAAGTATAAACAACTTCCATTATATTCAATAGCTGACTTTTCATCAGAAACAATGTAGGTCATGAGCTTCCATATGACCCAGCAATTCCCCTATTTGGAATATACCTGGAGGAACTCAAATCATTCTACAAGCAACTCTATTCACAATGGCAAAAACATGGAACTAACCACGTTACCCATTGAAGCTGGACTAGATAAAGAAAATGTGGTACATAAACACAATGGAATATTTTGCACCCATAAAGAAAGACAACTATATGAACTTCACAGCAACTTGGATGGATTTGGAGTCGATCATACTCAGTGATCTATAAAAGAAACAAAGAACAGAGTACCATATTTTCTGACTCATAAGCAGATCTTGAACAATTATAATACTATAAAAAAGCATTTGGCAGTAATGGGAAACTGTCAGGGGAGGGGAGTGGGATAGGCAGTTGAGGGAAACTGCTAGGGGAGGGAGGGAGGAAAGGAGGGGCATACATCATCAACAAGGGTACCTGCATAATCAATGTTTGTATACCTAACTCTGAATAATACCCCACATCTTTATAATAATAATAATAAAAAAGAAACAACATAGGACACAAGGCAGTGGGATGATGTGTGCAAAGTGATGACAGAAAATACCGTAAGCCAAGATTTTATATTCAGCAAAACTATCCTTCAAAAAATGAAGAACCTGAGATATCTCAAGATAAACTGAAACTCAGAGAATTACAAGAAGACATGCCCTAAAATAAATACCATAGGGAGGCTTTGAGCATGAAAAGAAAGGACATTTAGAGTATAATTTGAATATATATAAAGAAATAAAGATTACAGTGAACATAAATATACTGGTAAATATTAAAAAATAAATTTTATTTGTAACTCTCTGAGTTTAAAACTGCATAAAGTAAAATTTATAAAACTGACTAAATGGACTTTTAATGTGTAACTATGTAACTTGTGTGGTAACACTAGTAGGAAGAGGGAAGGGGTACAAAGTTACATTTTAGAAAGATTTTTATAAACTATGTAAATTAATTCGCTATTAGTCTAAAATCTAATTAAATTAGATGTAATTATAATCCCCAAGACAACAATTAAAAAAACTCAAATATTACAGTAAAATAAATAGCAAGATAAAGTGCTGTTCTGTAAAATTTTGTTTAATAGAAAATCGGTAATAGAGGATTAGTGGATCAAAATAGATATAAAATAAACAGAAAAAAATGGCAAAATGATAAACATAAATTCAACATTATCAGTAAATATATCAATTTAAAAACATTAAATGGACCAATAACAAAAAAGTGAGATTAACAGAATAAAAAAGAAAATTAAATTTTGATTCAAAGTAATAAATGAGTTTAAAGAAAAGATGCACCATGCAAGCAGCACTCAAAAAAAAAAGAGCTGAAACAGCTATATTAATTTCAAGCAAAATGCACTTTGACAAAAATTGTTACTAGAGATGAAGAATGTATTATAATAATAAAAGTGTCAATAAGTCAATTATCATCACATGTTGATTGAAGTTATCTTATTTTGGTCTAAGGTATCTTCATTCTAACACTATTATATACCCATCTCAGAATTTTCTAAAGGTTTATAAATTTTGGCACAATAGATGCTCTAATTATGTTTTTATTTCTCTTAATTTTTAAAATTTTCTACCTGAGGCAAGTGCTATAATAAGATTCGAGATAAGTATGTGGTATGGTTTTATTTTGAAAGGGAAAAAAAGAGTGATTTTAATAAAAAGGCTGGAAAGAAGAACTGCATAATATGTCAACCATAAGCTGGGTTCGATGGCTTAGCCTGTAATCCCGCACTTTGGGAGGCTGAGGTGAATGGATTGCCTGAGCCCAAGGGTTCGAGACCCGCCTGGGCAACTTGGCAAGACCTAATCTCTACAATAAATCAAAAAAAATTAGCCGGGCGTGGTAGCGCACGCCTGTAGTTCCAGCTACTTGGAAGGCTGAGGCGGAAGGATCACCGGAACCCAGCAGGTGAAGGCTGCGGTGGGTGGGAGTGTGCCACTGCACTCCAGTCTGGGCGATGGAGTGAGATTCCAACTTAGGAAAAAAAAAAAGTCAACCATAGGTATGATATATCATAATCAATTTTATTAGACTGAACCATAAATAGTTGCCACTTTTGTATCTAAAATATTTAAATATAGGCAATTTTATATGGGTCAGTATAGAATCTTTGTATATCCTTAGGAATATATATCCACATCAGTTTGAAAATAATTTCCTGTTCAATGTGAAACTTAACTCATTGCATTTTAAGTTTTTGTTTGGGTCTTTTCTCCAGCTAGACTTCTTTAAAGTAATGAGTCAAGACTTATTTTTTAATCTCAAATACAAAGCATAATTACAACATTACAGATGCTACATGAATGATTAAATACATACATAAAAATTTCACATTCCCTTTATGTTTGTCATGTTATACTTATAAAATCCCTTGAGCTGGGCTCTCCAACAGCATCTTACATAATCTCTACACTGGCCTTCTTTCATATTTTCCAATGCACTTATCAATAGATACTCACCTCAATTCTCCACAAATGGTCTTTGCTTTTCCTTTCTTGAATGTTTTTACCTTGACCTCTTTATAATTCCAATCATAGCTCATATTTTGCTTCTACAGAAATGAATTGCTGAACTACTTCTTCAATATTAACAAGGTCATTCTTCTTATATATTCCACATACCATGCAAGATATATATGTGTAGTATATACCTACAGTATAGATGTATATTTAAATAGTACAAAAGAAAGCAATTTATTATCATCACTCTATTAATCAAAACATGCAATCATATATTTCAATGTAGGAAAATATTTGTTTTTAATATAACTATTATTCATTGGTATGCTGGTGTATACGTATATATATGTGTGTTGATATTAATACAAAATCTATAATTTTAAATTAGATGGAATTATAATTCCCAAGGCAACCACTAAGAAACAACTTCCAAAATGTGTGTGTGTGTGTGTGTGTGTGTGTGTGTGTGTGTGTGTGTGTGTGTAGATAGATAGTTTCAAAGTTTGGTGCTCATATAATACCCTGTAATATTCAGTAATATGAAGCAAGAGCCATTTATTATTGATTCTTATTTAGCACTGGATGTGCATTAACATTTTATAAATAGTAATGTCTCACCACATCTTCTAGCAGATTGTCATTTGTTCATTAATTTGAACTACTGAGAAAAGATAATTTATATGTCAAGGTTATAAGATGCTAAAATATGGGATTTAATTATCTTGTAGTTGAGTGGAGAAGTTAAGAAAGAGCATGATATAGGACTAATGGACCAGCAAAAATGCAAAGTACCGTTTAGCACTGAAGTAATTGGGCAGAACAGTAGAGGAGACCACAATAAATGATTACTTCATTAATTTTAAAATTAAAGCGCAAGATAAGGCGGTCACTATCATAGGGTTATTAAGGTAAAACAAGCTAATCAGCACATTTCAAGTGTAAAGTTGTCAGCTAATCATCCAATGATTACCAATTTCTGAATAGCACAAGAGAAAGCAATTTATTCTCACTTTATCAATCAAACCAGGCAATCATATGTTTCACTAAAGAAAAAAACCCTCCTTAATTTATTTTTATCATTTCTTACTGTAATTTAACCATCATGCATTGGTAGGCAAACTATAAGAAGATGGAAATTTTTAGTTCATCTGCATAAGCAACAGAAAAATGACTTTCTTATCAAAATAAAGTTAAATGTCAAAGTCTTTCAAGCTTAACCACACTAAATAGTGATTGCTCATGTGAACTGCAGCCTCATTTATATCCTTAATCCTCTCTTACAAAAAATATTTTATTAGTATAAATCTTAAAATCAATTTTATTATGCAACACTATTAACATACTAAATGATAGTGTTAAAACTGAAAATGATGGGAAAATTATAAAGATGAATAAATTATTTTTTTTTTTTTATTTTTGTTTGAGTGAAAGTCTTACTCTGTTGCCCAGGATGGAGTGCAGTGGCATGCTCACGACCACTGCAGTCTCAGCCTGTTGGGTTCAGGTAATCCTTCTGCCTCAGCCTTTCAAGTAGCTGGAACCACATGCGTGCAGCACCATGTCGGGCTAATTTTTTCATTTACTGTAGAGATGAAGTCTCACCAAGTGTCCCCTGCTGGTCTGAAACTCCTGGGCTCAGACAATCCTCTTGCCACTACCTACCAAAGTGCCTGGGGTAAACCACAGTGCCTAGTCAGAAATTATTATTATTATTTTTGTTTGTTTTTTGAGTTGGAGTCTCACACTGTCGCCCAGACTGGAGTGCAGTGGCCGCTCCCAGCCACCGCAGCCTCGACCTGCTGGGCTCCGGCGATCCTTCTGCCTCAGCCTTCCGAGTAGCCGGAATTACAGGCATGCGCTACCACGCCCAGCTGATTTTTTGATTTATTGTAGAGATGAGGTCTCGCTGCCCAGGCGGGTCTCGAACCCGCGGGCTCAGGCAATCCACTCACCTCAGCCTCCCAAAGGCGCGGGATTACAGGCTGAGCCACCGAGCCCGGCCAGAAATTATTTTTTAAAAAATACAAAAGCAGAGCTGGAAAATTTGTTGACAACAAATATCTTAAATTAGATAGCAAAAAAAGGAAAAGAGCCCATAGAAGGTAAAGGTTCCAAGACTACCTTGGAGGCCTATACTTGTTTTGTTTACCTAACTAGAGAAAGAAAAAAAAATAGTGAGTGCTAATGATTGTGTAAGTATAATAGTGTGAATAAAAGCAAAAGTGATAAGCAGATAAGTTGATAGAATTCTGATATTAGGAATGATAAATTATCAGGCGCTAGATGTTTTCTCTCATCATTTAAAAAAATATAAAACTAGGCAGAAATATAAAACAATAGTTTTTTTTTAAACAACAGTTTTCAAACCTTGAATAAGAGAAATCACAGGATTGTGATTCCCGAGAAAAGAGAAACAAATAAAGTGAGCCATACAATTGCTCTAGCTTTATTTCCAGATTCCATTTCTGGGACATATACGAAGAGAGGAAAATCAAACACAGCACAGTATTCTTGAAGAATCAAGTAGGCAGAGGCAGATGGAAATTATGTGAAAGTATATCAGAGAGGAGGCAGTGTGCAATAAAGTAACTCTGGGAGATTCAGGTAAGTCTCTTCTTGAATACTAAGAAGCATATGCATAGGGTGAAACTGTGCAGGTTTAAGCAGAGGGCTGGGAGCTAACTGATTTTCAGAGCAACTGCAGGGCTGAGAACTGTCTGAATTTCAATCATTTAGTGTAGATACTCCTCAGTGATAACTTAGGGTATTCAATAGAGACACCAAAGAGGCCACATTTCAATATTTGGGTTGTACCACAATTAGAGTAAAAGATATTTTACATATACTTTAACAGATTTTAAGCACAAGCCTCCAACAATAAAATTGAACCAAAGTAAATTAACCAGAAGAAATGTTAATTATCTTTAAAGGAAGGTAACAAGACACAGAACAGTGCACAACTGAAAACATAGAAGACAGCCGGACTCGGTGGCTCAGCCTGTAATCCCACGCCTTTGGGAGGCTGAGGTGAGTGGATTGTCTGAGCCCGTGGGTTCGAGACCCGCCTGGGCAGCGAGACCTCATCTCTACAATAAATCAAAAAATCAGCCGGACGTGGTAGCGCACGCCTGTAATTCCAGCTACTTGGAAGGCTGAGGCGGAAGGATCGCCGGAGCCCAGCAGGTCGAGGCTGCGGTGGCCGGGAGCAGCCGCTGTACTCCAGTTTGGGCAACACAGTGAGACTCCAACTCAAAAAAAAAAAAAAGAAAGAAAACATACAAGAGCCGGGTTCGGTGGCTCAGCCTGTAATCCCACGCCTTGGGAGGCTGAGGTGAGTAGATTGCCTAAGCCCCCGGGGTTCGAGACCCACCTGGGCTACTTGGCAAGACCTCATCTCTACAATAAATCAAAAAAATTAGCCGGGCATGGTAGTGCGCGCCTGTAGTTCCAGCTACTTGGAAGGCTGAGGTGGAAGGATCGCCGGAGCCCAGCAGGTCGAGGCTGCAGTGGCCGGGAGGAACCGCTGCACTCCAGTCTGGGCAACAGAGTGAGACTCCAACTCAAAAAAAAAAAAAAGAAAGAAAGAAAGAAAATAAAACATACAAGATCTAAGAAATAATAAAATATGGTGCATACTTAAAAGAAAAATCAGTTAAGAGAAAAAGACTCAGAAATAACTACAAGAGATATTAAAACAGGTCTTACAACAATGTGCTATTTTTTTAATGAACATAATTTGCAGAGAAACAGATATAAAATGGAACCTAAAATAACTTCTAGAGATGAGAAATATAATATCTAAAAGGCAAAATTAGCTGGGCAGGATTGTTAGACTTTTTGTATAATAACAGATCAATAAACTTGAACACACCAGTAGAAACTAACTGAAGAGAAACACAGAGAGAAAAGCACTGGGAAAAATAGAGTCTCAGTGACATATAAACAGTATCTAGTGGTTAGTTATTCATGTATGTGGAGTCCAGAAAGCAGGGGAGGTTGTAGTGGTGAGGAAACAGAAAAGTATTTGAAAAATCGTTGAAAATTTATAACTGTAACAAAAATTATAAATGCCCATATTCAATTTTATAAATTTCAATGAGTAATCACAAAGAAAACCACACCAATGTACATTGTAAGAAATCTAAAAAGCAGAAATTAAAAAAAAAATGAAATAGCTGGAAATAAATGACACAATGCAAAAAAGCATAGTCATTTACAGATTTCTCATTAGAACCATGAAAAGTAGAAGATAATCAAACAGTTTCTTCAGAAAAAATTAATTCTAGCCTACAATTCCAGACCAAAACTAAGACCTTTCAAAAATTTGGCAGATATAGACATTTACTTACAAAATAAATATCAAAAATTTTTTTTTGCCAGCAGATGATTCTACCACAAGAAATGTTAAAGAAAGTTGTTCATGAAGATAAACAATGCTAAATGCAAACCCAGAGTTACACAGAGAATAAAGTGGTTCTGAAAGTGAATGGTTTATTCAAAAATGTTTGACTATTTAAAGCCAATATACTAACAATCTGTTGCAGAATTCAAAGCATATATAAGTATAAGCAAAAACAATAGCACAAAGTCAAGAGGGAGAAATGGTAGTTCACAGGGGTAAAGTTTTTGCACTTTGTGTTGTGGAAGTCATTTTATACAAGAGACACCTTGTGTTAATCTCCAAGTGACCCATGAGTAGCTACAATCAAAGTGGTACATCAACTAATCAGAAATGACTTATTTGCATGACAGACGCCCCAATGCATGATGAGAATTCTAAATTCACCCTCACGTAAGAAGGTCAAACGTCACCGAAAACAAAGTAGGTCACCACTTGTGAACACTTTCTATATTACTGTACTGCCCGCTGCTGTCTTGCAGATTACTAAATAATCTTGTTTTTCTGCTGTAATCTGATTTGGGTGAATTTATTCACCACCCGCGGGTTTCGGTTGTGTGGTTGCAAACTGCTGGCTGCACTGGTGGTGATACTTGTATGTATGTAGTATGATAGTATTGGAATGCAGAATGCAATAATTAAGAATAAAATTTGTTTTTTTAGTTAAGTCAAATAAAAAACAAAATGTTAAATAAAATATGGTACATAACTAAAAAAGAATGAAATAATTTGAAATTTTATAAATTCAATAATTTATTCAAAAAAGACAGGAGCAGGAAAAAAAATGAACAGATGAAACATATAATACTCACATGAACTGGTAAATTTAATCCAAAACATACCAATACTAATATTACATTGAATGGTCTAAGCATTGTAATTAAACTACAAAATTTCTTACAGAATAAGACAGAAAAACCGAAATACATGTTATCTGCAAGAAATCAAATATAAATATATAAATAAGTTAAAAGTGAAAAAAAGTGGGGAAAAAGACACCATGCAAACACTTATCATAAAGTTGGGATGAATATATTATATCAGTGAAAATATAAATATATAGGTAGGTTAAAAGTGAAAAAAAATGAAGAAAATGAAATAGATCATACAAATACTAATCATGAAACTGGTGTAGCTACGTTATTATCAATGAGTGTAGATTAGATTTACATAATTAAATACAATATTCTTACCATAAGCATTTTTGCAGAAATCTCTGAGGTTATCTACTATTTGTGTAAAGTTCAACCTCTAGTAGATTCCTTGGGGAGAGCTTATGCTGTAGTTTTCCCTAAAATTTTATGTATTAAAACTGTTTTCCTATAGGAATTACTGTTGACGGACAACTTGGTGGGATGCACAGTCTTTCCCGTGTATTTATTTTTACTTTTGTTTCCTGAACATGTTCTATTTTGTCTTTGTTTTATATGTCGCTCTTGAAAAAATCTCAGACAAACCTAATTTTAAGACTTTTGTAGGTAATTTATGATGCTTTTGTCAAACCATGGTAACATATATGTAATCTCTTATTTCTGGCCTGTTTTTTCAAGTAGAAATTAATTATTAGTTGTGCTCATTGTTGTTTTACTTTTATTCTCTAGAGACTCCAAATTATCATACGTGGAAGTTTTTCTGTCTTTCCAATCACTTTGACTTTGTTTTACTTTTATCTTTATTTGTTTTACCTTGCTGTTTTCTTATTTTTATTTTATTTATTTTGTTTTTCTGAGTTGGAGTCTCACTCTGTCGCCCAGACTGGAGTGCAGTGGCCGCTCCCAGCCACCGCATCATCGACCTGCTGGGCTCCGGCGATCCTTCCCCCTCAGCCTTCCAAGTAGCCGGAATTACAGGCGCGCGCTACCACGCCCGGCTAATTTTTTGATTTATTGTAGAAATGAGGTCTCGCTTACCCAGGCGGGTCTCGAGCCCGCGGGCTCAGACAATCCACTCACCTCAGCCTCCCAAAGGCATGGGATTACAGGCTGAGCCACGGAGCCCAGCTAAATTCTTTTTTTAACTAGATGTTCATTTAAGTCTATTGCTCTATTCTTTCTTGGGCACTTTAAAATGTATTCTTTCTAAGATAATTTGGTATTTTAAATTTCTTTTCTGTTTGATTGCAGTTCTTCTTGATTTTTTTTTTAACCTAATTTGAATTTTTTAAATCCTATTTTTATGCCTCCACATTTTTGTTGTGGACATTTCATTCAGTTTTGTGACACTCAGTTTTCTTTTATTTGTTGTTTTCTTTGTGGGGAGATTTCATCAGCTGAAATGTTTTTACTTGAACTTTATGGACATTTTATTTAGTAGATTTGAATTATTTCAGTTGATTTTTTTTCTGTTTCTAGAAGTCTGTTGACACTGGTTCTAGTTCAAGTGCACCCTCTTCTGTCAGTATAATGAAGTACATTGTGAACTATAATGATTTAATTGATTTGTGAGTGATGTGGGCTATTGTTCATCTTTGTAAGATTATTAATTTTTCCCTGTTCCTTTGTTCTTTCTGTTCATTGCCACATATGGATGGGGTACTACCACTTACCTATTTAACTGACTTTCCCCAGTGTCAATTCTTCCTTGAGACTCTCACCTTTTCCTCACATATTCTCTATCCCCTATCTTGTAGCGAGTATTGTATCAATTTCTAGTATTGTACCTATGTCTGTGACAGTTGAACACTAAGTGTTGGACTTGGTCATCCTAATAGTAATTTTGTTTGTCTTCTACCTATATTATATTCTTTCCTCTCCCCATAAGCCTGCTTTGTTCTCACAGGTTTGAATCTTGGTAAGATCTCTATAGGAGTCTGATATTTATAGCATTCTCTGACTCAAGCTATTTTTTAAAAAGAAAGTCATGTGTGTTTGCCTCCTAGTGTCTGTCTGTCTCTCTCTCTCTCTCTCTCTCTCTCTCCCCCCCCATGCCCCTCTTCCTCTCCCTCTCTCGCTCTTGCACACACGTTTTCTCACTGTCTCTCTTTTGTTTCATCTATCTTTCTTTCTCTCAGAAGATATATATACGTGGAGATTCTGGTTACTTTCATTATTTTCTAGCCTGAGAAACTGTAGAAATGTATTCTTTCTAAAAGTCCAAGTCAGTATGAGGCTTATTGTTTTATTTCTCACACAATTATTTATTAATAACTTAAAATAACTAAGTTCTTATATATGTAAACATTTGCAGTTGTATGTTTACATTTTTCAAAATGTTTTCTTTTAAATTAATTCACTAAATTGTCAGAAAATTGAATATTACTAATAAGAAAACTACAACTAGCCAGTAACTTGGCCAGTTCCCAACAATAGCAGAGACTGACTTAAACCGAGTCTTTAAAACATAAATCTATTGCACTTTCTATTATGCTAAGGCTCTCTGAATGCACACATCGAATTGAGAAAATTATTTTTTCTAGTGAAAATTAACATTTAAGATACAAATTCTGACCTCGTTAATGGTGGCATCTACTCTAATTGTCCTTGATTATGAGGCTATTTTTGACTTTACCAGATGGCTCAGCATCTCTCCTAAATCCTTTATGTATACTAACACAAATAATATAAATTTATTTTTATTAAACTTTATTGAAAAACTATAAGTGTCCTCAAGGTTCTCTAGCAATAATATTTTATTAAATTTTAGTCAGTAACTACAATATTAAGACAGGTAAAATACCTACCATAATTTTATAAATCAGGAGTTATAATGATTTGCTTAGTTGAGAAAAAAATTTAATTTGTCTCAAGTTCAAACTAACAGGCCTGCCTGACTGTAATTTTCGTTTATTCATTCCAAATATAACATTGAAGAGTGCCATCTCCTGTCGCTTATTTGCCTCAGGATCTGTGCTTTTATGTTTAATTTATTATTGACTTGTGGCTCCGTTTCCTTTTGCAGATGAAAAATGAATTGAAATAAAATAATGATTTGCTTTTACTGCCAGACAAGATGCTAGATGTCCTGTTTGCCAACTTTACAGTTTATTAGTAGCAATGTGCCTCTAATATAAAGTTTAACAGAAACACAAAATAAAGATGAAAATGTCAAACTGCTTATCATTTACTACCAAATCATTAGTTTTCACCATGCCAAATCAAAGAACACATCACTTGTGTCTCCATATTGGCAAGCAAGTGTTTTGACAAGTAGTAAATCCATGCAGAAAATATTTTATGCTTCACAAATGAAGGATTTAGTAGTATAGAAGGACCATTTCTTGTCAAAACATTGTTTATCATGCAGTTGTCAAAGGGTATTCAATTGTAGTGTCCACTGTTTTGCCTGTGTTGCATGTAATTTTTAAAAACTATTAAATTTGACGTTTTTATCTACTAAAATTCTCTTGGTTAGATATGAAATTTTTACACTTGTGGCTAGGCATGAACTTGATGGAAAAGAAAAAGTTACCCTTTTGCCGTTTATTGAGCGCTGGGTGAATTCTAAAAATAACATAGTTCAACTATTATTTTAATCTATTTGAATTGGTGGACTGAAGAACTCTGAACTAATATGAAAAATTTATATTTATTTTTATTTCTCCTTATTACATTTGTTAGCTTTATATAAATAGAATGTCTAAGAAGTATTCTTTGGAGAGATGGATCTGTTAAAAAGTGAATTTGTTCTTCTACAATAACCGGAACTCATGCAGGATGATGTCCTCCGGGCATCATTGAGCTGTAGTTATGGAACCTCATGGATGATTTTTCATCTGGCTATCTTCCACACTCCTTCTCTGAATTGCAGCGCCTAAAGGTAAAGCATGACTGTGGAGTTAAAATTTAGATTGACTCTGGGTCCTCCAACTGTGAAACCCAAAGAGGTTTCTTCTTGTATGGTCCCAAAGATCTCTGGCATGTTGGTGAGGGACAGACCCATGTTCTGCAGCAGAACCCAGTCGGGCCTCTTCTTTGAGTGTTTTTGGAGCCATTATGTAGAGGTTGGACTGGCCAGCCAAAGACTGACAAAGAACTTTAAATGTGATCAGACTGATGGATGAAGATGCCTTATTAAAAGAGAGGGAAAAAAAGGATTTGAAGACTGAGAAGAGGAAGAAAAAGAGAAGGCAACCAGGATGAGACAAGAACAAGAAGCTGCAAAGATGGCTAAGGTGAAGATTCTTCCCAGTGAGGCGTTCTTTTCAGAAAGTGACACATATTCCAAGTTTGAGAATAGCAGTGTACCTACACACGACACGGAAGACAAGGAACTGAGGAAAGGAAAAGCCAAGAAGCTGAAGAGTCACAGGAAAAACTCCACAAAGAGAATGTGCACATGGTTGAAAACAGAGGCTTCAAGGGAAGAGGGCATAGTATTGACTTTTTAAACTCAGTCATTGGTGGGCTGATGGGTTTCTTGCTACCTCAATAGTGACATATCCCAATGCTCTGATTGTATTTATAGATGTCCTTGGATCCTAAATTAAAAATTGTGTTCAGGTCATCATCAACTTGGAGACATTAATAATAAATTCTTACATAGCTTGGTGCAGTGGAGTGCACTGATAGTTCAGCAACTAATAAGGCTGAGGCAAAAGAATTCCTTGAACCCAGGAGTTGGAGTCCAGCCGGGACAACACAGCTAGACCTTTTCTCCAAATAATAATAACAACAATAGCAACAGAAATAATAATAGCAAATTTTTCTAAATAGTGGAGAAAAAAAGGAATTTCACTATATACTTACAAATCTAATTACTTACATGATTGAAAGTTGTTTAAAAGGGGAAATGTGTTATCTCTATGTATCCAGTTCTTAGAATAGCTAGTGGAATGGAACTTTAACTTTTATTGCTGCTTAGTAGCAAAATAAATACTATAGATTTATTTGTTTATCACCTGTATTCAGAAATTAGAATGTTGCCTCAAGAGAGCATACCTTTTGTTGCATGACTATTGTAGACTCAACCCCAAGGACAGTGCCTGGTATATGATGGAACCCCAGTAAATATTTGTTAGAAAGAATATCTGGAAGCCAATACTTCTTTTTCTAGTGAAATAATTGATTTAAATTATAGTAAATGAATGTATCATAAATATCTCATATACTTGGCATAGAAAGTGTTACTGAGTGCTTATCAAAATTCAGCCATTATGGTAGAATCTCAGTACCTACAGAGACGTGGACTTTTTTGCCTTTCAAGAATTGTCTACAGGTGAAAAGCTAGTTTCAGAAGTAAAATGAATTTTCATCTATCATACAACTAGATATTCTCACTGAAAATTTAATTTTTAAAAAAATACTGTCCTATTACATTAGATAGATGATACACAGATAGATAAATATTACTGTACTAGTTTCTAAGAAAATGATAATAGATGAATATTGTTTGTTACAACAAAGTATATAAATAGCAAATAGAATCCTAAAGCAACCTGAACAATCAACACTTGGGCGATGGTTCAAAAAATTTGGTGGATTCTCACAAGGGAATAATCTCTTATACAGTATGAAAGCATTATGAGTAATTATTAGAAGTATGAAAAACCCACTGTTATAAGCAGCCTTCAAGATGATCCACAATGACCTTTACATCCTGGTGTTTATGAGATTGTATAATATCCACCTTTGAGTATCAGATTGACTAGCAGTCTTGCTTCTCAAGACTAGATTATGGTTGAAGTGATGGAATGTTGCTTCCAAAGTTTGAGTTATTGAAAGACAGCAGTTTTCTTTGTTGGGTTCTCTCTTTTATTTCCTCTTGGATTACCCATTTCATGGAAATCCAGCAACTGCCACACTGGTGAGCATGAGAACAGATCTTCTGAAGCCTGACGACTCCATGTGGGTGACCATGGAAGCAGGGCCTAACACATGTGAGCCTTGAGATGACTTCAGTCCCGTCTGGCACTTCAATTGCAGTCTTTTGAAATACCCTAACCAGAACCACTACTAGATTCTTCAACCACAGAAACTGAGAGATAATAAATATTTGTTCTTTCCAGTCACCAGTTTTACATTGCAACAAAAAACTAGTGCACTTGACTTTAAATGATAGTTTTTCTTACTGGCTGAATATCCTTAGGCATGTTACATGGCAGTTCTTTCAATTTGAGTTTCCTTATCTATAAGACATGTATAACATAGAATCATAAATAAGTTATGCATAACATATAATTGTTGTAGAATTTAATGAGATGATACTTGTAAAGAACTTAAAGCTTTACTTTTTTGTGAACATGTAATTAAATATTTTATTCATTTGTTAAGTTATGGAATAATATTTAATGATATTTACATTGTCCAGAACATGGTAAATGATAAAAGACAGAGTTAAAATAATATATTCATAAGCAAATGGCACAATATGTGAACAATTTTTAAATTTGAGTACAGTATATGTCACTGTTCTCTGTACTGTTTTTATCTTAATATTTTGTGTGTTTGAAAATATTTCAGTCAGGCTCGGTGGCTCAGCCTGTAATCCCGTGCCTTTGGGAGGCTGAGGTGAGTGGATTGCCTGAGCCCGCAGGTTCGAGACCTGCCTGGGCAGCGAGACCTCATCTCTCTACAATAAATCAAAAAATCAGCCGGGTGTGGTAGCACATGCCTGTAATTCCGGCTACTTGGAAGGCTGAGGTGGAAGGATCGCCGGAACCCAGCAGGTCGAGGCTGCGGTAGCCGGGAGCGGCCACTGCACTCCAGTCTGGGCGACAGAGTGAGACGCCAACTCAAAAAAAAAAAAAGAAAATATTTCAAAATAAAGTGTTTTTAAAGTATGTACAGTTTAATCACTCTTTTACAACAACACATTTGATAGAAAAAAATTGGAAAGCTTCATACAAATATATTAGCAATGTTTATCTCTGTGATTGTGAGATAGAGATAAATTTATTATTTTCTTTTCAAAATTTTGTACATTAATGTGCAGTAATAATATTGAAATGTCATTTTAAATGTATTTAACTTAATTACCAACCTATGTTAGTTAATCAAGGAGCACAAACCTAACAAGAAAAATTAGAAAATGACACAGGTATGTAGTAATTGAGTAGGACGTGTAATATGGGACTTCCACCAGAATGAAAAATCTGGAAAGATAATTTGTAAAGTAAGAACTGCATTTCAGGAATGCTTTTTAAATTTTTTTAAAGCATTTTTATCTCATAACTTTTAGGAATCAGTTATGCTTCATTGTTGTTATTGAATTTGTTTTTAAACAGTTATATTTTAAGAAAAATAAAGCAAAACTACTTTATCATCGGCATTACTTCCATATGCAGATAATATTCATAGAATAACACAGATTATAGTTTCCTTTTCTATGAGTAAAACACACTTTTATCTTAGCAAAGATATAGGAACCAAGAATGATTTTTGGTTTTTGAAATCAGAGATTAGTTTGGCCTCATCATTTCAATTTAAACAGCAAATTTCTGTCACAGTCGCATATGCTTATTTTTCCATTGCATCTGTTGGGTCATCTATCACCCTCAATCTGTATTTGCAGTTCTCATTTTTTTCCTATATTTAGGTCAGGAAAAGCATTTAGCTTTATTTTAGATAAAAGCACTCAGTTTCCCTCTTCATTTTTATTCTAATTTTAAAATGTGCTTGTCTATAAAATGATATGTCTGCCAAAACTCAATAGTGAATGTTATAGACAGCAAAAAGAAATTTCAATTTTTATAAATACTACCTGCTTTAGGACATCATTTATTAAAATTATTTAAACATGGTACGTTTATGAAATATGCTAAACCATAGTAGCAGGAAAATCTAGATATTATCTTTTTTGGATTACTGATGAGTTTATTAAATTTTGTATTTAGATATGCTTGTTTACATCAATGAGCCAATTTTCTTGTAATTTTACTAGGAGAACTGTCTTACCCTAGATTTCAGCAGCTTTAGAAAATATTTACTGGAGGACAAACCCAAAATATTTTCTGCAGAAAAACTGTATCAGTATATTTTTAGTCCTTCGTTATCACTTCTCTGGGAGCCTAAGTTGTCCCTGTCACTTTGGGATTCAATTTTCAAGTTTCAATCAACTGATGATCCTTTTATGTCGTCTTGGTCTATACTTTCTGTCTCAAAGGCATATCCCTAAAATAATAGCATAGCATAATAATTAATAATCCAAAATTTAAAAGCAGTTATTCTAGATTCAAATCTAAATTCCTTAACATTCTTGTGTCTCACATTCTTATATGCAAATTGAGAAAATATAAAAGTACTATCTCATAGAATCCAAAATTTAAAAGCAGTTATTCTAGATTCAAATCTAAATTCCTTAACATTCTTGTGTCTCACATTCTTATATGCAAATTGAGAAAATATAAAAGTACTATCTCATAGAATTGGGAGATATAGATGATATAACACAAGAAACTGTGTTAGAACATTGCCTGGTATATATTAATCCTAAAATTATCAACTATAATTTTTATTATTATACTAATTATGAAACTGAAACTTTTCTACATGATTCTGCCCTTTTATTTCTGAGAATATTTTATCCAACTCCATCATATATTGTTGCATAACAAAGTAAATGACTGGTACTTCATTCTTATGCCATCAACCTCTTACTAACTTTTGTGACTTGCTTCATGTACGAGTATACACACTCATGTTTCTTTATTCTGTTTTAGTAAAAAAGAAACACATCCACTTTCCCTTCACTCATCACTCTGTTTCTTCTAGCTCTCTCTTCCCCTCACACCAAAGCTTCCTTGGAGAATGGCTGAAGAATGTCTACCTACAATATCACAAAATACATAAAGCTATGAAGAACCATTATACCTCTAAAAAAGGGAGATGACAGGACCTGGGGTCCATTGCTGCACTCTGAGCTGAAAACCCATGGTATACTTTTTTTGACTTGGCTCCTTTCCCTTTGTTGGTTTATCTCACCATAAAATCTTAGGTACTTTCTTCTTCTCATTCGTCTGCAAGATGGACTCTCAGAAAAATCTTGTCCATTTCCTTAGCCTCAGTGAATTGATATGTCTATGACTTTCGGATCAAGACCTCTATCTTAGTTGTCTCTTGTGGGCTTCAAATGTCTGCATGCTATTTAGTACCTCCTGTTTATAACAGATGCTTCAACATAATGAAACCCTAAATGGACCTTCCTCTAATTGTCATGAACTATCATTAGTTACATAAAATATATCTTGTAACCAGATCCCGTTTATAGAATAAATAAATTGTCTAAGTCTTTATATATTCCTCCTGCCTTATATTACCCTTCCTAAAATCAGAAATAACCATTATCCTAAAATTGAATTTTATGCTTGTCACGAATGTCTTGGTATTTTACTAAATGGATTATATTCCTAAACTGTATAAAATATTATTTGTGTATTAAGCTTTTTATAAAGTATCACATCACATGTATCCTTCTGTAAACTATTGTTTTCATTCAATACTAAAGTTTTAAAATTCATAGCTGGCAACACATTTAGCTGTAGTTTACATTTGTTGAAAATTATCAATATCTCAAATTTGAGAAAGACCAATCTATTCTTATGTTGCTGGACATTTATGAATTCTACCTTTTTAATTATAAACTAAGCTGCTATCCAAATTCATACGTGTTTACATCTGTACACTTTCGAACTTTACCTGGAACAGAAATCTAAGAATGAAATTATTGGTTCATAAGATATTTCATTATCAATTGTATTAGGTCTTGGCAAGTTTATTTCAGAATTATATATATCAATCTTTACTTTTATCAACAGTGGAAGAGTTTGCACAGATTGTTTTCTATATTGTCATCATTTGATATTAGATATTTCCATATATCCAGTTCAAGTTATGTGAAATATTGTCTCATTAAAGTTTTGTTTTGTATATCTCTTATTAAGAATGATGTCAAAATATTTTATATAGTTAATGACCCTGTGGGTTTCCTATTTTGTTAATTATCTGTTTTTATTTTACCTCTATTTTTCTAGTGGGTTTCTGTCATTTTCTTGTTTGTTTCTTTTTATTGAGAGATTGTGGGATTCATTATGTTCCAAATATTTTGATTTCTTCATATCTGCCTTAACTTTTAAAAATAGCACCTGTGCCTTGTGTTTATAATTTAATATTTTATTTAAACATTTTAAACTACTTAATTTATGATGTATAACAAAGGTTGGAATACTATAGCTTGTGAACCAAATTTGTAGTGGCTCCCATTTTATATAAAAAGGTTTATTGACTCACATTCATACCCATTTTCGTGTGTATTATTATGGTTGGTTTTGCATTATAATGGCAGAGTTGGGTATTTATGACAGAGACCCCATGGACTACAGTCAAAAATATTTAATGTCTGCTCCTTAACAAAAGAGTTTTTGTTTTATTGTCTCGATGACAATATGTTTGAGTATCTGAATTTCTTTAGGGCCTAATGTTGGTATTGGTTATTTTTGTTGATTTTTACTTATGTGACTTATTTACTTGAATGTTTTCTAATGTCAGATTTCAAATTTGCGAGCTAGTGTTTGGTTAGGCTTTTGGGGGAGAAATTTGGGAATTTTGAAAGGTAGGCTTTTCTGAGCAATAATTATTAATTTTTTGGTCTTCTAAGCAAATGAAAGAACCATTTAAAAAGTGACTTCTGTTAATTTCTTTCTTCATTTATTTATTTATTTTTATTATAAAGACGTGAGGTACAATTCAGGATTAGGTGTATAAGTCGTCATCATACAGGTAATATTTGGGCCTCCCTTTTGTCCTCACTTCTCCTGGTTTGAGATCAGACATGCTTATTGATGTTGTGTGCCCTCCTTCCCTCCCCTGGCAGTGTCTCACTGTTGCCAATCCTTTTCTTATAGTATTATGATAAGTATTCAGTGTCTGCTTATGAGTGAGAACATGTGGTACTCAGTTTTTCTGTAATAAATCACTGATTATTATAGACACTAAACCCATCCAGGTTGCTGCAAAGTCCATAAATTTGTCCTTCTTTGTGGCTGTGTGATATTCCATTGTTTATATGTACCACATCTTTTTTATCTTGTTCACTTTTGATTGCCAGCACAGTAGTTTCCATGTTTTTGTTATTGTGAATAGTGATGCAAAAAAACATACATGTGCAGGCATCTTTTTTGTAGAATGATTTAAGTTCCTCCAGGTATTTTCCCTGGAGGATTGCTGGGTCATATGTAAGGTCAATTTTTAGATCTCTTAGTTCGCCACACTGTTTTCCACAGAAGTTGTACTAATTTACAATTATACCAACAGTGTAGAAGCATTCCCTTTTCCCTGCATTCTCTCCAACATCTGTTTTTTTGTTTTTGGTTTTGTTTTTGTTTTGAGTTGTTGATGACAGCCATCCTGACTGGAGTTAGGTGGAAAACGCAGGAGACACTCTTACAGAAATTGGAATAGGCGACCAATTCCTGATCAAAACCCCAAATGCCGATGCCATAAGAGACAAGATTGACAGTGGGACCCTATCAAACTGAAAAGCTTCTACAAAGTAAAATAAACCATCAAGAGAGTGGGGAGACAGCCCACAGGATGGGAGAAAATATTTGTCTACTGTATATCTGACAAAGGCCAAACATCTAGGATCTACAAGGCATGCAAACATGCCAAAAGGGAAAAACGAACAAACAAACAAAAACAGCCCTATTAAAAAGTGAGCAAAAAATGTGAATAGACACTCTCAAAAGAAGACATACGAGCAGCCAACAGATACATGAAAAAAATGCTCAGCTTCACTAATCATCAAAGAAACGCAAATCAAAACTACACTGAGATACCAACTCCTGTTAATGTGTTGGTAGAGCAAGGCAGATGTTTTATTACCTATCATTCTGTAATTGGCGATTCTTGGATTGTCCTGCTTGTTCTTGGAGCATTTTGTTCCAAAAGCACAGTGTGTGTGTGTGTGTGTGTGTGTGTGTGTGTGTGTTTTCCATTCCCCCTGAAATACATCCAGGCTAACCTAGTCTTGCGGTAAACTTGTGGTGCTGATTTTCATCTCCCCTTCTTGTTGCTGTCCCTTGGAGTTTTAGCCTAACTTTTTGCATTATAAAATATGCTTAATATATTTTATGAGAAAATAGGAGTCCTTTATTTCACAAAACTTTTCAGGGTGTTTTGTCTGCTGCATTGCCAAAAGTTGAAGTCATGACTTTACTTTTGGATCAAGGTGTCTGGGAATCATCCCAAATCCACAATCTGTAATTTCCATGTGACAAATTAATCAGCAATAGTTATAATTCCCTCTCCTAAATAGCACCCTAATCTTTTTCTTTTCTGCTCCACCTTTACTGCTAGACTGTTGATTTAGTTATTCACTAGCCCCTGTCTGAATCACTGCCTCCTAAGTGATCTCTCTCTATTCAGTAACATCTCTCCCACTGATGCATTCCATTATTGCAGTCACAGTGAACTTTTAAAACAGCAAGCCCTAATGGTGCCCCTTTGTTCCCTTTGTTCTTAGTGGTCTTTGCACTCTTTCCCTCAGTACAGGCCATCATTTCCAGGCTCTTCTCAGTTTGCTCTGGTCAGACTTAGCTCTCCTCAGAACAAATCTTTTTTGCTTTTATCTCAAACTTTTATAGAACTTATTTTCTCTTCCCAGGGAACTCTGAAACACATCATCTGAGCAACCCCTACTCACTCTTCATATTTGAGCCTAAGTATCATTTTCTACAGAAAACTGACCCTGGTATGTACTTGATAGCCTTGCAGTTTTCTATGCTTCCTATTTACTTTGTCCTCCGTGTACCTCCTACCTAAAATCTCACAGCAACGAATTTTAGCATGTATCATTTAGTTACAGACTACTGTCTATACTCACAAATTATGTGGGAGAAGGGATTGAGCAGACTATTGCTGTGTCAGAATGTTCCTTTATGCAATGTTAGCATCTAAGTGTGTCAAGTCATCCCAGAGATGGTGAAACATAGAGGCTTATAGTCAAATTGAAATGCTTGAATCACATGATGATTGAGATCAATTAAAACATGCATAGCAAGAAACAAAAGGAAATAATACTGATAATTGCACATACACATGATAGGAATACAGGACAATGATACCTGAGTCCTGAGGTCACAATATCCATATGTCCTGTCTCTTTCTCTTTCTTTGTTACATCAGCCTTTTCACTAATAGTGAGGGTATGAGGATGAGAAGAGAGGTTACAGCAAGGAATGAGCAGATGGAATGCACCCTTAGCCAATGACACATACCTGCTCTTTTAGAAATGCAGGAACACGCACACTTGACCATAGCAACAACTTCCAATTAGCCTGATGAACAGCCATGGGTTTCTTTTGTGTTTGGGGAATAGAGAAGAAATGGCCTCACTAATCATCAAAGAAACACAAATCAAAACCATACCGACATACCAACTTCTGTTAATGTTTTGGCAGAGCAAGGCAGATGTTTTAATGCCTAGTATTCTATAATTGGCAATCCTTGGATTGTCCCACTTGCTCTTGGGACTTCTTGTTCCAAAAGCACAGTGTGTGTGTGTGTGTGTGTGTGTGTGTGTGTGTGTGTGTGTGTGTGTCTTCCATCCCTTCTAAAATACTTCCAGTGGGTATTTCTGAGGAAATTACCAACTTGTGGCCAGATACAATCTCATGAATGGTAAGTGCATCTATGTATTTAGTGTATTCTTAATAGTTAGTGCCTATTTTACATTTAGTCTCATATATATTTAGCATGTTATGACTATCTAGTACCCAGGTTTCTCATAAATATTAAGTATCTTTTGGTTCTTTGGTTCATCCATCTCTTTCTATTCATATTGACATGTATGCATTCTACTTACTAAATACTTTATATGTAATACACCCTCAAGGTTTGTCTACATTAACAATCTTTTTGCTTTGCAGCTACTAATCTATCCTTAAAACCTTTAAAAGATGTCACTTCTGTTTTACAAACCACAAAATTGACTATAAATATTGAATATTCTTTAAAGCCATTGTAAATTACCCGGTTTCAAAAAGGTAGCTGAACTGTTTTTCAAGTACTAACAGAAAAACAAAATTCCATTTGGCATGAATATATGAGTCTTTCATAAGATTTATTTCCTTTCCCATGACTTCCCCATCCAAATCCTCTCCTTTAGTTATCAGAGCACGTCTTTTGCTCTGATAACTAAAAAGTAGGCAACCTTGTTTTGTTGTTACAGATATGAGTATAAAGTGAAAACAAATCCAGAACAGTTGTTATCTTGAATTTTACTTTTAATTATTGTAACAATTATCCTTTGGAATATAACCAATGATTTATACTTTTCCCTTTGAATGTTTCTATTTTCTCATCTGCATGACAAATTTCTATATTCTTCTTCATGGCACTATGCAGTAAATATGCAAAACAATTTAGGCGCTCAAACAAATGTGACATTTTTACCAAATATTTGAATTATAAATTAAGAGAATTTAAACTTTTTTTTGCTTAGCAATAGAGAGTTGTACACTTAATAGAGTTGATGAACTTAGAGATTCATGATGTGTAGTTCATGTAAATGAAGCTGTTTAATGAAGTTATTTTTAGATCTATACTGAGTTGAAAATACAGCTAATATGCCAGACTGTATTTTATGAAAAATATCCAGCTTTAGTACCAAGAAGAATAATAACTTTAGAATAATATTGTCCTTTTAAGGACTACAGGATTTTTTTAATGGTAAAAATGATGTGTCAGAATTGAGCAATAGCCTCTTATAACACAGGAGAGAAATGATGTCTGGAGGAATGAGGTGCTGGATTTCTCTTGTTATCATGAGTTCTTTTTATAGGTCTGCATTGTATTCTCTATGTCCTTGATCACACTACTCACTCATAAAAGTTGTATAATGTGGAGAGTAATGCTTTACACCAACTGGATAAAACACTCTACAAAATTGGAATGATAATACTGGCCACCCACCAACTTCACAGACATATCCTGAGGAGTTAATGAGATCATGTTTGCCAGGTTTTATGAGATCCCTGGATGAAAGTTGCTATAAAAGTACAAAGCCCTGGAAGAAATTCTTCTGTATTCTGAGTGACAGGTAATGTCCATGCAAGAAGAATAAAGTTTTGTGTGCTAACTGAACGAAAAGACATTGTGAGAGGTCAGATGTGTAAAGACAGGGAATACCAAGAAAATGAAGGCAATTAAAAGGAAGGGGGTCTTACCCAGGGATCTCTAATATATATTATTTTAATATCCTTTGTATTTTTGCTTTCAACTCCATTCTTATTTAAGAACTGTGATGTGTTGTAATTGCTTTGGATGAGTATGCAGTAATGAGGAAGGATAGTGTCCTACTTCTCTGAATTGTCCTTTACTAGAATCCTGACCAAGTAACTATTCCTGGTGAAGAAAAGCTATTTTCCTCACAGTATGGTATAAGATCACAAACAAAATTTCCAAATCAGTATTGTTCATTCCAGTGTCTCTGCTCAGTGAGTGAGCACATCCTTCCAAGTTTATATGAAAGGGAGAAATATCTTAAAGTAGATCAGAATTTCTCAAACTTTGTTCCCTGAAAAAATTAATAGCTTGAGATGCTCCATGAAAAATAGTAAGACTCTAAGACCTAAATAAACAAATTTAATGTAATTGTTTCCATTAGTCTCCAAACATCTTTTCTTGCAAAATACTTGGTTAATACTTAAGATACTAAATTCAAGAGACTGGTCTTCTTCTAGAACACACATTGGAAGTAAGGAAAATATACTACAGGTATGATAGAAATGCTGGGTGCTTAAGGGTCAAAGCCTCAAATATTGTGAAAAGGTAGAAACCCAGATTTTGCAACTCAAGAAAGAAAAAAAAAACTAAGTTTATAAAATTAGACATAGAACAAAGTTATAAGTAGGAGAGCAAACATTACAAATGATTATATTCTGTATATTGGAGAAGGGTAGTAGTGTGCATTTTTATATTTATATTCTAGCTGGTGTGGAAGATTTTAGATAAACTTATTCTTGGCTTTTCATTTCAACACAGAAAGAAAACCAGGTGTTTGACTGAAAATAATGTATATCCTGAATACGTTAACTTAAAATTTAACATAAAACATGATAAATCTTATGCTATGTGCACATCAGACACACACATACAAATACACAGACATAGTTCAAATGTGGTGGCTCAAGCCTAATCCCAGCACTTTGGGAGGTGGAGGCAAGAAGATTGCCATAGCCCAGGGGTTCAAGACCAGCCTGGGCAACTTGGTGAGACCTCATCTCTACAATAAGTTAAAAAATTAGCCGGACGTGGTAGTGCATGCTTGTAGTTCCAGCTACTTGGAAGACTGAGGCAGAAGAATTGCCTCATCCCAGCAGGTCGAGGCTGCAGTGACCATGAGCGTGCCACTGTTCTCCAACACTCCAAACACTGTTCTCTGTTTTTCAGAGACAGGGTGAATCTCTGACTCAAAAAACAAACAAACAAAAAATACACAAACATGATAAACATAATATATATGCATATAAAATTACACATGCATAAACATGATATACAGAAATTTATTTTGTTTTCTAATTAAAATTAACAACATTTTAATGTGCATATAAGTCGACCATTCAGAACAATATCCTAACCCAGTCTTATAAAAATATTAGTGTGATTTAATAATACTTGAGGTATTTTGTTGAATCAAAAATATGACTGACTCAAAAATCAGCACTCAAAGTTTACAGAGGAAAAGCAAGTTGGAAAATATTACATTTTTCAAATTTTAGAAGCCAAGTTATGTGAAATTCAGTAATACTGAACACCATATAATTTGTGGGAGGCATACTTATTTTCAAATCAAAAGCATAATAAACTTCTGCTATCACCTGAAATGTTGATGCTCAGATAATATTAGAAGCAAAGTGTCTGGGGTATGAAATTAATTAGTACTAGAGCAATCTAACAGATTATAACATAGCATGGTATAAATTAATCTGGCTCCTAGGATTCTGAAAAAAAAAAAGACATCATTGGCGCAGTAGTCAGAGTTCTGTGTTCTAATACTCAATGCACTAAATTTGCCCCACACTTTCTGAGGTTTCTTATCACATACTATCTTTTCTGTCTCATAAAGCTATTGAGAGATTTAAAGGATCAAAAGCCCCAGTGTTAAGCATTCAAAGATCCAGGTTTTAGTTATAACTCTTAAAACTCAAAGCTTCATTTTATTTTTCTATAATACAAAGATAAAAACACCTCTTTCAAACATTTATGAGAAGTAAAAAAGGAAACATGGGGATTGAACACTCAACTGTAAAGATCAGATTCAAATGCATATTACAATTCTATCACTAGCCACAATTTTAAACAAAATCTTACAAGAAACCTCAAGATTAAAAAGAGATCAAAGCAGAGCCATTTGTAGCAGAGCTATCTTCCTGCGACATTCTTTAGTCCCCAGGTCTCTTCACCAGGAAGTTTCATAAAATAATGAGATTTCCAAGAAAAAAATGTGGCAACAAACTCTCTATAATCACTTTTTAAAACAGCCTATTATGTTGCATATATTTGTTCATGAAGTCCACATAAAATCTTGCTAATACATATTTTACTAACTTTATAAGATAAGAAACTGAGATTTAAAAAGATTAAAAACTTCTCTTCCAAGACTATACAGTCTATGTGTGGTAGAGCTCCAGGTCTAGACATCTCTCACTATATCATTCTGCTTCTCAGCTATAATCAGTGAGTGTAGATCTAGTAACTACAAGAATGATAGATCATTAAGAAACAGATGTCAAGAAAACTGAAGCAATCAATCATTTAATTGATATGAATAGGATTAGAAACCTTTATAGCTACATTTCTGTTCTATTTGTTTAAATATAGTTTTTTTTATCATTTAATAACTAAGAATGAAATATCATTCCTGGACATTAACTTTGTCTTCCATCATGTTTGCATTCAGCAACTTTTGATTCAGGAGAGATAAATGACTTCTGAAGTTGGCAGAAATTCTTTAATTCAAACCCATTATTATACACTGAAACAACAGAGCTATAATTGAGCTAGCCTGATTATTTTGATCTCTATCCTCATACGGGCCAGTACCAGAAAAGACTGTTTGGGACTACAGACTACATTACACCAATCATCTTGGCACCGACAGCTTGTCAAATCACACTCCAATTTGCATCCTTGAGACTGATGAATTATATGAGGCTCTTTCATTAATTAGATGTGTAAACAACATTTCTACTTATCTTTTTTTTTTTTTTTTTTTTTTTGAGTTGGAGTCTCACTCTGTCGCCCAGACTGGAGTGCAGTGGCCGCTCCCGGCCACCGCAGCCTCGACCCGCTGGGCTCCGGCCATCCTTCCGCCTCAGCCTTCCGAGTAGCTGGAACTACAGACGCGCGCTACCACGCCCGGCTGATTTTTTGATTTATTGTAGAGATGAGGTCTCGCTGCCCAGGCGGGTCTCGAACCCGCGGGCTCAGGCAATCCACTCACCTCAGCCTTCCAAAGGCGCGGGATTACAGGCTGAGCCACCGAGTCCGGCTTAGATTTAATTTCTATGACAAATTCCTTTTCTACACTACTCACAGTTATTTGGTTCCCTATTGTTATCAGAAGTGAGACTGGTATAAAGACTATTATAACTGCTAGCCTATACACTGAAAGAATTTTAACATTGTAAATGTTCACCAATTTATATTGACTGAAACCAGAGGTATGTGTATAGGAACTGATCCTATGGAGTTTGGGCAATAAGGGAATTAATAGCATGCTGGATTGTGCCACAGCTCTTCATGAGTCAGTTAAACAAATATGCTGGATTAAGTTTGCTAGCGAGCAGTTATGAGTGGCTCTGAAACACTGTTTGATGGCTGACTGAAACCTGAACTCAAAGTGTCTATAGTGTATTAATATGAATGCCACAATTTCCTTGGTTTACTGTAGAGGAATGTATTGAAATACTTAGGGAAGCTGGAGGGTTAGAATGAATTTACTATGAAGTGCTTATTCACATACCTTCTCTTTATTTTTCAGGGAATGCTTCTGAGATTATTAGCTTCACCAAGGTTTTGAAAAATCTGTTGGTGACAGAAGTTTCAACATCCTTGGGGAGCTTTTTAGTAATTATATTTTGCAGTCCAAAGATGACCATGAGAATGACTGCACTCATTCTGGGTTCCCTGGATTCAATGAGTTCGATTGGATTCGGGGGTGGCCAAAGGTAGCTCTTAATTACCAGAGACATGATAGGTATTGTTAGTGTAACAGACAAAACATTTTGATCACTAAATTAGTAATCAAAGTGCTTTAATCCTCAGAGATTTTAGATATTGGCTAATTGATTATGATGTACCTTGCACTATTTCATAATGGGAAGCTTAGGGGAGACTTAAAATAAAAGAGGTAAAACCTGGAGTTGTACAAGAAAAATAAAGTTGGAATTGAATCATTACAATGGAAACCCATGGTCCCTCAACTAAGTCCCAGAACTGACACAATTCAAACATCAAAAGTTACTTGACTGAAGAGAAATATAGGTCCCTTCAAAGAAAGGTTTTGGCTGGCACTGTGCCTCCTGCCTGCAATACCAGCACTTTGAGAGGCCAAGGCGGGAGGATCGCTTAAGGCCAGGAGTTTGAGACCAGACTGGGCAACATAACAAGACCCCCATTTCCACAAATAATAAGAAAATTAGCCAGACATGGGGTGTGTGCTTGTAGTCTTAGCTATTCAGGAGGCTGAGTCAGAAGGATCGCTTGACCCCAGGACAGTACAAGACTCTCTATTGTTTTTTTAAAAAATAATCCTGCTCACTGTTAAAACTTATACCTTAATTCATTTTAGTAATTTCAGCAAAGAAATTTTTAGTTATTTACCAAAGTGAATGTTCACTGGGGAAGGAAAAATTACCTAACTTTTTTGGGATAACTGAACACCTGAAAAACTGGAATTTAGCTTAGACCCATAGATAGTCCTGTGAATTCATGGAAATATTATGTAGTTATTTGTTGCAATAAACATACTCAGAAATTGGCAAAATCCTCACATTAGTTCACTCATCCATAAAATTATAACTATTATGGTAGAACATTGTTTTCTTTGTTAAAATTAATATTATTTTAATTGAGAAATCATAATTGTACACATTTATGGGGTACAGTGTGATATTTTGATATAGGTATGCAATATGGAATGAATAAATCAAGTTAATTAACATATCTATCATCTTATTTGCCTGTTATTTCTATAGTGAGACATTATAAATGTACTCATAGTTATTTTGAAATATACATTGGCTATAGTACCCTCCTGTGCAAAAGGTTTCAAAGTTTATTGCTCGTCTATCTGAAACTTTGTTTATTTTGATCAAAAACTCTTCATTTCCTTCCTCTCCCATCCCTACCATAGTAGAGCTGCTTGTAACTATCACTCTATGCTCTACATCCATGAGTTCAAATTTTTTAGATTCCAGCTGTAAGTGATATTATGATAAGAAAAGATTAGATATGGAGAGAGTATACCTTAACATCATAAAGACTCTATATACAACAAATCTATAGCTAATAACATACTGTACAGTGAAAAGTTAAAAGCACTTCCTTTAAGGTCAAGGACAGGACAAAAATGTCCATAACCTTTCAACACAGTACTGGAAGTTCTAGCCAGAGCAGTTAGGCACTAGAAAGAAATAGAAGGCTTCTAAATTGGAAACACACAAATGAAATTTTCTCTACTTGCTTACAACATAATCTTATATATAGAAAAGCCAAAAGACCATCAAAAACTGTTAGAACTAATAAACTTAGTAAAGTTGCAAGGTACAAAACTGGCATTTGCAAAAATCAGTAGCATTTTTATATACCGATAACGTACTATCCTCCAAAAAAATTAATAAAATAATCCCATTTACAGAAGCAACAAAAATAACAAAATACTTAGGTGTGATTTTAGCCAAGGAAGTGAAAGACCTCTACAAGAAAATTATAAAACATTGATGAATTAAATGGAATAAAACACAATAATTGAAAATATATCTTGTGTTTATGGATTGGAAGAGTTAATACTTTTAAAATGTCTCTACTTCCCAAAATGACCCACAAATTCAATGCAACCTCTATCAAAATTCATGTCATTTTTCATAGAAATAGAAAAAAATCTTTAAATTCATATGAAGCCACAATAGACTTCAAATAGAGAAAACAATCTTAAGTAAAAAGAATAGGGATGAAGCTATTACATTTCTTGATTTAAAAACATATCACAAAACAATTGCAATCTAAATAGGATAGTACTCACATAAACTGTACACATCAACCAATGCAGCAGTATAGAAAGCCTAGAATAAACCCAGAAATTATGTTCAGTTGATCTTGATTTTTTTAATTAATAGATTTTATTTTTAAAGCATTTTAGATTTATAGACAAATTGAGAAATAGTTCAAGATTCTTTGTGTGCCCCCTATAATTTCCCTTATTATTCCAACATAAGTTTTTAAAATTATTTTTAATTGACAAATAAAAATTGTATATATTTAGAGTGTACAGCATGTTTTGATATAAGTATACATTTTGTATGACTAAATCAAGCTAATTAATGTATCTGTCACCTCCCATAGTTAGTTATATGGGGTGAGAACACTTAAAGTAGACCCTCTTAGAGATTTCCTTTATTTTGTTTCATTATAGAGATGTGGAGTACAAGTGAGTATATACTACATAGGTAGACTGCGTGCCAGTGAAGTTTGAGCTTCCAACTGGTCCTCATTCTCCTGGTAGTGGACCTGGTACCCTTTGGGTTGTCAGAAGCCTGATAATTCTCCCTTGTGTTCATGTGATTATTGTTCAAGACCTACTTGTGAGTGAGAACATACAATATTCAGTTCTTTGTTTCTGTGACAGATCACTTAGTATCATGGTCTCCAACTCCATCCAATTTGTTGTGAAGCCCATAATTTGTTTCTTCTTTATGGCTATGTAATATTCCATCATGTATATGTACCATGTTTTCTTTATCCAGTTCACTTTTGATGGGCAGTAGGATTGGGTCCATATTTTCGCTATTGTGATTAGTGCAGCAATAGACGTGTGTGGGCAGATGTCTTTTTGATAGAACGATTCATGTTCCTCTAGTTATATTCCCAAAAGTGTGGTTGGTGAATCATATGGAAGGTCAATTTTTAGATATTTTAAGAATTGTAACACTGCTTTCCATAGATATTGAAATAACTTGCAATCCCACCAATAGTGCAAGAAGTATTTTCTTTTCACCCCACTGCACCAGCTTTATTTTTTGACTTATTAATGATCCTTACTGGAGTTAGATGGCATCTCACTGTTGTTTTGATTTGCATTTCTCTGATGATTGGTGAGGCTGAGCATTTTTTTCATGTATCTATTGGCTGCTCATATGCTTTCTCATATGCTCATATGCTTTGGTCTGTTCATATCCTTTGCCCATATTTTAATGGAGTTGTTTTTTCCATTCACTTCATTTGAATTCTTTGTAGATCCTGGATGTTAGGTCTTTGTCAGATACATAATTTGCAAATATTTTTTTCCATTCTGTAGATTATCTCTTTACTCATAATAGTTTCCTTTACTGTGCAGTTTGAGTTTTTTCATTTAGGTCTTTAATCCATTTGGGGCTGACTTTTGTATATGGCGATAGTTAGAGATCCAGTGTCATTCTTCTGCATGTGGTCAGCCAGTTTTCCCAGCACCATTTGCAACTATGGTCTCCTTTCCCCAGTAATTTTTATTAGAGGTCTTATCAAAGATGAATTAGGTGGGAGTTCATGTTTTTGCTTCCAGAATCTCTGTCCTGTTCTATTGGTCTATGTGCATATCCTTGTACCAATGTCAGGTGGTTGTGGTTACTGTAGCCTTGTAATAAAGTTTAAAGTTTGGAAGGGTGATACCTCCCACTTTGTTCCTATTGCTGGGGATTGTTTTGGCTGTTTGTGTTCCTTTTTATTCTCATATGAATTCCTGTATTGTTGCTTCCAGGTCAGAGAAAAATGATGTAGGTAATTTGATGGGTATTGAGTTGAATCTGTAGATTGCCTTGGGTATAATGGACAATCTTGACAATATTGATTCTTCCAATCCACGAACAAGGAATGATTTTCCATTAGTTTGTCTCACATTTAATTTATTTGAGCAGTGTTTTGTAGTTCTTGTAAATGTCTTTTACTTCTCTGGTTATGAGATACCAAGGTAGTTCAGTTTTTTATGACTATTGTGAATGGGATTGTGCTTTTTTATTTAGTTCTCTGCCAGCTTATTGCTGGTGTATAGAAATGCAAGTGTTAACCGGGCTCAGTGGCTCAGCCTGTAATCCCGCGCCTTTGGGAGGCTGAGGTGAGTGGATTGCCTGAGACTGTGGGCTCGAGACCCGCCTGGGCAACTTGACAAGACCTCATCTCTACAATATATCAAAAAATCAGCCGGGTGTGGTAGCACATGCCTGTAATTCCAGCTACTTGGAAGGCTGAGGCGGAAGGATCGCTGGAGCCCAGCAGGTCGAGGCTGCAGTGGCCAGGAACGGCCACTGCACTCTAGTCTGGGCGAGAGACTGACACTCCAACTCAAAAAGAAAAAAAAAGAAATGCAAGTGTCTTCTGCATGTTGATTTTCTACCTTTAAACTACCAAAGTCATTTATCAGTGCAAGACTTTTTTTTTTTTTAAATAATCAATATTTTTTTATTATGATGTTGTGGGGTACAGTTAAGGGTTAGGTATACAAATACATTTCATTCAGGCACCCTATTGATTAGAGGTGCTTCCCCATTCCCAGATAGATATTTACCCATTAATCCCATCTCCCTCCTCGCCCCCATAGTTTCCCATTACTGTCAGTCATTTTCTTATAGTATTAGATTGGATGTTCAAGGTCCATTATATGAGTGAAAACATGTGATACTCAGACCTTTGTTTTTGTGAGAGGTCACTCAGAATTATAGACTCTAGTGCCATCCAGGTTGCTGCAAAATTCATGATTTTGTTCTTTTTTATGGCTGCATAGTATTCCATTGTGTATATGTACCACATTTTTTTAATCCAATTCTCTTTTGATGGGCAACATGGTTGCTTCCAGGTTCTTGCTATTGTGAACAATGCTGCGATAAACATACGTCTGCAGATGTCTTTTTTGTAGAGTAATTTGTGTTCTTCCGGATATATTCCCATTAGGGGGATTGCGGCGTTGTATGGGAGGTAGATATTTAGAGCTTTTGGGAATCACCACACTGCTTTCTACAGAGGTTGCACTAGTTTACACTCTCACCAACAGTGTAGAAGTGTTCTCTTTTCTCCACACCCTCTCCAGCAGCTGTTATTTTTTGAGTTGTTGATAATTGCCATTCTGACTGGAGTGAGGTGGTATCTCAGTGTGGTTTTGATTTGCATCTCCCTGATGATTAGTGAAGTTGAACATTTCTTCATATGTCTGTTGGCTGCTTGGATGTTTTCCTTTGTGAAGTGTCTGTTCGTGTCTTTTGCCCATTTTATAATGGGGTTGTTTGTTTTTTTCTTTTCAGCACGTTTGAGTTCCTTGTAGATCAAAGATGTTAAGACTTTGTCTGACCTGGTGTTGGCAAATATTTTTTTCCCAGTCTGTAGGCTGTCTCCTTGCTCTCTTGATGGTTTCTTTGGCTTTGCAGAAGCTTGTCAGTTCAATAAGGTCCCACTTGTCTATCCTCTCTCTTATGACCTGTGGGTTTTGGGTTTTGTTCAGGAATTGGAAGCCAGTTCCGATTTCCATGAGGGTATGTCCTTCATTTTCTAAGGTTCTTATGGTTTGAGGTTTTACATTTATGTCTCTGATCCTTTGGAGTTAACCTTTGTGCATGGGGTAGACTTTTGACAGACTCCCTTGGGTTTTCAAGGTGTAGAATTATATTTTCTGCAGAGAGGGATAACTCAGCTTCCTCTTTTCCTATTTAGATACCCCTGATTTCCTTCTCTTGCTTGATTGACTTTGGTAGTTTAAAGGTAGAAAATTGCTTCTCTTGCTTGATTTCTCTGGCTAGGACTTCCAGCACTATGTTGAATAGGAGGGGTGAGAGTGGGCTTTCTTGTCTTGTTCCCATTATCAGGGGGAATACTTTCAGCATCTGCTCATTGAACAAAATGTTGACTGTGGATTTATCATAGATGGGTCTTACTGTTTTGATGAATGTGCCTTCTACACCTAGGTATTCAAGGGTTTTTATAGAGAAGGGATGTTAGATTTTGTTGAATGTTTTTTCTGCATCTAACCATATAATGATGTGGTTCTTGTTTTTACATCTATTAATGTGTTGAATAATGTCTGTGCTCTTGTAAATGTTGAGCCGGTCCTGCGTCCCAGTAATGAAGCCCACCTGATCATGACAGGTGATCCTTCAGATGTGTTGTTGGATTTGATTTGCTAGAATCATGTTTAGAATTTTTGTGTCTATGTTCATCTAGGAGATTGGTCTGTAGTTCTCTTTCCTTGTTGGTTCTTTGCCAGATTTGGGTATCAATGTGATGTTAGGTTCATAAAATGATTTAGGGAGAATTCCATCTTTCTCAATTGCCTGGAATACTTTCAATAAGATTGGTATCATTTCCTCCTTGTATGCCCTGCAGTATTCAGCTGGGAAGTCATCTGGTCCAGAACCTTTTTTTGGGGGAGGGGGTTCTAATGTGAATCTTTTTCTTGGCTTGTTATTGGTCTCTTTAGAGTTTCAATTTCTTCTTGTTTCAAACTTGGAAGGTTGTTTAATGCCAGAAAAATCTTTTCTTTCTGTTTTTTGTCTCTCTTTTTCTTTTCTTATTTTAGATTTACTAGTTTATTTACTAGTTTATTATTGTAATCTTCAACAATATTTTGAAATTCCTCGGGGTCAGTTGTGGCATCACCTTTTGTATTTCTAATTATGTTTATTTGGACTTTCTCTCTCATTTTTTTGTCAATCTGGTCTTAGGTCTGTCAATCTTATGTATCCTTTCAAAGAATCAGCTTTGGGTCTTGTTGATTCTTTCTATCATATTTTTTTCTTCTATGTCCTGCAGTTGTGATTTTTATCAGGATCTAGATTCTTCTGCTGAAGTTAGGATTTTGGTGATCTTACCTTCCAGCTCCCTTAGGTGTGATGTTAGTCTGTTTACTTGTGATCTTTCTGTTTTCATGATGTGTACATGCAACACTATGCATTTTCCTCTTTTTAAAAAATTTTTATTTTCAAATTGTGGGGTACAATTCAGGGTTAGGTATACAAAATGTTCATTGTGCAAGTACCCTTATTGATGAGGTGAGGCTCCCTTCCCCATCTGGATATTAACTACCGTCAATCCCAGCTATCCCCTCACCCCCCTCCCCACAGTTTCCCGTTACTTTCAATTCCTTTTCTACAGTAATATGGTAGTTTTCAGGTCCACTTATGAGTAAGAACATGTGATACTCATCTCTTTGTTTCTGTGGGAGATCACTCAGTATTATTAGCTCTAATTCCATCCATGTTGCTGTGGAGTTCATGCTTTTGTTCTTTATGGCTGTGTAATATTCCATTGTGTATATGTACCACATTTTTTTTCCCAGTCCTCTTTTGATGGGCAGCACGGTTGGTTTCATGTTCTTGCTATTGTGAACAATGCTGTGATAAACATACGTGTGCAGGTATCTTTTTAATAGAGTGACCTGAGTTCTTCTGGGTATATTCCCAGTAGGGGGATTGTGACATCATATGAGCCTAACATCAAGGATCCACAAGGAATGCAAACGTGCTGAGAAGAAAAAAGCAAAAAGCCCCATTACAAAATGGGCAAAAGATATGAATAGACACTTCTCAAAAGAAGACATATGAGCAGCCAACAGATACATGAAAAAATGTTCAGCCTCACTAATCATTAAGGAGACGCAAATTAAAACTACACAGAGATACCACCTGACTTCAATCAGAATGACCATCATCAATAACTCAAAAAATAACAGATGCTGGAGAAGATGTGCTGAAAAGGGAACAATTCTGCATTGTTGTAGGAATGTAAACTAGTACAGCCTCTGTGGAAATCACTGTGGCGATTCCTAAAACTCCAAAAAATTGACCTTCCATATGATACTGCATTTTTCTCTTAACACTGCTTTTATGGCATCCCAGAGATTCTGATAAGATTTATCTTTGTTTTTGTTTGTTTCCTGGGATCGTTTTATTTCTGTCTTGATTTATGTGTTGACCCAGTAGTCATTCAGCAGCATGTTGTTTAATGTCCTTATCTTGGTGTGTTTTGGGGAGATATTTATGTATTTCACTGGGATATGAGAAGATGCATGTTATTTCTATCTTCTGGAATTTGTTTAACTTGACGTATGCCTAAGAATGTGAACAATCTTGGGGTATGTTCCATGTTCTGACTAGTAGAATTAGTAGACTGTAGCTGTTGAGTGAAGTGTTCTATAATTGTCTATTTAGTCCATTTGGTCAAGCATCAAGTTTAGGTTCCAAAGCTCCTTATCAGTTATTTTCTTCTATGATCTATCTTAAGCTTTTAGTGGGGTGTTTAGATCTCCAGTCAAGATTGTGCAAAAGTCAGTGTCTTTTCTTAGTTTACTTAGTAGTTATTTTATAAAACCTGGTGCTCTTTGTTCGATGTATATATGCTTAGTATGGATATTTCTTGCTGGTGAATTGAGCATTGTATCATCATGTAGTGTTCTCTATTGTTTTTAACTTTTGATGACTTAAAGGCTGCTGCTTTGTCTGATATCATAAGAGTTACTCTTGCCTTCTCCTGTTTTCTCAACCCCAATTTTGAGTCTTTGGGTGTCATTTGCAGTTTCCTGGAGAGAGAAGATTGTTGGACTATGCTTTTTAAATTCAGTTTGCCACTCTGTGTCTCTTCAGTGATGTATTTAGTCCATTCACATTCAGGTTGACTGTTGAAATGTGAGAGTTTATCTCTGACATGGGACTCCTAAGGTGTTGCTTTGTTTCCTTTTAACTTTTGTAATTATATATGTGTTATTTGTGTGTTTTCCTTTTTGTGTGTGCTCTGTTAACTCTGTGTTTGCTTGTACTTTTTTGTTGGTCAGGATATCTTGTGTGTGTGTGGGTGTGTGTGTGTGTGTGTGTGTGTGTGTAACATCTTTTTAAGAATATCCTGAAGGGCTGGCCTAGAGACAGCATTTTCTCTTAGGGGCTGAATATCTATATCTATAGAGAATATTAATTTTTCATCATTGAAGAAGTTTAGCTTGGGTAATAGGATATCTTTGGTTGGAATAGTGTATCTTTAAGAAAGCTAAAAATTGGACTCCAGTCTCTTCTTAAGTGTTTCTGTAGATAAATCCGGAGTGATTCTGATGGGTCTTCTCTGATAGGTAGTCTGATCTTTCTCTCTTGATGCCTTTAGAGTTTGTTTGTTTGTTTTTGTCTTTCATGCTTACTTTCTGGAAGTCTAGGAGTTGGTCTTCTCATGTGATACCTTGCAAGGGTTCTTTGAATATCTTGTGCTTGAATGGTCATGTCTTTGGAGAAATGAAGAAAGGTTTTTTTGGGTGACCTTGTGAAATGCTAGTTCCATGGTGTTCTCCATTTTCCTTTCTGTTTCACTGATACCAATCAGGCATGGATTTGGCTTCCTTACATAGTCCCATATCCCTTGAAGCCTTTACTCCTTACTATTCTCTCTCTCTCTCTCTCTCTCTCTCTCTCTCTCTCTCTCTCTCTCTCTCTCTCTGTATGTTTTTGACAGTTTGGAATAATTTCATATCTTGGTCATCAAGCTCTAAGATTATTTTTTCTGTTTGGTTTGTTCTGCCCCCTATGCTTATTAGTTTGTTATTTATTTCATGGATGGAATTTTTTATTTTTATTATTTCAAAATATACCTTTTTTGAAAACTGGCCAACTCTGCTTTTACTTCCTATATACTTTCATTGGGTTTCACTTCTTGCTTTTCTTGATTCTTGTTTATTTTTTTGCCATCTAATCTCTGATTTCTATGACTGTCATCTGGTGCAGGTCATTCTGGGAGTTTTCCATTGTTCATACTCTGATGGCTATTTATTCAGTTACTGTCTCTTTAGGATTCTGAGGGCTGCCTGTGTTTTTCTGTTGATTTTTCCTCATTTGGCACAGGTCTCTTTTCCTTCTCCATAATTCTGTCTCTCAATGAGAGAGGGCGAAACAATCATTTCCACTGCTTGCTCCACCCCGTGGCAGTGGTTTTCTTCTGCTGCTAACCTAGTCAAATCAGTTGTCAGCCTCTGCTGTGTGTTACAGATGGCTGCAAGGTGATGAACTGACTTATCTCAGAATCATTCACCTCACTCTTTCACTGGGTGGGACTTCAGTTTCTATACTAGCCTGTCCTCCAACAAAGGATAGTAAACCTATATTTCCATACCTGCTGTTGCTTTCTGGTTTTATGTGTGTGCAAAGAGACCTTTTTTGTGTGCATGGCATGTCGGCAGCTGGGTCCTTACCCTTCACCTTGCCTGGCAAGAGAGATGTTAGTTTGTATTTCCACAAATTGCCAGCAGTGCATTTGCCAGTCAGATTCACTCTGCAGGTGTTTTTATTTTATTCCTCCTGGAAGCTGACCACCACAGTGATGACTGTGGACAGTTTTTTTTACCCCATTTCATTTAGGTTCTGTTTACCCCCACTGTGCCCTGACCAAACTCTTTCTGCTGAGACTGATGGCTCAAATAGGGCTGGGAAGGGGTGAACTGACTCAAAATGTGTTAGAATCACTCACCCCTATTCTTCACTGAACAAAACTTCTGACTTTGTCCAAGCCTGGAATAGGGCGGGGGACAGGGCACGTGAAATCTCATGCCTGCTTTTGATTTCTGGTTTCTGTGCACACAAAGGGACCTCCATTGAATACAAGGTGCATCACCCACTTAAAAATGTACCGGGCATCTCCATCAATTGGCAACTGAGTCCTTATTCACTGTGAGGGAGGCAATAGTCTGCTGCTACACATTGGCCATCTTAGATTCTTACATCATTTGATTTTTAAGTAAGGTGCCAAAAGCACATAATGGAGAAAAGACATATTCTTTAATAAATAATGCTGAAGAAACTGGATATCTACTAGCACGGAAATGAAAGTGCTTTCTTATCTAAAGCTGCATGCAGAAAATCAATTCATTGAATTAAATACTTAAAACTGTTAAACTACTAGAAGAAAACAGAGGAAAAATTTCACAACATTGGTCTGGGCAACAATACTTTGAATATGATATGAAAAGCACAGGCAACAATATTTAAAAAAACAGATAGTAGAACATTATTGATAGTAGAACATTATTGATAGAAACCACAACAATTGACTCTATCAAAATCATGAACTAAATCTATATCACATTTATGAAGTTACTTTGGTGGCATAATTAACTTAATAGTGATACTAGTGGTGATTCCTACCATACCCCCATTTGATTCATCTATCTTGGAGAATTATAGTGGGCTATTATAAACTTAATTGAGTAATGAGTGTAATTGCAGTTACTACAGGTATGTTGTACTTCTGGATCAAATCAACACATCCTATAAAAACTGGCAGCTTGCAAGTGTCAGAACCAGTTTGTTATTAACCAGCAGGATGTCAGTTTACTTCACTATCTAATAGTAGGGTTTTCTCTTCTCCCATGTGCTAGAGTTTTTCCTGTTTCTTATTAAAAACAAAAAAGTGAGAGAGATCGTAGGAACAACTTTCACACAAATCATTATCACATATATTTTACCATCATCATTTCTAAATGCATAAAAGTAGATTTTTTAAAATGATTTTACTTTATCTAACTTCTCATTATTCAATTCTTCTGTAATATTTCTATTCTCTCTTCTTTAACAAAATTGATCCACAAATGTCTACATTAATTTTTTTTCCTTCTTTTTTTTTAAATCATTTTTTTAATGATATTGTGGGGTATAGTTAAGGGTTAGGTATACAACTATGCTCCGTTCAGGCACTCTTGTTGATAAGAGGTGTCTCCCCGTCCCCAGGTAGATATTTATTACCATTAATCCCATCACCCTTCCCCTCCCACCCCCATAGTTTCCCACCACTGTCAGTCATTTTCTTAGAGTATTACGTTGAATGTTCATGGTCCACTATATGAGTGAGAACATGTGAAACTAAGATCTTTGTTTCTGTGAGAGATCACTCAGTATTTTAGACTCTAGTTCCATCCAGGTTGCGGCAAAATTCATTTTTTCTTTTTTATGGTTGCATAGTATTCCGTCATGTATACGTACCACATTTTTTTAATCCAGTCCTCTTTTGATGGACAGCATGGTTGCTTCCAGGTTCTTGCTATTGTGAATAATGCTGCGATGAACATACGTGTGCAGGTATCTTTTCTATAGAGTGATTTGAGTTCTTTAGGATATATTCCCAGTAAGGGGATTGCAGGGTCATATGGGAGGTCAATACTTAGAGCTTTTAGGAATCGCCATACTGTTTTCCACAGAGGTTGCACTAGTTTGCACTCCCACCAACAGTGTAGAAGTGTGCCCTTTTTGCCACACCCTCTCCAGCAACTGTTATTTTTTGAGTTATTGATAATTACCATTCTGACTGGAGTTAGGTGGAATCTCAGTGTGGTTTTGATTTGCATCTCCCTGATGATTAGTGAGGTTGAACATTTTTTTCATGTGTCTGTTGGCTGCTCGGATGTCTTCCTTTGAGAAGTGTCTATTCATATCTTTTGCCCATTTTATAATGGGGTTGTTTGTTTTTTTCTTTTCAGCACGTTTGAGTTCCTTGTGGATCCAAGATGTTAAGCCTTTGTCAGACCTGGAGTTGGCAAATACTTTTTGCCAGTCTGTAGGCTTTCTCCCTGCTCTTTTGATGGTTTCTTTGGCTTTGCAGAAGCTTGTCAGTTTAATGAGGTTCCACTTGTTTATCTTATCTCTTAAGGCCTGTGGGTTTCGGGTTTTGTTCAGGAATTGAATGCCAGTCCCAATTTCCATGAGGGAATGTCCTTCATTTTCTAAGATTCTTATGGTTTGAGGTTTTACATTTAGGTCTCTGATCTATTTAGAGTTAATTTTTGTGTATGGGGATAGATAGGGGTCCTGTTTCAATCTTCTGCATGTGGTCAGCCAGTTTTCCCAGCACCATTTACCGAATAGGTTCTCCTCTCCCCAGTGGTAGGTGGTAGAGGCTTTGTCGAAGATGAGTTGGTTGAGAAATTGAGGTTTTGCTTCTGGAATCTCAATTTTATTCCATTGGTCTATATGCCTGTTCCTGTACCAATACCAAGCTGTTTTGATGATTGTAGCTTTATAGTAAAGTTTGAAGTCTGGTAATGTGATACCACATGCTTTGGTTTTTTTTTTTTGCTGAGGATTGTTCTGGCTATTTTTGGTCGTTTGTGTTTCCATATGAATTCCTGTGTCGTTTTTTTCTAAGTCTGAGAAGATCGTTGCTGGTAATTTGATGGGTATTGCATTAAATCTGTAGATTGCCTTAGGTAAGATGGACATCTTCATAATGTTGATTCTTCCAATCCATGAGCATGGGATATTTTTCCACTTGTTTGTGTCATCTTTGATTTCTTTGAGTAGTGTTGTGTAGTTTTCATTGTAAAGGTCTTTCACGTTTCTGGTTAGGAAGATGCCAAGGTATTTCATTTGTGTGTGTGTGTGTGTGTGTGTGTGTGTGTGTGTGTGTGTGTGTGTGTGTCTATTGTGAATGGAATTGTGATTTTTATTTGAGTTTCTGTTTGTTTATTATTGGTGTAAAGAAATGCGATTGTCTTTTGCACATTTATTTTATATCCTGAAATTTTGCCAAAGTCCTTTATCAGTGTAAGGAGGTTTTTGACAGATTCTCTTGGGTTTTCAAGGTACACGATCATGTCATCTGCAAAGAGAGATAGCTTGACTTCCTCTTTACCTATTTGAATACTCCTGATTACCTTCTCTTATCTGATTGCTTGAGTCAGGACTTCCAATACTATATTGAACAGGAAGGGTGAGAGTGGGCATCCTTGTCTTGTTCCTGTTTTCAGGGGAAATGGTTCCAGTTTTTGTCCATTTAGGAGTATGCTGGCTGTGGGTTTCTCGTAGATGGCTTTTACTATTTTGAGGTATGTTCCCTGTATGCCTAGATGTTCAAGGGTTTTTATCAAGAAGGGGTGCTGGACTTTATCAAAAGCTTTTTCTGCATCTAATGATATAATCATGTGGTTTTTGTTTTGACATCTGTTGATGTATTTAATTACATTTATGGTTTTATGAATGTTGAATCAGCCTTGCATCCCAAGGATGAAGCCTACTTGGGCATGATGGATGATTTTTGAAATGTGTTGTTGAATCTGGTTTGCTAGGATCTTGTTGAGAATTTTAGCATCTATGTTCATCAAAGATATTGGCCTCTAGTTATCTTTCTTTGTTGGATCTTTACCTGGCTTGGGTATCAATGTGATTTTGGCATCGTAAAATGATTTGGGGAGAGTTCCATCTTTCTCAATCGCCTGGAATACCTTCAGTAGAATTGGTATAAGCTCCTCCTTAAAGGTCTTGTAGAATTCTACTGGAGAGCCTTCTGATCCAGGGTGTGTGTGTGTGTGTGTGTGTGTGTGTGTGTGTGTGTATGTATATATATATAGTAGGTAGTTTTCTTATTACTTGGTCAATTTCCTTGATTGTTATTGGTCTATTTAGGACCTGAATTTCTTCTTGTTTCAACCAAGGCAGGTTGTGTGATGACAGAAAGTCCTCCCTTTCTGAAAGGTTTTCAAGTTTGTTTCCATACAAGTGTACATAGTAGTCTCTAATGATCTTTTGTATTTCTTCATTGTCAGATGTGACTTCATCTTTAGTGTTTCTGATTATGTTTATTTGGGGTTTTTCTCTCTTTTTCTTGGTCTATCTAGCTAGGGGACCATTGATCTTGTTTATCCTTTCGAAGAACCAGCTTTTTGTTTCATTGATTTTTTCTATTATCTTTTTGTCTTCTATGTCCTGTATTTGGACTTTTCATTTGGTGATCTGAATTCCTCTGCTGAAATTAGGGTTTTTGTGATCTTGCTTTTCCAGTTTCCTTAGGTGGCTTCTTAGATTGTTAATTTTTGAACCTTCCGTTTACTTCATGTGCGTTTGTAGGGATATAAATTCCCCTCTTACTACAGCTTTCATGGTGTCCCAGAGTTTTGGTAAAATGTTTCTTCATTTTCATTTGTTTCCAGGTATCTTTTAATCCCTGTTTTGATTTCATCATTGACCCAGGAGTTGTTTAGCATCATGCTGTTTAGTGTCCATGTCTTTGTGGGTTTTGGGGGGACCTTGTTGGTGTTAATGCTTATTTTTATTCCACTGTGGTCCAAGAAGGTGTATGGTAAAATTTCAGTCCTTTGAAATTTGCTTATGCTTGACTTATGGCCAAGTATGCGGTTGATCTTAGAGTACGTTCCATGTGGTGATAAGTAGAATGTGTATTCTGTGGTCTTTGGATGGAGGGTTCTGTAAGTATCAATTAAGTCCATTTGATCAAGAGTCACATTGAGGTTTTGGATCTCGTTGCTGATTTTTTGTCCTGATGATCAGTCTAGGGTTGTGATTGGGGTATTACATTCCCCAGTTATGATAGTACTGGAGTCGATATCTTTTTTAGTTTACCTAGGAGCTGCTTTATGAAAGTTGGTGCTCCTATGTTCGGTGCACATATGTTTAGGATGGATATTTCTTGTTGATGAATTGAACCTTTCATCATTATGTAGTGACCTTCTGTATCTTTTTTAATTTTTGATAGCTTAAAGGGTATTTTGTCTGATTAAGATCGTGACTACTCCTTTCTCTTGTGTTCCATTCACCTGAAAATTTGTTTCCCATCCTCTTACTTTGAGGCTGTGAGTGTCCTTTCTAGTGAGGTGAGTCTCTTGAAGGCAACAGATTGTTGCCTGGTGATATTTTATCCATTTTGCCATTCTATGTCTTTTCAGTGGTGCATTTAGTCCATTCACATTCAAACCAATCATTGAGATGTGAGAGCTTATCCCTATCATAATGTTCTTATAGAGTTGTTGTACTTCCTGTTTGTGTGTTGTCTTTCTTTTGGTTTTAGTTTGGATCATGTGTGTTTTTAATCTTTTGCCTGTACTCTTATGAAGAACATTGCTGTTCTTTTTTCCTTTTCTTCTGTGTTCAATACTTTCTTAAGTGTTTCTTGTAGTGGTGATCTGGTGGCAGTGTCGTTTCTTAGGGATTGGATATCTGGGAAAAATTTCAATTCTCCCTCACTGATGAAGCTTAGCATGGCTGGGTAGTTTATTCTCAGTTGAAATAGTTTACCTTTTAGAACTTTGAAGATTGGGTTCCAAACTCTCCTATCCTGGAGGGTTTCTGTGGATAAATCTACGGCGATTCTAATTAGTCTTCCCTGGTAGGTAGTCTGACCTTTTTCTCTTGCAGCCTTTAGGATTTTTATTTTATACCTACTTTGTTTAGGCAAATTATTATATGTCTGGGAGTTGGTCTTCTCATTTGCTGCCTTGTAAGGGTTCTCTGAATCTCTTGTGTTTGAATTTTTTCATTGTTGATGAGATGAGGGAAGTTTTCTTGAATGATTTCATGAAATATTTGTTCCAGTGTGACCTCTGTTTCTCTCTCTGCCTCAGGAAGGCCAATTACTCTTAGGTTCGGTCTCTTGAAGTGATTATTCATCTCTTGAAGGTTTTGTTCTGTCTTTTTGAGCTTCTTTTCTATGCTTTTGACAGTTTGGGTTAGTTCTGTGTTTTGGTCTTCGAGCTCTGAGATTCTTTCTTCTGCTTGGCTAATTCTGCTTTCCATGTTTATTTGTTTGTTATTTATTTCCATCACAGTATTCTTTACTGCTGTTTATTTCTGACATCAGCTCCTTCCTGTTTTCCTCTTGTCTCTCCTCAATTTTTTAAATTCTCTCTATTAATGTCTTGATGTCTGGGTTTTTTTGCATGTGACCAATCATTCTGGGGGCTCTTCATTGTTTGTGTTCCGGAATCTGTTTTCCCAGTGTCTGATCTCCCAGGGGTCTGTGTGAGACCTATATTCTTCTTTTGGTTTTTCTTCATTTGTGCAGTATTTCCCCCTCCCTACTTTTTCCTTCCCTCCAGGTCACCATTTTCTTTAATTCTGTTATTCAGGGGTGGAGGGGTTGTTTTTACTTCTGTTTATTCAATCTTCTATTCTTCTTTATGCATGTCCTCTTACTTTGCTCAATTCTGGAGTTGCACTGTATGTTGTGGGTGGTTTTTTTTGCAGTTTTGAGATTTACTTAAGTGGGGAACTGTGATTCAGAATCTATCTCCAGGTCCTGGTATCCACCGACAGGTGTATGAATAATCTGAAACCCACTTCCCACTGCCTTGGAATCTGTCCATGCAGTGGGGTTGTGGGTTTACTCCCTGAAATAAAATGTGTTTAACAGAGGAAAGAGAATGGAGCAGGCAGTGGTGGGGAAGAGGGGGATGGAGAGAGAGAGGAGTAAGGGTGAAAACAGATGAGTATGCCAACAAATGGAGAGAGAGACAAAAATTGAAACATATGAAAACAATAGACCACGGCTACAAACTAACCAACTCCCATACAAAAAAAATAAAACATACAATGTTGCTAACATACAAGCTTACCAATCTCCTTATTAATGTGCTATTCCTCTATACAAAGATATGGTTTACAGAGAGAAGAAAATAAAAGAATTAAAAAGAAGGAGAAAAAAAGGGTGGGGAACAAAACAGAAGGAATAAAATCAAGTCAGTAGACTAACAGAACCAATCAAGAACACTCTGAGCCTTTTCATTCAAGTAATGTCCTTTCAGCTCTGATTTCTAGCTGTCTTTTCAAGCTGGTAAGTTTGTTCACAGTTAGGATCAGTTGCCCCCGGCCTGCTGTGAAAGGCACTTCAAATCATTACTCAGTTCACCACTGCCCCATTCACTACTCAGATCTGACCTGTGTCTGTCAGGCTTCCATTTTTTCCCCCTTCAGTGTCGTTACCTTGAATCGCCAGCAGGTGGTGCTATCCCTTGATCCAGGTGGTCTTTATCTCAGCTGCTTGCCCACCCCTAAGGGGAGGGAGATGTTGCCTCAAGGCACATGGGAGGAGAACCACGGTCTGGCAAGACGTCAGGGTGGTAGTAGACCTCAGCAGATCTTGCTAGCAGGGGTTTTAAGGTCTGAAGTCGTGGATCGCCTCAGGCACAGGCCGTGCAATGTGTAATGGCTGCCTTGGTGGTGGTGGCTGTGGCTCACCTCAGGCACTGATGGTCTGATGTGGGATGGCTGTTTTGGTGGTGGGGGCAGCAGCGGTGGTGGCAGCAGCTGGCCTCAGGCACAGGTGGAGCCATGTGTAATGGCTGCCTTGGAGGCAGCGGCTGCGGTGGCGTAGCAGCAGCAGCAGCAGCAGCGGCAGCCACAGTAGCTGCCCGGACCACAGTCATGCCTCAGCGAGGTCTACGGCCGAGCTCCGAGTGAAGAGCAGGCTGCCAACGAAGGGATCTGCAACCTCCGGCGAGAGAACCAGAGTCTCTTTGTGATCTCCTAAATGGAGAGTCTCAGGCCAAGCTGCCCTATCGCCATCTTACTGGAAGTCTTCTACATTAATGTTAAGAGCACCTTTTACCCTTATGCTTTTCAAGATCACTGTGACAATTGTAATTGACATAATTTTCAATTTAATTTTTATTTTATTTTTATACTAAACATATTGAAACTTGTCTAATTCTATAAAAGTTTTATACAGTACCAAAAATCACAATAGTGATGCTTACAATGCACAAATTTTGCACAATGAAGAAGAAAAAATGTTAAAATGACAATGATATAATTCTTGTCATTGTAAAAGCTGATGGAGTGCACAGCATTTTCCCTTTTATTGGGCCATATGCAAAAATTACTGTTGCTAATAATTAGGTTACTTAAAAAATAAGATTTTTAGTAAGTCATTTATCTACTAATAGTTTCCTCGTCCTGCTTTCTTTCTCTGAAGGGGAAAACAAGCAAAGCTATTGATAAAATACTAAGCATTAACACACACTTATTGCTACATGTATTAAAATCCTGTCAAAGGTTGATTTTCAAACCAGAAGTTAGAGAATATAAAAAGTTCCATTTCAAAAATACTGATTAATGTTACTTCCATGATTTCTCTATATTTTTTTAAAGGGAAAAATATGAAAAAATTATTCAGCTTGTGTTTTAGCAACATTGCTATTTATTCTGAGTGTTTAAAAGCAGAACATAGATCTGCACTTTTACTTGGCTCATATCACGTGAGGCAAATGTACTTGTTCATCATTATTGATGGAGAAATACTGAAACAAAATGTCAGCAGGTAATGAAAAGTAAGGCAAAGTTGTAAGTCCCCTAGATACACATTGAAAGTGTGCCCCCGCACATCCATTCTCCAGGCTGGGAGATGATTTTTCATCACTCTGTCTCTTATCATCCCCCTTTTCCTTATGTCTAGAGAATTCTTTATCAAAATACGAGCTGAATACAAGCTACAGGAACAGAAGCTTCAGAGACCAAGCATCAAAAACAAATACAGACTTTACAAAAATTTTAGTACAAAGAAAAAAATTTAGTAACAAAGAAAAACATCCTGAAGAAGTGAAAGAGTTTGATATTCAGAGTTACTGTATGACAGTATTCAAAATGTCTAGTTTGTAACAACAAAAATAATAGTGGAGCATGCAAATAAATAAAAAACTGGCCTATTAATAGAAAAAAATAATATAAATGAGTCTTGAAGATATTACAGTTTCTAGGAAAAGAATTTGTATCAACTGTGCTATTAATACATATGCTCAAGAAGTCAAAGGAAATATGAACAAAAAGCTAAACAAAATAAAAAGATAAATGTATGAACAAATAAAGAATATCAATAAAAGAGAAATGATAAAACTTTAACCAAACGTAAATTCTGGATATAAAAAATATAATAACTAAAATAAAAACTCACTGTAGCATTTCATTAGTAAATTTGAGCATGCAGAAAAAGAACCCACAAATTTGAAGATAAGTTTATTGAAATTATCCAACCTGAACAGCAAATGGAAAAAAGTATGAATAAAAATGAGATATCTAAAAAGCCTATGATACACCATCAATCATATCAATATATGAGTAATGGTAATCTCAAAAAGTGAATATAGAGGAAAAGAATCAGCAATAATTTTTATAGAAATATTCCGAATTTTCCACAAATTTAAAAAAAGTCATGAATCTAAATTTTTAAGAATCTCAGTAAACTCCAAGAGCAATAATCACAAAGAAATCTACAATGAGAAGTATCATGATCAAATAGTCAAAAGCCAAGGGCAAAGATATAATCTCAAAATCAGTAAGAGAGAAGTGACTTATCTTCTATAAGAGATCTTCAATAAGTTAAATACACACACACACACACACACACACACACACACACACACACACACACAACTGCTGTTAGGCAATAATTCTTTATCTGCAGTACTGTCTTTCAATAGCGAAGAAGAAATTAAGATATTTCAAGATAAATAAAAACTAAGATTAATTGCTGCTAGTAGACATTCCCTACAAGAAATACTAATGTCCATCATTCAAACTCAGACTGAAATGAAATGCTGCTTAAATATAACTCAAAGTCATAGAAAGAAATAAAAAATGCTGACAAATGTAAATATATCAGTAAATACAAAAGTCAAAATTATTGAATTTTTAGTTTGTAACTTTTTTACATCCTAAAAATTTAAAAGACAAATTTAAAAGCAATAATTATGAATTTATGTTAATGGTACAGAGTGTATAAATATGTAGTTTGTGACAATAGCAACATAAGAAGGCAGAGCTGTGTAATGGTCAGATATTGATATTGTTTAAAAGTGTCTTCCAATTCAAGGTAGATTCCTACAAATTTAGGATTGCAATAGTAATTTCTATGGAACCAAAAAGAAAATATCAAAAATAAACATGCAAAGAATTTATAAGGGAATCAAAATGGTGTACAACAAGAAAATCTACTAATCACTAAAGAAGCTAGTGATAGAGTAAATGAAGGAAAAGTATAAGTCATACAAATAGCAAATTAGGAAAAGTTTTTCCTTATCAGCAATTGCTTCAAATGTAAAAAGATTTGGCAACCTTCAAAATGTTGGCAGTATGAATCTTTTTTAAATTATAACATATTTTATTCCAGTATTATATTATAAATATCTATCACTTTATTTTTATTTTATTTACTATATTCCATAGAACAGTTAATGGTCAAAACACAAATATAATGAGAAAAGTAAAAAGAAAAAAAAAAAACTATCTTGTATAAGCACAGGATGAATACAGAAAAACATTTGACATACAAATCAGAATACATGTTAGGAGACTAACTAAGAAGGTGGCTACATTGAACGTTTGTAATTATGTCTGTGTCTGTGTGGATAGTCAATATAGATGCCTGACAATACAAATCAGTATAGGTGGTAATAGCATGAATAGTTTTTAAAAATCTAAGTGTATGCTACATACTCATTTTAGACTCAGAGGCGCAAATAGATTGACCAAAAAAAGAATACAAAATATTTATATTTGATTCAAGAGTAAACAAAGAAGAACTAGGAAGGCTGTATTTTGCCAGACAAAACAGACTTTAAGGGAAAAAAATGTTATAAAAGATAAAATGGTATATTATATATTGATAAGAATTGAATTAATGAAGAATAAATAAAAATCATGAACATAAAAATACCAAATAATAAATCACCAAAATACATGGAGCAAACATTAACAGAATTGAAGAGAAAAATAGAAATACCATGTTTAAAGGGAAACAATGTCTAAAGTAGAAAATGTGCATAAAGTGAATAACTAAATTTCTAGCAGGGTGTAAGCATTTAATAATTTCCAACAACTATTATAACGTGTTTTTATTGATTCCATTGTTGTTGTTTCTTTGAATTCCTAATACTTAGTATACAGTCCAGCACATATTATAATTTTCTGTTTATTTGGTATTGCTTATAAAAATGATTTTTTTTTAATTGGAGTCTCACTTTGTCACCCAGACTGGAGTCCAGTGGCTGCTCCTGACCACTGCAGCCTCGACCTGCTGGGCTCCGGCGATCCTTCCACCTCAGCCTTCGAAGTAGCTGGAACTACAAGTGCGCGCTACCACGCCTGGCTAATTTTTTGATTTATTGTAGAAATGAGGTCTCGCTAAGTTGCCCAGGTGGGTCTCGCACCCGCGGGCTTAGGCAATCCACTCACTTCAGCCTCTCAAGGTGCGGGATTACAGGCTGAGCCACTGAGCCCGACTGTAAAAATGATTTTACCTATCTTTATCTGTGCCCAATAATTAAAACAGGATTGACAGAATGATAGTATTATTTACTAGACTATAACCCCTGTAATGGAGGAATATTTTTCATTATATTTTAATTCCTTCAAACTAACAGACTCTTGTTTATAACTCATACTCAAATTATGGTTGATGATACGATACATGACTATTTGAATAAATTATTAAATATATAGACAAAAATTGATTATGCCAAATTATAGATTTTTTTTAGACTTTAAGCATAATAAATAAGGTGAAAACATTAAAAAATAAAGTTCTTTTTTTCTCCAAACTTCTGACAGTTTATTTAATGACAAGTTAAAATGTCAGGGACACCCTTGGATGTGAGTTTACAAAGATCTTTGGTCATATCTTTTTTTTTCCTTGCCTTTTTACTCATTGTCTATTAAAGTCTGACAAGCACAGATACTAAATAAATGAGAACAACTGAATGGCGGTAATTCAGTAAGTCAGTAGCACAGTAGTATATCCAAAGTGCCTATCTTTGGATACATTTTTCCCAGTTCTGTTTAAAAGCCCAAAGGAAAGGCTACTATATTGCATTCCTAGCTAATTACAAATGGATGAGAATACAAATTTGCATCAATGCATTAAGAATTAATCACCTTCTATTATGAATCATTTAACCACATATGAAATAATATGAAATAATCAATTAATGCAGTGCCAAAGTTAACTAAATATTTCTGACTTGCCTGCAAAAAGTAATATTTGGAACCAAAAAAATCAGTTCTTACCTAAATTCCCTTAAAAAGATTGAAGACTTTATAAATATAACTATTATTTGGGGTAAAGAAATTTATTTCAAAAAACACCATAATAAATAATTTTATCACTGATTTATTTTTGTCTGTTTATAGCACATTAGCTAAATGCTTTTAAATACATATTTTTGTACATCAAGAGAGGACTAATGGACACCACTTGTTTCTAACTGTTCCTTTGATAGAATCCATTAATAAAATAGTGCTAAAATATGAGGGAAAAGTCTTGTTTATGCATAAAATACAAATATATGTACTACATTGTTTTTATCAATACCCAAACCCCTTTACAATAATATGACTTGTTTTGTGCTGAATAAAAGGAAGTTAGACCAGTCCTGTTTTCACAATTACAGTAAATTGTTTGTACATTATGTTATCTTGCAAAACAACATAGTAACTATTCATGGATGTCCCCAAATGAGCTCCATAACATAATAGGGACATGGTTAATATGCTCCCTCTCTATTGCTACCACATTTTTGCCTTAATTTAGAAATTTTCAAATCCCGAGACCGAGTCCCATACCTATGGAGATTCATGTATTGTTCTTTGGTAAGTATTGGTTTATGTCTACCTTTCTTTTTTTTTAAGTTTTCTATAGAGACGAGGTCTCGCCAAGTTACCCAGACTGATCTCAAAGCCCTGGTCTCAGGCAGTCCTTTCACCTCAGCCTCCCAAAGTGCTGGGATTACAGGCTTGAGTCACCATGCCCAGCCTATGTCTACCTTTCTAAGGTATATACTCTCTTTTTGTAATAATTTTTGTTATTTATTTGCATTTAAATAATGTTATGCTAAGCACAATTTATTGGCTGCTTATGTCTTCTTAAATTTTAATAGAAGATAATTACTTATAATAATTTTAAATTATTATAGTCACATTTCGGCTTAGCTTCTACGTTTTAGAAATTAGTTTGCTAATTATAATATGAGAACAAATTGATAAATGTCTATTTTATTATTATTAATTGGCATTTGATTTAACTGCCTTATAATTTCTTTCTTTTAACTTGGAAAGATTCACCCTTGCTGATGAAGAAGATACATAGATTAAGCACTATATTCACAATTTTTTCTATAATTGGGTATTTATAATAGTTTTTATTAGTGAAATTTTTCTAGTTCTTAGCTTACCAATGGAAATACTGATTTCTTTGGTAATTTTTTTAGAAATAAAGTAATACTGACAATATGACTCCTAGATTGAAGATAAACTGACATGTTTCAGGTAATTTAGAGTATACAAAATTCTCAATAATGGAAAAAACTTTTTTCTATGTGTTTAGTGATTAACAAGATGCTGTCACCACATTTTGCCGATAAATATACACAATTTAAAAATTGATAATGCATTCATCAGGGTAAGTCCAGGTCACAGTTCATACTTCTAGGAACTTAGTTTAATGACATTTATTTAAGTTTCTTATTGATACATTCATAAATCTGATTAATTCAACAAACTGAGTACCTACCAAATATCAAGCACTTATAACTCTAATATCTTGTTGCATCTTTTAAAAAATGTTAATTAAAATACAATTTTTGTAAAAACTATGTGAAATATAGCAAAAATAACACAATTTTATGGGCTTCAAGGAGTTAACAGTTTAGAAATAAGTATAAAATAAGACAGCATGTGTCAATTATGGGGAAAAATGGGCACAATTCCTGCACAATTACTCTCACTTCATATTTTTCTTGAAATCAGGTTGATGCTAGACCCCATTGGAGACACTGCTTAGCTTTTTTTCCTAGCCCCATCTTGCTTCCACACTTCCTTACAGGTTTTGATAGAGCCCGTTTCTTCTTTGAATTACTTGCTTGTTTTTCTTTTAGAAAATCTGAGCCAAGACATCCTGGTAATACTTTAGGCACTCTTCAAGTATTCAATTATTTAATCCTAGCAACAACATAAAATATAGATACTGTAAATCTCCCCATATTATAGATGACAAAATTGAGATAAGAAATTTTAGTAATTTGCCCAATAAATGGAAGAGCTGGAAAAGAATGTTTTTATTTATCGAGCATGAAGAATATGCTAAACTTTTTACTAATCCTGTCTTTATAATGACTATGTCAGATCAATTATATTATTGTTATTTTTAAAATATATATTCTATTTTAAAGATGTGGGGTACAATTCAGGATTAGGTATATGAGTGGATTTCATACAGGTAAAGTTTGGGCCTCCCTTTGGTCCCCTCTTTGCCTGGTTTGAGATCAGGTACCCTTATTGATGTTATGTGCCCCTCTAAACCAGGTAGCATCCCACTACTGCCAATCCCTTTATTACAGTATTATGGTAAATGATCACAGTCCATTATGAGTAAGAAAATGTGATACTCAGTTCGTTTCTGTGATAGATTACTGAGCATTATAGACTCTAAATTCAAGTTGCTGCAAAGTATATATGTTTGTTCTTATTTATAGCTGTGTAAGATCCCATCATGTGTATGTACCATATTTTTATCTAGTCCAGTTTCGATGGGCAATACAGTTGGTTCCATATTTTTGCTATTGTGAATAGTTCTGCAATACTTGTGTGTGCAGGTACCTTTTTTGTAGAAGGATTTGAGTTCCTCCAGGTATATTCCCAGTAGGGAGATTGCTAGGTCATATGGAAGATCAATTTCTAGTTCTTTTAGAAATCTCCACACTGTTTTCCATAGAGATTGAACTAGTTTGCATTCCCACCAACAATGCAGAAGTATTCCATTTTCTCTGCATCCTCGCCAGCATCAGTTGTTCCTTGTTATATTATTGATGGTCATTAATAGGGGCTAGGTGGTATTTCAATGTGGTTTTGATTTGCATTTCTCTAGTGATCAGTGAGGCTAAGCACTTTTTCATGTGGCTTTTGGCTGCCCATATATCTTCTTCTGAGAAGAGTCTATTCATGCCTTTTACCCGCTTTTTAATGGAGCTGTTTGTTTTTTTCTTTCAGCACATTTAAGTTCTTTGGAGATCCTGGATGTTAGGTCTTTGTCAAATATATAGCTGGCAAATATTTTATCCCATTCTGTGGACTGTCTCTCCACTCTCTTGATGGTTTCTTTTGCTTTGCAGAAGCTTTGCAGTTTACAAAGTTCTCTCTTGTCTATTTTACATATTATGACATGGATATCTTGGGTTTTGATTAGTAATTGGTTTCCTACTTCGATTTCTGTAAGGGTGCCTCCTGAATTTTCTAAGATTCTTATAGTTTGAGGTTTTATGTTTAGGTTTTTCATCAAATTAGAACTGATTTTTGTGTATAGTGACAGGTAGAGGTCCTGTTAAACAATCTTCTTCATGTGGTCAGCCAGTTTTCCCGGCACCATTTACTGAATAGGTTCTCCTCTCCCCAGTGGTTGCTGTTGAAGATGAGTTTGTTAAGAAATTGAGGTTTTGCTTCCAGAATCTCTATCTTGTTCCACTGATCCATATGCCTGTTCTTATACCAATACCAGGCTGTTTTGATTATTGTATCCTTATAGTAAACTTTAAAGTCTGGAAGTTTGATATTTCCCATTTTTTTCTTTTGCTAAGGATTGTTTTGACTATTCATGTTTGTGTATATTTCCATTTAAACATAACTTCTGTATTGTCAGTTCTGGATATGAGAAGAATTATGTTGGTAATTTAATGGATATTGTGTTGAAACTGTAGATTGCCTTTGGTAGGATGGACATCTTAATGTAGATTCTTCCTATCCATGAGCATGAAATATTATTCCATTTGTTTGTGTCTTCTCGGATTTCTTTGAGTAGTGTTTCAGTTTTCATTGTGAAGGTACTTTCACTTCTCTGGTTAAGAAGATGCTGAAATATTTTTGTTGCTGTTGTTTGCCTATTGTGAATGGGATAGTGCTATTTTTTGTTTCTCTGCCTGTTTGTTGTTGGTGTATAAGAACGTGACTGTTTTGCACATTTATTCTGTACCCCCAAATTTTGTCCAGGTTCTTTTTCAACGCAAGGAGATTTTTGAAAGATTCTCTTGAATTTTTGAAGTGCAGGATCATATCATCAGCAAAGAGAGATAACTTAAATTCTTCTTTTCCTATTTGGGTATCCCTGATTTCCTTTTCTTGTCTATGGAGTTAGTAAATAGTAATGTGGGTCTGAAGTTCAGAGAACTGTTGGGGAGGAGGTGGTTGGGTCATCCCCAGACTCACCACTGATCTCTTCTGAGGGCTTCCTCCACCATTTCTGGTCACACCCTTTGTACTGTGACTGAATCAGGGTAGAGGACAGGGTGCCTGAAACTCAGCATTCGTCCTGTCCCTCCGAAGTTTGTGCTTTCAAGTTATTCCCCATGAGTCATGATCAACCCCTGAGTAGTTAATCCACTGATCATAGAGATTGGGTCTGCTGCTCTGTGGTGAGCAAGCTGGAGCCCTTTCCTGCCCAGTTTTCAAGATGGTGGCAGGGTGTTTCTTTCATTTTCTCCAGTGGGGGCTCTGCCTCTGGGCTCTCTTGTTGTGCTCCCTCCACAGCCCTTGCTGCCAGAGTCCAGCAAGGTGCTGCAGTGGTGAGGCAGAGTCTGGAGCTGACAGTTGCTCCTGGCAGCTTCTTTCTGGGGATGGGTTTGTTGATTTAAAGAAAAAAAATGGTGCTTGACTTCTGTACCCTGTGAAGTGATCGGGTTCAAGAAGAGCAGTTATAGCACTAGCTGCTTCATCAGGATAGCCCTGACCATTTGCTCCTTAGTCCCCCTCAGTCAACCACTCACATACCACTTACAGATAATGCAGGGGAAATTCTCCATACACTCACTTATTCCCACTGGGACTCACTTAGTCTGACTGGCTCCCCTTGCCATCTTCCTAGAAGTTGCCAAAATCAATTATATTATGAACTCCATTTAATCTATGCCTGGTGAAGTCCATATTTAGTGGTTAAGGGCTCAGGTCGCTCTGATTGGGTTCAAATTTGGGCTTTTCTATTTCATAGTTAAGTAATTTTGTACATAGTTTAATGATCGTTTTAATGGCTCCACTTTAAAAATGTGTATATGAGGACAGTAATATATATACTTCAAAGCATATATGATTCTTATGATAATTAAACATGATAATACACAAAGTGCTTAGAGAAATTCCTGGTGTATCATCAATATGTAATACATTTTAGCTGATATCATTATTAATATTAGCTTTCTTAGAATTTTAAGAGTGGCTAATGCTGAAGATCAAATAACTAACAAATTTTGAAACTAGAATTTAAGCCCCCCCAAAATCCCAGACACTACATTTACAAGCCAAATTTATAAGTAACTTCACAGTGGTAGGAGTGACATATATTTTGAAAAAAATAAAAAAATATTTTTGCAGAACTTTTCTTTAATATGCTGTCTACATTGTGAAAAACTGAATCGAAAAGCCAGCATAAAAATGGATAATGGAGAACCCTGAGCATGAAGAAAAGGGGCAAAATTTGGGAATATTTTTTCCATGAGCAAAGGAACCATTAAAAATCTTTTAAATCAAGGAATGACTTTATGGACATCAGCATGCTTCTTCTTGGATTGATTGATATTAGTTAAGAGCAGGAAAATATTGAAAAATAAAGTACAGGATAATTAGGAGAATATAAAAATAGGCTTATAAGATGTGATAGATTCAGTTTTTAGTATGACAAAAGGAAGTGCTGGGATAGGTATCCATGTCTTTCTGATCACAATGTCTGCTCCCTTAAATGTAATCACTATCCCACATAATATAGTGGAAAGCCAGATTTTGTGAAAGCCAGTAAGATATACTATTGTATAATATCATGTTGGCAATGTATTTTATAGTTAGAAAACTTGTTATGTTTTCAAATTTGTTAAATAATAATGCCAATAACAAAAATAAATTGTTCACAATGCTTATTTGGGTGAATGCAGGCAGAAAGAAAAAAATTACAAATTCAGTTAAGAGCATATTGAGTAATTGATGTAATTTTACTATCCATAAAAATAAGTCCATCAGTGACAAAAAATTTTCAAAATGAAACTGAGAAACACACTGAGAATTAAAAATGTGTATTACAAAAATCATTTACATAGAAGTGGCTGTTGAATATTTGAAGTCAGTGAGATTATTAAAGGAAATTACTTTAGAATGAAAAAAATAAAAAATAAAAGAAAGAGAAAGAAATATGAAATTAAAAAAGGAAGAAAACAGAAAAATATTGAAAAAAGAGGAAGAGAAATCAGAAGTGAGCTAGTACTCCCTTAACAAGAAAGACAACTACATATTTGGAACTTGGTAAAGTGATGAATTTGTATCAAGCTGAATCATAACACTTCCAAGTGTTCCCAAGTGTTCGCACCAGTGAATAAACACCAAAACAATAGCAATTGGTTATTTTGGATCAATCACCTCAAGAGTAAAAGCATACCAATTTTATATCAGGCTCTGTTTTAGAAACTGGGAATACAGAGATCTATACCAATGGGTTTCTGAATTATAAAATAATATTATAATCAAGTGAGGGATGAGAAGTATGGAATTAAATATCGACAATATTCTGTATCAGTACCTAGAGAGATCTATGGAGTTACTAAACATGTTCTTTTAAAGAGTAAAAATGACATCCTTTAGCCTCCAGCACAGACTTTCTGCATGTGTTCGTTCAATATATAGTTATTAAATTTAATCAGATTGATATGACTTAGAGCATGGTAATATCAACAAAATAATTTTGAGATTTAAAATGGTGACATTCACATCCCTGAATAAACACCAGAAAAGAGTAAAATTTGTATTATGGGTTAGGTTTATTTCCAAAATTTGAGATCCCATTGTTGACACAATATATACTTAGTCATAAAGTACTGGGTTTACCCTTTTTTCAGCTCCTTACTCTCTGTATATCACTTGGCAGAATGCAACTCCAGGAGCAGTTTTCTATAACCTTTTTCAATTCAATTCTACTTTATCAACAAAATTTTTCAGTCTCAAGGCAGAGGTTTGTACTATATAGTCTAACAAATGACCTCTATTTTCAAGTTTATTGCCAACTTGTAACCACTGAGTCAGCATAACTATTCATCATTCTTTCTTATGATGAGCGAGTTTTCTGAATGCAGATATCAGCATCTGACAGATTCTATATGACTGTTCAAGGACTGCTGTAGAGGCTTGCATATGATTGAGAATTCATTAACTGCACCACACTAATGTCTCTTCTCTGAATGCATACATTTAACAAATGATGCAGTGAGCTTTCAAGGACTGAGTTGGAATCACTTATTGCTCCACATTTTTCATTTTATCAGAAGCTTAAATGTCAAAAGAAATGTTCTCCACTATCTAATCAAATTTCATTATGATGAAATACTTTTCTGATGATGAGTATATTTAATTTTCCACAGCAAAGATGGATTCTTCCCTATTAAAACTAATTGGAAAACTTACATCTGTTATTTCTTTAGATTTTAGAAGATTCAGAGTTTATGTCTTTTTAGTAACATTTTTCTTTGGAGTTACAAGTTTATGGCCAATTTTTCTATTTCTTTTTTAAATTTTTTATTTTAAAGATGGGCACAATTCAGGATTATGTATACAAATGGTCATTGTACAGGTAAAGTTGGGGCCTCACTTTGGTCCCCACTACGCCTGATTTGCGATCAGGTACCCTTATTGATAAAGTATGTCCACCACTCCCTCTCCTAGCAGTTTCCCAGTACTGCCAATCCCTTTCTTTGTTTTTTGTTTTTTGGGGGGTTTTTTTGAGTTGGAGTCTCACTCTGTCGCTCAGACTGGAGTGCAGTGGCCGCTCCCGGCCACTGCAGCCTAGACCCATTGGACTCCAGTGATCCTTCCGCCTCAGCCTTCCGAGTAGCCGGAATTACAGGCTCGCGCTACCATGCCTGGCTGATTTTTTTCAATCCCTTTCTTATAGTATTATGATAATTGTTCAGGGTCCGCTTATGAGTGAGAACATGTAGTACTCAGTTCTTTGCTTCTATGATAGATCACTGAGTATTTTAGACTCTAAATCCATCCAAGTTGCTGTGATTCATAATTTTGTCCTTCTTTATGACTGCATAATATTTAATTGTGTGTATGTACCACATTTTTTAAATCCAATCCACTTTTGATGGTCAACATGGTTGGTTCTATGTTTCTGCTATTGTGAATAATGCTGCAATACACATGTGTGTGCAAGTACCTTTTTTTTAGAGTGACTTTAGTTTCTCCAGGTATACTCCCAGAATGGAAATTGCTGGGTTGTGTTGAAGGTTGATTTTTAGATCTTTTAGGAATTGTCACACTGTTTTCTACGAAGAGTGTACAAGTTTACACTCCCACAAACAATGTAGAAGCATCCCCTTTTCCCCATGTCCTTTACAGCATCTGTTGTTTTTTAAGTCATTGATTATGGCCATTCTGACTTGAATTAGGTAGTATCAGTGTGGTTTTAATTCGCATATATTTTCCCAACCAACTCATCTTTGACAAAGCTTCCACTAACAACCACTGGGGAAAGGAGAACTTATTCAGTAAATGGTGCTGGGAAAACAGGCTGACCACATGCAGAAGATTAAAACAAGACCCGTAGCTATCACCATATGCAAAAATCAACTCTAAATGCATCAAAGACCTAAACTTAAAACTTCAAACTATAAGAACCTTAGAAAATACAGGAGACACCCTTATGGAAATTGGAAGTGGCAACTAATTCCTGATCAAAACCCCAAGTGCCCATGCCATAAGAGATAAAATAGACAAGTGGGACCTTATCAAATTGAAAGGCTTCTGCAAAGCGAAAGAAACCATCATGAGAGTGGGGAGACAGCCCACAGAATGGGAAGAAAATATTTGCCAATGGTACATCTGACAGGCCTAACATGTGGGATCTACAAGGAGCTCAAATGTGCCAAAAAAGAAAAAAAAAACAGTCCTATTAAAAAGTGGGCAAAAGATATGAATAGACACTAGGAGCAGCCAACAAATACATGAAAAAATGCTCAATTTCTCTATTTCATTTTAAATTTTCTAAGTGAACAGGAGATAATTTTTTAAAAATTGATATCAATAAAAGCAACTAAGAAAGAATGTTTATTTTGGTAGAGAAGTATTATAATGTTAAATGAAGTAAACATTTGAAAACCTATGAAAATGCATTCAGTAAACAACTGTTGTATAGCACCAGATCAATAATAATAATATTTTTTCTACAGCATTTCATGTCTTCTGTAAACTCTGATAGTATCATGCAAAAGATAATTTTTATCATATATGCAAATATATATGATATACATGTAATAGACAAACACATACATATATTGAACTTAGTATTAGTTTTAAATATCTAATTCATATTCAAATTTTACTGCAGGGAATGAATTTCTAATTTTTGCAATATGGAATGAATATAAGAATGAATAAATGTGTAGTCACAGGTGGGAAAGATTTAATTTCAGCTTTATAGTTTGTCTCAGTAGCAAAGAATGTTAGCATGCATGAGAAGTTCTTTGTACTACAGAGGGACCAGTGCTATGCTTTATAGAGTTTGAGAGGAAATTAGGCCCCAAATACATTGTTTAAGTTTTAGGGGTTTGGATCCAACCAGGGAATATGCTTTTCAGATAAATAATGAAGTTTATAATGTTAGTTTTCAAATTTAAAAGCTCTGTGCCTAATGAGTTTCTGTAAGGGTGACCACAGTACAAATTGGGTTGGGAGATTTAGTAGGTAATGGCTGTCTTTGCAGCTAGACACTAAATCACTTTACCAATACCTAATGGTCTCATAATATCTGCTATCCATGATCAGTAAAGTATTTTCATGATCATCAAATTTTTTTATTTTGTTTAATTTTTAAAATAATTACTGCTGATTAATGATATATTAAGTAATCAGTCATATATTTTTAAAGCTATATAGTATACTAAAATACACATGTACTCAAACATGTAGGCATACCCACGAAACATCTCTACAAAGAAAACAAAACTCTAATAGTAGTGATGCCCTCAGAGGACAAGAACTTAGGAACTTGGAGTAATGCTTAAGAACATTTAAATGTTAATGTCTACTCTCATAGAACTTTCAAATTATGTCTACTCTTTTTCCCTTGGCTTGCCTGATTTGCACTTTCTCTGCAAGTAATTAGAAGCAAAATTTCCTACTTAAATTGTGTCAGCATGATTTGTTCTACTGTTGTTTATTAATTCTCTTGACAACTGAAATATGTCAAATACAGCTATATAATACTAAAGATAATATCTTAGTTTTGTGGAGTGCTTTGTATGGTAAAATCTTTAAAAAAAAACCTTTTACATCTATACTTCTATATTCCATATGATAGCCCCTTCAGAGAATGAGCCATGTCATTGTCTATGAACACAGTTTAAAAATTCTCAGAAAATAAAAATTACAATCAGGTTTTAATTACATAATTGATGGTGAGAAGGCAAATCACATTTTAAAAATCTAGTGGTACCTATTCAAAATAAAGCAAGTGAAAATTTAACAAGTTAGAAAGCTAGATTGTTTTGATTAGTTGACTTATGTGTAATAAATAGTAACTCTCCAAGTTAGTGGGCCATACCCTGTCACTCATTACAGAAAGAAAAAAATAGTTATAGATGTAATAGAAGATGGAATAAAAAATAGGAGATTAAGAGAAAAATAGTTCTGTGGTTAGAAATCATTAAAATACAGCTTGGAATGACCAAGCTTCATATTTCATCTGATACTTTCATCCTTTGTTCATCAAACACTTAACTATGCTTTGTTTTTATTTGCCATTTTACTTGCACCCCACTAATTTATTAGCTAAATGTCCCTAATTATGTATATATCTTTTAAAATGATATAGTTTTACTTCACATGTATATGCATTTTGATTTATATAAATGTGTTTGCTATTAACTCATTCACTCTAATTTTACATAAGATTTTATTAAATTCTACTGTGTTGCCATACACTAGCTAGTTTTTTTATTGTGTTGTGAATGAATGATATTCAATAGTATTTATCCACCACATTTTATTTGTTCATTTTCCTAATCATGAACACATAGGTTGTTTTCAGCTCTTCATTGGTATATATTATAAAGAACACTATTATTATTATTACTATTATTATTATTATTGTTTTTATTATCATTGAGTTGGAGTCTCACTCTGTCGCCCAGACTGGAGGGCAGTGGTATCTTCATGGCCACTGCAACCTCTCACTCTGTCGCCCAGGCTGGAGGGCAGTGGTATCTTCATGGCCACTGCAACCTTGACCTGCTGGGCTCAGGTGATCCTTCCACCTCAGCCTTCCAAGTAGCTGGGACTACAGACATGTGCCACCACACACGGCTAATTTTTGATTTATTGTAGAGATGAAGTCTCACCGAGTTGCCCAGGTTAGTCTCGAACCCATGGGCTTAGGCAATCTTCTCACTTCAGCCTCCCAAAGTGCTGGGATTATAGACGTGAGCCACTCACTATGGCCAGCCTATAAAGAATATTCTTTTTTTTTTTAATCAATATTTTTTATTGTGATATTGTGGGGTACAGTTAAGGGTTAGGAATACAAATATGCTTCGTTCAGGCACCCTTGTTGATAAGAGGTGTCTCCCCATCCCCAGACAGATATTTACTACTGTTAATCCCATCTCCCTTCCCCCCCCCCCAATAGTTTCCCACCACTGTCAGTCATTTTCTTATAGTATTACGTTGGATGTTCAAGGTCCACTATATGAGTGAGAACATGTGATACTCAGATCTTGGTTTCTGTGAGAGGTCACTCAGTATTATAGACTCTAGTTCTGTCCAGGTTGCTGCAAAATTCATGATTTTGTTCTTTTATGGCTGCATAGTATTCCATTGTGTATATGTACCACATTTTTTTAATCCAGTTCTCTTTTGATAGACAGCATGGTTGCTTCCAGGTTCTTGCTATTGTGAACAATGCAGCGATAAACACATGTGTGCAGGTATCTTTTTTATAGAGTGATTTGAGTTCTTCAGGGTATATTCCCAGTAGGTGGATTGTGGGGTCATATGGGACGTCAATATTTAGAGTTTTTAGGAATCTCCAGTGCACTAGTTTGTACTCCCACCAACAGTGTAGTTTTCCCTTTTCGCTACACCCTGTCCAGCAACTGTAGGTTTGATTTGTGTCTCCCTGATGATTAGTGAGGTTGAACATTTTTTCATGTGTCTGTTGGCTGCTTGGATGTCTTCCTTTGAGAAATGTCTGTTCATTTTTTTTTTTGCCCATTTTATAACGGGGTTGTTTGTTTTTTTCTTTTCAGCACGTTTGAGTTCCTTGTAGATCCAAGATCTTAAGCCTTTGTCAGACCTGGAGTTGGCAAATACTTTTTCCCTGTCTGTAGGTTGTCTCTCTGCTCTCTTGATGATTTCTTTGGCTTTGCAGAAGCTTATTAGTTTAATGAGGTCCCACTTGTCTATCTTATCTCTTATGGCCTATGGGTTTCGGGTTTTGTTCAGGGATTGGATGCCAGTTACAATTTCCATGAGGGTATGTCCTTCATTTTCTAAGGTTCTTATGGTTTGAGCTTTTTCATTTAGGTCTCTGATCCATTGAGAGTTAATTTTTGTGTATGGGGATAGACCAGGGGACTGGTTTCAATCTTCTGCATGTGGTCAACCAGTTTTCCCACCACCATTTACTGAATAGGTTCTCCTCTCCCCAGTGGTAGGTGGTGGAGGGTTTGTCAAAGATGAGTTGGTTAAGAAATAGAGGTTTTGCTTCTGGAACCTCAATTCTATTCCATTGATCTATATGCCTGTTCCTGTACAAATACCAAGCTGTTTTGATGATTGTAGCTTTATAGTAAAGTTTGTAAAGTCTGACTTTATAGTAAAGTCTGGTAATGTGATACTACGTTTGGTTTTTTTTTGCTGAGGATTGTTCTGGCTATTCTTGGTCGTTTGTGTTTCCATATGAATCCCTGTGTTATTTTTTCCATATGAATTCCCGTGTTATTTTTTCTAGGTTTGAGAAGAATGTTGCTGGTAATTTGATGGGTATTGCGTTAAATCTGTAGATTGCCTCAGATAAGATGAACATCTTCACAATGTTGATTCTTCCAATCCATGAGCATGGGATATTTTTCCACTTGTTTGTGTCATCTTTGATTTCTTTGAGCAGTATTTTGTAGGTTTCATTGTAAATGTCTTTCATGTTTTTGGTTATGAAGATGCCAAGGTATTTCATTTTTTTTGTGGCTATTGTGAATGGAATTGTGCATTTCATTTGAGTTTCTGTTTGTTTATTATTGGTGTAAAGAAATGCAATTGTCTTTTGCACATTTGTTTTGTATCCTGAGACTTTATCAAAGGCCTTTATCAGTGTAAGGAGGTTTTTGACAGATTCTCTTGGGTTTTCAAGGTACATGATCATGTCATCTGCAAAGAGAGATAGCTTGACTTCCTCTTTTCCTATTTTAGTACCCCTGATTGCCTTCTCTTCTCTGATTGCTCTAGCCAGTACTTCCAATACTATATTGAGCAAGAGGGGTGAGAGTGGGCATCCTTGTCTTGTTCCAGTTTTAAGGGGAAATGGTTCCAGTTTTTGTCCATTTAGGAGTATGCTGGCTGTGGGTTTCTCGTAGATGGCTTTTACTATTTTGAGGTATGTTCCCCATATGCCTAGATGTTTGAGGGTTTTTATCAAGAAGAGGTGCTGGATTTTATCAAAAGCTTTTTCTGCATCTGATGATATAATCACGTGGGTTTTGTTTTGACATCTGTTGATGTATTTAATTACATTTATGGTTTTATGAATGGTGAATCAGACTTGCATCCCAGGGATGAAGCCTACTTGGTCATGATGGATGATTTTTGAGATGTGTTGTTGAATCCATTTTGTTGGGATCTTGTTGAGAATTTTAGCATCTATGTTCATCAAAGATATTGGCCTGTAGTTCTCTTTCTTTGTTGGGTCTTTACCTGGCTTGGATATCAATGTGATATTAGCTTTGTAAAATGATTTGGGGAGAGTTCCATCTTTCTCAATTGCCTGGAATACCTTCAGTAGGATTGGTATAAGCTCCTCCTTAAATGTCTTGCAGTATTCTGCTGGAAAGTCATGTGGTCCAGGGTTTTTTTTTTTTTTTTTTTTTTTTTTGGTGGGTAGTTTTCTTATTATGTAGTCAATTTCCTTGATTGTTATTGGTCTATTTAGGGTCTCAATTTCTTCTTGTTTCAACCTAGGCAGGTTGTGTGATGACAGAAAGTCCTTCCTTTCTGAAAGGTTTTCAAGTTTGTTTCCATACAAGTGTACGTAGTAGTCTCCAATAACATTTTGTGTTTCTTCAGGATCAGATGTGACTTCATCTTTGTGTTTCTGATTGTGTTTATTTGGGGTTTTTCTCTCTTTGTCTTGATCAGTCTAGCTAGGGGACCATCAATCCTGTTTATCCTTTCAAAGAACTAGCTTTTTGTTTCATTGCTTTTTTCTATTATCTTTTTGCCTTCTATGTCCTGGGTTTGGGCTTTATTTTGGTGATCTGGATTCTTCTGCTGAAATTAGGTTTTTTGTGGTCTTGCTTTTCCAGTTTCCTTAGGTGGCTTCTTAGGTTGTTAATTTGTGAACCTTCCATTTTCTTCATGTGCGTTTGTAGGGATATAAATTCCCCTCTTACTACAGTTTTCATGGTGTCCCAGAGCTTTTGGTAAGATGTTTCTTCAATTTCATTTGTTTCCAGGTATCTTTTAATCTCTGTTTTGATTTCATCATTGACCCAGTTGTTTAGCATCCTGCTGTTTAGTGTCCATGTCTTTGTGGGTTTTGGGGGGACTTTGTTGATGTTAATGTTTATTTTTACTCCACTGTGTCCGACAAACTGCATGGTAAAATTTCAGTCCTTTTAAATTTGCTTATGCTTCATTTATGGCCAAGTATGTGGTCGATCTTAGAGTACGTTCCATGTGGTAATGATTAGAATGTGTATATTGTGGTCTTTGGATGGAAGGTTCTGTAGGTCTCAATTAAGTCCATTTGATCAAGAGTAACATTGAGGTTTCGGATCTTGTTGCTGATTTTTTGTCCTGATGATCTGTCTAGGGTTGTGAGTGGTTATTAAAGTCCCCAGCTATGAGTCAATTGGAGTCGATATCTTTTTTTAGTTTGCCTAGGAGCTTTTTATAAAAGTTGGTGCTCCTATGTGTGGTGCATATATGTTTAGGATGAATATTTCTTGTTGATGGATTGAATCTTTTATCATTATGTAGTGGCCTTCTGTATCTTTTTAAATTTTTGATAACTTAAAGGGTATTTTGTCTGAGATTAAGATTGTGACTCCTCCATTCTTTTGTGTCCCATTTACCTGAAAATTTGTTTCCCATTCTCTTACTTTGAGTCTGTGCCTGTCCTTTCTAGTGAGGTGAGTCTCTTGAAGGCAATAGATGGTTGCCTGGTGATATTTTATCCATTTTGCCATTCTATGTCTTTTCAGTGATGCATTTAGTCTGTTCATATTCAAACTAATCATTGAGATGTGAGAGCTTATCCCTATCATAATGTTCTTACAGATTTTTTTTTTTTTGAGTTGGAGTCTCACTCTGTTGCCCAGATTGGAGTGCAGTGGCCACTCCCGGCCACCGCAGCCTCAACCTGCTGGGCTCCAGTGATCCTTCTGCCTCAGCCTTCCAAGTAGCCGGAATTACAGGCATGCACTACCACGCCCGGCTGATTTTTTGATTTATTGTAGAGATGAGGTCTCGCTGCCCAGGCGGGTCTTGAACCCATGGGCTCAGGCAATCCACTCACCTCAGCCTCCCAAAGGTGCAGGATTACAGGCTGAGTCACCGAGCCTGGCTCTTCTTACAGATTTATCTGCTGATATTCTAATTGGTCTTCCCTGGTAGGTAGTCTGAACTTTTTCTCTTGCAGCCTTTAGGATTTTTCTTTTATACCTACTTTGTTTAGGCAAATTATTATATGTCTGGGAGTTGGTCTTCTCATTTGTTGTCTTGTAGGGGTTTGCTGAATCTCTTGTGTTTGAATTTTTTCATTGTTGATGAGATGAGGGAAGTTTTCTTGAATGATTTCATGAAATGTTTGTTCCAGTGTGGCCTCTGTTTCTCTCTCTGCCTCTGGAAGGCCAATTACTCTTAGGTTCAGTCTCTTAAAGTGATCATTCATCTCTTGAAGGTTTTGTTCTGTTTTTTTGAGCTTCTTTTCTATGGTTTGGACAGTTTGGGTTAGTTCTGTGTTTTGATCTTCGAGCTCTGAGATTCTTTCTTCTGCTTGGCTAATTCTGCTTTCAATGCTTATTAGTTTGTTATTTATTTCCACCACAGTATTCTTTACTGCTGTTAATTCTGACATCAGCTCCTTCATATTTTCCTCTTGTCTCTCCTCAATTTTTTTAATTCTCTCCATTAATGTCTTGATGTCTGGGTTTGTTGTATGTGACCAGTCATTCTGAGGGCTCTTCATTATTTGTGTTCTGGAATCTGTTTTTTCGATGTCTGATCTCCAAGAGGTTTGTGTGAGACCTATATCTTCTTTTGGTTTTTCTTCATTTGTGCAGTTTTTTCCCCCTCCCCTACTTTTTTCTTCCCTCCATGTCATCATCTTCTTTAATTCTGTTATTTTAGGGTAGAGAGATTGCTTTTACTTCTATTTGTTCAATCTCCTATTCTTCTTTATGTATGCCCTCTTACTTTGTTTTATTCTGGAGTTGCACTGTAGGTTATGGGTGATCCTTTTTGCAGTTTTGAGATTTGCTGAATGGGGGAGCTGTGTTTCAAAATCTATCTGCAGGTCATGGTATTCACTGACAGGTGTATGGATAATCTGAAACCCACTGCCCACTGCCTTGGAATCTGTCCATGCAGTGGGGCTGTAGGTTTACTTCTTGAAATAAAATGTGGTTAGCAGAGGGAAGAGAATGGAGCAGACAGAGGGGGTAAGAGGGGGGGTGGAGAGAGAGGAGTAAGGGGGTAACAGATGAGTGTACCAACAAATGGAGAGAGAGAGACCTAAACTGAAACAGATAAAAACAATAGACCACGGCTACAGACTAACCAACTCCCTTAAAAAATAAAACATACAATGATGCTAACATACAAGCTAGCGAACCACCCTATTGGTGTGCAGTTCCACTATACAAAGATATGTTTTACAGAGAGGAGAAAAGAGAAGAAAAGGAAGAGGAAAAGAAAAAAAAAGGAACAAAACAGTAGGAATAGAATTAAGTCATTAAACTAACAGAACCAGTCAAGCACACTCTGAGACTTTTTGTTTAAGTCCAATGTCCTTTTAGCTCTGATTTCTAGCTGTCTTTTCAAGCGGTAAATTAGTTTGCAGTTAGGGTTGGTTGCCCCTGGCCTGCTGGGAAGGACAGTTCAGATCACCTTCCATGCACCACTCCAATCTGGCCTGTGTCTGTTTTTCAAGTTTGTATCTCCTGTTTTGGTGTTGTTACCTTGACTCGCCAGCAGGTGGTGCTGTCTCAGCTCTCGTCCCAGAGGGGGTGGAACCTGACAGGAGTGGGGCAGAGGCCGGAGATGGGAGCCTACCTCAGGGCACAAGGGAGGATACCCATGGCCAGCAAGATGTCACGATGGCAGCATAGGTGGCAGTGATCCCAGGAGATCTTGCCTGCAGGGGCTTCAAGGACTGAAGTAGTGGATCGCCTCAGGCACAGGTGGCACGATGTGCTATGGCCACTACGGAGGCCCTGGCGGCTGCTGTGTCTGCAGCTGCAGTGGCTGTCCAGACCGCTGTGATGCCCCAACGGTGGCGAAGGTCTAGCTCTGCGTGAAGAGCTGGCTCCTGATGTGGGATCCGCAGCCTCCAGGGAGAAAGCCAGAGACCCTCTGCGTTCTCCTTTGCAGAGGGTTTCATAGACCAGGCTGCCCTGTCACCATCTTGCTGGAAGTCCCACCAACTCAAGAATATTCGTATACAAGTTTCTGGGCTTATGTAAGTTGGTGCATATGTTTTGAAGAGTAAAATATAGGAGTAATTATATTATATAGAGAAATACTGAGTTTACATATGCACTAACATATTATTACATTAGACAATTTTCTAATTGCTCCCAATCTGATTTTTTTAAGTCTGTCTGGATTTTGTAAATTTCCAATTATCTGATATATATGCTAACTCATTTCTTTATATTAAATAGACAGTTAGACTTTGCTGTCAATTGACTATTCATATTTTTTTTTATTTTCCAATTAGATATAAATATATTTCTTGTTGATTTTCTGGAATTTTTGTATATTCTAGATATCACTGTGTTCTACGCAAGATAAGCCATATTTACATTTTAAAACATTTCTAAAATTAAGATATATCTTAGTATCTTATATGTGTGAACTTGCCCATAGATGTTCATATAAACATCACTATTATAACTAAATAACATGAAATTGATGACTTCAATGTTTGTAAAGTAAAATTTATAAGGACTGAAAAAATTGTGTATAATAATGTATTTACTATTTTTTTTATTTTGCTAAATACATAAAACTATATTACTTCTAAAACATCAAAGTCATCTTAAAGTTGATAAACATAGCTTTACTAAGTGGTCTTAGTTACCACAAGAGTTCATCTTTTGGCACTTAATTGTCATTTTGCTTCATTGTTCAGCAGAAATACTTAATTTCAAGGTAATCAAATTAATGTTTCACTGTCTTTGTTATGTCTTTGAAATTTTCTTTCGGTATTCTGTTAAAAATTCCAGATGCCAGATACATTCTCTTTAATACTTTTTCTATTAGTTTTGTAATTTCACCTATCCAGTTTAGACATTTAATCTAAATTAACCCAATCTATTCAACTTTATGGTGCAGAAAAGAACTTTAAGTTTATATTTGTATGACCTGTTTGTACAGGGATATAGGTAGTAAGCTAATATTAACTGTGCCTTATATTGAACAATACTTCTCATTGAATTATTGTATCACATTTACTATTTATAATAAAATTTGTTATCAATCTCTACATTCTATTTTAATAATCTATGTTTCATTTCCTGAACATTTATTTTATTGCTGTTTTCCCTACTACTATACATTAATATCTGATTGAGTAAATTTTTTCCCCCTTAGCTCTTGATTTTTAGACTTGGACTTAGTTATCAGAGAGAATCTACTTCCACAAAAATTTTAGAACATATTTATCTTATTTTACAAAATATTTTGCTGAAATTTGTATTGAGAATGTGCTAAAATTAAATTAAAAATGGTTGCCCATCTATGACACATTTGTTACCCAATTTTTTCATAGCTTCTTTTAAATTATTTTTATATAGATCATAGGAAGAGTGGATATTTTGTTGGCTTTGTAAATATTACTTTATTTTATATTTTATTTTATAGATGTGCATTTATGGTGTAGAAAAAATAATCCATTGTGATTTGCAAGTTGATCTTGCTGGCAAAATTGCCTAAATCCGCTATCAGTTTAAATAGATTATGTATCCATCTATAGACATCCTATATTATTAATTACATCATCTTCAATCAAATATGTATATTTCTTCCCCTCCTATTCTCACACCTCTTTTTTGTTATGCTATTTATATCATAATATTCACAATAATGTTGTATACTAACAGTAAAGATAACTATTTTTATGGGTTTTTTTCCCCACTCAAATTAAAGGGAACACAGCTAAGCTTTCTTCTTTAAGTATAATGTTTAATGTAAATTTTTTATATGTAGCTCAGCACATTGAAAAGTTTGCCTGATATTTTTAGTTCTCATTTTCTAATAAAAATAGTGAATATTTTCAGATTTTTTTCTTTTGAGATATAATACAATTATTTTGTTTGGTCAATGAATATGATGAATTACATTGCTGAAACTTTTAATTTTAGTTTTGGTAAATATATTACACATTACATGTAAATAAATGCATATAGCATATGATTAAGGTTTAAAAATAATAAAACCAAAGTCTAGTTTCCAGTAACATCATAGTAGCTTTTATTCAATAAATAGTTTTACAGGTAAAAAATATAAATTTTGGAACTAATATACAACAAAAAAATTGGCCCTGAAAAGAAAACAAAAGAGACCAGAAACTGAAGTATGTCTGAAATACAAAAGAAGGAAATGTTAGAAGGGATCTATAATTATATATCTTCTCAGCAAGGGAAATCTCCATTTCTCATTCAGTGTAAGATAACTACAATTTCAACATAAATTTACGTGGTTTTTTTTTTTTACTTGAATAATAAAGTATGAAGTTTGAGGCTATAAGAGTGATTGGAAACTGAGCAGAGGTATCTCAGGTATAGAGGGTGAACACTGAAACTACAAATAAACTCCCTTCAAATATTTGTTTCTTGATTTAGCTTCAGTAAGGGAAATTCCAAGGAACCTACTGAGAAACACCAGCTGCAAAGTTAAGAGTGGCAACAGAGATTTGAGCCCCTGCCAAGCAACAAGATTTCCCAATCTGAAGAATACAGTAAATAATAGCATACTTTAATGACTTGTGACACAATGCAAAACCTCTAACAGTTATGTGACTGAAGTCACAGAAGGAAAGGAGAACTAGAGTGGGGTCCAAGGCATTCCTTCATAATTAATGATACACTTTTTTCTTATTTGATAAAAATCATAAAATTACAAATACAAGAGTACAAATAATACAAAGGTAATGACACCTAAGTACAACAACCATACTTCTGATACTCAAAGTTGAAATGATTATCTTGAAATCTCGGAGAAAATGATAAATTATATATTACATAAAGGGCAGCAAATATATGCATTTAGTTAGCATCTTATTGAAAGTAATAAACTCAGGCCAGGCATGGTGGCTAATGCCCGTAATCCCACAATTTTGAGATGCCAAGATGAAAGGATCATTTGATTACAGGATTTCTGGAGGCTGAGGTGGAAAGATCACCTGAGCCCAGGAAGTTGAGGTTGAGTGTGCCATTGCACTCCAGCCTGGACATCAGAGTAAGACCCCAATTAAAAAAAAAAAAAAAAAAAGAACACCAGAACACAATGAAATAGCAAATGTTTTGAATATTTTTTTCAATCACTGTGAACTCAGAATTCTACACAATTAAAAATATATTTCAAAAATAAAGACAAAAAAAGATTTTAAAAAATAAAAGAATTCATTGTCAGCAAATTTTGAACTTCAAAAAATGCTAATGAAAATCATTCCTGTTAAAGGAAAATGACATCAGAAGAAAATTTAGATCTACAGAAAAGAAGGAAGAACATTAGAAATACTAAATATGTAATAATTGTGAAAAATTATACACACTCTTAAAATTTTGATCAAAATTTAATTAAAGGCAAAACTTGGGGTTATAATAATATGAAATTTGTTATGAATTTAGATATAAAATATGGTATAAGAATGAGTAAATATAAATAGGATGGTATTGTTTCAAGGTTGTAACATTTTACATAATTAGATTTTAACTCTAAATAAACTGGAAAATTAAAGACATTTTTATTGTAATGGCAGTCATTAATATAATAATACAAAATAGAACACTTGGCAGATTGGACATAAAACTTAGATTCACTGCTTTCTAAAAAAATACTAACTTTATATATAAAAACACAGGTCTATTGAAAGTAAAAGAATGGAAAAATATACACCATGCAAGCAGTAAGCATGAGGACACTTCAGGGGCTTTACTTTTCTATTTTGTCATTCATCCTTACTTTCTCCTTGTTTCTCTCCCTTCCTGTGCTGCATTTTTTTTTTTTTTTTTGGTCACATTGCCTTCCTTCTTGAATAATTCAGAGCAAAGTTCTTGAGTTAGGCCATGTATGGTATGAGACTGTGTGCCTGGTTTGAGCTGGGAGAGGGACCAGCAACACAGTGTGACTTTTCAAACCTCAAGTAGGATGAGGAGGGTCTCAGCAGCAGCCGGCAACACTGAGCAGGCACATGCTGGAGCAGGCAGAGTGGGATATGCATGTGGAGTCGTGGCAAAAGTCCCATAGCCAGTTTCAGATGCCAAGCCAAGTGGAGATGTATTCCAAGTATTGATGGTAGGTCACAGCAAGAACATGACAGTATCTTCAAGTAATACCAAAAATAAAATAAAATAAAATAATCCTCGTATGAATGGGACACAGAAAAGAAGGACACAGATCTTTTGTAGGTAGTAATAAACCGGAGAGAGAATTTTTCATAACTACAGAATTATAGCAAAGGATAAAATGGCATTGCCAAGATGGGGGATTCTGATAGCAATTTTCCTAAATTTACAGTTTTTCAAGATCCTGGAAATTTTTCCAGTAATCAGATATTTACATAGTTCAGATTTTTGAACAAAAGTTTATGAAGCAGGTTTACCAACAACCAGTCTCTCCACCGCATAGAGAACAGCACAAGATCATCACTATGCCAACCACCAGGAAGAATCCAAACACTTCTGTTCACTACATCCTGGGCTGCAGAGTTACCCGTGCTGAGTACAGTGAGACAGAACACATGCACATGCAACAAATCATATAAAGCAGGTTTATTACTAATACAAAGGGTGCCAGAAAGCGCATACACATTTTAAGAAAGAAAAAAACTGTATTAAAATTGTAATACTCGGATGAATACAAGTCACGCTTGACTCCTGCAATTACAAGATGTGTTCAAAGTGCTTACCATCAGCCTCCAGCCACTTCTGATTATGGTGAACATCTCTTAAAATGCATTTTTTGGCATCCCTGATATAAAGGTAGGAAGGGACAAAAGAAGCCTATTGTGAACCACCACCATAGGACTCAGGAAAGCCACCCTGGGGAAATGGAGTCTTAACCGTCGGTTTTCCACTTGCACTTCAGCTGAGAGGCCCCCAATGGCAGCCTGGTCTGGGTTACAGACGTCGGTTTCAACGTTAATTACTGGGCATCCTTTCTGAAGGGAGGAGAACAAAGCCCAGGATGTCCCTAGTAGTTTGTTTCTAACTCAGGATATTATATTCTCGAGGAGGGACAGAAGAAGGCCCAGGCCGTTTCAGCCAGTAACCTCCCTCTCAGGATATTGTGTTCCCAGCATATTTATAGTCCTTGAGAACTACAAGCGGGAAAAAGGAGAAAATTGGATCAATCCAAGCAAGGTCACCCAGAAAGCTGTCCTGCAAATCTTTTCTCTTTTTTTCCCAACATTACATGCATGTAAGGTACATATGTTGTCTAATTCTTAGGTACTATTCAAAGTTTTGTGTGGCAGCTGGAAACTTACGTTCACATAACCATATGTATAAGGTTCACTTTTATGAAGGACTTACTCTAAATAAGTTTACATGACAAGTAACAAGAAATACAAATATAATAATTGTTTTCCTTGACGTATCATTTCTGAGAACATCCAGAGTATCAATCATAACCTATTTTATTGACTCTGAATCTTTATACAGTGCTGCCTAATGACACAAGGACTCTTAAAACTATGTCAAAAGTTAAAGAGGTTACTATCATTTGGCCATCTTCTGCTTTTGTTGTTATCCTTGGTCACTTTACAGCAAATAATTGCCTATATTTGGTATCATCAGTTTTATCCTTTTCATTCTCTCATTCAAATCAGGCATTCTTATCTCTCAAGCTATTGAATGAACTTTGCCAAAGTTGCCAATAGACTTCATGTTATTATATCCTTAATAAATTCTTAGCTTTCATCTTATGTAACTCAGAAACTTTTGACATTGCTCTCATATGACTTCCAAGACACTATTCTCTCTTAATTATTCTTCTACTGGGCTCTCCTTTTTAATGCTTTTATAATTTTTTGTTGTTTGTTTGATTCTTAGTCGATCCTTCTCATTCCCATATTCTCTATATGTGTGGCACAAATTCACATTTCTTTTCTTCCAGCATGATCTCATTAGCTCTTATGGCATTAAACAAATTTAAAATTATGATCCACAAATTTTCATTTCTAGCTTAAATATTTCACATGAGCTTCTAGCTGTTATTAGTCAGTTGCCTATTCAATATCACTATTTAGATATCTCCTTGAGCCGGGCATGGTAGTGCACACCTGTAATTCCGGCTACTTGGAAGCCTGAGGCGGAAGGATCGCCGGAGCCCAGCGGGTCAAGGCTGTAGTGGCCGGGAGCGGCCACTGCACTCCAGTCTGGGCGACAGAGTGAGACTCCAACTCAAAAAAAAAAAAAAAGATATCTCTTAAGCATTTCAAATGTGAAATGTCCTAATCAAACTCCTAGTTTTCCCTGCTAAAATCAAACTGTAGAAAATGTTGACACTATCCTTCAAGTTGTTCAAGCCAACAACCTCAGACTCATTCTTGATTTTTCTCCTTTTCTCAAATTCACATCAATGTCAGTATACCCTGTTAGTTCTACCTTCAAAATATGTCCTAAATCTACCTCTTCCCACTACTACAACACCAGTCTCTCCAGCTCCGGAAACCATCTCTCCTCTGCTATGAGTTTTTGAAGTAACCTCAGTCACCCACTTTTGTCCTTTAACAGTCTATTAACAAGAAAGTAAACAGATACATTTTATAAAGACACAAAAACACAGCCATAACACTCTTCTGTTCACCAATTTTTGATGGTACCTATCTGATTCTCTCAACGGAAACAAGTTCCTTAAATGGATTACAGGGGTTCATGTTTTTTGACTCTCGAAGATTTTTCTGTCTTCATATACTACTAACATCCCCCAGTCTTCATTGGCTTTCATGCAGTTACTCAAATATGTCAAGCATTTGTCTCCCTTAAGGTCCTAATGCTTGTCCCTCTCTGCCTAAATTCTCTTTCTCCAGATTTCTATTTGTTCACTCCTTCAGTTCCTCCATGACTTTGCTCAAAAATCACTTAATCTTTAGGATTGTCATTGGTCACCCTACATAAAGTAGAACATACTCTCATGTCAATCCCTGCCCAAGTACTCTCTTTCCCCAGCATTCTAATTGGGTATGGTTTTATGTTAGGCTCATAAAACATATCAATGTCTGATATCTATGTTCTTATATATTTATTTGCCTAATGTTTACCCCCTTCCCCTAAATAATATTCAATATCTTTTAAAATTTTTGTTCATTGCATTAATTCATTTCCTTGAACACTTCCTGGCACATAGTATGTATTAAATACATATTTAATTAATGAGTGAAAAAAAGAATTTTCATCACTACCACTGATGCTTTCTATTGCTACATTTGCCTCCATAAGTTTGTTATTATAACTGCTTCCTTGGTCATTTCTGTTGCCCATGCTTCTTATGATCCCACACAGAGTGGTCACTGTCTTCTAGATGAGTCTAGCTTTTGAAGCAGAGAAGGAGGGTGCTCTGGAAGGATATTAGAACAACCTTTCTAAGGAGATTTTTGAGAAAAATATGATCTGAATGAAACTACTTAGTACCAGCTCCAGATATATTCCTTTACTTTGCTATTTTGAGATGGAATTCTGGATTTTTAATTTCAGTTACTTATGATACATTTATTAGCTTCTTGTTTCTCCCTCATGATCTTGGAGGGACCTCAAAACTATGCAATTTTGAGTGGGTAGTGACTTGATATCATTGAATTCCCAGGTTGTGCATTATATTCAGGTCCCCCTTGTGGAATTATGTTGAGTAAAGTAAGGCAATTTCCCTAAAGAGGTAACTAAGATGAAATGGTGGAGAGAGATGTGTGGCAATAGATATTAACAAGATGCTATGGGAGTACGGAAGAGACAGGGGTTAACTATTGGTGGGGAGTTTGGATTGTTCTCCTTGCAGTAGTGACTTCTGAACTTAACTTTGAAAAGAGAGTGAATATTTTATAGGTGAAAATAGGAGAGAAACATTTCCAGGCTATAAAACAGAAGGAGTAACGGCAAAGAGGAGGAAAGTATTGGATGTGTTTGAAAAATATTGAATGATTCTAGGTGATTAGGCTATAGAGTGCATGAGACAAATTAAGACTGGTAACATAGTTTGGAAGTTAAATTGATAAAGTAAATTGTGAAGTACTGACCAAAAAGAAATACAGAAAATGTTTTCTTTCAAATGGTCAGAAAAATTCAGTAGACAATCCCTTTATAAGTAACAACTCTATATGATAGTTTCTCATGGATTTTGATACTCTCAGATGATACTTCTTTTGTCAAACGTGATTTCCTTAGGTTGCCAAATCATATTTCATGACTGCTCATTTACTACTGTTTTACCCCTTATTATTTTAATTTTGCTTCTCACTTCACATTGATTGGAATCTCTCAACTCTCTCTTTACTCTGAACTGTCTGTTGTTTATCAGCTTCCTTTTTATGACTTTCCCTTAAATTTGACAAGAATTATACCTATTTTTAAAGCTACACAGATAATAAATAAACCAAGAGACTGGTACATTATTCTATAAACAGTATATATTTTATAAAATAGATGAAGATATTTTGTAGTATTTCCAGGGTTGAATTATTAATTCCTTAAATCTATAACATGTGACTGTTTCTCTTCACATTGTCAACTCTGAGAGTTATAATGCGAACAGTGCACTACTTTTAGAAGAGATAGTTAATTTTCTTCCAAAACCACATTCACTAACCTTTTATTCCAAAAGTTTTTTAAAAATTCAAACTTATGAGCTAAAAGTAAAAACAGTTTGGATAAACTGAGTCTTTCATTTTATCAGATCTTCATTCCTCCAGTGTGTGTTGGCTATTTTACCCCAAATAATTAAAGGCTTAATAGTTTCAATATTAATCTTTCTAGATTTCAAGTTTTTTTAAAATAGCTAGGTCTAAAGCATTGATATCATACCCCAACTTAAAATAATAAAGTGCTGGTTTTATTTAAGAAAACTCTTACAATAGATAGTGTAAGTTCTCTCAGGCAAACCCATCACTAAATTTGTAAAATAGAGTACTCCTGGTGACGGCAAAGGTGGAGAAAAGTATTCATCATTGATCTGATTGAGTGCTGGCTGCAAAGGTCTCACAACTGCCCTCTTCTCCAGATAATTATCCTCTACTGATCAGGCAGTTGACCAAGTTTGCTTAGTATAGCTCCTCTCTCTGCCTTAACTTGTTCCCCTCACTACCCTTCTCCTGAAAGCACACACTTATTAAATGATACACATCTCCTCAGAAGACCAACCACTCTGACTTGCCTGGGTTTTTCTTATTTTCAATTCCCAAAGTCCCACATCCTTGGAAAACCATCAGTCCCACGCAAACTAAGATGGTTGGTCATGCCACAATGTGTTTCATACCTGATCTTGGCACGGCTTCTTCAAAAACTGAGACACTGTATTTAAAAATGTACTGAGATGAACTTTCAGACAAAACTGAGATAATGCTCTTAGATAATATAATAGCTTTACTTTTCTTTTGTCACTACAATGTCTCTTCAGATATAAAGCTGTACACTGCTAAGATATTACTGAGAATAAAAAAGTCTAAATTTATTCTATAGCTTAACTAATGGAATCTTATTTTATTCATCCAATCATTTTATAATATCTGTTTTATGCCAGATCTTCACCTGACAGTAGATGAGCAAATATGAGAAAGGAGTAGTCAATGGAGGCTCTCACACACTGGGTCACCCATGCAAACAAGGAGAATATGAATCAATGTAACAAAGGCCACGATATAAAATGACTATGAGGGAACAGAGAACATTGACCAATTTAATCACAAGTGAGTTGAAGAAGTGAGTGCATGTGTGTGTGTGTGTGTGTGTGTGTGTGTGTGTGTGTGTGTGAAAGATAAATGAGGCAAAAACAATGGGAAAAAGTGTTTCATTCAGGAAAAATAAATATTAAACATCTACAACACAAGATGTGTTCTAGTCAATGGACAATGGAGAGAAGAAGGACATGGATCGGCATGTATGAACATTCTATGTCATGGGGTAGAATTTTAGCATTGCCTTATGAACAGTAAAAAACACTAAAACTTTTAAAGTAATAAGAATGAATAACTAGACATGTATTAGGGCATATTCTTTTTTACTTTTGCCTACACCAACAATCATGTTATTCTTTCATGGTGTCTTGCAGGTCAAAAATGCCAGAAGGGTTTGCTGGGTGGTTCTTGTCTCAGGGTTCTTCTTTTGAATACATTCACTTTTATGGCAGAGAAGTGGGTGTACTAGTAGAGGTAGAAAAATATCTGAAGATGACAGGGCAGATAAAGGATCCATGTCCCATAATTATATGGAATTTTGATAAATATGTAATAAATCAGTGACTAGAGGTAAGTCAGATTCAAGAGAATTTAAGAGAGAGATTCAAACAGCACATGAGGTCAACAAATCTGGAAGACATAATATAATTTTTAAATATTTGCTGAACAAGATAACTAACTAAAGATAAAATAAATAAAAATACTGGGTAGATAAAAAGAATTAGTTTTAGTGTTCAGTTGCACAATGGTGTTACTATAGTTAACAAGAATTTATTGTAGATTTCAAACTAGCATGAAGAGTAGATATGGAATGTTTTCAACACAAAGAAATGATAAATGTCTGAATCTGTGGATATCCCGATTAGATTTGATAGCACACTTGCATGCTTTTATCAAAATACTGCACATACCTATAAATATGTATAGCTATTATATACTAAATTTGGAAAGAAAAATAAAAAATAAAAAAACAAGATAAAATATGCAGAGTAAGAACCACTATAAGCAAACTTGGTAGATGACCGTGTCATTAATGATGGAAATTCAAACAGAAGGCTATGCATTAATTTGTATGGTGCAGAAAATGAGAGGAAAAAAAGGAATAAGCAGTGAAGAAATAGAGCTGAGATTTTTTCTGAGAGTCTTTTAGTCAAATTTTGTTGGGAGCCAGTCGTGGAGGCCTGCCTGAGCGTTAGGGATCCAGGCAGGCTGCGGACCCTGAGACCACCAGGCTGGTTCAGGAGCTGAAGGCCCATTTCCTCCTCCTTTCTTTGTTGTTTAGCATTACCCACTGGCAGGGATTTTGATGATCTAAGCATGAAGTTCTGAGAATATGACAGGCATGGCTGACTCTAGGGATCCATTGTTCCCACTTCTCACAGACTGCGGTTTCGGCTTTAAACTTAACACAGTTCAAACTCCGATCACATTTGGGAGCCTTATACGTGATACAAGCTTCTTTATAAGATTTAAAAATATATTTGTAGAATTAGTATGTACATTTAGAGAGCTGTTTCCAGCTTTAGATGGTTATCTAGGGTTACCAGAAATGGCCCAGCACGAACTTTGGGCTGGGCCACATTCCTAAGGGCCCAGTGTCCGTTTTGGGCTGGGTCACATTCTTTAGGAATTGGTTTAAGCCATAATTAAGAGTTTTTTATAGTACAGGTAAAGTTAGCACAGAATAGAAAGGTATTAGGATTTAAGTCAGTCATTAGGTGTTGGGAATGCATAAGTTTTAGAAGTTATTGATTATTAGGATTTTATGATATTAAAACTGTTGTATTGCTTTTGAGGAACATAAACCAAGCATAAGGAACAGTGAGATAATTTTGGGATTGTCCTTCCTCATACTTGGGGAAAACGCCTGGTGGGCGGGGACACCCCGACCCACCTGGTTTTGTGTTCATGTAAAACTTTTGTGATTTGATGAAGATTGTCCTTTCTCATGCTAAGGAAAACGCCTGGTGGGTGAGGACGCCCCCCCACCTACCTGGCTTTGTGTTCACGTAAAAGTCTTGTGATTTGATTGGGATTGTCCTTCCTCATGCCTAAGAAAACACCTGGTGGGTGGGGGATGCACCTCACCCACCTGGCCTTGTGCTCACATGAAAGTCTTGTGATTTAACATGTGAAAGTTTGGGATAAAAGACTCACGCCTGGTCCCAATAAATGGCTTCTGCTCATTTCACTGAACAGTTGTCCACTTTCTTTCTTTCTCTTTCTTCCTCCTTATATCTATGCCTCCATCTTGCTTTCTTTTAATATCTATCCCTACTACAGAATCGGCTTCTGCACTAGACAGAGCCCAGTCTCTTTCTTCCCTTCAATTTCTCCAGAATATTCGCCGACGCTGCCCCACCTTCCAGGGACCCTCTAAATCTCTTTTGGGAGGCTGGCCCCCCATAAAATTTTATATCATAAGAACTAACTTATAAATAGCATGCTGAATTTTGTTTAATGTCAGCAAAATCTATCATAGCATTTAAATCTATATTCTAAACAGTTTTAAGCATGAATATGTAGAACTTCATGAATATCCAAATAAATAATAAGCTTATGTCCATTTTTTGAATTATACGTCCATCCCATATTTCTCTGACATTGGTTAAATTACTCAGCTTCAGCTTTGTCATCTATAAAGTAAGAGGAATAGCATTCAACATGAGGTCATTGAAGGGAGTAAAGACTCTTACATCTTAATTTCCTGGTCAGTATGTCTAGCACTAAATAAATACTCATTAGATGTTATTTATTGTTCATTCCAGAAAAGATCCTCAAGATTTCTTACTAAATTTTTATTCATCTTTTCTAAAATGTAGCTAAATCATAGTGGGAGGTTACATTTTTCTCTATTGGAGTTATAACAACAACAACAAAAAAAATTCCAATATTTCACAAGTATCTTATTAGGTAAATGGTCTTCAATATATCCCCAGATTACAACCTTCCCAATCACCAAACAAAAGCTGTTTCAGTGAACACTCAATTAATCACAATTCAGTTTCTTAAAAATACGAATTCCAACTTTTAGGGGTATTTTACTTCTTCTTATTTGTAGTATTATTTTACACACATACATGCCTCATTATTTCAACTATTCCTTGGAGACTTCATCGCTAGGATTATTGATCTTTGTTCTCTTATAAACTTGTTCTTCCCTTCTCTTTTAATAAGATTTTCTGAACCATTGTGGTTGGCATTTATCACATTTCCTTTCACACAATTCTTGCCAATTGACTCCAAATGTTTTCTGTTGTGGCACATTCACACACCAGTTTTTGCTGTGTTTCAAAATTTTAAGGCATTATTGTGCAATATATCTCAAGTTTTAGTAATTCCTGCTCAAAAATACATTTCCATATCAAAATGTAATTCTTTAGACTTAAATAAACCCAGTCATTATTGGAGAAAGAGAGGTGATTTTATAAGGGAATCTGCTTTCTAAAAACCTACTATTGTTATTTGTAAATGATATGCTTCTTTTGCTGAAGACAACTTCATTGAATGTCTATGTCAGTGTTCTCTACTCTGCCTGACTAGCTATCTTCTTTTTAAAAAACTACCATAATTCTATGTCTACTCTTTTAAAATTAATAACATAGCCTAACCATATACATAACTTACAAAATAATGATAGTGTCCATTATAATATAATGGAGGAAAAAAGATTTAAGTTCCAATTAAATTATATGAACTTTAATATATAAATACTCAGACACTACCACATGGGAAGACAAAATAAAGTTACCACAAGCTTATGCATACTAATATTTTATAAGGATTAATATTTAGAAGCAATTATTGCAAAAAAAGTAATTAGAATATAAATTGTTATTTCAGTAAGTTAATGACTTCCTTGTATATGGTAAGAGAAAGAAAAAAACAGTTTTAATTTAAGTGGAAATAAAATGTTAGAGAACATTAAGGACTTTCAAAAAGGAGAAATTGAAAATGTTATATTGTCACAAATAAACTTATTGATAAGGACAGTGTCTACATAATTCTGTATTTATGGCATAGCATATAAATGCTACAGAAAAAGAAATATTTTGCTTTGAATTACCTCCACCTTACATGACATACATTCATACTCCTAAACTTAAAATAAAATCCAAAAGAAAATAATTTGAATTGGTTAAGAGTAACATAAAATGAATTGGAAAGAAAAAAATCAGATAAGAAAAAGCTATAGAAAGTGAAATTCTATGAAGAGGATTGAAATAAAGAACACCCCCAAATAAACAGGCATTTCCATATGTAATATTCATAACACATCTTTTTAATCATCATGACAATTGTCAAATGTTAAGATATTAATAATAAAATATTTAAATCAACTGTTATTTATATTTTCTATGTCTCTTAATTATTTAATAGTCATGTTTTCAAGTATATTAAAAGTCTGATTTATATTTAAATGAGATTCAGTAAACAATTACCTGAATGACTAAAACATTCACAAATCATGTTAAGATTGAGAGAATTTCACATTGTGTTAGACCATTGCACAAATTCCAGTGGTACTCATACAGTGATTGTAGGGAAACAAAATGCAATTGCATATTTCAAAAATGTTCTCTAGAGGAGGGTTAGTACCACCCATAATGAGAACAGAGCTCCAAGGTATCTTCAGCTCCCTACTGACATTTATACCAATATAACATGAAAACTTTTCATAAAATAATAGAAAATGTGGATGAATCTAGTATAAAATGCAAACCAGTCTGGGCAACATAAAGAAACTGCATCTCTACAAAAAAAAAAAAAAAAGAAAGAGAAAGAAAGAAAGAAAGAAAGAAAGAAAGAAAGAAAGAAAGAAAGAAAGAAAGAAAGAAAGAAAGAAAGATAGAAATCATCTGGGTTTGGTGGCACACCCCTCTAGTAGGTATTTTGTCTGAGTTTTGGAGGTCAAGGTTGTGATTATCTGTGAACTTCAGGTTGGATGACAATGTAAGACCCTGACTCAAAAAACAAAAAAAAGAAAGAAAGAAAGTAAGAAAGAAAGAAAGAAAGAAAGAAAGAAAGAAAGAAAGAAAGAAAGAAAGAAAGAAAGAAAGAGAGAAAGAGAGAAAGAAAGAAAGAAAGAAAAAGAAAAAAAAGAAAGAAGAAAAAAATAGGGGCTCAATCTTTTACTTGCAAGATCTATAATACTAAGCAAGTTTTTTCACTGATATTCTGTTTTAAGGTGACCAACCATTCTGTTTTTTCTGGGATTTTCCTAGATTAGCACTGAATGTCTCATGTTACATGAAAGTGTTTAGACCTAGGCAAATGAAGTTGAACAGTTAGTTACTCTAATTTCATAAGGGCAAAATAGAATTTCCTTATAAAGTTTTTATGAGGTTAAATAATAAACGAGAAAGTATTTGGGCATCACTTAGCAGAGCTAGACATATATATAGTAAAATTTACTATATTATAGATACTATAATTATTCTAAATAACCAATGAGATTAAATATCCTGAAAAGTAAATTTATAGTTTAATTTTAAAGCTAAGATTCCTATTTGCATTTTGCTGCATATTAAATACATTAACAACTAGTTTAACAATGAAACCAAGAATACAATAACAAGTAATAAATAATGAATATTCTTGCACATATAAACTCTGATAAGGGTTTGAATAGCTTGTTTTACTTTAATAGCTTTCTCATTTTTTCATATTAAAAACAGGGATGTTAATAATTGTCATAAGCTGCAAAGTTAGAAAATGAAAAAATATAACAGAAACCACCAAATTGTTCTGCCTTTCAATTCTTTGCTTTTAAGTAGTCAGCTTTTTGGCCTCTTATGAATGAAGAAGCAGTACAGGCATTGAAATGGAAATCTAATTTCTTAGACTATAGTACTAGAATGTTCAGCATCCACATTACACCAGGTTATGCGTTTATATTGCTAGTCATATACTTTGTGGGGTGAAGTTGAGAGAGGAGAAAGCAAATATTGGTTCAGAATCATCACCTAGGACATGAAAGGAGTCAATAGTTCTGAGATAATATTACATATCAATTAAGTCCATATGTCTTAGTTTGCATTCCTCTAGCAGAAGAGGCAGTTAATGTGTTTTATTTAGGTTTAATCCGAGGCTACATCAACAGGGAAGAGAAAAGTTAGACAGGGACAAGAAGGCAGCCATTAAAGACTACATTATTAAAAGCATTATCACATTGCAACTGGAGACTTGTTCTGCTGGGGAATTCAAGAAATAAGAGCAGAACATGTGCTTTAGAATAATCCAGCCAAAAGGTGAGGGAACTGGAGTATTGATACACCAACTAACCTTCCTTCATTAGCAGAAGATAGCTCCCAGTAGGCACTTATTTTCCAGTACTTTACTTCCAGAGCAGGATTCAGCCACCAGAGAGAGCCCTCAGACAGTTGAAAATAGGTCAGGATACACTAAAAGATACAACGCAAGGAGATATGGCCAGGCCACAACAGTGTCTGCTACACCATGGTGGCCTACTTATCTTTTCATAATGCAACTTCTATTTGGACATGTTTAATTCTATTATATTACCTAGTTTGTCAGATACACTAAGCAATTTAATCTTTCGTGTCTCTGCTGAAACTCTACAGCCTTCATTAAATTCCTTCCTTTCTCTACTTGAAGAACTCATACTCTTAAAAGCCTATCTTAAATATTACCTTATCTAGCTCCCTCTCCAGTTCCTCTGAGAAATAGTATTTACTTACTTGCATTTCTTTGTATGTTTCTATACATCTTTCTATCTCATTAAAAAATAGAGAATAGTATAATGGAAATCGGAGATGCAGTGGGTGAGGAATGAAAAATTACCTATTAGATACAATGTACACTATTGGGAATGATGAGCACACTTAAAGCCCAGACTTCTTCACCACCATACAATGCATCCATGTAACCAAAAACCATTTGTACCCCTAAAGCTATTGGCATTTTTTAAAAGTCAAAAGAGCTTTTTAAGATGTCTCAAAATACTATTACTACAGTTTTGGAACTTCCAGTTGCCTATCATACCACCCAGTGTTCATTAAAAATTGTATTGCAACAAACATAACATCTCAAAATTTTCATATCAAAAATGTTGGTCAAGTACCTCTAGCATTATTGTAATTTTCTATTCAATAAACAATCAATATAATATTTCATTAATTTTAAAATAATTGCATATAATTAAGTCTAAAATAGTTTATCCTTGTATACAAAAATTATTTACACAATATATCTAGAATTTAGTTCTCAGATTATTTTTAAGGTATATTTTTTACCTTTGTCTAAGTTGATTTGTAAATATTCTAATGTAGGCAGACAAATTTTAGAATTTCCCTTTGAAATTCTCTAAGAAAAATATTTTTCAAAACCTGAGGGAAACTTAGGAAAACATTTTTAATACTCTGAGATTGTTTTTCTGCAACTTTTAACAAATTTTGTACAACATATCAACATTTCATTATGTAAGTGATTCATGTGTCAAATTAATTCACAATAGATTTTCTTCAAATTATCAAGTGTTGATCAAAGGTAAATAATATCACTGTGGTTTTCCCCTTGGTTAAGCAAAAAAATTTTTTTTTTGCAAGTAAATCACCAATTTAGAAATAAACTTAACTCTGATTAATATTTGACAAATTATCTTTTAAACTGAAAATACTTGGTATTTCAGAATTATATTTAGATGTATAATTGCTAGGGTTGGGTTAATGTTTTTACCCTAAGTATATTCATGAGAAACAGAACCTAAGATGAAAGAGGACAGGAAGTATCATGTTTTTAAGTAATATAATCATCATACAAATCAGTTTTTCTTAAAATAAAGGATGGCAAATTTTACAGTCAGAGAGACCTGAATTTATCGGAACATTTTCATTTTTCAAATAAAGAAAAAGATGTTTTAAGATGAGTAATTCTCCTAATATTCATTCAAAGGCTAAAAAGGAATAAATTCTGATCTTTCTGGTCTTCTAATCACAGGTATTTTATGAGATAGCAATAAATAACAACATCCTTACCCTTTTCTCAAGTTCAACCAATTAAGAAATCAGGCAAAAATGACAAGTGACAGCCAAAAATGGTGCAACTGATGTAGTCCACAGATCCAATGACCTGCTTTTCTTCCCTGGGGAAGTGAGATGAAGAGGAGGAAGTGTCATCAACACTCTTACTCTAGGGCACTGTTTCTCAAACATTGTGTCTCAGGACTTCTTTAGATGCTTAAAATTATCAGATACCTCAAAAACTTTTACTTATGAATGAAATTAGTTGATACCATATTGGAAATTTAAAACTGATAAAATCTAACATTGATTACTTCATGTAAAATAATAATAAACACATAACATTAAAATAAAGCATGTAGCCGGGCTCGGTGGCTCAGCCTGTAATCCCACGCCTTTGGGAGGCTGAGGTGAGTGGATTGCCTGAGCCCGCGGGTTCGAGACCCACCTGGGCAGGCGAAACCTCATCTCTACAATAAATAAAAAAATCAGCCGGGCATGGTAGCACATGCCTGTAATTCCAGCTACTCGGAAGGCTGAGGCGGAAGGATCGCCGGAGCCCAGCAGGTCGAGGCTGCGGTGGCCAGGAGCGGCCACTGCACTCCAGTCTGGGCAACAGAGTGAGACTCCAACTCAAAAAGAAAAAACACACACAAAAATAAATAAATAAATAAATAAAATAAAGCATGTATTTTCATGAAAATAGCTGCATTTTACAAAAAATGTAAGGTTAGGAGTAACATTGTTTTACATTTTTCCAAATCTCATACTTTCCTGTTTAATAGAAGACTGCTAGATTCTTATATCTGTATCGGCAGTCAATCTTTTGTACTGCCACATGTCAGGTAGTTTCTGGAAATCACTGCTGTACTTTTATAAGAAAATGGAAGCTTAGAAGAAGGCAAATAGCAACTTAATATTTTAAAAATAATTTTTATATTATGGACCCTGTGAGAGGGGTTTCGGTATCTTCAAGGGGCTCTGGACTGCAGATTGAGAGCCAATAAATACTTTAATAGGCATCCCTGCACTTAGAAACAGGAAGGTAGAAGAATACAAACTTTCGGAAACAAATGCAACACTACTGTAGCAAAAGCTTGTGTTTTGAACTAAAATAAACAAGATTCTTAAGTTGAATGTTTCTGTGTGTGAAACTTACAAACTTTCTAAAGTTAAGTTTCCTCAGACTGATGATATTATGACTATATAAAACATTTATTTTAAAATGTTATCAAAACTCTGTGTGAGCTATAAATTTTCTATGAGCATTTTTTGTAGTCATTCACCTTTTTAATCAATCATGGAATTACAGTTTTGTAACAAATCTTTTATGAGTTTATATTTGGAACCCTATTTTCCACATTGGAGTCATATACTCAAAAATCGTTACTTCCACTTCTTTATATTATTCTTAGTTTCATAAAAATTGACTATATTAAATGAAGTTTTAATTTAACTATCAAAATCTACTTTAATTTTCTTGAACTAAGAAAATATTTCTTTCCATTTTCATGTTTTATTTTCAACACATATGTATCACTAGGAAATGATGCTAAAGAATAACATTGACATTTGCTGTAAGCTCAAGTTGTTAGCCTAGTTTTCTTTTTCCTTGAAAGCTGCAGGAATGCAGGAATATTTTATAATCTGGAAAATTTCCCCAAAAGTCTTTTTTTTTTAGCCATTGTATTAGAAGTTCCTTTATTGTATTAAGTTGTATTAAATACTTTCAAAGAATACAGGTTTTTAATTTTGAAACATACACGCCTACATTAATCAGAGTTTTTTTATACAGGTAAAAATATGTATCCAAGCACAAAAAAGTTAAAGCCATAAACTATGGCAAATCTGCTGGTACAATTTAATTGGAAATGAGTCTACCCAATAAATGAAAACACAAAAATATATAAAATAAGCATGTCTCTTATGGCATCCTTTTTGAGAGTGCTATAAAATTGGGGGAAAAAACAGTGGGAGTTAGGTATATGGTATATTTTGCTTGTCAAAATACATGAGCACAAATAGATTTATGAGCAGATATAGGTTACTGCTATCATCATTAATCTGAATTTATAAACATCTTGACTTTCCAGTGAAAAGGTGAAGAAAAACAAACAAAACCTCATAAGCATTAACTAAATGAAAAGGCAATGTGAAAGAATGCCATATTGCAAGCTTTTAATCAAAATTTTCATACTATTCATTCATAGGCATTCCTCCTATTTGTTTATGAGTCAGATACAACTCACTTATTAACTTATTAGATAGACACGGTGTGAAGAGAGGAAAAAGATGAACATTGACTTTAAGAAACTTTCCAGTTCACTAATATATTTTTTCCAGCACAAAGACAAGCTTTGAGTCAAATTGTTTTTGCCAAGTGTGGAAAAAAACATAAACCCTGCTACCCCCCTACTCTGATGACTGCTCACTGACAAGAAGAATGGTCCCTGGCTAAGGCGGCGTGCACTCGGTCAAAATGTTTTTGGAAATATCCAGACCTATGTACTCAAGGCGTGTGCTAAGAGTTCCTACATCTCTACACAACATGCTATTTTTTGTGTCTCACCCCTACTCCCTGCTGGGATATTCATGCTATTGTTTGTGCTTCACTGCTTTTTTTAAACATATTTTTAATTTTAAAAATGTGGGGTACAGTTAAGGGTTAGGTATACAAATATGTACAGGTACCCTTGTTGATGAGGTGTGCCCCCCATCCCCAGACAGATATTGACTCCGATAATCCCACCTCCCTTCCCTCCCTGCCCCCTGACATAGTTTCCTGCCACTGTCAATCTTTTTCTTATAGTATTATGATAGTTGTTCAATGTCCACTTATGAGTGAGAACATGTGATACTCAGATCTATGCTTCTGTGAGAGAACACTCCGTTTTATAGACTCCAATTCCGTCCAGGTTGCTGTGAAATTCACGATTTTGTTCTTTTTTATGGCTGTGTAGTATTCCATCGTGTATATGTACCACATCTTTTTAATCCAGTCCTCTTTTGATGGACAACATGGTGGGTTTCAGGTTCTTGCTATTGTGAACAATGCTGCGATAAACATACATGTGTAGGTATCTTTTTTATAGAGTGATTTGAGTTCTTCAGGGTATATTTCCAATAGAGGGATTGCAGGGTCATATGGAAGGTTGATTTTTAGAACATTTAGGAATCGCCACACTGATTTCCACAGAAGCTGCACTACTTTACCCTTCCACCAACAGTGTAGAGGTGTTCCCTTTTCACCACATCCTCTCCAGCATCTGTTATTTTTTGAGTTATTGATAATGGCCATTCTGACTGGAGTTAGGTAGTACCTCAGTGTATTTTTAATTTGCATCTCCTTGATGACTAGTTGTACATTTCTTCATGTATCTGTTGGACACTCATATGTCTTCTTTTGAGAAGTGTCTGTCCGTATCTTTTGACCACTTGGTAATGGGGTTGTTTGTTTTATTCTTTTCAGCATATTTGAGTTTCTTATAGACCCTAGATGTTAGGCCTTTGTCAGACAGGAAGGTGGTAAATACTTTTTCCCAGTCTGTGGGCTGTCTCCCTGCTCTCTTGAGGGTTTCTTTGACTTTGCAAAAGCTTGTCAGTTTAATGAGGTCCCACTAGTCTATCTTATCTCTTATGGCCCATGCGTTTCAGGTTTTGCTCAGGAATTGGATGCCAGTTCTAACTCCATAAAGGTGTGTCTTGCATTTTCTGAAGTTCTGATGGTTTGATGTTTTACATTTAGGTCTCTGATCCATTTAGAGTTAATTGTTGTATATAGGGATAGTTAGGGGTCTTGTTTGAATCTTCTGCATGTGGTCAGTCAGTTTTCCCAGCACCATTTACTGAATAGGTTCTCCTCTCCCCAGTGGTGGGTGGTGGAGGCTTTGTCAAAGATGAGTTGGTTGAGAAATTGGGGTTTTGCTTCTGGGATCTCAATTCTATTCCATTAATCTATATGCCTGTTCTTGTACCAAAACCAAACTGTTTTGATTATGGTAGCTTTATAGTAAAGTTTAAAGTCTGGTATTGTGATACCTCCTGTTTTGTTTGTTTGTTTGTTTTTCTGAGGATTGTTCTGGCTATTCTTGGTCGTTTGTGTTTCCATATGAATTCCTGTATTGTTTTTTATAGATCTGAGAAGAATGTTGCTGGTAACTTGATGGATATTGCATTAAATCTGTAGAGTGCCTTAAGTAAGATGAACATCTTCACAATGTTGATTCTTCCAATCCATGAGCATGGGATATTTTTCCACTTGTTTGTGTCATCTTTGATCTCTTTGAGCAGTGTTTTTGTAGTTTTCATTGTAACGTTCTTTCACATCTCTGTTTAGGAAGATGCCAAGGTATTTAATTTTGTGTGTGTGTGTGTGTGGCTATTGTGAATGGGATTGTGCTTTATATTTGAGTTTCTGTTTGTTTATTATTGGTGTAAAGAAATGTGATTGTCTTTTGCACATTTATTTTATATCCTGAGACTTGACCAAAGTCTTTCATCAGAGCAAGGAGGCTTTTGACAGATTCTCTTGGGTTTTTAAGGTACACAATCATGGCATCTGCAAAGAGAGATCACTTGATTTTCTCTTTTCCTATTTGGATACCTCTGATCACCTTCTCTTATCTGATTGCTCTAGCTAGGACTTCCAATACCATATTGAACAGGAGGGGAGAGAGTGGTCATCCTTGTCTTGTTTCAGTTTTCAGGGGAAATGGTTCCAATTTTTGTCTGTTTAGGTGTATGTTGGCTGTGGGTTTTTCATAGATGGCTTGTACTATTTTAAGGTATGTTCCATATATGCCTAGATGTCTGAGAGTTTTTATCAAGAAGGGGTGCTGGATTTTATCAAAAGCTTTTTCTGCCTGTAATGATATAATCATGTGGTTTTTGCTTTGATGTCTATTGATGTATTTAATTACATTTTTGGTTTTACGAATGTTGAGCCAGACTTGTGTCCCAGGGATGAAGCCTACTTGGTCATGATGGATGATTTTTGAGATGTGTTGTTGAATCCAGTTTGCTAGGATCATGTTGAGAATTTTAGCATCTATGTTTATCAAATATTTTGGCCTGTAGTTCTCTTTCTTTATTGGGTCTTTACCTGGCTTGGGTATCAATGTGATGTTGGCTTCATAAAATGATTTGGGGAGCATTCCATCTTTCTCAATTGCCTGGAATACTTTCAGTAGGAATGGTATCATCTCCTCCTTAAATGTCTTAAAAAATTCTGATGGAAAGCCATCTGGTCCAGGGTTGTTTTGTTATTTTTTTGTAGGTAGTTTTCTTATGACATAGTCAATTTCCTTGATTGTTATAGGTCTATTTAGGGTCTCAATTTCTTCTTGTTTCAACCTAGGCAGATTGTGTGATGTCAGAAAGTCCTCCATTTCTTTAAGGTTTTCAAGTTCATTTCCATACAAGTGTACACAGTAGTTTCTAATGATCTTTTGTATTTCTTCAGGGTCAGTTGTGACTTCATCTTTTGTGTTTCTGATTGTGCTTATTTGGGCTTTTTTTCTCTTTATCTTGGTCAGTCTAGCTAGGGGATCATCAGTCTTGTTTATCCTTTCAGAAAAGCATCTTTTTTGTTTCATTGATTTTTTGTATTATCTTTTTGTCTTCTATGTCCCGGATTTGGGCTTTTATTTTGGTGATCTGGATTCTTCTGCTGAACTTAGGGTTTTGGTGGTCTTGCTTTTCCAGCTTCCTTAGGTGACTTGTTAGGTTGTTAATTTGTGATCCTTCCATTTTCTTTATGTGCCTTTGTAGAGATATGAATTCCCCTCTTACTACAGCTTTCATGGCATCCCAGAGATTTTGGTAAGATGTTTCTTCATTTTCATTACTTCCAGGTATCCTTTAATCTCTATTTTTGTTTCATCATTAATCCAGAAGTTGTTTAGCATAATTCTATTTAGTGTCCATGCCTTTGTGGGTCTGGGGGAACCTTGTTGATGCTGATGTTTATTTTTATTCCACTGTGGTCTGAGAAGGTGTATGGCAAAACTTTGATCTTTTGAAATTTGTTTATGCTTGACTTATGGCCAAGTATGTGGTCGATCTTAGAGTATGTTCCATGTGGTGATGAGTAGAATGTATATTCTGTGGTCGTTGGGTGGAGTGTTCTGTAGGTATCCATTAAGTTCATTTGGTCAAGAGTCACATTAAGGCTCCAGATCTCATTGCTGATTTTTTGTCCTGATGATCTGTCTAGGGTTGTGAATGGGTTATTAAAGTCCCCAGCTATGGTAGTGTTAGAGTCAATATCTTTTTTGAGTTTACCTAGAAGCTGCTTTATGAAAGTTGGCTCTCCTATGTTGGGTTCATATATGTTTAGGATAGATATTTCTTATTGATGGATTGATCCTTTTATCGTTATGTAGTGGCGTTCTGTATCTTTTTAAATTTTTAATAGCTTAGAGGGTATTTTGTCTGAGATTAAGATCATGACTCCTCCCTTTTTTGTGTTCTGCTTGCCTGAATATTTGCTTGCCATCCTCTTACTTTGAGTCTGTGAGTGTCCTTTCTAGTGAGATGAGTCTCTTGAAGGCAATATACTGTTGCCTGGTGATATTTTATCTATTTTGCCATTCTGTGTCTTCAGTGGTGCATTTAGTCCATTCACATTCAGGCTAATTATTGAAATGTGAGAGTTGATCCCTATCATAAGCTTCTTATAGAGTTGTTGTTGTTCCTGTTTGTTTGCTTTCTTTCTTTTGGTTTTGGGGTGGATTCGTGTGTGTTTTTAATCTTTTTCCTGTACTCTTGTGAAGAACGTTCTTGTTCCTTTTTCCTTTTCTTCTGTGTTTAATACTTTCTTAAGTGTTTCTTATAGAGGTTTTCTGGTGGAAGCATAAATTCTTAGGGATTTGATAGCTGGGAAATATTTTAATTCTCCCTCACTGATGAAGCTTAGCTTAGATGGGTAGATTATTCTTGGTTGTAATTGTTTATCTTTTAGAACTTTGAAGATAGGGCTCCAAGCAATCCTAGCCTAAAGGGTTTCTGCAGATAAATCTGCTGCTGTTCAAATTGGTCTTCCATGGTAGGTAATCTGACCTTTTTCTCTTGTTGCCTTTAGGATTTTTTTTTTATACATACTTTGCTTAGGTGAATTATTATGTTTCTGGGAGTTGGTCTTTTCATTTTTTGTCTTGCAGGGTTCTCTGAATCTCTTGTGTTTGAATTTTCACATTACTGATGAGATTAGGGAAATTTTCTTGAATAGTCTCATGGAATGTTTGTTCCAGGGTGGACTCTGTCTGTCTTTGTGCCTCAGGAAGTTCAATTACTCTTAGGTTTGGTCTCTTGAAGTAATCACAAATCTCTTGAAGGTTTTATTCTGCTTTTTTCAGCTTCTTTTCTATGTTTTTGATAGTTTGGGTTAGTTCTATATTTTGGTCCTCAAGTTCTAAGATTCTTTCTTCTGCTTGGCTAATTCTGCTTTCCATGCTTATCAGTTTGTTATTTATTTCATTTGCAGTATTCTTTACTACTGTTATTTCAGTTATCAACTCCGTCCTAATTTCCTCTTGTCTCTCCTCAATTCTTTTTAATCTCTCCATTAATGTCTTGATATCTGGGTTTGTAGTTTGAGACCAGTCATTCTGGGGGTTCTTCATTGTTTGAATTCCAAAGTCAGTTTTCTCAGTGTCTGCCTTCCCAGGGGTCTGTGAGAGACCCATATTCTTCTTTTGGTTTTACTTCATTTGTGTAGATTTTTCTCTCCCCCTTTCCCTCCCCTTCCTTAATTCTGTTTTTCAGGGAATGTGGGGTTGCTTTTACTTCTTTTTGTTCAATCCCCTGTTCTTCCTTATGAGTGTCCTCTGACTTTGTTCACTTTTGAGGCTGGAATGTAGATTGGGGCTATACTTTTTACAGTTCTGAGATTTAATTGAGAGAGAAACTGTGATTCAGAATCTATCTGCATATCCCAGTATCCACTAACAGTATGGGCACACTGGAACCCACTTCCCACTGCCTTACAATCTGTCCATGCAGTGGGATTTAGGTTTGCTCCCTGGAACAAAAGGAGGTAAGAAAAAGGAAAATAATGGAAGAAGGGGGGTCCAGAGAAGTTGGAGAGAGAGAAGAGTAAGAGGGAAAACAGACATACATACCAACTAATGAATGAAAAGAGACACAAGGCCAGAAATGAGTAAAAACCAAACAAACAAATGAGATTCCCTAAAGCATACTGGTAATCACATAAAGACAGTACAATAAATTCATGCCTTTTGATGTGCTTTTCCCCAACACAAACAAGTTGTCTAACTCAAAAAGCAAACAAAAGTGAGCAAAACAAGCAGTCAAAACAATAAAATAAAAAATCAAAATAAGAAACCAGACTAGCTCTGGAGTCCTTCTTGAGTGTCTAAAGTCTCTTCAGCTCTGATCTCTAGCCTCTCCTCTTTGCAGGCAGATAGACTTACTCATAGGTTGGGTTGGTTCCCTTGGCTTACTGCCTGAGAGGTCTGCCACAGGACTGAGTTGCCTGTGTCTGATTCAGCATAGGGGAGGGCCTTTTGTCTCTGCCTGGAAAATGGCTGTGGTGGGTGGCTCCTCTTTCATCAAAACTTTCTCTCCACTTGTCTTTTTTCTCCACTCATCCAGTCTATGGATGATCCACTATGACGGTCTACGGTGGCATGTGTCTGGCGTCAGGCACTAGGAATCAGTGATATAGCTGGGCACTGCATTTGGTGTGTGGCAGTGGCTTGGGGTGGGGGAGGGATCCCGGAATTCCCCGGGGCTGGAGAGAACTGAGAGTGGTTGTTCAGCACCTCTTTAAGATGTACTGTTCCCTTACACATTCATGGGGTCTTAGCTCCCAATTTGGAGGTTAGGCAGAGCTGAGTAAGTGAGTCACTGCAGGTCTCTGCCTGGTCACAGGGCTCAAGCTGTTCTCTGGTCTGCTGTAGTCAGGGGCGAGTTGGGGGAAGTGGAGGGCAAGACTGCTGGGCACGTCAGCCAGAGCAGGGATGAAGCTCCAAACTACAGGTGGTGGGCAGTGGCAATGGCTTTGGGCCCCCCACAGGGCACTTCAGCCAAGGATGGAGCTGGTATCTCTGAGCAACGGGCGCCTAGAGCCTCCCTGGGTGATGGTGGCTTGAGATAGGGATTGGTGGGGACCGGAACTCATGGTGGGGGCCCAGAACTCCGAGGGTCAAGCACCTGCAGAGGTTTTGGGTACTTCAGCCCAGGCATTGGCAGAGAGCCTGGAGGCATAGGCACTGAGGGCCTGCATGGGCAGTGGCAGCTTTGGGCCTGGTGGGGTGCCCCTGGAGGGAATGGAGCCTGTAGTTCTGAGGGGCAGGCCTGGAGGGCCTCCACAGGCTTTCTTGGCCCAAGACTGACTGGGCACCCAGCCAGGGAGGGAGCTGGCAGCGACTGAGTGCCGGCAGGTCAGTGTAGCCAGCAAGGGAACCCAGGTCTCCACAAGGCAGTATCCGAGGGCCTCCACAGGTGACAGTGGGTGGCTTGGGGCCAGGTAGAATGGTGTAGCTGGGGAGGGAGCTGGGAGCTCCACTCGGTCAGGCCCAGGGATGCCTGGGGTGGAACACCAGCTGCAGAGGGGCCATGGTAGCCGGCTGTGCGTGGGACCAAGGGTCTCCAGGCCTCTGACTGGTGAGGCTGGTGGTGGCAGGGGAATGAGGAAAGGATAGTAAGAGTCTTTATGGAAACTCACTTTCAGAGAATCTCACAGTCCCACCTGTGCCATCACCATCCTACCGGAACCACTCCCCAAACTTTGTCTTGATAGCCAAACAATTGGAAATAGTAATGAACCAGTTACATATAACTCATCTAATTCCTTTCTACTTCACTACTCATAAGGGAAATTTGCCAAGGAACAGAATGGTCCCAGCTCAAAATATTCCAGAAACCAAGAAACCTAGGAACTGAAACAAACTGATGAATTGATGAGAAAAGTAGGGCTGCTGAGCTCGGTGGCTCAGCCTGTAATCCCACGCCTTTGGGAGGCTGAGATGAGTGAATTGCCTGAGCCCGTGGGTTCGAGACCCGCCTGGGCAGGCAAGACCTTATCTCTACCACAAATCAAAAAATGAGCTGGGCGTGGTAGCATGCACCTGTAGTTCCAGCTACTCAGAAGGCTGAGGCAGAAGGGTCGCTGGAGCCCCGCAGGTCAAGGCTGCGGTGGCTGGGAGTGGCCACTGCACTCCAGTCTGGGCGACAGTGAGACTCCAATTCCAAAAAAAAAAAAGTAGGCCAATAATGATAACAATTTAGGCAGTTTTAGAAGTATTAAGAAACAGAAACAAGATTTAAAGAATGAAGTGTGAATGGGAAAAGCCACAGTAAAGTGTTGAGTGTAAACCTCTGTGCCAGTAAATATGTCTATGTGCTAAGTAGGCAAAGCACTGCAGGCTTTCTCAGGATAAGGAGAAATCTGAATATGTTTATGAGATTGAGTGATGGTAAAGACTGAAGGACAAGTGTCTGAGAGCCATTAAAGGTCGTATATTTTAAAGAATCTATAGCAGAGTTTAGCTTTGGAAAGGGATAACATAGTGAAAAAAAGAATTAATTTCTTTCTTTAATAAAAATGTATTTAGTGTCTGCCTGTAGTCATAGCTCTGTCTAGATTTTGGAGTATAGCAGTGATCACAAAAACTCCAACTCCTTGACCTTGGAGCTTATACTATAGTTGGCAAAAGCAACCATTTATTCATTCAAAGTAATCCTTCAATCAACTGGATAATAAAGAGAGAGAAAGAAGGAGGGAGGTAAGCAGGGGAAAAGGAAAGGAAAAACAGGGAAGTAGGAAGGGAAGGAGAAAGAAACGAAAGAAGGAAAGAAAACAAAAAGGGAGAAAGGACAAAATGATAAATGATATATGGAGAGTAATAAAGGGAATGGGGTCCAATTTTAAATAGGGTAATCAGAAAGTCTTTACCGACGAGAAATTTGAACCAAGACAAACGTTAGTTACGTGATCCTCTAAAAATAAAGAATTCTGGGCAGTGGAAATGGTCAGTGCAAAGACCCTAAACTGAGATCATAATTAAGGTGTTAGAGCAAAAGCAGTGGGTGGACCTAGAATGGCAAGAGAGTTGTAGAGGATGTAGGCAGAGTGGTCATGAGGGTTTAATTCATGGAGGATATGGTTGGCCGTTTTAAGATTTTGTCTTCCACCTCAAGTGAAATTGGTAACTGTTGGAGAGATCTGAACAGATTTTGTTACATTAAATGATTATTTTATCTGCTGTGTTGAGAAGAGATTGTGAAAGACAAGACAAGCTAGGAGATCAGTTAGGAAGCTATTACAATTATGCAAGTGAGAGAAAAGTGTGGCTTAGACTCAGATAGAGTCAGCAAGATGGTCAGATTTGGTAAGATTCTATACATGTTTTTCTTTTAAGACTCACAGTTTTGCTGAAAGCCTTAAAGTGAGGTGTGACAGAAGTAGAGGAATCAGGAATGAATCATGAGAAAACATGTAAAGAGGAAAAAGAAGGATAGAGTGGGCTCAAGTGAGAAGGGCTTATATGTAACAGTCAAATATCTTTGAAGTCTTATTCCAGAACTGAAGGCGTTAGCAGTTTTAAAACAGTAGAGTGTTTTGAAACAGCTGCTGTACAGAGCTTGATCTGGAACTGGAATAAAAATTTCCCCACTGTCTGAATTCTCCCAACCTCCTCACTGCTTTAGGGAGCATAAAAACTTGATGAGTCTCCTGGCTGAAAACTCAGAATTACTTTTCACACCACAACTCTGGGTTAATTACATCCAATATGTCTAATCCTTCAACAATGTCTTCTGTTCACTACTTCATGAAACACATGGAAGCTACTTCTCTTTTTTGACACAAACTAAACTCAATCCCTGAATAGCTAACATTTTCCTTCTGTCCCAAATCAGAAACTGGTTTCATGTATACATTATTAATATTGTTATTATAATTTTAATGTTATCATTCCTCTTCCAGAATTTCCTTAAGGAGTCTATGGAATAAAGGTGTTTGAGGAAACACATTGGTTTGCACAAAATAATTAAAACAGTCAACAATTTGTGTTCAAATAAATAATTAGTATTAATTTATCAGTGTGCTCTTTAATAGGAATTCATGGTTTGAGTGTGTAATAAAGGATTTTTAAGTTGCCGACATGTTAGATATGAGTGCCTATGGTCATTATACATGAATTTCATCGGTAATATATTTGTCTGTAGTTACTACTATTCATGTAGCTAAGTCATCTTACTTCTAATGTGGTATACAAGGCTCAACATGCCAAATTGTGTGACAGGAACAAAGCAAACATGTTAAGAGGAAAGAACAAGATTTTCCTTAGGGACCCATGTACAGTTTCACTCAGCACTTTAGCACGCGCATATCTTTTATTTTCTAATTTGTAGACAGGAAAGAAGAGCATTGCATATCTTCACTGAAATTTAATGTGAAGAGATAAAGAAGATGAATCATACTGTTTCCAGACTAAGTTTCAAAACCATGTGTATCTTTTATTTAATTATTGACCTCAGAATTTTAAAAAAAATCTTCAGTAATACTTTAAGATTTGTATATTTTTACTGATTAACCAGAAATAAATACATGGATTTGGGGAGGGAGGGGCATACCTTATCAACAAGGGTACCTGCATAACCAACGTTTGTATACCTAACCCTGAATTGTACTCCACATCTTTATAATAAAAAATTATAAATTTGAATATTAAAGATCTTTGAAGATAATCTTTAAATTTTTATTATGTGATTTATTAATCTATGTATTTATTTAACCAAAAATATCATCTATTATATGACATTTATGGTGTGAGGCACTTGGATGAATAGTGACAGTGACAGACACTTCTTTAAGACAGTGTTAAAGTGGTCAGAAGAGCAATAAATCAGTACCATAGCAAAACATATAATTGCAGAATCTGGAAGATTCAGGTAACCTGAAAAGGACATGAGTGGTCAAGAAAAAACATTAAGAGGCGGAAACAGCTAAAACTTGAGGAATATTTAAGAATTGGCTAGCACAAGTTATGAAATAAACAAAACCCAGTATATGTTAAAGTCTAGATAGGAGATTCTGCAAATCAGATCTGAAAGAAGTTCCACACATGTGCATTTCAAGAAGGACAGTTAGCAACTACAAAGATTGACTGGAGAAATAAGCAGACACTAACTCATGAAGGCAATTTTAACCTAAACTAAGAAGTCTGGACTCTTGTGGAGGCAAAGTAAAAGTATTTAAACATGTTCAACAGATTAATTATATTATTATTATTATTTATTAGTTTAATTTTAAGGTGTGAGCTCTTTAATATATAATGTGAATGATGCATGCTTTTTTTAGAACCTTTTCCTCTATTAGCATTGCTTTTTTAAAAACCAGTACAGATATAATTCATTATCTCTTGTTCTCTTTCTCAAATTCCTAGCCTTTCCTTCCTCTCCAGAGAAGATAGTCTTATTAATGTACATACACATTTTTAACTCGTGTTTTTAATAGATTTATGAGAGGAGACCCACAAAATGGATTTTTTAATAAAAAGTGTGTATTTATTCTTACATTTTTAAACTTCAATCACCTTCAAAGTTCTCTTCATTTGCTGCAATACACCTGTCAAGACTCTTTTTCTACAGCTCAAAACAATTTTGAACTCATCAATTTTGATGCCTTTTAGTGTTTCTGCCATTTTTTGTTTCACCTCTTTCACATCAGGAAAATGTTTCCCTTTGAGAACATTTTTCATCCAGGAAAACACAAAAAGTCTCTCAAGACAAGATCCAGAGAACAGGGAGGGTAGGGAATTGAGGTCATGCTATTTTTGGTCAAAAACTGCTGCACATTCAGCACAGTGTGGGCAGGCTCACTTAAAATCATCCATTGAAAGAATCTCCAAAAAAAATTCACTAAAGCCAAATGTAGCCTCTCACAGCAATGTTAACTAGTACACTGATGCCAATGGGTTCCCAGAGCTCTTACTTTCTAGGGGAAGCCTACATGACAAGGGTCCAACATCCAAAAAATAGTTCCACTTTTTTTGCCCCTTTCTCTCATATTTTATGTGAATAATTTTAATATTACTTTGTAGTGGTGTTAAGTCTTTAGATAAATGCCATTGTTCACCATACTGAAATTACCTTTTTAAGCTTTGAAAAAATATATATTATTTTTAAAATAATTTTTTGTAAGCATTGACTTTTTTGTATAATTTCGATTAGGTTTTGTGTTTTACACATACTTCACTCAGTTTGAAGTTCTTTTGGTGAATAATACTTTTTGTGTTATTTGGTGCTTGTGTAACTGATAATGTCATTATTTTACCCTGACTCTAGATCACAGATTATCACTGTAGAAGCTTTTTAGATTGATAGTTACTATCCATGAGCACTGAAGATACTATTCCATTATCTTCTGTGGTATATTGTTGCTCATAACAAGTCAGCAGTAAATCAATTTGTCACTACTTAAATATTCAGTCTTTTTTTGTATTTCTAAGTTTTTTATGCATTTTTTGTTCTGCAGTGTAATTGCAGAATGTCCACCTATAGATTTTTTAAAAATTATCCTATTCATGATCACATAGGCTGCTTCAAAAGATGAGCACATATATTTCTTCAATTCTGAAAAATCTTCAACCACCATCACCTGGAATATTGCCTTTCATTTCTTCTCCTGTTTTCTTCTATAACCTACAAATTATTTTTTAAATTGTATTGCCTATTTTTTGTGATTATTTCTGGATAACTTTCTCAGATATATTTTGTAATTAACAAAATCTCTTTTTTTAACATAGTCTACTCTTTTGCCCACCCACTGAATACAATTGTTGCATAATTATACCTTTTATTCCCAGGGTTCTTTTTTGTTTTTTACCATCTGTTGTGCATTTAATTCTGATCTTATTTATTCTGTTTCTTTACCAGTGTTTAATATCTTAAATATATGACATTTATAAACACAATTTTTTATTTCTAAGTCTGACATATAAATTATTCTTTAATATTCTGAGTATCTCCATGTTGTTGCATTTTCTCATACTTTTGATTTCCTGTGAACTTATATGAAGAGTGAATATGTTATTGGGGTATGGGCTGGACTATTGTGAAGAAGACTTATGTCTATGTGTTATAAATGCTTCTCACCGTAACTACTTTGTGTTTACTTTTCCTAAGAGGCTAATGGGCTTCACTTGTCCTGTATCTATTTTCATGTCAATATCTTGGATCTCATGTATCTTATTCTCATTCCTATGAATGATTCAAATTTGATGTTTCCAAATAGTTATAAGTGACTCTTCTTCTACCACAGATATCTGTAAATATCTGACTTTTTTGTAGTGTAGTACAGGGTCATATTTTAAAATTTCTATTTCATGAATAAAACATTACATTGGGCTGTTATCTATATTACTGAGACTCAGTTGCAGTTCTCTACTTCACACAGACTTAAGGATTCAACTTCTATCTCGCCAAGATTTTAAATACATAAACATGTAGGGATATATTAACTTTCCTAATCAGGTTGTCCACTCAGATTCAGCAATCCTTCAAAATTATTTTTGATTAATTTTTCATTTCTAGTATTTGAGAATTTATCATCTTTGTTTTTGATATTAGGTATGCATTTTAAATTATTTTACCACATTGCATTTAAATATAAACTTTTTAAGTTTTTAGATTCTGGCGTGAGGTATATTCTTTCAAGTAACACATTCTTCAATATCAACATGACCAAGTCAAGAGAGAGGAATCTCTGTTTGGGGTATTGTGCAAATCCTATATAGGGTATGAGAAGGGTATTAGCAACAAATTAAGAAATAAAATATTAGATGGTCAATTGGATTTTTGGAAAAGAAGAGAATTTGGTCATGAATATATATATATATATATATATATATATATATATATATATATATATATATATTTTGTTCTTTTGTTTTTTGAGTTGGAGTCTCACTCTGTCACCCAGACTGGAGTGCAGTGGCCCACTCCCGGCCACTGCAGCCTTGACCTGCTTGGCTCCGGTGATCCTTCTGCCTCAGCCTTCCAAGTAGCTGGAACTACAGGCACGTACCACCATACCTGGCTAATTTTTTTTTTTAATTTTTATTTTAGAGATGAGGTCTCACCAAGTTGCCTAGGCGGGTCTCGAACCTGCGGGCTCAGGCAATCCGCTCACCTCAGCCTCCCAAAGTGCTGGGATTACAGGCTGAGCCACCAAGCCTGACCCATGATTATATTAATATTTCTGTAAATGAAATGACTGAGGTGTCATTATTTGAAATAGGAAACACATAAGAAATCATAGGTTGGGGAGATTAGATTATAAGCTTCATTAGCTATATTGATCTTTATAGCCCTTGGGGTATCTTTTTAGGAAGACATTGATATATACTCTGATGGCTAGGAATAGTCTTGAACTTGATATTTTTACAACTAGGAATAATTTGTGCCTTTTGTTTTATAACTAGAATAAATTAAATAAGTTAAATGACCCAGTATGCATCTCTTACTCTCTTTGTCTTTCCTCATTCTTTTCTTCCTTCTTTTCTTTTCATTATAACCAGAATAAAAATCCTATTAGACTTTGTTTTCTGTATAGAAATTATAAAGTTCAATATACAATTTATAGATAAATACAAAGAACCCGATAGAGTAAAGATGAACTTGAAGAGATTGGAGAACTTATACTATTAGATGCTTAGATCAATGTACAGACCTTGGTCATGATCACTCCATTTGTAACTTTGCTTGTATATATGTCCACTCTGTCTCTAGACAGGAAAAGAGCTTTTCAATACAATAAAAGTTACTTCTGACTTTTGCACTCAGCTTCACTTGCCTTTTACTTAAATTCAGCTTTTCATTATATTCTTGCATAGAACAAGATTTTCAACAGTCGTACTGATAGTACTTGTGCATTCTCTTCTTTAGTTATATTTTCCAAATTCACTACTGGTGAATGTTTCCACAGTTGGATCATGATCTTGTGTCTAGAAAAATCTTTGCTTCACCCACCATCAGTAAGCTAGCCTTCATAGTCAGTCAGGAAATAGTGGTCCAGCTCTAAAACCTTATCTTATTAATACTGTTTTGGTTTCAATTGTCACTGGATGAGATGGCTGGAAGCAGACACAGGAATAAGATGTTTATTAGGGATCCATGCCTGTTAAGGGAAAGGGATGGGAAAGCATGGCTGAACAGAAGAACTGAACAATTATGGAGCCCTGAACATAACCTCAGTCAATCCCAAAGATAAAGAGGGTTGATCAAGAGTGAGTAATGCCCATCAGATTGTACTTTCTTAGGACAAATTACCCAGGCCTTCATATTCCAGAGCTCTCTATCAGCTATTGCACAATGCTCTGGAGTAAGGTGCAGCCTCTGTAAAAAGTGGCTCTCTGACTCTCTGTTCAAGTCAACAAAACATATCAGGAATGAAAGGGGGCATTACATAATAATAAAAGGATCAATTCTCCAAGGAGGCATAATACTTTTAATGTGTATGCACCTAACAGCAGACCATTAAAATACCTTAGACCTAAACTAATAGAACTTCAAGAAAACATTAACGAATTCACAATAATATTTGAAGACTTTAAAAGAACAGATACAGAAAGCAGAGAACCATGAAAGACATAGTTAAACTCAACAATACCCTCAACCAACTGGACATTTATAGACTAGTTCATCCAATGACAAAAGAAAACACATTTTTCTCTTACTAATATGAGATGTTCATCAAGATAGATCACATTCTGGGCCATAAAACACACTTTAACAAATTTATTATTGCTGATTTGTTTGGGTTCCTTGTAGATTCTGTATGTTAGTTCTTTATCAGATGTGTAGTTTACAAATATCTTCTCCTATTCCATAGGTTGCCTATTTGCTCGGTTGATTATCTATTTTGCTGTGCAGAAGTTTTTTAATTTAATTAAGTGCCACTTGTTTATTTTTGTTTTTGTTGCACTTGCTTTTGAGGTTTTAGTCATGGATTCTTTGCTATGCTGATGTCCACAAGAGTTTTTCCTTGGTTTTCTTCTAGGATTTCTATGGTTTCATGTCTGACATTTAAGTATTTAATCTCTCTTGAGTTAATTTTTGTATACAAGGAGAAATAAGGATCGAGTTTCATTTTTTCTGCACGTAAGTATTCGGTTTTTTTCGGCACCATTTGTTGAATATGATGTCCTTTCCCCCATGTATGTTTTTTCTCTGCTTTGTCAAAGGTCAGTTGACTGTAAGTATTGGGGTTTATTTCTGGATTCTAGCACCAATAAAAGTGAGCAAACAACATGAACAGACATTTCTCATAAGAAAACATACAAATGTCAAATGAACATATGAAAAAATGCTCAACATCACGCATCATCAGGGAAATGAAATTAAAACCACAATGAGATACCACTTTACAGAAGTCAGAATGGCCATTATTAAAAAATAGTTGCTAGCTGGGCTCAGTGGCTCAGCCTATAATCCCGTGCCTTTGGGAGACTGAGGTGAGTGGATTGCCTGACCCGCGGGTTCGAGACCCGCCTGGGCAGCGAGACCTCATCTCTACAATAAATCAAAAAATCAGCCGGGCGTGGTAGCGCATGCCTGTAATTCTGGCTACTCGGAAGGCTGAGGCGGAAGGATCGCCGGAGCCCAGCAGGTCGAGGCTGCGGTGGCCGGGAGTGGCCACTGCACTCCAGTCTGGGCGACAGAGTGAAGCTCCAACTCAAAAAAAAAAAAAAAAGTTGCTGACACAGATGTTGAGGGGAAAAGAAACACTTATACACTAATGGTGGGAGTGAAAAGTAGTACAACTTCTATGGAGATTCCTCAAAGAAATAAAAGCAGACCTACTGTTTGATCCAACAGTCCCACTACTAGGTAACTAGACAAAGGAACAGAGGTCGTTATATAACAGGGACACCTGCATCCAGATGTTTTTTGCAGCACAAATCACAATTGCAAAGATGTGGAATCAACTTAAATGGCCATCAATCAATCAGTGGACAATGAAAATGTGGTATAAATACACTATGGCATACTATTTAACTGTCAAAAAGAATGAAACACTGTCTTTTGCAGCAATTTGGATGAATTTGGAGACTATCATCCTAAGTGAACTAATTCAAGAACATAAATCCAAGCACCAAATATACTCTCTTATAAGTGAGAGCTAAACTAAGAATATACAAAGATATAGAGAATGGTATAATGAACACTGGAGACTCAGAAGAGAGCAGGAAAGGATGGAAAGACGAAAAAAATCATCTATCAGGTACAATGTGCACAGGTGGGGGTGGTGGGTACACTTAATGCCCAGACCCAAATTATTTGTACCCCCCACCAAAGCTAAAGAAATTTTAAAAAATTATGCACACACTTTAACAAATTTAATAGAATAGAAATTATGCAAAACCTGCTGTCAAACCACTGATGGAATTAAACTAGATTTCATTAACAGAAGGCTTACTGGAAAATCAATGAAATTCAATGTGAAAACAGGAAATTAATAGAAAAACTAAAGCAATGAAAAACTGGTAATTTTTTTTCTTTTTTTTTTTTTTTTTTTGAGTTGGAGTCTCACTCGGTCGCCCAGACTGGAGTGCAGTGGCCGCTCCCGGTCATCCCAGCCTCCACCTGCTGGGCTCCGTCGATCCTTCCGCCTCAGCCTTCCGAGTAGACGGAATTACAGGCATGCGCTACCACACCGGGCTGATTTATTTATTTATTTGTTTGTTTGTTTGTTTGTTTGTTTGTTTGTTTGTTTGTTTGTTTTGAGTTGGAGTCTCACTGTCGTCCAGACTGGAGTGCAGTGGCCGCTCCCGGCCACCGCGGCCTCGACCTGCTGGGCTCCGTGGATCCTTCCGCCTCAACCTTCCACGTAGCTGGAACTACAGGCACATGCTACCACACCTGGTTAATTTTTTGGTTTATTGTAGAGATGAGGTCTCACCAAGTTGCCCAGGCAGGTTTCGAATCCGCGGGCTCAGGCAATCCACTCACCTCAGCCTCCCAAAAGCGCGGGATTACAGGCTGGCCACCAAGCCTGGCAAAACTAGTATTTTTTAAAAGATCAATACAATTAATAAACATCTAGCTTGTATAAAAGAGAAGAAAAAGAGAACGTACAAATTACTAATTTCAGAAATGAGAGAGAAAACACCATGGCAGATCTCATCGACATGAAAAATATAATAAAGAAATAATACAAACATCCCAATGCCTACAATTTTGATAATTTAGATGAAACGGTCCAAATTCCTGAAAGATGTGGTCTACCAAATGTTACTAAAGAAGAAATAGATAATCTGAATATGAATATGTGTATATTGAACAAATTAAAACAATAATAAGCTTCCCAAACAAAAAGCATCAGGCCCAGATTAAGTCACTGATGAATTCTGTCAGTTTCTTAAGAAAAATATTATACCAATTATCTACAATCTCTCTCAGAAGCTAGCAGCAGATAGAATACTTTCTAACTCATTCTTTGAGTACAAAATCACCCTAGTACCAGAACCAGACAGAGTCATTAAAATAAAACTATAGACCAATATCTCTCATAAATTTAGATGCAAAAGTTCTCAACAAAATATTAGTAAATTGAGTCCAACAATGTATGCAATATTATAAAGCATGAGCAAATGGGTTTATCTCAAATATACAACACCGAACCTTTCAAAAATCAGTTAATGTAATCTATAACATCAAGAGGTTAAAAAAGAAAAAATACAAATATAACCAAGAGATGCATAAAAAGTGTTTGACAAAATTCAATACTATTCATGATAAAAATTCACAGTAAAGTAGGAATGGGTAGAATTGTTCTCAAACTAAGAAAGAATTTCTACAAAAAATGCTAAAATTATATTAAATAATAAGAAACTAGAAGCTTTTGCATTAAGGTCAGGGACAAAACAAAGATGTCCCCTCTCACCAATCCTTTTCACCATCATTCTAGAAGTCCTAGCTAATGCAATAGAACAAGAAAAGGAAATAAAATGCATACTGATTGGGATGGAAGAAATAAAACTGTCTTTGTTTGAAGATAATATGAATTTCTTTATAGAAAATCAAAATAAATAAATAACAAAAACCTCTTGAAACTAATAAATGATTATAGGAAGGTTGCAGAATACAAGGTTAACATATAAAAGTCAATCACTTTTCTATGTCTCAGAAATGAAAAAGCAGAATTTGAAATAAGAAGCATAATAACATTTGCATTAGTATCCACAAAATAAAATATTTAGGTATAAATGTAATAAAATATGTATAAAATGTATATGAGGAAAAGTGTATAACTTTGTTGAAATGTGTTAAAGAAGAACTAAGTAACTGGAGAGATACTCCATATTCATTGAAGATGACTCTGTGTTTTCAAGATGCTAGTCTTCCCAGCTTGACATACAGATTCAGTGTAATCCCAATCAAATTCTCAGGATGCTATTCTGAAAATATTGACAAACTACTTCTAACATTTATAAGGAGAGATAAAAGACCCATGATACCAACACAATATTGAAAAGAAGAAATAATCAGAGGAATGAAACTACCCTTTGTCAAGACTTACTATAAGGTTACAGTAATCAAGATAGTGTGGTATTGGTGAAGTAACAGAGAAACATAATCAATGGTGCAGAATAGAGAGCCCAGAAATATAAAGACATAAATATAGTCAACAGATCTTTGACAAAGGAGCAAAGGGAAAATACAAAGGAAAATATATGGTGTTTTAAAAAAAATTATGCTGGAACAATTGAACATTTATATGCAAAAAGAGTGAATCTAGACACAGAACTTACACCCTTCACAAAAATAAACTCAAAATGTGTAACAGTTATCAATGAAAAACTACAAAGTTTCTAGATGATAACAGAAGAAAGTCTAGATAACTTTGAGTATTGCAATGACTTTTTCAGTACAGTACCAAAGGCACAAAACGTGAAAACAAATTCTGATAAACTGGGCTTCATTAAAATTAAATTTTTCTTCTTCATAAAAAGAATTTAAATTCTCTGTGAAGAGAATTCAAAAACCGGTCACAGAGTGGGAAAAATATTAGAAAAATCATATCTTATCAACAAATATTATTTGAAATATGCAAATAACTTTTGAAAGTCAACAATAAGGGGAAAACACATAACAAAATTGGCTAAATCTAATTTAACCCAAAAAGCAGATAATAGAATAGTGGTTGCTAGAAGTTGGAGGATAGATGGAGGAATGAGAAATCTTAGACAAAGTGTATAAAGCCTTAATTAGATGAGAAAATGCATATTTTTTCTTTGAAATACATTGCAGAGATTCATGAATACAGCATATGATGTATCATACATTTCAAAATTGTTGAGGGAAAATTTCAAATCTTCTCACCACAAAATACAAGAATTTGAGATGATTGATATGTTAGTTAGCTTGTTTTAATTATTTCATATTATATTCATAAATTACCACATTACTTTGTACCCATAAATACACACAATGATAATTTGGCAATTTAAAATTGCAAATAAAACTAAATAAATATGATAGTAAAATTATGAGTCTTTTACATAAGAGGTAAGAGTTTTTAATATTAAATACAATATCATATGAATAAAACATGGACCAAAGACAGATATTATCAACAAGATATCTCACCAAAGAAGATATACAAATGATAAACATATGAAAAGATGTTCCACATTGTATGTCATCAGGAAAATGCAAGATAAACAGCAAGAGATACCACTCACTGAAAACTGTGAGAAAGACCAAAATTCAGAACACTTACACCAAATACTGGTGTAATAGGAAGCAATAGGAAGTCTCATTCACTGTTGCTGGGATTGTAAAATGGTACAGCTATTTTGGAAGACAGTTTGAAAGTTTCTTATACAATGAGACACACTTTTACCATATGATGCGGCAATCATGCTCCTTGGTATTTCGCCAAATGAGTTACAAACTTAAGTCCCCAAAAACGTACACATGGATGTTTATAGCAGCTTTATTTTTAATTGCCAAATCTTGGGGGATACCAAAATGTTCTTCAGTAGGTGAATGAATAAATATACTATAGTACATCCAGACAATTCCCCATAATTCAGATCTGTTTTTAAAAATGAGCTATAAAGCCATGAGCAGACATGGAGGAAACTTAAATGCATATTACAAAGTGCAAGAAAGCAGTCTAAATAGGTTTTGAATAATAATTTCAGCTATATGATATTTTGGAGAAGACAAAACTATGAAGACATTAAAAAAGATTAGTGGCTCCCATAATTTAGGGGGAAGATAGGGAAAAACAGGCAAAGGAAAAAGAATTTTAGGGCAGTGAAACAGTGCACTAAGTATGATATAATGGCAGATGCATGTCATTATACATTTGTCCAGACCCATGGAATGTACAATACCACTAGTGTTCACCAACATAAACTTTGAATTTTCAGTGATAATGATGTGTTATTTGTAGGTTTATAAATAGTAACAAATGTACTGCTCTGGTGAGGGATGATAACAATGAGGGACATATGCATATGTGGGAGCAGGGAGTATACAAAATATTTCTGAACCTTCTCAGTTTTGTGTAAACTTAAGACACCTATAGAATAATAATAATAATAATAATAATTTAAAGTCTGGTTCTCTGCAACTGAGCTAGAACCTGAGGTGCTTAGAACTGGAAGCCATCTGCTACCATTCTCCCTATAGCGGACACAAAAATCTTTCCTAGAGGGGAGATCTAGAAATCTAAGTAGCACATCTCCATATCAACTACACATTTTTTTCACTCAATGGGAAGTTCTACTAAAGTAAGAATGAAGGCATATTTGCTATTTAATACCACATGAATCTCCTAAGCATAACATTGAGTGAAAGAAGTCACTCACGCATACTTCCAAAAGATTATAAATTAAATAATTCCAAATATGTGCATGTTGAAAACAGGCAAAATTAATCAACACAGTTGTAAGGCAGCATAGTGTTTATCTTTAAATAGTCAAAGCCTAGGGCTTATGTGAAGAGACCTTCTGGTGTGCTACTAATGTTCTATTTCTATATCTGGACACAGCTTATACAGCTGGGTTCTCTTAAGAAACTACATATTTTTTTCCATGTACAAAATACTTTTAAAATGTTTTAAAAGGCATTAAAACATGGCTGTGAAATAGATCATAGAAATAGGATAGTAACTGCCAGTTATTTTACTTAAAAGGCATATTAAATATACTTCATTCAATATTGAATATACTTTATGTTTTAAATTTTATCATTCTAAAATTTCATAATGAAAATTATGATTATCACTAAACGGTCAGTTGCAAATTACAAAGACCACAAATAGTGACTTAAAAAGTTAAAAATGTGTTTCCATCTTATACAAGAATTTACAGGTAGGAAATAGTTCAGGGGTACAAAACATCTCACTGACATATATGTATATATATTATTAGCCATTATCATATACAATGATGACAAGGCCTACACCTTCGGAAATAGAAGTAATCACCTGAAATGAGCTGTGTTCCTGAGGAAGTAGGGCAGCAAAACTAACATGTTGCCTTGTACATCTTTTTAAAAATATATACATATTATATATGTGTAGGCCTTGTCAGCATTGTATATGATAATGGCTAAAAAACTGTAATAATAATAATAACCAGTTTTATGCAGTAGAACTGAGAAAAGAATGAAGAGAAATAAAAATATGCATGAAGCAAATTTCATTTAAGGAAAGTTCTAGAAAATGGTCACAAGTCTATTTCTATACATGCCATTGCCCCCAAAATTATCACATGTTATTCCCTTGGAAGAAAGAAGTGTGGGAAATAGAAGATTCATTTTGGATCACCATGTGCCCATCTGAAAACAGAATTATTTACTAAGGAAGAAGAAGGAAAAGCTGTTGAGCTCAGTCATCAATCCCTAACACTAGTGGAGATTGTAACAATATTTATATACCAGCGTTAAAAACAATAATAGTGAGTTTTAAAACATCACAGTCACCATAAGGAACTTCAGGGAAGAGTTAGTATGAAATATTCTTACATCATTTAGATAAAATCACCAGTGAGAGTAAGGTATGATAACATATGACTGAAACAAAGTAGTGTGTAAGTAATGGGTTTTTATTACTTTTTCTAAAAATATTCTGTCACCAGCTGTTTGCAAACACTTTTGAATAGTGGTACAGTGTCAGGAAACACAAAGTGAAAGTAGATGTTCTCACAAATATTACATTTCCTTACCTTAATCATATTGGATGATACCCAAGAAAGTATGTTTCCTTTATAATTTGTTAAAGTGAAAAAGTCATGTTCACTGAAGATTGCTTGTAATTTAGCTCATCCTGAGATAAATATTCTGAAAAGTAGGAAAAGATTTTACACTTCTCAGGAGTAAATTATAGCCACATGCGTTGCACATACGTAAGAAATGTAAATATGCTGAAATGTATTTCAAAAAACTAAGACATTATTTTCATTTCTATAAAATTTTGTTTAAATGATCTCCCCAAGCCTTTGTCCTCCCAACTATAATTTTATTCTCTTTTTTTTCTGACATAGACTTCTTGAAAAAGATGATTTTTATTATTATTTTCATATCCTCATCTATTATTTCTTATTTCCAACTTTGCTGTCTCCAATCTTTCCTGCCAATGAACTAAATCAGCTCTCACATATTCCGTTAGTAACCAAATCTGATACTTTTCAGCCTTTATTATATGAAATAATATGTAACATCTGATACTATTGATCACTCTTCCTGTTCATATGGTTTTGAAATCCTGATCATATAAAAAAAATCTGCTCTTATAATCTCCATTTCTTTTCATGGCTGCTCAGATTCAAATTTGGTGTCATCCCAGATTGTTCTTTCTCTTTACAACCCACTTCTAAGTCATCAGGAAATTCCCTTAGTTTCACTTCACATTTTGCTACCTCTATGCTAACTACTCTGGTCTGTGCCACAACACCTCTCACCTGATTGTTACAAGATCTCCATTCTGGTTCCTTTCATTGTCCCTTTAATTCTAATATTCATCTTAATACTCAAAATGATTCTTTTTAAAAAATTTATTTTAGCCGGGCTCGGTGGCTCAACCTGTAATCCCGCGCCTTTGGGAGGCTGAGGTGAGTGGATTGCCTGAGCCCGTGGGTTCGAGACCCGCCTGGGCAGCGAGACCTCATCTCTACAATAAATCAAAAATCAGCTGGGCATGGTAGTGCATGCCTGTAATTCCGGCTACTTGGAAGGCTGAGGCGGAAGGATCGCCGGAGCCCAGCAGGTCGAGGCTGCGGTGGCCGGAAGCGGCCACTGCACTCCAGTCTGGGCGACAGAGTGAGACTCCAACTAAAAAAAAAAAAAAAAAAAAAAAAAAATTTATTTTAAAGATGCGGGGTATAATTCAGGATCAAGTATACAGATGTTCATTATGCAGGTACCCTTGTTGATGAAGTGTGACCCCTCTCCCCCGGAAGAATCCCACTACTGCCAATCCCACCTCCCCTCTGACAATTTCCCACTACTGACAATCCTTTTCTTATAGTATTATGATAATTGTTCAAGGTCTGCTTATGAGTGAGAACATGTGATACTCAGTTCTTTGTTTCTGTGAAAGATCACTCAGTATTATAGACTCTAAGTCCATCCAAGTTGCTATAAAGTTCATAATTTTGTCCTGCCTAATATTCCATCATATATATGTACCACATTTTTTTATCCAGTCCTCTTTTGATGAGCAGCATGGCTGGTTCCATGCTTTGGTATTGTGAACAATGCTACAATAAACATGTGAGTACAGGTATCTTTTTCATAGAGTGATTTGAGCTCCTCCAGATATATTCCCAGTAGAGGGGTGGTGAAGTCGTATGGATGGTAGATTTTTAGACCTTTTAGGAATCGCCAAACTGTTTTCCACAGAGGTTGTACTAGCTTACACTCCCACCAACAGTGTAGAAGTGTTCCCTTTTCCCTGCATCTTCTCCAGCATCTGTTGTTTTTTGAGTTATTCATGTCGGCCATCTTGACTGGAGTTAGGTGATATCTCAGTGTGATTTTAAGTTGCATTTCTTTAATGACTAGTAGGGCTGAGCATTTTTTCATGTGTCTGTTGCCTGCTTGCATGTCTTCTTTTGAGAAGTGTCTACTCATATATTTTGCCCACTTTGTAATGGGGCTGTTTGTTTTTATCTTTTCGTCACATTTGAATTCCTTGTAGATCCTAGATGTTAGTCACAGCTATCTCGCTGCTCTCTTAATGGTTTCTTTGATTTTGAGAAGCTTGTCAGTTTGATGAGGTCCCACTTGTCTATCTTATCTCTTAAGGCATGGACATTTGGAGTTTTGATCAGGAATTGGTTGCCAGTTCTAATTTCCATAAGGGTGTCTCCTGCATTTTCCAAGGTTCTTATGACTTGAGGTTTTACATTTAGGTCTTGATCCATTTAGAGTCGACATTTGTGAATGGTGATAGGTAGGGTCTTATTTTAATCTTTTGTATGTGGTCTGCCAGTTTTCCCAGCACCATTTACTGATTAGATTCTACTCTCCCCAGTGAGTGGTGGTAGAGGCTTTGTCAAAGATGGGTTGGTTGAGAAATTGAGGTTTTGCTTCTGAAATCTCTGTCCTGTTCCCTTGGTGTATATGCCTGTTCTTGTACCAATACCAATACCAGGCTGTTCTAATAACTGTAGCTTTATAATAAAGTTTAAAGTCTGGGAATGTGATACCTTCTGTTTTTGTTTTTTTTTCCTGAGGATTGTTTTGGCTATTCAGATAATGATTCTTTAAAAACATAAATTAGATCATGCCATTCCTCTTCTCAAGATATTGAAATGGGTCCCAAATTCACACTGTGTATAAGTCAAAGTACGCACAATGATCTCTAAGACCCTGCAACATCTACTCTCTGTCCCTGTTATCTCACTAACCTTACCTACAAACACCCTCACCCTTTCTTTGGTACGTCAACAACCTACTTGCTATTTTTCAAACATTATTTTAGGTGGCTCTATTAAAAAATCTGTTTTGAGTGCCAAAGGGGAAGATAAACTTATTGACCAGCCAAATCACAGGAAATGCCAGTGATTTCAGGAATGAACAAAACAAATCTTCAATGATATTAGTAGTCTTTCTCTCAACATTTTTTTTTCATGTTACCTTTGTTTTTTAGACTACCTTTTCCACCAGGTATGAAATATAATCTTCTGGCAGGTCTTAGACTGAGACTTTCTCAAGTTGGATCTCAGGTGAATAATTAAAGGAAGGTCTTTGACTAGTCTGATTTGAAATTCAATAAGAAACTGAACACAAAAAATAATACTTTTTTGTTTAAATTCCAACTCTGACACCCATTAACCATGTAGCTTTGAAAAGTTACTTAATTCTTCTGCACTTTATTATTCACAGAAGCAAGGTGGGTATAATAGTAGTGCCTATCCAATATGATTGTCATGGGAATAAATGAGTTAATATGTGTGAAAAGCTAGGAAACTCTGTCAATCAGCAAGGCTCAAGACAGGCACAATTTTCCACTCCTACTTGAACTACATATAGGGTGAGAGAGGGTAACGTCCCAAATTCAGAGGGTTTCTCTGCACTCAAATTTTTTAAAAGTACAAGTTAAATAAAACTCATTGGCCACTATATATATATTTGAGTTGGAGTCTCACTCTGTCGCCCAGGCTGGAGTGCAGTGGCACGCTTACGGACACTGCAGCCTCAACCTGCTGGGCCCAGGCAATCCTTAAACCTCAGCCTTCCAAGTAGCTGGAATTACAAACAGGAGGCACCACGCCTGGCTAATTTTTTAATTTATTGTAGAGACTAGGTCTCGCCATGTTGTTCAGGCTAGTCCTGAGCTCATGTAATCCTCTCCCCTCCACCTCCCAAAGTGCTGGGATTAAAGGAGTGACCCACTCCCCTCGGCTCACATTGACCACTATTATGAGAAAAATATTAGATAAGATAAATTAATAGCGTGCCAATATTGATGTCAAACACAAATCAAATATTGTATTGTGCTATTTTCAAGTTGTTAAAGCTTAACAGCAAATAGTGTTGGTTTATTTGTCATACTGATAACAAGAACAATTGTTGCAAAATCTTGACTTTATTCATATCTTTATATGAGAACCATTTGAAAACACTAAAGGCTAAATAAATGTCTTAGCAAAGGAAAACATTACTCAAGTGAGCACATTATTGGCTATCACACAGTGTCTTGGAATGCCTGAATCCATGGAGCAAGGTTACTTAATGAAAATGTCTGTCTAAATACTTAAATATGTCAGCATAGCACAAAGGAAGAAGGGAACTGATAATTCTTCAATTGTCAGAATTTATAGTTGGCTGATTGGAGTGATTCAGGAGCTCAGATTTTTGCCAGCAGTGTGAGTAGATTTGTACCCTGCTAAAAGAAGGTGCAACATTAAGAATAATATTTGGGCTTGTAAGGCTCTGCCATTTGCCAAAAATACATCATTTTTGCTGTAGAGTTTAAATTCTTATTGCTATTATGTAACATCTGCTATGTAATAGTGTGTCTAAATATGTGATAGCATGTTTAAATATTAAAATGGTTGAATTGGATACTCTTTGTGGTTCCAAGTTCAAAGACTTATTGCCAAGGGACCCTACATGGTTAGAATCTGAAGTAGTCAGATACCACCAAGAGACTTAATCCAAACAGTTACGTGGAATTGTGGTTTCATAGCATACACCAAGACATGTGGTTTAATATTGTTTGAAAAGAACATACAGATTTGAGATTGCTGTAAAGTTCATAAAGAAGTTCATTATGGCTTTACTAGATTCCCTAAAATTGAATACAAAAAATAAACACAGGAAAAGTAGAGTTATGAGTTTATAAGAAATATGCAGCAGCTAAAAGCTAAGTCATTTTCTGATAAAATAAAAACAGTTCTGCATATTTTCAATAATACTTTTGTGTGCATGTGTGTGTGTAGATGTGTGGTGTACACACATGAAAGTGCTTTTATACTGCTTGAGTATGTATTTGGAAACCTCAAAGGTGTTAATAGTTCCACCGAATTTGTCATAAATATCAGTATGTCAAGCTCTTGTGATTTACTGCACACATTGTCAAGACGGTTGTAACTAGATATTTGCTCTGGAGTAGAATAATTTTAGTGTGAAATAAATAACAATATCCTTGCATTGGTTATTTCACTGGCTATTGCTTATGTCTGATCCACATAACAGTGACATATTAAATAGATAATTATTATTTTTATTTCTGTAGAAAATTGATTCATTTCTGTGTCCTCCGCTGAACTGTAAGCACTGTGGGATAAAGGATCAATATTAGTTTTGTTTCCTATTTTACCTTAAATCTTAGAGCAATCTCTCACTCAATACTTATCTAGTAACTAAATGACCCTCCATGATAGAGTTAATTAATTTATGATTCAAAAAGTTAAGTAGTTGCTTATAGAGACATAGTTAGTAAATGGTGAATCTGAAATTCAAATTCAGAGAAATCTGAACCTATAATTAATGTCCCTCCTTCCCATACATCAACTTTAAAACATACTTATAGTGGTAAAATATATAATAATTTAACAATTTTATTATTTTCAAAGTATAAAATTCTTTGGTATTTATTACAGTTACAATATTGTAAAGATATCAAACTTTTTGGTTGCAGAAGGCTTTCATCACATGAGAAGTAAACTACATTCCCATTAAGCTGTAACTCTCAATTTCTCCTCTCCTCCAAGCTTCTGACAACCATTCATTTCTTTTCTTTCTCCCTGAATTTATCTATTCTGGCTTCTTTCATTCAGTATGACACTTATAATACTCACTTATTTTGCAACATTTATTCATATTTTATTTATTTTAAGAACTGAATAGTACTTCATGGCAAAAATACAGCACATTTTTTTTTTTTACCCATTCATACACATTTGAGTTGTTTTCATTTTTAAGTTACTGTGATTAGTGTGGTGACAGACATTCCTGTACAAGTTCTAGTTTGAACATTTGTTTTCAGTTTTCTTGGGTATATATCCAGGAGTAGAATTTCTGGGTCAAATAGTAATTCAGTATTTAATATATTGAAGAATCACTAAACTGTTTTCAACAGTGACTGTACAATTTTTATCTCCATTAACCTCCATATGTATGAGATTTACATTTTCTTCACATCTTTACCAACATTTATTTTCTCTCTTTTTAAAAATATAGCCATCCTAGTGACTACAAAGTGGTATCTTACTGTAGATTTGGTTTGTATTTCTCTAATGACTAGTAACATTGAGCATCTGTTTACCTGTTTGGTAGCTTTTGTATATATTTGAATAAATGTCTAATAGAGTCATTTGACCATTTTGGAGTTGTCTTTTTGTGTTTTTGTAAGTGTAAGACTTGTTTATATAATCCATATGTGAGTTCCTTATCAGATTTCTGGTTTGCAAATATATCTCCCATTCTGTATAGTTTTTTTTCACTTTTTGATTGTGTCCTTTGATGTACAAAATATTTATTTTTGATAAAGCTCAATTTTTCTACTTCCTCTTTTGTTGGTTGTACTTTTTGACATACCTAAGAATCCACTGGCAAACCATGAAGAAACTTCACACATATATATGTCCTCTACTGAACCATAAGCTCCATAGCACGTGGAGAAAACACCTATGCTTTCTCCTAAGATTTAAAAAATCTATTACATGTGTGTTGTTTATACATTCTGAGTTAATTTATGTATGCTGTTAGATTTGGGTACAACTTCAATGTTTTGCATATGTCTCTCCCATTGTCCCCCATCATTTATTTAAGAGACTTTATGGCCCCTATTAACTTGTTTTGATATCCTTGTCAAAAATTAGTTTACCAGCTGGGCTCAGTGGCTCAACCTGTAATCCCAGCACTAAGAGGGGCTGAGGTGAGTGGATTGCCTAAGTCCACGGGTTCGAGACCCGCCTGAGCAACCTGGCAAGACCTCATCTCTACAATAAATCAAAAATTAGCTGGATGAGGTAGCGTGCGCCTATAGTTCCAGCGACATGGAAGGCTGAGGTGGAAGGATAGGCGGAGCCCAGCAGGTCGAGGCGGCAGTAGCCTGGAGCGTGCCACTGCACTCCAGTCTGGGCCATGGAGTGAGACTCCAACTCAAAAAAAAAAAATCAGTTTACTACAGATGTATAGTTTTATTTCTAGATTTTCATTTTTATTCCATGGATCTATATACCTATTTAAAGGTTTGTACAACACTAGCTATCACTGAACTCTTGTAGTAAGTTTTGAAATCAGGAAATATGAGTCCTCTAAATGTGTTCTTCCTTTTTAAGATTATTTTGGCTGTTAGGGCCTCCTTCACAGAGCATGTTAGGATCACCATTTCTTTCTCCACTTCCAAAAAAGTCTGTTGGTATGTTAATAATGAATGCATTGATCAGTGAATCACTTTGGATAGCATTTTCATATTAAAAATATTGTTTTCCAATGCATGAACATGAAATATTTTCCTATTTATTTATGTCTTTAATTTTATTCAGATATGTTTTACAGTTGTCAGTGGACTGTCTTTCCCCTTCTGGGACAAAAATATTCTTCTATTTGCTTTTTGATGCAATGCAAAAAAACTTTTTTTCTTAAATCCTTTCAAGAGATCATTGATAGTATATACAAAAATAATTAATTTTGTTTACCAGTCATGCATCCTACAACTTTGCTAACTATCGGTCTCCAATTTGTGTGTGTGTTTGTGTGTGTGTGAATTCTTAAAAATATAAGAACATGTCAACTTCAAACAGAGATAGTATTAAGTCTTTATTTCCAATTTGAATGCTTTTAAGTTACTTTTCCTGGAAAATTACTCTGGCTAGAACTTCTAATATAGCTTTATTAGAAATGATAAAAGTACACCCTTGTCTTGTTCCTGAACTTAGGGCGATCTTTCAAGTTTTTTAATCATTTTTGTTGATGTTCCCTCCATCAACTTTTAATATTGTCTCTCCAGTTGGAGAAAGAACCCGTACTTTTGGCCTCTTTTGTCCCTTAATACCTACCTGCATACTGGTCTAACTATGCTGGACAATTAAACTAAATCCTGTAATAGTCATTGGTTTACACTGATTTATTTAGTATTATATTGAGCTCCAAACAATTTTTGTTTTTGTTTTGTCTTTTAAAATAGAAGACAAAGCTAAAATATGACTTAGTTGTTCATGTCCCATGCCTAGAATAGCTCATTGTTACCATCTTTACAAAATATGATAAAGGTGATAATGGAGCAGTGTACAATGTGCTATGTAAGATGGATCATTAACAAATTCTAATGAAATAGGTTAGTTTACTGAACACCCTTTTCTAGATATTCAAAAACCACAAGTCGGACCACTGTTCTTTTTGTTTATACTTTATTTGATATAGCTGTATTCAGGCAAACACTGAACGTTGGCAATCTCCATAACTTCCTGTGTCTTCAACACAGAGCTCCAGAGTCAACAGGTGTCAAGAAACCATTGCCAAACTAAACTTGAAGGTAAGTTAAAGGAATGACAAGACATCACAGAAAATCAAAGTTCCAGCTTAGAATGGAAACACTGACTTCATGAGCCACCACAACTCAATTAGTTAATGGTTTCACAAATAGTCTTGAATATGTACCATGTGACATGCACAGGGTGAGATCTCAAGTTTGCAGTAATGAACATGAACAAATCAAATCCTAATTTCATGGGGTTTAAAAGCTAGTGGAGATGTGGTTGGTACAGGCATGAAAAAGATCACACATATGAGTAAAAGTGTACTTACAAACCAAAATACGTAGGAGAAAACGAACATGATTTTAAGACAGAATACAAAAAAGCACACACAGCCAAATCTGGGGATTAGGGAATGTTTATATAAAGGAGTAAAGGAGTGAAAGTCAAGCTAAAATAAGCGAAGGGAAAAGATCGAGAAAAGACTTTTCTAGACAGAGTCTAAAAGGCATATAAAACTCCCTGGGTAGGGATCTAAGGAACAGAAAAAAGACCAGTATGCCTTCAAGTCAGACAAAGTTTGAGATTGATGTGAGCCGAGGATAGAGAGATGCACAGTGACCAGGCAATGCATGAAGAATATGCTTGAGACATGCTTTCATGTAAGATGTTTATCTTTCCTGCAAGAGTCAATGGCAGTCTCTAAAATGTTGTACGTGTGTAATAGAAGGTCAGCATTAATCCTGGGTTTTATAGCGCTCATTCTAGTGACAACCTAGAAGACAATATAAGAAGATGAGAATAAATGCAGTGAAGTCAACTAGGAATATATTACAGTATTTTAAATAGTAGATTGTGTTAGCTTGTACTGGCATCATGAAGGTATTAAGGAGAAAAAGTCATATTTTAATGATATTTATGAGAAATGATGTGCAACACTTGGTTATGACTTGATAATGGGGAGTGAAAAAGGAGTATGGAAAATAGCAAAAGCAAATGTGGAATAAAAGGCATATTAGAGTTCTGAGCAGAGATTGGAATGGATATAAAAAGTTGGGAGATCTGTATTGCTGAAATACAGATCATGATTGGAAGAATGGGTTTGAGTAACTGTGATTAGAGAGAGAATATAAACTAAGAAGAGCCTTGAGAAAGCTTTTGTTTTCAGTATTTCATTACCAGCTATAAGAAAAAAGTGACTAATAAGAAATGGCCAGGCAAGTAGAAGTAAAAATACCAGAAATGTGCAGTATAATGGAAGCCCATGGAAGACTGGAGTAATGAATACGATTAAGAATTAAATTAAACCAATTATGAAAAGTGTCCTTTGGATTCAGCAACATGGAGAAGATTGCTAACCTTGGGGAAAGTTATTTCCGGAGTGGTAGAAGAAGAACCAAACTTCAGTAAATCAATAAAGCAAATAAAATAAGGACAAAAGTATAAAGAATTTTTTAAAGTTTGGCTGAAAAGTAAAATGAGTGACCAAGAAAAGTATATGGAATCAAGGACGAAACTTGAGCATGTTTATGTATCTGTGAAAAGGATTCACTGAAGGTGCATTGGGTGAAAATTTTTCTAAAATCTGGATGAGATACATCCAAAGCACAGGAGACAAATTACATTTAGACCTGAGAAAGAAAACTTAATGTATACATAAAAATGAAAGAAGTAATGATAGGTAATAATTTCATAACTTTGTGGTTTTGTAGTGGTACACAGAAAATGATAGCTTTGATTGCTTCTGGGAAGTAGAATGAAATATTGTTGGGTGTTGAAGGAGTTAAAGAATTGAGAAGAGATTCCAAGATATGTCCCAATCTCTGGGAAGTCTCTACAAGTAGGTGAGGCAAAGTTGAGTCCATGCAATTTGACACAACAGAATCACGCTGGTATGGGATTTTCCCACTTGTAAATGACTTTCACAGATGTCATAAAAATGATCCCAACCAGTTTGTTCGGTTAAAGCTCTCCATCTGGCATGAGGTTTTCTCTGTAGCCGCACGTCTTAGATAAATTCATATTTTTATGGTTAGCAAATCTCCAAAATACTGATGGTTTTCAAAACGAGTGCTTTGCTGAATAGCCTTCCTTTTCTTCTTTTGTTGGAAGTGTGTTCTCCCAGTTTCTTTGACTCTGCCTGACCATTCATCAAAGTACTCTGCCTTCTCAGTTCTCAGGAATTTACTTTTAAGAAAGAGGGACACTTTCTCTTGTCTTCTTTGTGCATTTAATTGACCTCTATTACTCTCCATGACAAATATAATACATCTTTCTCAAAGCTTTTTGTTTTTGTTTTTGTCTTTGCTTTTGTTTTGTAAAGAAGCCTTTTAAAGCCTCCCATGTTTGAAAAGAGCCAAGTAAACCAGGAGGTGCTATAATATCTGGGAGGAATGGATCCCAAAGAAAGATTTAGCCGTTTTAAAACAAATTAAATCTATTTATACATCTCCACATCTACATCTATTTTTTTTTCTTATTGGCCTAGGTAATGCAAATAAATTGGATCTACATTTTGCATCTAAACCATAGAGCTAAATATCTTCTTTAGAAAGAAATGAATATTGATTTTGTTATTCTTAAAACCTAGGCAGAAGGAATTTTAAAAGTGTTTAGAGAACCCAACCTTTAAGATATGTTAAAATCTCTAAAGTAGAAACGATATTCAGTTTTTGTCAATTAACAAAACAATATAAATAAATTCCTTTATTAATAATATGCCAATATCATAGTACTTTGCTAACACATCAAAAATGTTTGAGGCCAATAATTTTAAAACTATCTTGAAACCCAATTTTAAACAACATATGTATATGAGGAAGTCATATAAATAAACAGAAACAAATGTTATGAGTACACACTATAGTGCTATCTTTTCAAAGTATACTGTTCATATGCTAACTTAAAGATTAATATAATATTATGTTTTTGTAGGGAGACTAGAGGGATATTTTCCATAAGTGTGCAAAATATTATAACCATCTATTAATAGAACTTTTTAGTGTTTTGATAAGTACTAAATTATATCTGTGGTAGGACTTCCTTGATATTACAGCATTACCATGATAAGAAATTATCAAGTACCTATTTTTAATGAGGTTTTCGCTTCTAAAATTATCTAAGATGATATATTGATTATGCTTCTAGACTGAAAAATGGCAAGAAAATAATTCTTATACATGAAATTGAGACTTTGGTCAGCAAATTAATAGTTTGCATCTACGATGAGGAAAAAATTCTGGAGCCAGAAATTCCAGTCTCATGTACTCCATGCTACAGCTGATAAGAATAACAGTGTAGTGCCATGTTTTTCTTTCCCTTCCAAAAATGAATCCACTCTGTCGTCAGTTAGTCCATCACACATCAGTAGGTACTGTGATTAGTAGGTACTGTACTGAATGTTGTGCTGTGCAAACTGAATTTAGACATAGTCTTATGTCCTCAAAATTTTGTAATCTAATAAATTGTAATTATTTCTTCCCATTGTCTTCTGTGTCATACAAGAGGAGAATGATCTCAAAACTCAACTAAGATTTCTTGGTAATCACTTAAGCTTCCTTAGCATTACTTGGTGTCAAGATTTTCTATTTCCCATTATAAATAAGAGATGTGAGTATTAAAGAGGTTAAGAAAATTATCAAAGAGCAAAACATCAGTAAGGAAAAACCCAGGATTAAAAAACAAGTCTTTGGTGTCAAAATAATAACATCAAGTGCCATTAAATGTTAGCTACCTGTAAACATTAGATACACATGTTATGAAGCCTCTGTCAGCATCTCTCTTTTCCATTCCTCCCTGAAACAACCCTACACCTTCTCAGAGCTCCTAGCCTAAAAACTTCTACTAATTACAAATCCTAGCCAGGACTCCCATTATCACACAAATATTCGATCCAGGCAGGAAGCAATGTCAGTTGCACATAATTCTCCACAAAATAAATTCAATTTAGTATAGCATTTCAGAATCGTAAAGACCTGAGGGCCAACTTTGGTTTAGAGGCTGTTCGCATTACTACAACAAAGCATTTGCTATCACAAAGGACTAGCAAATTTTATAAAATATTAAAAACTATCAATAGCGTGCCCCCCAAATACACATAACCCTAAAGTGCCCTATCTCCACTTGTATCCAAGGAGATTACAAACCACAGAGAATAGATTGAATTTGCCTTGCACAGTCTATTTACACAGGAAAATTTTATTCAAGACCTGGAACTGCTCTTGGCACCTGACTGAGATGCAGAAATATTTCCCTCATGCTTTGATCATGTACGGCATTTCACACATGGCTGCTCATCCAATCCCACAGTGTGCCAGATCTCTCAGAATCCCTTGAATTTCTTCAAAACCTATGTGTGTATACTTGATAAGTTCGGAGCGCTGGAATAGAAATGGCCCCTTAATGCAGAGTAGTAAATCTACACAGAGCTGGGTGAAGTGTTTTATCAGCTGGGATTTTCCTACACACTCTTTTCCACCCTTTTACATAGCAATACAGACTCAGGGAACACAAGAATATTAATGCCTGGGCAAAACATCTTCCATGTAGGTGTAAAATGAATATTGAATATGGCAAATGAAAAACAGAGAATAGGGAACACACACTAAACCTGAGTGTCATTTATTTTCTAAAACCATGTTCTCAATATGATTATTCCTAGTGCAGTTTGAAAAATAGCTCTGCAAGCTTTTTGATACCCATAAAATAAAAATTTAAATGGAAATAAAACATAATAAGATCTAGAAGTACATTACACTATCATTTTGACACTGCATTTGTTTAAAAATTCTATGTCTATGTCCAAACATGTTTTGGATTAGATGCTCTCTCAGGCTCTCTGAGACATAGACTAATAAAAAGCATATATTAATTCAAGACCTATTACATATAACTTGTATTAAATATGTCTCTTACCTCTGAAGGACAGGATAAATTTAATCTTATCTATATTGATGGGTGTGTTGCTCTGCAGTTATTCTGTAAATCTGAGCATTATTCTGCTCTCATCTTAATAGTGAACACATTACTGATAGCATTTTTCATTATGCATTTTATCTCGTGAAGGCATTTCATACAAACAGAAGACACTTCCCATGAAAATACTTTATTTTTAACCTACAGCAACATATCTTAAATATGGGCAATTTTAACCAAACAAGCTATAAAAAACTTCACAAACTGCCAGCAGTTACACCCTCACTGATGTGTTCATTTTCTTACTTTCCAGGGTTGCAAGGGTTAACAAAACCACTTAGATGAAAACATTGTACAGTTGCTGATGGATGGCACTTTCAATTAAAGAAGTTACAGGAAATAAGAAGTAATTAGGTGCTATTCCATTCACCATAGCAGCAGGCATGAAATATTAGACTAGCTGACCGAGAACTGTTCACCTCTAAGAACTCACCTAATTAAATATATTATTTGGAGATATATTTCTTCAGGGCATAAAAGTTCGTTCCTTAACAAAATGGCAAAAGTGATCAAATATAAATGAAGTTACAAAACAAATGGCACTCTTATGCTTGAGATTAAAGGGTGCTCATGGCTAGAGACCAGAAATATATACAATCAACGATTATAATGGTGTATTTTTGAGTCTTTCTTTCATCACAGAAATACTGCATGATAACTTGGTTTTCTCTGGAATTTCAAGAGTTGGGTTTGTTACTTAATTTTTTTATAACAATCCCGTGGGTACAGAGTCTGCTCTTAGAGTTTTGCTCATTCTTCATGAAATTTGATCTGAGTCCCTTCTTTGACAAGTTCTCAGCATGTTTTCCATCTGGGTTTTTAATCTGGGTAATGATCCCATTTCATTTCTCTAGACTCTGCCGAAGCTTTTTTCTTTGTCATATCTAGTTTATCTAGACCTGTTATTCTCAACGAAGGCTAATTTTCCTTGCCGGGGGACATTTGGCAATGTCTGGATATAATTTTGGTTGCTATGACTGGAAGGGTGTTACTGGCATCTAGTGGATGGAGGCCAGAGATTCTGTTAAACAGCCAACAAGGTACTGGACAGTCCCCACAACAAAAAATTCTCCAGCAAAAACATACTAATAGTGCCAAAATTGAGATACACAGAACAAGACTTAGATTTCTCCATTTCCTTTCCAAAATGGTTGATAATTAAAAGCATATTTGTAAAAAAAGAAAACAGAAACAATAAGTGAAAAAGGGAGGAATAATGCATGTTCTTCTATTCAGGTTATTAAAATCCAGCATACTCTGGAAAGTCAAACTTTGCAAGGAAGCATATATTTTGCTGATTTAAATGTTATTTCTATTCATGTGCATAGAGAAAAATAAACACAATATACCCATGTAGCTCAAAAAAAAAAAAATTAAAATGGGCAGACTTAGGTAACCAGCACCCAAGTCAAAAAACAGAATGTTGCCAGGACCAGAGGACCATCCTTCTAACTTGGAATATTCAACTTACTCCTTTCTGAGTTCTAGATGTATATATAAAACTGCCATTTGACAGTTGAATACATCTATTAATTTTAATGAAAAGTTAGAGGGAAAATGTTTCTTTAGCAAAATCCTTAGTCAGAAAAAAAAGTTTAGTAAGGTTGAGATTTGATTAGAATAAGAAGGGGCATGATAACAGAAAAACATTAAGTTAAAAGACTATTGAACCACCACCTTTTTAAACACAACCACATGGCTATGTGTTTAATGTATTTACAGTTTTTGTATCACCACAGATTGTACCCTAGTATAAAGTCTTTCATATATAAAGCTATACTGTACTGATTTAATTCTTAAAAATCAAATTTGTGCATTTATCACTTTAATAGATACCAACAAATTTCTCTCCAAATAAAGCTACATTCCCATTTTTCTCTATAATATACAAGGATACTTTTCTCTATATTCCCCACAATTGTATTATCATTACATGATATTCCATGAAACTATTGCATGCAAACCATGCCCAATTATATGTATTGGATTTTAATGATCTGAGGTTAAGTAAGAAGTGTTCAGACTACATATTTCTATAATTTCACGTAGTCCACTTAAAATACAAAGCACATGTAAGTATATACAAAGATATGACTACCTAAGTATAGATGTATACCAAATTACTAAAATCAGTTCATGAGATCATCAGTGCAAGGAAGAAAAGGAAAGTAGACTGTGTTATAGCAGGTAGTCTCAGCACTTGCATAGCTATGTGAGTAACTGAAACTTAAAAATTAAACAAAAAAATCCAGCAAAAGTTGATCTGTATCAAGAAAGGGATATTCCAACAGAAACTGATGAAGCTCACAGAAATTGTTTTGGAACTCTCTCTTTAGCCCTATGGGTTAAATGTTATTTCAATTACCTTAGGGAAGAGAAACAGGAGACTGATACCAGAAACCATAATCTTCATTCAGTTTTATTTTAGTACATTTATCATGCTGTGGTGCATTCTTATTAAAAATTTGCTCTATAAAAAGTATCCAGCTGCAACTTTGTGGTTTTAGCCGACGAGATCACAGAAATTGTGTCTCAGCTCATTTAGCCTATTATTCTAGTAGGATTCATGTAAAAATACAAGTATAGGGAGAGGTCATTGTGGGTAAGTATTCCCTACAGCGACTTTGTACCACATACAAGCTGGAAGCTAGGGAATAAATGTTATTTGGTCAGATCTGTTTGGGAATATAGGGTTAAGCAAAATTAAACAGGTTGCTATACTATAGATGCCTAGCACACAATATGCAATAAAAGTCCCTTAGGGAGTATAAATGGAAACTATTAGGCTCATTTTGAAGAAGGATACAAGAGATGATCCTTGGGTTGACATAACAGGAATTTCGAGGTGTAAAATCAAGCCATGAGGACATTGAGCTGTAGCTTGCTAAAAAGCAATAGCAGTGCCTTACAAGGTGGTGTAAGTTGTTTCTGGGTACTTACAAGACTAGGAGAAACAGCAGGCAGTAAGTTTGCTCTTCTAGCTCCTCTAAACTGGAAAATAATTTAATCCATGTGATCTGCCAAGACCACTGAGCCAGATGTGCCAACTGGTGAAATCAGGAAACTCAATAGCGATCCATTTCTTCCCTACAAACTTCTCCTTCTATTTACCTTTGTGTGTGTGTGTGCTTATTAGTCACTTTTGGAGTAAACCAAAATAAAAGCAAGAGATTTGAAGACTTGCCAAGGAGTTTAGTTCTCTGAGATTTGAATCATAAATCTCTGGGCTTTTGTGGATCACTTATTTCAAAGAAAGAGAGAATGTATGCAACATTATACACACTTTTTAACTGCTTATTGGCCATACATCTCAAGCAAGCAGTTGAGTACACGTGAAGAAATGATGCCAAAGATTAATATTGAAGAAGTGTTGACATAATAGAAAAAAATGTGGAAGCTAATCTTGATAGACCATACTGACTATTAGTAGAAAAGGAGACATAGAAATAGAGTTTATGTGCTTGGTTTGAAAAATGCTAGGTCAGTAAAATATTCCTTCTGTTTTAGTATATATGATTTACATAAATCTGCAGAATATTTCTGTTCTCTTTTTTCTTATTTTGAATGATTTCACCCACGTATTATGATTCTGCTTTTAAACTTAGCCTTGATGTGGTCAAACAAAACATTTTTTTTACTTGCACAGTAGATAAACATCAATTAAAGCATCACACAGCACTACCATCTTTCCTTATTATTGTCATTGATTTTGCTTCATTTGAGACTAGTCTATTAACTCAAATGTCAAACCTGCCACTCAAACTTCAACATTAATTTCAGGGCTTTAGCTCACATACAAGAATCATGCTTCTGTTCGTTATTAAAAAAAAAAAAACACTACCAAAAGCATGATCATTTTAATTGATTTAAGCATTAGTAAAGTCTATTGATTAGTGGGAGATGACTGTTTGCTGAGATACAGTATTGGTGACAGGTGAAAGTAAAATGACCAAATGTTTTCTAGAAATACTGATTACATAAGCATCTGTATGACTAGAATATGGTTACATATTTTGGTCATGAATCCTTACATAGCTAAAGAAGGTGATTAGATCTCAATATTTGTTAATCACTCTAAATATGAGTATAATAAGGCTGAGACCTCAACACCATCTCAGGCTTTTTCTCATTGGAAGAGAAATACACACACAATGGCAGTTGAGTGCCTTAGCTAATTAACCCCAATGCCGTAAGTCCTTGAAAACCGATATATTGAGTCCCCCCTATAATGTCTTAACCTAAAATAAAAACTGAATCCCAAGACAAAAAAATCATTTTGGTTGTTAGAGTGTCTAATCAGATCAGAATCACTGGGATAAAGCATTCTCACACAGGTCTTCTAGAAGCAGAAGGCTTCTAGAATATTGCAGATTACTATCTGATTGCCAGAAGAATACTTTGGATTTCAAGAAGGCTCAAACTATTATGGAAAGAGATGCATATTTATACTGCTGCTACATATGAAGATCAAATTCAAATTCCTATTAACATGAATACTTTCTGCATTTGTATAACTTTTATGTTATTTTTTTTTCCATCAATTCATTTACTTTAGAAGTATTTGTTGAATGCAGATTGCTTGCCTGGTGTTTTCCTGGGTGTACAGTTCCCTGAGCTCACCTCATGGAGCCTAGCTTGATTAGACAAATATTACAAAACTTTTTAAATAAGTACATAATGACAAAGTGTGATAAATGGCAGTAAAGAAATGTATAGAGAGTATTAGATGAATAATTAAATAATAAGATGGGAATCTCTTCTATTCTGTTTGATTTTAGGCACATTCCCAGAGTGGTAATATATAAGTTGGAATATAAAATATGAAGAGAGAATGAATATTTCAAGAGAATAAGCATGTTCCAAATTTTTTAATTGAGAAAAAAACCCTGCATATATAAAAAACTCAAAATAAGTATCCAAGGGGAGTATATTGTGGTAGGAAAAATATGGCATTCAAGGTTGAAGAATAGCACAAGGGTTAAATCAGTAAGGCTGTGTCCAAAATGTTACATTATAACTTAGTGAAAAAGGAATATTGTGAATAGGTTTTAAGAATGAGAATTATATAATCTCGGTTAAAAAATGTTTCAAAAAATTCCTGTGGCTTCCTTGGGTATATTGCAAGACTGAAAAGTTTAAATGTAAAATCAGAAAAACAAACATCCCTTTCAAAGAAGGGCAAAAGACCTGAAAAGGGATAAGTCACAAAAGAATATATGAGGAACAAATGATGTGATGCTCAACAAAATTTTTGAAAGAGAAAGGAAAATTAAAATCACAGTAAGATACAGCTATATACCTATGGGAAAGGCTAAACTCCTCCCAAATTCCTGACAATAACAAATAGAAATGAGGTTGCAGAGCAAAAGGAACTCTCATTCTTGATGATAGAAGTGCAAAATTATACGTCACTTTGAAAGACAAATAGGTAGATTTGCTTCATATTTTTTAAAGTTATGCTTAGTCTTGCCTTACAACTTAACAATTATACACTTAAGTAGTTTTCTAAAAAATTTAAAATGTATGTTCACACAGAAACCTATACATGAAATTTTATACCAGTGTTATTCATAATCACTAAAACTGGAAACAACCAAGATGTGCTTCAACAGACAAATAAATGAACCAATTGAGGTACATCCATAGACCTTCATCAACAAAAAAGAAAAAACCTGCAAATTCACCTGACATGGATTTATCCAAAATGCATCTTGCTAAGTTAAAGAAACCATATCAAAAAGGTTTTACATTTGCATGATTTCTTTTATATAACATTCTTTAAAATTCAAAGACACGGTATAGCAAACAGATCAGCGGCTGCCAGGGATGAGTGGAGATGGGGAGGATAAGATTGCCAGAGATGAGTGTGGGTAGGGAGGATGACTGATTGACTACAAAGAGAACACACAGTAATTGCTAGGTGATGGCACTGTTCTCATGGTAATGACGTGATGGGTTCATAGCTGAGTACATTTATCAAAACTCAAAGAACCATACGTCACGAAAGTGAATTTTAATGTGTGCAAACTAACACACGTGCACACACACACACTCACAGGGGATTCGGTGTGGAACACAACAATTGAACCTAACCCTACTAAATTGTACGACACAACGACACTGAAAAGGTGGGATAGAGAGGCATCAGCCTAAGTTACCTTGGAGAATGATGTTTTGATTGGGAACAGTAATGGCAAAGATAAACTGTCCATAAACAATGTGAAGAGTAATTCTAAGAGCGCTAGGAACAGCATGTTTGGAAAGTTTTCATACTGTGTATGGCAAAAATGCATCATATTTGTAAGGATTAAGCTCCCTTTTCAAAATTAGTGGATTAGCTAATCAGAAGCAGAACTATCATTGTAAAGAGCTCAACTACCTTAATATATACAAAACACTTTGAACTTGTGCAGTGATGTGCTTAAATTTATCACCCTGGTTATGATCTCAAAAAATTATGCTATCATAGTTAAGTAGACTGTGAGGAGTTGAGAAGAAATTAAGCTGCTGGCACTGTTTTAGGCACGAATATCAGAAATTCATAGACTTCTGTTAATTCAACACTGTGATTTTAAATATCCTGTGGTTTAAAGACAAATGTTATCTAAAACTGCAAAGAAAAGCAAATAGAGGATGAATATTTACAACAAAAAGAACATTCTAGAATATATCTGCACTATATTAAAAGAAGAAGAAAGAAGAGGAGGAAGAGAGGGTTGGAGGAGTTCAGAGAGAGGGGGGAAGGGAGAGAAGAAAGGAGGAAAAAACAATATGAACATGATTCAAGAAAACAGATTAATCAGATAAAATAAATGGTGTGAAATGAAGATGAAATAAAAAGCATTAAGGAAAAATACTAAAAAGGAAAATTGTAACCTCTATTAAAAGCAATAATGAGAAACAAGCCAATAATTTAAAACAATGAAGGAAATGATAACTATTAAGGAGGAAAAAACAGTCAAACCAAATAAGAGATTGTCTAAGAAGGAAGTAGATTAAGTTTTTTAAATGTGTTGGAATTCATATCACTGGAAGAAAGGAAATTAACATTTGCATGTCATTTACTAAACTGTTTATGAGAAACTTTAGCAATTTATATCCTTATCAACAATATAATATATTTATTTTATTTAAACTTTTTTCATTTTTATTTAGACATAACTGGCAAATAGGAATTATATAGATTTAAGGTGTACAACTTGATGTTTATATATAGTGAAATGATTACTATAATCAAGCTACATAATTAATTTCCATTACCTCAAATATGTTCCTTCTTTCTGTCTTAATTTTTTAATTCCTATACCTAAACTACTTTGACGAGGAACATGGCATATCATATTCATGCCTTTACTGATAAAATGAATATTAATATTGATTTATAAAATAGTAATAACAATAGTGATATTATCAATAATAGTTGACTGCTTAAAATGTGCCAGGTTTCATTACCTTGTTTGATCTTTCTTATAAAGTAAGAAGTTGATACTATTATTATTCTTACATTTTACATTAGCCATTAATATTTAAAAAGATCAAGTAACTTGCCCATGGTTAATCTTCTACATGTAGTGCAGCTGCGATTCAAACTTGTCTCCTCTTAAATCAGAGCTCTAAAATTTTAATTCAGACTGCTTCTTGCATAAATTATTTAAATATTAATGACATTATCATTTCTCATTTATGAGTATAAAAAGCTATTCTTCAGGTTATTGTTTTAAATTTTAATGTTTTCAACTATATCTAACTTTTCTTACATTATATTTATGACTAGTACACCTCTTGTCATCTGATTAGGCTAGAATACACCTAAAGTTTTTTAAATGATTTTAATACTTTAAGCTCTAAACATATCTATTTAAGAAAACACATCTGACATTTATTTAAATGTATGCTGTGAAGTTAGGATATAAATTAATTATTAATAATAGATTAATTTCAGTGCTATTTAATGTATCACACATTAACTTCCAATTGATTAGTAATTCTTGCACAGAATTTATTAAATTATTTTAAACCCAGAATTTTGTCTGAGCAATTATATACCATTGATCAAAATATTAGCTTATGTGCTCCAGTGACTATGTAATACAGTTTTCAACTATATTTTAATATTTGGCAGATCAAGTACCCTGATATACTTGTCTTTTCAAAATACTATGTGCCTCATTTACCTGGTTTTTCCCCCCCTGCAGAATAAAGCTGGATTAAATCCTGAAATTGACCCCAACTATAATATCAGCATTCTTAAGCACTTTATTATATTGCCTTTTCTATGAGAATAACAGATAGATTAAAAGACATATGCACACATACCGAGTATACATATTTTTGTTAATATATTATATATACAGGAAAAAAACACAAAATATACATGTACCTACATTAATTATTACAAATCAAAAAACCGTGCCGTTCAGGAACATTTTCTTGTTCTCCTTCTCAATCATGACCTTTCCTATTCCCCAAAGGTAACCATTATCTTGACTTCTAAACCTGTAGATTAGTTTTGTCTGATTTTCACATTGTATATGCCATCTGTAAATGTATTAACTGTGTTAATTGGTAGGACTACCACAACCCAATAGCACAGGCTGCGTGACTTCAACAAAAGAAACTTATTTTCTCATAGTTCTGGAGGCTAGAAGTCCAAGGTCAAGATGTGAGCAGGATTGGTTTTCTCTCAGTCCTGCCTCCATGGCTTGCAGATGGCCACTTTCTCACCTGGTTTTTGTCTCTGTGACACATCTACACTATCTTTATAGATATTTTCTACACTATCTTTTAAAATTTTTTTAAATTTTCAAATTGTGGGGTACAATTCAGGATTGGTTATACAAACATTCACCGTGCAGGTACCCCTGTTGATGAGGTGTGTCCCCCCGCCCCAGTCAGATTTCAACTATTGTCATTCCCACCTCCCCATCTCCCCCATCTCCCACTGCAGTTTCCAACTGCTGTCAATCCTTTTCTTATAGTATTACGGTAGTTGTTCATGGTCCACTTATGAGTGAGAACATGTGATACTCAGTTCTTTGTTTCTGTGAAAAATCACTCAGTATTGTAGACTCTAATTCCATCCACGTTGCTGCAAAGTTCAGATTTTGTTCTTTATGGTTGCATAATATTTCATCATATATATGTACCAAATTTCTTTGTAACATTCCTCTTTTGATCCACGACATGATTGGTTCCATGTTCTTGCTATTGTGAACAAGGTTGTGATAAACATACATTGTGCAGGTATCTTTTCTATAGAGGGATTTGAGTTCTTCCAGGTATATTCCCAGCAGGGGGATTGCGGTATCATATGGAATATCGATTTTTAGAACTTTTAGAACCGCCACACTGATTTCCACAGAGGCTGTACTAGTTTACACTCCCACCAACAGTATAGAAGTGTTCCCATTTTGCACATCCTCTCCAGCATTTGTTATTTTTTGAGTTATTGATGATGGCCATTCTGACTGGAGTTAGGTGGTATCTCAGTATAGTTTTAATTTGCATCTCCTTGATGACAAATGAGTCTGAACATTTTTTCATGTATCTGTTGGCCACTAGTATGTCTTCTTTTTGAGAAGTGTCTGTTCATATCTTTTGCCCACTTTGCAACAGGGTTGTTTGTTTTTTTTTTTTTTTTTTTTTTTCTTTTCAGCACGTTTGAGTTCTTTGTAGATCCTAAATGTTAGGCCTTTGTCAGACATGGAGTTGGCAAATATTTTTTCCCAGTCTGTGGGCTGTCTCCTTGCCCTCTTGATGGTTTCTTTGGCTTTGCAGAAGCTTTTCAGTTTGATGAGGTCCCATTTGCCTATCTTATCTCTTATGGCCTGGGCATTTTGGGTTTTGCTCAGGAATTGGTTGCCAGTTCCAACTTCCATTAGGGTGTCTCCTGCATTTTCTAAGGTTCTTATATTTTGAGGTTTTATGTTTAGGTCTCTGATCCATTTAGAGTTAATTTTTGTGTATGAGGATAGGTAGGAGGTCTATTTCAATCTTCTGATCAGCCAGTTTTCCCAGCAGCATTTACTCTACACTATCTTTATAGATATTTTAATAATTTATCTATATATCTTATCTATGTTATTTTGTAATAGGCATTTTTGTTTGATATTTGACTTCCTTCCTCAACATTAGGTTTGTGAGGAATAAATGTTGATCTTTTTAGGTGCAATTAATTCATTTTCATTGTTGTGTACTACTCCATTTTATGAAAGGGCCACACCTTTAATTTGTTCTATTTCTAGTATATGTTTCATTTTTCTCCAATGTTTGCTCTTAAGAATACTGCAGCTATGTGCATGTGCATGATTTTGGTTGTTTATATATATATATGTTGGTTGTCAGGGGTTCAAAGAAGGGGATGTATTAGTGAAACATAGAAGAAATTTTAGGGCTTCAAAATTTTTTGTAGGTTAGTATATTATACGTACAATAAATTAAGCATGTCTAGAACCATAAAACTTTAAAACACAGAGTTTAACATATGCCTATAAATCTTCATTTACTACTGAATTTTATTTGTACTATTTATTTTATTGTCATCTTTTCACTTCTTAGTTTTTGTTGGAACAGTCTGCAATCTGTTAGTATAATCCTTATAATTTTCTACTATTACCTTATTGATTGTCCAAGAGGTCATCACATGCATACTTATTACAGTAGTAAGTACAAAAGTTTTAGAATACTTTGACTCTATTGTTACCCTTTTCTCTCTCTCTTTTTCTCTCTCTCTCCTTCTCTCTCTCTCTCTCTCTCTCTCTCTCTCTCTCTCTCTACATAGATTATAGCTCACTGCAACGTTGATCTCCTGATCTCAAGCAATCCACCCACCTCAACCTTCAGAGTAACTGGGACTACAGACATGCCACCTTGTTTGGCTCATTTTCACAAATATTTTTAAAGTTACTTTTTTAGAGATGGGGTCTTGCTATGTTGCATAGGCTGAAACTTTTTTCCGTTTTCTGACTTACATATTATTTTTTCATTATATATCTATTTTAATGTCCAGCATGCATTATTACTATTGTATTAGTCAATATTAATTAATATTTAAATTTAAATTTCCTGTTGCTCTTTATTTTCTTACTGCCACTCCAAGATTTTACAGGGCTGTCTTCCAGACTACCTCTACAAGACAAACCTGGAGTTCTGCCATAGGCATGCCTGCATAATGAAGATAGGAATCTAAGGATAGCCTTGATTGTTTATTTTTCTCTGTGAAGCAGCTTTAAGAATATTTATTATGTATCGTAAACGCCAACCTCTGGTAAATTTGGCCCTGCACATATCAGATTCTTATCAACTGAGCTACCGAATCAAGAGAGTTTGAAGGTTCTTGCCACAGTACAAAGAAGTTCGAATGCACGTCCTCCAAGGGTATAAAAACATTGGTGGTTATTTTTGTAGATGTATTGAGTCTAGAAAATAGAGCTAAGAAACATCTTTGTATAATATGACTATGTAATTTTTATTATTGCATATGTGTCCTTTGAGAAGAAATGTTACTTTGTTTGTTTATTGATGCCATGTCCAAAATAAGGGGGGAGGAGGGAAGCCAGTAGATACAGCACATTCTTATTAACACTAAAGAACAAGCAAAAACTTCCTTTGAAATAGCAACTTTTTTCCTTGTTGTTGTTTTAAGTTATTTTATATAGTATACTTGTGACTGGATGAAGTTTTGTATCCCCATAGTCAGGGTTGTTCCTGCTTAGCCTGGCATTTGCAATCCATTTAATCATAGGCATAGGTGTTCAACTGCATCAGAAAGAAGCTGGTTACAGACTAGAACAAAGATACCTGTTGAGTTGTTGAAGGGATTTTAGCTCACATCAGACACAATAGTCTGAAGGCAAAGAACTTTTGATTTGCAATAACTAGGCACTTAAGAGAAAGAAAACTTTGCTTTGAATTTCAAAAGGGGTCTGGCTTGGCTTGACTCCAGGGAGCCCATGAGACTGAACCTGGATTTCTGGGCAATGAGGTTATTCACAGACAGAGAAGAACACAGAACAGGGCATGAGATCAGTTTTCCTGCTTCTAAGAGAACCATGTATATGGTTCAAAAAGTGTCTGAGTGAATAGAAAGAACTTAAGAAAGAAGAAAAAGGCATTAAACCTAAGCTGGCTTAAAACAGTCTTCCTCGACTCCCATTCAGTCTTTAATTTTTGAGGTTCTGGCATATGGAAACTGACCTGATAGGTTTAAGGACTTGTGAGTTGATGGTGGTAGGCTTCACTTTGCCTGAAATCCTTGGGCAGGTAGACCCTCAATGGTCCTTCACCCTGTGGATATTGGCCAAACAGAAGAGAAATTGTGGTGAAGCTGGTCCTGAAACAGAGTATCTGACATTGTGTTCAATTTCCTTCATCATGAAGTCTTGTCTGAATTCTACATTGTGTGAAGTGGGTCCAAAAGTTCCTGATGGAGGATCTAGAATATAGCTGAGAGTGCCACTGGGTGGGTGGATTGAGAATGGGGAGGAATACCTTTTAGCTAAGCATCTAGGATTTCTGGACCAGAGAACAGTTGGTTGTTAAGGTAAACAGGGGACCTGTGTCACTGTAATACTTGGGGCAGAGGCCTAGACAGGTGATAGAGATGCAGGCAGAAATGGCCAATGTCCCAGGCACAAGTACCACACATTGCCTTGATAAGAAGTGTAATCCTGAGTCACCACTACAGTGGCTGCAGTGGAAACAGAGGCAACACGGGCGGAGAGTGTCCCCACAACACTGTCCATAAAATGACAGAGTAAGGACATGTATAACCAGATGGCATTGCCCAGTTACCAGGATGCTGTATATGCTTCCACTGAACCCAGATTCCATCAAGGGAAAAGAGAAGGAAAGAATTAAGGAATGAAAACTAAAAATAGTAACTGGACACAGTGATTCATGCCTGTAATCCCAGCACGTTGGGAGGCCGAAGCAGGAGGGCTCCTGCTTGGTCCCAGGAGTCTGAGAGCAGCCTGAGCAACACAGCGGGACACTGTCTTTACAAAAAATGCAAAAAAAACAAACAAAACAAAACTTATCTGGGTTGGTGACATGGACCTGTAGTCCCAGCGACCTGGGAGGCTGAGGTGGGAGGATTGCTTGAGCTCAGGAGGAGGTCAAGGCTAGGGAAAGCTGTGATCCTGCCGTTGCATTTGGGCCTGGGCGATAAAGTCAGACCCTGACTCCAAAAAATAAAATAAAATAAAATAAAATAATTTAAAAAAGAAAGAAAAGAAAAAAGTAAAGAAAACTAAAAACACTATTTGTCTCAAAGGGACTGAAATAACTTTAAAGTAACCAAGTTAAGCAAGTTTAATTTTATTTTGCTTTGGGGTAGAAATTATTATTCAAAATCTAAGTGAATAATTCTAAGACAGAAATAAATACAGTTGCACCTTTTGCATATTTAAGTGTCAAGGTTATTGATACAAATCTGCTCTTATCCTTTTAAAAGGAGGAGCCAGCAATATCAAACTCACTGTGCGGGCCATAGCACATTGTGTATGAAAATGTCCCTCAGATTCTACACTGAAATGTGTGGTGGATCCTGACCCCTTGTTTTCCAGTTGACTTCCAAATGCAGTAGAGCCTCACCTAACTTCAGTGAGAAAAAAAAAACGAATAATTTGCTTTGTTTTATTCTCCAATATTGCAGTATATAGTCATTTATTCAGACATATAGGAAGTGTCTGGAAATCATATTATGAATTCCTTTAACCTTCATTTTGTTCCTTGTTTTTCAAATTTTTTATTTTAAAAAAATTGTTTTTTTTTTCCTAATTTTAAAAACTCTTAGACAATCTTATTAGGTTTATCAAATTTGAATAAAATCCTGAAATGCAAGAATAAACATGCACAGCCAATATAGCAGTCAATTCAAATTCATTTTCCACTTTCAGAACTAAACAATGTACATCGAATTAGCATTAATTGTGAGTCTCTCAGATCATTTCTCATCTTTGATTATGTGTTGTATTCTCTTTTTTGGTTCCTGAAACTAAGATTTTAGTTGCTTATCCATTTCCCTCATTTGTCATTCTGATTTCTTTTTTTTTTTTACTTTTACTAATTTTAATTAAATTTTGCCCCATGAAATGACATTTAATGCTTAAAACTGAAATAAGTACTCCAAAACCTTTCATTTAATTTAATTTCAATAATTCCCTTGCTAAAGACTCAGAATAAGTTTATAGCAAAGTAAAAACTAACACTTGAAAACTAACCCTAAATTTCACCCACGTCTTTAAAATAAAAATTAAAAGGAAAGGAAACTGTTCAAATGCACCCCTTCCTAAACCGATTTGAATTTTTTTTAACAATAATAACAATAAAAATTAAAATTAAAATTTTTCAAACTTTCACTGACTGAAGATAATCATTTAGGATATTGTTCAATTTCCATTTTCTCCTTTCCTTTTAGTGTTCTAAATGTTTGCTACAATGTTTTTTCTTGCTTATCATCTTGATTTTGTGTTTTATAAATTCAAGAAGGTCATCTTTTTTGTGGTTTTTTTTTTTAGTCAAAGATTCACTCTGTCAACCAGGCTAGAGTGCAGTGGCACGCTCATGGCCACTGCAGTCTCTACCTGTTGGACTCAGATAATAGCCTTCCAAGTAGCTGGAACTACAGGAGTATGCCACCACATGCAACTAATTTTTTGATTTGTTTTAGAGACAAAGTCTCACCATGTTGCCCAGACTGGTCTCAAACTTGTGGACTCAGGCAATCTTCTCACCTCTGCCTGGGAAAGTGCTGAGATTACAGGTGTGAGCCATTACGCCCAGCAAGAAGATTATTAATAAGGCTGATTCTTGTGTAGCTTACAATAATAAAAATACATGGAAGCTAGCTAACATCCTCTATTTATAAAGCAGTTTACTGACCTGAACTGAGACAAATGTACAGCTTTATTTTGGTGGAACTGGTGAACACTCTTTCATTTGATTGTCTTTTTAAAATACGTTTTTTGCCAGTCATATTTATTTGCGAACAGAGCGACAACAAACCAAAGTAAAATCTTTATCAGAAGCCTGTGTTTTGGGGACTTTTGACTTAGGCAGGATTCATAATCCTTGGATGTTATTTAGTGTGGTCTAGAGTTTGTTTCCATAATTGAAATGGCTGGAGGAAAGCCTGTCCTACTGCACCCTGACATGGGCCTAAAGATGACAAAAAGCTACTCAAGAAGAAAGTGTGAAGACTCTCCAGTGTTTATAAGGCAGATAATTAAGAACTCAAAGCCCATTCCTTGTAAAACAGCATCTCTCCAGTGTCTAACAGCAGAACTTGATGAGAGGTTTCAATGGAAATATAAGGAAAAGCATCTGAGAGTGCCATATTGAGAAGTGAATGAGAGTGCAGAAAGAGGTCTACATTGCTTATCAATCGATTTTAAAAAATTAAACAAAGAAAATGGAATGGTAGTTTGAAGGGGATAGAGACTCAAGAAAGTTGCCTGCTCCAGAATTGTGCTAGGATAGAACAGGGTGGAGTGCAGTGGCACACTCCAGGGTCTCAGAGCATGCCATCCAGGGTCTCAGAGGCTTAGAACCTCAGAATGTTTTCTTGTTCATGCTACTCACTCATCATATCTGCCCACACAGAAACTCAGGCTGAGGTAGCAGACACGTTCTCCAACATTTCAGGATGCTGTGGCAGTGAAGAAGATAGAGCCCTAGCAATAAAATGCTCAGCAGGTGATGACTTATCTCACTTCTGCATGTACCTCATTGCCTGTCCTGTCATCTGGCCCCACCCAACTATCAGCCACCACAAAGTGCATAGAGAGCTGGAAATGTTTTAAAATGGCACTAGGGATTGGAAGTTGGAGGGACAAGAGACAATAGAGAGAAGACTTAAAAATAGAGAAAGTGGGAGCTCTCAACAGAAAAAAATTCAACAGATACGGGGAAAAGATGAAATTTAGTGCCAAGGTATAGGGATCATCTTTCTCTGAGAAGTGAGAAAGTAATGCAGCAAAAAAAGTTCAAAGACAAAATGATCAGAAGTTGAGATATCTTTTTTGACACTCTCCACATTGGAGAGAAAAAAGAAAGAAAAGGAATATTTTTGCTTGCAATGAAAAGAGTGAGTAGGAAGTAGCTTGCTTAAAAATACTGGTAAAATTTTGGAAAAGTGATCCGGCATGTGAGAAAGGCAATTAAACATCGATGGGAGGAGTGGGTAAGAAACGTTAAATAATACCTGGTATTGGGGACCCAGATGAGGTTTGGAGTTGCAATCAGCATAGTTATAGGATGACGAGTAACTCAGAAGCAGAACCCAGGAAACTAGCTACATTTATTCAAGACTCAGGACCGAATTGGTGAACGTAGTTAGAGATCCCAGATGTGGAAATGTGTGAGTATGATAAGAATGCTTTGAAGTCACAGACCATGAGAGCTGGGTTTTGGGCAAAGTGTGGTAGATGTGTAGAGAGACTGGAGTCACAGGGGCCCATCAAAGACTGAGGCATCTTGGAAGAAAGAGGCCAAGCATACAATGACGAAAATTGTGATGTCTAAAAAATATATCAAATTAGTCAGAATATTAATGTTTGCTGCTGTAATATACAACTCTCCATTTTTGTGGCTCCACACAATAGCTCATACATTTATTTCCCTCACACATGAATAACTGATAGTGACGTTCCTGGAGAGGCTGCTGTCCTGGGCAGCGCTCTCTAAGCAAGGAACTAAGGAGATCCGTGCTCTTCCCTTTGTTTGTCTCTATTCATTCAGAATTTTTTTTATCTTGTTTTATTTTAAAGATGCAGGGGGCAATTCAGGACTAGGTACATAAATGGTCAAGATACAGGTGAAGTTTGGGCCTCCCATTGGTCCTCACTTCCCCTGGTTTAGGATCAGGTACCCATATTGGTGTTATGTGCCCCCTCCTACCCCAGCAGTGCCCCTCTACTGCCAACCCCTTTCTTGTAGTATTGTGATCAATGCTCAGGGTTCACTTATGAGTGAGGACGTGTGGTACTCAGTTCTTGGTTTCTGTGACAGATCACTGAATATGACAGACTCTAAATCCATCCAAGTTGCTGCGTTTTAAAACACAAAGTCAGGAAAGAGAGAACATGTTAGACCACAAAAGAAGACTCTGATGTCAGGTCTGAATAAGTTCTACCTATAATTCTTGAGCCAGAACTCTTTTTCCTCACCTTAAAGCAAACACACTTAGAAATGCAGTCTTCTTATGTTCCAAGAAGGAAAATAAATTGGTACCACGAACATAAAGTGCTTTCTATTCCGTGCTCTTTTCTCTGCCCTTCTCATTTGTAGAATAAATAGACTCATTATCTTCTCAAAAGAGACAGCTGAAATCCCAACTAGTCACCAGCTCAAAGTTGAAGATTTTGCACAAAATTTTATATCAAATCTAGATATAGCTCTTCTTTGTTCAGAAATCTAAAAATCTGAAAGACAAATTATCTGTTCATACATAGCCTTCCCAAATGCATACAATCACTAAGAACCAATTCACAATACTGGAGCAGGGTCAGACTTACTATGATAAAATTTTGTCTTGGAAAAATAAGATTGGAAGACACACTATAGTTATTAGCCCACAGTAGTTTAAAAAGACCCACTGTGAAGACATGGCGAATGCTACCTATTCTGAGCCTGGGTGTGTCCTTTAATAATATTTTGATTCTGAGAACTGGAAGGAACACCTTAATTCATTGTTCTTGATGCCCCCTGCCCATTTGTCCACCATTTTACTTAAATGTATCTGATGTGTGTGTGTGCCTGCACGTGTGGGGGGGGGTGGGGGGGATTCTCACCCCAGAGCCATGGACTATTCAGAACCTCCCATGACTCATGGAAAGTTACAGCCCTAAAGGATTTTTAAACTTGAAAATTTAAAAGTTTTATTAATCCAGGCACAGCGTTTTTCTTTTCAATATGATTCACTCAACTTAGTTGGCTTCTGGACTACTAGCACTGCCATGTAGCAGTAACCACACCCAAAGTTCTCTCTTAGACCTTTCCAGACTCCCGGTCCTGATCCCTTTTTTTATTCCTACTCTTATTTCCTCTCTTTGAAGTTAATAACAGCTACCTTGAGGCTTTCTGGAACAATAATTGAGAAGACCACTCCCTGAATTTGATCTTTTTTTTCTGATTCACTTTATTACTTTATTCAGCTGACATGGTTTACCTAGCTTTTGTTTTGCAAAGTCTTCTAAAATTACATTTCTTAGCGTTTAGAAGATGTTGATTTATTCATCCCATCAAACTCAAAGTGCATGAGAGCTCTCATATCTTATAAACTGGTAATTCTTTACCAAGTTAACTTCTTGCCTTTATTATTTGCCAAATATGGCCAGTAGCAATCAACATACACTATTAAGATTCTATTTTTTTTTCCTTATCTAGAGTTAACAAATCAGTATTCTTATAATTTGTCTCACAAATTACTGCAAGTAGCAGTAAGGTCGTTTTCTTTTTTTCCTGCTGTAAAAAGGACTACAATTTTCCAAAATCTGATCTCAGTATTTTTGCCGTTGTGGGAGCACAGTGTTTCAAAGTACCAATTTCTATATTTGTCACCAAAATTAATACCCTCTTAAAAATCTCAGTTACTTGTCATAAACAAAGGTATGCACATATGTGTGTGAGTTTAAATAAATGCATATATGTATACATATGTACATAAGGATGTATACATACATACACATATAAAATGTATACACAAAGTACTTTTTTCTTTAACATTGCAAAGTCCAATATAAGGTGTCTGATTGGATGATTCTCCTGGATGACTCTGCTCCAAAATATAATTTCAGGGCTCTGTGATTTTTCATCTTTCCTGCCATATCTACTAGGTAGTCAGGTTCCTGAGCTGGATCCTTTGCGACTGACCAGACCCTGGGCAAAGAAGAAGAGCAGAAAATTGTGTGGAGCTCTTAAAAACAGGATTGGAGAAAGCATAAATCACGTCTAATCACATTGTATTGACTAGAACTATTTACATAATTCAACTGGTGAAAAGTGTCTGTTAAAATGTGATCTTTACGTGGTCTCAGGAGGAAAGAAAAATAGTGCATTCAACACATAGCACTTTCTGTGAGATAAATATACTGTATATATATTATACATATATGCATATAAATACATTTGGTTAAAAATCATTTGAGCAGTCCCTAGTTCTTGCCTCAAAATGGCACAGAAACTTACCCTTTTAACTTTTTCTGACTAGTTACACTCCAAAGCTAAACCCTAATTACTACTTCGAATTGGTGTGAATTGTTTTCTGTTTAGTAAAATTAAAAGGAAAAAAAAACCACAATTCTGATTCCATTGATTTATATAATTTTCACTAGAAAATCCAAACAGCAACCAATGTGTAAAATAAGAAAAACATAAGATAAAATGATAGCTTGAAAAATGAAAGTACTTATTTTCAAAGATTGCCCCTTTGAATTTAGTGGGTTTCTTTTTTTCTTTTCCGTATTATGCTCTATCTTGACACCGTATTAACTAATTTGTACCATCTCCTTTCACAGTTAAATTCCTACCTCCAATGCTCAGGAAAGTAATTTGTATATCACAATACCAGCGGTCCCCAGCCTTTTTGGCATCAGAGGCCAGTTTCCTGGAAGATAATTCTTCAACGGACTTGGGGGGAGGGCGTGGTCATCAGGCATTAGATTCTCACAAGGAGAGCACAATCTAGATCCTTGCATGAGAAGTTCACACTAGAGTTCGTGCTCCTATGAGAATCTAATGCTGAAGTTGATCTGACAGGAAGGAGACCCACTCGCTGACTGCTCACCTCCTTCTGTGTGGCCCAGTTCCTAACAGGTCATGACTTATACCAGTCCACGACCCTGGAGGTTGGGGACCGCTGGTCATGCCAACAGGAACTAATCTAAAACATTCAATACAAATAGTTTTCTGCTTGTCCTGGGAGTGGGAATGGCATAATGTTTTTATTCACATAAATTCTTAAAAGAGAATCTTCAAATCATTTTGCTGACTATATGTAATGAATGAGGATGACTATCCTCTCTGAACATCTTTGGTTTATAGAAAGTGGAATGGAGATAGAAGAGCATATGTTTTTCTAAAGTTTTGAATCACACACTTTTGCATATACTTAAAACCTAATAGAATGCACTGGAATGTACCAAGGAATGTAGAAAAGATAAAAGATAATATAAAATTAGAACATGTTTTATTATACCAACATTTTTATTCAATCCCTTGTAACATGGAATGTTAGCGTATTTCATGTTTGAGTTCATGGAATATTTTAAATCACCTTAAAGGACTCATCATATTTGGCCAGGCCCATGCAGGATAGTCTCCCTTTTGATTAACTACAGTCCATCTGATCTAAGACCCTAGAAGGATTTAGAATAGATTCATGGATTATAGTGTTAGAGCTGGAAAAAGAACAAAGAAAAAGAGAAGAGGATGAATAGATGTGGAAACTGAATATAGTGGCTAAAAGTATGATAGACCAGAGGGCAGTATAGAAAGGCCTTTCTCCTTTTGTGATAATTTTCTCTCAGAAGAGGAGAGGGGAGAAATGGTCTAAAAAGTCAATTAATAAATTATTTGTAAACAAATATATGTTGATAGTGATTACATGCCAAACACAGTTATTGACACTGTGAACCAAATAGGCCAAGATGTCTACCTTCATAGAGCTCATATTACAACCTAAGTAAAAAATGGGATGTTAGAAAGTCATTCATGATATAAGAAAACACAGAAAAAGATAGAGACATAGAAAATACTGGGATTTGTCTGGTTGTATTAATTTGGGGTGCAGAGGAAGTTGTAGTTTTAAATAAAGCAGTCAAAGAAGACACATTGAAAAAAAATCACATTAGAGCAGTAGACTTGAAGGAGCATAAAAAATCACGAGAAAAGAATTTGTCAGACTTTATAGTTCACTAAGATTTTGGCTTTTATTCCAAGTGAGATGGAAATTCACTGATAGGTTCTGAGTAAAAAAGTGACATGGTTTCAATTTATTATAAAAGGATCATCAGCTTGCATGTGGGGAATTGGTTGTAGAGTATTAAAGGTGCAATTGGCTAGATCAGTTGGAAGGCTTTCTCATTCATCCAGGCAGAACATGGTGTTGTGAATAAAGAATGACAGAGGAGAGAAGCTGTGATCAAATTTTGGATATATTTTGAAGGTAAATCCAACATAAATTGTCACTCTTTTGCTAAAAGTTATCCAGTGACACACTAGATGTGATAATTGTTTCGAAGTTTTTAATTAAACAAATAGAAAGATGGTCATGTCTTTAATCAGATGTAGAAACCTATAGAAGGAGCATGTTTGGGAAGGATGGGTAGAACAAGGTGAGGAGCTTATCTTTGGCATGTTAACTTTAAATTTCCAGGAGACATCCATGTGGAAATATCAGTGTAGGAAGATTAGTGTAGAAAATATACTACTAAATATGTTAATATTTATTGTTAACATATATAATAATGTTAATATGTATTAATATATTATTAATTACACATGTGAATGTAGAAATATCGATAGACTAGAAAACGTCTAAGATCTGGGCTCTGGGATACTCTGATGTTTAGAGGCGAGGTACTACTTAGGAAAAACACTCCAAAGGAGACTTACTTTATAAAGGGTGAGAAAAAATGAGCTAAAAGTCCATATATTTGGAGGCAACTGAAGTGCTTTCCTTGTTTAGTTGGGAAAAGGAACCTCGTATTTGTGTACTGATCGGAATGTTCTAACAATGAGAAGAAGGAGAATGAACAAGAGAGAGAAAAAATCTCAAATGATGTCTTTAGTAGGCAAAAGGAAAAAAAACGATAGGATTTAGAAGGTAAATTAAGAGTTTGGCCTTAGATAGGAACATAAATAGTTCATAATCATAATAGTAGGACCATATAGATAATACAATAATAACGACAGCTGAATATGTGGACATCATTGTAGATAAGTGGGTAGATGTGAGAGCTTGTGGAAGTGCCTGTTAGCATGGTCATACTCTATATAAGGATTTCCAGAAGCAGCCCAGAGATGGCAATAATTTAATTAAGGAAGTGTCCTTAAGAGAAAGCTGCTGAAAGTTGGAAAAAGAGAAAAAAGAAGCAGTCAAGCAAGTGGGTAATTCTGGCAGTGTTCCCAACAGTAGCTTCAGGATGATGTCACTGGAAGATGCTAGAGGGTATAGTTTATCTTAGAATTTCTGCTAGTGGATGTATAATGTCTGCTTTTTATTCTGCTTCTTTAATTTTCTTTCTGTTGTTTCTGTTGGCAAGTAAAGTTTTGTGGGATTTTATATTTTTATCAGTGTTAGCAACATTCAAGAGTCTAGCACTTAGTGGTCCTGTAGATGTCTGGAGGCAGAGAACAAAGCATCCATTTGTCCAGTGTGGACTGTTACAGGAGCAGTGTGGGACTGATTTGGCAGGAGTGATGACAGTTCTGGCCATTAAGAAGCAGCAGTTCCCTCAGTGCTGTGGAGCTTTGAGCACTGGTCCCAAAACTCAGCTTAGACTCTGCTTCTCCAACACACCCAATAATTCTGTAAGATTTGTTTAAAAAAAAAAAAAAAGTCATCCTGCTTATCTTGGCTAAAAAAGATTCAAATTTCTAGTAGATATAGTAATTTATATTAAAATCTGCTCTGGTGGTATTTTAGTGGTATCCTCATTCACTCTTAAAAAAGATTTTGTTTGATAAAAAATTTATATCATCGTCAAAAACTATAATCCTGGTTACTTGGTATATACTTGTTAACTGGGTGTCTTAACTGAACAAGTCTGAAGGATTAGAACAAGGGAATACTGGAATTTAGAATATGCTGGGACCTCAGAATTTAAAGATAAAAGGAAGTGCAACTAGTTAGACACTGGGGCTTGAGTAACCAACCAAGATAAAAGATTATATTCAAAGAGATGGCTACCCATAACAAAATGAGAAGAGCAGAGGCAGAGGCAGACACTTCTTTAACTACAGGACCAAATCTGACCTCATCAATAAAGGAGCAAAATCACAGCAGGAGTCCCCTGAAGTGCAGAATCAAGACACCGCATCATTTATGTAGCATTCCTGCCAAATGTTTTACTTTAATTGAATGATAAGGAAACAATCAGACAAAAACAATGGAGGGATATTTAGCAAAACAACTCTCCTGGCCTCTTCAAAAATGTCAATTTCATGAAATATTTAGAACAACAACAAAAAAGACCTGGGGAAATATTTTAGATGAAGAGACCATAACAACTAAAGGAAGGCAGGATTCTGATTAGATTTTTAAATCATTGAAAATATTGTAAAAAAACACAGGTATAAAGGATATTACTGAGACAAATGTGGAAATCTGAATGTGGACTCTGTGTTGGATAATAGAACGGCATCAGTGTTAAATTGTTTCAATATAATGAATATAGTGTAGTTATGTTTTGTTTTCAGGAAATAGATGTCAAACTATTCACAGGTGAAAAATCTTGCTATCTGCAACCAATTCTTATGTAATTCAGACATACACACACAACAGAGTGCAAATGAAAGGAAAATGATTTTAAAATGATGAAAATAGGTGAAGTGTATGTGGTTCGTTGTGCCATTTTAAATTTTTATGAAGTATTAAAATGTTTCCAAATACCCACTGCTACACAATATGTCCATGTAATGAACATGCATGTGTACTTCCTAAATCTAAAATTAAAATGAAATTTAGTTCTCTGTTTCTGTGATCACAAAGAATGATGGTCTCCAATTTCATCCAATTTGCTGCTAATTTTATGATTTTGTTCTTCTTTACGCCTGCATAATATCTCATTATGTATATGTACCACATTTTCTTTATCCAGTCTGCTTGTGAAGGGCAGCAGGGTTGGTTCCATGTTTCACTATTGTGAATAGTGCAGCTATAAACATGCGCATGCAGGTGTTTTTCTGAGAGAATTATTTGTTTCTCTGGGTATATTCCCAGGAGAGGTATTGCTAAATTGTATGGAAGGTCAATTTGAGTTCTTTTAAGAATCACCACACTGCTTTCCATAGAGGCTGAACTAGCCTGCACTCCCACCAACAGCATAGAAGTGTTCCCTTTTCTCTGCACCCTCGCCATTATCTGTTGTTTTTTTTATTTATTGATGAGGACCATCCTTACTGGAGTTAGGCGATATCTCATTGTGGTTTTGATTTGAATTTATCTGATGACTGAGAAGAGAGGTGGAGGCACCTAACATCACAAAGAGTACCTGGTCCTAAACCAGGGATAGCGAAAGCCAGTTGGAGGTATAAGCTTCACCTGCACAAAGCCTGCTTGTGTAGCTAATCCTGACTTGTACCTCATATATCTATAATAAAAACAGTTTTTGAACTTGTCAAAAAAACAATAAAAATAGGAAAAAATTCCAAACAAAATGCTGAAGAGAAAAGGTAATGCAAAAGGTAGTAACTCTAAGAAATCAAAATCACTCTAATTATATTACCATTTGTAAGTTAAGAACAGTATAGAAAAATCACAAGTAGCTAGATTACATGTCCACCAGGAAACACACTTGAGTTTTATACAAAGTAACACTTAACAAGCACAGAATCTTTGGTTTTTTAATTATTAACCCAACTGACAAAAGTTATTATAAAACAAAGTGATAATTTCAAAATTACTATTTTAATATCAGTATAAGCTGCACAAAAAAATCCCAAAAAGCATAAGTCACCTGGTATAACATCACCAAATAGGCACAATTTTTGATCACTCATGTGAGCACTGACATAATTATCTTGTACTTCAGAATTCACGTTATCAATAAATAATATTTAGAACATACCCATGTTTGCAATCTGAATTTGAGTACACAAGTTTTTATATTACTTTTATTCTTAATATACTATGTATATCACAATTTTATATTTTATATATTGGTGAATTACTATTGTTACCGTATTTACATTAATAGATAAATGATTATTTACATAAATATTGCTATTCAATTATGTGTATCAACTGTCTTAAATTAATAATCCTCTCACTTTTTTCATAGACAGAAAATAAGTTGTTAAAAAATTCTAATTGTTCTCATCTTAGTTACTCTGCAATTAGGTCTTAAATTTCACTATATTTGAAATACTTTGCTTTCAACAATTATGTGCATTTAAAAATACATCTAAATTTGGTTAGAATTTATGAAGTTTTATCATATGCATATATGTGATATTTTCATTAATTTACTTAAAAGTGGCCGAGCTCGGTGGCTCAGCCTGTAATCCCAGCACTTTGGGAGGCCGAGGTGAGTCGATTGCCTGAGCCCGCAAATTCGAGACCCACCTGGGCAACTTGACAAGACCTCATCTCTACGACAAATCAAAAATTAGCCGGGCGCGATAGCATGCACCTGTAGTTTCAGCTACTTGGAAGGCTGAGGTGGAAGGATTGCAAGAGCCCAGCAGGTAGAGGCTGCGGTGGCCGGGAGCGGCCACTGCACTCCAGTCTGGGTGACAGTGAGACTCCAACTCAAAAAAAAAAAAAAAATAAATAAATAAATAATTTGCTTAAAAGTAAAAAATGATACTGGCTTCTTGCATGAAAAGGTTATTTGTGTTTTTTTCTTAAACTGAGAACAAAATAAGTTTGAAGTCCTTAAGGAAAACTTAAACCTAGGTAGAAACTAAAAACATTTCTATGGAAACAAACTTTAGATTCAGGGAAAGTTGTAAATCAGAGTCTTCTGTGTAGAAAGACAGATTTGAGCCAGGCTCGGTGGCTCAGCCTGTAATCCCACGCCTTTGGGAGGCTGAGGTGAGTGGATTGCCTGAACCCGCGGGTTCGAGACCCGCCTGGGCAGCGAGACCTCATCTCTACAATAAATCAAAAAATCAGCCGGGCGTGGTAACGCATGCCTGTAATTCCAGCTACTGGGAAAACTGAGGCGGAAGGATGGCCGGAGCCCAGCAGGTCGAGGCTGCGGTGGCCGGGAGCGGCCACTGCACTCCAGTCTGGGCGACAGAGTGCGACTCCAACTCAAAAAAAAAAGAAAAAAGAAAGATAGATTTGCAACACACAGCTGTCAGGTTACCTAACTAGCTGATTTTCTGAAGCTTACAATTTTGACAGCATCAACTTTTTTACTCTTTACATTTTTCTCAGAATGTTTGTATTTCTATCTCTTTTATAATTATTTCTTTCAATAATGAGAATGAGCAATTCTATAACACTAAAAAAACTTTTTCAAACTAGCATGTATTGTGTAATGTTAACATTTCCTCTTCACGTTTTATCTTCAGCCTAGCACTGTCACTGATTCTGAATTGTTTCGAGAAATATCAGAAGTCTTCCTTCATTTGAAAAGAGTAAACTTTTTTTTAGAGTTGTAGGGTACATGTGAGGGTTTGCTACATAAGCATATTGCGTAAATGCAAGGGTTGGGTTTCTGGAGCGCCCTTTCTCTCCCTCGTAGTGGGTATGACACACAGTGGGTTTAGTAGCTGTGTGACTCTTATCCCACTTCCTTTCCTCCCTTCTTTAGTAGTGCCCAGCATTTATTGGACCCACCCTTGTGCCTGTGTGTCCATGGTTTAGTGCCCACATATGAATGAGTATATGAGGCATCCAGTTTTTTTGTTTCTGAGATGGTTTACTCAGAATGATTGTCTTTAGCTTCATCCAGGTTGCTGCAAAGGACATGATTTTTTTCTTCTTTATGGCTGTGTAGTATTCCATTATGTATGTGTACAACATTTTCTTTACTCAGTGCACTTTGCGTGGGCATCTGGATTGGATCCATGTTTTTGCTATTGTGAGTAGTACTGTAATAAACATATGTGTGCAGGTATCTTTTTGGTAAAAAAGATTTGTAATCCTCTGGTTATATCCCAGGAGTGGGATCGCTGGGTTGAATAGTAGCTCAGCTTTTGGTTCTTTGAGAAACCTCCACAATGTTTTCCACAAAGGTTGAACTAGCTTCCATCTCTATCTTTCAGCATATGAGCATTCTGAAATGGTAAAATTTTTGATAAGTTTCTGTTTAAATAGGAGCAGGAAAAAAGGTAGCTTCAAATCTACTTTGTTAATTTGCTTTGTGAAATAAATTAACCAGAATATATCAAGTTCACACTTTTGTTTTGGATTATTATTTTCTGAAGTAATCATACAGAAAGCCTCATTTTTGAGTCATTAAATTTAATTCTACTTTTGACAGTACAGACATTCTTATGCATTGACTAGTGTTTTAAAATATCAACATATATTTAAAATCATTTGAAAATGTTTTAGGGGATGTGTAACAAACACCACAGAATGGCATAAAATCAAAATCACTAATTAAAACATCTAAAACATAAGATTATTGTTGTGTTCATCTCCAATGATGATTTATGTTCCAGAATAGCCAAGCACTCATTAAACTCCAGTTTTTGTTTTTGTTTATTTTATCATTAAAACCTTCTTCATTAGTTGATCTGCAGACTGCAAAAGCAACCACATTTTTTACTGTGGCTAACACAGTAATAAGAATGAAACCAAATTAGAAATATCATTAAAGTACGAACTAAATTACATAGAAAATTGAAACAATGAGAAGTGCAGGGGAACAGAGGAATAGATTTAAAATAAATGTTCGATTCAAAAGTGGGTTCATCAGTTAATGATAAAGAGGTGAAGCAAAAAACAGGCAAAGCCAATAAGTGAAAGTATATTCAAACAACAATCAAAAAACCTCAGTAAAAAAAGGGGGTACTTGTGGCAAAGGCAGAGCAAAAAGACAAAAAGTAAAAGAAGAATCTGTTCCTCATTTAATCCCAAGTGTGCTAAGAATAAAAATGTTCCCTGTAATCTCTTTCCAATAATTGTTTACCATGTGAGCCAGCTCTTAAAATTGCTACTTTCCTTTTTCTCATTATAAAACACAGAAACAAATAAATGCTTTTCTTAATTGTTGTGTCTTCCATCACTCTAAGTATAAGAACAAGAATAACTAACAAGGAGAACATGGCCCCGTATCCTCTGAACTTCACCTAGTCTCCTCTCTCTCTTTTTTTTTTTTTGAGTTGGAGTCTCACTCTGTCACCCAGACTGGAGTGCAGTGGCCGCTCCCGGGCACCGCAGCCTCGACCTGCTGGGCTCCGGTGATCCTTTCACCTCAGCCTTGTAAGTAGCTGGAACTACAGGTGTGCGCTACCATGCCCGGCTAATTTTTGATTTATTGTAGAGATGAGGTCTCGCCACGTTGCCCAGGCGGGTCTCGAACCCACGGGCTCAGACAATCCACTCACCTCAGCCTCCCAAAGGCGCAGGATTACGGGCTGAGCCACCGAGCCCAGCTGTCTCCTCTCTGTTGCCTCTCCTTCATCCAGGACCTCTTGACGTCTGTGCTCTGCTGATGGTGGTTTAATTTTTCCTCCTGAATCACACCATGTTCTTGTTAATTTGGGGACATTGCACATAATACCTCTGCCTGGCATTCCCTCTGTGCCTTTCCTCACATATTCTAGTTACCTCCAAATTGTCCTTACATATCACGCTCACTACTGGGGTGAGGCTCATCAGATGCCTAAACCTCACCTTCACGCAATATACTTATGTAACAAATTGTCACAAGTGATTCTAAAATTTTAAAAATAAATGAATACATGAATTTTTTTAAAATATCATATTACAGAAGAGGCTCAAGTAGGAAACTGTTTTCTCTGCCCCAGTCAGGAGGTTAGTGATCCAAGTGCTGGTTCCAGAGTTGCACCAACTTAACCAAGGCCTCATGACCAGATGTCCCCCCTCTCCATTACTTTACCTCACAGACAATCTGCACCTGCATGATATGCTAAACCTGCTGCTTCTCCTCTTACTGAACTTGGTTCCTAATTCAGATTTTGCACAAGGCCTTGGAAACCTGTATCAAGGGATTCTGGGACATGGAGATATAACTGAAAGTTTTCCAGCCTCTGCAGTATGGCAAAGGCACCTAAGATGTAGAATGTAGCTGACACTCAATGATCCAAGATATTTATTACTTTGAGTTCCCTCAAAAACAGCAATAACAGAAAACAAATTTCAATTTGTTAACCTAAAAATTAGGTTGTTTTTTACATATTCTAATTTTCTTTCTTTCTTTCTTTCTTTTTGCTATTATTTGATTAATGGAGACAGACACATATTTCCCATTTTGCCTTTTTGATCGCAATCTCAGGCTCATCAAACATAGGAAAGATTACTCTTTTCCTCTGCCACTCTCACACATAAGCTTAATTTCAGTTATTTGATTACTTAAGGGGACAGTATTCTTTCCTTAATTACACATATTTAAATCCTCTTTTATTTTATAAATATAATATTTAGAAGTTCCACCCTTTCTTCCTTCTTCCTCCCTTGTTATTCTTTCTCTAACAAATATTACCTGATTTCTAAGAGTCAAGACCCATGCTAAAGACAGAGATATAAAACAGAAGAAAACCACACAATTCTATCTTTCTATAATTTATTATAATTGGGAGGACAGATTATGTCGCATATAAAAGTGAGAATGGTATTAACAGATAAAGAAAGTACAACGTAAATATCAGTCAGATTTCCAACGGAAAATGAAGTCCATGCAAACGAATTCAATCAAGGAGATTTAATATGGGGAATTGGTCACAAACAGTAGAAAAATATTTGGAGGGCTTGATGGAGCAAGGGGAATTTCAAGAGCCCATGGGTAGGACCATCTGGTGGGAACTGCACTCCTGCAGGAGAAATGTTTACTGACAGAAACATTTCCAAGGAGAGAGAGAGAGAGAGAGAGAGAGAGAGAGAGAGAAACATCCTTCTACTATCCTCCAAATCTCCACTAGAGCCCCTGTTAACCAAACCCAACTGGGAGATGTTTGAAAAAGAAATATGGAAGACATAAGTTCAATAGTGAGACCCTTGAAGTACATAATAGAATAAAGAAGGTTAGGAAGCAGTTCTGAGAAGAAAAATGCACCTACACAAGATATTATGAGAGCCTATGACTCGTGTAGAGGTATCCAGGAAAGACTTAAGAAAGAATATCTCAGACAGAGAGAAAAGTATATCCAAATGCTTGAGAGCCAGAGAAAGAAGGCTGCTGTTCTCTCTCTTTTTCCATTTTTAAATCACATTTCAGACAATCAAAATACATAGTAAATTAAAAAGAATAAAGTGAAACCAGTTGACTTCGTTGTTAATACTTATGTCGATTTTCCTAGTAATGGTAACACTGAGATTATTTTATAAGACTTAATCTTTAAAGAAGAAGATAGGAAGGAGGGAGAGAAGAAGAAAAAGAGAGTGAACTTTTCAAATCTACGCAAAATATATATTTATTATTTATGTATGTATATGAGATACATTTTTGGATCTCTCTTTTATCAGTAGATCTTCACTGATGCATGTAATCATCTATAAATTGTCTCTGATGTTTTCTTCATGGAGTCTAATTCCTCTAAATCGTTATCAAAAATTTTTGTCATTTCCTCAGGAAATGAATAGGTGCTAATTAAAATGCAATTATGTGTTCTATAGATTTTGTTTATACTGCAATCCCTTTTTACATGCCATGGCAAGCATAGACAGTGAAAAATATAGGAAAGTGACTTTCATAATAAACAGCAAATCTCATAATAGTAAATAATTTAGAATAGCAACCAATTTGAACTGAAGAACCACAAATCCTAGTTACTAGATAGAGTGGTGGTTAAATATAAGGTTTTAGTCCCATTTTTTAAAGTCTTTCCAGGTATCAGTCATGGATTATAGGGTTTCAGGTCCACAACGTGGAAGTAGAAATAATACGTATGCATTAATATGTGCTTAGAGGATAAAAAACATTTTTCTTATTTCAACATGAGCTTTTATTGCGTATGATTGGTACAAATTACTTATAATTTGCTTTCTCTTTTATGAGTTTTAATATCAAAGTTTGAGTGACCTACTCAAAACTTGAACAAGAGATTCAGCAGAGTCTACAAGCACTTGGTTGTGTTGGCAGAAACCGTTATTTTCCTGAACAATATTCGTGTTTGATGCTTAAAGCACAAGGCAATCAGCACATCTCCCAGGAACTCTATCAAAGTCACTCAATTGCTCTTTCTCCTCTTAAAGAGAAAGCTGTGAAAAGGCACTTAGGCTCTCTCCCACCAGTAAAAGGAGCATGTATCTAGATGTCACTTTTATCAGCTTTCAAGAAGATCAGAATATAGGTGAATTGAACGTGGTTCCCAACAACCCTGAAGAAGTATTTCTTCTAAGGAATTTCTCTATGACTGGAAAAAACTGTGACAATGAACATAAATTCTGCACACCAGATTGAATCCACTTACTACAAAATAATGGGATATATAACTTTTAGATTATGAGAAAACCATTTAATATTTGTGGTCAGTGTTGACAGGGGTATATAAAAATGGATACATAGGAGTCAGGTGGTAAAATAGAATAAACCAGTTTCTTTTTTCTTGAATTAAAAAAACCCAAGAAAACAAATGTGTAGGGAACTATTAACATAATTATAACATTTAGACTGAAAATTAGTCTTAAGAAAGTTTTACAAAGTCAAAAAAAAATTTATGAAAAAAACCAAGGTGAGGAAAACTAGTTTCAGAGTATTTTTATAAATTATGTTGTTGCTTTTACTTCTATACTGAAGCATAGCACATACGTGCATGAAGATAGATGCACATGTCTTAAGTGAATAGTTTGATGACTTGTTGCAGGGTTGCACACCAGTCATTAAGATTAAAAAAAAAAACACATTTTCAACATGCCAAAGAATCCCTTGTTCGCTTTACAAATCAATAACTCATGATCAGAGTTTGCAATTTTTAAAAAAATATTCTTTGTGTGTGTGTGTGTGTGTGTGTGTGTGTGTGTGTGTGTGTGTGTGTGTTCTACTTATTTTAAAGATGTGGGGTACAATTCATGGTTAGGTATATAAGTGATCATCATACAGATGAAGTTTGGGCCTCCCATTGGTTCTCACTTTGCCTGGTTTAAGATCAGGTACCTTATTGGTAGTTATGTGCCCCCTTCCCCCTGACAATGACCCACTACTACCAATCCTTTTCATGCAGTATTATGATAAATGTTCAGGGTCTACTTATGAGTGAGTACATATACAAGATGAAGTATCATGCGATTGAAAAAAAATTTTGTCATCAAAGATTAGTGTTTTCTGTTCTTTCACTTCTTACGAATGCAGTTTGTTGACTGCATGTTTCATTCAAGTTTTTGTTTGAATAGAGTACTTAAAAAATTGTATTAAACATTTGCTAAATAAACCACAATTTGTTTTTATATTCTGCACGTTATGTATGAAAATTTGGATTACTTCCAGTTGAAACATGTAGTTATTTTTAACAGATTACAAAATTAAAAATCTAAGTGTTTAAGCCAGGTTTTAGTATGTAATATAATGTTTTTTTATGAAATCAGAAAAATAGATAATTTTGAAAACTGTGTAGTAATATGAAAATATTAAGAAAAAATAAGCCAAATGCTAAATTGAATATAACGCATGATTACAACTCTATAAAAATTATGTGCTACAATGAAGATAAGCTGGAAGATAACATATAAAATGAAATTAATTAATTTGTTAGTATGACTGAGTAATATATTGTGTAATAAAACATTAAAATAATTTTAATTATTTTTAAGATTTAATCAACTTTGCTGAGGCAAAATTCATTTATAATAAAATTTTTCCATTCAAAGTATATAGATCAAGAGATGCAACAAATGGAAAAACTGGTGTAGCCACCACCAGAATTAAGATTTAAAACATTTTAATCAACTCAAAAACTTTCCCCATATCCCTTTCAGTAAATCTCATTCCCATTTCTGTCTTTTTTTTTTTTTTGTATTCAAATGTCTCATCCATAAATATGGTATCCATTTTTTTCAAATCTCTTATGTTCTGCTGAAAACTTCTAGAAGTTTCTTCATCTAAATCTTGGGCATTTCTTGTTAGATTTGCATTAGTTAAGATAACATTAGCTGCCACAACAAATAATACCATAACTTTAGTGGCTTAACACAATGGAAATTTGTTTTTGTTTTTTTTTATATATAACATACCCTATTCCCCATGGCTATTGGGAACTCAAGGCTGAGCAAGGCTTTGTCATCTTTAACGCAGGTTCAAAGGTTGCCCCGGGCTCTGACATCCAGTCAGTGCAAGGATTAAGAGCAGGTGGAGAAGGTTCATCATTCCCACTTCTGGATCAACACAAACACTAATTTGTCACTATTGATTAGTTCCCTTGTCCTAAAATTTCATATAAATGTCTGGTGTATTTTTTAACATGTCTTTGATTCACCCATGTTTTTACATTATGTATTCATGGACTATTTCTTTTTGTTGCTGACTAGTATTCCATTTCAGATAATATACAAACATATATTCACTATCTATTGAAGGATATATGACTTATTTCCAGGATGACGACTTAGTATGAATGAAGATGTCTTGGACACTTATGTAAAACATTTTAATTGGACATTTGTTTTAATTATTCAAGCAAATTCTTCAGAGAGGATTAGCAGTGTGGTAGGATAATTAAATCTTTAAATGTATAAGTAATGTCCAAAATCTCTTCTGTAGTGGCTACATCATTTTACAATCCCACCCGCAATATATGAGAGTTCCAGTTACTTTACAGTATTATAAGCACTTTGTATTGTCAGTCTTTTAGTGTTAGCCATTCTCATGGGTCCACGCAGTGAGGGGCGTCTCACTAGATTTTAATTTTCCTTTCCCATATTGGTTAATTGATTTTAGCATCTTTTTATGAATTTCATTTTTACCATCTTACTCTTATGAAGTCTAAGTCTTTTGCCCATTTTAAAATGTAATTATTTTTCTTATTCTTGAGTTTTAAAATTCCTTTATATGTTCTCAATAAAAAAAAATTGTGAGAAATATGTGTGGGAATATTTCTCACTCTGTAGCATGTCTAGTTGTTTTCCTGGTATTGTTTTTTGAAGCGCAGAAATTTTGAATTGTAATAAAATCTTATATATATATATATATATATATATATATTTTGAGCTTTGGTATCCTAATAAAAAATGTTTTGTTTATTCCAAATTTGCAAAAAAATTTTTTATGTGTTCTTACTTTCAGGTTTATGATACATTTAAAATTCTATTTTGTGAACTGTGTGAGGTAAGAAGAAAAAAGTGTTGTTTTTTTTTTTTTAATTGGAGTCTCACTCTGTCACCCAGACTGGAGTGCAGTGGCCGCTCCCAGTCACCGCAGCCTCGACCTGCTGGGCTCCGGCGATCCTTCTGCCTCAGCCTTCCAAGTAGCCGGAATTACAGGCATGCACTACCACGACTGGCTGATTTTTTGATTTATTGTAGAGGTGAGGTCTCGCTGCCCAGACAGGTCTCGAACCCGCGGGCTCAGGCAATCCACTCACCTCAGCCTCCCAAAGGCGCGGGATTACAGGCTGAGCCACCGAGCCCGGCTGAGAAGAAAGTATTTTTAAAAATATAGCTATCTAACTAATCACTCAGCATTTGTTAAAAAGATTATTTTTTAAATTGAGTCACTTTGTCCCCTTAGGTAAGATTAGATTGAAAATATATGTACAGTTTATATCTAGACTCTGTATTCTATTCTACTTTTATATATGTCTACAAAAATGATTTGCACAACTAAAGAAGTAATTTTAGTACAGGAGCATTTAGCAGTTACCCAGAAACTTTATGAAGTCCATGAAGTCTTTATAATAATTTTAGTAAGTTATTTGCCTTCTTAATTATTGATAATACACTGATGATGCAAACAAAAGCAATGGTAAGTGGAAATGGTGTGTCTTAATTTAGCTCAAATTGAGGGAGTAGCATGAAACTGTACTGATAGTCATTACATGTTCATCACAACATATTGCCCCTAACAAAGCTCAATCCTATGCTAAATGCATGTGTGTGTGTGTGTGTGTGTGTGTGTGTGTGTGTGTGAGTGTGTGTGTGTGTGTGTGTGTGTGATATATAAGATACATTTTCTGTGTTGCAATGAGAATTTTACACAAAAGAGTTCAGCCACATACAAAGATATGATGGTAATCTCATGAAAAATTACCTATGTGATGCTTGAAGTTCACAGCTGACCCAGTGGTTTCTTTAATGAAATACTATTTTTACTTGAAAAAGTAACAGATAACCTACAGGTGACAACCTATGATTATTTAGATTGGGGCATTTGGTAATATTTTTTCCTTCAAAATTAATGAATAAGTCTGTTACTTTAAGAAAACATCTATTTGTGGCCAACAATAAATTTCAAGCTTTTAAGAGAAAATTCAAATCTTAGAAAACTTGTTGCCATGTGTCTGACAGTGTCCAAATGTGAAAATTCTTCTGATGAAATAGATGATGATGTTAATAAATGTAATTTTTTATGTAAAATGAAATTGATCAACATTTATAAAGTTTATATAACTCAGTGTATTACAGGCTGAAAAGAGGTCATTTTGATTACCTTAGAACAGCCATTTAGAAAACACTTAGAAACTTGTTTTAAGAAACTTTTTAACATTTGTTATTTTTTTTTTATTTTATTCAAGGGATACACATGCATATTCGTTGCATGGACATATTATGTAGTGGTGGGGACTGGGTCTCAGGTGGCCCATTCCCCAGAGAGTGAACATTGTGCCCTGTAGGTAGTTCTCTCCCCCTTCCACTGAGTTGAGCTAAAACATAGAAGCCACTTGTATTTAAAAATGCACATTTTTAGCAAGGCAGGGTGGTGTGCGCCTGTAGTTCCAGCTACTTGGAAGGTTAAGGCCGAAGGATCGCCTGAACCCAGCAGGTAGAAGCTGAGGTGGCTGTGAGTATGCCACTGCACTCCAGCCTGAGCGACAGAGTGAGAATCCGACTCAAAAAAGAAGTGCACATTTTTCCTTTTCCCACACTGCCCTCAGAATATGGTGCTCTCCTTCTATTGACTCAACCTTGCCTGACTGGTCTGGAAGGCCAGTCTTATCCAGTAGGCCATTGCTGGTGCTGGATAAGAACATCCGGTTATGACTGGCCACCTGATATGTTAGGAGACATGGAGAACGATCCAAGGCAGCAGGAGTGTGTCTGAAAGCCTGGTGTGGGCCCTGTCTACGTCCCCTCCATCTGTGAATATGAGGGCATAAACTGTGAGAGGCCAAGGTTCCGGAAACAGGGAATTGTTACTATTGTTTTAAAACAATTTAAAGCAGTCATAGTTAACTGTTGTGACTTTTAGGCTCTTTTTAAATGCTGTGACTTTCCCTGCCTTCCTAATGTTGCAATTGTCTCCCCTTTCCTCTGGAAAATTGTAAAAGAACATGTTGTAAATTTCAGAATGTTATCTAAAAATGTCAGCATGACCAGGGGACTTTCAGGGTCAGAAAATTCTGAGTCCTGCTGAAACTGCACATAGGCTTTAAACTTGGGGTGTGTGACAGGTTGTGATGTTGGGGTATAAATATTGGAATGAGTTTGTGTCGATTTGAGTGGGGTTTTGGTAATGATGATGACCCGCCTCCTTGTAACTTGATTGCAGAAATTAAGCTTCTTTTCTCACAGTTTCTGCTTCTCATCTTCAATTGACCATGAAGGATAGCAGCCGGTTTGTTAGACTGGATAAGACAAGTGTACTATATTTGCTCTATGGACAATGCATGTGTTTTATAAGTTTTAGTTTATTTTTTAATGATGGGACAAGAGACAGACACTTGGATACACAAAAGGCTGAACTCTGTTACTTGCTGCACAAAAGGGGAAGGCCTGATAGACAGGAACACACAGGGGCCAGGGGCCAGGGGCCAGGGGCCAGGGTAACAGCAAACTGGAGCTGTATAGGGAAATTTATGTTTGGTAAATGGATTAGGGTTAGTGAGGCTTTCTGGGGATTTGGCTACTCTGAATAATTTCTCAAGCACTGTGACATAAAGGCTGTCTTTAATTTTCTGATAACTCGCCTCAAGGTTTATAGAGCAAGTACCTAGTGACCTCCTGTGTGAGTGCCGTGTAAGGAGTATGGTTGAGGTGTGCACTTAATGAGCAGCTCAAAAATGGGACCTGACCCACACTAAATCAATGCCACAAAACAAAACGGGGCCTAGGCAGCATTAAACACACAAATGAGCAAAACTATGGTTACAGAAGCATGATGTCACAAAATATGCATGGATGAAATATCAATTCAAAATAAAAATGTGAATCCATATCTAAAATGCAACAACAGTATAAAAAGTGACTTGACATGACTTTAAGTTATGCATCATAACTAATCTTTCAGAAACTTACATGTGCTAGATTTGGAGGCATATTCCAAATAATATCTACCATCACATAAAAATACATAAAATAATATCTATTCTGCCAACTAAACAGCTGTATGAGGCTTGATGTATTTTGTGTAATCTTATCAAAACATGTTTCAGTAGCTTGAAACTTAGAACATCTTTGTTTCTTCTATTAAGCTAGAAATTAAAGAATTTTACAAAATTAATAAATCAATGCTACTCTTTTCACTATGTTTTGTTTGGGAAAATACAGTTTCTAAAAAAAAAATCAATTTGTTTAACCTATAGTGGATTTCTTAATTTGATTTTAAATTTTGATAAGTATGATTTTTAAATTTCTCAGTTTTAATATATAATATGATATCATTATATAAACAGCACAAAGTAATCTCTTTTGGGCTCAATAATTTTTAAAATTACAAAGGAGTCCAGAGACCAAAGTTTTTAAAGAATTATATTACTGTCGCTTTCTAGTAAATCTTGAAAACTCATAGTATGAATTCTCTAACCTATGTTTTTCATTTAAAGGTTGTCTTTGGTTATTCTAAGTTAATTGCATTTTCTTTTAAATTTTCAATCTAACTTTTCAATTTCTATACGAAAATCAAATGCTGGTGTTTGATTAGTTAGAATTGTGTTAAATCCATATATGAATTTGGTAAAAATTGACATCAATATTTTCCCTACCATCTCTTAAATATGGCATAGCTGTCCATTTATTTAGTTTTCTTTAAACTAATTTATATATATATATAATTTCTTCCTGCATTGTTTTGTAGTTTTCAGTTTGTTGGTAATATGTATTTTCAGAAATTATAAGTGATTCAAATTTAAATGCTAATGTAAATGGTACTGCTATTGTATATGAAAGTACTATTTATTTCTACTAATCTTGTATTTGTTGTATCTTGTGAAACAAAATTTTTAGTTCTAACAACATTATTATATATTCTGTAGAATTTTATCTGTAGATTATCATGGTGCCTGCAAAAGACAAATGTTCTTACTCCTTTCCATTAATAAAATGTGTATTTCTTTTGTGTTCTTTATTGCTGTGGCTAGGACTCCCAATAAGACGCCAAATAAAAGAGATCAGGAAAAAAGTTCTTGGGTTTAATCCAGATTGTAGGGGGATATGTGTATTTATGCACTTTAGCTCTCAAGTTAGTTATAGATTTTTTCATAAATGTTGTTAATCAGATTGAGATGTTCACTTTTACTCCAAATTTGCAGATGCATCATTTCTATTAATAACTTGAATTACTTGCTTGTCTTCTCTGCATATATTGAGATAATGCTATAGTATTTATCTTCTCATCTGTTATTATATTTGATCTTTAAATATTTAAACCAATATTGAATTCCTAAGATAACCCCACTTGGTCATGATAATATCATTTGATATGTGGATAATTTTATTTTTCAAACTTTTATTAAAGACATTTGCCTCTTTTTTTTTTTTTCAGTTGGAGTCTCACTCTGTCGCCCAGACTGGAGTGCAGTGGCTGCTTCCGGCCACTGCAGCCTCGACCTGCTGGGCTCCGTTTATCCTTCCGCCTCAGCCTTCCTAGTAGCCAGAATTACAGGCATGCACTACCACGCCCGGCTGATTTTTTGATTTATTGTAGAGATGAGGTCTCGCTGCCCAGGCGGGTCTCAAACCCGCGAACATCTTTTTTATTAAAGGTATTTGTTTATAAGGAAGATTGGTCTGTAGTTATTATCATTGTAGTTGTCATCTACAATAGCTTTTCTGATTTTAGCATCATGCTAATGTGGATCTCATAAAACAAAACAAAAAGGTGTGAATATGTTTCTTACTCCTCTTTTAGAGGACTTTTATAATATAATTTTACATCTTTTTAAAATGCTAAATATGCATCAGTAAAATTTTATCAGTCATTTACTTAAGAGGCAATTTCAAATTACTAAATTTCTTGAAAATATATTATTGTTCATATTTATATTAATTCTTGGGTTGTTTTTGTTGGCTGATGTCTTTTTTTAAATTGTTATCTGTATTAATTACTGAGGACTATGCTCTATAATGTCTATACATATAAGAAGCTTTATATACATTATTCAACTTTACATTATTTCTGTTTTTTGACTTTAAAAAAAAATATTTTTGATTTCAAAGATGTGGGGTACAATTCAAAATTAGGTACACAGGTGGTCATTGTACAGGTAAACTTTGGGCCTCCCTTTGGTCTCCACTTTACCTGGTTTGATGTCATGTGTGCCCCTCCTCCCTTTGGCAGTGTTCCACTACTGCCAATTCCTTTCTTATCATATTATGGTAAAAGTTCAGGATCTGCTTATGAGTGAGAACATATGGTACTCAGTTCTTTGCTTCTGTGATGGATCACTGGGTATGATAGATTCTAAATCCATCCAAGTTGCTGCAAAGTCCATAATTTTGTTGTTATTTATGGTTGCATAATAGTCTATCATGTATACGCACATTTTTTTGATCCAGTCCTGTTTCAATGGGCAGCACAGTTGGTTCCATGGTTTTGCTATTGTGAACAGTGCTGCAACCAACACGCGTGTGCAGATTTCTTCAATTTGCCTACACAAAGTAGGCATAAAAGAAAAAGTCCTAAGGGCAGCAAGGGAAAAAGGTCAGACTACCTACTGGGGAAGATCAATCAGAATTACTAAAGACTTATCTTCAGACACATTACAGGACAGAAGGAATTGAACTCCAATCTTCAACTGTCTCAGAGATAAATAATTTCAACCAAGAATTTCCTACTCAGCGAGGCTAAGCTTTATCAGTGAGGGAGAATTAAAATCCTTCCCAGATATCCAATCCCTAAGAGAATATGCTGCTTTGAAACCAGCTCTACAGGAGATGTTTAAAAAGGTGCTGTGCACAGAAGAAAAAAAATAAAAGAAAGGTCATCTACTTCCCAAGATCACAAACAAACACAGAAGCAGCAGAACACACAGCATACCTGCAAAAATGAAAACATACACATATATGAACACAAAAGCTAAACAAAAACAAAACAGCCTTATAAGAACATTATGACAGGTACAAACTCTCACATTTCAATAATGACTGATGCCTTTTAAGCAACTTATCCATTTAATCTTAATTGGCATAACTTTTCACAATATTCTTTTATTATTTTTTTAATAACTGAACTTTAAAAGTGATATCTTACTTGATTTGTGATACTAGTAATTTTACTTTATCTCTTATTTCTTTTGATTAGTTTGTTAGACATTCTAAATTTTATTTGTCTTATTTAAGACAACAGCTTTTGATTTTACATAATTTTTTAATCTTCTTTTTATTGTGTCACTTTTTACTTATTATTATGTCTTTCCGTCTACCTACCGTGAATTTAATTTTCTCTTCTTTTTCAAGTTTCTTTTTTTTTTTAATTTTTTTTTTTTTTTTTTGAGTTGGAGTCTCACTCCTTCGCCCAGACTGGAGTGCAGTGGCCACTCCCAGCCACCGCAGCCTTGACCTGCTGGGCTCCAGCAATCCTTCCGCCTCAACCTTCCGAGTAGCCGGGATTACAAGCATGAACTACCACGCCCGGCTGATTTTTTTTTTATTTATTGTAGAGACGAGGTCGCGCCAAGTTGCCCAGGCGGGTCTCAAACCCACGGGCTCAGGCAATCCACTCACCTCAGCCTCCCAAAGACGCGGGATTACAGGCTGAGCCACCGAGTCCGGCTCAATTTTCTTAAAATGAATGTTTAAGTCACCTTTTTTTTTTGAGTGGTGATGTCATTCTATTGCACAGGCTGGAGTGCAGTGGCACAATCCTGGCTCACCACAGCCTCAAAATTTTGAGCTCAAATGAACCTCCTGCCTCAGTCTCCCAAGTAGCTGGGACTACAGGCATGCACCACCACGTCCAGCTAATTTTTTTTTAATTTTATTTTTGTAGAGATAAGGTCTTGCCATGCTGTTGAGGTTGGTCTCAAACTCCTGGGCTCAAGCAGTCTTCGTACCTTGGCCTCCAAAAGCTCTGGGATTACAGGTGTGACCCACCATCAGGTCAAAGTCATTATTTTAATAAAATTTACATATGAGTATCTAAAGCAAAAATTTTCTTTTTGCATTTTGTTTCAGCTGCATTCCACAAATCTTGATAAACAATGTTTTCATTCTCTTTCAGAAAAAATAAATTCAATTTAAGTTTGATTTCTTCCCTGCTACTTAAAAATACATATGATTTTGAATTTTCTTTAAGACTTCCTTTTTGACCCATGGAACATGCTTAGATGTGTTGTTTATTCCCATATGTTCAGAGATTTTTCTGTATTCTGTTTTTGGGTGATTACAAATATCATCCAGTAGATTCATGTTGTTGTCTAGTTTCCTATATTCTTGCTGATTTTCAGCCTACTAGCTCCATCAGTTGCTGAAAGGAGGGTGTTGAAATAACCAATTACAATTTTGATTAACCTATTTTTCTTTCCCATTCTATTCAGCTTGCTTCATTATTTTGAGGCTCTATTTTTCAATGTATTAACAGTCAGGATCATTATGTCTTCCAGGTAAATGTAATGTCTTATTATATAGCCTTCCTCTTTGTATATAGTAATTTTCTTTGCTCTGAAGTCTACTGTATCAAATAGTATCAAAATCTCTCCTCTGGGTTTTATTTTAAGTTTAATATGTGCTTACTATATATTTTCCATCCTTTTACTTCCAACCTAACAATATCATCTGAATTTGAAGCAATTGTCATAAATAGCATATGATTGGGCATGTGTTTTATTGTTTTTATCCACTATGTAAAAATCTGTCTTTTGACTGATGTATTAATGTAGTGAATATGGAAAGTAATTGTTGATATGTTGGTGTTTAAGTCTACCACTCTATTGCTTTTTTTCTGAGTGCTTCCTTGGGTTCTCATTGCTGTTTTATTTTCTTGCCTTCCTATGGGTTACATATTCATATTTCAAGGACTTCACCTTGATTTGTTTATAGTGCTTCTAAATATATATCTTTGTATGCTCTTGTTTTCATAGTGATTTCTCCTGGTATTCTTATATAAATGTGTCACTTATTAGTCTAGAATTATTAAAATTTTTCCACTTTGGGTAAAGTGTGGGAAATCTTGCTTCAATTTAGATATTTTTAAAATTTTGATCTTAAGTATAATTATCTTGAATATCATGTGGTAGTATGTTTTATTTCTATTATTAAATATAATTTATACAGCATATTGGAAAAGATAGTCTAGTTCATGTTCTCATATTGCTATTATTTTTATTATTTCTTCATTCTGGCCTGTCAATATTATTTCTTTTGTCATTTTCTTTCTCTTTGTAGAACTTCCTTTTAACAATGCTAAAAGGTACATCTGCTATTGACAAGGATGTCTTTACATCCATGTATTCTTCAAGGACAGTTCCATCAGATATAGAATTTTCAGTTGATAGTTCTTTACTTGTACCACATGATAGAAAATATTTACTTTTTTTTGTTGTTATTCTCTAAAATTTCTGATAAGAAATTCACTGTCTTTTGAATTATGTTTTTTCACTAGGAGCAATGTGGTATTTCTCTCTGGATGTTTTCAAGGTTTTTCTTTGTCTTTGGTATTCAGGAGTTTAATAATGACATGTCATGGCATGGATTTCTTTGGGGTTATCTGTTTGTCATTTGTTTAATTTCTTATATTTGAAGGTTGTGTGTTTCACCAAATTTGGAAAGGTTTTAGCCATTACTTATTTGAATTATTTCTTTCATGCCCACTCTCCTCTCTCCTTGCAGTATACCTATGATTTTAAAAAACTGAATTTTTAAATTTTTATCCTACATATCCCTGAGCTACTATTCATTTTATAAGAATAAATTGTATTGTGTATATTTCAGGTATACAAAATGATGCTACAAAACATGTATACATATATGGTATATATATGTATACATATATATGTCTATGTTATACATATATATTAAAATGGTAACTTTCGAGGAACACATTAACGTACCTATTATCTCACATAGTTACCCATTTTCCCCTTTTGGTAAAAGCAGCAATAATCTACTCGTTTAGCAAAAATTCTGAATATAATACACACTTCAATATTACTATTGAATAATAATTCCATATATTACTATTATTCACTATAACCCTCATGCTATAATTTAGATGAGTAAATGTGAACAAGGTATTTATTTTTCTAATTTTCTCCTTCTGTAATAATAGGATGATAATTATGTCTACTGTTCAGGATTATTTTAGGATTAAAATCATCCCATTTAAAGCCCAATGCATGAGACCAAGCACAGTGGCTCACACCTATAATCCCAGGACTTTGGGAGGCCGAGTTGAGAGGATTGCCTGAGCTCAGGGATTCGAGAACAGCCTGGGCAACTTGGTGAGACCTCATCTCTACAATAAATTACAAAATTAGCCAGGCACGTTGGCGCTTGCCTGTAGTTCCACCTACTTGGAAGACTGAATTGGAGGAATAGTCTGAGCCCAGCAGGTTGAGGCTGTGGTGTCCATGAGCATGCTACTGCACTCCAGCCTGGGTGACAGAGTGAGACTCCAACTAAAAATAAATAAATGAGCAGATAAATAAATAAATAAATAAATAAATAAATAAATAAATAAATAAATAAATCACAATGCCTGACACAAAATAAGTATTAAATGAACATTAGCTAACCATATTATTGTTAATATTCACTTAAATATGTCATACTGCCTTAAGTTTCCTGAGGGTGAGGGTGAGTGCAGAGTTCTTCAAACATTCTGAATTCTCAAAAGGTAGGCACCTATCATGGCCTCACCATTTCTAAAGGTTGCTGTCATTGGGGGATGGAGTCAATATTGCTGCTGGTGTTTTCACATCAACTAATAAACTTTATTCCTCTGAGAGTGTTGGAACATATAATCTGGTGTCTCAGGTTGGTAAAGGTTTTCAGCAGCTTTTCAGAAATTGTGCAGAGGCCTACTGTTTATTAGGAAAATTGATCTGGGATCTTAAAGGTCAACAAAGTAAAGACTTGACTTTGCTTCCTAAGAATCCTACAAAATAAGCTGCATGTGAGATATTTTATCTACTTTATGAGTTAACTCCATCTGGATTTGCACCTGTGGTTTCTGGGAGTCTGTATACTTCAAGTGCTAAGCACTTCCTTTCAACTATGAAGAACGAAGTTTTAAAATTACAAAATGTACTTTAAGGAATGTATTTTCTAAGCCAACATCATTCAGCAATAGAAGGTAACAGTGATTGTGCTGCAGAACAGGTGGCAATGTAGAATTTCCTGGTGCACTGTGGAATGCCAGTCCCTTCAGCTAGGGACAACACGGATGTGCCTCACATTCTGGCATCTAGCCAAAATCAGGAGCACTTTGCTGCTATATCCAACTGACTTGTTCAGCAAAAACATATTTCTCTAATGTTTTACAAAAATAAAAATTTAATCCAGAGAATTCTATGAAAGACGGCAAAATAAATTCACATTTTCATAGCCTTCCTGCCTAAAGCACCCTGAAGTGAGTACAACTAATTAGAGATGAAAATTGTCTCTATGCTTATAACCTCATAGGGTCAACTCAGAAGGATATCAGTCAGCTACAAAAAATCTGGAGCAGATTCAGACTCTGATATTAGTAGACATATCTCCAATAGTAGGAAATAAGAAAGGGGAGTATGAAGGGGGTCTATTAAGAAATCCTAGCTGGAAAAGTGAGACCGGAGATTGAACATTTTCATAGGAGGAAAAAGAAAAGCATACTGTAAGATTAATTCTACCCCAGTGAAATCACAGGTGAGGGGTAGAGACATTCAATATATCGACTTTCTAGGCAAGTCATATGTTTTTTATGGGTTTTTTTCAGCTGATTTTCTCCCTACAAGGAAAGCTCTGGTACAAAAAAAAGATGTACAAAGTAATTTCTTACCAAAATTACATGAACAAAGAGAAATGTTTACATATCTACACAGATCTGAGCATTCATCTGGGTGTTCAACTCCCTACCTGTCAAAGGAGTAAGAAAAGTGAGAGAAACTACCTGGGTCAGTGTATTCAATAAATTTAAAGAGAAATTGCTTGATGACAAAATCTGCTAGCAGCCTCAGCTTCTTTTCATACTCCTCAAATGATTGTACAAGGACACAAACCAGTAATTCCCATACCTAAAATGTAATTCCTAAAGGATAGCTCTGAGGAAAGAAAGCAAAGAAGAAAGAAAATGCAGCAGTACCAGGAATAATACATTTTTTAAAGATACATTATGAACATTATTCTTGAACAGATAGTGCATTCTGATGGAATTTCCTCCCCTAAAAAAAAAAAATAAGGATAAACTAACATGATACCGATACAAGCATTAATCCTTAGCAAAAAAAAAAAAAAAAGCGGGAGAAAAAAATGAATATGATATAAATGACAAACACCGTTATAGAGTATTTTTGGAAAAAGATATATAATAGTTGGCCCAATAATTTTAGTATATTTTCCAGTATTTACTATGAATTGATAAGACCCAATGAAAAAAATAAAAAGGGCAACATGAAATTGAATTCATGTTAACTAAAAATTAATTTTAGGTGAAAATGCAGAATATAATTTCAACTTTTAAAAAACTATCATAAATAAAAATTAGCTAATAGAAATTTGGAAATAGGGATAGATAATATTTTCAGAAAAAATATACATAATTCAAGCAAAAGGCATAGGAAAGTTAGGATTTTAATATTTTTCAGTGTATTTAAATTAAATAAATATTATTTGAATAGGCTGATGTTTGCTTCTTTTTTTTTTCCTCGTCTGTCTATCCAACATTTATAAAGAGTAAGTTTTATCCTTCCTTTCCAGCTGTACTGTCATAGGGGATGATAAAGGACATGTTTTTACCCGCTTAATTGCCACCGTAAATGAAGTGTGATTTTTCTGATTGGAGAGAGGATTGTACTCAATAATCTCTACTTTATTCATGAGTTGAGTTTCCTTTTCTAAAGATAGGTCTCTTGTTACTTTTTCTTTTGTTTCCTGAACTTAGACATGTTCCATATTACTTCCTATTCTGTCTTCTGCGTGTGTGAAGTGGAGTGAGGCAGACCTGCCTGCTGTTCTCTTTGCAATGAGACCTTTAGTGTATCAGTAGGATTTTTCCAATTCAGAGAAAAAGGATAGAAAGAATTAGGCCAACTTCAATGGAATAAACTGGAAGAGCCAATTGTTTATCAAAAACCTTGCATCTTGAAGAATTTTCCAAATTTATAAAGCAGTACTTTACTTTTTATTTGGCTAAAGATTCTTACATATGCACTCGACCAAATGAGAAGAGGGATGCCAGAACCTGTAACAGAGAGCTGAGTTCCAATATCTGGATAATAATTTTTTCTTAAGAGGTAAAAATAATAATAAACAAAATGGTAGAACATTTTCCAAAGTAATTACTTCCCTGTAATATAGGGAAATCTAAATCTGTAGAAAATAATCACCTTGTTTCAGGATAATAATAATAATAATAATAATAGTGTTTGTTAAACAAATAAAAATATCCTAGTAATGTTAATAAAGTTAAAGTATAATGAATGTAACAAATGCATTCAGTAAGAAGAAACAAGTCACTTAAAGAAAAGAGAGCAATCCCCGTGGGTCCCCTCCTGCCCCCACTCTAGGAGATTTTCTGTCCTTTCAATAAATCCTTCTGTCACCACCCCCTCCAAAAAAGAAAAGGAAACACACAAAGAATGATCATATACTTTTTAAACATAATATATCTTGAGTTGATGAAACACATCTAGAGTCTGATAAAAAATAAACATGCAACCAGATTGTCTTTCAAAATGGGAAACAAAATCACATTCTCAAATATACAAGTCAAAATGTATAGAATTTGGTGTCCATCTTAAAAAATGCTCATGAACACATTCTATCCAATCAACAACAACAAGAAAATACAGATAAATATTCTTCAACTGGTTAAATCATTGTATAAAATGACTTTTGGTTAAAGTTTCAATACACTGAAATCTAAAACTAATTTAAAACTATTAAGTGAACATTATCCTAATGTGAAGTGTATTGTAACTAGCATAATTTTGAAAAAGACGTTATACAATATATAAAAATGGAAAGGTAGGCCATTGCCTTGCTAAGCTATGGTGTGGCCATGTGCTCTTTGAGCTATGGCCAGGCCATGTTTTCTTAAGCTCTGGCCCCTTCCTCTCCCTTGGAGAGGTGAATCCCCACTTTTTTTTTCTCTCTCTCCAATTTATTTTCTAAATAAACTATATTTTCTGGTATAAAAAATTAGAATGTAGTAGACTAATAAAAATAATTGTCCACAATAAAAACAAGAACAAAAACATTTGGTTGACAAGGTGCAAGTGTGCTATTTTTCCCTTTTTCATGAGAGGAGTTAATAATGCTGAGTTTGATGAATTATTGAACACAAGTTTATTTTCCAGTTTATAGCTTTAGTAAGGCATTGAAAATCGCTATATACATTTAAATGTTTTCAAGTAGAGGATAGACAAAAAAAAAAACACAAACACAAACCATATTGCAAAAGTGCATAAACAAAGGAACAGCAAAATAAGCCTGATAAAAAAGACAGAGCACCAAAAGTATATCCTATAATAACAAATAAAGATATGATAAGCTATGAAAGAAAAATTTCACACAGTGTGATAATATAACTAAAAAAATTAACATCTACTAGACAATATTCCCTGAAAGAAATTGATTATAAAAAAAGATTTACAATGATTCACTAAGCAAAAATAAGTCAAAAGAAACAAGGGTATGGTCTGTGTATAAAGAAGTTAAAATCCAAGCATTTTTCAGTTACTCAGATCAAGAAGACTTGATTATAATAAAGGGTCTTATACAAAATAAACACTTAACATTTCCCAATAAACATAGTATTAAAATATATAAATTAAAAAACTCTTAGAAATGTAAAAAAATCTGAATAAAACTTTTAGACTAAAATTATTGACTGAGCATGCAGAGAAAAACGCAAGTATTTTAAAATAAGAAACATATATGGGTGTCTATGTATGTATAGGTATGGAATACATACACACATAAGCACATCCTAAAAAATAAAAAGAGTTATAAAAAAATCCTACTTTATTGCAAAAGAGACATAAATACAAAATATGTTTTCTGACTGTTTTATAATAAAACTAAATATAAATATTAAAATAGAAACAGAAAGCAACACACCTCATAAATTGCAATATTTGTATTATAAACAAAGTTGAGGGCTGAACTGAAAAAAATCTATAAACTAAAGGTCATTATATCTAATATACATTTAAGAAGTTGTTACAAATAACTTGATATACTAATAGAAATATTTAGCAAAAGCAATATACTGGAAATTCAGAAATGATTACATGAAGGTAGGTAGCAAAAAATAAGAGGAAAAGACTTAAATATCCATTAATAGGAGAACCTAACAATGCAGAGCTCATATTTTCAGTTAATGATATAAGTTACATATACAATAAAATAGTATGTAATATTTTTAAAATCATGCAGCATATATATATATATATATATATATATATATATATATATATATATTTGTTGTCAACTAAAAGAGTATAATGGAAAAAGCCTTTCGTTCTATATAGAAGAGCTGGGCTAGTTATTCTGAATAACAAACCCCAAGACCATAAGAGCTGGAACTACTGCTATAGAGCCTGATGGGCAACGAATCCCTAACCCCCAACAAAACAGCAGGATCCCGATCCTTTTTAGGTGATATATCACTGATACAACCGATAGACTCTTTGCTCATTTCTAAGGATTGTGAATATCAAATCAATGACATAACACGGAAGACTATAAAACAATAATCAAACAAGTGGTATTCTTGTTTAATTCTGGGGCCCCAGGGATGCACATACACCATATAGCAGAGCTCTACCCTAAACATGGCTCTCCTTTAACAAGCTTCACTATGGTCATTGCTTCCATTCAGCAATGTCCTTCAATTAGATGGGCATTTCTGGCACACTTTATATTTCCACGTTATGACATAGCTCGCAGGAACCTCTGTTCTATCTTTTTTTCTTTTACAATTGTATGTGTTTAAAAGGACACACAGAAATTTGAGTTCTAACACTAAATGGTGTTCTAATGCTTTAGAGAATTTTGACATCCTTTGTTCTGAAATCAAATAAGAGCAGAAAGAGGTATTCTTAGTGGCAAAATTAGGCTTTCTCTTTTCCTTCAAAATGGTGAGCCAGACAAAAGGTTTTACTTTCTTTTCTTAATTTTTCTTCAATATTTGTATTAACTGGAAATAAAATATAAAATACAAGTTAAGCTTTTTTATATCATGATGAGTTATTGACGTTGCAAAAATACATCTTTGATATACTAATTTCCTCATTTTTCTGAAAAATTCCAAGCATACATAAAATGTGAAAGAATAATAAAGTGAGATCTATATACTTTCTATTTAAATAAACAGTTTAAAATTCCATAATTTTCTTGTTCTCAGGAAGTTGCATTTTTTGCGGCATTATCCTAAGTATTTCGGTATCTTTCACCACTTAAACAAATGCTGTTATTACATCTAAGAAAATTACAATCAGTCCATACTATTATCTAGGTCTCTAAACAAAATTCTTCAGTTTGAGACTATCTGAGTATCAAAAAGGAAAATTATAGAATTAATTACAACATATTTAAGTATTAATAATTTTTGAATCCATAAAAGGAAAATGAGGAGATGGTGTTTCTTTACAGAAAATGCCAGGTAATATATATAAAATATACCACAATTTTTTAAATTAACATTTATGTTGCCTGTAGAGTGCACAGTAATGGCCTCCCAAAGAGGTGTAAGTCCTAATCCCTGGAGCCCGTGAATGTGTCATGTTACACGAGGAAAGGAACTTTGCAGATGAGATTAAGATGTGACCCTCAAATGGGGAAAGTTTATTGAATTTTCTGGCAAGGCCCAATCTAGTGACACAGGTCCTTAAATGCAGAGTACATTTACCAGCTGTGATCAGAAGCAGATGTGACTGTGGGGTGAGGGTAAAGAGACAAGATGTGAAAAGGACTCCACTTGATGTCACTGGCCTCGAAAATGGGGCCACGGTCCTTTAGAAGTTGGAAAACAACCGGGCTCGGTGGCTCAGCCTGTAATCCCACGCCTTGCAAGGCTGAGGTGAGCGGATTGAATGAGCCCTGGGGTTGGAGACCCGTCTGGGCAACTTGGCGAGACCTCATCTCTACAGTAAATCAAAAAATCAGCCAGGCGTGGTAGCGCGCGCCTGTAGTTCCAGCTCCTTGGAAGGCTGAGGCGGAAGGATCGCCGGAGCCCAGCAGGTCGAGGTTGTGGTGGCCGGGAGCCGCCACTGCACTCCAGACTGGGCGACAGAGTGAGACTCCAACTCAAAAAAAAAAAAAAAAGTTAGAAAAAGACAAGAAAACAGATTATCCCCTAGGGCCTTAAGAAAAGAATGCAGCCCTGCTCCATAGATTTTTAGCTTAGTGAGACCTGTGTCTGAATTCTAACCTTAAGAATTATAAATTAATAAATTTGTGTTTTGGGGGGTGTTTTTTTGCTTGTTTGTTTGTTTTGAGTTGGAGTCTCACTCTGTCGCCCAGACTGGAGTGCAGTGGCCGCTCCCGGCCACCGCAGCCTCGACCTGCTGGGCTCCGGCGATCCCTCCGCGTCAGCCTTCCGAGTAGCTGGAACTACAGGCGCGCGCTACCACGCCCGGCTGATTTTTTGATTTATTGTAGAGATGAGGTCTCGTCAAGTTGCCCAGGCGGGTCTCGAACCCAGGGCTCAGGCAATCCACTCACCTCAGCCTCCCAAAGGCGCGGGATTACAGGCTGAGCCACCGAGTCCGGCTAATTTGTGTTGTTTTAAGCCTATACGTCTGTAGTAGTTTTTTGTTTTTGGTTTTTTTTTTTTTTCCTTTTTTCTTTTTTTTGAGTTGGAATCTCACTCTCTCGCCCAGGCTGGAATGCAATAGCACGCTCAGGTGATCCTTCTGCCTCAGCCTTCCAAGTAACCGGAACTACAAGCATGTGCTACCACCCTGGCTAATTTTTGATTTTTTGTAGAGACAGGTCTCACCAAGTTCCCCGGGCTGGTCTCGATCCCTCGGGCTCAAGCAATCTATTCGCCTTGGACTCTCAAAGTGCTGGAATTAAGGCTGAGTCACCAACCCCGGCCTGTGATAATTTTTATGGCAGCAATAAAACACTCATATTATCCAAATACAATCATTGCTTTAGAAGTCTCATTCCAGCATCAGTGGATGCTGGAAGCTTTGGGTAAACTGATGCTGAATAATAAGATAATCACATGACTAGAGTGTCAACCCCCAGTTGATTCATTACCTATAAACAAAGGACTATACCTTCTCACTGGAGTAAAAGTGGCAATTACCATCTTAACCAAGAGTTCAAACTTTGCGTTGTCCATAGGGACCTCACAGTGTGTGTCCCCTGATGCAGTGCTTTGTGGAGTTCACATATCCACATCAAAGGTATTTGCCAAATGTTTGTCCAAATCTAATAAAACTTATAGACCTATGGTCCTTATATTTATAAAAATATATAAACATTTCAGATAATGGAGGAAACCTTCAAGGAAATATTAATAAACAATCATACCCAGAATGTGAGACAACTGATAGTGTTCAGTATGTCAAGGAAATAGAAAAATGAAAACAAAAAAGTAGAGGTTCCATTTTGAATTAAAAGGTAATATAGTGATATCACAGTCAAATGCAATGTGGGAATCTTGATCTGATACCAGATCACAAAAAGGAAGAAAGGAAGGAAGAAGTAAAGGACAAACTTTACAAACAGCTACAAGCTGTTTTAGAAAGATATAAACAATTAAAAATGGAATACTCCAAATTCATAATTTTCCATTTCCAATACATATATTGGTTTACTATGGAAAAGGTATTGATTTGGACTCATGGGACTTTGGTTCCAGTCCTGATGGTGCATGCACATGATTTGGGGAAAAGCATTTAATTTGTCTGACTGTCAGTTTCCAAAACTGGATTATATTGAATGATCTCCCTTGAACCTGAAGCTTGTATATTCCAGGATGTTTCCTTTAGGAGAAGCTTTGGAAGGCTATTCTTTGATTCAATCCTGGTACACTTCAAATGACGAATTTGCCGAGTGAGCATAGCAGTTCTATTGCTGTGTAACAAAGTACTTTGAATAGAGTGGCTTAAATCAACACAAATTTATCACCTCTAAAGTTCTGTGGGTCAGAAACTGGGGCATAGTGTGGCTGGATTCTTTGCTCAGGATCTCAACGAACTGAAATCAAGATGTTGGCTGGAGTTGCAGTTCTCATCTTGGCTTAGGGTTCTCTTTCAAGTCCACTGGTAGTCAGCAGAATTTCTTTCCTTGCCACGCCAGGAAAGAAGTCTCCGTTATTCTTCCAAATGGGATCAGCTCTCAGCTTCTTGATATCACTCCAGTTCTTTAGCATATGACCAGCAAAGGCAAATCACAAAGTGAATGGCTGCTTTCTTCCAGGTCATCTGCAGCACATTGCTCATTGCTTCTTCCTATCAAACTACAGATAACTCTGTACTTTTAAAGAATTTACCTGAGTAGGTCAGGCTCAGTTAAATAATCACTCTATCATAAGGTCAACTAATTTGGGACCTTAATAATATATACAAAATTCTTTTTGATCTATAACATATCCTAATCACAAATTCATCATACTCAAAAATCTTCAGAATTATGTAGGGCACGTTCATTAAAAAGGCAGTGCATCTTGAGATTCATCCTAGAATTCTGCATAGTACTATATGGCTACCTCAAATATATAAGAAAATGAAATGCATTCCATTTTCATAAGTTTGTAGAAAGTATTTTGCAATATACCTAATTAACTGTGGAAATTATTAAAAATATATTTCTTATTTTGATGGGTAAAAAGTAGCTCAGTTTATCTTTGAAGGTTTAAAACATAGAAGCTATCAGAAGAAAAATTACATTAAATGAATATGAATTAATAGATCAATGAAGTGATTTATGTGGAAAGCTTGCAAAAGTATGTATCTTTATATGTTAAGAGCAATCAGGGAGTGATACAAAGTGCAAAGAGTTCAGATCAAAGAAAAATAAACACATTATTAAAATGTTAAAACTGTTTAAAAGAATTCATGAATATGAAAGATTGATAGAGGCAAACTCATTCTGAGACATTAAAAAAGTCATTTAGTCATTTAAAAGATTACAGAAATTCTTATAATTTAAAGACAAATATTCACAGAATTTTTTGACTATTTTAAATGCTACAGGTAAACATAGCATTTGCTTAATTTAGTAAAAAGGAGTGGAGTTTTTTGCAAACTCTAGGATAAGAAGGAACGCAGACAACAAAAGTCAGATGAAAAATAATATGTTTATTCATCTATTTGTTTAGCAAAAAATGAAAATGTATATTGTGCCAAATGCCAGGAATCTTTTTTTTAAAATGGATATATTCCCTTCTCTTTGCCACTTACTATGTAGGAGGGAAAACAGATATTAGTCAAAAAATCAAGGTAGAGTGCTAAAAATGATAATGTGTGGTATGCTGTGGTGGCATATGACACTGAGAGCTATTTAAATGAAATTATCATTGTGATTGAAATCAGGAAAAATATACTGAAAATATTCTTAGTGACTATTTTGGTAATTGTTTTTTAAATTCTACTTGATGTTCAATAGTGGGGGAGAGAGTGTTGAGCATGTGAAAACAAAAAGTTGTGTTCTTGGTTTTAAAAACAGTGAAATCTTGAATGAGCTATATGTCAGTTTGCAATTTTAATGCTTAGGTGAGAAAAATTAACAATGAATTTAAACACAGTGATACCTTATTATTTTTAAAATGAACACATTTTGAGATGTTCATATTGAACTTTAAAAGGAAGAAATAGGAATCAAAACAGAATATAATTTTAACTATTTCAAAATCAACTGAGCTTCACTCTTGTAAAAGCATAGACTCTCAGAGTTGAGGCATAGTTTAAAGACCACTCATTCCCAGTTCTAATTCTTTTTTTTCTTTTTTAGTATTTTTTATTTAGAGGTGAGATCTTACTATATTGTCCAGACTGGTCTCTAACTCTTGGGTTCAAATGATCTTCCTGCCTTGGTCTCTCAAAGTGCTGGTATTACAGGCATGAAACACGGTGCCTGGCTGTCATTCCCATTTCTTACACTTAAAGTATTCAAGTGTCTTCCAATATCTCCTAGAACATCACCTGTAAAGGCATGCTCTTGCACTTCCCAGAGCAAATGCCTTTTTTTTTTTTTTAAGTTCTATTTAAATGTTTACATACAATCCAAATTAGTCTCTCTAAGTGCTACATCATTGGTTCCACTTCTGTCTCTGGCATCTCTGGATATATTTTTTCCTCTATTGAACAGATAATTGACTATTTTATAATGAGCCCTCATCTACTTCTAAATTATTCTCTTTCTCAAGCTATTTCCAATTCACTTGCAATCAGAAATATTTTTCATTTTTATGCATTAACATAGTCATTTTAGTTCATTGTTTTAGCATATAAAAGTCTTTTGAGGCCATGATTATAGTTGGACATATTCTTTTTCACCTTCTGTTAAGTTTGCTAAAGATCTTTTTGCAATATCATGCAATAAACCAATAGGTGTAAGAAAGGACAGGGTGGTTCCTGGTGCATATCTTAACAAATGTGCTTTACCGATGAGATCCATTCATTACTAACTTGCTTTTATGACACTGGAATTATTGCAACTTTTCCAAAATGAATTTACACTGGGTTTAATAAATGTCTTGAAGTCTAGATGCAGCATGCCTATTGTACTTGTTAAAAGAAAAATCTTACACAAATCCTATTTAACAAAGGTCAATTGAGTAAGGAAGGATTCACAAATAGGATAGCCCCCACAAAGCAGAATAAGTTCAGAGAGGCTCCAGAGCAACAATTAGGCAAAAGAAGATTTATGGACAGAGAAAGGAAAGTGAGGTGCAGAAAACAGAAGTGAGGTTCAGAAATACCCAGATTGGTTACAGCTCTACATTTGCCTTATTTGAATCTGTTTCAAAAGTCAACCACATTTAATTGGCTGAAACTCAATGACTGGCACAAGAGTAGGTAAGTCTGTTGACACATCCAGTTAAGTTACAGTTCATTATGTAGGGAGAAGCTTTTGGACTGAACTTGAAACATGTACTGAGGCAGCTTTAGACTAAAGTTAGTTTAACACACTTCACTAGTCTGCTTGAACAGCAGCAATTCCTAAAAGGAAAACAAATATATTTGGATATGCTTTGTCATGTCTACAGCACCTCAATGCCCTTTGATCTGGAGATCTAATTTCATTTTAAAACCCCCTACAAACAGCTATCACATATGAGAACCTATCAGTTTGAGCCTAATATACATTTAATCACTTTTAAACACAGAAATACAAGTTTGAGCGTGTATCATAGCAGTGAAGTAGTAAAAGTGCTGAAGAAAGACCCTGGGATAGTGGCTAGCTAATTGACAAGTAGGCAGATGAACTTTATCCTTTGCAAAATTCACCAAGTAGTGTGTCTCTTTAGAAAGCAATCCTTGCAAGTCTGGTGTTTTCTGATGCATAAAGATGTGCTCTGAAAATGCCAGGGAAATAGAACACTCATTGTGGTTGTCAATGGAATGTGCCGTTAGTAACCCCTGTGGAAATCACAAAGCTCCAAGCACATTGAGTCATGAAGGTCACCCTGCATAAATCTGTCCACATTCATGAGTTGCTACTGCTAACTGCCACCACATCGAGCTCAGCGTATGCCCCATACTGCTGAAATAGCAGACCTCCTTGGACAAAATCCAGGCTCCTACATTCACATTTCTTCTTATTTATTTTTAAGGCAATACAGTATCTATTCAGAAACATGCCCTTGAACATTTGCATATCTGGAATGGCATTCCATAATCCTCCTACGCTTTGAAGAGAGGCATCTGTTATTGGTTTGTACATATTTCAGAGAAAAAATACTGGTCATAGTTCCTACTACAGAGATATGATATAGCATATGCTTGGTCTCTTGCAACAATAAGAAATTGAAATAGCTAGACAAATAATTGCAGTTCTATGTGCTGAAAATGAAAAATGATATTTTTATGTCAAAATAATATCAGTTATACTATATTGTGGTATATGTTTCACAACTTAAAAATTATTTTAAGCATTATCATTTTATTTTCAAAATATTATAATGGGGAAGTTATTAATGTTCCCATATTATAGATGAGAAAACACACTCAGAAAGGTTAGGATACTCAATCAAATCACAAAATCGAAATTTAGATTTAAGGACATGAGTCCTGTTGTCTCGCTGTCCTCTACCGGCAACACTCACTCCACCACCTTCTCCATCAGCTACTGGTTTCTGGGCTCAATCCAGCCACCCAGCATCCGGTCCCCCAGCAACACCTCCAGTGTTTATGCAGGCACCAGGAGAGAGCTAGGGTTCCCGGATCTCTGTGTCCAGGGTAGCTGGGAGTCCAGAGGCCTAGCCCGCGGGGATTGCTGGGAGTCTGGGGGAGGGGGCATCCAGAGTGAGAAAAAGACCTTGCAAAACCTGAACGACCGCCTGGTCTCCCACCTAGACAGGGTGAGGAGCCTGGAGACAGAGAATTACAGACTGGAGAAAAATCTGGGAACACCTGGAGAAGAAGGGACCCCCGGTCTGAGATTGGGGGCATTACTTCAAGACCATCGAGAACCTGAGGTTTTAGATCTTTGCAACTTCTGTGGACAATGTTAGCATTCTTCTGCAGATGGGCAATGCCCATCTTGCTGCTAATGACTTTGGAATCAAGTATGAGACAGAGTTGGTCTGTAGAGAGTGATATCAATGGATTCCGCAAGGTCATTGATGACACCAACGTCATCCGACTGCAGCTGGAGACATAGATGGAGCCTCTCAAAGGGGGGCTGCTCTTTATTTTATTTTATTTTTTTATGATTCAGAGATCTTTTATTTTTGATACCCACTAAGCCATGAATTCACAGGGAATAGGTTCCAGAAGCTCAGGCTCCTTTCCGTTGGTTCTCACAAAGTGTGCTTCTCTGGGTGGAGCAGGCTGGCGCTTCAGCTGAACCCACGTGCCTTTCACCTTGGCTTCCTTCTTTTTCTGGTCATTTTCCTTCACACGTTTCAGGAAGCTATCTCGACTCTTCGAGTGCTTAATATGTTCAATACGCACATTAATTCTCCTGACAAGAATCTTGCCCTTGACTTGTTTGTTAACAACAATGCCAACAGCATGCTGGGTGGCATTGTAGACTCTTCCTGTCTTGCCATGGTAACATTTGTGGGGCATTCCTTTCTGAACAGTACCCATTCCCTTGATGTCTACAATATCACCTTTTTTATAGATTCGCATGTATGTGGCCAAAGGAACAACTCCATGTTTTCTGAATGGCCTGGAGAACATGTACCACGTGCCCCTCCTGTTTCCTATTGTGTTCGTCATTTTGGCGAATTACCGGAAGATGGCGGTTCTGGCCAAGTGGGGCTGCTGTTTATGAAGAAGAACCTCGTGGAGGCAGTAAAAGGCCTTCAAGCCCACTTGCCAGTTCTGAGTTTACCTTGGAGGTAGATGCCCCCAAATTTCAGGACTTTAGTAAGATCATGGCGAACACCAGGGTCCATTATGACGAGCTGGCTCAGAAGAACTGAGAGGACCTTAAAAAGGACTGGTCCCAGAAGATCGAGGAGAGCACCACGGTGTTCACCAAGCCGTCCCCCGAGACAGGAGCTACCGAGATGATGCTCACGGAGCCGAGACGGCAGTGCAGTCCTGGGAGGTAGACCTGAACTCAAGAAATCTGAAGGCCAGCATAGAGAACAACCTGAGGTAGGTGAGGGCCCTCAACGCCGTGCAGATGGAGCAGCTCAGTGGGACTCTGCTGCACCGGGAGTCCGAACTGGCACACTGGCACAGACCCGAGCCAAATTGTTTATTTATTTTTTGGATGTACAGGCCCAGGAGTATGAGGCTCTGTTGAGCATCAAGGTCAAGCTAGAAGCTAAATCGCCACCTACTGCCGCCTGCTGGAGGACCAGGAGGATTTCCGGATCGGTGATGCTCTGGTAAGCAGCAACTCCGTTCGGATCATCCAAAAGACTATCACCCGCAGGATAGTGAACGGCAAAGTGGTGTCTGAGATCAATGATCCTAAAGTTCTGAAACACTGAGGCAGCGGGAGCAGGGTACTCTTTGGGGGAGCAGGAGGCCAATAAGAAGTTCAGGTAAAAAAAAAAAAAATAGATTAAAATTCTGATCCAAATGCAGTGCACTTTTAACTCGGAGTCTTTGATTTTTAAAATAAAAGATAGGTAGTTTTTAACTAATCACTTAAATGTGTTTTTAAAAATGATTTCTCTGCTATTGAATTCTGCCCTTTTTCTTTTCTTGATATATTAGCAGTTTTAAAATTGCATTATCAAATATATGTCACTCATTTTTGAAAAGCATTTTCTACTGCATTAATATATGTTACCACTCTATTGTATTTGTTGATTTAGAAAAAGTTTAAAAATAATAAGAATTTGCCTATTTTACACTAAATTTTTAATATTTAAGAATTTTGCAAGCATTCTGTGAAAAACAAAACAAACAAAAGCAATATTTAATGGAAACTCACTTGGAAATGTACTTAATGTCTAAAAGATATTCAATATGTCTGATTTTTTTGAGAACCCACAAAAGCTTACCTTATACACAATTCATCAAGGCAGTTTAAATTAATAGGAATTTTATTTAATAAATGGTATATTCATTTAGGAAAAAAACATAAAATTAAATGCATAGCATGACATGCCAATATTACAGGCTAGAAACATACATTACATTCCAATAGGCTCAAACCCCAAAAATGTTTAAAGAAGATACAGGAGAATATTTAAATAATCTTGATGTGAACCAAAAAGACAGACTTAACTATTTATTAAAACTTCTTTTTTTTTTTGAGTTGGAGTTTCACTCCGTCGCCCAGACTGGAGTGCAGTGGCCGCTCCCGGCCACCGCAGCCTCGACCCACTGGGCTCTGGCGATCCTTCCACCTCAGCCTTCCGAGTAGCCAGAATTACAGGCACGCGTTACCACTCCCGGCTGATTTTTGATTTATTGTAGAGATGAGGTCTTGCTGCCCAACTTCTTGTGGCAAAATATACAATGAACACAGTTAAAAGATTTTAAAAAGGATAAATATTGCATTAACAAAGGGATCTATCATTATTACATGAAAAGTCTTTACAGGTCATTCAAAAAAGAAGGAAAAAATAATATATAGGTGATTAACAAGTGAAGAAACATAAATGGCAGACCTATTGTTATTTGTAATAACAATTAAGTGTAAAGTAAAATGAGGTTGTTTGGTCAACTGTCAAATTATCAACGTTTAAAAATTATTTTTAATGCCCAATTATGTTCAGAAGAATAGAAAGTTTAGATTATGTTTTATCCTTTTAAGTAGACTTTATTTTCAGAGCAGTTTTAAGTTCACAACAAAATTGAAAAGGCAGCACAGAAAGTTTCCATAGATTCCTAGCCTCCTACCCCATGAACTCCTCCACTATGAACATTCTGTACCAGAGTGATTCATTTGTTGCAATTGATAAACCTACATTGATACATTATTATCCAAATCCATAGTACACATTAGGGTTTTTTCTTGGTGTCGTATATTCTATGGGTTTTAATACATGCATAATGGCATGCATATTTCATAACAGTTTTATGTAAAAATTGTTTCACTGCTCTAATGATCCTTTGTGTTCTAACTATTCATTCTTTCCTCCCCCTTTATCTCTGGCAATTACTGATATTTTTACTGTTTCCATAATTTTGGCTTTTACAGAATACCATATGGTTGGAACAATACAATATGAAGCCTATCCACACTGCCTTTTTACACTTAATAATATGCATTTAAGTTTCTTCCATATATCTTCACGACATCATAGCTCATTTTCTTTTCGTTTCTTTTTTTCTTTTTTCGGAGTCTTACTCTGTCACCCAGACGGAAGTGCAGTGGCCGCTCCCGGCCACCGCAGCCTCTACCTGCTGGGCTCCAGCAATCCTTCCCCTTCAGCCTTCCAAGTAGCTGGAACTACAAGTGCGCGCTACCACGCCTGGCTGATTTTTTATTTATTGTAGAGGTGAGGTCTCGCCAAGTTGCCCAGGCAGGTCTCGAACCCGCGGGCTCAGGCAATTCACTCACCTCAGCCTCCCAAGGCGTGGGATTATAGGCTGAGCCACTGAGCCCGGCTCATTTTCTTATATAGTGTTGAATAATTATTCCACTGTCTGAATATACTAATATATATTTATCCATTCATCTACTGAAGGACTTCTTGGTTACTTCCCAGTTCGACAATTATGAATGAACCATGTATAGGCTTTTTGTGTGGACCTAAGTTAGCAACTCATTTACTTGAATATCAAGGAGCACAATTGCTAGATCATATCATAAGAGTATATTACTTTTGTAAGAAACTGCCAGCAGTTTCTTTCGCCCATGCCAGCCCTGACGTCACTCTTCCTTTTCTCCCTTCTTTCTCTAATAAACTTTGTTTGGAAACTTAAAAAAGAAAGAAAAAAAGAAACTGCCAACTGTCTTTCAAACAGGCTGTGCCATTTTGCAATCACACCAGTGGTTACTGAGATTTTCTGTTGCTCTGCATTCTTATCAATATTTTATGCTCTCAGTGTTCTGAATTTTGGCCATTTTAATAGGTGCGTAATATTCTATTGTTATTTTAATTGCCATTTCCCTAATGACATATGATGTAGAGCATCTTTTCTTATGCTTACTTACAACCTGTGTATCTTCTTTGCTGAGCTATCTGCTAAGGTCCTTTGCCCATTTTTAAGTTGGACTTTAAGTTTTAAGAGTTCTTTGTAATTTGGATAAACAGTCCTTTATGAGATATGACCTGTGTAAACATTTTATTTCAGTTTGTAGTTTGTTTTCTTATTTTGTAAAAAGTTTTTCACAAAACAGACTTTTTTATTTTCGTGAAGTCTGGTTAATCAATTATTTCTTTCATGGATTGTGTCTTTGATGTTGTGTATAAAAAAAAATCATGCTATACCTTTGTTCATCTAAGTTTTCTCCTATTATCTTCTATGAATTTTTTAGTTTTGCATTTTATACTTTGGGATACATTTTGAGCTAATTTTTGTGAAGGGTATAAGGCCAGGGTTTAGATTTTTGAATGTAGATATTCAGTTGATACAGCATTATTTGTTGAAAAGACTATTTTTGCTTCATTGCATTACCTTTGTTGCTTTGTCAAAGATCAGTTAACTTTAGGTCTTTATTTGGGGACTCTCTATTCTTTTGATCTGTCTATTCTTTTGCCAATGCCACACTGTCTTGATTACTGTAGCTGTGTTATAAATCATATAGTCAGGTAATGTCAACCCTTTGAGCTTATTCTTTGTGTCCATTGTCTCTCCATGTAATTGTCTCTCCATGTAAACTTTAGGCTCATATCTCTCCATCAATATTCCATTTTTTATTACACAAACACTTGTAGTAGAGTGTTGGAGATAGTTAAAAATAGAATGAGTGTATTGGAGGCATTGTTTCACAGTTTGAATAAGCAAATAACTAAAAATAAAGCTATCTTTTGACCCAACAATCCCATGTCTGGGAATATACTCAAAGAAAAACAAATTGTTCAAAAAGACATCTGTATGCATGTGTTTATTGTAGCATTAGTCACAATAGCAAAAAAAAAAAAATATATATATATATATATATAGAATTAACCCAGATGCCTGTTAAAGGTGGATTGGATTAAGAAAATGTGTTAAATATACATGATGGAATACGACGCAACCATAAGGAAGAACAAAACTGCATCCTTTGCAGAAACATGAATTCAGTGGAGAGCATCAAACTAAGTGAATTATCACAGAAACAGAAAAACTAAATACCACATGTGCTCACTCAAAAGAAGGCACTAACCACTGGCCACACTGGCACAGGGATATGGGGAGAGGTCAAAAGAAGCCCAAACCTCAACTTCACATAATATGCTTGTGTAGCAAATCCTCACATGTTCTCGAGGGTTCTAAAATAAATTAGAATAATAAAATAAAATAAAAGTTTAAGAATGTTCAAAGTTTTTAGAAAAATTTACTGTGACCAAAGAATGGTTTAACTAGTCAATATGTCACATATGAAGGCAATGCAGGAAAATGAAAGATGTTAAGAATTGTGTAGCTGGAGACGGGGCAAGATGGTGACGGCATAGGTGAACTGGTGAGATTCTCTGAACTGGAGTTCCCCAAAAGGCTATTACTTCTCTTCCCCCAACCCCCAGCCCACCACCAACCGTGCTGGTGCCAGGCCCGGGAACTTCCCACACAAGGCCAGATATTGCACACCCCCCACCACTGCTGCTGTTCTACTTGTGTGTGGAAGTCTCCAGTCCCAGCTCCCTCCAGATTCCTCCCCGGCTGCATTGTCTCCAGCCCGACACCCAGCACACAGCACCGCCGATCACACAGGGAGGCTCTGGGCGCCTGCCCCTCAGAGACTCTGGTCCCTTTTCTGGCTGAAGTACTCTGTAGGGGGCCCAGCGCCACTCTCGCCGCTCACGGCCTTCCCTTTGGAACTTTGGAGCTCTGGAACTCCGGGTCCACCCTGGCTGAGGCACTCAGTGTGAGACCCCAAGCCGGAGGACCCAGACAAGCAGAGAAAAACAGATCTGCTTAAACTGCCTCGCCATTCTCCAGGCAGAGACTTCCATTGCCCCGCCCACCTATCAACAAACTTTACCTCATTTCCTAAGGCCAGATATTGCAGCGTGCAAACTTTACCTCATTTCCTAAGGCCAGATATTGCAGCGTGCGGGGGAGTTTTGGGTCCCTGCTCCCTCCGGCCCTCTCCCCGGCTCCATTGTCTCCAGCCCGACACCTGGCACCCGGCACCGCCAGTCACACAGGGAGGCTCTGGGCACCCGCCCCTCAGAGACTCCGGTCCCTTTCCTGGCCGAGGTACCCTGTGGGAGGCCCAGAGCCACTCTCGCTGCACACTGCCTGCCCTTTGGAGCTTTGGAGCTCTGGAACTCCGGGCCCACCCTGGCTGAGGCACTCAGTGCGAGACCCCAAACTGGGGGACCCAGACAAGTGGAGAAAAACAGATCTGGGTAAACTACCTTGCTACTCTCCAGGCAGAGACTTCCATTGCCCCACCCACCTATCAGCAAACTTTACCTGAGTTCCTAAGGCAATAACGTGAAACAGGAGACAAAGCCCCACCCCTACGCTGCAACAAAAAACAAAAGGGAGAGGCTGGAATCAGAGATCACAGAAGTGACTCTAGTCTGATCGCTTATTTTGACTTATGATTTTATCATTGAAACTGTTGTTTTAGATGACGTTTTGTATATACCTTCTGACTTAAACTGTTTCTTGATTTTATTGGCCTGTCTCTGTGTAACTATCAGTATTCTTTAGGGAATCTTTCTTACCTGTCTTTCTTCACTTCTTCCCGGCCCTGTGTCTCTCTCTCACCTGATAGTTGGTATGTATATCTGATTTCCCTCTCGCACTTCTCTCTTTCTTACTCCCTATTGACCCCCCTTCCTCCATTATTTTCCTCTTTTATATGCCCCCTTTTTAAATCTAGGGACCAAGGCTGCATACTGCTGAATAGACAGACTGTAAAGCAGAGGGAAAAGTGAACAAAACCAGAAGACCCTCTTAAGGAAGAACAGGTCATTGCACAAGAGAAATAAAAGCAACCCCACCTTCCCTCAAAAACAGAATTGAAGAGGGGGAGGGAAAGGGGGAGAGGGAGAAAAATCTACAGAAATGAAGAAAAACCAAAAGAAGAGTATGGGTCTCTCCCAGACGCCTGGGAGAGCAGACATTGAGAAAACTGACTTTGGAATGCAAACAATGAAAAGTCCCCAGAATGAAGGGTCTCAAAATGCAAATGTAGATATCAAAACAATAATGGAGAGATTAAAAAGGATTGAGGAGACACAAGAAGAAACTAGGAAGGAGCTGATATCTGAGATAACAGTAATAAAGAATACTGTGAATAAAACAAATAACAAATTGATAAGCATGGAAAGCAGAATTACCTAAGCAGAAGAAAGAATCTCAGAGCTTGAGGACCAAAATATAGAAATAACCCAAACTCTTAAAAACACAGAAAATAAGCTCAAAAAGACAGAACAAAACCTTCAAGAGATGAGTGACTACCTCAAGAGGCCTAACCTAAGAATAATCGGACTCCCTGAGGCAGAAAGAGAAACAGAGACCGCATTGGAACAAACTTTCCATGAGATCATTCAAGAAAACTTCCCTTATCTAATCAGCTATGCAAAAATTCAAACACAAGAGATTCAGAGAACCCCCACAAGACAACAAATGAGAAGACCAATTCCTAGACACATAATAATTCACCTAAATAAAGTAGGCACAAAAGAAAAAATCCTAAAGGCAGCAAGAGAAAAAGGCCAGATCACCTACCATGGAAGACCAATCAGAATAGCAGCAGATTTATATGCAGAAACCCTGCAGGCTAGGAGAGCTTGGAGCCCTATCTTCAAAGTCCTAAAAGATAAACAATTTCAACCAAGAATAACCTACCCGGCCAAGCTAAGCTTCATCAGTGAGGGAGAATTAAAATTTTTCCCAGATATCCAATCCCTAAGAACTTATGCTGCCACCAAACCATCTCTACATGAAACACTTCAGAAAGTACTAAACACAGAAGAAAAGGAAAAAAGAACAACATTCTTCACAAGAGTACAGGGAAAAGAATAAAATATACACGAACCAACCCCAAAACCAAAAGAAAGACAAAAAAAAAAAAAAAAAAAAAAAAACCAAGTGGAAGAACAACAACTAAATAAGAACTCCATGATAGGGACGAATTCTCACATTTCAATAATTAGTCTGAATGTGAATGGACTAAACGCACCACTGAAAAGACATAGAATGACAAAAAGGATAAAATATCACCAGGCAACAATATACTGCCTTCAAGAGACCCATCTCATTAGAAAGGACATACACAGACTCAAAGTAAGAGGATGGGAAACAAATTTTCAGGCGAATGGAACACAAAAGAAAGGAGGAGTCGCGATCCTAATTTCAGACAAAATACCATTTAAGCTATCAAAAATTAAAAAAGATACAGAGGGCCACTACATAATGATAAAAGGTTCACTCCATCAACAAGAAATATCTACCCTAAACATATATGCACCCAACATAGGTGCGCCAACATTCATAAAGCAACTTCTAGGAAAACGAAAGAAAGACATTGATTCTAACACCATAATAACTGGGGACTTGAATACACCACTCACAACCTTAGACAGATCATCAGGACAAAAAATCAGCAAGGAGATCCGGAAACTCAATGAGACTCTGGGCCAAATGGACTTAATTGATACCTATAGAACACTCCATCCAAAGACCACAGAATACACATTCTACTCATCACCACATGGAACATATTCTAAGATCGACCACATAATTGGACACAAATCAAGTATAAGCAAATTTAAAAGGACTGAAATTCTACCATACACCTTCTCGGACCACAGTGGAATAAAAATAAACATTGACACCAACAAAGTCCCTCCAAAACCCACAAAGACATGGACACTAAGCAGCATGATGCTAAATAACTCCTGGGTCAATGATGACATCAAAACAGAGATCAAAAGATACCTGGAAACAAATGAAAATGAAGAAACATCTTACCAAAATCTCTGGGATGCCTTAAAAGCTGTAATAAGAGGGGAATTTATATCCCTACAAACACACATGAGGAAAATGGAAGGAACAGAAATTAACAACCTAACAAGCCACCTAAAGAAACTGGAAAAGCAAGACCACAAAAACCCTAATTTCAGCAGAAGAATCCAGATCACCAAAATAAAAGCCCAAATCCAGGACATAGAAGACAAAAAGATAATAGAAAAAAATCAATGAAACAAAAAGCTGGTTCTTCGAAAGAATAAACAAGATCGATGGTCCCCTAGCTAGACTGACCAAGAAAAAACGAGAAAAAAACCAAATAAGCACAATCAGAAACACAAAAGATGAAGTCACATCTGACCCTGAAGAAATACAAAAGATCATTAGAGACTATTACGTACACTCGTATGGAAAAAAACTTGAAAACCTTAAGGAAATGGAGGACTTTCTGACATCACACAACCTACCTAAGTTGGAACAAGAAGAGATTGAGACCCTAAATAAACCAATAACAATCAAGGAAATCAACTACGTAATAAGAAAAATTCCTACAAAAAAAAAGCCCTGGACCAGGTGGCTTTCCAGCAGAATTTTACAAGACATTAAGGAGGAGTTGATACCAATCCTACTGAAGGTATTCCAGGCGATTGAAAAAGATGGACCACTCCCCAAATCATTTTACGAAGCCAACATCACATTGATACCCAAGCCAGGTAAAGATCCAGCAAAGAAAGAGAACTAGAGGCAAATATCTTTGATGAACATAGATGCTAAAATTCTCAACAAGATCCTAGCAAACCGGATTCAGCAATACATCTCAAAAATCATCCATCATGACCAAGTAGGCTTCATTCCTGGGATGCAAGGCTGGTTCAACATTCGTAAAACCATAAATGTTATTAAATACATTAACAGATGTCAAAACAAAAACCACATGATTATATCATTAGATGCAGAAAAAGCTTTTGATAAAAACCAGCACCCCTTCTTGATAAAAACCCTTGAACATCTAGGCATACGGGGAACATACCTCAAAATATTAAAAGCCATCTACAAGAAACCCACAGCCAGCATACTCCTAAATGGACAAAAATTAGAACCATTTCCCCTGAAAACTGGAACAAGACAAGGATGCCCACTCTCACCCCTCCTGTTCAACATAGTATTGGAAGTCCTGGCTCGAGCAATCAGAGAAGAGAAGGCAATCAGGGGTATCCAAATAGGAAAAGAGGAAGTCAAATTATCTCTCTTTGCAGACAACATGATTGTATACCTTGAAAACCCAAGAGAATCTGTCAAAAACCTCCTTACACTGATAAAGACCTTTGGCAAAGTCTCAGGATACAAAATAAATGTACAAAAGACAATCGCATTTCTCTACACCAATAATAAACAAACAGAAACCTAAATAAAAAACACAATTCCATTTACAATAACCGCAAAAAAAATGAAATACCTTGGCATCTTCCCAACCAGAGACGTGAAAGACCTTTACAAGGAAAACTACAAAACACTGCTCATAGAAATCAAAGTTGACACAAACAAGTGGAAAAATATCCCATGCTCATGGATCGGAAGAATCAACATTGTGAAGATGTCCATCTTACCTAAGGCAATCTACAAATTCAATGCAATACCCATCAAATTACCAGCAACATTCTTCTCAGACCTAGAAAAAACAGTGCAGGAATTCATATGGAAACACAAACATCCAAGAATAGCCAGAACAATCCTCAGCAAAAAAAACAAAGCAGGTGGTATCACACTGCCAGACTTCAAACTTTACTATAAAGCTACAATCATCAAAACAGCTTGGTATTGGCATAGGAACAGGCATATAGATCAATGGAATAGAATTGAGATTCTAGAAGGAAAACCTCAATTTCTCAACCAACTCATCTTTGACCAAGAATAGGAGAACCTATTCTGTAAATGGTGCGGGAAAACTGGCTGACCACATGCAGAAGATTGAAACAGGACCCCTATCTATCCCCATGCACAAAGGTTAATTCCAAATGGATCAGAGACCTAAATGTAAAACCTCAAACCATAAGAACCTTAGAAAATGAAGGAAAAACCCTTATGGAAATCAGAGAGAGAGAAAGAAAGAGACTGGACCCCTGTCTAGTGCAGAAGCTGTTTACTGGGAATTACAATGGATCTTTTATACACAGTCAGGTGTGTGAGGGGCGTTCCCCATCCACCATATGTTCTTTCAGGTATAATCCCATAACAGATGTTAAACCTAATCCATGAAACCTTAATCCATGACTGCCTTTAAACCCTTCTCATACTGATACCAAGTTAAATAATTCTATAGAGACTTAAGTACTTACTTTCCAACTAAAGTGGCCCATCCCAGAATGTTTGGAATGTGGCCCAGTCCAAAGTTCACAGTGGGCTAACTGCAAGTAACCTAGCCACATTCTTTCAACAAAATGGCTGTCTCCTAAAACTATATTCTACAATTTACACCTTATTCAACTTCAGTAAATCCTAAGATCATGACCCAGAAGCCTGTGACCAATACTAAGGCTCTTAGATGTGACCCGAGTTTGAATTGCTTGAATTGTAAGTTGTGTGAAAGCCAAAACTGCAGTTTGTGGAAGAATGGGAGCAATGAGCTTCTAAAGTTAGCTTGTGCTCATCCCGGTCTCAGAGTTTTTATGTTTTGAGCTTCCAGGAGCTTAATCTGGTTAGTGCTGAGTAGAAAGGGGGAGGAAATGGGGTCAATAGCTCCCAAACACATCCTAGTGGTCTTGGGGTCAACAGCCCTTCCTGATCCCTAACAGGAAGATGTTTGGAGTGGGCCTCCATGGCCAGCTCCCAACATCTCCCCCTTTTTTATTTTTTAGCACAAAACCATGAAACTCCATATTGAGCTGACTCTGAAGATGATTGAGAGTATACACAGCAAAAAAAGAATCACTGCTCTGCAAATGCCCACATTGATGAGTATGGACATTAATGATTTTTGGTTAGCAAATGATGCCTGTATTTCTTGATGTAATTTAGTAAGGTCTATACTTAGGTCTGAATGGTTCCAAATTCTAGTCCCAAGTATGGACAGATTTAAACTCAGAGTGACATTGAAGAGCCAATTTTATTTTTAAGGTCACAAGTTCTTGCCCTACTGCTAAAACTGCTTCCTCCAAAGCACTGACCTTACTTTCTAACTTCTGGTCTATGATTTCCTGAATAACTACAGCAATAGAAATGTTTTTAGATAGCCAATCAGCAAACGTAGCTGTATGAACTTCCTTAGGTAATGCTACAACTGAAAAGTAGCTATTAAGGCTGTAACTCCAAAAATCTTTTCCATCAGTGTTTTTAAACCACATTCAAGGAGGCTGCCTGAGAATAACAAATCCCTTATAAGAAACATCAGTTAAACAATTAGTTAATACACTTGTTTACAAGACAAATAAACATCATTTTGATGTTTTATGGTCAATGTTGACACTGGAGGTACCCATTCATTAATATGCCATCCAGCAGAGATGGGATTTTCTCCATCTAACCTTGAAGTAGAAGGTTGAGTTTTACACAGGGTAAAAAATAGTCCACTTTAGAGTCATAAATACAGGCTCTCCATATTGAATATCCAGAATCTTGTGAAATGATCAGCCAGTCTTTCTCAGTGTTGTTAGAAACAAATGGGAGGTGAATAAGAGCTTCCTTCATAAGCCCTTTGTCTGAGCCACCCCCTTGAGAAGAGACATGTTGGTGGAAAAGGGGGGTGAGAAGTCTGGAGGTTGGGGTTAGGTGCTGTGGCCTTTGGCACCCGCCCCTTCTCTGAAGGTAAAAGAGAAAGACTGGAGGCTGAATCAGGTGCCATGTCCTTTGGCACCTGCCCCTTCACCAAAGGTTAAAGAGAAAGACTGAAAGTCAGAGCTAGGTGCCACGGCTGTAGACGCCTGCCCTTCCTTCCCAGATAAATGCGAAGGGACTCACAGAACAGATTACAAGAAACAAGAGTAGTAGGAAAAGCATGAATTGGAGTTGTAGGAGGAATAGGAGAGGACAAAGGAAGTGAAAACCCTTATTTTGTTTACATTTTTAGTACGTTGTGAAGTTGCCATATCTCCTGATTCTTCTGCCAGAAATTCTATTTGCTCCCATGCTGGTAATTGGAAATGACATACACTGAAGACATTGCTATAGTTTTTAGACAGCATCTGATAGTGTGTTGTCTTGATTTTGGGATAATCTGAGAGGGAAGTTTTTGTTCTGCAATGAAAGTTCTCTCATCTGGTGTGTCAGTGTTCCTCCTTCCTCTGGCTGGCAGGGTGGATGGTGCAATTCTTGTTTAGCTGAGTGTTGCAAATCCTTTTCAGCATATAATGATGCTTCCCTATGCAAAGAAGACAGCTCCTCTTCTTAATGGCTGGTAGGCATTCCTCCACGTCTATTCCTTTGAGTCTACAGGGTCCATGCCACCCGTCTCAGTCTTCAGGTTAATGGGGGCATTTTGAATAAATCAATCAGGAATCCAAGCAGGAGTTGATGCATCCTGTGGAAATATGCAAGCATATCCTCTCCCACTAGTTAGTAATATATCAGGACCTCTCCATTGACCTTTGAGAAGATCCTTCCATTTTACCATAGGTTTAACATTTCCTCCTGGGTTCCAGTGTCTAGCCATCGCTGAATTGCCTGAAGAATCCAAATTTAAATGGTTTATTACAAATAAAGCATGATTTAAAAATGATGAGGAGAACTATAATTAAACTCCCCCTCTTGTAATTTGTGTATTTGATTTTTTAAAGTTTGATGGGCTCTTTCAACTATGGCTTGATGCTGTGGGTTATAAGGAATTCCTGTAGAATGAGAAATATTAAATTGAGAACAAACTGTTGAAAAGATTTTGATGTATATGCAGGAGCATTGTCAGTCTTAACTTGTTTTGGCATACCTAATTGTGAGAAACAAAAAAGTAAATGTTGCACCACATCTTTGTAAGCTTCTCCAGTTCTTGCTGAGGCTGAAATATCATGAGAAAACATATCCACAGTAACATGTACATAAGACAATTTTCCAAATGTAGGTACATGAGTTACATCCATTTGCCATAACACATTAGGTTTTAATCCTTGTGGCTTAACTCCTGCTGGAACATTAACAAAAGTAGGACATGCTGGACAATTCTTAACAATCTGTCTTGCTGCTTCCCTAGGTATCTGAAGTTCATAATGTAAAGCAGTAGCATTTTGATGATGAATATTATGGGACAGTTGAGCTTGAGTAACTGCCTCTGTCTCCAAAGTTGCATAGATGGCAGGTTTTGTTAAATTATCAGTCAATCGATTACCCACATGTAGAGGTCCTGGAAGGCCGGAATGAGATCTGACATGGCCAATGAAAAACTGCTCTTTTCTAACACAAATCAATTGTTGCAGTTGTATAAGCAATTCCAAAATTGTGGTTTTACTAACAGGAATAGTTACTGTCTCAATATGAGGAAACAGCCCCTGAACATAGCGAGAATCAGTATACAAGTTAGATCTCTTGTCTTTTAAAGTGGTAAAGGCATATGAGACAGCTCTTAATTCTGTTTTTTTGTGCTGAAGTCTCTGAAGTACTTAAAACATGAAGTTTGTCATTAATTACTGCCACTGCTTTACCATTAGAAGAACCATCAGTAAAAACCAATACTGCTCCCTCAAGGGGGACTAAGGAACATGCACAAGGAATAATTATAGGATTACATTTCACAAACTGCAACAATGAATTTCTAGGTAAGTGAAACAAAATTTGTCCTCTAAAATCAATCAAAGCCACTTGCCAATCATCATTAGTTTGCAACAAGGTTTGAAACTGAGTTTTGTCATATGGGATGATGATATTGTCCACATCTTTTCCAAATAATTCGACACTTCTCTGTCTTCCTTTGATTATTAGCAAAGCTACTAAGTACGGATAAGATGCTAAAACATTCTTAGAGGAAACCAGTAAATGTAACCATTCCATAGGTCCTTCCTGCCACAAGCACCCTGTTGAGGTATGAAAAGTAGCCAACACAATTAATTCCCATGGTAAATCATAACTTACCCTTTTCACCCTTTGGGACTCAATGGCCTTTTCCATGAGAGTTAAAGCCTCTTTTGCCTCAGGTGTTAAGACTCTTTTAGAAGTGGGGGAGGGATCCCCCTGCAGCATATCAAAAAGAGGCTTTAAATCTGCAGTAGTGACATGCAAATAAGGTCTCAGCCAATTAATATCTCCTAATAATTTCTGAAAATCATTTAAGGTAACCAAATGATTCTTTCTTAATTATAGAGGTTGATGACTCACAGTTTGAGTGTTTAACATTCAGCCAAGATAAGTAAAGGGCAGGTTGGTTTGAATTTTTTCAGGAGAAATTTTCAAACCACAATTAGCCAATGCTGTTACTGTTTCATTCAAAACATTATGCAAAAGAGGACGATCTGCATGAGCCAATGAAATATCATCCATGTAATGAATTAAGTAAAGATTAGGATGTTGGTTCCTTATATCCCACAAAGCTGCATCTGCAAACCTCTGGCACAAGTTAGGGCTGTTTTTCATACCTTGTGGCAGGACCCTCCATTGATATCTCTGGAACAGCTGTTTAAATTATGAGAAGGTAAACTAAATGCAAATCTTTTACAGTCTTGAGAACTTAAAGGTATAGAAATCCTGTAAATCAATAACTATGATGTTATAATCAGCAGGAATAGCAACCAGAGATGGCAGCCCGGGCTGCAATGCACCCATAGCCTCCATGGTGGCATTAATGGCTCTTAGATCCTGTAAAAGTCTCCATTTTCCAGATTTCTTTTTTTATAACAAATATAGGAGTATTCCAAGGACTGGTAGAAGGCTCTATATGGCCAGCCTCCAACTGCTGTTGAACTAATTCTCTTGCTGCCTTAAGTTTCTCTGAGGGCATGGGCCATTGTTCCACCCAAACTGGTTTAGCATCTTTCCAGGTAATTGGATCAGCAGCCTCAGGAACAATGGCCCCTGGGGCAAATTTGAAAAGCCAATACTAGACCAGTTTTCCTCTCTGTAACCTGAACAGGTCCTTTTATGCCCTGTCTGTTCCTTCCAAGCCCCTTTAAGGGATCATATTCTATTTGTAGCATTTGCGCTGACACCTTGTCATCTGGACTATACAGGAGCATGCCCATTTGAGCAAGAATATCATGTCCCCAAAGTGTAATGGGGATGGAAGGAATGATGTAGAGACAAAAGGATCCCAAAGTTTCATTATTTGTCCAATTTAAGATTTGAGAACTTTTGGCTACAGAGGGTGCTCAACCAATACCAATGAGTCCTGATGGGGCTGCTTGTGTTGGCCAGGAAGACGGCCAGTCTTTCCCAGCAATACAAGAAACATCAGCCCCTGTATCTAGCAGACCTTTAATTTTAACTCCCTGAATATATAAATCGTTTAGAGGTCTGGAGTTAGTAATTTCCTGAACCCAAAAGCAAAATTGCTTGAGTCAAATCCAGAGTCACCCCTGGGCTTATTGGTTAGAGACTTGCCCATTTTATGATAGGGTAAGAGTAGTAACTGAGCTATTCTTTGACCTTCATAAAATTGTACAGTTTTGCTAGGGGAAGCAACAAGTACCTGGATTTCCCCTGTGTAGTCAGAGTCCATCACTCCAGGAATCACAGAAACTCCTTGTAGAGACAAGGAAGTTCTTCCTAATATTATACCCACTATTCCATCCGGGAGAGGGCCCTTCACTCCTGTTGGAATTGGGGTAACTGGAATATCTGGAGTTAATATTGTTGAGGTGGAGGAACGGAGGTCCAGTCCTGTGCTCCCTGGGTTGGCTCTGATGAGTTCTGAGATGGGACAAAGGGAACAAACGGTTTCATGCTGGAAGCTGCTCCTATTGTTATGTGGGGCTGGGGCCGGCCCCTCTGCCCATTTCCCGGAATTGGCACCGTAGATCGTTGTTTAGTTAACAGAGTGCCATCTTTATGAAATTTGGATTTGCAATCCCTAACCCAATGAAATCCCTTCTGACACCTAGGACACAGACTTTGGTCAAGAGCTCTCATTAGGCTGTTGCATCAGGGCTTCCTGCAACCCTTATTTAGCTGGGTCATCCCTACTAATATGGCCAGGCTGCCCACAGTTATAACAAGTTAAAACCGAACTGTTTTTTGATTTATTGTTACCATTTTGCATTCCCTGCACAAATTGTGCATAAGTTTCTCCCTTCAAGGTGGCGGCCATTGCCATACCCTGCATAATGGCAGGGTTAATATCAGCACACTGCCTGATATAATCAGTTAATTGTCCTGTTCTTCTAATAGGTCTAATCAAAGCTTGGGAAGTACTGTTAGCATTCTTGAAAGTCAACTGTTTAATAAGGATATTTGCTGCTTCTGCATTAGAGATTACTCTATTTACTGCTGTTGTAAGTCTAGAGAGAAACTCCTCGTAAGTTTCATCTGTTTTCTGCTTAAGATCAGATAGTGAGGTAGTCTGAGTAGAATTCATAGGTAACTTCTTCCAAGCCTCACTTGCACAAGAATTTACCTGGAGTAAAATTTCCTTGGGTAAGATTAGTTGACTGTCAACTGACTCATATAATCCTTTTCCTAACAACATATTGCTAGAAATATGAAACTGATTTGGATCCCTCTGCTGGTTAACAGCCCTCTAGATCCTTACCTGATCTTCAAATTCAGTTTTCCATAGTAAATAGGCTCCTCCTGACAAACAGCTTTTAGCAAGTTGTCGCCAATCTTGTGGTGTCATCCACCGAGTGGCAAATTGTTCCATAATAGTAATAGTATAAGGAGCCGTAGGACCACACTGAGTAGAAGCCTATTTAAGTTCCTTAATTAATTTATATGGTAGCAGCCTTCAGTGAAGTGCCTCATTTACTGTGCCTTCTTCCATATAAATTACTGGAAAGCAAAAAGATAAGGTAAAATCTCCCTCTTTCTCAGCCTTTTTTCTGGCTCCCTGCATACCTACATACATACCAGAGACACATACCCAGGTGTGAATTTAGGTGTTTTCACCTTATTTCTAGTAAAGGGTATGGGAGGAGGTACCTTGGCAACATTACCAGGATTTTATCGCTTATGATACCCAATCACTTCCTCCTCCAACTCCATTTCCTCCTCAGGGAAAAATTCATCGTCTAAAGGAGGCACCAAGGCTATGGCCAGCAGGGGAGTGTCTTTATTTTTGGCCAGAATTTTAGAGAAATTGTGCTGTTGATTTAAAGCATCTCGGATAATATTCCATAAAGCTAAGGCATACAAAATGCAAAAGGCAAGCCAATTGGTTCCTCTATCGGACAATATGTTCAAAATACTAGTAGACATGTTCCTTTCTTTAGATTCACTCTGGCCCATGATTCTATCATGACTCTTAAACTTCTCACCCGTCCTTGCCCTGCCTGTCTCTACAGAGAGATCCGCGGCACCCTGGGTGAGGTCCTATCCATGCCAAAAAATAAAAAGAAAGCTTACCTTGAGGCCCCACATTCAGGCACCACTTGCCGGATTCTAGGGTACCCCAAAGGTGGAGATGGTGTTGGTGATTGGGGGGGAGAAGAAAGAAAGAGAAAGAGAGAAAGAAAGAGACTGGAACCCTGCTAGTTCAGAAGCCGTTTATGGGAATTACAATGGGTCTTTTATACACAGTCAGGTGTGTGAGGGGCGTTCCCCACCCACCAGATGTTCTTTCAGGTATAATCCCATAACAGATGTTAAACCTAATCCATGAAACCTTAATCCATGACTGCCTTTAAACCCTTCTCATACTGATACCAAGTTAAACAATTCTATAGAGACTTAAGTACTTACTTTCCAAACTAAAGTGGCCCATCCCAGAATGTTTGGAATGTTGGAATGTGGCCCAGTCCAAAGTTCACAGTGGGCTAACTGCAAGTAACCTAGCCACATTCTTTCAACAAAATGGCTGTCTCCTAAAACTATATTCTACAATTTACACCTTATTCAACTTCAATAAATCCTAAGATCATGACCCAGAAGCCTGTGACCAATACTAAGGCTCTTAGATGTGACCTGAGTTTGAATTGTTTGAATTGTAAGTTGTGTGAATGTCAAAACTGCAGTTTGTGGAAGAATGGGAGCAATGAGCTTCTAAAGTTAGCTTGTGTTCATCCTGGTCTCAGAGTTTTTATGTTTTGAGCTCACAGGAGCTTAATCTGGTTAGTGCTGAGTAGAAAAAGGGAGGAAATGGGGTCAATAGCTCCCGAACGCATCCTAGTGGTCTTGGGGTCAACGGCCCTTCTTGATCCCTAACACTCAGTGGGCCTCCGTGGCTGGCTCCCAACAATTTCTATATACAATTGTTTATATGCAATTTACCCTGTGAGCTCACTATTAAATTTTATTCTACCTGTCCAGAAGGATAATTTAATGTTTCTTTTTGTTTGTTTGTTCTTGTGGAAATGGTAACTTTTGTATTTATTTAATGAGTCTCATTTTTTTAATGTAACTACTAAAAAGTTATGTACCTAGTTCACATTCTGAGTACTTTTAAAATTTTTGTTGACACATATAAATTGTATGTATTTTTAAAATACTGAGTGATGTGTTGCTACAATTGTATGTATTTTTAAAATACTGAGTGATGTGTTGCTACAATGTGAAATGACCAAATCAAGGTAATCAGCATATCCATAAACTTAAACATATACAATTTCGCATATAAACATTCAAAATCCTCTTTTCTAGCTTTTAAAAAATATACAATAAATTATAATAAATCATATTCACCCTACAATCCTGCAGAACCAGAACTTGTTCTTCCTGTCTAACTACAACCTTGTACCCATTAACCAATCTCTCCTCCATCTTCTCCTCTCTACCCTTCCCAGTCTCTTATAACTGCAACTTTACCCTCTACTTCAATAACTCCAAAATTTTTTAAACTTTTGCATATGAGAACATGTAGTATTTTTCTGTGCCTGACTTATGTCTGTTAACATGATGTGCTTCAGGCTTACCCATGTTGCTGCAAATATGGGATTTAATTATTTAATGAATAAATAATATTCTATTTTGTAGACATATTTTATTTATTTACCCACTGATGGATATTTAGCTGCTTCCATATATTAGTTATAGTGAATATTGCATTAATAAACATGGAATACAGGTATTCCTTTAATGTACTGATTTTCTTCTTTTTTATATAAATACTGGGCTGTGGGATTGCTGTTTTCAGAATTTTGAGAAGTCTTCATACTCTTTTTCATAACAGCTGTACTAATTTACATTCCCACCAACAATGTATAAGAGTTTCTTTTAGTTTGCATCTTCACTAGCACTTTTTTTCTTCTTTTTCATCTTTTTTAATAATAGCCATTCTAACTAAGGTGAGGTAATAACTCATTGTGGTTTTGATTTCCATTTTTCTGATAATTAGTGATGCTGAGAAATTTTCCATATATTTAAGAGCCATCTTTATATCTTCTTTTGAGACATGTTTATTCAAGTTTTTTTGCTTTGTTTTGTTTTTTTCCCCAGACTTTCTTTTTGTATTGAGCTGTTTGAATTCCTTGTATATTACTAGATATGGCTATTTGGACCCTGTTGCTTGAAAAGTTTGCAAACATTTTATGCTATTCTATAGGTTGTTTCTTTACTCTGTTGATGGTTTTCTTTGCAGTGCAAAAGATTTTTGTTTGTTATAGTTCTTTTGTCTATTTTGTTTTTTATTGCCTGAGCTTTTGAAGTCTTAGCCATAAAAAAAATCTTTGCCTAGACTAATGTTTCAAAGTGTTTCCCCTCTATTTACTTTTAGTAACTTTATAGTTTGTGGTCTTAAGTCTTTAGTAGATTTTAATTTGGTTTTTGTAGATGAAAAAATATGGTTGTCTAGTTTTGTTCTTCTGCACTATTTTTTAAGAGAGTATTGTTTTTCCATTGTATGTCTTGGTGCCTTTGTCAAGAAACAGTTTGCTGTAAATACATAGATTTATTTCCAGGTTCTCTATTCTATTCCATGGCTAAGAACCTGTCTTTATACCAGTACTACACTATTTTAGTTTCTATAGTTTGATAATACATTTTGAAGTCAGGTAGTGATGCCTCCAGCTTTGTTTATTGCTATTATTATTGTTATTATTATTATTATTATTATTTGTTCTGTATTGCTTTGACTATTTGGACTCTTCTGTAATTCCATATAAATTTTAGGCCTGTGTTTTTATTTCTGTGAAAAATGTCATCAGTATATTGACTGGGATTGCACTGAACATGTAGATTGCTTCAGGTAGTGCAGTCATTTAACATCATTATTAATTTTTCTAATATATAAGTATAAGATAGTTTTCCATTTGTCTCTTTTTCAATTACTTTCATCAGTGTTTTATAGTTTTAATTTTAGAGGACTTTCACCTCCTTGGTTAAATTTATTACTGAGTATTTTATTTTATTTTATTTTATTTTATGGCTATTATAAAGGGGATTGCTTTTTAAATTTTTTTTCATCTAGTTCATTGTTGGTATATAGAAACACTATTCATTTATGTATATTGACTTTGTATCCTGCAAATTCTTTGATATATTTTATCAGTTCTAAGTGATTTTTCATAGATTATTTATATATATTTAGTAGAATATATAGGTTGAATATATATGTATGTATACAAATATAATGGAATATATATATATATTCATGTTATCCTCACAGTGGAACAATTTAACTTTCTTCTTTGCCAATTGCTTTGGGTACAACTTTAATGATATGTAGAATACAAGTGGCAAGAGTGGGAAATTTTTCTTGTATGAGTTCCTGGAGAAAAGTTTTCAGGTTTTACCTATCCAGGATATTAACTGTGATTTTGTGATATATGGTCTTTATTATATTGAGATATGCTATTTCTATGCTTAATTTTTTGAGACTTTTATCATGGAGGGATGTTGAATTTTATCAAATGTTCTTCCTTTGTCTACTGAAATAATCATATGGTTTTTTACCTTCATTCTGTCAATGTGATGTATCACATTTTTTTACTTGTGGTTGTTGAACAATCTGTGCATCATTAGGATATCTTCTACTTGATCACGGTGTGTTATACTTTTGATGTGTTATTGGATTTGGTTTGCTGGTATTTAGTTGATTTTTTGCATCTGTGTTTATCAGGGATATTGCCCTGTAGTTTTTTTATGTGTGTTTTGTTCTTATATGTTTTTGCTATCAGAATAATGTTGGCCTCACAGAATGAATCAGGAAGAATTCTCTCCTCTTCAATTTTCTGAAATAGTTCAAGTAGAATTGATGCTAATTCTTCTTTATTGTTTGGTATAATTCAACATGAAAGCTACCCAGTCCTGGGCTTTTCTTTGTTAGGAGGCATTTTATTATTGATTCAAACTTGTTACTTGTTATAGGTCTCTTCAGTTTCTTTAAATGTCTTCCTGGCTTAATCTTGGTAGGCATGTTTCCAGGAATTTAACTCTTTTCTCTAGGAATTCCAGTGTGTTAGCATACAGTTGTTCACATTAGTTTCTAATGATCCTTGTATTTATGTGGCATCACTTATAATGTTTCATATTTTATTTCTGGTTTTATTTATTTGGATCTTATCTCTGTTTCTCTTGGTTAGTCTAAATAGTGGTTTATTGAATTTGATTTTAATTTTCTTTTCAAAAACTATCTTTTTGTATTGTACTCAAGTCTTTGAAATATGCACATGGGCATTTGTGGCAATCAGGGAAGGATGATTTTCAGGGCCCATGAAGGCACAAGGAGGTGTATCTGAAAGTGGCAGTGTTGCAGAAGGTGGAAGCAGCCTAGAGTAGGTAGCTGTCAGACTCTGAAGAGCACCAACATCAGATCCATTTGTCTTAGGGCAGCTTTCCTGGTGTGCTACACCACCTGCTTCCTGGAAAAATATGAGAATTCTAGTTATTTTAAAATAACAACAAAAATGAGTTATACTCAGCATGTACAATCTCTATATGATACGCTTAATAGATGGCTGTATTACCACTTGGAACACTCTTACTGTAAGAATACAAGGATGCTGGCTGCAGAGGCACATGCCTGTAATCCCAGCACTTTGGAGGCAGAGGTGAGAAGATTGCTTGAGCTCATTAGTTTGAGACCAGCCTCAGCAACATGACAAGACCTCATCTCTATAATAAATCAAAAAATTAGCTGGGTGTGGTGGTGTACACCTGTAGTTCCAACTACTTGAAGGGCTGAGTTGGAAGGATCACCTGAGCCCAGCTGGTTGAGGTTGCAGTGGCCATGAGCATGCCACTGCACTCCAGCCTGGGCGACAGAGTGAGACTCTGATTCAAAAAAAAAAAGAATACAGGGATATAAATAAAAATATTATTTTACCTATTCAGCAAGGAATGAGGGAAACTGTTATATAGCCAAGACCTGAGCAAAGAAGAGGGATGCTATTACTGATATTGGCAATGGAGATGGAGAAGCAGCTAAAGTCTAAGACAATTTTCAATGCAATTGTATGTTATTCCTAGAAAATATGAAGCTGCATGCTTCTTACCTCTGCTCTTTCAATGCATGGTACTTGTGATTTGTAACTTATATAAAGAATGATCCCATCTATCTTGTTTTGTTGATCTTGTTTTATAATACAGAATCAGATTCAGGTCTATATTTTTATTATTCTGTTTAATTGCTTTATGATGAAAGACTGCATTTACAACACCAGAGGCAATTAAATAATGTAAATATTCTAAAAGGGCTTGTAAACTGCATCACTTAAAAATTTTATCTCTATAATGAATTAAATATGGTTTTCTATAGTGATCCAAAAATTGTGCCAATGTGATCGACTAAAATATGGACATACCATAGTGCCACAGTGTTCCAATCTGTAGATGTGGAATGGGGGGACAGGACAGTAAAGAAGAACTTTAGTGATGTCAATGACATCTCTCTGGAGTGGCAAGATTAAGAAAGATCATAATTGTTCTACATTTTGGCAAGTAATATTTGATTAAAAATTGCTTGCAACTTTGAAAGTATACGCTCCATGTTTCATTCTTGAATTTAAACAATAGAAAAAGCAAATACTCTAGGTACATAAAATAAGTTATGAAGAGATTGTTAGACCTGGATCATGAGACCTCAACAGAAATTTTTTTTTCTGAAGTTTAGAAATCTAATGTACACATAATAAATAAAAGTTTTAGTAGATATTTTTCTGTGTAGTTTTTTTTTTGAGTTGGAATCTCACTCTGTCGTCCAGGCTGGAGTGCAGTGGCACACTCACGGCCACCCCACTCCTGCTAGGCTCCGACAATCCTTCCACCTCAACCTTCCAAGTAACCAGAACTATAGGCTCCCGCTACCACACTCGGTTAATTGTTGATTTATTGTAGAGGTGAGGTCTCACCAAGTTCCCCGGGTCTTAAACACGTGGACTCAGGCAATCCACTTGCCTCGACCTCCCAAAGTGCTGGCATTACAGGCTGAGCCATCAATCCCGGTCTTTTCCTGTGTTTTCAATTACAGATTTTTGAAATTAAGAATGGAAAGACGAGATAAGCACTTGGTATAATTATAAATGAAGGGCAAGAAAGTAAACTACACTAAGTTTAATCCCCAAATTGTGATCCTGAAATATTAAAATAATCTATTAAACATTTTAAAGTGATCACTGACCTTCTACTAGTTGCTAGAAGATGTTTCAATGCATAAAATACAATCATTACCCTAGAAGAGCTCAATGCCTAAACAACGATGAAATAAAGTAACACTAACTTTCAAAGGCTATGATAAGTGCCAAAAGGAAAGTGGGTGCAAATTTATGTAAGCACACAGAGAAAACAGTGACTGATTCTGGAGCTGAGGTAGGAAGTGGCTAGCAAAAGATAAAAGAAAACATGACATTTGAGTTACGTTTTCAAAGATATTTCTGATTGTCAGATAAAAAGTGGATCCTATATAGCAGTGATCCCCAATCTTTTTGGCATCAGAAACTAATTTCATGGAAGAAAATTATTCCACAGACCGCGAGTAGGCGGGAGAAATAATTTGGAGATGATTCAAGCACTTTGCATTTATTATGTCCTGTGTTTCTATTGTTATCACATTGTAATTAAATAATTATACAACTCACCATAATGCAGAACCAGTGGGAGCCTTGAGCTTGCTTTCTTGCAACTAGACAGTCCCATCTGGGGATAACGGAAGACAGTGCAAACATCACCACCTCAACTCCACATCAGATCATTGGACATTAAATTCTCATAAGAGCCGGGCTCGGTGACTCAGCCTGTAATCCCGCGCCTTTGGGAGGCTGAAGTGAGTGGATTGCCTGAGCCCGCGGGTTCCAGACCCGCCTGGGCAACTTGGCGAGATCTCATCTCTGCAATAAATCAAAATGAGCCGGGTGTGGTAGCGTGCGCCTGTAGGTCCAGCTACTTGGAAGGCTAAGGAAGGATCGCCGGACCCCAGCAGGTCGAGGCTATGGTGGCCCAGGAGCGGCCACTGCACTCCAGTCTGGGTGACAGAGTGAGACTCCAACTCAAAAAAAAAAAAAAAAAAAAAAGAAAATTCTCATAAGAAACACACAACCTAGATCCCTGACATGCACAGTTCACAATAAGGCCCCTGCTTCTATGAGCATCTAATGCTGTCACTGATCTGACAGGAGGTGGAGCTCAGCTAGTAATGTGAGTAATAGGGAGTGGCTGTAAATGCAGATCATTGCCTGAGGTTTGGGGACCCTTGCTATATAGGGCCAAAAAAAAAGTTATATTACCTTAATTGATTGGATAGGTAGATAAGCATGCAGACAGAGAGATCGAGATAAATAGATAGATGAAGGATAAATAGAGAGATGATAGATAATATATAAATAGGTAGATAAGAGATGAGAGGGAGAATATCTTAAAATGGAAACAAAAGCCATCTAAGAAAAATCAGTGGCTGATACGACTGAAAATGTTTTTTTAACTAGAGCTTGTCAATAGTATATAATTAAAAACAGAGACGAGCCTTTGCAGTGGATCAGGTAATTAAGAATGAGGGTCTGTAAACTACAGTGGTGATGCTCAGAAGACTGATTTGACAAGATATTTTAAGCAGTTTGGTTCAATCCGAATTTATTGGGAACCAGACATTAAGTACCTCGAGTTCAAAGATTACTGTTAGCAATGGTTATTACTCAGTGAAACAGAAATAATGGTCACTATTTATCAAGTGTGGATAAACTGTGCTAATCATTTTAAATGCTCAGATCACAGCAACCTTATATGGAAAGCATGAACATCATTATTCTGCAATGAAAAGTACTGAGACTAAGTTTGGCAGCCTTCCAAGGTCACATCTAGGAACAGACAAGATATAGGTCCTCTGACCTCAGGCCATTTTATATTTCACTGAGTACACTACAGTACAATAGACCTTTAAATTCCATATGCTGACAAAAATTCAAGATAAAATTAGGGAGTGGATACAAAACACAGAGCAGGTGATTTATTTTGTTCTGCCAAATAACACAGTTAAAACATATATAAAACCATTATCTATCATAACCATCATCATTTCATAAGTAAAGAAAAATTCTAACACTATAACTTTTCAGAATCAGAAACCTCTATTTAAACTGAATCATTTTATAGCAGAGTTATAAAAAAACTTAGTGTAGTGTACAGACTTACTTTCTACGAGCTCATGAACTCTGTTATGAAGATATGCCAGATTATACACTGGCATTTAGAAACCGGTATGATCACCATCAAATGAACGAGATATATAGTCCTACTTATGAGAAGTTTTCATTCTAATAGAAGTATTTGGCACATACATAGAGAATTTCAGTAAAATCTGGCAAATGATATGTTAGTGTTATGGCACAGATGGAATGGACTTCAGGAATATCCCAATATAAGAGTTTAGAAAAAAATTTTCTGAAGGACTTGTTTACAAAACTGGTATTGAGGGATGTTTAATAGCTAAATAACTGAAGAAACATGCTTCAAACAGATAGAGTTATCTTCACAAAAATGCAGAGGCATGAAATACCCTATTTTATAAGAAACTATAAACATAAATTTACACCACAAAGTAAAATATTAATCAGGGGCAGTGAAGATTCTATTGTAAAAGTGTAGTCCCTGGTTTAGAGAGTGCTTTGGACACCTTGATAAGGGATCTGAATATTATTATAAATGAGAAGGAACCATTTAATACTTTTAAGCAAACTAATGAAATAATTTATCTCTGCTGTATGAAGGAGAAATACAAAGGTATAAAAATGGGGGATAGAAGTTAATAATCTTGTTTTAGTTGAGATAAACTGTGATGAGGGTAGGAATTAACCCTTAAGAATTAGTAATGTTTAGCGTTATGAATCATTGATCAGGCTCTATATGTAATATCTCACTTAACCTGAAAGCAATCCCGTTAGATAACATTTTAGTGTCTCCACTTTACAGAGAAAGGAACAAAGGACATTGTTATGAACTAAATTGTGTTCCTTAAAATTCATATGTAGAAGTCCTAGGTCCCTGTACATGAGCATATGACTCTATTTGGAGATAGGGCTTATAAAGTGGTAATTAAGGTAAAGAGAGGTCGTATGGCACAGACACAGATAGACCAGGGGTGATCATTTGAAGACACAGCAGGAAGATGCCATGTACAAGTCAAGGAAAGAGGCCTCTGAATGAAACTAACCCTGCCAACACCTTAACTTTGGACTTCTGGACTTCAGAAATACATTTCTGTGTTTTGAGTCACCAGTTTATGATATTGTGCAGCTTCAGCAAACTAATATATTTTAAGGTCCAAGAACTTATAGGTCATTGATCAGGATTTAAGTAAAGGCAGTATAACTCCAGAGTCTGAGTTACTTTTCAAACAGATATGCCCATCATATCTCTTATCCAGATAAGAGTTCAGATCACAAAAACACTCAACTTTTTATGATCAATCTGTAAGTCTTCTGAGAAAGTGCTAGCTAGTGTCACGAGCATGATCACAAAAACACTCAAATTTTTATGATCAATCTGTAAGGCTTCTGAGAAAGTGCTAGCTAGTGTCACGACTATAATCACAGAACATAGGGTCCACAGGAAACTCTGAAGGAACATTTTCTTTCAGGACAAAAGGAAGAAAATCCATAAGCAAAATACAGAAAAATAACAAAGAGCAAGGTATAAAGATGAAAAAAGAGAAGTAGCATCACAGGCTGTGTGAGGTGGCTCAAGCCTGTAATCCCAGAACTTTGAGAGGCGTAGGAGGATTATTAGAGTCCAGTAGTTCAAGACGAGTCCCTACAACGTAGTAGGATCTCAGTCTCCACGAAAAAATGAAAATAGCTGGGCATGGTGGTGAAAGCCTGAAGTCCCTGTTACACCAGAGGCTGAGACAAGAGGATCTCCTGAGCCTAGGAGGTCGAGGCTGCGGTGATTCATGATCACACCACTGTATTCCAGCAGCCTTGGCAACAGAGTGAGATCCTCACCCCAAAAAAGAAAAAAAAAATGACATCACAAAAGCTCATAAGTCATTGATATTTAAGAAGTACTTTCTCCACAAAAGATATAACAAATGGTGTTTCCACTCACCAAATTCGCAGCAGAAATCACCTCAAAGTAGTGGTGCAGAGTTCCTACCAAGGAGTGCCCCAAACCAAACTGAGATGGGGCTGGTTGGGATTCCCAAGGAAGAGGCACTCAACGTCAGGGTGCTCCTTCCAAAGCATGGGTTACAGGGACTTACTTACAGGGTAGGGTGATGCAGTGTATCCCGGATGTTCCACCAGGACACATCCACAGCCAGGGTGCCAGAGTTGATCCAAGGATTTAAATAATTTGACTCAGAGCCACCACTTTCTTTCAGTGGTTTGGAGAACAATCTATAAACTTTCATCGGTTTCTGGAAATGTTCAAGTCCACAGTCTGAGTTGAAGCTTCCAGGAAAAACCTACAACTGGTCAAGTCATAGCTCTCTGTGACTTTCACTGGGGACACCAAAGTAAAGTGGGGAACACTAAAAATGGCCAACAGGTATATGAAAATATGATTAATATCACTGATAATTAGGAAAATGAAAATCAAAATCATAATGAGATGTCACCTTATACCCATCAAGGTGGTTATTATAATTTTTTTAAAATAAGTGTTGGTGAGGATGTGGAGAAAAGGGAAGCCTTGTACACTGTGGATAGGAATGTAAATTAGTACAGACATTATGGAAAACAATAAAAAAAATTCTCAAAAACTAAAAATACAGAACTCCCATACAATTCAGCAATCTCCCTTCAGGGTATAACCACAAGAATTAAATCTGGATCTTGAAGAGATATCCGCACTCCCATGTTCACTGCAGCATTTAAGAGCTAACTTAAATGTCCATTAGCCGGGCTCGGTGGCTCAGCCTGTAATCCCGCGCCTTTGGGAGGCTGAGGTGAGTGGATTGCCTGAGCCCGCGGGTTCGAGACCCGCCTGGGCAGCGAGACCTCATCTCTACAATAAATCAAAAAATCAGCCGGGCGTGGTAGCACACGCCTGTAATTCCGGCTACTTGGAAGGCTGAGGCGGAAGGATCGCCGGAGCCCAGCAGGTCGAGGCTGCGGTGGCCGGGAGTGGCCACTGCACTCCAGTCTGGGTGACAGAGTGAGACTCCAACTCAAAAAAAAAAAAAAAAGTCCATCAACAGATGAATAGCTTAAGAACATGTGGTATACACATACATCCACCCATACACATATGCCCCCCCCAACACACAATAAAATGTTATTCAGTCTTCAAAAAGAAGGAAATCTTGCCATTTTTGACAACATGGATGGACCTGGAAAACGTTATGCTAAATGAAGACATAGAAAGATAAATACTATATGATCTCACATACATATGAAATATTAAATGGTACAAATCACAGACAGAGAGTGGAATGGTTGTTGTAAGGGGATTGAGGAAAGTGTTGGTCAAAGGGTCTAAAGTGTTGGTCAAAGGGTCAAATAGTGTTGGACAAAGGGTCTAAAGATTTAATTATACAAGGTAAATAAGTTTTGAGTCTCTACCATTCAGCATAAAGTCTATAGCTAGAAATACTGTATTGTAGAGCGAAACTTTTCTAAGATAGATTTATAAGAGTAGGTGTTCTTGAGACAAAGCAAAAATGTTGAAAATTATAATAATACATAGGATAAGAGGAAACTCTGGCAAGTTGGAGGTGATAGATATTTTTATGGCCTTCCTAGTGGTAATGGTTTATAGGCATATACTAATCATCAAACTCATCAAATTGTATATGTTAAATAGATACTGCTTTTTACATGTCAATCATATCTCAATAACAAGAGATTTTTTAAAACTAAAATATAAGTATTTGGTCTGTGGTGTCACTATGTAAATAGGCCAAATAATCAACTATGCAATAGATACTGTTTAATATCTGCTATGTACCAAAAAGTACTCCTAGTGGTATTGGTGAAAAAATCAGTTTCAGTGCTGTAGTGCTGAGAAATATATGAGAGGGGTACATAGGAGACAGCACATGTAGGCCTCTACATTTGATAGAACGATAAGAAAAGAATTGACAGAAAAGGAAAAAAGACGGGTAAGGTCTCAATAGAAAGCAGTGGGAATATGAGTTTAATTTAGGCAGTTACATTGGTCGTGTATATTTCCAGCAGGAAAGTATAAGACAAATTTGGGACAAATAAGGGTGAGCGATTTAGTTGTGAGATCTATCTATATATATATATATATATATATATATATATATATATATATATATAGTAATTGAAATTAGAAATGGATGAGAAATCCCAGGGAAATAAAGAAAGAGGAGAGGAGGAGGAGGAGGAGGAGAGAGAGAGAGAGAATAGAAATAGAAAACAAATCGATAGACCTTGTAGTAGACATGAAAAGAATTCAAAGGATATCAGTAAACCACCAGCCAGTCATAGAACTTGCTATGGTCCTTTTCAAAAGAACGTTAAGAGAAATATTTGAGTATTGTAGATGACAGCATGAGAGATTTTTTCCCTCACCTTTGCTATAAATACTATTGATAATTGTAAAAAAAAAAATCTGCAATGATAGATTCACCTTTAGTCTCTGAAAGACATATTCTTCTGTCAGTTTACCTTCTTTCCCATTTAGATTTTTTTATTCCTTCAGTGTTCACTAAATGTATTGCATTGTGTAAAGTACACATAGGAAATGCTTAATATTTTTCAGAGTGACTTTAAAAAATCCATAAGAATAGAAGTTCAGAAATTTGAATGTAAAGTATAATGACAAATTCTACATCTTCAGAAAAAAATATTAAGGTGATACAGACTAAGCATTTTTAAAGCTTATCATACCCAGAATTCTATGTGTAATCCTTACACTAACTATTCCAAATGTTTGAGGGGAAAAAAACTGAAACATATAGAGATTAGTGCTTATATAAAAATATATATTTTTATATATGAAATAGAAAATATATCTTTTCTATTTCAAAAAAATAAAATTAAAAATGTATGGTTTATATATAGCTAATTAAAATAATAGTCAAAGCCTGATTATCTTGAGATAAAGTATTGGAATACAACATGGCTGCCTATCATAGAATTTGCCTTTATGACAATTAACCAGGAGCAAGCTTCTAGAAAAATCTGTGAAATTAATAAATGTATCTTTAGGCCCCCACTTACACTTCCAGATGTGACTCCTTATCATTCGGCACCAAATAGTTATATCCCTATTTGAATGTGGGTCAGGATAACTTTGTTGCTTATAATATATCACACTAAACTCTGTGATTTCTGCTCAAAGTTACAGTTGCCACATATGCAAGACAGTCATTTGGTGACATACAAATGTTTTTCATTCACACATAAAAAATGTTGATAGAACATCATTGTCAGTATATTGCAATTCTAGGCAAATGTCTTTTAACAAGGAAATAGACTCAGAAACACTAGAACATTTTAGAACTGCAACTGAAATAGATAATGGTACATTTTAGAATTGTTACTATAAAGGTATTTTGGATCTCATTAAATTATTGTAAATTGTAATTAGATTTTCTAATCCTGCTCCACTTACAAATTTTAGAAAAATTATGCAGAAATTTAAAAGAAAAGCATCTATGTTCTTACATTTGATCATAAAGGAATTCCCTTTGATTACATTTGAAATTTCAGCTGTTTGTTCAACCACCAAATTCCATTCCATATGCCAACAACAACATCTTCAAAATTTCACAACATACAGCCATTTTCAAATACTCCACAATGGAGTATAACACTCTGCTGTACTTTGCCAAGCTGTATAAAAACAAATAAGACTTTTGATTTTCTTGGCATAAAACTAAGTTGTAAAAATATTTTCATATGCTAGACATATATTAGAAAATATATTCAAAACCATGAATTTAGAATGTTACTTTGTGGCTATTTTTTGGGGACAAATATTATCCTCCATTAGACCATAATATGTATTAAGTACTCAATCTTTTAAGATCTTTTACTAACACTTAATTCAATATTCCTCAATGTTTCTGATGTTTACTATTAATAATAGTGAACATCACCACTATATTCTTCAACTCAATATATCCAGAAATTTTCATAAATTAGGAATATTTTAGATCATAGCTGTAGAATAAAAGGGATTCAAACATAAGTGTATTTCCACTTAATATAAAATAGCAATAATTTATTTTTTAAAAGTTTTTGAGACATACACTAGAATTGTAATACGTTTATCAAATAAATACTGACGGGGTATCTCTTCTTGTTTAATAGATGAGGAAATTTGAAACCAAAGGGTTAAACGAATTCTTTAAGGACACATAACAAAAACTACCAAGAAATAAACAGATCAATAATTAAATAAGGTCTTTTGACAACACTGACCTCTTTTCACTATGCTGGTCCAGAAACAAATATACATCATTCTATGCAGAGATCATTATTTATTTCAGGAAAATCCTTAATACTTTCTTGAAATTGGTTGAGTAAACAAAGTGCATCAGTGATGATAATTCTAAAACAAAGAAAGAGTTATTGCTATCTTAAATTCTGGCTTGCCAGATTCTTATGTTAATTTCTGTTACACCAACTTTTAATGCCTACCTATAGTCACGGAGTATACATTAGTACAGCATCATTGTGTACCACTGTCCTCGTGTGTAGAATAATGAACAAACAGTACGTCTCAGCAGGTTAAGCAATGAGCTGGAAACTTCAGACTCTGTGAACTCTAATCTCTAGTACCTTGGTGACTCCTGATAAGAAAGTCTAAGAATTTAACTGATTAAATCCCATCTGTAGTTAAATTGAGTCCATTTAGCTTAGGAGGAAAAAAGCTATACTATGGGTAATAATTTTATCTGAATACTCTTTCTCCCTCTTGTATTTTCTAGACAATAACTAACCTACTGATGACCTGAGAGTTCCCTGTTGAGAGACAATTACAGTTAAAATTCCTTAACAGGGATGAGATATAAATAAGGGTTATGTGTGACGAAGCTGTTTCTATCTCTAGCAGATGGCCCACAGTAACAGTGCACTGGTGATCTGATTGATTCCTACCATAAATAATTTTGGAAAACAAATGCTTTCTCATCATGCAGCGCAGTCTGAAACCTTTCCTGTAAGCACAGATTGTGCTCTTGCCTTCTTATTCCCTTCTCACGGCTGCTTTAAAGAAAGCAACCACCCTTTCCACTCTTTCTTAACAACAACTAAAAAAAACACCTCTCTTCTAAAATGCTAATTAAAATAACTCGCAAAAATATAAGAAGACTTAGAAGAGAAAATAACATAAGAAATTAATATTTAGGGGAAAAAAAATTGAGAAAGTGTTTCGAATCCCTCCCATGTCAGGTAAGGGTTGATAGGAGGGGAAACTGTGTGGACTAAAATTAAGCAGTTAGATCTCAATGATGCTTCAAGGAAGCAACAGAAGCAAGAGAAATGAAGGCTAGCATGAATAAATGTGTAAGCAGGAGTTGAAAGACCAATAATCCCGCGCCTTTGGGAGGCTGAGGTGAGTGAATTGCCTGAGCCCGCGGGTTCGAGACCTGCCTGGGCAGCGAGACCTCATCTCTACAATAAATCAAAAAATCAGCCGGGCGTGGTAGCGCATGCCTGTAATTCCAGCTACTTGGAAGGCTGAGGTGGAGGGATCGCTGGAGCCCAGCAGGTCGAGGCTGCGGTGGTCGCGAGCGGCCACTGCACTCCAGTCTGGGCGACAGAGTGAGACTCCAACTCAAAAAAAAAAATAAATAAAAAAGAATTTCCATCCTTCCCTCCTCTATGTCTAAGTCCAAACAAACAAGCCAACTTTAGTGACTCAACGATTCAGAGTGAGGAGGATGAACCCCAATTTGTGATACTTATCTCCCTTTGAAATTTCCTAATTTAATGGGATTGTACAAATTTAAATGAATTACAAATTTTATGTTCAACCTATGAAAATTAAATATATATTCTTTTTATCTCACAAATTTCATCTGTATATCATACATTTACACCAAAGTCTAACACCTTCTAGCACATGAGCAGTCTGTGGGTGTTCATTAAGTGTTGTCAGAGTACTTCAAGAGAAAAGATTTAGTCATTATTTCTTCCTCCTGAATCTTTTTCTCTTTCTTTTCTTTCTTCCTGCCTTTAACCTTTTGTTTCATTCAAGAACATGTACTGTGTGCCTATGTCAGTGTCTTATGTTTGAACATAAAATGCTGATTGTACCCTTAATTTCCTCTGTAGCTAACAGTTTTATTCAGGGAGATTTAGAAGCAAACTAAAAACAATTCAGGTTGCTATACCAAAAACACAATACACAGGTGGCTTACATAATAATCATTTATTTTTCACAGTTGTGGAAACTGGAAAGTCCATGATCAAGGTGACAACAGATTCAGTGACTATTTGGGCGAGTATATGGGGATGTGTGTTCATTTTTCCTGCTTTTTGTTTTTTTCCCTGTTTGTTTTAAAAAGATATGGGGTACAATTCAGGGTTAGGTATACAAACATTGATTATACAGGTACCCTTGTTGATGAGGTATGCCCTCCCTCCCCTAGAAGTTTCCCTCAACTGCCAATCCCACCCACCTCCCGACAATTTCCCATTACTGTCTATCTCTTTCTTATACTATTATAATTGCTCAAGGTCTGCTTATGAGTGAGAACATATGGTACTTTGTTCTTTGTTTCTGTGATGAATCACTGTGTATTGTAAACTCTAAATCTATTCAAAGTGTTGTAAAATCCATATATTTGTCCTTCTTTATGGCTGCATAATATTCCATTGTGTATATGTACTACCTTTTCTATCCAGTCCAACTTTGATGGGCAACACAGTTGGTTCCATGTTTTTGCTATTGTGAATAGAGCTGCAACAAACATATGTGTGCAAATATCTTCTTTGGACCCCTACCTACCACCATACACAAAAATTAACTCTAAATGAATCAAAGACCTAAATGTAAAACCTCAAACTGTAAAAACTTTAGAAAATATAGGAGACACTGTTATGGAAGTTGGAACTGGCAACCAATTCCTGATCAAAACCCAAAGTGCCCAGGCCATAAGATATAAAATAGACAAGTGGGACCTCATTAAACTGACAAGCTTATGCAAAGCCAAGCAAACCATCAAGAGAGCAGGGAGACAGTTCACAGAATGGGAAAAAATATTTGCCTGGAATACTTTCAATAGGATTGGTATAAGCTCCTCCTTGTACATTTTATAGAATTCTGCTGGAAAATCATCTGGTCCAGGGTTTTTTTTTTTTTTTTTTTTTTTTTGTAGATAGTTTTCGTCTGACAGAGTCAATTTCCTGGGTTGTTATTGGTGTATTAAGTGTCTCAATGTCTTCTTTTTTCAACCTGGGGAGGTTGTGTGATGTCAGAAAGTCCTCCATTTCATTTAGGTTAACAAGTTTGCTTCCATATAGGTGTACATAGTAATCTCTGAAAATCTTTTTATTTCTTCGGGGTCAGTTGTGATTTGATCTTTTTTATTTATGATTGTGTTTATTTGGGCATTTTCTCTCTTTTTCCTGGTCATTCTGGCTAGGGGCCCATCAATCTTGTTAATTCTTTCAAAGAACCAGCTTTTTGTGTGTTTTTTCTTTTTCTTTCTTTCTTTCTTTTTTATGTTTTCTATATTTTTATCTTCTATGTCCTGTATTTGGGCTCTTATTTTTGTGATTTGGATTCCTCTGCTAAAGTTGGGGTTTTGGTGATCTTCTCTTTCCAGCTCCCTTAGGTGATTTGTTTAGCTCTTCATTTGTGATCTTTCTGTTTTCTTGATGTGTGCTTGTAGAGATATAATTTCCCCTCTTAGAACGGATTTCATGGCATTCCAGAGGTTTGGTAAGATGTTTCTTCATTTTCATTTGTTTCCAGGAATCTTTCAATTTCTGCTTTATTTCAGTGTTGACCCAGTAGTTGTTCACCATCATGCTGTTTAGTGTCCATGTCTTTGTGGGCTTTGGGGAAATATTGTTGGTTTTGATATTTATTTTTATTCCACTATGGTCTGAAAATGTGCATGGCAAGATCTCAACCTTATGGAATTTGTTTAGGCTTGATTTATGGCCAAAGATGTGATCAATCTTGGAGTATGTTCCATGTGGTGATGAGTAGAATGTATGTTCTGTGGTTGTTGGGTGGAATAATCTGTAGGTATCTATTAAGTCCATTTAGTCGTGTGTCAAGTTTAGATTCTGGATCTCCTTGTTGGTTTTTTGCCTCGATGATCTATCTAGGACTGTCAGTGGAGTATTCAAGTCCCCTGATATAATAGTGTTAGAGTCAATATCTTTTTTTAGTTTATTTGGTAGTTGCTTTATAAATGCTGGTGCTCCAGTGTTGGGTGTATATATGTTTAGGATGGATATTTCTTGTTGATGAATTGAACCTTTTATCATTATGTAGTGTCTTTTTGCATTTTTAAATTTTTGATAGCTTAAAGGTTGTTTTGTCTGATATATGATTGTGATGCCTGCCTTCTTTTGTGATCCATTTGCCTGGAAATCATTTTCCATCCTTTAACTTTGAGGCTGTGTGTGTTACTTGAAGTAACATGAGTCCCCTGGATGCAGCAAATAATTGGTCATGGTTTCCTATCTAGTTCACCATTCTGTGTCTTTTCAGTGGTGCATTTAGTCCATTCACATTCAGACTGATTATAGAAATGTGATTGCTTACCCTGTCATTAGGTTCTTATAATATTTTTTCTTTGTTTACTTGTTTTCTTTTGTCTTTGGGGTTAATGTATGCGTGTATTTTCAAGGCCCTTGTTATGCAGTATTCTCTGCAGATTCTGTGCTCTGCTGTTCTCTTGGGAAGTGTATGGACATTCATTTTTTTCTTTATTCTGTGCTTAATACCTTTTTAAGTGTCTCCTGCAGAGCTGGTCTGGAAGGTGCATAATCTCTTAGGGATTGAATGTCTGGGAAGGATTTTAATTCTCCATTACTGATGAAGCTGAGCTTGGCTGGATAGGAAATTCTTGGTTTAAATTGTTTATCTTTGCGAACTTTGAATATAAGCCTCCAGTCCCTTCTTGTTTGTAGTGTTTCTGCCAATAGGTCTACTGCTTTTCTGATTGGATTTCTGCAGTAGGTAGTCTGACCATTCTTTCTTCCTGTCTTTAGGAATTTTTCTTTTGTGCCTACTTGTGTAGGTGATTTACTATGTGTCTAGGGGTTGGTCTTTTCATTTGATGTCTTGTGGGTGTTCTCTGTATCTCTTGTGCTTGACTGGTCACATCTCTGATGAGATGGGGAAAGTTTTCTTGGATTACCTCCTGGAATACTTGCTCCAAGTTGTTCTCATTTTCCCTTTCTTCTTCTGTGATACCAATCAGGAATAGGTTCGGCTTCTTGATGTAATCACACATCTCTTGTAGGCTTTGTTCTTTCTTTCTGAGTCTTCTTTCTATGTTTTTTTTTTACAGATTGGATTAATTCCATGTTCTGGTCTTCAAGTTCTGAAATTCTTTCTTCAGCTAGATTAATTCTGCTTTCTATGCTTGCCATTTTGTTATTTATTTCCTGGATGGAATTTTTTATTGCCAAAATCTCTGTTACAAGTTCTTTCAGTGTTGCATCTTCCATCCATTCCCTAATCCCTGTCTTATCTGGGGACAATCACAGGTGACTTCCATTGTTTTGGCACTAATGTCTGATTTTTCAGGAGTTTTATCTTTGGTAGACTTGAAATTGCCTGAGGTCTTCCTTTGGCTTTTCCTCATTTGTGACAGATCTCTTGTTTTTCTCTGTTATTCGGTATCAGTGGAAGAGGCTTTCCCTTCTGATATTTGTTCAGTCCTCTATTTTTCCCTGATCTGGGCTCTGGATTTGTTCTATTTTGAAATAGGACAGTGGATGGGAAGCTTTACTGTCTCTTGTAGTTTTTAAAATCCAAGTAAAGTGGGGGATGGAGCATCAGGTATCAGATACTACTTGCAAATTAAAATGTTCACTTATTGTAGTATATGGTCCCTGAGACCCACTCACCACCACCACTCTATATGACAATGGAAAGCAGAAACTAACACACTCCAAAACAAACTGGATTAACAACAAAGTGAAACAGAACAAACCACAACAAAAGAAACCCAAGAAAACTAAATGCACACACACATGCCTAGCACAAAGTGAATAGAGAAGAAAGACAGAAAGACTGAAGGGGGAAGGAAAGGTATTCAGGTGGAACCTTCACACATATATTGATACACCCCTCAAACTATAAAAAATGAATATGAAAAAATATCCTAGAAGAGCAAAAACCAACAACAACAAAATCGAAAGATGAACATTTAATCATTCACATACACACATCAATAGAAAACAACAAATAAAAGAAAAAAGAAATAGAAAAAGAAAAGAAAAAAATTGGGAGGGAGGATGCAGATCAAATCCTCACATACACATTCATGTACAAAGGAAAAATATTTTAAAAATTGATGAACTAACAGTCAAAAAAATTTGTAAGATTAAAAAATAATTGAAAGCTGGGTTTAGTGGCTCAGCCTGTAATTCTGTGCTTTGGGAAGCTGAGGTGAGTGCATTGCCTGAGCCTGCGGGTTCAAGACTCACCTGGGCAACTTGGTGAGATCTCATCTCTACAATAAATCAAAAAAATCAGCTGGGCGTGGTAGCGCGTGCCTGTAATTCTGGCTACTCGGAAGGCTGAGGTGGAAAGATCACCAGAGCCCTGCAGGTCGAGGCTACGGTGGCTGGGAGCAGCCACTGCACTCCAGTCTGGGCGACAGAGTGAGACTCCAACTAAAAAAAAAATCTTAATAATAATAATAATAATTGAAAATTAAAACAAAAACAAACAGAAATAAACCCTACCTTCTTGTGGCAGGCTCTGTAATTGTTCCCTCTAATCAGGTTTCTCCTGCAGAGCCACCTCTTTCACTCTCTCCTGGGGAATGAAGCAGGGAAGGACAAGAATGGCAGTGGAGGTGGGTGGGGCTGCATTCCTCCCCTCCCACTCTCTTATGATCAGGGAGATCTCTGGTGGGGAGTTACAGTATTGTCTCTTCCCCAGGCATGTACTCTCACAGGGGTGTCCCATCCAGGCCTATCTTGGAATGGAGTTCTATTGCATCTGATGTTCAGGCTCCACCTAGGTTTGTCCCTCTCAGTCATGACCCAGCTGTGTGGGTCTGACGATCAGAGGATTGCTGGGGAGAAGGGGGTTTGGGTCAGCCCTAGACTATCATTGATCTGATCTCTTTGGAGTTCTTCCTCATCTTTTTCTTGCCACACCCTTTGTCCTGAGGCTGGATCAGGGTAGGGGGTGGGGCACCCGGAACTCAGCACTACTCTGGTCCCTCTGATGTTTGTGCTCTCAGGCTATTCCCTCTGGCCCATGATCAATCCCTGAGTAATTGATCCTCCAGTCACAGAGATTGGATCTGTTGGTCCCTGGTGAGCAAGTTGGAGCACTTTCCTCCCCTGCCATCAATATGGTGATGGGGTGCCTCTCTTGTCCTCTTCCATGGGGACTTGCCTCTGGACTCTGTCTGCAGCCCCTGCCAGCACCCTGCCAGGTACTGAAGTGGTGAGGCAAAGCCTGGAGCTGTCTCTCTCTTGTTTCAATTGTAAGGGAGAACCTGGGAAGATAGTTTCACACTGCCGCTTTTTCAAAGGAAAACTTCTGTCCGTTTGAAAAAAACAATGGTGCTTCACTCCCTATTTGTTTTAGTTTTGTTTATGTGTGTGTTTTATTGTTTTTTGCTTTGATTTCTGCTTTTGTTTTTCTGTGAATTTTTTTAAATTTTTGACCATCCAACAAAACACACAAGGAGGAGCTGATACCAATCCTACTGAAAGTATTCCAGGCAATCAAGAAACATAAAACTCTCCCCAAATCATTTTATGAAGCTAACATCACATTGATCCTCAAACCGGGTAAAGATTCAACAAAGAAAGAGAACTACAAGCCAATATCCATGATGAACATAGATGCTAAAATTCTCAGCAAGTTTCTAGCAAACCAGATCTAACAACACATTTCAAAAATCATCCACCATGACCAAGTAGGCTTCATCCCCAGGATGCAAGGCTGGTTCAACATTTGCAAAACCATAAGCATAATGAAATACATTAACAGATTTAAAGGCCAAAAGTCACATGATTATAGCATTAGAGGTGGGAAAAGCTTGTGATAAAATTCAGCATCCCTTCTTGATAAAAACGCTTGAGCATCTAGGCCTAGATGGAACATACCTCAAAATAATAAGAGCCATCTACAAGAAACCCAAGCCAGCATACTGCTAAACAGACAGAAATTGGAACTATTTCCCCAGAAAACTGGAACAAGACAAGGATGCCCACCCTCACTCCTCCTGTTCAACCTAGCATTGGAAGTTCTAGCTAGAGTAATCAGACAAGAGAGAAAATCAGCAGTACCCAAATAGAGAAAAGAGGACATTACGTAGTCCCTCTTTGCAGATGACATGATTCTATACTTCAAAAATCCAAGAGAATCTGTAGAAAACGTCCTTGCACTCATAAAGGACTTTGGCAAATTCTGGGTATAAAATAAATGTGCAAAAATTAGTTGCAGTCCTATACACCAATAATAATCAAACAGAAACCCAAGTTAAAAGCAAAATCCCATTCACAATAGTCACACACAAAATGAAATACCTTGGCATCTTCCTAACGAGATAAATCAAAGACCTTTACAATGAAAACTACAGAACACTACTCAAAGAAATACAAGAAAAGAGAGACAAATGAAAAAATATTCCATGCTCATGGATTGGAAGAATCAACATTGTTAAGATGTCCATCCTATCCAAGGCTATCTACAGATTCAACACAATATCTATTAAATTATCAGCAGCATTCTTCTCAGACCTGGAAGTTACAATACAGGAATTCACATGGAAACAAAAATGACCACAAATAGTCAAAACAATCCTCAGAAGAAAAAAAAAAGCCAGAAGCATCACACTACCAGACTTTAAGCTTCATTGTAAAGCTACAATAATCAAAACAGCCTGGTATTGATACAAGAACAGCATATAGACCAATGGAACAGGATAGAGACCAGAAGCAAAACCTATTTCTCAACCAACTCATCTTCGACAAAGCTTCTGCCATCAACCACTGGGAAGAGGAGAATCTATTAAGTAAATGGTGCTGGGAAAACTGGCTGACCACATGGAGAAGAATGAAAGAGGACCCCTACCTATCACCTACACAAAAATCAACTCTAAATGGATCAAGACCTAAATATAAAACCTCAAACTATAAGAATCTTAAAAACCGCAGGAGACACCCTTGTGAATATTGGACCTAGCAACCAATTCCTGATCAAAACCCCAAGTGCCCCTGCCATAAAAATAAGATAGACAAGCGGGACCTCATTAAACTGAAAAGCTTCTGCAAAGTCAAAGAAAACTTTAAAAGAGTGGGGAGACAGCCCACAGTCTTGGAAAAAATATTTGCCAACTGTATATCTAACAAAGACCTAACATAAAAAGACCTAACATATAGGATCTACAAGGAACTCAAATGTGCAAAAAAAGAAAATAAGTAAAACAGCACCATTACAAACTGGGCAAAAGAAATGTACAGACACTTCTCAAAAGAAGATATACCAGCAGCCAACAGATACATGAAAAAATGCTCAGCCTCACTAGTAATCAAAGAAATGCAAATTAATACCACACTGAGATACCACCTAACTCCTGTCAGGGTGGCCACATCAATAGCTCAAAAAACAACAGATACTGGCAAGGATGCAGAGAAAAGGGAACCCTTCTTCACTGCTGGTGGGAATGCAAACTGATTCAACCTCTAAGGAAAACAGTGTGGTGATTTCTAAAAGAACTAGAAATTGACCTTCCATATGGGAATATGCTTGGAGGAACTCAAATCATTCTTTGAAAAGATACCTGCACACACACATTTACTACTCACACATATTGCTACTCACAATAGCAAAAACATGGAACCAACTGTGCTGCTCATCAAAACCAAACTGGATTTTTAAAAAATGTGGTACATATACACGATGGAATATCACATAGCCATAAAGAAGAACAAACATATAGACTTCACAGCCATTTGGATAGATTTAAAGTCTATAATACTAGTGATCTATCACAGAAACAAAGAACTGAGTACCCCATAATTCTTTTACCATAATACTGTAATAAAGAAATTGGGAGTAGCAGAACACTGCCAGGGTAGGAGGGGAACACAACATCAGTAAGGGTACCTGATCTCAAACCAGGTGAAGTGGGGACTAAAGGGAGGCCCAAACGTTACATGTACAATGACCATCTGTATATCTAATCCTGAATTGTATCTCGCATCTTTCAAATTAACTTAAAAAAAAAGAAAGAGACCTCTAACTAACCTCGAACTTAGGACTTCAAACAAACAAACAAAAAATATGTGTTAGCATAGTCACACCTATGCAATAAAACACACCTTATGAACCAATAACTACTATATGGTCTTGTTTTAACCTTGTACTTTAAAAATACTTTGTTTTCATGTTATAAATAATATTTTAAAAGACTATATATTCTATTGTTTTTACAGGTTAAAATAAATTGCAATACAAATCCCAGGGTTAAATCCATTACAGTTATAAAGAAGATGATCACTATATCAAAATAATCAAAATGTTCTGTATAGTGTTTTGAAATGACATTTTAACTCTAAAAGGTGATAAGTTGTCACAAAGATTATGCTTGAAGTTTTCCCTTAGACACAGTCCCAAATTGCTTATAAAGAATTAAAAGAGTAATGAGAAAATACATGTAAAACACTGAATTCAGAGCCACTTAGTCTATTAGACAAAAAGTGTGTTAAAGGATTCAGCCTCACCAGAATAGCAAATTTAGATTCCTTGAAAATTGGAAAGTTATGAGTATGCATTAGAAATATTTTTTGAGTAAACAAAGAATTACTTTCTTCAATTCTGTGCTCAGAGAAAAAATTAATTTTCCATTCAGTTTTTAACATGAAACAACTAAATAAATACACAAACAGTTGGATTTTGTATACTACAAGTCAAAATTCAACTGAAATACCTGATGGGATCAGAACCACATTAACTAAACTGATATGGAAGCTAACTCAGTAGACATTTTGTTCTCCAAATAATTTTAGAGATAAAATAATAATTATAATTGTCTTTGCTATCAATTTCAACTGCTGAATAAAATATGCTTTTATATTTAAATTAGTTGCTGTATATTTTAAAGGCATATCACAAAAGATTAAACACCAAAAATAAATACTCAATTTTATGTACATGTTTATGGACAAAATAGTATTTCTAAATGATCAATATACGATATTTCTAATAAATTATATATAATATATTCATATTTTTTTACTATATATATATATATATATATATATATATACAGTGAGAACAAAGCAAAGGCCTAAAAATGAAAAAAAAAAACCTTAACTAGTTTGAAACAATTTTTAGCATAGTCTTTTCTTGATGTTTTGAGTCTTTCTTTCTTCCACAATATATTTATAAAATATTGGTCTCAGCACTGTTCTAGCATCTATTTATTAAATGTATAATTGTTTTCTTGTGATAATACTCTCACTTACTTTATGTCTGTTTCATTAGGTTGATTGTTTCTATGAAGAGTGAGGGCCTATTATTTATTTTGGTTTTCAAAAATATTGTGATTACAGTAAATGATTAATAAATCATTCACATTAACTAAACTGACTGACTACATGCCCTACTCTGACAGATATTTAATTTTGTCATTCTAAATTCACTTATTACCCATTTATATCTTGCCATTGTCCCAGGAGGTAGATATTAATGGAGTAGTTGTTAGGGCTCCCTTGTTTTCTGGATATCTGCACACACATGTATCAGTTTAGATACTTGAAAATTTAGACAATGAGAGACACAAGTAGGAGACTGGAGAACAAGAGATGGGCAAGCATTTTTTCTTCTGACTTTCTCCCTGCCAAAGGACATTTCTCCTGGCGTCACATAGCTATTGTTTCCAGGGCTTAGTAACCATTTATTCTTGCCCTTTCAGTTCTAGTTCCCTACTGTTGGTAAACATCAGCTTTTGCATTATTTGTGGTAGGTGCATAAATCTGGAGAGTTGTAAAAATTTGACATTGATGACCAATCTAGAATTATAGTACAAATTATCTAGTACAAATAAAATTTCATATTTACTGAATGATCTTTGAGGTAGTGGTTTTAACAGCATATGGTCAACTAGTATTGACAATCAGCTTCAGTTTAAGACCAATAAATTCTGTCATTCTTGCATTACCATGTAGAAAAGAGAAATATCAGTTTCTGATTCTATTGTGCACTGATAGTTTTCAAGTCTCTGCTTTATTTTCTGGTAAGAAAAAGACAACTAAGAATACAATGCGTCAAGTGGGTACTAAGTTCAAGAACCTAAATGATAACTGTGTGTTATCATGACTTTATACAGATGATATTTTCTCCCAATTAAGTAGAAACTAGACTTGTTTTCTCTATCTTTTCATATAAGTCTAATAATTTCTCAAGATAGAAATCCTCAAGAATGTTAGGTGAAAATAGGGGCTCGGTGGCTCAGCCTGTAATCCCGCGCCTTTGGGAGGCTGAGGTGAGTGGATTGCCTGAGCCCATGGGTTTGAGACCCGCCTGGACAGGCGAGACCTCATCTCTACAATAAATAATAATAAAAAAAAAAATTAGCCAGGCGTGGTAGCGCGTGCCTGTAATTCCGGCTACTCGGAAGGCTGAGGCGGAAGGATCGCTGGAGCCCAGCAGGTCGAGGCTGCGGAGGCCAGGAGTGGCCTCTGCACTCCAGTCTGGGTGACAGAGTGAGACTCCAACTCAAAAAAAAAAGAAAAAGAAAAAGAAAATAATGAAGGTAAATTAAACACACACACATTGTGTTTCAGATCATAAATGAATTGAGTACAATTTTTAATCCATGCCTTTAATGGAAGAATAAATTTTTGAATAATATTTTTTCTTTGGTACTTATATCCATCTGAGAAGTGAACAGCACTAACTGATTAAAGCTTTACTATTTGTTATAAGGCAGTGGTTAAAAACAGATTTAAAATCAAATTGACTCGAATGTTAAACTCTTTGTTTTTCAAAAGCGAATGCCAGGTTGAGTAACTACGTCTTCCCATGCAAACTTTTCTCATCACTAGACTGAAGGTAAGTATGGCTATTTCACAGATATAAGAATTAGTTGGACAATATATGTAAAATTCTTAGAGCAATTATTGACACAAATAAATAACGGCAATTATCTTTATTGTTATTTCTTGTTTCTCTCTGGTTTCTACATCATGCTAGGGATGAGTTAATTATCTCCTTCTCCAGACATGATACTTTGCTCACATTTTAAGACTGTTTACCCTAGGCTCTCACTGGGCCTTGACACCAGAGGACAAAACACCGAAGATGTATTTTAAAAGCTTACCACAGGAACCTCCCTTAAAGTTCCTCTAGGGTCACAGATTTTAGAGACTTTAAAATATTCCATTTTGCCTTTGAATATCTACTTTATGTTTTCACTTTGAAACAATACTTTAAGCCCCAGTAGTTTGAAAATACTAGCCAAAGCTGTAATAAATTGATTTTAAAAGCATAAACCAAAAAGGACAAGAGATAGAGGAGAAAGCAACAACAAAATTTTGAAAGCTAAAAAGTTGGTGGATGGGTAATAACTCACTAGTCAGAAAAGAGGAAGCTTATTTCCTACGTAACAGTGGTAAAAGCCAAGAAATTAGCAGATTTATGTTTGAGTCCCCTAAAGGCTCATAAATAATGGGCACCAACTCCCTTGGAAATGATAGTGAGGGTGAAACCAAAATAAAACAGGTGGATTGAAATCTGCTTATAGAGTAATCAGATACCAGGATTTCACCACCAACTCTGCATAGCTATTGACTACTAGTCTTCCACCACGATGTAAGATCAGAAGTTCAGTCTCTGGAGATGATAAAACAAAAGTTCTCTGACTTCAGACATTGAAAAATTAAATGAAAAAGAAGAGGATTGAATAAGAGGATTGAATACTGAATATGGAAGCTTCTAAATTCCTTCCTTCATTAATCTCCTAAAACACTGGCAGTAATAACCTCTAAGAAATGTGATACAGTTTTCTGTGGGTAATCTGAGGAGTCAAACAACATCACTGAAAGCTGATTTGAGAAAAGTTACATAGTGCACACCATTATAGGGTATTAAAACCATACATTATATACTAGACATAAATAACTTTATAGGCACAGATAATCGTACAAATGCAGTAATTATAAATTGGTGAGTTTAGGCATTCTCTCCTGTTTCTATAATAACTTACCTAAGTGTGACTTAATAAAATGCAAAATCTTTAATAAAATGGCTGTTTTCACAACTTGCTGTCAAAACATCTGCAAATTTAACAATCAACTCTCATAAGTCAGTATGAGTTAGTTTTAGTCGACCACTGTTTAGGTCTGGAAAAACTAAGATCTTTATGTTAACATTAGGATGATCATTTTCTGAAAGGAATTTTCACATATCAAGAGTTCCTTTTCATTCAAAGAAGTGAACATCCTGCGGGATACATAGAATTAGAATCATATTTATTTTTTATTTTCAATGATTTGAATTACGTCAATAAATAAATAAAATTAGCCAGGCTCAATGCATTCAAATCAAAATACAGAGTATTTTTTTCTTTAACAGAAAGCCCTTCCCCAATACTTGATGATGTTTATGTGTACATTCAGTACTTCAAAAGCAATGAACACAATATTTCTTCATTTTCTAAATAATTTCCAAACTAAAATAATGTATCCTTTTCATCCTTTTTCAAGTTATTAACCGAACAAGTTCACATATTATCTATTTGAGAAGACCTTCCTTTGCATTGAACCATAATATATTCTCACCTTAAAGTGTTTTTTTAAATATTATGATCATGAAACCTAGAAAATGAAAAACAAGTTTTGAATTATACATTTTAGAAAAGAAAATAAGCACCAACTTATAGTGACTTACTGCCTGGCTGGTAGACAACAATAATATGAAACCTTAAATACCAGACTGTCTGGTTTATAACTGGACCCTGACCACACAAGTGGAGGCCAGGGGTGAGAAACTATGTTACCAAAATATTTTAAAATACAATAAATATAACTATCATTAATTGAGTACATATTCTAGTCATTGTGTTAAGCACTATGTTTTGTTTTTTTTTTCATTTTATCTTCCCAATAGCCAATAAGATCCATTTGACTAAAAAAAAATTGAAATACATACAAATTAAGCAATTTGACCAAATATAGCTGGACATAGCTAGAATTTTTGCTAATCTGACTCCAAATTCCATCAACTTTTCTGTACTGTATGCTTATATTATTATACTTCACCAGTTATTTATAAATCTTGCACCAGTCTGGTTTGCAATATATCCTATTTCTTCCTTTTGCAAACATTATGCTTCTTTCAGAATCCTTTGATATATATCTGAAATGCACATGACTCCCACTCTAACTGTTCAGTGTTTGGAATGGTTCTCCTCAGAGTCAATCAAAACATCTGAAAGTTTCCTTCATCTGGAAAATGCCCCTAATTACCAAAGCAACTATAATTTCTCTCACCTTTTCACTATCGGCATTCATCACATATGATCATGTGTTTATCAGTTTTATTTATTAGTGATTCTTAAAGTCTAGCATTTGAATACACGGCATCAGTATTACCTGTGTATTTGTTAAAATGTGGCTTTTTAGATCTGTCCCTGACCTCCTGAATTCTGGGAGTTGGCCCAACAAACTAAAGTATTAATAAACCCTACAGACAATTCTGAGGCATGACAAAGTGTAAGAACAATTGCAGTATAGAATATTAGAAAAATTTTCCTTTCCTACCTATATAATATACGTATATACATGTCAGTGTGCATTTTTGATGTTATTATATTCTGAGTTTACTATTATGTTATGATTAAATTGGTAGATTATATCCCCACAGCAGAAATAGTCTTTCCTTAAAGGTGGGCATCTATCAGAGTGAAACAACACAGGACAGTGTCAATTCTGGAACAGAAAAGGTGACTAGCAAAAAGAAGAAAGTTTGCAAAAAGAAGAAAAGGCTCTAAGAATACTGGTCTCACTGGCATACAACCAAGATTTGGGGCAATCTGATCTCTGGGTGCCTCACTGAGGCAGGTCAAAACCTAGTCCCCAAGCTACACACCGGTTCCCTAACCTGGTTAAAAATCAACATCTCCTGACACTTTATTATAATAGAAATTTCTTACCCCTAGGATATTCAAATTTTGTACAGCTGGCATCTAGCTTTGCAACATGTGCCACAGGTGATTTTGATGTGCCACAGGTGATTTTGAGAACCATATGTAAGGATGGGGCAGTGAGCTTCAGAGGACAGCCATACAAGATACTACCACTAAAATTGCAACTTACCACTTATCTCCTCCACTGTGTTATCCCTGAGCCTTCAGTAATGGATTGTTCAGAAAAACAAACCTGATCTGACCTAGGATTAAGGGAAATACATGTTTCCATACTTAGGGCAACTCTATAAGTTACCACAGTGGCAATTACAGAGCAAGCTGCAAGAGGCGAAAAACCTTGTAATGACAGAAGACTGGGTTAACTGTTAATGGATTTTATAAAGCATGGTGACAAATTATAGTCTTTCTCTCCACAGTATTACGAATTTCTTGACAGCAGAAACTATACTTTCATGTTGTTGGTATTGTTTTCATTCTTTTACTACAACTTCCAGTACTTAGCACAAAAACTTATGCAATAGAGAAAGAATAATGAGAACAAATTAGTATTAAGGGTCTACCATGTGCAGGCACCTTTATATGCTTTAAAAACATCATCTTGTTAACTCCTCAAAGCTCCCCTTTCAGTTTCATTATATGTAAAGGAAATTTCAGCTCTAAGAAGCTGTAACATCATGTTAGTAAGTAGCTAAACTAGATTTTAAATCTTGTAGCCTATGGTTTTGTACATTGTAGTCTATGGCTATTTCATGACACTTGCTTGAATCTTATTTATGTATTTGTTAAAAATGGTTGATGTTTAAAAAATGGCCTAAATCATGAAAAAGCAAAAGAATAACATGGTATATTATGCATTGTTGTACTTTTTCAAGCAATTAACTTTCCCTAGTGTAGCTATCAGCCCAATGAGGCGATCCTCTTGTCTACTTTCCTAACCAATCACCATCTGTATGTATATTACTGAATTGCCTGCTGCTTAACCCAATAAACAAATAAATACATAAATAATGGCTCGTGCAAAATATAATTGTAGTTTTCTCTGTTTTACATGTCACGGTCTGAGAAGTTCGTACAGTAAAGTATCATGTTCTCTATGGATTCTGTGAAGAATTCAGACAACTTTTCTAACATCCAGGGATCGTGATCCTCATAGTTCAAAAAGGTTCCAAGCTCTAGACATCAATTTAGAGAAAGAGAGAAAGACAAAATCTAAGGAAGCCTTCTGGAAGCTAATATATGAAGCTTCTTCTAAAGTCATTTTTTCCCCCTGAATTTAGCCATATGACCACATCTAGTTCAGGAATGGTTAAGAAATGAAGCTTTCATTCTATTGTGGCTGTATTCCCAGCTGAAATTCTGGTAATGGAAAAGGAGAAAACAGATACTGGGGAAGATTCTTAGCCTATTTGACATGAGGAAAGTGCCATAAGGAAAAAAAAAAAAAACTAGAAATGAAAAACCTTTCCCAGCATGCTAAAAGTCAGTATTGATATCATCCTCCCCCAATTATCATTATAAGTCTGTTTGTAACAATGAAACTAAGAATGCTGAAAAAGCCTGAGGCCACACCTAGGAGAAAAAAACTCAATGAATGCAAAGCAAAGGTGTCTCTTTGGAGCAAAAACATGTAATTCAAGTAACAATAATTATACCATTTAGCTTTTTTCCTTCACTACAATTCAAAATCTAAGCACTAAAATGGTGGTAAATTGCCTGAATTTTTGTATAACTGCATATTCCTTTTATAATAAGAAATAATTATTAGAAGCTTAATGTTGGAAAACAATATTGTAGGTTTCATATGTATCAGGAATCTTGAGCCAGAATAAAGTACATGAAATTCACCCAAAATTGGCACACTCTTAAGAATAACATGGGGCTGTTTCTTTGTATGTGTTTGACATAGCTTTTGGCACTATTATGATTAAGTATTACTACAATGCATGATGTAAAACTACTCTCCAGGAGAATAGAACAAAAGATAAATTCTGTGTGCCTTTGGGACACTGTTAACAGAAACGCAAATTTAAGGATATTCTAGTTCAAGTGTCTGCTGGCAAAAAGAAAAGACAAATGATCAGAAAAAGACAAAGTGAGGAAATACAACATTCTCCAATGTTCATTATATGGACTAGAAGTATGCCACTAGCAGCAAAAAAGGAAAAATTGAAAAAAATAAATAATACAAATTACCTCAGTGTAGGACTCTTATGATAACAATGAGTATACAGGCAGCTATTGCCTGTCACCATCAGTGTATTGATGAAATGTTGCCCGAATTATTAGAGTTTAGAACATGCTTTCTCATAATAACTGGTAAAAGTAGCATTTGAAGGAACACCTTTTCAGAAAGCCTTGATTTAGGAGCTCTACATGTCAGTAATAATGGCTCATTTTACCTCAGTTAAACCAACTGCTGGATTTCTTGCCCATCTCAAGCTATGACTTCATCTTCTATACCTCAGAATGCCTTTGTCCGTAAGTGTTCCTGCTGAAATCCTCTCTTCCATTTTTCAAGTACCTCTTTTTTTTCCATCTCCTCTTTCTAAGCCCCTAATTATTTGTCAGTAAGTATTTTCCAAAATAATTGATGTTAACACTGTATGCAATACCTAAATATATTTATTTCTTCCATGAAGATATAATTGACAAAAGTTAAAAACTTGAATGTAAGATGATGTAAGTGAAAATCATTCACATTCTATTTAGAATAAGAAGATGTGAGCTGACTTAAAGCAGAATGACAAGCTAAATGTCACCTACAGATAATATGTATAAAAAAACAGTTTCTAATTCTGCTAGTGATATCAAATGTGATAAGAGTGTGTCACAAAGTGAATTGTGAGGAGTGTGTTGTGTGTGTGTGCACTCATTGGCATGATTCCTTTTTCTCGTTCTATGATAAGGATTATGTTTCCTGATTCTTAATCATTTCCTGAATATACACCATAAAAAATCAATAGTATCAACTTGTACTAAAAAATTTCAGGATGAACTTTGTGGATAATTTATGTGAAATGTTTGATGTGAATTGAAGAATAACCAAAGAAGCATTTGTGCAATGAAGTTATTGTCAAAACATCTTAAATTATTTATTTATTCATTTGTTTGTTCATAGATATCCTCATTTATCAAATCAAACCAACGGTTTCTGTGCACCCAACTCTATATTGGATGTTATGGAAAGAAGTTGAGGGAACCATAACCACTGTCCACAAAGACTCCTAATCTAGTGTGTGCTGAAGGGTAAGCAGAGATAACCAAGTAGAGAGCTAAGGGTAATGACATATGACAAGGTTGTTATGCTGATATGGTGGAAAACTGAACCAAGTTTTCCTGGAATACAGAGACAGCAGTGAGTGTAATTATTTTTGCTGAGGCAGAGAAGTAGACTTGGAAGAGTCTACATAGGTGGCAACATCTGAGCTATGATTTGTAAAAGTTAAGATTTATTCTCTGAGGAAGAGTTGAGAGGAGACAGCGGGAATCATGAATTGGAAGGATAGATATGAATGAACTGTCCGAGATGACTTCATCAGTATAATCTAGCAAAATGTCCAAACGCAAAATGTCCTTTAGATTTTCCTTTTAAACAAATGAATGCTAAGTAAGTGAATAACTAAATGTACTATAGACGGGGAGTGGTTCAGAGAGGAGGATGATGGGTAGAATGAAATAGACAGCTTCAATTCAACATGTGAAGGACTCCACTGACCATAATTGTAAAACTCTCTCCAACGTTTAAAATCAGTGGAATGTGCGTGTACACAAAACCAAACTAAGCTAACAACTGACCTTATACTTTTTACATTAAAATTAATTCAGTGCAGATTATTGACCTAAATATAAAACACAAAATTATAAAACTTCTAGAAGAAAACATAAGTGACAATGTACGTGAGCTTGGCCTTGGTGATAAATATTTTTTATCTAATACCAAAAGCATGATTCCTTAAAGGGAAAAAAGTGATTAGTTGAACTTAATTAAAAACAAAAATGTCAGCCAAGTCTGGGGGCTCACGCCTATAATCCCAACACTTTGGGAGGTGGAGGCAAGAGGATTGCTTGAGCCCAGGAGTTTGAGACCAGCCTGGACAACTTGGTGAGTCCTCCTTTCTACAATATAAAAACAACAACAGCAACAAAAATTAGCCAAGCATGGTGGTGTGCACCTGTCGTTGCAGCTACTTGGAAAACTGAGGTAGAAGGATCACCAGAGCCCAGCAGATCGAGGCTGCAGTAGCTGTGAGAGTGCCACTGCACCCCACCATGGGTGACAGAGTAAGACTCCAACTCAAAAAAATAAAATTATATTAAGTTAAATTAAATTAAAAAATTAAAATGTCTTCTCACAGAAAGACACTGTTCAGAGAATTTAAAAAATCAAGTCATAACCTTGGAGAAAAAAATGGATAAAACATATGTCTGAGAAAACATTTGTATCCAAAATATAAGAACATTTAAAACTCAACATCAAGAAAACAAATAACTCCAATTAAGAGTTCCAAAACACACCTCACTAAAGGAGAGATACACTTGGCAAATAAACAAATATTGATACTCAACATTCTTTGTCATAGAGAAATACAAATTAAAAAAAAATTGATACCACAACAAACTTGTAGAAAAGCTAAAAATTTAAAAAACCAGGAAACACAGTGCCAGTGACTGATAAGAACGCAGAGCAACAGGAACTTCTTCTCAGTCATTTCAGTCATTGCTAGTAGGAGTGCCAAAGACTGCCGCTGCTTTGGAAGACAACTGGGCAGTTTCTTAAAAAACTAAACAAATCTGGAGTATATCAAGGTTCCGAAAAGCAGATGAAGTAAAATTAGCGACACGTTGAAAAAGAACCCGTATGTCTATAACTGGCCTTCTTACTTCAACTTTGAGTTCAGACAGTGACTTCCAAGTAGCTCATTCACACAGGAAGGGATGTATCATACAGCATTTGGTAGAGTCAGAATCATAGAAAGGCTAGAACAGCTGACTCTAGGCCGAACTTCCAGATACAACTTTGGCGGAAGTCTTGGGAGGACTCCTAGGACCACAATACTAGTCACTGTCTGAAAACAGCTGCCACCATGAATCTATTTTTTTTTTTCTTTGCTTGTTTGAAGGCATTCTGAAAAACTATCAACTTGTAAACAGGGTGCTCAAAACATTTTGAGTGTCTAAAACAAAATAATGTCTTTACCCACCACTACGTATATAAGAATGAAAATAACATAGGGAAAATAAAAACTCTGAAATTAGAGTTGGGGTAAAATGTCATTAGTTCACCGGGGAATGATTTAGATGGCAATTATTTGCAGTTTTCAGTAGTAAAGAAACCAATGAGCATGGATGAAAGAAAAGACGATTCAGTGCAGCCCATGTAAAAGGTAGTCCAAAATTCAACTGAAAAAAAATCCCTTTAGGATTTGTACAACCACCTGTCCAAAAACTAGATCCCAAACTAATAGAATACTCATTTAACAGAATCAGTGTGAAGTAATTTTATTTTGAGTATGTCATGTCCAGCTAGAAGATGAAAATCTACACTTTGATGTTCTTCTAAACAAAAGCACAGAAATCACATTGGCTGAATCGTTTATTTTCTGACAGGCTAATATGGCATAAATAAATCAATTTTGTTACTGAAAACTAATCCTAATCTGATACACTTTGATATATTCATTAGATAAGGTAATGTGCAGAACTTTAAACAAGTCAATGCATAACTCCATCACTAATATGTTTATACTTTCACATGATTTGATGTTATCGTCAACATTTTTTAGTTCAGACAACAAGCAATTTTTAGTAATCAATGTCAAGAAAAAAGTTTTCTAACTTAATTGATGTTAGAGATTTAAGGGGAATTTATGTTTAGAAAATCAATTAGATTTATTTCTAATAATAAATATATGTTGGTGCATTTCACATTAAGGGAAATTTTTGCACTGTCGAAATCATTGTTTCCATTTAGACCTTGAATGTGATGGAGATATTTTAAATTTTTATTTAGATTTTCTTTTTCGGTCAGATGAATATGTCCCTTAAAAATTCGCCACTTTGCCAGAGTGATTAGTCTGTATAAGATACATATAATGAAGACATGTAAACAAAGTTAATGAATAAAACCTGCACGACAGAATACCCAACTGGAGTTATATCATAAAAACTTTTCAGAAAATATCAGCTATGACAAATTCTATTTTTACTGTTCCAAAATAAAAGTATTCTGAGGGTTCAAGCCCACTAAACTAATAGTGCCTTTGGATTCTCAAAGCCCACAAACCTGTGATAAATTAGGTGTGCATCACTTACATTCAGGGGTTCTTGGAAAGTCCTTATCCTTTTTTTTTTTGAGTTGGAGTCTAACTTCTGGCCACCACAGCCTCCACCTGCTGGGCTCCGGTGATCCTTCCGCTTCAGCCTTCCAAGTAGCTGAACTACAGGTGTGCGCTACCACACCTGGCTAATTTTTTGATTTATTGTAGAGATGAGTTCTTGCCAAGTTGTGCAGGCGGGTCTTGAACCCTCAGGCTCAGGCAATCCACTCACCTCAGCCTCCCAAAGCACGGGATTACAGGCTGAGCCATCAAGCCTGGCAGAAAGTCCTTATCCTTAGGGCGGCTAAAGCAGGTCAGACAGACATATATATTCTAAATTATATAATTTCCATATGAATAATAACTTAGGCAGCCCTCAAGCCTTCTTAACGCCTTGATCTCATGTTCAAGTAATGGAAATCCAGTGACCTTATGTTTCAAGCAGCTCATCGGTCAGTCAGATCTTAGTCTTCAACACAAACTTCAGCAAAAAGCTGTAAGTAGTTATGTCTCAGTACCCAGCTGGCAACAGTAGATGACTAGATAGTTTTACTGGGATATTATCCACTTCACTAGAAAGGCTCAGAGCTGCTAAAGAAAGCATTCACACCTTCCAAAACAGGAAATAACAATAGTTTGCTTTCTAATGAGAACAGTCAGTTTGCCAAGTGTACCATTTTTCAAAACAGAAATGAGCTCCAGGCAGTCAGTCTACTCTAACAATTAGACTAATAAAAGAGGAAGGAATTAAAGCATGTTTTATTCTTCTGAGTCACTAAAATACCAAAGTAAAGAGGGAGTCCAGGAAAGCTGAGATCTTTTCTTAAAAAACTCTAATTTGAAGCTCTTATCCATAATACTGCCAAAGTTGAATATATTTGTTCCTTAAACCTCTCTAGAATACTTCAGGAAAAAAATTACTTTAATTATTTGCAAAAAGAAAAATAGTCACACGTAATATAAGATTTAAACAAAGACTTTTCTCAATATTTGAATTCTGGAGTACAATAAATAAGGACATTTATTAAAACAGAGCTCAAAGAAAAATTCTATTCAAAAATTAGAGAAATTTTATAAGAAAATTTTGAGTTCCCTAGTAAACAGAAATGACTTAATACTTTTTTATAATCAATATTTTTATTATGATACTGTGGGGTACAGTTAAGGGTTAGGTATACAAATATGCTTCCTTCAGGCACTCTTTGATAAGAAGTGTCTCCCCGTCCCCAGACAGATATTTACTATCGTTAATCCCATCTCCCTTCCCCTCCCCCCCATAGTTTCCCACCACTGTCAGTCATTTTCTTATAGTATTACGCTGGATGTTTAAGGTCCACTATATGAGTGAGAACATGTGATACTCAGATCTTTGTTTCTGTAAGAGGTCACTCAGTATTATAGACTCTAGTTCCATCCAGGTTGCTGCGAAATTCATGATTTTGTTCTTTTTTATGGCTGCATAGTATTCCATCTTGTATATGTACCAAATTTTTTTAATCCAGTCCTCTTTTGATGGACAGCATGGTTGCTTCCAGGTTCTTGCTATTGCGAACAATGCTGCGATAAGCACATTTGTGCAGGTATCTTTTTTATAGAGTGATTTGAGTTCTTCAGGGTATATTCCCAGTAGGGGGATTGTGGGGTCATATGGGAGTTCAATATTTAGAGCTTTTAGGAATCACCATACTGTTTTCTACAGAGGTTGCCCTAGTTTGCACTCCCACCAACAGTGTAGAAGTGGTCCCTTTTTGCCACACCCTCTCCAGCAACTGTTATTTTTTGAGTTATTGATAATTGCCATTCTGACTGGAGTTAGGTGGTATCTCAGTGTGGTTTTGATTTGCATCTCCCTGATGATTAGTGAGGTTGAGCATTTCTTCATGTGTCTGTTGGCTGCTCGAATGTCTTCCTTTGTGAAGTGTCCGTTCATATCTTTTGCCCATTCTATAATGGGGTTGTTTGTTTTTTCTTTTCAGCTCATTTGAGTTCCTTGTAGATCCAAGATGTTAAGCCTTTGTCAGACCTGGAGTTGCAAATACTTTTTCTTAGTCTGTAGGCTGTCACCCTGCTCTCTTGATGGTTTCTTTGGCTTTGCAAAAGCTTGTCAGTTTAATGAGGTCCCACTTGTCTATCTTCTGTTTTATGGTCTATGGGTTTCAGGTCTTATTCAGGAATTGGATGCCAGTTCCAATTTCCATGAGGGTATGTCTTTTAATAAATACTTATTTTAAGACATCAGTAATTTTTAATTGATTATCAAATGTTATACTCACACTCTGCCCGTTATTTTATGGTAGTTTTATTTAAAATTTTCTTCCAGTGTATGGTCATAAAATTAGAGTTAAAAGTTTTTACAATACTGAAATTATATTTTAAATTAAATTTGAAACCATTTTTTCTTCCATTTTCAATTTGTATCCAAGTAATAAACAAACATGGGAGAAATATAATTGCTCAGTAGAGTTTCTAATGTGTTTCATAGTTCTCAAACACAAGACATGCTTCCCTGTAGCAGCTACTTTCAACTATCTTTGCTTTGGGTTTCTTTTGGCAGTAAGCTCCTTAACTTTAGTAACCACATACTCTTTTATTTACTTGTATTATTTCAAAATTTATTTTTAAAGAAAAGAATTTAACTCAGACAATCTTTTTTCCCTTTCTCAAGTTGGCATGTTTTACTTTCATTTCTTACTCACTCAGTTTGGCCTAATCTCTTGGATTAACCTCTATTTTCATTAATGAAGGTGGTAAGATGATAATGCTTCTCTCCTTTTACATGTATTATTTATCTAAGTCTACTTGTCACAATTTTGGCTGTACCTGTATTTTTAAATTGTCACAATCTCAGGTATAAGAGCCTGTCCTCATTCTTGATTTCCCCCCACCTCACCCCAGGCCTCACAATGGTGCTACCTAAAAAAGTCTTCTCCCCAACCCCATGCTAGACTGGTCAGTGTTCGGTGTTTGGAGGAGGATCCAATGGGAGTGGGTAAATGTGAGATAAAATGTCATAAATGTAAGTGTTTGTGGTTTAGCTTTGTATTAAACAAACAAAAAGAAATAAACAACATTTATTTGTCATCATAAAAATAAATTATAATAATCTATGGATAACATTGACATTATTTTCTATAATTATGTTTATCACACTTCTATTTTATCTGGAAAGACCTACCCTGAAACATTGACTTCTTTCCACCCCCTTCCTAATGTCTTACCAAAGAAGAGATGACTTATTTATTAGACAAGTCTGGGAGGAAAATCTAATAGAATAAGCACAGTTTAACCTGTTCATGGTTTTTCTCTTTGGACATATATGTCCTTCAAGAGTACACAGCTATGCTAAGTTTACCAGAATAAAACAGTAGACAAGGCTGGTGAGTGTCCAGCATTGCTTGTAATTATTTAATTTTGAGATACACCAATAGCTAACCCTCTTGTATAGCAGACCTAAGTCACATTCTCAAATATTAGCTATGTCATTATTTGATTCCATCTGCTTAACACCTACTACTATTTCTTTGATGATTCTAAAATTCGCATACTTGATTGATGCACCTCAAACGCTGTATCAAGATCAACAGGAAAAAAGAGAATGTCAGTCATCCTTGTGGCTGGTAAGATTTCTACTACTGAGCAAAATTTGATAACACTTTGTAGTAACCCTGATAAATAAAGACTATATGGATTTGGGGGAACAAACAACACATTTATATTGTCTGAAGCTAATGGGGACCATGGGGGGCTTTGCTTTTGATAACTCCTGGGATTAGGGTGTGACCTTTAGTTTGTTTTTATAATTGTGTGGGAGTTTTTTTAATGTTTATTTATTTTAAAGATGTGGGGTACAATTTTGGGTTAGATACATAAGAGACAGTTTAATCCAAGAAGGTGGCTTTAAACTTTTGTTTGACCAGCATGGCATATAGTTTATTTTGGTGAGTCTTTATAGAGGCTTTGGCAGCAGGGAGGTAGATGCTTATTAAACTGGGAAGGCTACAAATTCTAGTCTTGGGAAACTTAGCTCATAAGAGTGATAGAAAACTTTTAGGGGTACAGCATGTTGATATTAAAACCAGCAAGGTGGCTTGGCAGTAGTGGGAAACTGCTGGGGTGGGGGTGGCAAGATTGGCAGTAGTGGGAATTTGCTGGGGGAAGGGGGCGCATACTTCATCAACAAGGGTACCTGTATAATGAACATTTGTATACCTAACCCTGAATTGTACCTCACATCCTTAAAATTAAAAATTAAAGACACAAAAAGCTGAGGATTTTTTTAATTGCTTTTATGGTTCTCTTCTGCATGGGACTTTTTCTGTATCATTCCACAGATGTGTGTGTGTGTGTGTGTGTGTGTGTATTATATACATCTATTCATTATATTCATATATTCATTCATATTCATGTCTCTGACTCCAGTTCAACACCTCAATACCACAGGGTTCATTCTAACATTTTTTTTTCTTGTTTATCTTCCCTCTCTGCCAGTGAAACACTTAGTTCCCACCATCAAATATCCACTATTTGTTCAACCTTACTATACATATTAATCAGTTCCAGAATTGTTAATCTGGACCCATGAGGAACAAATTTATGAAGTACGGCATTGCTGTATATTTCCTTTTGTCTGTATTCTAACAGTTTCCAGTAAAAACATTCCTTTCCAAAGCTCCATAGGTTAGTTCCTTTTTAAATTCTCACTCCCTCCAGCACAATTATGTCTCATAGTCACAATAGAAGCTACATTTGTCTGCCATGGCCTGCATTCCATCCTGAAATTGCCAACATCCAGCTCGATCTTTTAAAGGTTTGCATACATTACAGTTTACTCTTTGTGCTGTACACATCTATGGGTTTTGAAAAATGGATTGAATCATGAATCCACTCACAGTACTGGATAGAACAGGTTCCTCACCCTAAAATTTCCATATGTGTCTTCTCTGTCCTTATCCATTTCTTCTTCCTTCAATTACCTAGTTCTGGTGCTGAGAGGACTAAGTCCAATGATACTCCAGGAGCAGCAAACACAGCAATCACTCAGATACTGACTTTTAGATACCAGCCTCTGATAAAAGGAACCAGAAATCCTTGGGCTAAAAAAATTACTGAATCATTTAAAAAACTGCAGCAGGGGTAATACAAACTGACCTTGGAGTATTTTGCAGAATCAGAAAGTATGTAAGTGCTCAAGAAACAGAAGATGGAGGGCAATTCAAAGACATACAGTAACTGAACTTAAAGAGCTCTCATTGGTCAAAGTTTGAACAGTTTAAGTAACAAAATCAATAATATAATACTGGATTTTAACCTAAAGTGTAAAGTAAATATATTTGCATTCATGTATTCATAAGGATATAAATAATTCTATATGTAAAAATGAGGTAGGGAGAAGATAAACTTCCTTACAGAAGAATTCTAAATAATAGATAGAAGAGAGAGAGAGAGAGAGAGACTCCTTGCTCCAGGGGTAAAACACAATTCCCTACCTCTTAAGTTGGGCTATTCATGGAAACTTTATTGCAGAAATAAGAGAAGAGAGTAATTTTGTGGTGGAGTATGCTGATAAAGACTGCCCTAACAAATGATCACAGTTAATATAATTATGAGGAAATTATGAGAAAAATCATTTTAAGACCAAAGTTATTAGGCAATTATGGAAAATTAAGAAAGAAAGAAAGAAAAGAAAAGGAAGAAAGAAGAGAGAGAGAGAGAGAGAGAGAAAAGAAAGGAAAAGAAAACACTTTAAAACTTCCAGTTGAGTAATTTTTACAAAGTACCTGACCAGAACTTTTCAAAACTGCCAAACTCATGAAAAACAAGGGAACAGTGAGAAATTGTCACAGATCAGAGAAGAATGGGCCAACATGACAGCTAAATATAACGTAGCTTCTTGAACGGGATCCTGGAAGAAAAAGACATTAATGAAAAAGATGGTGAGAGTTAAGAGTCTGGAGTTTAGTTAATAATTACATACCAATATGGGATTGTCAGTTTTGATAAATTTACCCCAGTAATAAAAATTATAACAACAGGGTAAACTAGGTAAGGAGTATAAGCAAACGCTCAGTACTATCTTTGCAGCTTTTCTGTACATCAAAAAATACTCCAGTAAAATGTTTATGAAAAATAGATGGCAAGACACAGAGTTTTTGGCAGAAGTTTTCATCTTCACTTGGTCTCCAAAAGCAATAAATATAGGTTCAGGTGAAGATTTGGTTAAGAGTGGTTCTCCTGATTGGGCAGAAAAAATGTGAAGTAAAATCCATCCTTAGGAGACAGATTTTATTGACCTAAGAAATTACGTTGCAAGAGTCAGCAGAAGCACATTGTAAATGCTTGCTCACATGAAATTGTTACTAGGTGGTTCCAACAGCAAATACAGCACTACAGTGTGAGAGAAATTGGGGGTAAAAGAAAAGTTTAAGGTTTTGATATACCTTTAGAAAAGGAAAGAAAAGAAAAGAAAAGCCTCAAGTTACCATCATCGCAAACGTATAAGCTTTTCAAAAAGCCGGCAAAGCCTCAATTGCCTCTAGAAGGAGGAGATGTTATACATTCCTACAGCAGGAGATTTTATCTTCAGATACAGGAAATCCACAGGGTCAATGTCAACCTCCCATTTGAACATACATCACAACATGAGGTCAATGTCATGGATTCTGAAGCACTGGCTCATACTGACTGGTACCTTGATGATAATAAATTGAAATTTTCTTCCAAATAACCTCTTATCTTCCATGCACCAGAGTTTTTACTAGGGTGTTTGACACAAAATCTTGAAGCTAAACAGAAACTAGGCATTTGCTTATCTAAAATATGTACTAATACTATTATAACATAGTGTGTCCTTGTAATTCTAAATTTTTAATGAGGCACACGAATTGCTTAAAGTTTATTATCTTTAATTCTTTCCTAAAAATAGATGACTGAGTGTGGTCTCTGTATGTGTAATGGTCTTATCAACATGTCGTCCCAAAGATTTTAGTTTTAGATTAAAAGATAGAAAGCCTTCTGGACTTTAAGATACTGATACTGGATCTCCAAATCCCAAGATGGGGAGGGATAAGCAAAAAGAATTATTTAACTTCTAAGAGTACTATCTTTTAGAATCCACTTGATTTTATTTATCTAGGGAAAAGCCTTGCGATTTCTGTGTAGGTGTGAAGTGCTAAGTTGCCAGCAAAGTCCCCTTCCACACACCACATCAAGAATTGGGTTCTCAGGAAATCAGACTCAAAGAAGCAGATCTTGTGCAGTTAATGCAGTGTTTACTAAGAGGTGTATCCGTTTATTTTGTGTTGCTATAAAAAAATACCTGAGGCTGGGTAATTTTTAAAGTAAAGAGGTTTATTAGCTCATGGTTCTGCATAGTGCCAGAATCTGCTTGAATTCTGCTGGGAATACAGGAAGCTTTGACTCATGGCAGAAGGCAAGGGAAGAGAGCATGTCACATGGCAAGAGCAGGAGCAAGAGAGAGGTGGAGGTGCCAGTCTCAAACAACCAACTCTGTGTGAACAAATAGAACGAGAATTCATTCATTAGCGTAGGGCAGGCACCAAGCCATTCACGAGGGATCCTCCCACATGATCCTAACACCTCCTACAAGGCCCCATCTACAACACTGGGCCATATTTCAACATAAGGTTTGGAGGGGACAACCATCCAAACTATATCAAAATGTAAGCCTTCACTGAGATTAACTCCGGTAGAAGGGAAAAGAAGAAAAGAGAATTGGACAGAGAGAAGTCTAACTTCAGCAGCAGCTCCACATGGAGCTTAGGCCTGAAAATGGTCCATCAGATTTGGTCTGTGTTGGGGCACAATGTGTGGCCTTTTACACCTCCATCTCAACTACTAGTTGTAGGCCTCCCTGGGGAAGAGGGAGTCTAAGGGCCAGGAAACCCCTGGTAGCTCTTTGCTGTCCTCAAGGGGATGACAGCCAAAGGCTGTCACTGCTTTCCTGAAAGCCAAGGCAAGAGGCCTTCCTCAGAGGACTGAGTTGAATTTTGAATAACATTTTTGAGCAAAATTTAATTGCTTAATTAGGGTTAGCATCAAACTTAGCATAGACTAGATTCTCAATAAACTTCTTTTTAATGTCAGAAACGGAAGGGATCTGGGTAGTGCATTACTGTATCTGCCATACTCACCAGCATTCCAACACTATTTCCTAGAAAGATTCTTTATAAATATATTCCTGGGTGTAATTACTTGTTATTTGTATGCCTCTAAACCTCAGGAAAATGCAAGTGCCTTACTTTGTTAATACTTATAATTTACTTAACCAATAACCTCTTTTATCACTTAGGTAGTGGTGGTTGTTTGTTTGTCATTGTAAACATGCCACAATGAACCAACGTACTGGGGTCCTATATCCTACCCCCCATGGAACATAATACATTACTATTCCTTGCACTGATACTTAGTAAATATTTTGGAAATGGTGCAATGTAGCAGAATTAACATGGTTATAAGTTTAGAAGAGCAAACTTAGACTGTAAGTTTAAGTTTGGTCAATTATCAACTCTACTGTTTGAATAATTTGTCTTCTCTAGGGAAAAAAATGCCAAATAATGTTTATTATGTAAAAATTTTGAGTAATGATATAATGTCTGATAGCTAATCATTATCAAGAGTCTCCGGTGTACCAGGCACATTAAAAAAAAAAAAAAAAAACTATGAAGGCATTATTAAAATTCTTACTGGTTAAAATAAACATTTTTAATATTACTTTTTATGCACACTGGGAAACTAAAAGAGAGATAATTTCCGTAAGGTTATGTAATCAATAAGTAGTTGCTCACTTATCCTTGTTCAATCAGGGCTGAGCACAGAAATTAGTATAGCGCATATTCTCAATAAATATTCATCTTTTTAATGTAGGAAACTAAAGAAACAAGATTATTTAAACAATATCCATATGATATAATGACTACATGTGATGATATTTATTGTGATTGCAATTCATCGTTATTATTTTGAACAGAACAAACTACTTCAAGCAGGTGCAGCCTTTATCATTTAAGCCAATTTAAGCAATAGCAGTCATTTCATCAAAGATTTCATAAACATAGTGTTAAATTGCACATTTTGTCACAATTTTCTTTAAAATTACATGAGATTTTTACATAATCTTTGTTCCATTTTGCATTTTAAGTTTATCAATATACTCTTCTTCTGTTTGAAACTGTGGGGAATTGCTGACACTACACTATCACATCCATAATTTAGATTTTAGATTATTGTTTGACTCTATTTGACTACACTAATAATGGCAATAACTCATATAGTACTACTATTTTCTGAGTACTATTTTATGCCCTTTTACATGTATTTTCTAAAGTATTCCTTATACATTAACCCAGGTAAGATGTAAATTTTATGATTATCTAATTTCACACATTTAGAAATTAAGTCACAGAGTGATTTAGTATAGAATCAGTGAGTGTCTGGTGACCTCATGATCTTGGCTATTGCATTACTTTGTCCCCTCAAAAAAAAGTCCTTGGACAGCATTCAATCTCAGGAATTGAATGTATGATTTAAGAGAGATTACAATACTTTCGCATCAAATTTTACTTTCTTTTTCTTCAGAAAATGTGACATTTCTATAATTCTTACATATCATAAAGACACTTTGCTGAAACAACAAAAAAATTTTTTAAGCATTCTTGTTTTGAAAAAGTAGAATATGCACACCCTACCCTGTTTTTTTTCTCGTGTTGAATGCAACTGTAAATCCCAGATAGGATGCTTGAAGTAGGAGGTTTAGAATGGTGCACATAACACCAATAAGGGTCTCTGATCCCCAACCAGGTGAAGTGAGGACAAACGGGAGGCCCAAACTTCCCCTGTACGATGACTACTTATGTACCTTACTCTGAATTGTATCGCACGTCTTTAAAATTAAAAAAATAAAAAAAAAATGGTGGCAACATTAAGAAAGATGGAGATGAAAAGTTTAATTTAACTTGAAATAGATATTTGTCTACTTCCTGCACCATCTGCCAGCAAATGGCAGCTGAAACCTAAAAATGCACACTGTGTACAAATAAAAAGAGAGCTGCAAAAGAAGCTAACTATTTCTGGCCAATGGAACAGAAGAAAGTTTCTCTATGAATCAGGAAATGTGAAGGAAATTCCCTGTTTTATTTTCCTCTGTAGTATTTTTCTTCCCCTTTCCTTCTACCGTAGTGACTAGGCAATATCATGGTAGCAATGATAGCAAAGCCATGGCAGTAACAGCAGGGGGGTTACCTGAAACACCAGTGGAACTATGATTCAAAGAACTTAAGGCATATTTCTGCTGTTTTTATATTCCTTCCTCCTTGTACTACAGAAACCCTAAAGAAAGAAAATGCACACAGAGTAAAATCTCTTAAAATATAAATTTAAGCCGGGCTCGGTGGCTCAGCCTGTAATCCCGCGCCTTTGGGAGGCTGAGGTGAGTGGATTGCCTGAGCCCGCAGGTTCGAGACCCGCCTGGGCAGCGAGACCTCATCTCTACAATAAATCAAAAATTCAGCCGGGCATGGTAGCGCGTGCCTGTAATTCCGGCTACTTGGAAGGCTGAGGCGGAAGGATCTCCGGAGCCCAGCAGGTCGAGGTTGCGGTGGCCGGAAGCGGCCACTGCACTCCAGTCTGGTCAACAGAGTGAGACTCCAACTCAAAAAAAAAAAAAAAAAAAAAATATATATATATATATATATATATAAATTTAAATGGAATACTAAAAAAATTAAATTACACAATAAAAAAGGTGTAGCAAGCCAAACAACAAATTGAAAGTAAAAGAAACACATCAAAAATTATAATAAATGTAAATTGTCTAAATATAATAATCAAAAGATTAAAATAGTCTGATTGGGTTAAGAATAAACTTTTGCTACTACAAGAATCTACTGTGAATAAAATGACATGGCATGTTAAAGTTAAAATATGGAAAACAGTATATCAGCAAACACTAATTTTAAAAATGCTGAATACTACATTAGTATTAGAAAAAGCAGACTTTCAGAGTAAAAAAAGATGATGATGAGTAAAAGAAAATATATAATATTAAAATGGTAATTTCATCAAGAATACACAACAATATAAATATGCATATACCTATCAATAAATCAAAATTGGTAAAACTAAAAAGAGATATGAAAAAGCTTACAATAAAAGCTGGAGATTTCAACACTCCTATCTTTGTAATCAACAGAAAAAGTAGTTAAAAACCAGCAAAAATATAGAAGAACTGAATTAATACCATCAATTGATTCGGTCAAATGACATTTATAAACATTCCAACTAAGAACAGAAAAATATATGTATTTCTCAAGTACATGTGCAACATACAACAAAATAGACCATAACCTGAATAATAAAGCAAATTTTAGTAAAACTAAAAGAAATTAAAATACAAAGTATATTATAGAATACAAAGCGTTCAAAGAACAATTAATAACAGTAAAATGATTGGAACTTGGGGATTAAGTATACTTTTAAATAATACATGCATAGAATGAGAACATCTTGTGGAAAAGAGAAAAACATTTTGAACTGAAGTAAAAGGAAAATACAACGAATCAAAATTTATGGGATGCGGTCATAGCAGTATTTAGTGAGAAAATTAGCCCTAAACATATAATATACTTCTGTTAGAAAAGTTTCAAATCAACAATCTAGACTTCTACCTTAAAAAACTAGGAAATATAATATAAAATAAAGTAAGCATAAACACTGGGATGTTAGAGAACAGAAATTGATTAAACTAAAAAAAAAAATAGAAAACATTAGTACAACCAAAACTGATTCTGTTTAAAGGATTTTTTGTCAGATTAACAAAATAAAAGATAGATAAGAGCCGGGCTTGGTGGCTCAGCCTGTAATCCCGTGCCTTTGAGAGGCTTAGGTGAGTGGATTGCCTGAGCCCGCGGGTTCGAGACCTGCCTGGGAAGGCGAGACCTCATCTCTACAATAAATCAAAATATCAGCCGGGTGTGGTAACGCGCGCCTGTAGTTCCAGCTACTCGGAAGGCTGAGGCGGAAGGATCGCCGGAGCCCAGCAGGTCGAGGCTGCAGTGACCGGGAGCGGCCACTGCACTCCAGTCTGGGCGACAGAGTGAGACTCCGACTCAAAAAAAAAAAAAAAAAAAAAAAAAAAATAGATAAGAAACTAATATGAGAACTTAAGGCGGTTATCTAAAAGAATAGCAATTAAATATTACTGACAGTTCTAAGGACATAAATTTTATAACTTACCCGAAATAGAACAATTCATCAAAGCAACTACCAAAATTTGCTTAAGAAGAAATAGGCAAACTAATCTCCATTTAACTGTTATTAAAATTTAATTTTGTTAGAGATGTTATGGAAAATAAATCACCAGGAATAAGTGGATTTATTAATTAATCATACCAAATATCTAAAGAAGTAGCACTAATGCTACACAATCCTTTTCAAACATATAAGAGGATATACTTTTCAACTAATGTAATGCCAAAACTGGACATATGTTGTACAATAAAAAACATAATTTAAAAAAACCTTCATGAACATAAATATAAAAAATTTTAGCAAAATTTTAAGACATGTCTTAACGAGGATTCAATTTGCCTTATACTCTATATTAAATTAATTGAGGCTGCAAAAGTTAGGTCTTATGAGCATGGGCTCAGGAACTAATTGTTCTATGCTCCCCACCAAATATTTCTGACCTTGTGCCAATTACTAACCTCTTCCTGGCTCAGTTTATCTCTAAAATGGGTATTATAGTAGTGACACATTTTTCAGGTCAGCCTGGACTTCGAGAGTGTCATCTCAATGCATTGGCGAGCCAAGCCCCAGAGAGGGTCATCTCAATGGGAGCCTAGACCCAGAAGTGTTGGCTCTAATGGACTGGCAAGCCTAGTCCCCAGAGTGTCTCAGCTTGGGAGTCTTGCCTTCTTCCAGCAGCTCTCCTGGTTCAGTCGTCCCCATCGGCTGGCAAGTCAGCCTCAGGGGTGCATGACTCTTCAGCTCCGAAGATCTTCTGCAACTCTTCAGGTCGAGGTTCTTATCTCGTGCCCAGAAAGAATGAGGGATATGGCAGCCAGAAACTGAGAAAGCAGGATTTATTGAGAGGACAAAAAAAACCTCTCACAGTGGGAGGGTACCTGAAGGGGTTGCTGATTTAGGGTTGAAACCTGGTGCTTATATAACCCTAATACTGAACATAATGGCTAGCACTAGCTGTGAGCTGATTGGTCTGCACTAGCTGTTCTGATTGGCCAATACTGAGAACCAATTGGTAGGAGGTAGGGGCCTAATTATGAGCTGATTGGTCTGTACTTGGCAGCAAGTTGATTGGTTGTTTTTCAAGTCCCGCAGTGAGTACTTAAGCTCCAGCTTGAGAGGCTTGCAAGGAGGCTTACCAATGCTCAGCCTGAGAGGCCTGTTTGCTACATTGTTACTGGAGGACCCACCCTGTCTGCTTGCTTAGCCTTTCTCTAGCTATCTCCTGTCTCAGTAGTATCTGCCTCCTAGGTTAATTGAAAGGGATTAAATGGGTAAAAGTATATGTTCTTAGAACAGCACCTGGCATATGAAGCACACTGTAAGTTATTATTATTGCTAGTAAACATTATTTGATTCAGAATTTATAAAATGCATTCACCATTATACTCTATCAAGACAGTGATATTCCTCATACTGATTTAGTTACACAATACATCTGATGCATGTTATCCTATATTTGTTTGCAGCAACATTCATGGTAAATTAGGCCACATTTAAAATATCAAATATAAAAATAGTATATATTACAATTGTTTTGCATACTTACAATTTTGTCCATTATACTTCAATCAATTAAAAATGTATAAAATAGGATAAAATAAAATATTGAATATAAGAAATAAGGATCTATCAAATTCAAGTTGAGTATTACAAATTATTTCATCAATTTACTCACAAATGATTTCCCAGTATGCCTATTCTACTAATACGTTTCTAATATGCAATGGAATTTCAATGATTAATGGAATATCTTATAAAGCAATATTTATAAAACTGGCAAAGATATATCATAGAAGATTTAAAGTGAAGTTTAAAAATCATGATACTGTAACCTTTTAAATGGTAGGATAGAAGTTTTATTTATTTATTTATTTATTTATTTATTTTTTGAGTTGGAGTCTCACGCTGTCACCCAGACTGGAGTGAGGTGGCCGCTCCCGGCCACCGCAGCCTCGACCCGCTGGGCTCAGGCGATCCTTCTGCTTCAGGCTTCCAAGTAACTGGAACTACGGGCGCGAGCTACCACGCCCGGCTAGTTTTTTTTATTTTGTTGTAGTGATGAGGTCTCAGTCAAGTTGCCCAGTTGGGTCTTGAACCCGCGGGCTCAGGCAATCCACTCACCTCTGCCTCCCAAAGAGCGGAATTGCAGGCTGAGCCACCGAGCCCGGCTAGAAGTTTTATTTCTTCCAGAACACTATCAATATCACAAAACATGGATGACTATTGTCTTACAAAAATAATTAGCCATAGCATCTGTTCATTGATTACAAGAAACCCAAATTAAATAGCTTCTTGTATTTCATTCAGCAATGATACTGTTTTGAGGAAAGTTGATAAAAGTGATATTTGAAAATTAACTGCATAATAATGAACTGCAGTCAAGCATATTTTAAATTCAATGGGGGAGACATAATGCATTTCTGTTTGCATAAAATTACTGAAAATGGCTACAAAAGGCTTGCCTATACTTAAAAGCTTAAAAATAATTTTCTTGAAAGAAATTATTTCCCAATGTCATCAGTGTATAACAAATAAAACATGAACAACAGAAATAGTTGTTTATCAAAATGAGTTTGTAGCAACAGTTCAGGAGTGCCAGGGGTTTTATCAATTCATTGTATACTTCATCAAATATGCAAAGTCACTAATAATCTTACTACTATATCACATAAATCAGTTGCTTTGTCATCAGCATAATTAGAAAATTTGAGTAATTACTTTTATTTTTTATGTTCTAGTTAGGGCATTTCATTTTTGTTTCTAAATTACTTCATTTAGTAGTTTATTCTCTTATGAATTTTATCTTAGGATTGTCAAAGGGGCATTACAAATATTTATTTTGAAAAATAATTTAGGCTAACAGGATTGAGGATCATTATACTGCAATATTGCCAAAAGGTATAGTCATACAATTTTAAATATTTTCCAAGTTGTTTCAGTTTTTAAAATCTCACTATCAGGTGAACTTTTATTTCTTTGATTACTAATGTTGCTGATATTTTTGCATGTACATTAGCTATTTGTATTTTTTCTCTAAATTACTTTCCATAGTTATTAACCATATTTTGATCGTGAATTGGAGTTTTTTTTAAATCTATTTTGTAAGTACTTTATATACTACATATGTTAAGCTTTTATAAAATCATCACAAATATTTTCCTTTATATCTTATAAATATTGTAATAGTTGTGATTTTGTTTTATGAATGGTTGTGAAATATATCACACATTTTTTGTTAATCTCATATTTATTTTTAGGAATTCCTCTCCTATGTTTACAAATATTTCTTTTTTTCTTTTTTTTTTTAGTTTTTCACTTATGGTTTTACTTAACGAATTCAACTTGACTTGTCTTCTGGTATTTATTTTACTGAAGAATATAAGATATATTCCAGCTTGATTTATTTTGATTTATTTTTCACATGATTTATCAATAGCCTATTTACTCCTTTGTTCTAAATCATTATATATGGGGTTTGTTTCCATATTTATTTCTTCTAGCGATCCATTTTTCTTTGTCCTAGTAATATTAATTATTGTGAATTAATTATTGTGCTTTATGGTAACAATTTAGTATCAGAAATCCTATGTCTACTTTCTTCAAAATCACTATCATTACTTTCTCAATTATTTCATTTTGATATACTGCTTTGCAATAATCATAACACATCTATAAAAATGCTTAATGGGTTTTGTAAGATTGCATTAAACTTTTATGTTAGTTTAAGAAATATATATACATATATACATATGTGTGTGTACATACACACATACACAATAGTTAGCCTTCCCAGTAATTGTTGCCAAGCACAAATTGTGAATAATTGCTGCTATAATACATATATGAATAGGTAAATATATTAAAAGCGCATTGATTCACTCCAGCCACCTGATGCTTACATAATGCTATTAACTTGGAAGTACATAGATAAGTGATTTGGCTCTTTAAAAAGTTAAGATGATTATTCTCAAATCAGTAAGAACTAATTTTTGTGCTTTCAAAAATAAGTTTTACAAAATTGTTGCTTGACTGAGAGTTAATCATAAATAGACAAGCATAAATAGGAGCTTGACACAGAAAGGAACCAAAATGTCTAAAGATTGATAGCTTTGTGTTGAGACCTAAATGCGTGACTTTCTTACATAGATACATGGATCTTCTACATAGGGGAAAAAATGCCATTTGGAGTGCATTCCTCCATTTGTGGATATAATTAACTGCTTGATAGAGACTTGAAACCAGTCTGTTCCATATCATCTACATCTCAGCCTAGATGGCGTCTAGGGTAACAAGGTGACTGATGAAAAGGTAACGTGGGACCAGTGGTTTCAGCATAATTATAACACATTATTCCTTAGATTCTCAAAGTCTCATTCTAGGTATCAATCTGCAGGTTTAATAAAAGAGGTAAAGAATCAAGACCCTTTATTACCCCCACTTGAGAGCCCTCAGGGAAGGGAGGAAATTCCTCAACTTAGTCCTCAAAGATTTTCCATAATGAGCAGCAGCTTTATCCATGAAGTGAAGGTTGGTCCTATTGTATCTAATCTGTCACTTTTCTTCACAGACACCCACTAAAAGCCCCAAGGCAGCATTTTAAAGCAGGAAAGTGTTCCAGCAATGGTTAGTGAAACTATGATTTTCCCCATGGGAAATACCCTTCTGAACTAGAAAACAGGCAAAACTAGTCCATTAACTCTCCTTTGAGAGAGAGGTTTGGCATCATATAAATAGTAATGCAGAGTTGGAAAAGAAATAAAAAGTCCCAGACTTTAAATACTAAAACGTATCCATTTGGTAATGAGCTTAATGAATACCTAGTTAAGTAAAGGGACTGAACACAAACTCATATAACCCAGAGAGATTAGTTTAAAACCCATGTTACATGAACATTGAGAAACTTCCCAAGAAGCAAAGATATGTGAATTATTTACCTTTTCCTATGGCTTCTCTGTGTTCACTAAAATCACAGACATAGATCAACCAAAGTGCCTTGCTCTGTGGGCATGCTTAGGGCAATGTGAACTGTGTGTGTTTGTTTTTAAATCTCATGTTAGTTGCATAAAAATTTTGACCATTATTTCCTTGTGATTAGAGAAAATATATTGCTTAAATAAATAATTTACTACAGAGTGTTTTATATACAAAGTATATCAATTCGCAACAGTTTGAAGGACACCCTGCTTAGGAAAAGGACCTCTTAGATGTGAAAGGTGAAAGTTTCTTGGCTAACCTCATCCCCAATATGATGTTTACCGAAAAACATTTTTAAAAGACTACTAATTTTTTTCTGAGCACTAAATGAAATGGAACTTGGAGTTTCTTAACCTGCTCAAGAATAATGTATAGCAAAAAAAGAGAGAGGATGTGTAGAAATTATGGAAAGAAAGAATTGTTTAGCAACAAGTAATAATCTACTATACCGATGACTAAGATGGCTTTAATGGTCCCCTTAGCTTGACAAAATTTTAGACAATCATTTTCCTACTGTAAATCCCTGACTTCCCTGTTCTTACAGCTTTTACTTTAGAAAACTTGCCTTTGTAAATTTATTCTATGTTATTTTGAAATATACATCTTATTCCAGCCTCTTGCTAGTTTTAAAACTAGAAATGTCTTTCTCAAGAACTCGAGAGACATCCCTTTTGTATGTAATCATCAGGAAAGATATTGCTTATATTTCTGAGTTTCTGTGGTAAGGTAGGAGCCCAACTGTTATATGCACAAGTTATATCATTAGTAAACACAGGTGACCACAGTATATTGACCATAATTTCTCCTAAGGTCCCCAGTATTTTTCCACTAGTTCACCCTCACATTTAAAAACTCTCCCACCTTTAGCCCCTGAAAACCACCATTTCTTTTCTACTTCTGTGAGTTTGACTATTTTATATTGCTCATATAAGGGGGATCATGCAATATTTGTCCTTCTGTGACTGGCTTTTTTCACTTAGCATAATTTCTTTCAAATTATTCCATGTTGTTGCAGATGGTAGGATTTTATTTTTTTAAGGGTAAACTTATATTCCGTTTTATGCATATACCACATTGTCATTATCCATGCATCCATCAATAAGTACTTGGGTTGTTTCATATGTTGGCTATTTTGAATGACAGTGCAATAAACACAGGGGGTGCATACTTCTCTTCAAGATTTGGAATTCAATTCATTTGGATAAATATCCTGGAGTGGGACTGCTGGATCATAAGGTAGTTCTAATTTTAATTTTGGGGGAACATTCACACTGGCTGGATTATGGAGTGTGGTTTTCTATAGTGGCTGCACTATTTTAAACTCCTACAGTGTACAATGTTCCAATTTTTTCACATTCTTAATATCTGTTATTTTTTAAAAATAATAACTAACCTATACGTGTGAGGTGTTATCTCATTGTGGTTTTTGATTTGCATTTCCCTGGTGATTAGGGATATTGAACACTTTTTTATATTCCTATGTCATTTGTAAGTCCTCTTTAGAGAAATATCTATTTAAATTCTTTGTCCATTTTTTAATTAAGAAGTTTGTTTTTGTTTTTGTTATTGAGTTGTAGGAGCTTCTTGTGTATGTTGCACATTAACTCTTCAGATAAATGATATGAAGCCCTTATCTCCCATTTTGTGGGTTGCATTTTCACTCTGTTGACTATTTTCTTTGCTATGTAGATGCTTTTTAGTTTGATGTAGTCTTACTCATCTATTTTTTCTTTTGTTGCCTATGCTTTTTCATGTCATATTCATGAAATTATTGCCAAGACCAATGTCAAGAAGATTTTGCCTTATGTCTTCTTCTTGGAGCGTTATAGTTTTGAAACATATATTTAAATTTTCAATCCATTTTTTAGTTTATTTTTGTATGTGGTGTAAATGAGGAGTTCAATTATATCATTTTGCATATGAATATCCAATTTCCCAACACCATTAATTGAAAATAAAATATTTTTCTACTGTGTATTCTTAGCATGTTTGTCAAAGAACAATTGATCAAATATGTGTGGGTTTTATTTCTGGACTCTATTTTGTTTTATGGGTCTACATGTTCACCTTTATGCTAATACTAGATTGCTTTAATTACTGTAATATATTTGGAAATAGAAAGAGTGATATCATCAGGTTTCTTAATCTTTCTAAAGATTACTTTGGCTATTTTGCATTTTGAGGAAGGGAGATATGGAGACTTGTTGCTTAGCAAGCACAGAGTTTCAGTTATGCCAGATGAATAAATTCTAGAGGCTTGCTGTACATCATAGTGCCCTTTAGTTAACAGCATGGTATTGTGCACTTAACATTTTGTTAAGAGAGTAGATTTCCTGTGAAGTATTTCTACTTTTAAACACACACACACACACACACACACGCACGCGCGCACACACACACACATGCACACATGCACAAACACACACAGAGAAGCAAGCTTTTGGAGATAATGTGTGTTTATATCTTTGATTGTGGTGATGGTGTATGCATATGTCAAAATTCATGAGATTGTGCATATTAAACATGTGTGGAATTTTCAGCATATCAATTATACCTCAATAAAGTTGTTAAACAAAACAAAACTCTCCTGTCTTCTGTTTCAGTGGCCTTGAGTTTAATTGCCTATTACAATATAGTCTCACCTTTTTAAATCTGTCCAATGCAGTTTTTTTGTACACATTGAAGAGAAAGTAAAGTAGTGAGAAATTTCCAGTGGTGATAAAACCTGAACAAAAATATATAATGCTTGGTTGGAAATGGTTTATGTACTATTTTAGAGTGGGCTGTTTCTCATGAAAATATGCAATTTACAACTTCTCTTTTTAGTGGTTCTTTTTTTATTTTAAAGATGTGGGGTACAATTCAGGATCAGGTATGCAAGTGGACATTGTACAGGTAAAGTTAGGGCCTCCCATTGGTCCCCACTTTGCTTGGTTTGAAATCAGGTACGCTTATTGATGCTGCACCCCACCCTCACTCCAGCAGTATCCCACTACTGACAATCCCTTTCTTATAGTATTATGGTAAATGTTCAAGGTCTGCTTGTGAGTGAGAACATATGGTACTTTGTTCTTTGTTTCTGTGATGAATCACTTTGTTTCTGTGATGAATCTATAGTATTATAGATTCTAAATCTATTCAAAGTGTTGCAAAATCCATGTTTGTCCTTCTTTATGGCTGCATAATATTCCATCCTGTATATGTACCACATTTCTTTTAATCCAGTCTAGTTTTGATAGGTAACACAGTTGGTTCCATGTTTTTGCTATTGTGAATAGTGCTGCAATAAAAATGCATGTGCAGATATCCTTTTTGTAGAACGATTTGCGTTCCTCCAGTTATATTACCAATAGGGGGGTTGCTGGTTCAATTTCTAGTTCTTTTAGAAATCACTCACTGTTTTCTGTAGTGGCTGGACTAGTTTACATTTCCACCAGCAGTGTAGAAGTGTTCCTTTTTCTCTGCATCCTCGCCAGCATCTATTGTTTTTTGTTTTATTAATGATGGCCATTCTTATTGGGGTTAGGTGGAATCTCAATGTGGTTTTGATGTGCGTTTCTCTGATGATGAGTGAGGCTGAGCACTTGTTCATGTACCTGTTGGCTGCCCATATATCTTCTTTTGAGAAGCATATATTCATGTCTTTTGCCCATTTTTTAATAGGGCTGTTTGTCTTTTCCCTTTCAGCACATTTGAGTTCTCTGTAGATCCTAGATGTTAGGGCTTTGTCAGATATACAGTTTGCAAAGATTTTTTTTCCCCTTCTCTAAACAGTCTCCCCACTCACTTGATGGTTTCTTTTGCTTTGTGGAAGATTTTCAGTTTCATGAGGTCCCATTTGTCTGTCTTATCTCTTACAGCATAGGTTTTGGGGTTTTGATCAGAAATCGGTTGCCTACTCCAATTTCCATAAGGATGTCCTTTGCATTTCTAAGATTCTAATAGTTTGAGGTTTTCCATTAAGGTTTCATCCATTTAGAGCTGACTTTTGTGTTTGGTGGTGGATAAGGGTCCTGTTTCAATCTTCTGCATGTGGTCAGCCAGTTTTCCCAGAACTATTTACTGAATAGGTTCTCCTCCCCCCAGTGGTTTTTGTTGGAGGCTTTGTTGAAGATGAGCTGGTTAAGAAATTGAGGTTTTACTTCTGGAATCTCTATCCTGTTCCATTCGTCCTTATGCCTGTTCTTGTACCAATAACAGGCTATTTCAATTATTGTAGCCTTATAGTAAAGTTTAAGGTCTGGAAGATCGAAACCTCCCACTTTCTTTTGCTGAAGATTGTTTTGGCTGTTCTTGGTCATTTATGTTTCCATGTGAATTTCTATATTCTCATCTCCAGGTCTGAGAAGAATGATGTTGATAATTTAATAGGTATTGCATTGAATCTATAGATTGTCTTTGGTAAGATAGACATTGTAACAATGTTAATTCTTTCTACCCATGAGCATGGTATATTTTTCCATTTGTTTGTGTCTTCTTGGATTTCTTTGAGCAGTATTTTGTAGTTTTCATTGTAAAGGTCTTTCACTTCTCTAGTTAGGAAAATGTCGAAGTATTTATTTGTTTGTTTATTGGCTATTGTAAATGAGATTATGCTTTTAATTTGGTTCTCTTCCTCTTTGTTGTTGGTGTACAAGAATGCAACTGACTTTTGCACATTTCCTTTGGACTAGAATTTGCCAAAGTCCTTTTTCAGTGCAAGGATGTTTTTGACAAGATTCTCTAGGATTTTCAAGGTATAGGATATCATCAGCAAAGAGGGATAACTTAACTTCCTCTTTTCTTATTCTGATATCCCTGATTTCCTTTTCTTGTCAAAATGTTCTAGCTAGGACTTCCAATGTTGAATGTTGAATGTTGAACAGGAGGGGTGAGAGAGGTCATCCTTGTCTTGTTCTGGTTTTCAGAGGATATGCTTCCAGTTTCTTTATCATAGATGGCGCTTACTATGTTGAAGTATGTTTCTTCTATGCCTAGGTGTTTGACAGTTTTTATCAAGAAAGGATGCTGGATTTTATCAAAAGCTTTTTTTGCATCTAATGATATAATTATATGGTTATTGTTTTTACATCTGTTGATGTATTTACTTACATCCTTGATCTTGCGGATGTTGAATCAGCTCTACATCCCAGGGATGAAGCCTCCTTGGTTATGGTGTATTATTTTTGAGATGTGTTGTTGTATTCGATTAACTAGAAACTTGTTGAGAATTTTTGCAACTATGTTCACTAGGAATATTGGTCTATGGTTCACTTTCTTTGTTGGATCATAACTCAGTTTTGGTATTAGTGTGATGTTAGCTTTGTAAAATGATTTGGGGAGAGTTCTGTCTTTCTCAATTGCCTGGAATACTTTCAATAGGATTGGTATCAGTTCTCCTTGTATGTTTTGTAGAATTCCACTGGTAAGCCATCTGGTCAAGTGGTTTTTTGTAGGTAGCTTTCTTATGACAGTTTTCTGGGTGCTTTTGGTCTGTTTAATGTCTCAATGTCTTCTTGTTTCAACCTTGGAAGGTTTTGTGATGTCAGAAAGTCCTCCATTTCATTTAGGTTATCAAGTTTGTGTCCATACAGGTTTTAGTAATATCTAATAATTTTTTCTGTTTCTTTGGGGTCAGTTGTGACTTGAGCTATTATATTTCTGATTGTGTTTATCTGGGCTTTTTCTCTCCTTTTCTTGGTCAATCTGGGTAGGGGCCTATCAATCTTGTGTATTCTTTCAAAAAATCAGCTTCTGGTTTTGTTGAATTTTTCCTATGATATTTTTGTCTTATATGTCTTGTATTTGGGCTTTTATTTTGGTGATATGGATTCTTCTGAGAGTTTTTGAGAGTTCCACTCTGTAGCCCAGACTGGAGTGCAGGGGCCACACCCAGCCACTGCAGCCTCGACCTGCTGGGCTCCGGCAATGCTGCAGCCTCAGCCTTCCAAGTAGCTGGAACTACAGGCACGCGCTACCACGCCCAGCAAATTTTTTTTTTAATTTATTGTAGAGATGAGGTCTCGCCAAGTTGTCTAGGTGGGTCTCGAACCCGTGGGCTCAGGCAAATCCACTCACCTCAGCCTCCCAAAGCACGGGATTACAGGTTGAGCCACCGAGCCTGGCTTGGTGGTCTTGTCTTTTAGCTCCCTTACATGACTTGTTAGGTTCTTAACTTGTGATCTTTCCTTTTTCTTGATGTGTGTTCATAGAGATATAAATTCTCCTCTTTGACCTGATTTCATGGCATCCCAGAAATTTGGTAAGATGTTTCTTCTTTTTCATTTGTTTCTAGGAATCTTTTAATTTCTGTTTTGATTTCTGTGTTGACCCAGTAGTCATTGAGTCTAATGCTTTTTAGTCTTTGTGAGTTTGGGGAAAATTTTGTTGGTGTTGAAATTTATTTTTATTCCACTTGGCATGAGAAGGTGCATGGCACTAATTTAATCTTATGAAATGTGTTTATGCTTGATTTCTGGCCAAAGATGTGATCAATCAGAAAGTATGTTCCATGTGGCAATGAATAGAATGTATATTCTGTGGTTGTTTAGTGAAGTGTTCTGTAGGTATCTATTAAGTCCATTTGGTCAAGTGTGAAGTTGAGATTCCGATATATTTGTTGATATTTGCCTCAATGATATAACTACGGTTGGTAGTGGGGCATTTAAGTCCCCAGCTATAATAGTGTTACAGTCAATACCTTTTTTTTAGTTTACTTAGTAGTTTTGTTTTGTTTTGTTTTTTAAATATTCTGGTGCTCCTGTGTTGGGTGCATATATGTTTAGGATGGATATTTCTTGTTGATGGATCAAACCTTTTATCATCATGTAGTATTCTTCCTTATCTTTTTAAATTTTTGTTAGCTTAAAGGTTGTTTTGTTTGATATTAAGATCACAACTCCTGCCTTCTTTTGTGGTCCATTCACCTGGAAATTCATTTTTCACCCACTAACTTTGAGTTCGTGTGCTTCCCTTGTGGTGAGATGAGTTTCCTGGATGAGGTAAACTATTGGGTCATTGTTTTTTATCCATTTTTCCATTCTGTGCCTTATCAGTGGTGCATTGAGTTCATTCACATTCAGGCTGAAGATTGAAATGTGATTGTTTATCCCCATCATGAGGTTTCTATGAAGTTTTTTCTTTGTGTGTTTGTTTTTATTTAACTCTTGAATTGATATACATATGTGTTTTCATGTTTGCAGTCATTATATAGTCTCTGTTGATTCTTTGTTTTCCTGTTCTCTCGGGAAGTGTGTGGTCATTCTTTTTTCTCTTTCTTCTGCATTTAATTCCTTTTTGAGCATCTCCTGTAGAACTGGTCTGGAAGCTTCATAATCTCTTAGAGATTGGATGTCTGGGAAGGGTTTTAATTCCCCATCACTGATGAAGCTGAGTTTGGCTGGGTAGGAAATTCTTGGTTGAAATTGTTTGTCTTTGAGGACTTTGAATATTGGACTTCATTCCCTTCTAGCTTGTAGTGGTTCTTCCCATAGGTCAATTGTTATTCTGTTTAATTTTCCCCAGCAGGTAGTCTGACCTTTCTCTCTTGCTGCCTCTAGGATTTTTTATTGTGTATCTATTTTGTGTAGGCTAATTACTATGTGCCTAGTGGTTGATGTTCTCATTTGATGTCTTGTGGGGGTTCTCTTTATCTCTTGTGCTCACATCTCTGGTGAGATGGGGAAACTTTTCTTGGCTAACCTCCCAGAATACTTGTTCCAAAGTGTTCTCCATTTCCCTATCTTCTTCTGGGATAGGCATGTGTTCAGCCTCTTGCTATAATCACACATCTCTTGGAGGCTTTGTTCTTTCTGAATTTTCTTTCCATGCTTTTTTTACAGATCAGATTTATTCCTTGTTTTAGGGTTCAAGTAATAAGATTTTTTTCTTCTGCTTGGTCAATTCTGCTTTCCATGCTTGCCATCTTGTTATTTATTTCCAGGATGAAGATTTTTATTGCCACAATTTTTGTTACAAGTTATTTCAGTGTTGCATCTCATCTTTCTTTAGTCTTATTCATTCTTTCCATCCATTCCCTAATCTTGTTGTATTCTAGGGAAAGTCACTGGTGATTTCCATTGTTTGGACTCTGAGGTCTGATTTTTTTCAGATGTTTTCTCTTTGTTACTTTCGGAATTACCTGTGTTCTTCAGTTGATTCTTCCTCATTTATGGCACATCTCTTTCTTTTCTCTTTAGTTCCATTATTCAGTGGCAATGGGAGAGACTTTCACTTCTGATGTTTGCTCAACCTTCTATTCTTCCCTGATCAGGGCTCTGAATTTGTTCTATTTTGAAACAGGGTTGTGAGTGGAAAGCTTTGCTTTCTCTTATAGTTTTGAGAGTCAAATAAGGTGGAGGATGGGGAGGTAGGATTCAGAAATGACTTGCAAATCACAATGTTCACTGATTGTGGTAAGGGTTCCCTGAGACCCATTCCCCACCACCACTCTATATGATGATGTGATGGGTATGTATATGTAGCCCCTAAGTCCAAAATACAGTAACAACAATGAGGAGAACAGAGAAAAGAAGAATGAAATACAATGGACAAAAAAATAAAAATAAAAATAAATGATGCGGAAACCAAAGCAAAAAACAATTAAACACACTCACACAAACCAAAACAAACTGAAAAAAGCAAATAAATAAATAAAGAACAGGAAAACTAAATACACCCCCCACACACACACACAAGCTCAACACCAAACAACAGGAGAAGAAAATAGAAAAAGAGAAATAAAGGAATTCAAACTGAATCCTCACACATACATTCACACACACATTAAACTAAAAAAGAGAACAACAACAAAAAAATCAAAAATTGGAAGATGAACATTGAATCATTCATGTACACTTAAACAGAACACAAAAAATGAAAGAAAAAAGAATAAGAAAAAGAAGATGGGAGGGGAATGTAGACCAAATCATCACATACACATTCATACTCAAAGGAAAAATTAAAAAATCAAAAACAAACAAACACAAACCAACCTTGCTGTCTCGTAGCAAGTTTGTAATTGTTCCTCTCTGCTGCTCACAGGTAAGCCACTTTGTTGTTTCTTACAGAACTGCATCCTTAGTCACAACCACCCCAGTGCTAATGGAAGGAGGCAGAGATGGTGGGGGTCTGTGGGGCTTGTGTCCTCCCCTCTCACTCTCGTATGGTCAGGGGGATCCTCTCTGGTGGGGAAGTGTAGGATTTTCTCTTCCCCAGGTACTGGTGGAGGGGCACCCCAGCCAGGCTTATCCTGGAGTAGAGTTCTTTATCACAACTGAAGCCCAGGCTCTGCCATGGTTTGTTCATCTCAGTCATGCCCCAGTCCTGTAGGGTCTAACATTCAGAGGATTGCTGGGGAGGAGGAGGTTCGGTCAGTCCTACACTCACCACTGATCTCTTCAGGTGTCTTCTTCATATGTTTCTGGTCACACCCTTTGTCCTGTAGCTGAATCAGGGTTGAGGGTGTGGAGCCCGAGACTCAGCACTCTCCTGTTCCTCTGGAGTTTGTGCTTTCAGGCTATTCCCTCTGAGTCATGATCAACCTTTGAGAAGTTAATCCACCAGTCACAAATATAGGGTCTGTCACTCTGTGATGAGCAAGTTGGAGCACTTTCCTACCCAGTTTTCAAGATTGTGGCAGGGAGCCTCTTTCATCTTCTCCAGTGGGACTCTGTTCCTTGCTCCCTTCCTGTGTTCTTTCCACAGCCTTTGCTGTCTATGTTCGGCCAGCCACTGCAGTGGTGGGGTAGAGCCTGGAGCTGGCAGTCACTCTCAGCAGCTTCTTCCCAAGAAGGACTTTGCTGCTTTTTAAAAAATGGTACTTGGCTCCCATGCCCTGGGAAGCACTCGTGTCCAAGCAGAGCAGCTGCAATACCAGCCACTTCACCAGGACCTCCCTGGCCACTGGTTCCCTAGTCCCCACTCAGTCATCTACTCACACATCCCCTTACAGACACGTATGTAAAACTTTCCATACACTTACATTGGGTCTTACATAGTCTGGCTGGCTCTGCTGTTTTCTTCCTCCCTTCTTCTTAGTGGTTCTTTGAGAGACAGAACAACTGATGCGGTGTTTAGGAGAAATGAACTTTAGAGAAGAAGGGCTGTCATTGTGGAAAGAAGAGTGATATATTTCCTGACTCTGGATAATTTACACCTCCTGATTATTCCCAGAATTTTTATAATGACAGCCTAGAAGTTTGAGACTGGAGATAAAGTTATATTTAAAAGTGGGGTAGCATGGTAACTTACAAAACTGGAAGACTTAGAGGTACTATCAACAAACATGAGACTGTACTTCATATGCACACACACACAAAAATCTGCCTCTGATTCTTTATGATAGCATTCAATCTTAGCCATGTTATCATTAAGTAGGATACTCTGCCTCAAATAATCTCTACAAAATGCATAACATGAGTTATTTTTAATAAGAAAGACATTTTTTATACTAACCTGGTACCATAATTGTGTCTTTCTATTTTTGCTTCCTGAACCTGAGTTCCAAATTCTGCATTGGTGTATAAGGGCATTTTTATATTACTCACTTTGAGATAGGGAAAATAATTTCCCCATTAAGATCTGAGCTAAAATGGATCACCCTCTTGGGCCAAAACCAGGACACCATAGTTCTTCCTGTGTAACACCATAAACATCTACAATTTTCGTTGTTTGTCTATATCACAACATTTGTGACATTATTAGTAATAACTCTGTGGGAAAAATTTAAGACATAATATCAGGATACTAGACAGACATCAAAACTTCACTGTAAAAGAGATATTATTTCACTACAGGGAAAATGTACTTTGAAAAATTGATTTATTGTTTCTCTAACATTCAACAGAATATATGGATTTCAGTTTCAAATTTGCACAGGATAATGATCTGCCAGTCTAGAAAATGAAATAATTAGTCTGGTTGATATTTAAACTCCCTTCTAAAACTAGACTTCTTTTCTTACTACCTATCTGTATTGCTGTTTCCTTCCCTCCCTGTTTTTCCTTCCTTTCTTCCTTTCTCCCTCTCTTTTTCCTTCCCCCTTCCTCTTCTTCTTCCTTCCACCTTGCTCACTTTACTTTTCTTTTTTTAGATTTCAATGGTAAGTATATTGTTTTTTATATCACAAACAATTAATTGATGATAGCACTTTAAGAAAATATAAGGAAAATATTATAACTTCCATATTAGTCATACAACACAATTAAAATGATCTAGAAGGCAAACATTCTCTTGATGTCTCTAGGCAGTTGTGTGCTATTCCCTAGTGCAAAATACATTTCCAGCTGGCAGAAGCAAACAGATTATTTAAATATACAGTATTAATTTAGGGCTGTAATTACTATGATTAATGTTTTTAAAACAAAATCGTGAAGCTTTCCTAATGAACAAATGTTTATCTTATAATAATGTAATGTGGTTGTATTAATATAAAGGGGAGCAAGAAAACTAGAAAAGCCTAGAACAGTCAAACTCTAAGTCTGAACAACAAAAAATTGCTTTTAAACATCATTACCTCACTACTGTAAAATTTCCTAAATTGAAATGCAGAGAGTTCATTTGAGAATTTCAATTGATATACAATTTTATGAAGCTTAAATTCAACTTCCAAGAATTAGAACTATGTGAAAGAAAAAGCATACCAGTTCCATCTAAAAACTTGAGAATTACAGATCAAGGCAATTAAAATAGCATTATGTGCAATAAAAGATATGAATGAAACAGTGCTATGCTTGCAAATGCTAAAAGCGAATGGCCATTTCTTTCTAAGTAGAATTTATCTTTAATAAGAGCACTAATGTATATGAAAGGACTGTAGTACAATGACTAAGAATTTTATTTCCAGGGTCAGAATGATTGAATTTAAATACAAGTTTATCTGTTTGGTCTTTTGCAAATTACTTAACCTCTCAGAATTAGTGGTCTTCAAATATGAATTTCTTAATGTACAAAAAATAGTTTCCAAAGACATGACATAGGTGATTAAGAAAGTTCAATTCCAGAACCTGAAATATGTGCCATTTTCCAAAACCAAGCTGCCTAAGAATGTAATTCCAGTTTAGGTGTCATGCAGGATCTACTTTGTCACCTCTTTTATCACAGTTATCTTTCATTTATTTGACAAATAAAGGAAAAATTTTAATCCAAGTGAATTCCTTTTGCAACAAATTGTTCTGGGATTTAAAAACTTCTGGAGTGCCAAATTGATGGACTAGTCAAATTATTTGTGTTGGTGAAGGCCCTTTAAATGGGCTCTAGAAACCCAATACATTTTTACTGAGTTCAAGTGTGCCATTAGAAATAAAATGTTTGAAGTTTTGCTGCAAATTCTGAAATCAGATATGGGATAGAGAGCAGGGATACAAAATGAAAATAGTTTTTATTTCACAATCTTGCCTCTGTCATGATATGATGATTGTCAAATAATGCAATGTTTCTGAGGGAGAACTTCATCAGAGCAAAGTAAAAAAAGCATCAATGAGAAATAATGAAGGAAATGGCAACTCAGTTCAAACAGATGAAATCTCATAGCCAGGCTCCATGCCTTAACCCACCCTCCCTGTTCCCTGCTGTGTGTGCGTAGGGGGATGTGTCTTGACATACAAAGGAGGATAGATAGATGGTAGATGGATGGATAGAGAGAGAGAGAGAGAGAGAGAGAGAGAGAGAGAGAGAGAGAGAGAGACAGTTATGCTTAACAATGGGGTCAGGTTCTGAGAAATAAATACATTATTTGATGACTAAATTGTTGTGCAAACATCATAGAGCATACTTACTCAAGCCTAGATGTAATAGCCTTCTCCTCCTAGGCTACAAATCTGCACTGCACTGCACTACAAATTGGCCTGAATACAGCAGGCAATTATAGCACAATAAGCATTTGTATGTCTAAATATATATATATATATATATATATATATATATATATATATATACACATAGAAAACGTATAGCAAAAACAGGGCTCAAGAGATTAAAAACAATATGCCTATATAGGACATTTACCATGAATGAAGCTTACAGAACCGGAAGTTTTCCTGGGTGAGTCAGTGAATGAGAGGCGAGTGAATACGGAGGCCTAGGATGTTACTGTCCACTAGTGTAAACTTTAAAAACACTGTACACTTGGGCTACCCTAAATCTGCTTTTAAAATATTTCTTGAATTTCTGGCAAGATGGCAACAGGACAGGTTGGACTGTGAGAGTCTCCACAAAAGCCAGTAACCATAAAGACTCTGCATGAGTAGGCATGTGCTGGTGGGTGAGTGAAAGTTCATCTGAGGGGAGACTCAGGTTCATGAACCTCTGGAGGTGACTGAAACTCCTCACCACCCTGAGATTGCAGCGCTGGTGTGCAGGATCCTCTGCTGTTCTGGGGATTCTTTTGAGAAGAGCCTACCTAATTCAGCTGACTCTCATCACCTGGTTCCTGGCCCACACCATCACCCACGACAGCAAAGTGGCTAGAGGCCCATCCAATTCATGGAGAGATAAGATCAAGGAGAGCTAGAGAGGAGCCCCACCCCGGTGAGGAAATGCCAACTGCAATCATTTTCTCTGTCCTGGGACCAAGCAGAGACCTGCACCACCCAACCCAGCTCCACCCAGTCTCCAACCTGGGACCCTAAGGTAAGTTTTTCAAACTCGGAGAGACAGAAGCCCCTCCTCCTTACTGGATCAGATCCAGACACATCAGATCTAAGTGGGAGACTTGACAGGCAGCAAGCTGGGTGAGTCAAGATCTGATCCACCCTCCTCCCACAGTAGGCCTGGGGCATCTGACCTAGCAACCTATCAGTCTATGCAGAGAGCAACCCTATCAGTCTATGCAGAGAGCAGAGGGAAGGAGTTGGAGATCAGAGATGAAAGGAAGTTAGACTTATAGGAACCACCTCAGTGCAAGTATTTTTTTTTTTGTCTGTTTGTTTTGCTCATTTTTGTTTGCTTGCTTTTTGTTTTAGTTTTTTTCTCTCAGTTTTTGATAATATTTTCATATTTCCTCTGTTACTGTTATTTTATTACTTTTTTAAAGATTTCCTATTTGTGTATGAGTATTTTTGAGGGAGAGTACATCGATTGGGAGTTTTTTGTCAGTTTTTGTGTCTGAATGATTGTATGTTTTAGGTTTTTTAAATCTTTTCTGCCTTTGTGTCTCTTCTCATTTGTTAGTTGGTATATCTTTTTTCCCTCTTACTCCTCTCTCTCCACCTTCCCCTTACTCCTCCCAACCTTTTTCCATTCTTTTCCTTTTTCTTACCTCATTTTAGTTTCAGGGAGCAAACCTATACCCCAACTACATGGACAGATTGTAAGGCAGTAAGGAGTGGGTTCCAGGGGGTCCACACACCTGTCAGTGGATATTGTGATCTGCAGATCTGAATTACAGCTCCTCCCTCAATTAAATCTCAAAACTGTAAAAAATTATAGCCTCCCGCCACACTCCAACTTCAAAATTGAATAAAGTGGGAGGATCCACATAAGGAAGAATAGGAGATTGAGCAAACAGAAGTAAAACCTATCCCCCATCCCTGAACAGCAGAATTAAAGAAGGAAAAAAAAGGAGGGAGGAACATCTACACAAATGAAGAAAAACCTAAAGAAGAATATGGATCTCACACAGACCCCTGAGAGGTCAGACGCTGAGAATACAGACTTCAGAACACAAAGAGTGAAGAGCCCCTAGAATGACTGATTTCAAAGCACAAACTCAGATATCAAGATTTTATAGAGAGAATAAATAGAATTGAGGAGAAACAAGAGAAAAGAATGAAGTTGATAACTAGAGATAAAAGCAATAAAGAATACAGTGAATGAAATAAACAACAAACTGATTAGCATGGAAAGCAGAATTAGCCAAGCAAAAGAAAGACTCTCAGAGCTTGAGGACCAAAATATAGATCCAATCCAAACTGTCAAAAACATAGAAAAGAAGTTTTAAAAGACAGAGTAAAACCTTCAAGAGATGAACGATTATTTCAACAGGCCTAACCTAACATTAATTGGACTTCCTGAGGCAGAAAGAGAGACAGAGACCTCCCTGGAACAAACATTCCATGAAATTATCCAAGAAAACTTTCCTATCTCATCAGTGATGTGACCATTCAAACACAAGAGATTCAGAGAACCCCTGCAAGAAAACAAATGAGTAGACCAACTCCTAGATACATAGTAATTTGCCTGCACAAAGTAGGTATAAAAGAAAAAATTCTAAAGGCAGCAAGAGAAAAAAGATTAGACTACCTACAGGGGAAGACCAATTAGAAGAGCAGCAGACTTATCCACAGAAACACTTAAAGCAAGGAGAGTTTGTAGCCCAATCTCCAAAGTTCTCAAAGATTTCCACCATGAATTACTTACCCAATTAAGCTAAGCTTCATCTATGATGGAGAATTAAAATCTTTCCCAGACATTCAATCCCTAAGAGTTTATGCTTCATCCAGACCAGCTCTACAAGAAACAGTTACAAAATTATTAAACACAGAAGAAAGAGAAAAAGAACAACAATGGTCCCAACAAGAATGCAGGAAAAAGATTGAAAACATGTTAATTCACCCAAAAATCAAAAGAAGGAAAACAAACAAACAGCAACAACAACAACGAACTCTATAAGAACACCATGGCAGGCATAAACTCACATTTCAATAATTAGCCTGAATGTGAATGAACTAAATGCACCACTGAAAAGGCATAGAATGGCAAAATTGATAAAATATTATGAGGCAGCAATATTGTCTCCAAGAAACTCATCTCATGAGAAAGGACACTCAGACTCAAAGTACAAGGATGGGAAAAAAATTTCAGGCAAATGGAACACAAAAGAAAGCAGGAGTCACAATCTTAATATCAGACAAAATACCCTTTAAGCTAACAAAAACTTTAAAAGATACAGAAGGTCATTACATATTGATAAAAGGTTTCATCCATCAACAAGAAATATCCATCCTAAACATATATGCATCCAACATAGGTACACCAAGTTTCATAAAGCAGCTCCTAGGTAAACTTAAAATGATATTGACTCTAAAGCTATCATAGCTGGGTTCTCAAATACCCCACTCACAACCCTAGACAGCTCAACAAGATCCAGAACCTCAACATGACGCTTAACCAAATGGACTTAATTGATACCTACAGAATACTCTACCCAACAACCATGGAATATACATTCTACTCATCACCACATGGAACATACTCTAAGATCAACCACATCCTCAGTCATAAATCAAGTATAAACAAATTTCACAAGGTTGAAATCCTGCCATGCACCTTCTCAGACCACAGTGGAATAAAAATAAATATCAACACCAACAAAGCTCCACTAAAACCCACAAAGACATGGACACTAAACAGCATGATGTTAAACAACTCCTGGGTCAGCATGGAAATCAAAGAAGTGATTAAAAGATACAGGGAAACAAATTAAAATGAAGAAACATCTTACCAAAGCCTCTGGGATGCCATGAAATCAGTACTAAGAGGAGAATTTATATCTCTACAAACGCATATGAAGAAAATGGAAAGTTCACAAGTTAACAGCCTAACAAATCACCAAAGGAAGTTAGAAAAGCAAGACCACCAAAACCCTAACTTTGGCAGAAGAATCCAGGTCACCAAAATAAAAGCCCAAATCAGGGACATAGAAGACAAAAAGATAATACAAAAAAAATCAATGGAAAAAAAAACTGGTTCTTTGGAAAGACAAACAAGATTGATGGTCCTCTAGCTAGACTGATCAAAAAGAAGAGAGAGAAAACTCGAATAAACACAATCAGAAATACAAAAAGTTAAGTCACAACTGACCTCGAAGAAAAACAAAAGACGATTAGAGACTACTATGTACTATGTACTTATATAGAAACAAACTTGAAAATCTAATGGAAATGGAGGACTTTCTGAAACCACACAACCTCCCCAAGTTGAACAAGAAGAAGTCGGGACCCTAAACAGACCAATAGCAATCCAGGAAGTTGACTATGTCATAAGGGAAAAAAAAAAAAAAAAAAAGCCCTGGGCCAGATGGCTTTCCAGCAGAATTCTACCAAATATACCAGGAAGAACTGATACCAATTCTACTGAAAGTATTCAAGGCAATCAAGAAAATTGTACTCTTCCCAAATCATTTTACAAAGCTAACATCACATTGATATGCAAACCAGGTAAAGATCCAACAAAGAAAGAGAACTACAGGCCAATATCCTTGATGAATATTGATGCTAAAATTCTCAAGATCCTAGCAAATCGAATTCAACAACACATCTAAAAAATCATCTACCATGACCAAGTAGGCTTCATCCCTGGGAAGCAGGACTGGTTCAACATTCATAAGACCATAAACGTAATCAAAAACATCAACAGATGTAAAAACAAAAACCACATGATCATACATTCAACAAGATGAAAGCTTTTGATAAAATTCAGCACGGCTTCCTGATAAAAACCCTTGAACATCTAGACATAGATGAAACATACCTCAAAATATTAAGAGCCATCTATGAGAAAGCCATAGCCAGCATGCTGTTAAACAGACAGAAATTGGAACCATTTCCCCTGAAAACTGGAACAAGACAAGGATGCCCACCCCCTACCCCTCCTTTCCAACATAGTTTTAGAAGTCCTAGCTTGAACAATCAGACAAGAGAAGGAGATCAGTGGTATGAAAATAGGAAAAGATGAAGTCAAGTTATCCTTCTTTGCAGATGACATGATTCTATACCTCGAAAACCCAAGAGAATCTGTCAAAAACCTCCTTGCACTGACAAAGGACTTTGGCAGTCTCAGGGTATAAAATCAATGTGTAAAAGACAGTCGCATTTCTATACACCAATAACAAAGAAACAGAAACCCCAATATTAAGCACAATTCCATTCACAATAGCCAGGAAAAAAATAAAATACCTTGGCATCTTTCTAACCAGAGATGTGAAAGACCTTTACAATGAAAACTACAAAACACTGCTCAAAGAAATCAAAGATGACACAAACAAATGGAAAAATATTCCATGCTCATGAATTTGAAGATCAACATTGTAAGGACATCCATCCTACCAATCTATAGATTTAATGCAATACCCATTAAATTGTCAGCAGCATTCTTCTCAGACTTGGAAATGATAATATAAGAATTCATATGGAAACATAAATGACCACAAATTGCCAAAACAATCTTCAGCAAAAAAAGCAGAGCAGGAGGTATCCCACTCCCAGACTTTAAACTGTATTATAATGCTACAATAATCAAAACAGCCTGGTACTGGTACAAGAACAGGCATATATACCAATGGAACAGGATAGAGATTCCAGAAGCAAAACCTCAATTTCTCAACCAAGTCATCTTCTACAAAGTCTCCACCATCAACCACTGGGGGGAGAACCTATTCAGTAAATGGTGCTGGAAAAACTGGCTGGCCACCTGCAGAAGATTAAAAAAAGACCCCTACCTATCACCATTCACAAAAATCAACTCTAAATGGATCAAAGACCTAAACACAAAACCTCAAACTATAAGAACCTTAGAAAATGCAGGAGACATTCTCATGAATATTGGAACTGGCAGCCAATTCCTGATCAAAACTCCAAGAACCCATGCCATAAATGATAAGATAACTAAGTGGGACCTCATTAAACTGACACGTTTCTGCAAAGCCAAAGAAACCAGCAAGATAGCGGGGAGACAACCCACTGACTAGGAAAAAACATTTGCCAACTGTATATCTGACAAAGGCCTAACATCTAGGATCTATAAGGAACTGAAATGTGTTGAAAAGAGAAAAACAAACAGCCCCATTACAAAGTGGACAAAAGATATGAATAGACCGTTCTCAAAAGAAGACATAGGAGCAGCCAACAGATACATGAAAAAATGCTCAGCCTCACTAGTCATCAAAGAAATGCAAATTAAAACTACACTGAGATACCACCTAACTCCAGTCAGTATGGCTATCATCAATAACTCAAAAACAACATGCTGTAGAGGACACAGCAAAAAGGGAACACTTCTACACTGTTGGTGGGAGTGTAAACTAAACTAGTACAGTCTCTGTGGAAAACAGTGTGGTAATTCCTAAAAGATCTAAATATTTACCTTCCATACAACCCTGCAATCTCACTACTTGGAATATACCCAGAATAACACAAATCACTCTATAAAAAAGATATCTGCACACCTATGTTTATCGCAGCACTGTTCACAGTAGCAAGAACATGGAACCAACCATGCTGCCCATCAAAAGAGAACTGAATAAACGTAATCAAAAATATCAACAGATGTAAAAATGTGGTACATATACATGATGGAATATTACACAGCCATAAAGAAGAACAAAACCATGAACTTCACAGCAACCTGGATAGACTTAGAGTCTATAATACTGAGTAATCTTTCATAGAAACAAAAAACTGAGTATCACATGTTCTCACTCATAAGCAGACCTTGAACAATTATCAAAATATTTTTAGAAAAGGATTGGCAGTAGCTGGAAACTGCCGGGAGGGGAGCGAGAAAGCAGGATTGGCAGTGGTGGGAATATGCCTTGGAAAGGGAGGGCACTACACATCAGCAAGGGTACCTGTATAATGAACATTTGTATACCTAACCCTAAATTGCACCCCACATCTGTAAAATAAAAAAAACATTTAAAGGGAAAAAAATAATAAAAGAAAATATGTCTTACTTCAATAATAAATTAATCTTAGTTTACTATAACTTTTTGAATTTGTCAACTTTTAATTTTAAACTTTTTTCATTATTTTGTAATAACACAGCTTAAAACACAAGCACATTGCACAGCTGTAAAATATTTTCTTTTTATTTCCTTATTCTATATGCTTTTTCCTATTTTTAATTTTTTTTCATTTTTGGACTTTTTTGTTCAAAACTAAGATGCAAACAGTGTCAGCATAGACCTACACAGGGTCAGGATCATCAATATAATGTCACTGTCTTCCATCTCCACAGCTTGCCCCATGGAATCGTCTTCAGGGGCAATAGCACAAATGGAGCTGTTATCTCCTATGACAGCAATGCTTTCTTCTGGAATGCCTCTTGTAGGACCTGGGATTGTTTTGCAGTTAACTTTGTTATTGTTGTTCTTTAGTAAGTAGAAGGAGTAAACTTGAAAATAATAATAAAAATATATTGTAGAAAATACATAAAGTAGTAACATTGTTGTTTATTATCATCATAAAGTATTATGTACTATAATTTTATATGATCATCAGTGCAGTAGGGTGGTTTATACGAGCATCATTACAAACATGTAAGTAATACCTTGCACTATGATGTTACAACAGCTATGATATCACTAGGGAAAAGGAATTTTTCAGCTCCATTATCATTCTATGAGATCACTATAATATATAGCAGTTCATCATTGACCAAAACATTGTTACACAGTTCATGACTATATGCCACTAGAATTTTTATAGGGATTACATTGAATCAGTATATTGATTGTTTTAGGTAGTATGAACATTTCAAAAATATTAATTCTTCCAATCCATGAACATGGAATATTTTTTATTTATATGTGTTTTCTATTTTTTTCATTAGTGTTTTAAAGTTTTTAAATGTAAAGAGCTTTCACCTCCTTGGTTAAGTTTATTTCTCAGTATATTTCAGATGCTCTCATAATAGAATTGTTCTTAATTTCTTTTTTATTTAGGTTATTATTTGTACATAAAATGCTAGTAATATTTTGATGTTTTATACTATGACTTTATTGAATTCATTTATTAGTTCCAAAGTTTTTTTTTTCTTTTTTCTTTTGCAAAATCTACATATAGAGCTAATTTTACTTCCTGAATGCTTTGACTATTCTGGGTCCTTTGTGTTTCCATATGATTTTTATATGTTTTATTTTTAATAAAAAATGCTATTAATATTTTAATAGGAATTGCATTTAATCTGTAGATATCTTTGAGTAGTATGGATATTTTAACAATACTAATTTTCCTAACCCATAAGCACAGGATATCCTTTCATTTATTTGTTCTTCCTTCTTTCGTGAATGTTTTGTAGTTTTTAGTATACAAGTAGCATGCTTCATAGTTGTTTATTCCTGGATATTTTTGATGCTGTTATGGTGGATTTATTTTTCTAATTTCACTTTCAGATTGTTCTTTATTAATCCTCAGAAATGAAACTTTTATATGCTTATTTTTGTATCCTGTAACTTTACTGAATTTGTTAAAGGTTTCTAACGGCTTTTAATGACATCTTCAGGGTTTTTTTAATGTATAAGATTATACCATTTGCAAAGAGGAACATATATTAACCTTTTTTCTGATTTGGATGCCTTTTATTTTATTTTCTTGCCTAGTTTTTTTGGCTTAGACTTCCAGTACTACATTAAATAGAAGTAATTGAAGAGTGGGTGCTCTTGTCTTGATCTTAATGGAAAACCTCTCAGTTTTTTTAACAATGAGTATGATGATAGCTGCAAAAAAAAACTTATATAGTTCCTTTATTATGTTGAGGTAATTTCCCTCTTGGTTTGTTGAGAGTTTTGATCATAAAAGGATGTTTGTATAACTTCTAGAAAATAATATAGGGAAAAGTTTCTTGACACTGGTCTTAGCTTGGTTAGGCTATGACCCCAAACATACAGGCAACAAAAATAAAAATAAACTGATGAAAATATATCAAACTAAATATTTCTTCACAGCAAAAGAAATAATGAACAAAGTGAAAAGGCACGAAACTGATTAGAAAAAAGTGTATGCAATTTGTATGTGGGAAAATGAGTTAATATTCAAAATATATAATGAGCCCCTACAACTCAATAGCAATAAAAACAAATCATCTGATTTAAAATAAGCGAAGGACTTGAACAGACATATCTTCAAAGACATACAAGTGGCCAATTAATATTTTAAAACGTGTGCAGTATTACTAGTTTTCTGGGAAATGTAAATCAAAACCATACTGGTTAGCATGGCTATTATAAAAGAAAAACAACAAGTATTGGTGAGAATGTGGAGATATTGAAACACTGTACACTGTGGATGGGAATATAAAATCATGCCGACCACTTTGAAATACTGTATGAATGTTCCTCAAAAAATTATAATCTTATCCAGTAATCATACTTCAGAATATTTATCTGAAATAATTGATATCAGGATCTTGAAGAGATATTAGCACTTTCACATTTATTGCAGCACTATTCATAATAGCTAAGATGTAAACAAAAATGCACATCAGCAAGTGAATGGATTTTTAAAGTACATGTACAATTGAATACTGTTCAACCTTAAACACACAAAAAAATTCTGAAATATGTGACAAAATAAATGAACCATGAGGATATTATCCTGAGTGAAACAGTTCAGTTACAGAAAAACACTGCATCACTCTTCTTAAGTGAGAAATCAAAAATAGTCTGACCTATAGAAACAAATAATAAAATGGTGGTTGCTGGGAATGAGGAGAGGGAAAAAATGTGAAGTTGGTAATCAGCAAATATAAAATTTCACTTATAGAATGAATAAGTTCTAGAAATCTGTTGTATAATATTGTGTCTATAGGTAACAATATTACATTGTGCATTTAAAAGTCTAAGAAGGTAGATAACGTATTAAATATTCTTACCACAATAAAAATAAATAAAAAATTTAAAAGACAATGCATAATTTTGAAAAGAAAATTAAAATTTAGTTTAAAAGCAAAATTGTTATAGACTTTGAGGCAATTGACTTTATTCCATGGTGAAAATGGAAAAGGTTTCTGTGGATTTTCCAAAAAAATTGTTAAAGGTATTTTTGGATATTTGACATAGTCTGGAATATGTATGTCAAATCACAGAAGTAGTTTCAATGTCACTTAAAATATGAAATCTGTCGAATAGTAACAGTACATAATTTTTGTAGTATCTACAATAAGTGAAGCTAGCTGGTGTAGGTACTTTTTTTACCTGGGCCCTGGTAAATATATCCTCAATTTCAGTCATTCTGAGTACAGAGGCATCCTCAGAATCTTAGTCGACATAGATATTTAAAATATTATATTCATTGATAAGAATCAGCATATGAATTGAAACCAATCTGGCATCCTTGGTATTGAATAAATGACATAAAGACAAGAAAAAGAAAATATTTGACAAATGAGAAGGACAAAAAAAGCTTGCAGGTTTATACTTGGACAAACTACACATGACCTCAGGGTGGATTCTTATTACTATGGGAATATGGCAGGTGAAAATAGAGCACAGAATGTGAAATCAGAATACCTATCTGCTCTTTTATCTCTGACTGTGTCACATACCAGCTTTGAGGGCTGAACTAAGTCACTCTTCTAGCCAGGATGATTGGCAGTTTCTGTAATAAACAAACCCAAATTTTAATGGTTTTACACAATAAAAGTTTTTTTGTTTTTTTGTTTTATGCAAAGTCCGAGGTGACTGGGGGGATTCATTCCAAGTAGGGGCCAGATTCTTGGTGATTCAGGTTCTGTGCATTCAGGATATCTCTATCTTCAACAAATGGGTCCCGTAGACTTATGGGAAAGACAAAGTATCATTATTTTAGTGAACCTGACTTAAAAACCTGCCATCTCTACATTGAACAGAACTAGATAAAAAGCCCAACTTAAATTCATACAAGAAGATGAGACATTTTGTGTTCCTTTATGCCCAGTAAGAAAACAAAACAATATGTTGAGCACATGACATTATCTCTGCTTATGTTTGGCTATGACACCAAACCTACAGGAAACAAAAATAAGAGGTCACTTGTCCTCTTGGACTCTGGTTCCTTATTTTTATATAGGTTTTAATGCCACATTTATCTCACACAGTTGTTCTTAGGAATAAATGGAGTTGTAAGCTTCTTAAAATATAAAATTTTTATCTATCATTACTTCAAAGGATAAGAATGTAAGTTTTCCATGTGAACTTATGCCAGTTCTTCCATTGTCCTGTTATATACCAAGAAAGTAGAGGGAGAAAAACAATCCAGGAGCAAAAGACTGATTTATAAATTCAGGAAAAGAACTATTTGATTATATTTAACTGCTAACAACTGTTTTCAATTAGAAGTCCTACTGGTCCTTTTGAAATAAATATATGAGATTAATTTGTAATTAGTAGTTTCCATTTATAAGCTACAATTAACTTACTTTTTAAAATAGTTTGCTATCTGGAATATGTTGAAATTAATCTTTGGAATGTTATTAGTTTTATTCATTATATAATCAAAGTTTGTCTCTATAGACAGTAAAAAGAAAATATTTCTGTCCAGATCAGCCTAAATAAGATAATCACAAATTAAATAACCACATATTTGTTAGCATGCAAATTAATAAGTTTTTCTAACATCTCCTAATGTGAGACATTGTTATACTCATTCCTCATTGGCCAAATACATCACCTGGAAATTTATTATGTTTTATGCTACTAAATAAAGGCATTAGAAAAGCTCTTTAAACATTCTATAATGTATTAGTAATCTTGCAAATGCAAACCAAAAAGTAAATTCCTGTGTTATTAAAGTGGCGCCATTTTAAGCAAAGTTACTAAATAGCAATAAGAAGATATTATTCATTCTTATTTGAGTGTCTGCATCATGTTTGAAAACACTCTTCCTAAAGTTTGTTTGGTGAAAATACTTCTATTTTCACAAGAAGGTATCATCTACTCTAACAAAAATTTGAGTTTTTTTAAAACAAAATTTTTACTCAATATATTATGCTATAGCGCTGCATATCAAAATGTGGGAATGAAATGTTCTTCCCCATGTTCACCGTCATCTGAGTAGCCTTCATGATGTTTTCCACTATTTAATAAACTGAGCATATAAGACAAAGTTCACAGGGAATCAATAATACCAAATGTTGCCAAACTTTATGTATTTGTTTATGTTTTTGCAAAGTCAGATTTACCCTAAGTATAAAAAAAGAAAGGAATAAAATATATGTGCTGTTGACTTTTTTGTACAAAAAGAGCTCATTGTTATTGTTAGTCATACACATAGAGATAACTCTAGGTAAGAATATTATCTTAAAATATGAGTTTTAATATCTACTTTATGATTTCTGTAAACTAAAATAATATAGCTCTGAGTAATATCCAGGAGATGCTCAATAAATAAAGGTTATCATGGGTAACTACCTCTTAATGTGAAGTGAGTATATCTCATATCATGGAAATTATTTTAATGTCTCATAGAGTAGTAGTTCTCTATCCTAATTTTGCATCAAAATCACCTTTTGAGCTGTTTGAAAACAAATGTCAGAATTTTATCTGAGATGTAGAATCATAAATTCTGAATTTGGGCCCTTGATGCTATGGTATATCTGAACAAACTTGTTCAGAGCCGAGATTCTAGACACTTGAGAAACCACAGATTCCTTTACAAGCAAGTCTTCTCCCACACCCCTTAGGACTAGTCAGATTTGAGCCTCCTGAATGTCTGCCCATTATTACAATTTTTTAAATTATAGAAACACGTATAAAATAATATAAAATTCTGAACAATTGCTACTTTTAATAATTAGTTATATTCCTTTTTTGTCTTTTTGTTTGTTCTATGAATGTGTATAAGAATTGACATAGGGAAGATAACATCACACAGATGTCATTAAACCTAAAGGCTGATGATTTATGCAATATTAAAAGAGGAAAAAATGCTGTGTTAAAATTTGACAGAATGCTTTCTTAATACTTATAATTTTTATTAGACTTACTGAAGTAAAATTTTAGAATTACTGAGGCAAAGATGACATATGACCAAATCACCTTGAACATTGATAATATAATTTTATGGTATGTCAGAGGACAGGAAATTTTTGTTAGCATTTCCTGTTTGCTTATTGTGGTTTAGTTTGTTCATCAATTGAGTCACATGTTGATGAATGCAGCTTCTGATGAAAGTTAGCAAGAATTTTCTGTCAAATTGTTACTTGATAACTTAATGATCACTCTACACTATGCATAAATCTTTAGTATACCAGGCATTCATTGCTTAGAAATGTCTTCCAGCCTCTGAACGAGAATAGAAAATTGACTTTCCTTCCAATTCCAATTCTTGTCTCGTGATGGAACTCCTTTTATAGATATTCCAGTAACAAAATGCTACCGTTTTATTTACTTAGATAGAAGTTTCTTTTTTAGGTCGTATAAACCACCTGATTTGTAAGGACATACAGAATCACTACTATGCATCTACTCTCCACCCTTTTTCACCCTACTCTGTACCCTAGGAGGCCAATTTGATTGAGATCATCATCCAGGTTCCTGTACCTTCTAGCTTCTCTGTAGGTTCTACTATTGGACTAAAGACAATCATGAAGAGAGAGAGTGATCTCAGAGTATTTACTTACCCGAGGCCCTTGCTGCAAGGTACTATGGACTGATTGAATCCCAATGAAGTCACACTCCTGTCACTTGGTCCCTACCTCTCCATCTGCCTGATTTCCTTCTCGTTGAGTTTTCTGTCTTTCTGGATTCCAGTAATTACCTTATTTCTTTGCCCCCTCAGACCTAGTTTCGACACTGGTGATTTCTTCCAGCCTCTTTCCAGCTCTTGGGGACTGCTCTATCTCATTTTTTTATACTCTCTTCTCACTTTCATTATGTACCCTTTTAATAAACTCTTTCTCAGATGTATTCATTTGAGTGTTTCATACTTCTAGGAACTTGATATAATAATTGATGGAAAGTAACTGTCTCACAAAATGGAATTCTGGGAATAATTTAGTTATGTAATTGTGGAGTGCACAAATAATATACTTTACAGGTAAAATGAGATGCAGATAATCCCTGACAGACAATGGTAACATATTTACCCTAATCATCGGTAATGGATCCATAAGAGGCAGTTCAGGTAAAAGTACAGCACTAAGAGAACTGCTGATTGTGGTAATTAGCCGCTAATACAGGCATTGAAAAGTTAGTGTTGTCAGCTGACTTCATCTGCTAACCCTAGAAAGCATCAACAGAGAAAAAGACAAGTTGACAATCAGAAAGTCTGACAGATAGTTTTGAATCAGTCTCTTATCTACTGTAGTTAAAGAACATAAAGGCTCTGAGCCTTTAGTATCTGATTCGTATTTTAGTATCTGATTAGTAGGATTGCAGAGTCACAGCAACAAATAATTATTCAAACTGACCAAGTCTCTTATGGTAATGGCATGAGTGGAGAAGTAATACTCTGAAACATTGCATGGGTGCATTTGGGTAGACAAAGGAAATTGAGCTCCCAAATCTGGAACTCCCTCACCAGTGCAGGTGACAATTCCAATGACAGTAACTGGAACAGTTACCTACAAGTTGATGCCTATGATTCCCAGGACCCACCCCACAACTGCTCATTATCTACAAGTTCATAATAAAGTAGATTTCAGCATAACTACAATGGTGATGTTCTACTCTGGAAATAGATATTCTATATGCCAAAGGAGATATAAAATCTCATTTATTTGAATCAACAGAGATATAGGCAGCAAGTGTGGGAATAAATTCTAAGGTAATTAGCCTCCCCAAAAAGGAAAAAATATAAGCTTTGAATGGAACGCATTTTTTCATATAAGTATACTGATATGAGATTCAGAAATTAATGTGTTAGCATGAACATCTGGGAGTGGCATTATCAATATTGCATTGAAGCCCACAGTCAGAGAGGTTAAAATGCTGGAACTTCAATACCACATTCAAGAATGAATCTGAAAGCCAGGGAAATAGGCATGATGAAATGACTTTATAATGTGCAAATTCTTCAACCACTCATTAACCAATCATTTGTGCTCTCCCTTCATCAATGTATTAAGAATTTGCTGGTGTGGTGAGAGCTAGTGTTTTTGAAAAACTTTTGAAGATTGTCTTGTGTAGCAAGGATATGACAATATGAGATGCTACAAGGGACAAGTTCCTTCTCAGTGGGAATAATGGTACTTTAGGTTGGTGATGTTTGAGTGCTGTAGACAATGTAGGCAAAATTACTGTGATATGGCAGAGGGGTAGAATGCTGATCAGTTATCTGGCTTTCAGGGATGGTTGGCAATAGCAAATTGATCACAGTAATCCTAGAAGTAAAACATAAAAGAAACAAGTGAAAGTGCTGCTTAACATATATAATTAGAAAAACTCTAATGATAAAATCAGAAGAGATGTAATCCAAGTCTCTGTAATGGGGATTCATGTCCTCTCATTTATTTTCCCAGAGTTCCTTTGATTAACCTATGGGTCTTTTTTGAGCTCCTACCAAGTCAAGTGGCCAATAATCGAATATTCCTCCAAGCTTTCCCAAAAGGTATGCGTGGCATTTACCAAAGGCTGTGTACTGAGCAAAGGAAAACACCTAGACTTTCTGAGAAATGACTTGACCCTAACTTTCAGAGACACAGAATGCTTGCCAAGCTGCTGTATTTTCTACACTGGTATTTTAATTGAAGAAAAGCAACACAGCCCCTGTCATGTGGTCTGAAGCTTTTGACCCAGCAAACACTCCTCACTCTGCAATACCTCTCCAATATGAAAGTCAGACTTCACTTGGCAGGAGCAACTCTATAACTTCACCCTGCTGCCTTAAGGCTAGATCAGTTCTCCTTTCTTCAACCCTCTTGCAGTCTGTGGGAACTTAATTAATTTGCCAATCCATAAGACATCATACTGTTCTTTTGTGCCTTCTTCTAGAACCTATATCTATGAGCACTGGTATACAGATTTTCATTGGTTATACATCTGGATAGTGAACCGATGGGCCTTCGAATGTGTGTCTGTTTAATTTCAGTAAATGATGCCATACAGTTTTCAACAGTAGCTATAATTTACAAACATGCCAAAAACTTATGAAGTTCCAGTGGTCTACATGTTTGTCAACACACAGCATTGTCAGTATTGGTATATTTAAAAACCATTCTTGTGGTTGAAAATTCATATCTCCTCCTGGTATTAACTTATATATTCCTAATTATCTTTGGGCTACCCATTATTTTAAGCTACAATCAATGTTTATTGGACATTCGTACAAACTCCCTTTTGAAGTTATTTTCCACTTCTTATAGACATTCTCTTTCAGACTGCCTACTATTTCTTACCATTTTAAAATTATAAGCATGGCAAATGTCTTCTCTCACTCTGGAACTTGCCTTTTTACTATCTTATTTGTATCTTTAAATAAACACATTTGATAATTTTAATAAACTCTGGTTTATCAATATCATTCTTTATAGCTAATTATTTATTTGTTTCCTGTTAAAACATTTTTCTTGACCCCCTAAAAAGGCAGTACTTTTCTGGATTATTTTATAGTGGATTTATTGTCTCTCTTTCCCATTTAGAGTTTCAGTCTCCTGATATAGACTTTGATAGAGAGTGTGAAGTAAGGGTAAAGTTTATTTTTTATTGCATATCCAATAGTCCAACATTATTTACTAAATAGTCATCCATTTTTCCACTGCTCTGTAAATTCACCATAGTTATATACTGTGTTCGTGTTATTGAACTATAATTCTGATCTATTTCTCTATTTGCGCATCCAAATGTCTTTATACAAGTTTTATAAAAGTATTGATTAACCTAATAGAGCAAGAGCTCCCACATTTTTCTTGTTTCACAGTTTTCTGGCTAGTCTTAAATCTTTGTAATTCTATACAAATTTTGAAATAAGCTTTTAGAGTTCTAAAAAAAAAACTGTTGGGATTTTGGTTGAGATTGCACTGAATCTATAAATCAAATTAAGAAGAAATGACATATTTACTAATATTAAATTATTGTAACTCATAAAAAGTTTTCTTCATTTATTAGTAAGATGTTTTCTATTTTTATTTAATTATACTTTGTATGTTTCTTTATAGAAGCATTGCACATTTTAATGAAATATATTCCACTCAGTTGCCTGGGCTGAAGTGCAGAGTACAGTGGCATGCTCACGGGCCACCACAGCCTCAATCTGCTGAATTCATATGATCCTTCCTCCTCAGCCTTCCAAAAAGCTGGAATCACAGGCATGAGCCACCACGTCTTTTTTTTAAAAAAATTTATTGTAGAAATGAGGTCAAGCCAAGTTGTACAGGCTGGTCTTAAGCTCCTGGGCTCAGGCAATTCTCTCACTTCTGCCTCCCAAAGTGCTGGGATTACAGGCATGAGCCACCACACTAAGCTGTTTTACTTTTTAAATGTTTTTGAGATAGTAATAAATGACAGCTTTCCAATGCCTGTAAGATTGTTTAGAAATGTTTCCCTTTTCATTCCTATTATTAGTTATTTTGTTTCCTTTATCTTGTATTACTCTTTAGTTTAACCAGGCACTTATCAATCTTTTATTCTTTTGAAAGAGTCAACTTTTAGTTTTGCTAGTTCTTCATAGCATATGTTTGCTTTCTGGATAATTTTTGTTCTTATATTCATAATTGATTTGCTTCTATTTCCTTTAGGTATCATTTGTTACAAATTTTAGATCAATGCTTAGCTCATTAATTTTTAGCCATTTACTTTTTCTGATATTAGGTTATATAACATTTAAAATTATATATTGAGTTGCACTCCAATTTTTGATATGTAGTTTTTAATGTCAGTCCATTCAAAATATTTTCTAATTTTCATTTTAATTCTTTCTCCAATCCATACATTATTTTTAGAAGTATATTTTTACTTTCCAAATATTTGGGGTTTTTTAGTAATGCTTTAATTGTTGTATTGTACTTCAACTTTTATCTTAAACTGAAATCAGAATATGAAGTTAAGAAGAAAGGGAAGGGACATAAATCAAATGCTTGGCCAGTGCAGTGCTGGTAAAATCTTGATGAACTTTGGATTGCCTAGGAAATCAAAACATTCTTATTGATTAATAGTGAAGTGCTATCATTAATTGTCCAATGTGGTTACTCATAAGAGTACAGTGAAATCAACATAAGAGGAAAAATAAAAGTAACCTTAAAAGAAGTTTCAGCTTTTTAAAGAGTTCTAAATCCCTGAGAAGATAGATTTTAAAGGCAAAATACTTCCTAGTTTTTCAAGTAATGGTATTTATAAACTGAATCATTTACTTATTTAGCCAAAATTTGTGAGCATCTTCTATGTGTCATGCATTATATTATGTACTAATAAAATAATATAAATCAATTGGAGCAGATTTTCTTTTTTCATTTGGGACTTAAAGTCTAGCAGGCATTAAAAGCTGCATTAAAATATGTGAGGGAATTATTTTGTTTGGAGCATTACTGTGCATATATTCTAAAACTCCCTTAAGGAAAAAATGATGATATGATACGATGTTATTTTCCATTTATAAACTCAAATTTTGCAATCTTTTTTATTTTTTCTAGTGTACAGAGGACTCAACCATGTGACAAAATAGTTATTCTTTTAGGCAGTACAGCATCCAGAATTTTAAAATATGTTACTTAAAATAGTTTGAAATTATAACTACTGAAATTTATTTTTCAAACACAATTGCATTATTTAGGAGAAGCTGAACATTCTCTAAGGCAATTCAGTAGTATATTTTATTCCATTTCTGAATACTGCCTTATGAGAATTACACCTTAAGACATATTGCATTTAACAGAAATCAAGTAACAAGAATCAGCCATTTTCTTTACATTTTGTTATATTGTAAACTTGAAAAAAAATGACTTAAGAGAAGAAAATGGGATTAAGTTACAGTTGATCTTCATTATTACAGGTTTCATATTAACACATTTACCTATTGGTTAAAGTTTATTTGCAACCTCAAAATTAATACCAATAGTGCGTTCATGGTCATTCAAAAGCATGCAAAGTTTAGGGAAAAAAATACTGTCACCTATAGAGCATATTTGCAACTGAGTTCTTATTTCAGCACTCACACTATAAAGTTTTTGTTGTTGTTGTAGATTTTGTCTATTTAGTGCCACTCTTTTGGGATGTGGTTCTTTTTTGCATTTGTGTGTATGTATGTTCTGGGATTTCAATGTATAAAATGGTCCCCAAAGCTAGTGCTGAAATGCTCTCTAGATTTACTAAGCATGAGAAGGCTGTGATGTACCTTATGGAAAATATATGTATGGTAGGCAAACTTTATTGACACATGAGTTATAATGTTGTTGGCCATAAGACTCAACTATATATATATATATATATTAAACAAGGTATTTTAAGCAGAAACATTCATAAAACAAAGTTATATGTTAACTGATTGACAAGACTCTTAGAAACCTAACCTTTTTTATAGAATGATTTGAGTTCCTTTGGGTATATTTCCAGTATGGAGATTGCTGGGTCATTTGGAAGTTTAATTTCTACTTCTTTAAAAACGAGAGGCTCTTAGAAACCTAACTTTTTTACAGAATGATTTGAGTTCCTCCGGGTATATTCCCAGTACAGGGATTGCTGGGTCATATGGAAGGTCAATTACTAGTTCTTTAAGAAATTGTCACACTGTTTTCCATAGAAGTTGAACTAGTCTGCATTCCCACCAACAGTGTAGAAACATTTCCTTTTATCTGCATCCTTGCCAGCATCCGTTGTTTTTTGTTTTATTAAAGATGGTCATTCTTACTAGTGTAAGGTGGAATCTCAATGTAGTTTTGATTTGTATTTCTCTGATGATTAGTGAGTCTGAGCACTTTTTTATGTGTTTGTTGGCTGCTTGTATATCTTCTTTTGAGAAGTATCTCTTCATGTGTTTTGCCCATTTGTTCATGGGCCTGTTTGTTGTTTTCCTTTTGGCACATTTGAGCTCCTTATAGATTCTGGATGTAGACCTTTGTCAGATATACAATTGGCTAATATATTTTCCCCTTCTGTGGGCTCTCTCCCTGCTCTCTTGATGGTTTATTTTTCTTTGCATAAGCTTGTCTGTTTAATGAGGTCTCGCCTGTCTATCTTTTCTCTTATGGCATGGACATCTGGGGTTCTGATCAGGAATTGGCTGCCTACTACCATTTTGAAACATAAGGATGTCTCCTGTGTTTTCTAAGATTCTTGCAGTTTGAGGTTTTACGTTTAGGTCTTTGATCCATTTAGAGGTTTTGTTTTCTTTTGTTTTGTTTTGTTTGAGTTGGAGTCTCATTCTGTCACCCGACTGTAGTGCAGTGGCCGCTTCCAGCCACTGCAGCCTCGACCTGCTGGGCTCCAGCAATCCTTCTGCCTCAGTCTTCCAGTAGCTGGAAATACAGGGATGAGCTGCCACGCCCGGCTAATTTTTTGATTTACTGTAGAGATGAGGTCTCACCAAGTTGCCCAGGTGGGTCTCGAACCCGCGGGCTCAGGCAGTCCACTCACCTCAGCCTCCCAAAGCGCGGGATTACAGGCTGAGCCACTGAGCCCGGCTTAGAGTTGATTTTTGTATATGGTGATAGGTAGGGGTCCTGTTTCAATCTTCATGTGGTCAGCCAGTTTTCCCCATACCTGCACATACATGTTTAGTGCAGCATTATTCACAATGGAATAATGGAATCAGTCATGCTGCCCATTGAAACTAGACTGGATTAAAAGTGGTATATATGCATGATAGACTATTACTCAGTCATAAAAAAGGACAAACATATGAGCTTCACAGCTCCTTGGATGGATTTAGAGTATATAATACTCATTAATCTATCACAGAAACAAAGAACTGAGTATCACATATCCTCACTCATTAGCAGAATCTGAAACTTTACCACAATACTATAAGAAAGAAGCCGGGCTTGGTGGCTCAGCCTGTAATCCCGCACCTTTGGGAGGCTGAGGTGAGTGGATTGCCTGAGCCTGCAGGTTCGAGACCCACCTGGACAGCGAGACCTCATCTCTACATTAAATCAAAAAATCAGTCAGGCATGGTAGCGCATGCCTGTAATTCCGGCTACGTGGAAGGCTGAGGCAGAAGGATTGCTGGAGCCCAGCAGGTCGAGGCTGCGGTGGCTGGGAGCGGCCACTGCACTCCATTCTGGGTAACAGAGTGAGACTCCAACTCACAAAAAAAAGAAAAAAAAGGAATTGGCAGTAGTGGGATACTACTGGAAGGGGAAGACACATTATCAATAAGGATACCTGATCTCAAACCAAGCAAAGTGGGGACCAGAGGGAGACCCAGACTTTATGTGTATGACAATCACTTGTATACCTAATCCTGACTTGTACCCTACATCTTTAAAATAAAATTTTAAAAAAACCTAACCTTGTATTTCACTAGGAACAATAGTTTAGTGTTTGCTAGTTCAGTGTTTGCAGTGACTTTGTCAAACATAAATACCATGAATAATGAGAAGTTTCTGTACTTTGGTGGGAGTTATGAAAATGCAAGGTTGGTGAACATCTGACAAACCTATATATAATGATACTTTGGACACCCAATTCTAGGCAAGAATTTTTTTCTTATTGAAGTCAAAGGAAAGCAACAAAACCAAAAGTATCTTGAAGACAGAGGAAAACATGAAACAGGAATTTGTCTCTAGGGAAACCAAAGGAAAAGAAAAATAGAAGCTGAAGCATCTATATCTATAAATAACTTTGGAAACTAATCCAAAATTTTCCACTTAAGCAAAGTTAATAAGAAATCTTCAAAAGGGCATTCTACTCCCACAGGATTCATTGTTATCTTATCCTGCATGGTTTAAGATAGTAAAGTAGAAATATTTCCTAATGCATAAAAATAAATTTATTTTTATTGGAGTAATTATTTTTATACTGATTTCATAAATAACAACTCACCCTTTCTACATATGTAGTTAAAACTCATTCAATGCCTAATATTGAATACAGGTTGTATACACTAAGTTCTCTACAAATATCTGTTGGACTTATGAATTCATGAAAAAATGAATTTTAAGCAATTGGAATTAAGAGATGGGGACAGATACATATAGCCATCGAGAGGCTATTTTTAAACTTACCATAGAATTTATCTCATGAAGTAGCTCATCAGAAGGGTCACTTAAAGGAAGTGATCTGCTATGTAAAAAGAACGTGGTCAAAGTTGTGATAATTAGTTAAAATATCCCTAATTGTCTGTATATGAGTTATAAATATTTGATGAGAAACATTCAAGTTCAAAGCAATATCACATAGGTGCTATACTTGGATCCTCCTTAAACTAAGTCAAAAACAAAATCAAATGGGTTTAGAAAAGTACAACCATCTCTAGAAAGCATCGTTTTAGACTTCGTTGTCTCAATATTTTCATCTCTTTAAAATGACAAACAACTTAGTAAATGTTTAAATCATATTGGAATACATTATCTTTAAAAAACCTCTATTGGGCAAGCTTCCGGATCCCCTCCCACTGTGGGAGCTTCTCTGTCCTCTCAATAAAGCCTCCTTAAAAAAAAAGCCTCTATTTATGAAGAAATTAACAGCCTTTTAAATATACCAATCATGAGTTTCAAAGGGAGGGAAGGGATTGGGGGCATATTAAAATGGGTGTGAACTAGAAGTGGAATGTATTTGTAAACTGAGAGAAGTAGTTAATTAGATAGTCTCTGTTATTGAGAAGAGATAGTAAAACAATGTGTACTTATTCTAGATCAGAGGTAGGCTAAATCTCGCCCTTGGACCAAGCCCAGCATATATCCTGTAGTTGTATTTAAAGCTTTATTGAAAATCAGCCGTGCTTATTCATTTATGCATTGTTGCTACAGACTGCACAGCCACAAAACCCAAAACACTTATTATCTGAACCTTGACAGAAAAGTTTGCCAACTCCTGTTCCAGGCTAATATTTCCTACCCTGAGTTAGTAAGGTTCAATATACTCCCTCTTGTTTACCTCTTCTTTGCAGATGTTTTCAATATTTTCTAAATATTGAGTAAAACTCATAATGTAAAATATCAAATTTGATTTCCATTGAGCGGCTTCCTTACGTTTTTTACTAAATAGATATAAAATTACTGTACATTCTGTTTTTGCTTTATACATTTGTCCCACAATAAGCTGTATTGTTATATTAAACCAAATATTTCTGATACTAACCACAGAAAATTAGATTGAAAAAACAGAATACTGTATAATATAAATAACATGTAACACAATTATATGATTTGAGTCCCTTTGTTTTTCTATTTTCACTTCTCTCTGCAGATCTAAGAGCTGATAGTGAAAAGGTAAAAATAACAGTGTAAATGTCTGTGTCTGATCTAAGCTTCTTGTCCACTTTGTAATCAATTTTGCTAAGGATTTTAAAATTTCTTATCTTTCATAGAATATATTATTTTTACAAAATAATATTTTATTTTATTCAAATTGATTTGAAAGTATGGTTGTTCTCATTTTTCAGGGGAATTATTTTCTTTGAACTTTAAAAGATTATTATACTAAATATCAGGTCTCAGTGCATTAAATTGTACTGCCCTTATCTGAGGAAATATAATATCCTTCATAGAAATAAATCAAACTTTTGGAGAAATTAAAGTTAAATTATTTAAAATAAGTGGAGAAATAAAACAAAACTCTAAATCAATATTTATCATTACATTTTGCCAAATATTTTATAATAACACAATAAAAAATAATATAATGTGCATAACTACAGCACAAACCACATAGTATTTGGGTTATTATAGAGTTGGACAAGTTCTAAACTAATCATAGATAACCTTATTTTGTTTTGGATGTGAATTCAAGAACCTAGAGTTTTGTTGGGCAAAAAATACACTATTTTATATTTGATTGTCTTATGCTGTCTTCTTACAGTGAAATAAACAGTATGTTTGGTTATGGTGGCTCAGGCCTGTAATTCTAGCACTTTAAGAGGCCAAAGCAGTAGGACTGCTTGAGCCCAGGCATTCAAGACCAACCTGGGCAACATAATGAGACCTTGCCTTGATTTAAAAAAAAAAAACTAACTGGGCATGATAGTACAAACCTACATTCCTAGATACTCAGGAGGCTGAAGTGGAAGAATTGCCTGAATGAAGAAAGTTGAGGTTGTGGTGAGTCATGATCATGCCACCACACTCAAGCTGGGTGATAGACTGAGACCCTGAGTTAAAGAGAGAGAGAGAATGCAAATTGGTGTAGTATTTTCCCACATGTTTAGATCATCTAAAGCTATGCAATTGGGTATTCAATGGAACTTTTGTTGTCTTATAATTGCTGCTAGAGACTCAATAAAAAAATAATGGTAATAAGCTTCACATTCTGAAGAGGAGCTTTTAGACACATCATCTTAGAACTTATTAAAATTCCCCTTCCCTCAGTCTTATTACTCCTTCCAGCTTAAATAAGATCAAGGCTTAAATTCATTGAAAAAACAGTTCATCTGATGTTGAGTTATATATTTATTAAGAAATACAGGTTCAACATTCGTAAAACCATAAATGTAATTAAATACATCAACAGATGTCAAAACAAAAACCACGTGATCATATCATTAGATGCAGAAAAAGCTTCTGATAAAATCCAGCACCCCTTCTTGATAAAAACACTTGAACATCTAGGCATACAGGGAACATACCTCAAAATAGTAAAAGCCATCTACGAGAAACCCACAGCCAGCATACTCCTAAATGGACAAAAATTGGAACCAATTCCCCTGAAAACTGGAACTAGACAAGGTTGCCCACTCTCACCCCTCCTGTTCAACATAGCATTGGAATTCCTGGCTAGAGCAATCAGAGAAGAGGAGGCAATCAGGGGTATCCAAATAGGAAAAGAGGAAGTCAAGTTATCTCTCTTTGCAGATGATATGATTGTATACCTTGAAAACCCAAGAGAATCTGTCAAAAGCCTCCTTACACTGATAAAGGCCTTTAGCAAAGTCTCAGGATACAAAATAAATGTACAAAAGACAATCGCATTTCTCTACACCAATAATAAACAAACAGAAACCCAAATAAAAAACACAATTCCATTCACAATAGCCGCAAAAAAAATGAAATACCTTGGCATCTTCCTAACCAGAGATGTGAAAGACCTTTACAAGGAAAACTACAAAACACTGCTCAAAGAAATCAAAGTTGACACAAACAAGTGGAAAAATATCCCATGCTCATGGATTGGAAGAATCAACATTGTGAAGATGTCCATCTTACCTAAGGCAATCTACAAAATTCAATGCAATACCCATCAAATTACCAGCAACATTCTTCTCAGACCTGGAAAAAACAACACAGGAATTCATATGGAAACACAAACGTCCAAGAATATCCAAAACAATCCTCAGTAAAAAAAACAAAGCAGGTGGTATCACATTACCAGACTTCAAACTTTACTATAAAGCTACAATTATCAAAACAGCTTGGTATTGGTACAGGAACAGGCATATAGATCAATGGAATAGAATTGAGATTCCAGAAGCAAAACCTCAATTTCTCAACCAACTCATCTTTGACAAAGGCCCCACCACCTACCACTGGGGAGAGGAGAACCTATTCAGTAAATGGTGCTGGGAAAACTGACTGACCACATGCAGAAGATTGAAACAGGACCCTTATCTATCCCCATGCACAAAGATTAACTCCAAATGGATCAGAGACCTAAATGTAAAACCTCAAACCTTAAGAACCTTAGAAAAGGAAGGAAATACCCTCATGGAAATCGGAACTGGCATCCAATTCCTGAACAAAACCCGAAACCCACAGGTCATAAGAGAGAAGATAGACAAGTGGGACCTTATTAAACTGACAAGCTTCTGCAAAGCCAAAGAAACCATCAAGAGAGCAGGGAGACAGCCTACAGACTGGGAAAAAGTATTTGCCAATTCCAGGTCTGACAAAGGCTTAACATCCTGGATCTACAAGGAACTAAAATATGCTGAATAGAAAAAAACAAACAACCCCATTATAAAATGGGCAAAAGATATGAACAGACACTTCACGAAAGAAGACATCTGAGCAGCCAACAAACACATGAAGAAATGTTCAACCTCATTAATCATCAGGGAGATGCAAATCAAAACCACACTGAGATACCACCTAACTCCAGTCAGAATGGCAATTATCAACAACTGAAAAAATAACAGCTGCTGGAGAGGGTGTGGTGAAAAGGGAACACTTCTACACTGTTGGTGGGAGTATAAACTAGTGCAACCTCTGTGGAAAGCAGTGTGGCGATTCCTAAAAGCTCTAAAAATCGACCTTCCATATTACCCCACAATTCCCCTACTGGGAATATACCCTGAAGAACTCAAATCACTCTATAAAAAAGATACCTGCACACGTATGTTTATCGCAGCATTGTTCACAATAGCAAGAACGTGGAAACAACCATGCTGCCCATCAAAAGAGGACTGGATTAAAGAAATGTGGTACATATACATGATGGAATACTATGCAGCCATAAAAAAGAACAAAATCATGAATTTCAAGCAACCTGGATGGAACTAGAGTCTATAATACTGAGTGACCTCTCACAGAAACAAAGATCCGAGTATCACATGTTCTTACTCATATAATGGACCTTGAACATCCAATATAATACTATAAGAAAATGACTGACGGTACTGGGAAACTATGGGGATGGGGGAGGGAGATGGGATTAACAGTAGTAAATATCTTTCTCGGGACGGGGAAACACCTCTTATCAACAGGGTGCCTGAATGAAATGGAATTGTATACCTAACCCTTAACTGTACCCCACAAAACCACAATTAAAAATATTTTTTTTAAAAAAAGAAATACAGTGCCATTCTCTGCCCTAAAAAAATGTGGGCCCCAAGAGTCATGCATAGAGGTTGAGGAGCTTATTGAAGGCAAAGTTCATATAAAATTCTCCAGATGGGTGATTGTTGAATTCAAGAAAACTATGCCAGGATACTGGAGCAGACTTAGGTGGGAGAATTTGAAGAAGAGATTGGCATATATTCCCTTGAAGTTTGAAGACATATGTGAATGTAAAGAATAAGAGATTCTTCTAGAGATAACTAAAATTAGATTCCAGATTAAACAGCCTGAGACAGTGAAATGACAAGACAGAGAATCATTGGGAATGTCATGCATGTCCAGTTTTTAATGTGGTAAGAAATAGCGTTAACAGACAGCAAGATGTCCAGTTAAATGTAAGTTTCAGATAGACAAAGAATAAGTTTTAATGTAATCATGTCCTAAATATTGTATGGGGCATACTTATTTCCATATTTGACTCATTGTTTATCTGAAATTCAAATTTAATTGGATCACCTTTATTTTTATTTTCTAAATCTCATAGCCCTGGTAATGCTGCATGAGTGAATTAGTTAAGGTGCTGCTAGCTACCATGATAAACCAAGTCAAAATGTGAGTGGCTCAGGTATGATGAAAATGTATTACTTGTTCATTTAAATTACAAAGGAGTAAGCAGCTGTAGCTTAATTGGATTTGGATTTACCTCATCTTGTGTTTCCATCATTTTTAAATGTGCCTTTGAATCTGGGTTTAAAGAAGGCAGCTGTGAAAAGAATATGGAAGATTGTACGTAGGAAGTTTTGGTGGGCCAGGCCTCGAAATGGCACTGCAGGTAAGCCCAATATGCAGCAGAAAAAATTAGGAGACACACTCAATTGGATATAAGAATAAATTAATTTGATTTGAATCAATCAGTGAATGAAAGTGTCCAGAAACTGCCATGTCTACTCAGATATACTCCAGGTTCAGGGAAAGGAAAATCCAAAAGTGAGACTGAAGACAATGGTTGATGAAAAGTTAATATCCTGTGTAGATTTTTTTCCTGTGTAAATTTTATATCTATCTTACATATTTCTTACATATTTCTTAACCTGGTGCAAACAGGGAAGTTATCAAGTAGGCTCTTCTAAATTCCGGATGTTTCAAGTCTCAAATAATACCTATTAGTAATCAACAAGTGTTTCCTTGGAAGCAAACTTTTTTTTAAATCCTACTGAATTTGAAACAGCCATGTGTCTTATATATAATTGAATTCCAGCCAGAAACAGCTAAAGTACAGGACCAGACGGAAGTTATGCTTCATGTATTCTGGTATAGATTGATCTCAGGAGCCAAGAGCTATCATTTGAGACTTGATTGCAAGGAGAGGATGGGATGGAGAAGAAGAAAAAAAAGGAAGTGAAGTTGTGAAAATTGGCAGTGAAGATTGCTACAAATCAAAATTGCTAATAAAAGGCTGTAGTCGTTCTTCTGAGGTCATTAGTTTACAGCATATAAAGTTCCTCTGGGTTGTGCCTAAAATGTTTTAAATCTCTTACTAGGGTTATTAAAACTTAACAGAAAGAGCTTATATATTTTTTAAATATCATAAACACTTTTCTGAACACCATTTGGATGTATGCGAAAATACCATGACACAAAGATAGTATTTTTGTTGTTTTTAATTGTAACTTACCACACAAATAATTTCCAAGATTTCTAAGTGTCTAGACAGGAAACAATACTGAAAAAAAAAAAAACCCACAAAAATTAGGCAAGCATATGTTCAGGATTTACATGTAATTTATCACTATGTGGAAAGAGCTTTCATTTACTTCTGTGTAAAGTAGGTGTTCAACAAATCTCTTATATATCGACATAAACATTATCAATTCTCACTCAAAAATGAGTGTGCTGTTGGCACTACAATTAGCAGAAAAAATACATATTGGAAAGAATGTAGATCAGATTTTAAATTAATGTATTCTTAGTGTTATAATAATTAATTTATTAAAAAGTAAATGGAGCCATATTTCACAGCTACAATTTTTATTGTAACTCTCACAATGTCTCTTTAAAATGTATCTATTTAATAAGTTGGTTACAAGATACTTTTTAAAAAGTACAAAGCAGGTGGTCAATGATTCTATCAAATAAGAAAAGTCATCATATTCTACTTACTAAAGTAACTTGAGTAGTTAGTATACACATGAAAAATGCATACACTTTGTCAATTGGGAATTGTATTTGTAAATTGTATTGTCTTTAGGAAGCCAGAATGACCAAAAAATAGACTGATTTCTCCTAAGCTTCTGCTTCCTTTAGTGCCAGGTTCATTCACATCATTCAACATTAGGCTGAATGCTAAACAGAGGCAAAAATGCAATTATAAGCATGGTTAAAAGCAAGGGTTTTAGAGACAAGTTGCCTAGGTTCAAATCTTGGTTCTCCCAAATGCTAGTTATGTGATTCTTAACAAGTCATTTAAGCTTTCTGCACCACATTTCCTCACTGATGAGATGAGAACAATAATAATACTACCACTGTGGGGCTGTTATAAGTATTCAGTGAGTTAAGGTATGTAAAAACACCTAGAGGAGTTTAGGGTATTGTAAATACTATGAACCTTTTTTTAGTGCTTGCCATGTTTGGGACTTAACATAACTTTGTTTATTTTTCTGTACTGTTTATTGAATTTTTTGCCATTTTAACCATTTTTAAGTATTTTATTTAGTGGCATTGCATGCTTTGCATGTATCACAATGTCATGTAACCACTAGCACTACCTAATTCAAAATTTTTCATCATCTCCAACAAAAATTATAAACATTAAATAATAACTTCTGATTCTTCCCTTCTTCCATTCTCTGGTAAATTTTGATCTACTTTCTTTTTTATGAACTTGCCTATTCTAAATAGTTTATGCAAATAGAATTATAAAATTTTGTTATTTTATGTATAATGTATTTTGCTTAACATAATGTTTTTTTTTTGTTTTTGTTTTTTTTTGAGTTGGAGTCTCACTCTGTCGCCCAGACTGGAGTGCAGTGGCCGCTCCCGGCCACCGCAGCCTCAGCCTGCTGGGCTCCGGCGATCCTTCCGCCTCAGCCTTCCAAGTAGCCGGAATTACAGGCATGCGCCACCACGCCCGGCTGATTTTTTTTTTATTTATTGTAGAGATGAGGTCTCGCTGCCCAGGCGGGTCTCGAACCCGCGGGCTCAGGCAATCCACTCACCTCAGCCTCCCAAAGGCGCGGGATTACAGGCTGAGCCACCGAGCCCGGCTTAACATAATGTTTTTAAGGTCCATCCATGTTGTAGCATCTGTCACACTTCATGCCTTTTTAAGGTTTGAATCATTGTTCATCCATTTATTCCATGATGATCATTTGGCTTGTATCCACATGTGGCTATTGTAAATAATGCTGTAATAAACATTGGCATATAAATATGTTTGGGTTCTTGCTTTCAATTTTAGGGGAATGAATCAAGAAGTAACATGACTGGGTCAAATGGCAATTCCATATTTAGGTTTCTGAGGAGCAGTCAGTCAGTTTCCCCATTTACCTTCTCACTAGAAATGTATGAGGGCTCTAATTTATCCCACATCCTCATTAACACTTGTTATTTTTCCTTCTTAAATTTTCCCATAGCCATCCTAATACATGTGAAGTGCTATATCATTGTCATTTTAATTCACATTTTACAGGTAACTAATAATGCTGTTATGGTTTGAATGTATGTATCTCTCCAAAAGTCATATGCTTGAAATCAAATTCCAAGGTGATGGTATTAAGAAGTGGGGCTTGGGGAGTGATTGAGCCATGAGGACTTCATCCTCCAGAACAGAAATAACTCTTGTAAAAAAATCAGAGAGCTGCTTGGTTCTTCTATTCTTTCACCTTGTGAGAACACAGTGACAAGGGTGCATCTTTGAAGCAGAAAATGTGGCTGGTGCCATGCTCATGGACTTCCCAGGTTCCAGAACTATGAGAAAGAAATTTCTGTTGTATATAAGTCACCCAGTCTCAAATATTTTATTATAGCTGCACAAGTAGACAAAGACAGATATTGAACTTCATTTTGTGCTTATGTAGACCATTTATATATCTTCTTTGGAGAAATGTCTATTCAAATTATTTGGATTTTATTGAAACTGTAGAGTTTTTTACATATACTGGATATCAAACACCAGATATATGATTTGCAAATAGTTTCTCCCATTATCTAGGTTGCCTTTTAATATATTTAGTAACATTTTAATGTATAAAAAATTTTAATTTAGTAAAGTTTAATGTATCTATTTTTGTCTTTTGTTGCTTGTGTTTTGGGTATCATAACTGAAAATCCATTGCCAAATCCAGCATTATGAAGATTTAGCCCTATGTATTCTTCTAAGAGCTTTATTATTTTAGAACTTATGATCACATTTTCATTTATTTTTACTTAATTTTTGCTTATAGTATGAGGCAGTCATCCAACTAAGTTATTTTGCATGTGGAAATTCCACTGTCCCATCACCAGTTGTTGAAGAAACTGTTCTTTTCCCATTGAGTGGGTTTGACACCTTTGTCAAAAATCTATTAGTCATGCTAGTATGCATTTTAGATTTTTATTCTTGTTCCACTATATATCTGTCCATCTCTCTGAACTAGAGTGCTTGGTTACTGTAGCTTTATAGTAAGTTTAGAAAGTGAGAAGTATGAGCTCTCTGTCTTTGTTCTCTTTCAAGATTGCTTTGTTTATTTGGGACCCTTTGTAATGCCAAATAAATCAGAAGATTGACTTTCCCATTTCTTCAAAACAGATTATTGGACTTTTATTAGGTAATGCATTGAATGGGTAGATTACTTTGGGTAATACTACCATGCTGCCCAAGGACATGAAATATCATTATATTTATTTGTCTTTTACAATTTCTTTCAGCATTATTTTGTGCTTTTCAGAGTACACTCTTTTATCTCCCTGTTTAAATTTATTTCCAGGTATTTTCATTTTTAGATGCTATTGTAAATGGACTTGCTTTTTAAATTTCCTTTTTGAATCAGTCATTGCAGGTGAAAAGGAACACAACTAATTTGTTTGTTGATCTTAGGTCCTGCAATTTTGCTGAATTTTTTTTCTAGCTCTCGTAGCGTTATTGTGGTTAGTTAAATAATTATCTTATTTTTTCTCTACAATCTCTTCTTCCCACAATGACAAGTTTAAAAGCAAGAATTTTTAATCTGGGTCCATATATAAAATTCAAGGCAGTCTAGGGACCACCTAAAATAACATGACAAACCTGCCATGTATATAAAATTTCTGAAGAGAAGGTTAATTACTTTCATGGGAACATAGATGGCTGTAAAAACATCATTCCTTTCCACCTCCCCCGACTAAGAAGTTGAATTTTATGTTTTAAAATAAAAGTAAAACTAATATTGTCAGAATTTTTAATGTATCTTGTTAAACATATTGCAGATTAACTGGGAGATGTATGATTATAATGGAAGTCCATAAAAACGTATCTGTATCTTTTCATTTCTCTTGACTTAGAGGGGAACATAACACATTATATCTGACACTAAGGTTGTCTTTACAACTAAACTATCATCAGTTGCATAATAGTTTATTAAATATGCATATTCCTTTCATTACCATTATTTTTTGTGTAGATACAACAGTGATTCTTAAAGTGTGATCCTTGAACCGCAAGAGCAGCAACCACTAGACACTGATCAGCAATGCAAATTTTGTGGCTCCAGCCCAGACCTACTAAACCTGAAACTCTGGGAGGAAGACAAGCAATCTATGTTTTAGCATGATGAGTCTGATATAGACTAAAGTTTGAAACCCAGTAGTAAATATAAATATTAAAATGATCTCGACCATAGTGGAATGACTTCTCGACTTACCTGTCTCAATTCTGTAAAGCCAGCAAATCATGAGAGTGACTGATTATATTTAGTGTTCAACAAGTGTTTATTCTGAATAAGTAATGATTACCCAATCAAACATTGACCTAGATTCCAGGAAATGGGAGGAGAAGATAAAGCATCTACACTCAGGAAGCAAATAACTGGTACAAAAGACTTTTGAATCAGGGATAAACTACGGGCTTCAACAGAGCCACCCCCAATACAGTGCCATTAAAACTTGAAGTTAAAACTTTAAGTATATCACTTAGCTGCCTGGCAGAATCAGGCAGGGATTGTGGAGAGTTTCTACGAGGAAGAGACCTTGTACTGACTGATAAAAGAGAAAAAGAAATTTCCCAAAAGGAGAAGAGAGTGAAGGGTATTTCTTGCAGGGGGGAAATGTACATGGCAAATGATACAGCAAAGCTTATTTAAGAATTTGGAAAATAATAAGATTTTTACTTTTGATGGAGGTATAGTGCACATATAAGCTGACTGTGTGTGGTCAAACATTAAATTTGAGAGATAAGACCCAGATCATGAAGATCCTTGACTATCATGCTTACGAGGGTGATATTGATCCAGTAGGCAATATGGATTTTATAACCATTTTATTAGCAAAAAGTAAAACAAAGATCTATGCATTTTGGAATAACGGTATGATAGGGAAAGCAGTCTGAGAGAAAGAAATGTGTTAGATGTGCATTATATAGTCATTGCAGTAACTTTCTAGGACATCTAAAGTGGAACAATACATTAACACACGTCAATAGGAATTTGTCTGCAGCACTAATAGCTTAAGACATCGATTTTCTATTATCTACAACATGTCATTGATGTCTTCATGGTCTTGAAAGGTGAAACTCTTTTAGATCATTCTCCTTAAAAATCTCAGTAAAAATATGTAGTGATTATATTTAAAAGGATTTGCTTTGTTTCTAGACAAGTGAAACAAAGTGTCTGCACAGATGAATTTTAATTTTCTTCCAAATATTTCACTCCAAGCTGCATTTGAAATATATACTTACAAACATTTAATAATCATTTTATAGATATAATTATTATATAGTTATATAATAGAATAATATACATATGATAATATAGAATGCATTCTATATAGTAATGTCATATTAAATGCAATATCATATGATGATATATTATAATAATATAAGTATGTCATATATTGTCATCAGTTTAGGATAGAAGAAAATGAATCAGTTCAAAACGGCAATGCATAGCTTTAATAGCATGAAATTTTCAAGATGAACACAACTTTTTCTTTGTTCTTACTAAGCCAATTGATTATTTTCAAGTTTTATTAAGTTTTTTCAAGATGATTATTTTCAAAGTTGGGTCTATATCTTATTTTTTCATAGAAAAAAATTTGCACAAGTAGAAAATAATGATCCTGGAGTAACAATCGCAAGATAGCAGAAAAGGAATTCTTAGACTTTCCTCCCCTCAATGGACATATCAATCTAACAGCAGCACATGGATTAATCCACTTTGTGAGAAACTCAGAAACTAGTTAAGAAACTTTTGCACACCAAATAAGTGTGAAACTTGCAACATTGGAACAGTAAAAAATAGCAAAGACAAGCTCTTGCCAAAATTCCCACAACTGGCACAGTACTACACAATCAGAATGGAACCCTCTCCCCCCAACTCCCTACTTTTCCCTTAAAAGCAACAGAGTTGGATTGCACATGTGTTACTTCAAGATTTTTTGATACTACCCAAGAGTCTTTATTTTATCTTACTTGTTTGGGAGATTTGATAGGGATTAACATAAAATAGTTCTCCAGGAGCTACAGAGAATAGAACAGTGGTTTGAACTATCACGTGAGTACTCATCACAGCTCTTCTGCTCATTTAGTGCAGAGCACATGTGTGATAAACCCCACCTCTCAACTTCTCCCCAGGAAGAAATCGAGTCAGACTGTGTATCCAGAGGTCCAACTTCTCTGGGTGCTACACAAAGGATTGACTTCTATCTTGCATATCTCAGAGTGCTAACAGGACCTAGACTACTCTACATGCCTGAGGGGCTTAAGAACAAAAGAAGTGATTTAGACTAACCTAAAGATTTGAGAGGTCCATAAAACCTCAGTGCAAGTTTATTGATGAAGTTTTTCTTCTATAACAAGGCTCATGTGTGAAGACCTGGAGAAGGGTTTCCTGTATATGTGTGTGTGTGTGTGTGTGTGTGTGTATATGTGTATATATATATTATGTATATATATGATGCATATATAGTAATTTAAAGAATCAAGAAAAATGGGGAAAAACCACATAAATATAATCCAAAACACAGAAAAAAGATAAAATTTAAGAAACCAACTTTAATGAAGTGGGGATACATAAATTACATGACTGATGATTCAAAATAACAATTGTAAAATTGCTCAACAAGCTCAGGAAAACAATGAATGAACAAAGGAAGAATTTCAAGAAAGATTTTTTTTAAATCCTAAGAAGAAACAAACACAAGTTTGGGAGCTGAAAAACTCAATAATTGAATTGCAAAATTCCATAAAGGGATTCTATAGCAATCTATATTGACTCTATATTGACTCAGGCAGAAAAGAGAATCAGTGAACACAAAGACAGGTCACTGACAATTACCTAGTCAAAGAAACAACAACAAAAACAGAATAAACAAAAGTGAAGCTAGCTTAAGGTATTTTGGGGACACCCTCAAATGGATCAATACACGTTATGTATATTCAATAAAAAGAATATAGAGCTAACAAAACACATTTTATTCAAATAAATAATGTCTAAAAACTCTCTAAACATGGGAAACAAAATGAACATGCGACTCTGGCTAGCTCAAAAGATCTCAAATATGATAAATCCAAATAAATCTACACCAAGACAAATTATAATCAAATTGTCAGTAAAAGAAAGAAAATATTTTGAAAGCAGCAAAAGGAAAGTGACTTTCCTCATATAAGGGACTGTTCACAAGACTATCAGCAGATTTTTTTTAGTAAAACGTTGCAAATCAGAAGGGAACTGGATGATATATTCAAAGTGCTAAAAAGAAAAACTGCCTACCAAAATTACTCTACTTGGCAAAATGTCCTTCATAATGAAGGATAAACAAAGATTTTCCCAGACAAACAGAAGTTGAGTTAGTACATAACCACTAGACTCACCTTATAAGAAATGTTAAAAGAAACTCCCAATTGACATGTGAGGACACCAAACATCATCATGATCGTGTACAAAAGCATAAAACTCATTGGCAAAATACATATACTGACAAATACAGAATAGTGTATTATACTATTCTGGTGGTGGTGGATGAATCACATTTATATTAGTTATCTTAACCTATGTGTGTTGCTGTAACCATATAACCAGATTGAGAATTTATAAGCAACAGAAACTTATGTCTCATAGTTCTGGTAGCTAGGAAATCCAAGAACAAGTCACCAGTAGATTTGGTTGCTAATGAAGGCTGGCTCTCTACTTTAAGATGGAGCCTTTTGCTGTATTCTCACATAGTTAAAAAGGCAAAAGGGGGAAAGATGCTGTATCCTCACATGACAAAAAAGACAAAAGGACAAAAGAGACAGGTTGGTCTGTTCAACCTTTCTCTTTTTTTTTAGTTTATTTTAAAATTGTGGAGTACAGTTGAAGGTTGGGTATATGAATATTCACTGTGAAGGTACCCATGTTGATGAGGTGTGCCCCCCCCAGGCAGATATCGACTACCGTTAGTCCCAACTCCCTGCCCCCACCCCCTGTAGTTTCCCACCACTGTCACTCTTTTCTAAGAGCAGCAATTCCAACCACCAGAGTGCAACACACATGACCTATTCACTATCCAAGTGACCCTGACTCCTAATACTATCATATTGGGCATTAGATCCAAAATATGAATTTGGGAAGGACACATGCATTCAGACCATAGCACTAGCATAAAAGTTAAAAGATAAATTATTAAAAATAACTATAACTAAAAGTATGATAATGGATACACAATATAAATAGATATAACTGTGGCATCAATAACAGAGTGGGTAGAATTAAATGCAGAGCTTTTGTGTGCCATTGATGTTAAGTTGTTATCAGTTTTAAACAGACTGCTATAAAAGATATTGTATGTAAGCCCCATGATAAACACAAAGAAAATACCTATAAAAGTTCCACAAAATAATAAGAAAGAAATAAAAGCATTTGTGCCTTCACACAAATGAATGCTGTGAGAGAGAAGAGCAGGGACAAAGAATTATAATAGAGTACAGTTAACAAATTGGCTATAATAAATAGCTTATCACTAATTACTTGATATCTAAATAAATAAATTCCCCAATCAAAAGACATACAGTGACCTAATGGATTAAAGACAAACAAAAACAAGATGCAAGTATATTTTATCTATAAGAAACTTACTTTAGGTTTAAGGCCAACCTTAGACTGAAAGTGAAGGAATGTGAAAGTTATTATCTGCAAAAGGTAACTGCAAGACAACAAGAATAGATGTCCTTACACCAGGCAAAATTGACTTTAAGTAAAAAACTCTCCAGAGACAAAGAATATTAAATAGCAATAAAAGAGTCAGTATGTCAGAAAGACATAGCAATTATAAATATGTATGCAACCAAACCAGAGCACCTAAATATACAAAGCAAACACTGACAGCACTGAAGGGAGAAACAAAAAGCAATAAAGATTAGGCAGGCGACTTCAATATCTTAATTTTAATAAAGGATAGAACAACCAGACAGACATCAACAAAAAATATTAAAATTTGACAGCACCATAGACAACATGAACCTAACAAATATAAACAGAATACTCAATCAAATGGCAACAGACTATACATAATTTTCAAGTACACACAGAGCATTCTTCAGGATTAATCATATCTTTGGTCACAAACATCTTTTAACAAATTTAAGAAAATTGAAATCATACCAAATACCTTATTTGACCACAATGAAATGAAACTAGAAGTCAATAGCAGAAAGAAAATTGGAAAATTCATAAGTATGTGAAAATTAAACAACATATTTTTGAACAACCAATGGGTCAAGAAGAAATTAAAAGGAAAACTAGAAAATATCTTGAGATAAACAAAAATGAAAATTCAGCATACTAAAACTTACAGGATGCAGCAAGAACAATACTGTGACTGGAATTTATAGAATAAATGACTGTATTAAAAAAAGAAGAAAGATACCAAATAAACAATATAAGTTTACATCACAAGGGACTTTGAAAAAATAACAGAAGGAGGGAAGTAATAAAAGCTAGAGCCAAAATAAACTAGAGAATAGAAAAATAGAAAAAAAATGAAGTTGGTTTTTTGAAAAGATCAACAAGATGAGAAATCAAATTAAATGAGAAATAAAAAGAGAAAACTAGAATCAATAAAATCTGAAAGAAAAAGACATTATAAATGATGCCACAAAAATATAAAGAAGCATAAAATACTACTATCATTAAGTATATGTAAACAAACTGAATAACTTAGGATAAACAAGTACATTTCTAGAAACATACAACCTATCTAGTCTGTACCATGAAGTAGAAAGTCTCTACATTCCTATAACTAGTAAGAATTTAACCAATAATCAAAAACCTTTCAAAAGAGGAAAAGGATAGATCGTTTCACTCATGAATTCTACCAAGCATTTAAAGAAAAATTAATGCCAATACTTCTGAAGTTCTTTCAAAATATGGAAGACAAAGGAACATAGTGAAACGAATTTTATGGGGCCAACATTGAGCAAAACCTGACAACGATACCCTAAAAAGAGAAAACTATAGGCCAGTACCTGCTGATTTTAGATGAAAAGATCCTCAACAAAATACTAGCAAACCCAATTCAATAGCATGAATCATGCACTACAGCAAGGTGGAAATTATCCCTGGGGTACAAGGATAGCATGCATACACTAATCAATTAACATTATATACCATAATTATTGAAGGAAGGATAAAAAATTATTTGATCATGCAAATAAATGCAGAAAAAGTGATAAAGTTCAACAGGCTTTTGTGATAAAAACTCTCAATGATCTAACAATCTAAGGAAATTACCTCAACATAATAAATGTCTTATATGAAAGACCCACAGTAAACATCATACTCAACATTTAAAATCTAAAAACTTTTCCACTAAGCTAAGGAACAAAAGAGTATGTCCCCTTTAACTGTTTCTGTATACATAGTACTGGATATCGCAGATAGAGCAATTTGACAATAAAAAGAGACAAAAGGCATACAAATTAGAAAGGAAGAAGGAAAATTGTCCCTGTTTGGGATCTTATATATAGAAAACTCTACAGACTACACACATATACATGTACGCACACAAACTTAGAACTAATAGACAAATTCAGTAAATCTATACATATAAAATAAACATATAAAATCATTTGCATTTCTAAACACTAATATAGAACTATCTGAAAAGGAAATTAGAAGAGTAGTCTCATTTGCAATAGTCTCAAAATAACAAAATATCTAATCATAAACATAACCAACAAAGTGAAAGGTTTGCGTGTTGAAAACTAAAAACATTGATGAAATAAATTAAAAGACATAAATGAAATGATATAATGTGGTCATGGACTGGAAAACTTAACATTATTAAAATGTCCATACTATGCAAAGAGATTCACAGATTCAATGCAATTTCTATCAAAATTCCTAAGGCATATTTTTCACGAATTGAAGAAACAATGAGAAAAGTCACATGGAACAATAAAGGACTTCAAATAGTCAAAACAATACCAAAAAAGAACAAAGCTGGAAGCATCACACTTTCTGTTTTCCAAGTATATTCTGGTGCTGTAGCAATTAATACAGAGAAACGTAGACCAAAAGAACAGAAATAAATCAATGCACATATGGTGAACTTACCTTCCACAAGGTGCCAAGAATTCACAATGGAGAAGGGATAGTCTCTTCAACAAATGATGCTGGGAAAATTGAATAACCACATGCAAACAAATTAAATTGGAGTTGTGTACAGAAAGTAACTCAAAATGAATTCAAGATCTAAATGTGAGTCCTCAACTAAAAGACTTCAGGAAGAAAACATAAGGGAAAATCTTCTTGACATTGGTCTTGGCAATTATCTTATGAATATAACACCAAAAGCACAAGCCACAAAAGCCAAAACACACAAGCGAGATTACAACTAGAAAGCTTCTTCACAACAAAGAAAGCAATAGCGTGAAAAAGCAACCTACAGAATGGGAGAAAATGTTTTCTTTTTTTTTTTAATTTATTTGTTTATTTTTATTGTGAAGTTGTGGGGTACAGTTAAGGGTTAGGTATACAATTGCGTTTCATTCAGGCACCCTGTTGATATGGGATGTTTCCCCGTACCCAGACAGATATTTGCTACTGTTAATCCCATCTCCCTCCCCCCACCATAGTTTCCCAGTGCGGTCAGTCATTTTCGTATAGTATTGCATTGGGTGTTTAAGGTCCATTATATGAGTGAGAACATGTGATACTCGGATCTTTGTTTCTGTGAGAGGTCACTCAGTATTATAGACTCTAGTTCCATCCAGGTTGCTGCGAAATTCATGATTTTGTTATTTTTTATGGCTGCGTAGTATTCCATCGTGTATATGTACCACATTTTTTTAATCCAGTTCGCTTTTGACGGGCAGCATGGCTGTTTCCAGGTTCTTGCTATTGTGAACAATGCTGCGATAAACATGCGTGTGTAGGTTTCTTTTTTATAGAGTGATTTATGTTCTTCAGGATATATTCCCAGTAGGGGGATTGCGGGGTCATATGGGAGGTTGGTATTTAGAGCTTTTAAGAATCGTCACACTGCTTTCCACAGAGGTTGCACTAGTTTACACTCCCACCAACAGTGTAGAAGTGTTCCCTTTTCACCACACCCTCTCCAGCAGCTGTTATTTTTTCAGTTGTTGATAATTGCCATTCTGACTGGGGTTAGGTGGTATCTCAGTGTGGTTTTGATTTGCATCTCCCTGATGATTAGTGAGGTTGAACATTTCTTCATCTGTTTGTTGGCTGCTCGGATGTTTTCCTTTGTGAAGTGTCTGTTCATATCGTTTGCCCATTTTATAATGGGGTTGTTTGTTTTTTTCTTTTCTGCACGCTTGAGTTCCTTGTAGATCCAGGATGTTAAGCCTTTGTCAGACCTGGAGTTGGCAAATACTTTTTCCAAGTCTGTAGGCTGTCTCCCTGCTCTCTTGATGGTTTCTTTGGCTTTGCAGAAGCTTGTCAGTTTAATAAGGTCCCACTTGTCTGTTTTCTCTCTTATGAGCTGTGGGTTTTGGGTTTTGTTCAGGAATTGGATGCCAGTTCCGATGTCCATGAGGGTTTTTCCTTCATTTTCTAAAGTTCTTATGGTTTGAGGTTTTACATTTAGGTCTCTGATCCATTTGGAATTAACCTTTGTCCATGGGGATAGATAGGGGTCCTGTTTCAATCTTCTGCATGTGGTCAGCCAGTTTTCCCAGCACCATTTACTGAATAGGTTCTCCTCTCCCCAGTGATAGGTGGTGGAGGCTTTGTCAAAGATGAGTTGGTTGAGAAATTGAGGTTTTGCTTCTGGAATCTCAATTCTATTCCATTGATCTATATGCCTGTTCCTATACCAATACCAAGCTGTTTTGATGACTGTAGTTTTGTAGTAAAGTTTGAAGTCTGGTAGTGTGATACCACCTGCTTTGTTTTTTTTTGCTGAGGATTGTTCTGGCTATTCTTGGACGTTTGTGTTTCCATATGAATTCCTGTGTTGTTTTTTCTAGGTCTGAGAAGAATGTTGCTGGTAATTTGATGGGTATTGCATTGAATTTGTAGATTGCCTTAGGTAAGATGGACATCTTCACAATGTTGATTCTTCCGATCCATTAGCATGGGATATTTTTCCACTTGTTTGTGTCAACTTTGATTTCTTTGAGCAGTGTTTTGTAGTTTTCCTTGTAAAGGTCTTTCACATCTCTGGTTAGGAAGATGCCAAGGTATTTCATTTTTCTTGCGGCTATTGTGAATGGAATTGTGTTTTTTATTTGGGTTTCTGTTTGTTTATTATTGGTATAGAGAAATGCGATTGTCTTTTGTACATTTATTTTGTATCCTGAGACTTTGACAAAGGTCTTTATCAGTGTAAGGAGGTTTTTGACAGATTCTCTTGGGTTTTCAAGGTATACAATCATGTCGTCTGTAAAGAGAGATAACTTGACTTCCTCTTTTCCTATTTGGATACCTCTGATTGCCTTTTCTTCTCTGATTGCTCGAGCCAGGACTTCCAATACTATGTTGAACAGGAGGGGTGAGAGTGGGCATCCTTGTCTTGTTCCAGTTTTCAGGGGAAATGGTTCTAATTTTTGTCCATTTAGGAGTATGCTCACTGTGGGTTTCTCGTAGATGGCTTTTACTATTTTGAGGTATGTTCCCCGTATGCCTAGATGTTCAAGGGTTTTTATCGAGAAGGGTTGCTGGATTTTATCAAAAGCTTTTTCTGCATCTAATGATATAATCATGTGATTTTTGTTTTGACATCTGTTGATATATTTAATAACATTTATGGTTTTACGAATGTTGAACCAGCCTTGCATCCCAGGAATGAAGCCTACTTGGTCATGATGGATGATTTTTGAGATGTATTGCTGAAACCGGTTTGCTAGGATCTTGTTGAGAATTTTAGCATCTATGTTCATCAAAGATATTGGTCTGTAGTTCTCTTTCTTTGCTGGATCTTTACCTGGCTTGGGTATCAATGTGATGTTGGCTTCGTATAATGATTTGGGGAGCGTTCCATCTTTTTCAATCACCTGGAATACCTTCAGTACGATTGGTATCAGTTCCTCCTTAAATGTCTTGTAGAATTCTGCTGGAAAGCCATCTGGTCGAGGGTTTTTTTTTGTAGGAAGTTTTCTTATTACATAGTCAATTTCCTTGATTGTTATTGGTTTATTTAGGGTCTCAATTTCTTCTTTTTCCAACTTAGGTAGGTTGTGTGATGTCAGAAAGTCCTCCATTTCCTCAACGTTTTCAAGTTTGTTTCCATGCAAGTGTACGTAGTAGTCTCTAATGATCTTTTGTATTTCTTCAGGGTCAGATGTGACTTCATCTTTTGTGTTTCTGATTGTGCTTATTTGGTTTTTTTCTCATTTTTTCTTGGTCAGTCTAGCTAGGGGACCATCGATCTTGTTTATTCTTTCGAAGAATCAGCTTTTTGTTTCATTGATTTTTTCTATTATCTTTTTGTCTTCTATGTCCTGGATTTGGGCTTTTATTTTGGTGATCTGGATTCTTCTGCTGAAATTAGGGTTTTTGTGGTCTTGCTTTTCCAGCTTCTTTAGGTGGCTTGTTAGGTTTTTAATTTCTGTTCCTTCCATTTTCCTCATGTGTGTTTGTAGGGATATAAATTCCCCTCTTATTACAGCTTTTAAGGCATCCCAGAGATTTTGGTAAGATGTTTCTTCATTTTCATTTGTTTCCAGGTATCTTTTGATCTCTGTTTTGACGTCATCATTGACCCAGGAGTTATTTAGCATCATGCTGTTTAGTGTCCATGTCTTTGTGGGTTTTGGAGGGACTTTGTTGGTGTCGATGTTTATTTTTATTCCACTGTGGTCCGAGAAGGTGCATGGTAGAATTTCAGTCCTTTTAAATTTGCTTATACTTGATTTGTGTCCAATTATGTGGTCGATCTTAGAATATGTTCCATGTGGTGATGAGTAGAATGTGTATTCTGTGGTCTTTGGATGGAGTGTTCTATAGGTATCAATTAAGTCCATTTGGTCCAGAGTCTCATTGAGGTTCCGGATCTCCTGCTGATTTTTTGTCCTGATGATCTGTCTAAGGTTGTGAGTGGTGTATTAAAGTCCCCAGTTATTATGGTGTTAGAATCAATGTCTTTCTTTCGTTTTCCTAGAAGTTGCTTTATGAATGTTGACGCACCTATGTTGGGTGCATATATGCTTAGGATAGATATTTCTTATTGATGGAGTGAACCTTTTATCATTATGTAGTGGCCCTCTGTATCTTTTTTAATTTTTGATAGCTTAAATGGTATTTTGTCTGAAATTAGGATTGTGACTCCTCCTTTCTTTTGTGTTCCATTCGCCTGAAAATTTGTTTCCCATCCTCTTACTTTGAGTCTGTGTATGTCCTTTCTAGTGAGATGGGTCTCTTGAAGGCAGTATATTGTTGCCTGGTGATATTGTATCCATTTTGTCATTCTATGTCTTTTCAGTGGTGCGTTTAGTCCATTCACATTCAGACTAATTATTGAAATGTGAGAGTTCATCCCTATCATGGAGTTCTTATTGAGTTGTTGTTCTTCCACTTGTTTTTTTCTTTTTTCTTTTTTTTTTTTTTTGTCCTTCTTTTGGTTTTGGGGTTGGTTCATGTATATTTTATTCTTTTCCCTGTACTCTTGTGAAGAATGTTGTTCTTTTTTCCTTTTCTTCTGTGTTTAGTACTTTCTGAAGTGTTTCATGTAGAGATGGTTTGGTGGCAGCATAAGTTCTTAGGGATTGGATATCTGGGAAAAATTTTAATTCTCCCTCACTGATGAAGCTTAGCTTCGCTGGGTAGGTTATTCTTGGTTGAAATTGTTTATCTTCTAGGACTTTGAAGATAGGGCTCCAAGCTCTCCTAGCCTGCAGGGTTTCTGCAGAAAAATCTGCTGCTATTCTGATTGATCTTCCATGGTAGGTGATCTGGCCTTTTTCTCTTGCTGCCTTTAGGATTTTTTCTTTTGTGGCTACTTTATTTAGGTGAATTATTATGTGTCTAGGAGTTGGTCTTCTCATTTGTTGTCTTGTGGGTGTTCTCTGAATCTCTTGTGTTTGAATTTTTGCATCACTTATTAGATAAGGGAAGTTTTCTTGAATGATCTCATGGAAAGTTTGTTCCAATGTGGTCTCTGTTTCTCTTTCTGCCTCAGGGAGTCCGATTATTCTTAGGTTAGGCCTCTTGAGGTAGTCACTCATCTCTTGAAGGTTTTGTTCTGTCTTTTTGAGCTTATTTTGTGTGTTTTTAAGAGTTTGGGTTATTTCTATATTTTGGTCCTCAAGCTCTGAGATTCTTTCTTCTGCTTGGGTAATTCTGCTTTCCATGCTTATCAATTTGTTATTTATTTCATTCACAGTATTCTTTATTACTGTTATCTCAGATATCAGCTCCTTCCTAGTTTCTTCTTGTGTCTCCTCAATTCTTTTTAATCTCTCCATTATTGTTTTGATATCTACATTTGCATTTTGAGACCCTTCATTCTGGGGACTTTTCATTGTTTGCATTCCAAAGTCAGTTTTCTCAATGTCTGCTCTCCCAGGCATCTGGGAGAGACCCATACTCTTCTTTTGGTTTTTCTTCATTTCTGTAGGTTTTTCTCCCTCTCCCCCTTTCCCTCCCCCTCTTCAATTCTGTTTTTGAGGGAACGTGGGGTTGCTTTTATTTCTCTTCTGCAATGACCTGTTCTTCCTTATGAGGGTCTTCTGGCTTTGTTCACTTTTCCCTCTGCTTTACAGTCTTTCTATTCATTAGTATGCAGCCTTGGTCCATTCAGAGAATCTCACCAGTTCACCTATGCCATCGCCATCTTGCCCTGTCTCCCAAGAAAATGTTTTCAAACCATGTATCTGATAAAGGGTTAACATCCAAAATATATAAGAAATTTCTACAACTCCGTAGCAAAGTAAATACAGAAATAAATACATATATAAGTAAATACTCTAATTTTAAAAATGAACTAAGGACTTGCTTGAATAGACATTTCTCAAAAGAAGACATACAAATGGCCCACAGGAATATGAAATGGTGATCAATGTTATTACTCATCCATGTAATGCAAACCAAAACCAGAATGAGATATCAGCTCACAACTTTTAGTATGGCTTTACAAGCAAAATGAAAGACAACGTGCATTGGTGAGTTGTGAAAAAGTTAGACCTCTTGTAGACTGTTGTGAAAATGCAGAATGGTGTAATCACTATGGAAAATGGCTTGACGTTTCCTCAAAAAATTAAAATTAAAACTACCATGCAATTCAGCAATCCCACTTCCAGATGCTTATCTAAAGAAATAGAAATCAGGATCCTACAGATATATTAACACTCCAGTGTTTATCACAGCACTCTTTACAATAACCAAGATGTTGAAACAATCTAAATCTCTATTAATAGATTAATGGATTTTTAAAAATCTGTTATATAAATGCAATGAAATATGATTTAGCTTTAAAAATGAAAGGAATCATACAATACTTGGTAACATGGATGAACCTTGGGGACATTATGCTAAGTGAAATAAGCTATTCACAGAAGATGGTTACTATACACTTCCACTTAGATGAGGTCTCTAAAATATTCAAATTTGTGGAAGCAAAAAATAGAATTGTTGTTGCCAGGGCCTGGGAATACCAGCAAATAGGAAATTGCTAATCAACAGATAAAATTTCAATTATGCAAGATGAAAAGTTTCTAGAGATCTGCAGCACAACACTGTGCCTGTAGATGAAAATCACATAGCATGTACATTAAAATTAGCTAAAAATTTTTATCTCATGTTATTTTTATAATAAAATTTTTAAAATTAAAAAATAATGATTGATTCTCTTTTCCCTTTTTATTCTTCCATCCCATTGATTCCATTATCCTCATAGTGGATCTGCAAATAAAATAAGTACTATTTTTCCCCTTTTGTTCCTTCCTCCTCTCTCATTGCTTAGGGCCTGTTACTATAAGAAACTCATATGTTTAGAAGTGTATCACACCTTCTATGTGCCTTGAGCTACTCCTGTGATTGCTGTAGCCAATAAAGGGCTAAATATTGTATGCAGCTACAGCAGAGAAAACTTAAAAAATCAATATTTAATTGCAAAATTTACACTAATTTCTGATTCAGCAAATATAATATTTTAGGAAATCCAAACTCTCAAAAAACTGTCATTTTAATAATGAGAGAAAGGTAAAATATTTAATACATTGCCAAGGAAAATTACTCAAAATTTGGAAACAAAGCAATAAAAGGTCTGCATATTCTTTCAGTCAAATTAGAAAACTGTCTAATAAATAATCCATGCAACAATTATTTATTTTTATCTAGGCCTATGTGTCTTTGTTTGACTTGTTTATAATCAATTAGGTTTTAGAACCTATGGCCGCATACAACTGGGGTTCCCCCAAAAAACAGAATTTGTTTATTAAAAAATTGTGCATTTACTTTTACATGCTTAAACCTCAGACACTTTCAAAGCACTCCATTTGGTGCAATGCACCTCTCAAGACACCTTGACTACTACCCAAAACAGTTTTTGAACTCAATGTTGATGCTTTTTAGTCCTTCCAGTGTTTTTGTTTCACCTCTTCCATACTGGCAGAATGTTCCCTTTGAGGACTATTTTCATCTGAGGAAAAAAACAAACAAAACAATTGCTTGAGGCAAGATTAGGTAAATAAAGAAGGTGGGGAAAAGGGGTCATGTGATTTTTTGATCCGAAACTAATGAACACTCAGTGTGGTGTGGGTAGGAGGTGCACTGGTAAATCACCCATCATGAAATGGGCAAATGTGTTGAAAGAGTCTCCAAAAAAATAAAAATTCACTGAAGTCAAATGCAGCTTCTCACAACAATGCTAGCTGGTAGAGTGATGTTGATAGGTTCTTAGAATGCTTGCCTAGTGGGGGAATCCTGTACTAAAAGGAGCACCCCTTGTATTAACATATATTTGTGCCTTGTAGAGATGTAAATATTTTCTGCCTAACTGAAATAAAACAAAACAAAGATACTCTGTCTTGTTGAACATTAATCAGTTTTATATCTATTAAGAAATAATAATCCACCCTTTTTTCCAGTTTATGAATATACATAAATGGCTTTGTGGTTGCCTGAACTTGGCTAGGATAAATGACATTCCCCAGAATTGTCTTTCCAGCGTGTTTCCAGGTAAGGTGGCTATCAGAGACATTCTTCATAAGACATGGTGGACAGCGGAGAAGTAGCAGCCATTTTATAGCATGTAACACATTTTCTCAGTTATCTAATCAAACTCTAACTGAAAAAACAAAACAAGAAAACTCTGAGGTGCTGCTATGAAGGGATTTTGCAGATATAAAAAAAGTTCCTAATCAATTGAGTTTGAATGAGATTACTCTGGGTGCGACCTCTCATTTAGTAGGAAGGTCCTAAGCCTGAGGGCACAGTTGTGCCCCTTGGATTCCAGTCAGATCCTGACCCTTCTTTTCTGGCAGCCTACAAACAACAGAAAATATATTAATGTTTGTGTAGTGTGTATGATTCCATATATCTTACTGATTCTGCCTGCCTGAATAAACCCTGGCTCATAAGCCCCATTAATGAACTTCTGACATGTTTATTCTATATTTGTATGTCATTTTCTTCTAACTTTTAAAATGTCTACTTTGACAGGGTAAATAGTAAAATACCATCAACAGTTCCTTTATACGCCATTAAATATACTTATTTCTTAATGTAGTAAGAAGCCCAATATTGTGTGTATTTGAAACAAGTTTCTTTCCACAGTTCCCAAGTCATTAACATTGAGTTAGCAGTAATAATCAGATTGAGTTGTAATAATGAGGTTGTTAAGAAATGATTTTAAATTTCTTTATTAATATTATTAGTATTTAGAAACCAGGTTACTTAATTTCTGATTTAGCATATGAAATCAAACTCAATTTTGGGGGAGTAACTGCAAGAATGTTCCAAACAAGATGCTATAGAGCTAGAATGCTCCATGACAACCACTTATTTTGCTTATCACCCACTCAATCTGATTGCTTTAGCCAGGTGTAAGAGACACAGGAAAAATACAAAGGACATAATGACCAGGTAGGCTACTCTGGTCAAAAGCTGCAATCTATCAGTCAGTTGTAATCAACAAGATGGAATGGCAGCTAAGAAGCAACTCTTGGGAAGGCCAACTATTTATACTAAGTATTTCTGTCAGTTGAGTAAAAAACATGACTCAGATGACTTCTGGCAGTTGGAGAGACAGAAAGAGATTGTTATTTTCTTCCAAATGAGCCCTTGGAGAGTTGCTTCTGGTGAGCAAACATCCTTTTAAAATAGCCCTTGAGATTAGAAAAGGATGGGTTAAGAGAGGGATGGCAATTAAAAAGTGGAAGAAATGAAAGTGAGTAAGAAAAGGGAAAAAAATGACTCAGATGAAGGGAGAAAAAATGACGGGGAATAGATTTCCTTTCAAATCATTGCTCTATACCACAAAGAGGAAAGCAGCCAGTCTGTGGGATTTTCTGTTGGTGACTCAACATGGCATGATTAGTTGTAGCTCAGATATGGACATGGCTTGCAAGCCAAATAGGGCCCTTTACTAGACGGGGCGGGCACAATGGGGAGGATTGGCAGACCACTGCTCCTTGTGACTGGAAGAGGAAGGGTGTAGTCTGTTTGCACTTATACTGCATTTCATCAGCTCAACTTGTGATGTTTTCATTCACTTAAAAAAAATGATGAAGTGATCCCCAATGGGTGTGTTTCGCTTTCTAAACAATAAAGATGTCTGTTTTTTTGGTGATGCGAGAAGAGCAAATTTTCACCAACCACTTTTTCCACATTACACAGAGAGGGCATTCAACATCCAAGTGGGTGGCTCCCTCAAAGGGACCAATTTTGGAATCCCCACCTAGAAAAACATTTTGGATTTTTATGGCTCTTTTCATCCAAAGATCTCAAGGGATTACCAAGTAAAATATAAAAGTTCTGACAACATTTCCAGTCTGTAGTTGACAGGAGCAGCTGACATTTTGGGGGGGATGAAATAGAAGTCACCAAATGAAGGTACCATGATACAGAAAGTAACAATGGAATGAACAATCCTCTGTCTCAAACTACTGCTGCTACCACTAAAATCTGTGTTCACATCAGTCATAAAATAGTTTCATTGTGATTATGCACAAAATAATACTCTCTTATTAAAATACTGCCATTAGCTACATGTGGGTATACATTATAACTTCCTGAATGAGGCATACATTTTCAAGGTCAAAGGCAATACACACACACATACACACACACACACAAACACACATATATCTAAATATCTAAATATTTCATATTGTTTTAAACCTTGAATGATCATGTGTTACTTTGTTTAATATCAACTTACTTGTACAATTAACAGTTAATTTGAGGAGCTAATTATGTATATGAGAGTTATAGGGTCTTATTTTACTATAAATTAAACTTTCAGTAAAATATGTCACATGGCTTTAGTTTGTTAGTGGATTATTTATGTTTGCTGCATGGGAGGAAAGAAAAAGATTAGCAAATACATATTTTATGTTCTTGAAAGAGCTACGCTTTATTTTAAAAATGAATTTTTCTTCATTTTCAAACAAACCTATTTGTACTTTTCTACACTGTTGTTAAATTCAAGTTAACTCTAAGCTTGAGAGTTTTGCCAGAAATAGGTTAAATCAATTAGCATTGGTCTTACCCAACTACTAGATAAGCAAAACAAATATCTAGATATTAATCACACATCCTGTAAGTTGCCTCTCATAACCTAAAGGACACGTAATCGAATGAGTTGCTGAGAAAGCTCCTTTTCTGTAATATTAATAAAATCTTTGCCAAATTAGACTGTTTTAAATTTCAGAAAATTCCTCATATACATATTTTAATAGATTTAAAATGCTGAATCTAGATTTGGAGACCGTTAAATAGTTCATATTTACTCTCTTGAATTTCAGAATGTAGCCAGTGCCAAAAAGCCTCTGGGTGTATGTACAAAATTTGTAAAAATACATAAAAACCTACTGAAGCAAAACCACAGTGGAACTCATGATAGCTTTCCAGACAGCATAATTCACCACTTAGTCACTGGGGAATGCGAATCTCAAAAGATAGATTTTACACCAGGCCAAGAAGATCAACAAAAATAAATGCTTCCTGGATTAGGAACAAAGAGAAAGTCCAATTCCATTGGCCTTAAAACAATCCTAATATTAATGATAATAAATTAGCTGTCTGTTTAAGTGTGCCAACATTTGGGAGATTTTTTCTTAAACCCTATGCCTTATTGAAATTGTACTGAATAACCCAAAACATTAGAGTGTGTGATATTAACTGTTTTCTATTTGTTGTGCATTGAGCTCTACACTTGTGGTTTTATATTGGGTGAGTAGAGTAGCTCTATGAATCGTATTTCGCCAAATGAGAGAATTGCAGAGAGCTGTTGACAGTTTCTTTAATGTTTGCTCCCAAGTAAGGAGCACAGGAAGTCTCATTCTTCTACCTCCAACCCATTTCCAGGCTGTCACTCTCTTCAGCTCCTTTTCCATGGCACTAATTCAGATGAGGTATCTCTTGCCTAGGCAGTTATAATAGCCTCTTCGCTTCTGTGTCCTCTGTGCTCCTATCTTTTCCTCCTTCCCTCACCACTGCAGTTCTCCCATCTGATCTCTCAGCAGCTTGATTTGTCTTTTAAGAAATGGTGATAGGATCATTTCATTCCCTAGCTTAAAATTTCCAGCAGCTTCTCATTGCCCTTAAACTAAAATCTAGCTTCTACCAGAATCTATACAACACATGTACAAACCCTGGCTATTTCTCTATTGTGTGTGTATATATATGCACACACACTATATACATATATATACATATATGTACACACACACACACTATATATATACACATACCTATATATACATATATATTCCAAAATGAGAAGAATATGGCAATGAAATGTAGAAGTAATATGATTTGTCAATTTACTAGGCTTTTGATTTCTTAACAATACACATATATAAAGCTAAGAAATTATATTGTGGAGTAGATTCCAGGTGGCTTAGCAGGGAAAAAAGCTATCTAATAGTAAAAACAGATAAAACATAGAAAGTTATATTTGATACATTGTGCATAAATATGATATGTTAAGTGTTTTTGTTTTGCTAACTATGTCATTCTGTGCCTTTTCTCTGTGAGGACCAAAACAGAATTTTCATGAAAAAACTTATAAAAGTTTGTTTGAAGGGTTTAGGGCAGTTGCAACCAAAATGAAATAGATAAGGAAGAGTAGAGGGACACCATGGCAAATTAACAGACATCAAAGTACCTAGATTATACTCTTGTTTTTGCCAAATATGTGATCTTACAGGAATATGATGCTTCAGTCTACTCTGCTTTTTCGTATGTGACTAGACAATTTCCATATCCCTTACATATATATAGCTGTGTGGCTTTATAAATACATGAGATGTATGAATGTATAGGGTATAAGAGTTTGACATTAAACTTTTTATCTCTAATTCTTATGACTTTTGTCCTTCCCTTCATGAATAACATGGGAGAAATATTAGCCTTGGAGTCCCAACTGGAACATTCAAATATAGCTTAGAACAAAGAACTCAATCGAGAAGCTGTGTAAATGGATTTTAAAATTTATAGCCAACATGATTGTCTAAAAGCCAAAGACTTTTTCATATGTATGACCCCAGAAATTTATTTTCAGGACAGTTTTCAGTTTGTAGTTATGAATAACAGCAACAACAACAACAAAAATCACCTTGTCTTGTAAGAACAGGAGGCAGAGCCTAGAGGACTATCTAAAGTCTATGAAACAAGCATAGAATGTGGGATTGGGGATGCTTGCCTAAGAGTAGCATCCCCCTACACAAGAAAGAAATATTAAGCGCACACACACACACACACACACACACACACGCACACACACGCACACACACGTGCACACACAAACACACACACCCATTCATACTTCTGGGGAAGGAAAAAAGTGTGTGGAGAATATTTGAAATCATTAAGGTTTAGATGCTCTCTGCGTCCCTGAGAACAGTCACAATTCCACACTTTCCAGGCTTGACTTGGGATAAAAACAAAATTGTGATACGCAGAAGGGATTGACAAAATCCTAAATGAGACAATTTATGTTTTATTTCAAATAAACATTTAAGTAAAACTTCAAGTTCTTGGACATACCTCATTCAGAGAAGTGCTGGACTGTCGAGACAAACTCAGGCCAGAGATTACAAGTGTCTGGAAGAGGTGTTTCCACAGAAGCGCCTGGGGACAAACCTTTAGAAGCCCAGCAAGACTCTACGTCAGAGAGAGCAGGTGGGATCACACAACACCAAGGGGATGGGGAGGACAGTGCACACTCAGAGGGTAATTAGACTGAATGGACTTTGACTAGGAGTTTGAACTAGAAGGGTAGACACATGACGAGACCATAGGGGACCAGGGATGGCAGATGAAGATGCCAAACTACAGAGGCAGAGGCCAATGAGAGCAAGGGACACCATAGCAGAGGAAAGCCCAAAGATGGCACTAATGTCAGTCACCCTCTGGAAGAAAATTATGCCTGAACATTGAAGTGACATAATTTGCTCAAAGCCTCTAGATTAAGCATGCTACATCATTGTGAAAATGGGAGTACCACGGCCAAGTTCGCTGATTAAAACATGAAGATGAAATTAATTCACATAAATACACAACAGAATCGTGCCTGAAAAACATCTAATTGCTTACAAAAACTGGATCCGGGTATCTAGAAGATGTAATTTTTATTACTATAATTATGATGATGATGAATGAGAGAATGGATTGTTTAAAGTCACCAGCTGTTGCCCCTTCTCATAGCACAGACCACGTCAGGTCAGTGAGGCTGTTGATCAGGCTGGCAGCAGAATGTGCACAACCACCTGTTCTTGACTATGTGTGGCAAAAGCAGCAAAAGTGACACAGTAAACTTTTCCAGTTTTCTTTTTTTGTTGTTTTTGTTTTTTTCTTCTTTCACAGGGAAAATCTAAGGGAGTCTGATGGCTCAATGAGAAAAAAAATCAAACCTTTCACGTAGTAATGATATATTAATTTACTCCCTAATTTAAATATAAAAATGTGATGTTCTAGCATTCCAGGCATTAGAGGAGAACATGATAATTATAAAATAAATAAGGCAACTTACAGCATGAGATATGAAGGAAGACTAGAGAGAGCCAAATTATTTACAAATCTTCAGCAACTTAAAAACTTTTAAAGAAGAGATGACAAAGAAAATTCAATCAAAAACATTAGCTATCTAGCATAATCTATTAACTCAAAGTGTTTTTATTGAGATACTAAATACATCTAAGAGGCTTTTATACACTGGTACTTACTAAAAGTTTATATACATGTATGATTGTATTTCTCATTCACAGGTAGGAAAAATTTTATTCTATTAACTACACAAATTCTTGAACTCATTAAGGCTTACTGAAAATTATTCAACCTTTCTTCTAACAACATGAAGAATAGCAGAGAATCAAAAGGAAAATTACATCTCTTGATTGGTACCAAGTGTAGAATCGTTAGGATTAGATGATAGAAAGAGGTATCTATTTATATGTTTTAATTGTTTGAGAAACTGTTGGGGTGAACCAAATATGCTTCGATATAAAATACAAACTAAATAAAATGACTGGTTAGAAAACAATGCCAATTTAAAGGATCATAATTGCAAGTAGAGAATTTTCAATCCCCTAGAAATATGTTTGAAATATTCTGCCAATGTGTATTTCAATGGCTAAGTCTTATAAAAATATGGTTGTTCTTGAATACTTTGAAGAACACTTGCAATCACTATGTTCAATAAAACTTAATTTATTTGATATCAGTTCATTCAAAATAGAATGTAATTTGAAAAATTACTCTTCTGTAGTTGTATAAGTAGGGTTTTCCTATTAACAGTGTTCATTTATTTTGAAATGAGATTTCAAGGTTACAGAAGTATACATAATGAAACAGAATGACCATACCTTATTTGTGAAACTGCTATGCATTTCCCTAAGCAAAAACCATGAGTACTAGGAACATATCATGACATGCCTGTCCTATGCATTTAAATGTCTCTGTTCCCAGATAAACTAGTCCAGCTGCTTCCCTCAGGGTCAATTAAAGACAAGAGACAGAAACTGGAAGAAAAGTGGGTTTATTTCTGCAACCAGGTTACAGGGAGACAGACAGCCATATTACCAAAAACCACTCAAAGGCAGTACAAACTTGCTTCAGTATTTATCATTATGTAGCCCTTCACACACCCCTAAGACTGAATTAACAAGGCCTAGGGGTAATTTTGATAAGACCCAAGATCTTCTAATCATGCTGACATTTACTTAACTTTACATTTTATAGTTTCTTAAGGGGGATGGAAAATTACAATAATCAAAGAAGCTACCTTGGTATATTTAGATTAGATAAACAACTTGAATCGAACATGAGAAATATAAGAAACTTCCATTCCCAGAGACCTGATCTATAACATCTTCACACTAAAGCCCAACTACCATAAAATAATCACAAGGTGGTATCCACTGATTCCCAAGGTCTCAAAGATCAACAGCCTAACCTGATATTTCTGTTCACATAAGGCACAGCAGCCTGACTTAAGACTATATAATGAAGATTTAAAACTCTTATAAATATTTGTCTATATAGTTGCAAGTATTAACTTTAAAAAAAAAAAGCTTTTCCCCAAAACACAGCCAATTATTTTTCAAAGAGTAATCTAAAGTAAACAAGAAAAAACAGAATGGCTACCATATATTTTTTATCTTTTAGAATTGGTTTATTTTTCTGAATTTCTGCATAGGGAACAAAGAGAAAATGACTCTAAAGTATATACAATAAACAAGTATCTTTTTTTTCCACTCCTTTCTCCTCAAAGGCCACCATTGGCACTAGCTCCTTAAATATCCTTCCACAGTTAATTTATGCACATAAACATTTATATACACATATAAATAGTAGCATGATATGGAGCCTTTTCTATATCTTGATTTTTCACTTAATATAAAATAGATTATTCCCTTTCAGTGCATATAAAACTTTCTTTTTAAAAATATATGCATAATATTCCATTGGATTGATTTACAGCAATTTATTTAAATAAACCCAGTCAATGTACATCTTTACTGCTGTAATGAGTATTCATATACATGCATTATTCTGCATATTTAAAGCATATGTATAAGGTAAATTCTTAGAAATTAAATTGCTGAAACAGAGGACATGTATTTACACTTAAGATTAAACAGATAAAACTGCATTTAATTCCAGTTATATTATGCTCTATTTTAATGTATAAAAACATGTGTTTCCTCATAATATGGGATTTAGAATTTATTGCCATTTTTAAAGTGACCAAATTGAAGACTTGTTTGCCTACATTTTACAAATTAAAAAATAAAAAACTACAAATAAGACCTAGAATTGAAGGCAGTATAGTTAGTAGAAAGCTAGGCAGTTTCTCATGTATATTTTAGAGGCAGTGAATGCAAGCAATCAATTTAAGGTCATTCATCAGGAATCAAATATTTCAATCTATTTTTCCCAAATCACTTGTGTCTTCAGTATATCATATCTTTTTAAATTCTAAAATAAGAAAGCCTAGGGTCTTAGTTCCAATAGAGTACACCTTTTGAAATTAAAAAAAAGATTGTTAGCAAAATGTTTACTCATTCAAGTACTAGTTTCTTTTTAGTACTTTTTGAACAAATTTATAGAGTTCATTACAAAATACTACTCACAATGTCAATATATGAAGAATTCCAAGAGAAATTCCAAGATTGCAATGCTTGACTAAGAATTTCTTGTTTTAAACTTATAATAGTTCTCTTTATTAAGTTATTCATTTTACAGTGTGTACTTTGTCTTCTTTTTTTAACTTATTTTTTATTTTAAAATTGTGGAGTACAGTTAAGGGTTAGGTATACAAATATGTATTGTACAGGTACCCTTGTTGATGAGGTGTGCCCTCCCGTCCCCAGACAGATATTGACTACCATTAATCCCACCTCCCTTTCCCTCCCTGCCCACCCCCATAGTTTCCCACCACTGTCAATCCTTTTCTTATAGTATGATGATAGTTGTTCAAGGTCCACTTATGAGTGAGAACATGTGATACTCAGATCTTTGTTTTTGTGAGAGATCACTCAGTATTATAAACTCCAATTCCATCCAGGCTGCTGCGAAATTCATGGTTTTGTTCTTTTTTATAGCTGCATAACATTCCATTGTGTATATGTACCACATTTTTTTAATCCAGTCCTCTTTTGATGGACAGCATGGTTGGTTCCATGATCTTGCTATTGTGAACAATCTTGTTATAAACATACATGTGCAGGTATCTTTTTTATAGAGTGATTTGAGTTCTTCAGGGTATATTCCCAGTAGGGGGATTGCGGGGTCATATGCAGGACACACCGTTATGGAAGTTGGAACTGGCATGCAATTCCTGAGCAAAACTCGAAACTCACGGGCCATAAGAGATAAGATAGACAAGTGGGACCTCATTAAACTGACAAGCTTCTGAAAAGTCAAAGAAACCATCAAGAGAGCAGGGAGACAGCCCACAGACTGGGAAGAAGTAATTGCCAACTCCATGTCTGACAAAGGCCTAACATCTAGGATCTTCAAGGAACTCAAACGTGCTGAAAAGAAAAAAACAAACAACTCCATTACAAAGTGGGCAAAAGATATGAACAGACACTTCTCAAAAGAAGACATACAAGTGGCCAACAGATACATGAAGAAATGTTCAGCCTCACTAGTCATCAAGGATATGCAAATTAAAACTACATTGAGATACCACCTAACTTCAGTCAGAATGTCTATTATCAATAACTCAAAAAATAACAGATGCTGGAGAGGATGTGGTGAAAAGGGAACAAAAGGGAACACTTCTACACTGTTGGTGGGAGTGTAAACTAGTGCAGCCTCTGTGGAGATCAGTGTGGCAATTCCTAAAAGCTCTAAAAATCAACCTTCCATATGACTAAGAATTTCTTACTCAACATTTTCTTTAAATAAAATCACACTTTAAATATTAAAATTAATCAATTTTAAAGGATTAAACTGATAAATAGGTTTTTGTTATATGACAATTTATAGTTTGGTATGCTGTTTTGTTTGCTTGTTTGTTTGTTTGTTTGTTTGTTTGTTTGAGACAGAGTCTCACTCTGTCATGCATACTGGAATGCAGTGATGTGATCATAGCTGACTGTAGCCTTGATCTCCTGAACTCAAGTGATCCGATCCTACTACCTCAGCCTCAGAAAGGGCTAGGATTACTGCATGGGACACCCAGACAGTTTTTATATTTAAAATATTCCCAATGCCTTTTAGGTGTTAACCTTTTTCTATTTGTACATAGGAAACAAGATTAAATTGTAAAGCAGGGCGATAAGGAGAACTTAGGGAAATTTTAAGATGATTGTAAAAAACTTTCACTACTCATACTCATGTTCATTCACTTAGTTTATCTAGTTTGGCTAATCTTCTTTTACATTTATTTTGGTATTTATACACACTCAGAGTTGTTTTTGCTCTGAAACAGCCCTAGTAGGTTTTTATTTTGTTTTGCCTTTTTGGGGTTTTTTTGGTGAGTTTGTGTGTGTAATTTAAAAGAAATATTTATTAAGTTAAATCCATATTATATATATAGCTAATATTAACAAAAATTGATAAAAGCAGTTTCCATACTTCTTTCAGCCTCTTCTCATAGGATATAAATGCCTGCATAATCAATTTTGTTAAAATATAGAGTTTTTGAAGAAACATTTTTACTATCGATTTTCAGCAATATGCTAATATTGAATATTGATTTGTTTCTCAGTTTCCTTTATAAAGAATAGATATTTTTCTAACAAGCTAGTATTAACATGCTTATAAAATGGACTTTTAAGATTAAAAAACAGAAATTTATTTTAGAAAGAAACAAAAATATACAGAGATTCTATATTATGCTTTTTAAAAGTTATTTTTTATTTTATAACTTTATTATAGAGATGTGGGATACAAGTCAGAATTAGGTACATAAATAAGCTATATGTAGGTGAAGTTTGGGCCTCCATCTGGTCCTCACTTCCCTGGTTTAGGACCAGGTACCCTTTGTGTTGTTATGTTTCTGTGATAGGTCACAAAGTATGATTGTCGCCAACTCCAACCCACTTGCTGGGAAGTCCATGATTTTATCCTTCTTTGTGGTTGCATAATATTCCATCATGTACATGTACCACATTTTATCCAATCCATTTTCGATGGGCAATGGGATTGGTTCCATAGTTTTACTCTTGTAGCAATGAACATGTTTATGCAGGTGTCTTTTTTGTAGAATGACTTATGTTCCTTTGGGTATATTCCCAGAAAGGGGATCGCTGGATCATATGGAAGGTTAATTTTTAGTTCCTTTCAGAATTCACTACAGTTTTCCATAGAGGTTGGACTAGTTTGCACTCCCATTAACAATGTAAAAGAGTCCCTTTTTCTTCACCATAGCAGTGTTTGTTGTTTTTGATTTATTAATGATGACATCTTTATCTGAGTTAGGTGGTATCTCAATGTGGGTTTGATTTGCATTTCTCTAATGATTAGTGAGGCTGAGCATTTTTTTATGTATCTACTGGCTGCTCATATAGCTCCTTTAAAGAAACGTTGCTATACCCATCAAATTTCCAGCCTAATTTTTCTCAGATCTGGAAATGACAGTACAAAAATTTATATGGAAACAAAAAAGAGCACAAATAGCCAAAACAATTCTCAACAAAACAAACAAACAACAACAACAAAAACATAAAGGGGAGGTATTACATTTCAAGACTTTAAACTCTACTATATTACTACAATAGTCAAAACAGCCTGGTACTGGTACAACATCAGGCATATAGGCCAATGTAACAGATAGAGATTCCAGAAGCAAAAACTCGCTCTCTCAACCAATTCATCTTCAACAAAACCATCAATAACAATCACTGGGAAGAGGAGACCTTATTTAGTAAATGGTGCTGGGAAAGCTGGTTGACCACATGCAGAAGAATGAAACAGGACTCCTACCTATTGCCACACACAAAAATCAAGTCTGAATGCACTAAAGTCCTAAATGTAAAACTTCAAACTATAAGAATCCTAGAAGAAAATGCAGGAAACACTCTTATGCACATTGTAGTAGGTGATAAATTCTTGATCAAATCCCCAAAAACAAATGCCATAAAAGATAAGATAGAAAAACAGGAGATCTCATCAAACTGAAAAGCTTTTGCACAGCAAAAGAAATCATCAAGAGAGCAGAGAGACAACTCACAGAATGGGAAAAAATATTTGCTAGTTGTTTATCTAACAAAGGTCTAAAATTCAGGATATGCAAGGAACTCAAACAAGGCAAAAGGAAAAACAATAACAACAACAACAACAACAAAACAGCCCTATTAAAAATGAGCAGAGGACATGAATAACTCTGGTGGTATTAATTAGACAAATTGAAACATGAGATACCAGAATTAAATAAAAACATTTTGCAAATCAAAAGTACTACTTTTAAAAACTGCTCAACTGAAATTTGTCTCACTAGAAGACTAAAGAAAGGAAGTAAAGACGGTTGGTTCTCTGAGCCTCTTCAACCAGACTCCAGGGACATTGAGTACAAAGATCTGGCAGGAGGAGCAGTTTGACCTCTTTTTGATCATTGCTTGGAGTAAAGGAATGTCCAGGCATGACTAAAAAGGAATAGAAATAAAAGCCTGCAATGTGTCTCCAGTGTGCTCCAGATACCCAGCCCCAAGGAACCTTATCTGAGCAGAATATGAAAAAAAAAAACTTTTCATGAGACATTAAGGCATAATCAGTCTCAGTGATTCATCAGATGTGAATATTCATATCCTCAGTGACTATGTATGATGCCCATTCTGGCAGTGAGGGTTTTGTTTATGGAAACACATTTTTGAAAATTTCTCAGAATGATTAAACATTGCTATTCTGTGATTCATAAAAATCAATTAGTGCCTCCAACTTTTACCATCACTTAGAAAACTTAAAAACCTGTTTAGTCCTTCATCATTTTGGCATTTGCTCTTTATCTCCCCATATGATCAGCAACCCCTCACCACCAAAAGATAAGGTCCCAACTCCCAGAGTATTTTCTATACTGTTTAGAATCTAACTATCATCCAAGTCACATCTCTCTTCATTCATTTTGCATTGCAGACATTAAAAACATATTGAAGTTTCTTAAATGTAACTGTACAATTGTTCTTACCAGTCTACCTGGCACACTCCTACTATTTTTCAAGGCAAATCTTATGCCACCTCCTCTGTAGAAGTTTGCCTGTTTTTCAGTATCACACCATTATATAATACCTGAGTCTCTGAACACAGTATATTTTAGCCAATATTTATATAGAAAAAATTACATTTATATCTCTAATACTCAATATGACATTTTAAAAAACAAAATTATGTGAGAAAAAGTTATGTTCCAAAGAGAGTTGACACAATATCAGAATCACAAGGACATTCTGAGAAGCAAGCCAAGTCTCAATAAAGGAGGAAATCTTAGATGTTGCTGTCACTAAGAAAGGCAATGTTACTGCAAATGAATTCTTAATAAGTATATAAATTACATTTGGTGAACTGGAAGAAATGTTTTAAATATTTAACATACATATCTGCTTTTGGATATTGGGAGTATGGGGCTGGCATTGCTCATTATGTTTTTTCTAAATTAAAATAATGAGAAATAGATTCATCACAGCATTTTTATTCAGATCATGATATTGACAAACATTATTTTCAATAAATGGCAGCTATATTATATCTGATACTTATTGCATTTAAACAATTGCACTGTTTATTGCGATAAATATAAACATAATTCTTGTCCCATCTTCAAGGAGCTTACAGGTCAGTTAAAGAATAAAGCATAGGCTATATAGTAACTGTAAGATAATTTACATCTTAGAAGAATGATGGGATCACAGTTAATCTTCAGATTTACTGAGGTCACAGCCCAGCTTGGAAAAAGAATGCCATGAGGATTAGTGATGTTTGTTACAAAAAGCAAAATTAGTGATGTTTGCCACCACCAGAAATATAGAGAAATAAGAAAGTGCTTTTTCTGGAAGTGATAAATTAAAATATCTTGAAAGAGGTGACACTTAAGCAGGGCAGGGTATTTTTAGGAGCAAGAACAAAAAGAAGCAGTTAAAGAAAAAGAAGCCAGAAGCTAAGCTTATATGAGAGAGGACAGAAAAAACTCACTAAAGCAAGCAGTCATCTTGACTGAAGCCAAAACGTATCTTTCCTGTCCTCAAAATGGCAGCAAAGGGCAGCTGCTAAGATAGTCTCTTTTAATTTGACATATTCCAGAGGGACAACACTTGGGTCTTCCAGAACAGACATTTATTCTAGATTTTGTCTTTGCTGTGCCAATGCTTCTCTCAAGACTACCATCTATAGAATCGCAGAATGTCTTATCTATTGTCATGGTATCCCACACAGCATTTCTTCTGATCAAGGAACTCAATTCACAGCAAATGAAATGTGCCAATAAGTCCATGCTCACAAACCCATTGGTTTTACATGTTCTCCATATTATGAAGCAGGTGTCTCAATAGAAGAATGGAAAACCCATTGGAAGAGTCAGTTATAGCACCAGCTTGGTGGCTGGAGCAAGGTTGTTCAGAGTCTGATACATTCTGAGTGTGTCCAATTTCTTCATAGCCAGGATTCATAGGTCCAGGTGTCAAGGAGAGGAAACAGGAGTAGCTCCACATGTTACTACCACTAGCGACCCACTAGCAGTTTTATATCCTGTTCCCGTGATCTTATGTTCTGCTGGCCCAGAGGTTTTAGTTCCAAAGGAAGAAGGAATGCTTTTATCGGGAGACACACAAGGATCCATTGGACTGGAAGTTGTGACTTCCATCCAGTCAATTTGGAGTCCTTATACTCTGAATCAACAGGCAAATAAGGGAGTTACTGTGCTGGCTAGGGTGATTATTTTGACTACCAAGGAAAATTGGACAACTGTTCCACAATGGAAGTAAGGAAGAATATGTCTAGAATACAGAAGATATCCCAGGGAATCACTTAGTATTACCATAACCTGTGCTTAAGGTCAACTTAAAACTATAATAACCCAATCCAGGAAAGACTTCTAATGGTCTAGATCCTTTAGGACTGAAGGATTGGGTCAACCCATTTGGTCATGACAAGGCAAGGTGCTAACTAAAAGTAGAAGGAATACAGAATGGATAGTGAGAGAAGGTAGTCATAGATATTAGCTAAAAGCATGTGATCAGTTATGAAAACAACTAATTGTCATGAATATTTTCTATTTATTTTTATAAATACATTTGTGGGTATCTGTAGGTATGTGTGTATCAAGCAAACAGCTGTGTTTTCCTCCCTCTCTCATCCCCTTATCATGTAACATAAGATGTGTTTACTTCATATCATAGTAAGTATTGTTAATTTTAAAGCATAGCAATTCAGTTACGGGATATCAAGAAGAGTAATCATAACTCAAAGACTTCACCTCCACTTCTAGGGAAAGAATTAGTGAGTTTTTGGTTGTATGTAGGATACTTGTATTATGTTCTACAGAAGTATGCCTTGGTATTGTTTTAGAGATTAAATGCAATTTAAAGAGATGTGTATGGATGCCAAATTGACAAGAGGTAGACTTATGATGGAATATTTTATATGTCAACTTGATGAGCCATGGGATGCCCAGACACAGGGCCAGACATTATTTTGGGTGTATCTGTGATGGTGTTTCTGGATTACATTAATATTTGCAAAGTAGATTACTTTCCCTTCCCCTAATATGAACGGACCTCATCTAGATAATTGAAGGCCTGAATGAGACAAACAGGCTGAATAAGGGAATTCCTTGTACCTGACTGTCTAAGCTGTTAGTCTTCTGCCCTGAAACTGTAACTTACACCATAAACTCTCCTGGATCACAGGCTTTTAGACTTGGACTGGAACTCATATCATTGGTGTCCTGAGTCTCCAGTTTGCCAAATGCAGATCTTGGAGCTTACCAGATTCCATAAATATGTGAGCCAATTACTTATATTAAATCAATCTATCTCTCTCTCCCCCATGTATACATATCCATATATAATCTCCTATGTTTCTTTTTCTCTAGAGAATCCTGACTAATATAGCTCACATCAACACATTTGGCCTTATTAAACTTCATGTTTCTTCCCCATTATTTCAAACCCTTGATATCCATTCTCACACATTCTCCCCCAGATTTCAACCTATATTATTATTACTATTTTTAATGTAGTCCTTTTGGTACATAGTACAGTGCACTTCCTAGTGATTCATGCTTCGTACCTCACCCTTTAGGGCCTCCTGGAGTTTGAATCTAGTTACAGGCCTAAAAGCAAAGAAGGGCAGTGCATGTAGGTCCTGAGAAAGATCAGCAATACCATACTCATACCAGGAGGAAAGAGGGCTCGTTAGAAGCCCAAACTTCACCTGCACAAAATTTATTTATGTAATATATCCTCACATGTACCCCACAACTCCAAAATAGATAAATAAAAACTCAGCAGTGCTTTGCCAGACAACTACCACAGAAGAGGTAAACACTGGTGTTATAGGTTAAGGAAGAATAACCCTCTTAGAAGTGAATCGCTTACATAATTGTTCAAATACACCCACTCATATACACTTTATTTTATGATTTAGCATCTTTCAGATATTTCTGGTTAATGCATTATTTTACACTAAGATGGCAAAGAATGGATGTTTTTTAAAAATCGTTGAAAGATAAACAATTTCTACATGTTTTTAAAAAGCAAACTTTGATGTTTTACTACAAATCAGCAAAGAAAAATGTCTCAGATGGAGTCTTTGTGAGCTATTATTTTGCAAGAGAGTCCAAATTCAGCTATAACATGCATAATTTTCAAGGTGATTCACCTCTGTTTTATGTAAATTTTCATTTTTTTCTTCCCCATGTCAGTGCTTCATTTCTTTCTACTACCTCTGAAACCATCATCCCCATCACAATATATACAACGCATTGTATTCTGCATTTATTAGAAACTTGAAATTGACTTCAAGATGCAGTTCCATTTTGTTTTCAAAGCAAATTCATCTTTACTCTCAAAGCAAAAAATCTTTACTCTCTTTGATTACATACTGTTGTGCTAAAAAAAATGGATACACATTTTAAGAGATGTTATCTATGTATTGCTTTTCAAAGATGAATTGAATTATGGTAGCAATTGGTAATAAGACTTTCATTCAACCATGCTTCCACCATTTTCTTTGACCATCCTGCCTGTTGCATAGGGAAGCTAGCATTCATTTGATTAAAGTCACCTTTTGAGCAAACATCATACTTAAAATATGTATACTTTTTTGACACCCTCTGTATATCTTCTTATATATATAATTTTATAAAGCAAAACAAGATAAAATCAATTATCAATTATTGTGCAGAGAGAGAAAGTATTCCTTCTGTAAACTCTGTTGTAGTAACAATGTGAAAAGACATTGGTACTGTTTTCAATGATAGAGACAGATATGTAAGCACCTGTAATTATGCCATGGCCATGTAGAGTAGACAGAATTCCAAAATGGCCTCCTAGACTCCCATCCTCTGGTGCACATGCCCTGTATAACCCCTTCCTATTGAGTCTTAGCCAGATCTGTGGAGAGAATTAAATATGACTACCATGACAATATTGCACTATAAAGCTGAAGATGTAATTAAATTCCCAAGTCAGGTCACTCTTAACCAAAAGGGAGATAATCTTATGTGGATCTGAATAAATCACATTACCGCTTAAAAGAGAAATACTCAAAGCATCAACAGACATTCTCCCATTCTGTTGGTCTTGCAGAAGCAAATCACCACGATCTGGAGGGAACCACATGGCAGGAAATTGAAGGCCCCTCTAGGAGCTGAAATCCTCAGTCCTGCAACCACAAGGAACTGAATTCTGTCATCAAGCTAAGTGAACTTAGTTAGAAAAGGGTCTGAGCCTCAAATGGGAACGTAGGTTGGCTAACGTCTTGATTTTGACTTTGTGAAACATGGAGCATAGAATTCAAATACACGGTGCTGGAACTTACAGCTTATAGAAACTGTAAGATAATAATGGTGTTGTTTAAGATGCTGAATTAAAAATTATTTATTTTGTAATAATAGAAAACTAGTAGACCTTGCACAGAGGGGAAGTAAATAATCCAAAATGAATTCACCCAAGACATCATTTTAGGATAATTTTTTTTTAACTGTTCAGAAGTCTTTTCTAAGTATTTTCTCTTTTGATCCCAGCTGATAGTGCTGATTTTAAGCACTTCCTGTCTTCCCAAAATAAATGTACTGCTAGATATACCTGCTAGTGAGAAAGTCAGCCAGCCACATGACAGAGAAGAAAGGGAGTCCTGGCTCCACTGAAATCGACAGAGGGAGAGCAGAGCAAGCCAGCTTTGAGTGCTGCCACAGGCTTACTTCACTGAGATTTCAGAGTCTGCGTTCCAATCACTCTTTGTCTCGTTCATGACTCAGACACAAATACTGTGAATTCAGTAAGCCAGTGGACTCAAATGATTTGGGTGGATTTGTATACTTACTGGAAAAAAGTTTCTCTTTTACAGGAATTCCTTAACTTGGTGGGAATCATTTCTGTCTAGTAAAATTTTTTTCAACTCCAGTTGTGGTTGTCTAACTTCCTCATGTATAAACTGGAGACTTCAGCTAAAGGCATTCGATTATTTATGCTCTACCTGCTCATGCTGAGTAGACTAGGAAATCATTCTTATCCTAGTTCGCAGCCCGTTACAATTGCTTTGCTTTGCTTTGCTTTGCTTGCACAACTGAAATTGTTTTGCTTACACAACTGAACACAATTCTGAGTTAGTATGTGGTGATCTTTAAAGAACTTTAATTTTAAATGCACAAGACATTCCAATGGAATTATGACAACCTGTGTTATTTCTGCATTGATTTTAAACTCACTTATTCAATTCCACAACTAATGATTTTTCAATATCCAAACATCCAAACAGTGCTGTTCAAAACAGTAGCTATAGTTATATGTGGTCATTTAAATTTAAATTAAGCAAAAAGAAAAATAAAAAATAACTACTTGCCTTGGTCTTAGCCACATTTTAACAGCCCAACACATGTGGTTAGTGGCTACTATATAACACAGTGCAGATTACAGAACATTTCTATCAATGCAGAAAGTCCTGTTGAATGATCCTGAATTAAATCTAAATTCTCAAACATTAGTATTAAAGCCTTTTATGATTTTACCTCTTCTATGTTTTTAAAACGAGCTTCCCGCTTTCTGTCACATTTAGCCAGTGCTCCAACCATTCTAAATAGCTTGCCTTTCACAAATCAAATACTATGGAAGTTGTGGGAGTTGTGTTTGTGCCATTTTCATGGACATTAATGTCATTCATTTCCTTGCCCACCTGATGAATTCCTGCAAATTCTTGAATACTCAGCTGCAATGTCATTTTCTATGAAAAGTTTTCCTGCTATCCTTGAGCACAGATAAGTGTTTTCTCTGTGCTCTTATGACTGTTTTGTCCTATGTAGTCCATGGGTTTGTCCTGTTAAAGATCATGAGTATCTAGAGGAAAGGGACTTTGCTTTTCCATCTGTATATCCCTCCATTTTCAGTAGGTACTAGGCATTAAACACCTATTAATCTAGCCATTCATACATTTGTTTTCCTCAGACTATTGGTTCACTGAGTGACATTGAGATGATAATTTTATTCTTTGATTTTTAGACAGAAACCAAAAATCCACATTTTACTAATCATAAAACAGGAGCTATAGTAAAGAGAAGGGTAAAGAAACTTCCTTCAACAAGAAGCATGGCTTGGTAGATAGGGAAACATGAGAATAACTTAATTATAGAGAGTTATCCTTCTTGAAATCTCATAAAAGTAGATAAGATTATCTTAGCTCAATCATAAAGAGAGTAATCACCATAGGTTGAAAACAGAATATGTATATGTTCATATGTACGTATGTGTACTGTGTATATAATATATACATATATATATATATGTATATGAGGGAGAACTCCACAAAAAAATGGATTTATTTTTTGGAGAGTGGATCTCTTGTAGTACAGGTTTTCTCTGCTAGGTAAGTTTTCTAGGAACCCATCAGCATCGGTTAACATTGTTGTGAGTGACTGCGTTCGACTTCAGTGAATTTTTTTCTGAAGCCTATTTGAACCATTTGCCTATTTCATTATGGGTAATTTGCTAGCACATCTGCCCACACCATGCATGACTCCTGTACTCCACCCTCCCTATTCACCCAATCTTGCCCGGAGTGACTTTCTTTTTTGTTTCCCCAGAAGAAAAGGCCTCAAAGGGAAATGTTTGCCAATGTGGAAGAGGTGAAACAAACAATGGCAGAAGCACTAAAAGGCATCAAAATTGACTAGTTCAAAAACTGTTTTGAGCTGTGGAAAAAGTGTCTCAATAGGTGTATTGCATCAAACAGAGAATATTTTGAAGATGACTGAAGTTTAAACATGTACAAATAAATATACAATTTCCTATAAATAAATTTTGAGTTTTTGGAGTCCCTCCTCGTATATGTATATACATACATATATTACATGTTATATACATACATAAATACAATATATGTACAAATATATGTATACATACATATATACACATGCACACACGTGTAGATAGATAGATAGATAGATAGATAGATAGATAGATAGATAGATAGACAGACAGATAGGAGAGCAGATCTTTTACAGTTCCACCATTTTTGTGAAAGTTGTAGGGAGTCAGAAAATTCAGGGAGGCTGCTGAGTTTTCCTCAATAATTTAATGGGCTTGGGGGAATGGCACAGCTTTCCAATGCATGGTAATTCCATCACTATATAGGCTACTAGCCTGGATTTATTATATATTTACTTGAACATTTTCTTAAATTCTAGTTACACAATTCTTCATTATGGTGCTCTAATTCCAGAGAGTGGTTACCTGAAAAAAGAATAAATAAACTCTAAGAAGCGCTATTTGTAAATGTCTCACTTAAAGTTATAAATAAAAATATTGTTTCACTGTCTAGATGTGAGTCATAGTTTTTGTTTATTTGTTTGGTAGCCTTAAAAAAATCAAAATACTCTAGTAGCTAACTCTGGCACAAACAGCAGAGCTCTACAGATTTTAGTCTAGCTGCCTGCCATCAGTCACAGAGCTGGAAAGGCCCTCGAGCACACAAGACCCTCTGAGGGACATGGAAGAGTCTTTTTCAAGGGTCTTGGAATATGCAATCACTTGGCTGCCATCAGCTATTTCTAGAGGAAAGGAATCCTCAAGTCCAATAGACCAGAGGGTCTTCTGGCTCTGCCAAGAAAAGTGACAGAGGCTATAAAACTGTCTGCTCTCCTCCTCTGCTAAATGTCTTGCCAGAAATCACACAGACTCAGAGCTGTTGAAAATACAGCTGTTTTATTCCAAACTGCACAAGTTAATCAGGCTGCTTCCTACTCTCTTGCGCCATCTACTGGAGCTTACTCTAAACACTGATCTAGTTACGGCTAGAAAAATTACATTCCAAAGTACTTTCTATTTCCCTATTATTTCTCCCTGAGGTTGAAATCCTCAAGGAGCAAAGAGTCTGACTGTCAGCAATTTGAATTAGCATGCAGAATATTTTCCTAAAGAAAAAAAGGATCAATGGACAAGTCAAATAAAGCAAAGTTGATTATGAACACCATATCTATTCTTTTTACTGTTTTGTTTGTTGTTTTTGTTATTGTTGTTGTTTTTGACCAGAACATTCCACATTTTCTACATTAACCTTGGTATGTGTGGTAATTATATCAGTAACTTGTAGTAGATGCATGGGTCCTGGATTTGAAGTCAGATGTAAAAATTCAGTTCTGACCCATATGTCTTAATATCAGAGATTCTCCAGTGTTATTAAAAGTGTCTAACGTTCTCGCTTATGGGGTTTTCATTTAAAATTCTGGTGTGAGAAAAAGATATACTATCATATCTATACTATCCTTAATTATAGAATTCTTTCATGTGTGGAATAGTCACCAGTGATGACACGGACAAAAGTATGGCCATGGGATAAGGATTGAAATGGCAGGAATATGATTGCCATAAAGGAGAAAAAGAACTGAAAATTTTTAAATTTAGGTAGTTTTCCATATGGATGCTAACATCACCAGAAATAAAGACAGGAATTAGAATAGGTACATTCTAAACAAAATGTCTAAGTCCTCAATAAATTAGGGTCTATTAGTAGAATTTAACAATGAAGATGGTTGAGGAGGCATTAAGAAGAGTTAACTTGAGTCTCAAATAGTTGGGGATTCTAGGCTAGAGAAGTAATGCTTTCAAAATAACATTGGGGAGGGAAGAAAATGCTATACACACATTTCGGTCTTGAGTCATGCAAAGTGGGAAAATAAACAACATCACACTGAATTGAAGAAATATTCATGTGGGAGAACTAAGATTAATTTAAGACAGGAAGAAAAATACATATGGAACTCTGACCCCATCACTCTTCCTGGTTAACCTCTTCAATTTGCCTTTGACCTTCTTATTTTTTAACTTAAAATACTTTATCTTTTAGAACAGTTTTAAGTTTACAGAAAAATTGAACAGAAAACACAAAAAGTTTCCACACATTTGATACAATTGATGAACCAATATTGATACAGAGTTATAAGCTATCGTTCTTAGTTTATATTAAGGTCCACTCTACGTTGTGTCGTTTTATGGATTTTGACAAATACACAGTGCCATATATCCTCCATTACAGCAACATATAGAATAGTTCCATTGCCCTAAAATTCCCATGTGCTCCAGTAAGTCATTCTCCACCATGAAAGCTCAACCAGTAACCACCAATCTTTTTTACTGTTTCTATAGTTTTGCCTTTTCCAGAATATCATATCATTGGAGTCAAATAATATGTAGCCTCTTCAGACTGACTTTTTTCACTTAGCAATGTGCATTTAAGGTTCTACCCTTTTTGTGACTTGATAACTTATTTCTTCTTATCTCTGTATAAATATTTCATTGTGTGGATGTGCTATGATCTGCTTATCCATCTACCTACTGGAGGTCATTTGGCTGTTTCTAATTTGGGGCAATTATGAATAAAGTACGAATGAAGCGACTATAAACATTCAGTTGTAGGATTTGGCGCAGACATAACATTTTCAATCATTTGGGCAATTACTAGATGCTTGATTGCTGGGTAGATTGTTTAACTACCAATCTATTTCCAAAATGACTGTTCTATCAGGAATGAAAGAGCATTCCTTCCTGTTGCTCCCCCTCCTCATCAGTACTTAGTGTTATCAATGTCTTGAATTTTAGCCATTTTAATGGATATGTAGAAACTTATTTTCGCTTTCCCTTCTAATGACTCTCAGAGCTCCATTGGGATCTTGCCAAGCTGACCAGCCTCTCTGAGACTAAGTACATCTTTTTTTTTTTTGAGTTGGAGTCTCACTCTGTCGCCCAGACTGGAGTGCAGTGGCCACTCCCGGCCACTGCAGTCTCGACCTATTGGGCTCCGACGATCCTTCCGCCTCAGCCTTCCGAGTAACCGGAATTACAGGCATGCGCTACCATGCCCAGCTGATTTTTTGATTTATTGTAGAGATGAGGTCTCGCTGCCCAGGCGGGTCTCGAACCTGCGGGCTCAGGCAATCCACTCACCTCAGCCTCCCAAAGGCGCGGGATTACAGGCTGAGCCACGGAGCCCAGCTGACTAAGTACATCTTAATGAGAGTACCCACATTTGTATCTCTTTATCACCAGTGTCTACAAGGTTAGGCATATAGAAGGTCCCAAGCATTGAATGTGGTCTCCTGACCACAAATGTTTTTCCTTTACTGTCCTTGGACTCAGTCTCTGTTCAGCCACATTATGTTGAGCACTTCATTTTGTGGTAGTATGACCTTGGGCAAGTCACCTAATCTCTCTGAATATCTATTTACTTATCGAAAAGAAGAATGTTCAAATACTCGCCCTGACAATCCTTAAAAAATTTGGTATAGATGAAATAAGTCAAATACGAAACTACTTTATATGATGTAAAGCACTCTATAAATGTCCTTTCTTGTATCCTCAAATATGCTACAGAACATTACACACAAAACACACACAATTAATGTCTTAATCGGTTATATAGGCAGAATCATGCTAATATGTAAGAATGTTTCTACATGAAAGACAATGCCCATCAAACATATGCTCTTGAATATAATATTTAATTAGAGATAATTGTCCTCTGTTCAAAAAATTAAGGTATATTCCTTATTCTTTTAATTATGTTGTGCAAGCTATTTACTCAATATGATGACAAGTGAAGGATCTGAGGCTGACAATGTTGGGTTGAGGTATAGCAGTGATAAACGTGGAAGTGCCCATTAAATTACCAAAATAATTCTTCTCAGACTTGGAAATGACAATGCAGAAATTCATATGGAAACACAAACTATCACAAATAACCAAAACAATCCTTAGCAAAAGAAACAAAGCAGGAGGTATCATACTTTCCAGACTTCAAATTTTACTGTAAGGCTACAGTAATCAAAACAACCTGGCATTGGTACAAGAACAGGCATATAGACCAATGGAACAGGATAGAGATTCTGGAAGCAAAGCCCCAATTTCGCAACCAACTCATCTTTGACAAAGTTTCCAACAGAAACCACTGGGGAGAGGAGAACCTATTCAGTGAATGATGCTGGGAAAACTGGCTGACCACATGCAGAAAATTGAAACAGGACCCCTATACACAAAAATCAACTTTAAATGAATGAAAGACCAAAACTTAAAACCTCAAACTATAAGAACCTTAGAAAATGCAGTAGACAGCCTTATGGAAATTGGAACTGGCAAGCAATTCCTGATCAAAACTCCAAGTGCCATGCCATAAGAGATAAGATAGACAAGTAGGACCTCATCAAACAATAGCTTTTGCAAAGCAAAAGAAACCCACCAAGAGAGTGGGGAGCCAGTCCACACATTGGGAAAAATATTTACCAACTGTATATCTGACAAAGGCCTAACATCCAGGATCTACAAGGAGCTCAAAAGTGCCAAAAGAAGAAAAAACCAAACAGCCCCTTTAAAAAATGAACAAAAGACATGAATAGACACTTTTCAAAAGAATATACATGGGCAACTAACAGACAGGTGAAAAAGTGTTCAGTTCACTAATCATCAGAGAAATGCACATCAAAACCACATTGAGATCCCACCTAACCCCAGTGATAAAACAAAAAACAGCAGAAGCTGGCGAGGATGCAGAGAAAAAGGCATGCTTCTACAGTGCTGGTGGGGATGTAAACTAGTGCAACCTCTTTGGAAAACAAAGTGGTGATTTCTAAAAGAACTGGACATTGACCTTCCATATGACTCAGCAATCCTCCTACTGCGAATATACCCAGAGGAACTCAAATAATTCAACAAAAAAGATACCTGCACACATATGTTTATTATGACACTATTCACAATAGCAAAAACATAGAACCAACCATGCTGCCCATCAAAACTGGACTGGAGAAAAAAATATGATAAATACACACAATGGAATATTATGCAGCCGTAATGAAGGACAAACATATGGACTTTGCAGCAACTTGAATAGATTTAGAGTCTGTCATACTCAGTGATCTATCACAGAAACAAAGAACAGAGTACCATTTGTTCTCACTCATAAGCAGACCCTGAACGCTAACCATAATACTATAAGAAAGGGATTGGCAGTAGTCGGATACTGCTGGGGTAGGGGTGGGGGGGACACAACATCAATAAGGGAACTTGATCTCAAACCAAGCACAGTGGAGACTGAAGGGAGGCCCAAACTTTACCTGTACGATGGCCACTTATATACCGAATCCTGAATCGTATCCCATATCTTTAAAATAAAATTTAAAAATAAATTAAATGGCTTACCCAGAGATGTGGAGCCAGTGTAAAAAGACTGACCTTGTGAAGTTTTTTATAGTGTAAGGAGTTCTTTTTGTTAAATATAATGTACTACATAGATTGGCGCTGTTGTTACTACAGTCTACTGGGCAAAGACCACTTTAAAAAGTCTTACTGTTTCTACAACATTAACCTATAATTAAAGCCTTGAGGGCATAAAACTCCTACTTCCTTTTCCAGGAACAAAATACTGGATGCTTCTTGTAACAGTTCACACACTTGTCCTATTGCACTGTCAGAGTCAAAGGGGAAAACCCAGATGAAATGTCTGAGGAAGTGACATTAGAGAGACCCACTGCAGAGGCCCCAGCACATTGCAGAGGACCCAGGGGTCGAGGTCCATCTCTGATGGGCATTCACCTCTTCTGTCACCACCAATGGGAGTTCACAGTTCTTTCCTCAAAAATGATATTTCAGAATACTCTCACCTTTAATCCACTGGTGCCTCTTGAGTTTGGAGTCCAGGTAGTAGCAGGCCTCTCCCGTCTCTGGAACACAGATCCAGTGTAACCCATATGCTGGAGGGCAGATACATGATGCCACCCATGACGTCGGTGAGTGGCATGACAGCAACACCCTTAGGTTTGTCCCAATCAGCGGCTTCCTAACCTTTGGTTTGAAAAGCTGCCCGAATAAGGTTCATGCCATCGCAGCACCAGTGATCCCAATAGGGCCTAGTCCACTTTCCATAGCCGCAACTCATGATTTTCATTTGAGGTTCCCTGGTGAACTAAAAACAACCTCCTCTACTCCTCAGGAGGAATGTTTGTGTCTCGGTCTTTTCAGGATTCCTGAGATCCACTTATTCTCTAGTGTCCATGCTACGTCACTGGGAGAAAAGATCGGAATCAAAAAGGACAAAAATCTACCTCTTCTCAACAGAAAAATAACTTTTAGATTAGTTTATTTCTTTTCTTTTCTTTTGTTTTTTTGGAGTTGGAGTCTCACTCTGTCACCCAGACTGGAGTGCAGTGGCCGCTCCCGGCCACCGCAGCCTCGACCGACTGGGCTCCAACAATCCTTCCACCTCAGCCTTCCGAGTAGCCGGAATTACAGGCACGCGCTATCACGCCCGGCTGATTTTTTGATTTATTGTAGAGATGAGGTCTCGCTGCCCAGGCGGGTCTCGAACCCGCGGGCTCAGGCAATCCACTCACCTCAGCCTCTAAAGGCGCGGGATTACAGGCTGAGCCACCGAGCCCGGCTAGATTAGTTTATTTCACCACCACTGCCAATGCGCAGAATTTTTTAAAAATCATATAAACTCTAAGACCAAAAAATAAAGGAACAAATAAAATGTAAATAATAATAATAATAAGTGGAAGTGGTCATCAGTAACACTAAATATTGCTTCCTTTGATAGAGGAAGCATGTGAAACTGCTTGCTGTATTTGAACTCTTAAAATATTGCAAAGCCATTGGGATGTGAGGCAAAGATAATCATAACATTTGCTTTCAATATCTCCATCACTTTAAATATGTGAAAAATATTTACTAAGAACCTACAATGTCTCAAGCATTGTACTTTTTCAGTTTTTTGTCTGTATTTTTAAAAATCTTTTCTTTGTCCATGTTTTGAACAATATTTTCACTGGGTTGGCAATTATTTTATTTGCTTTGTCATTTTGAATATATTATTCTACTGTCTCTGACTTAAATATATTCTGTTAAGAAGTTAAATGTTAACCCAAACACCATTCTTCGAAAGTAACTTGTATTTTTTTTTGCTCTGGTTGGATATTTTTAAATGTTTCATTTTGTCTTTGGTATTTTAAAATTTTATTTTAATGTGTCTCAGGTTGAAGTAATTATTCTTTCTGATATTCTTTAAGATCCATTGGGAATCTTAAATCTGTTTCTTTCATCAGTTCAGACAGTTCCATAAATATTTTATTCATTATCTTTTCATGTAGTGCTTCTTCCCTATTCTGTTCACCTTCTCCTTCTGGAACACCAATTAAACACACCTCAGAACTTACAACTTAATCTTTCTTGTCTCTTAACCTGTCCTGCATATATTTTTCATCCTTGAATTTCTCTATACCAACTTTTAGATTATTTCTTCCAACTCATTTTTTCATTTCTCTTTTCTCTTCAGTTATGTTTAACCCTTTAAAAAAATTATCCATTGAAGTTACTGTTTTATTTGTTGTTTTTTAATTCTAGAAATTTTCTGTTTTATAAAATTGGAATAATTTCTAGTTTTCTGTACATATATTGTAGATATTTTCAGGTCTATCTTCTTATATCTTTAAACATAGAAAATATATTTTATAGTCTGTGTCTGAGAAGTTCAATAGCTATAATCTTTGTGCATATGTTTTTGTTATTTATTATTTCTACTGGTTCTGGTTATTAGTTCCTTGAATCCTCAAATGCTTGTTTTTGTTTGTTTGTTTGTTTGTTTCTTTATAACTATGTGCTGTTGTGGTCCTAAAAATTATCTATGTAGATATTTTGAAGGTTGAAATAAAAGAACCTTCCCTGAGATATTTGCATTGGCTTCTTGAAGGCAATTAGAGGTGCTACGAATTTGTGATCGCTTTGCAACTTATTCACCACCTAGGGGATTTCTTATAAATACCAGGTGATATCAATTTGGGCTACAACTCCATTATCCAAACATGGCTGTGATTATGATCATCTTGGGATTTTTCTCTCTGTTCTACACAACTCTGAGGTAACTTTCCCTGATGTTCAGGGAACAGGATGAAGAAGAGGCAGATTCCCTTTTGATTTACCATTACTCTAATGGTATTTCTTTCTGAAGTCTTAATACAGTAAGAATCTCTTATCAGATTTCTTACCTAGGCATTATCTTCTATTTTCCTCACATTTAAGACATCAAAACTGAAGTGCAGGTTGGCCTTTGTTTGATAATTGCTTTCAAGGCAAAGCCAGTACAAATACTTTCTTTACATTCGGGTTGCAGGTTTTCTGTAGATTTTGGCTTGGTTATTCCTTACTACCTTGTCATCTCTTTGATGATTTTCAAAAGGTACTTAAAACCATTTTATCTAGCATCTGCTGTTGGTTTTAATGGGAGGATTGGTCTGAATAATCCAACCTGCTGTATCCCTGGAAACAGAACAAGACATGCAACATTTTCTAAACAAGTTGCTTAAATTGAGTCTGAAACTAAGTATGATTCAAAGTGGAACAGGACACTTTGAGAAAACAAACCTGGCCAGAAATTAAATTCATGAACCAACCCGGGGTCTCAAAAGCAGTAATACTATAATAAGTGTATACTGGCAAGAACTTTGCAGTGTGCCTTTTAGGGAAACAAAGTACAGCTGAACTTTTTAAAAGTCAACTCTGTACTTAGAAGAGAAATTTTAGCAATTGTAGCTACAGAACCAAGGGTATTGCTCAAATAATCATAAAGGGTCTTATCCAAAGAAACAACAACCCAACCTAAATTGCAATAGTGTAAGAATGAGATTGAATACACAGTATACTAACAAAACACTGCTGGTGATCCCAGGAATTAGAGACGTTGAAATCGTTCCTGCTAGAGATTTTATAAGTCTCAAAACTCTAAAGATTTTACCAGTTTCTTAATGATGATAGACTTGGCCTTCACTGTTACAACTTCATACTACTCATAAGTTTGATTGTGTTATATCATTCCACTTCAGCTAATTTTGAAGTAAATTACCTGCATATCTCTTTTCTTTTAGTTTGAGATCAATCATTTTTTACCAATCCTTTTAGACTCTATAGAAAATTCCAAGCCAAAAAATGTATCCATATAGTATTACAGATAGCTATCTGCACCAAGAGAATTTTCCAGAATGCTACCAAGCCAGACTTATTTCTGTCTGGCCATCTACAAAAAGATACATATCTATAATGGAAAACGGATATATGATGTTTGTGTATTTGTTTTCTTTATGCTTTGGGCAGGAGCATGGGGAATTGATTCTCCAGCAGAAACACAGCATTTTAGAAGCTCAGTAATTATGTAATGAACACATTTCTTTCAGTTCATTCTCTATATAAAAAAAATTCTATCTAAATGTTTGACCTCTAAAAGACTGCATATTAAAAAGCTTAATCATAACATTTCAAGTTCAAATGGCTTTTTATGGAAACCTTCATTACTTGAAAGGCCTTGTCATCCACTTTCTTGATCAAAATAGGTAGTGACCTGAAAAGCAGCCAAGAAATTTCTACTTGGAGTGGTTTTCTCCTGATGGATGAAGGAGCAGGCGAAGATTCTTCCTGGTAAAGTGTAGGCGGATAATTTTATGTGACAGCCACGTTATAAATGAGGTAATATGAGCATGAAGTAGTTCACAGCATCCACTTCTATCGTGTTCTGCTGATTAAAAAAAGCAAGGTGGGGTTCAAAAATTATCTGAGTCTCCAGTAATTTCTGGCTTCCCCTCTAAGTCAGTTTATATGAGAATACACTAGAGGTTGTGGAAAGGAAGCCATGTCATCATTGGCAAGAGTAGTTCCAGAATCACCCCCATTGATTTAACCGAGACTTCCAATGCAGCATGAAGGATGGAACTGGTGCATGTAATGACATGAAACCTCATAGATTAAAAACCAAATATCGCTCGTAGAAGTTGTGAGCTTTATCAGAAATCCTAGATACAGGCGTCTTTTTAAGACCTCGGGCCTTGAAAGGATCTTTTGTAATATTGCACGCCGTATAACAAACCTTGTTGTCATCAGCAGGTTTGGATCTTCTGGGAGGCTGCACTCCATCAAGGCTTTTGGCAGAGATTCAGGTACAGAAACATTTACTTTAACATGATTAATTATTCCCAACTCTGTTTTGCCCAGGACCATGCTTTTTGTCCTCTCTTTTTAGTCATTGATCCTGAAAAACTTCTACAACTTGGTCAGCTTTCAAATTAACATGTACACTTTGAAAAATATACATATGTGATTAAATCTTTCTTTTCTCTGGAAACTGATTATGACAGACTCTGTTGGACAAGCACAGTGTAAATATCTATTTCATTAGTATTATTTGAATAGCACAATTTAATTAGTCCGTTTCTAAACTACATTTATAGGCCAGCTGGTAAAGCCAGGATTCTGAAATATAACCATGATTTGATAGGGTTTTAATAATGCAGTTACTGTAGCAGTGTGTAGCACTACATATTACACAATAATACCATTAAACAATTTCATAATAAACAATAGAATAATCTAAGACTCATTTTTTTCCTACATGTGACCTGGAGGTAAAAAAAGACAAAATTTGAGATGGTTATAAGGCTAAACTATAATATAATTCACTTAGACTAGTGGAAATTTTGTTTTATGTCCTTTATCAAATGTGCTTTGTTATGAGTGAAAGCTTTTTTTTTCTCTCTCTTTAGGAAGAAGAAGGAGAAGAGAAGTATTGAATTTTGAACTATTTTGTGCGTGTGCAGGTGTGTACATCTGTGTGTGTGTGTTTCCTAAAATCACCAGTTAGGGAAGTAATGTAATTCATCAATATAATTTACTATGCTTTCACTTAAATATGTATTAAGGTCTTAAGTTTTTGAAATAGTTTAGTCTTGGTTAGGGCTGAACAGAAAACAAAATTTAAAAATAGGAAAATAATTTGAGGGTCAAATTCTCTGATCATTGCTCATTTTAAGAAAAAGACTGTTTCTCCAGAGAAACAGATCTAATTGGATACATTTATTATAAGGAATTGACTCACATAATTATAGTAGTTGGCAAGTCCAAAATCTGCAGAGCTAGTGTCCCAGATTGAGTCCGAAAGCTGGCAGGCTACTATAGAACAAGGAAGAGCTGATATTCCCATTTAAAAGCTGTTAGACAAGAGAACTTGCATTCTCAGGAAGTTTTTTTTTTGTTGTTCTGTTTAGGTCTTCAACTGTTTGAATGACAATGCCCATTCACATTTTGGAGGCAATATGCTTTATCCAGTCTACTAAATTAGTTGTTAATCTCATCCAGATTTTTTTGACATCCTCACAGAAACACCCAGAATAATAATGTTTGAAAAACTATCTGGTCATTCCATGGCCCAGTCAAGATGACACTTAAAAATAACCATCCCACTGTCCAAGAGGAATGATTTATGAGAAACCCACAAACTGGCAGAACTCGGTAGAAAGAGTGTGTAACCCCAAGGGATAGCCAAGTCCACACTGGTTCGAACATGATGCCATTTGCCTATCACTATTGGGAGGAGGCAATTTATCCCAGTTTTTTAAAGCACTGCCAAACTAACAATTTATGCTCAATGATGATTGCAGTCTACAATTAAGAATTATAAGCCGGGCTCAGTGGTTCAGCCTGTAATCCCGCGCCTTTGGGAAGCTGAAGTGAGTGGATTGCCTGAGCCCGCGGGTTCGAGACCCACCTGGGCAGCGAGACTTCATCTCTACAATAAATCAAAAAACCAGCCGGGCATGGCAGCGCATGCCTGTAATTCCGGCTACTCGGAAGGCTGAGGCGGAAGGATCACTGGAGCCCAGCAGGTCGAGGCTGCAGTGGCCAGGAGCGGCCACTGCACTCCAGTCTGGGCAACAGAGTGAGACTCCAACTCAAAAAAAAAAAAAAAAAGAATTATAAAGACTCTCAATCCTTACTGTCTTTCAAATTATAATTGAATTATGAAAAGCTATTTTGAAAGGTTAGAGCTATTGCTAATAAAATTCCTTTAAAAATCTCTCCCTTAAAGAAAAATTCTCACATCTGTAAACAAATGCACGTATTTTTATAAATCAACCATTACTGATTTTGTCTTTTAAGTTTTAGCATTTTCAATTCCCTAAGTCACTCACAAGTATTTATTAAGCACTTGGTATATGCCAAACCCTGTCCTAGGTGTGAATATTTGACAGTGAACAAACATAAAAAAGCACCTATGTCTTGAAACTTGTTAGGGAAATTGATGATTCCCTCTACAGGGCTACAGAGAAATCTGTATGAGGGGTACCTGGGTCAACTCTAAGCCATTGCCTGCTTTTTTTGAATAAAGTTTCATTGGTACACAGTTACATTAATTTGTATGTGCATTATCTCTGCCTGTTTTCACACTGCACTACAATGACTCAGTCTCTGAGACCACATGGCCCACAGAGATGAAAACATTTACTATCTGATCATTTACCAAAAAAAAGTTTGCTAACCCCTGACATAACATTACTATAAAACAAGGCCTTGTGTATCACAGTAGATGTAGTAAATAAATGTAAAATGTTCATAGGTCCCAATATAAAAGAGAAATTTATTAAGAAATTTACTATTCGGCATAGAAGTGCTGGTAGACAGCATGATGGCCCCCAAAATGTGTCGACTTCCTCATCTCTGAAATTTGTGAATATCTTCTCTTTCATATCAGCACTAATTTGTAGATGCAATCAAAGATTTTAAGATAGAGAGATCTCAAGTACTGGGATTATAGAAATGGACCCAGTCTAATCTCAATGATCCTTACAAAGAGGGAGGTGGGAGGGTCACAGTCAGAACCAGGGAAGAAGCTATGATAATGCAAGCAGAGGCCATCAAAAGAGATGGACAGAGGCTGGGAGATGTTGCGTTGCTTACTTTGAAGATGAAGGAAAGTGAAGGGCCACAAACCAAGGAGTGCTGATGGCTGCTAGAAGCTGTAAAAGGCCATCAGATAGTATTCTCTGCTCTAAGTCTGTAGGAGAAATCAGCCCTAATGACACCTAGATGCTAATCTGTAAGACTCATTTTGACCTTCTGATTTCAAAACTGTGAGATAACTTAATTTTTATATTTTAAGCCACTAAATTTGTAGTTATTTGTTGTAGAAGTAATAAGAAACTAACATCACTAATACAGACAATTTCTCTGGAGGTATATCATGACTTTTCTACTTACTTAATATGAGATGTTGGGAAGATTAATTTCCCCAAGTGAATTTCCTCATCTACGTTGGATAAAGTAGTAGTAATTATTCCACTGAGTTGTTTTGGGTATTCAAGGAGATGCCATGCCTATAAATCACTCACTATAGTATCTGGCATGTAGCAACTATTCAACAAGAAATAGATATTATAATGATGGTGATGATGATGTTGATGATGCTGATGCTGATAATCATCATTGTTAGCCTTCAGTTTTCTCATCTAAAATCAGAGACGGGCCAAGATCGTCTCTAACGTTTTATATGTTTAAGATATTGTGATCATGCGGCAGTGGTTGCTCAAATGTGTTCGGAGAGTAGAACACCTCAAGATCATGATTCACTTTTTGTGTTTTATTCAGGTTTTTAATCTAGTATTTTCCGTAACTTTCTCATCCTCGACATTTTTTTATATGGGTTAAAATATAACCTCCAAACTGGTCTCTCTGGCTGTCTCTCCCATCTACAGTGGTAAAATCTTTGTGAAATGCAGAGCAAATCTCATTATCCTTGCCTTAAAATTCTACAATTGTTTTATGAATAAATAATTAAGTGAATGTTTGTGAAACACCCCCTTGGAACTGAACTACCCATACAACTTCTCTCTCTCTTTCTTCATCTTTTTTTTTTTTTTTTTTTTGAGTTGGAGTCTCACTCTGTCGCCCAGACTGGAGTGCAGTGGCCGCTCCCGGCCACCGCAGCCTCGACCTGCTGGGCTCCGGCAATCCTTCCACTCAGCCTCCAAGTAGCCGGAATTACAGGTATGCCCTACCACACCCGGCTGATTTTTTGATTTATTGTAGAGATGAGGTCTCGCTGCCCAGGCGGGTCTTGAACCCGCGGGCTCAGGCAATCCACTCACCTCAGCCTCCCAAAGGCGTGAGATTACAGGCTGAGCCAGAGCCACTGAGACCGACTCATCTTTTTTTTTTTTTTTTTTTTTTTTTTTTTTTTTAGAGATAGGATCTTGTTCTGTGCTCCATTCTGGAGCACAGTGACAAAACCGTCATAGCTCACTGCAGCCTCGACTTCCTGGGCTTAAGTGATCCTTCTACCTGAACTTCCCCAGTAGCTAGAAGCACAAATGCAGACCATACCCAGTTTTTTTTGTTGTTTTTTTTTGTTTTTTTTTACTTTTTATAGAGATGGGATCTTGCGAGTCTTGCCTAGACTTATCTTTTGTTGGTAGCCTAAACTTTTTGATAAAAGGGCCCCTCCAAGAAGCCATTGCTAGTACATTAAGGACCACCCTGGATCGAGCATTCAATTCATACACTCGAGGTCTCTCAGTCTGGGGAATCACATATTTCTCTGTGCCTCTGTTCCTTCAAGAAACTTGCTCTGTCAGCATTTTCCAAAGGAGGCCTGCTTCCCAGACACTCATTTCTCCTATCTGGTTATTTTGCAGGATAAACACTACTCTTCGTTTACCACATGAAAGTTTTAAAGGAAATTGCCATAAAAACTCTTACAAAGATATCCCAATGACCATAATCAAAACCACTATTATTATTCGAGTGCTGATATTATAAAATAGATTCCTATTAGAGCACATGATATAAACACAAAGCTAGTGTTAAAAAAATGCATAGAATAAGATTGTCTTTTTTTATTTACTAGAGCCTCTAAATGCACTTATTTGTCACATACTGGTTTTGCAATAACCTCATAACAGCCACCTTGTGAAGCCAGGAAAGAGGACCAAACATGTAACTTAGTGACCTGATGCATGGCATTTCTGTAAAATCATGGAGCAGTGGGAGAGGTCACAAAGAAGAAACCATGGAGATGAAGTCCCATGAAAGCTATAGCACGTCCATGTCATTCACTCATCTTCTGGGGTTTTTATGTCTTCTTTGTTACCAGTTTTATTTAGTGTGTAGAGCCACTAGGCAGAGGTGCATCTCTGCATTTGAGATATTTACGCATTGTAAATACCTAGGAATCTTTCTAATGGGCATGACTCAAGAAAACACATCCCAAGTAATAAGTTCTATTATACTGGGCATTTGATGATTAGTTTTCCTCCAGAGATAAATTATTATTTTGCAACCACTACATGTTTACTTATTTAATGCATATGTCCAGAAAGATGCAATTTCTCACTATGCTGAAACAGACCCCATGCCAAAGACTCTGCAATTGAATGCCACATGAGTTTTTAACCTTAATTCTTTTTGATACTTTCTCAAAATGCAATATATGCCTGGCCCAGGTATAGTCCTACTTTTTCAGTCTTTTCAGGTCCTGCTTGATATTTGCATTTTCTATCAAAAATCAAAGCATAATTTTTAAACATATGATATATTCCAAAACTTGTGAATAATGCAATTTTATGCACTTCTATAAAGAAGCTCACATTTTCTTACCTGACTAACCAAACTCTGTGGGAATTCTGACTTAGGAAACTGAAGTCACTTTTACAAGAAGTTTAACACTGATATCATGGCTTAGTCACTTTACATGATTCAATAAAACATTAGTTCCTACAAAATATCATGACATTTCCTAAGTCAGTTTGGGTTCCTCACATTTTTAAAATTAATTCAATGGATTTAGGTTCCTCACATTTTTTAAATTAATTCAATGGATTTTTTGAACACAGGCGTTATTGTATTACTTAGCTTAAATGGAAAGAATCAAAATGCACAGAATGTTAAAAATTACATTAAAAATAACGCGTTTCTTTATAGTTTTTTTTAATCTATTTTATTTTTTAGAGTAGTTTTAAGTACGAGCAAAATTCAACAGAAGGTACAGAGATTTCTCATATGCTTCCTGCCCCCACAGATGCAACTACATCTTCCTTTATCAACTTTACCTTTATCAACTTTATTATCAACTTTATTATCTTTATAAAAGATATTATTATCTTTATCATCTTCCTTTATCAACTTTATTATCTTTATAAAACTGATGAACTTACATTGATGTACCATAATCACCCAAAGTACATGGCTTACACTAGGGTTCACTTTTGACATTTTTTATTCTGTGAGTTTGAACAAATGTACAATGACACATATTCACCAGTATAGTAAGTTATCAGAGTATTTTACTGCCCTAAAAATCCTCTATGCTCTGACTGTTCACCTCTCTCTCTCCCTTAGTCCCTGGCAACCACTGATTTTTTTTTTTCACTGTCTCCAAAGTTCTGCCTTTTTCAGAATGCCATAAAGCTGGGATCATACAGAATGTAGTCTATTTAGATTGATTTCCTTCACTTGCATTTAAGTTTTTTCCATGTCTTTTCATGGCTAAATAGTTCATTTCCCTCCCCACTATCCCTCCACCCCACCCCTTGTTATCTTCTAAATTGATATCTTATTTCTTTATAGTATTGACTAATATTCTATTGCTATTATTAACTAATTTATTGATCCACTTACCTACTAAAGAATACCCGGGCTGCTTATAAGTTTTATCAATTATGAATAAAGCTGCTATAAACATCTGTGTGCAGATTTTTGTGTGGACAATAGTTTTCAGCTTTTTAGGGTAAATACCAAGAAGTGAGGCTGCTGGATCATATGGGAGATACTAATGTAATTCTTATCCATACTCCTCTGAAGGTAAGGTGTTTATTCCCTCTTGCTTATTTCAGTATTTTTGTATTTATCTTTTATTTTATGTAGTTTAAAAATTATATGCCTACATGTAGTCTTTTCTGGTATTTTTCTTGCTTGGTAGTCCCGGAACTTCCTGGATCTGTGGTTTGGTGTCCAGTTGAGAGAAATCCTCAGTCATTATTGTGTTAAGTATTTCTTTTATTTTTTTTCTTCTCCATCTGTTGTTTTCATTATGCCTATGTCATACTTTTTATAGTTGCCTCACACAGTTCTTGAATATTCTGGTGGTGGTACTGGTAATTGTGGTGGTAGTATTTGTTATCTGTGCTTTTCGGTTTGGGAAGGGTAAACTTGAGGATATCTTCTATTGAGATTATTTCCTCAGTCATGCTTTTTTGTTTTTTGCCATCTAGTGTATGTTTTGTAATTTTCTCTTAATAGCCGAACATGATATATTGGGTAAGAATCTTCAGTAAATAAGCCTTTATTAATGTGGTGGTAAGGTGTGGAGAAAGAAAAAGTATTCTATACCCCTGTGATTAGTTCCTAGTCTTTTAGGAACTAGACTGTGACCTTGACACGGGTTTTTTATTCTTCCCCATCACTTGAGTGGGGCAGGATGGCCAGAGTGAGCTGGAGTTGGGTATTTTCCTTCCTCCACAGAAAAGGCTAAAACAGGAATTGGTTATTTCACTTTCCCCAGGTCAGTTATGGTCTGATAAAATCCCAGCAGGCTGGTTCTGATTAAATAGTTTCTCCTGAGGGCAGATCTTGTTAAAAAGAACAGAGTGCTCTGGCATATTTCTAAATGGTTTTTTTTTCCTCCTTTTCAGCAGCAATGAGAAAATTTTTCTCTGATACTCACTGTGAGGACCTAGTAGAATTCCTGTAGATATCACACACAAGTGTGGGTGCTTCCCTTATTACTGGGTAACCCTAGAGTTTGTAATTTTCAAAGTTGTTCACATTGAGCCTCCAGCAGTTTATCAATTATAGTTCAGGTTTCCCGACCCAAGCACTGGAAGTTGCTGCTGGCGGATTTCTGCTCTACCAGGTTGTGATTCTCTATAATCGCCTGCTGGACTCTCCAGTTTTGGAGGCATCAATTTGCTCTATAACCTTGTTTCTTTGATTTTGATTTTTAGTTTATTAAACTTTTCACTTGTAGGAACAGAGTGGTGACATCCAAGCTTCTTACATGCCAGAGCAAAAATCTGAATCCTCTCTTTATTTTTTTAAATATTACATTTCTCTGTCAAAATCCAGAATATGCTAAGCAAAGGAATTTGCAAAAATAATTTTGAGAACAGTCATTAACATTAAAAACATATTACTCTAAGACTAGAGTCAGAGACTATAAAGATGTTGTATTCTGGGATAGCCAACTTGAAATTTAAGTTCTTTGAAACCTGTTCTCGTGTCCATAAATAAATAGTTGTTTACTTTTTTAAAAGCATTTATTATAGTTTATTCATTTAAAATAAATAATATATGAGAGGTAAAACCATTTACACAGACATTAAATTGCACTCAACCCCTATATGTAATCTTAGTTCTCCTTCCTGGACAACTCATTTATTTATTCATTCAAAAATATTTATTGAATATTTACTATGTGCCAGGGTCTAAGTAGTGGAGACACAGCAGTGAGCAAGCAGACAAGTCCATACCCATAGAGTCTAAAAATGGTTCATCCCAAGAAATTTCAAAGAAGCCTTTGTGACTTCTTGACTCTGATTCTAATATGACAGAAGACTCAAGGTTGTTTGCCAGATTCCAGAAAAAAAAACAGCCTCTTTCCTAATTGTGGCCTTGGCCAATGGTTATCAAAGTGAACAGAAGACCAGTGACTCCATTTCTGACTCTACTGGACTAGGGAAGAGGAAATTGTGAGGAGAATGGATATGAGAGAGTATAAGACGGAATTTCTTACAAAATGGGAGCACATTACATTTTATTTAGCAAAGGCAAAAGTTATTATTTCTTATACCAGGAGATTCAGAGTCAAATCCATAACTAATTGCTATGTTTTATTTTAAAATTTTTAGAAAAAAATATTAGAAAACAATTTTAGAAAAATAAAAAAGAATAAAATGATTCTTATAACACCATCATTCAAAGACAACATAGAGATCATATGATAAGTAATATTCTGTCTGATCTTTCTCTTAGTGACATTTATTTTCCATGAATTTGAAATAATCTTTTTTTGACATGAACTTCAAAGGATGTCTAAAAAAAATCATTGAATAGGTATATGTATTCCTGTAATGAATCTCTTCAAATTTTGAAACATACATAAGTGAACTAAGTATTTTCAAAACTCACATATTTCTTCAATTATAATTATTGTCTGACTGATTGGCAGTCTAAGAATCTCTAGTGTGTCTATTTCAATGGTTAGTACAGAAGGCAAATTTTCAAAATTCACTGCTCATAAAGCAACACTAAAAAAGATCTATTGAACTTTTAGCTTATGTGGCGCTTGGTTCTAAAGTCAGAGTATAATTGAAAAATAATGTGTAATAAAAATCCGTAAGAATTCCATGGAGAGGCTAGGAATGGTGACTCACACCTGAAATCCCAGAACTTTGGGACGCCAAGGTGGGAAGATCACTTGAGCCCATAAGTTTGAGACCAGCCTGGGTGACATAACAAGACACCATTTCTAAGAAAAAATTTTTAAAAGAAATAAAAAACAGAGAGTCCCATAAAGAAGTACCATAAAGAGATTGACTTTTAGCAGATTTGCCCAGCCAGTTTTCTAGCAGCATTAGTGAGAATCAGTGTTTCTTTGGTTCAGAACAATCGAAGCGGTTGGGTTGCATTTAAGTACTATCCATGTTGCAAGAAAACTATGCCTTAGGTTATGAGAACCACAAACTCCTGTTAAATTCCTACTCCATGAAAAGCACATGGATACTGAAGTCTGTCAAAAGAACATACAGGCGGAGAAAACTTCCCCAAAGAGGCACCTTTTACTCTGGTTTCTGAACATTATGCTGGACAAAAAAAGAAGATGTAATAGGAGACAAGCATAAATGTGAAGATGGAAGGCTGACACCAGGGAAATGGTGGAATATTCCAGGGGTCTGGTAGACAATATAAGCAAAACTTTAAAGAAAACATAAAAAAAAACACTCAAAGGAAAAAAAAAACATAGTACGCATGGCCAGGGGATGGGGGCAAAGAATAAGATCAGAAAGGTGAGTTTTAAATCAAAGATTGGTGATACTTAAGATGCTGTAGGATTGTCCAGTGACTAAATCTTGAGATTGCCTTGCAATGAGTGCAGACAGAAGCCACTCTCTTCTCTGCGCCAATGTGAGGGACTGCACCTCAAACCAGCTTTCCATAGGCCTGAGTAGTGCATTCCCTTCCCCAAGCAGTGGGCATCTTCAGACAATCCTCTGAAGAGCTAGCAAGTACACTCATATTCAACTTTGATTCTTCCATCTCCCAAATGTACTCTAGAAGATAGTATAGCAGAGGGACAATGTCCCATCCCTGGAACAGAAACCCATGGTTCAAGCAGATGTACCCTGTCTTCAGAGAATCTCTCAGAGGATTACTGAGCCATCAGGGGAATCTTGCTATATGTTTCCCTAGTAAAGCCTATTCTCTATGTCTGCACTCCCCAGCATCATGAAATTCTTTCTAACCCGCCTCTCTCTCTGGTCGCTGACTGTTTTTAATCACTATAACACTATAGATTTTTAAGTAGTGAAATTTCATTGCAGAGACATTCACTCTCCTAAAAGGAGTGTGCATGAGAAAAAAAGCATCTCAAATCAAGAAGATAAGGCAGAATTTGGGTGAGATAAAAACTATTAGAAGCCCTAAACTTTGAAAATATGATATTACCACATCTAACTGTAGGCCAAAATAAAATCAATACTTAACTATTAATAATGAAACATATGTAGCAAAACTTCAATATATTTTTCAAAGTTTTCTGATAGAAAATTCCTAGAAAGGTTTATTAAAGCCAAGCTGTATTCATCTCTATGATACTTCTGCTCTGCAGGACCCTAAGGATACACTTGATTGGCTATTGCATAACCCTGCCCAGGTTTATTTAGAATCTGGATAGAAAGCAATAGGAATATTAAATAGGACAGTCACAGAGTATGTGGAACACAGGAGAGGACTGATGGAAGTGGGAGTGAAATCAACCTTAGAAGGAAATTGTTTGGCAAAGCAGAAAACAAAGGAGACAACTAATCACGACTTTCTGATTTTTGATGTAGGTGACTGAGAACCAGCAGTGGTCCTAGAATGGCAACTATCAGAGAAGCAATGAGGAGGAGGAGGAAGAGAGGGCAGAGGTGAAGGAAGAGGAGCAGGAACAGAAGGAAAAGAATAACAATAATATTTTTGTTATAGTTAACATTTATTGAGGACTTACAAGGTGCCAAGAACACTCCTAAGCACTTTATTCGCATTTCCTCAAATATCTTGGCGTGCGATGGCTCACAGGAGGACTAGACTGCTTTACATGAACATATTTATGACTGAACATATGTTCTTCACATTTCACTTGTACATATATGGAATTTTTACAGAAATGTATGGCTATATTTCTCACATATACAAAGTGACATTTAAATACTTTAAGAGCCTGAGTCAACTGTTCTGGCCACATAAAATATCCCTGAGTCGTTCATGTTATATGAGTTAAAATGGACGATTTCATAAATCACTCCTATAACCAGAAGCAATCTGTTCTCAATTTCTAGCTTCAAAAGAGTGAATATTAGCAGGTATCTGTGTAAAATTACTGGGTTCATCTGCACATTCGGTCTAGACTTCCTGGGCCACTATGTGTATGTAGTTCCCCCTCATGATTTTATCTCTTGACTCAGATACAATTTATCACTGTAAGGACTTGCAATGGCTTCTGATCTTTTCCCAGTGTTTTGCTTTGTTTGTTTCCTTTTTCATACTAAATGACTACCTGTTGGCTTCTCCACCTTTGTATGAAAATCACCAAGGAATTAACATATCCAGAATAAAGTCAATATTTTCCACTTACTTGCAAACACTATTTTGTGGTAATAAAACAGACCAGTGCTCACTGGCTCTCTCTTTATTTCTCCACTACAGAAATTAAAAAATCTGGAGATAGGCATCTCCTACTAATGTCAGTAATTCATTTCTGAAACTATGATATACTGGACAGAAGTTACTAATCGAGAGCTTCTTTTTCCACTATTTTATATGGGAAAAAGATGATACGCTACATGTCAACACTAAATCCCCAATCCATTTTCTAAGTAAACCACACATACACAAAACACTCGTCTTTATACAACAAACACATTAACATGTTAGGATATAGCTAGTAAAATATTACTTGTTAGTCTCCAAGCAAATAGCATGAATTTTAAGAAATATACATAATGGTTATGATGCAGCAAGACAAACTCACAGCAATAAATAAATTTAGGTTAAAACTTCAGCAAAAAATTCAGTAAAAATAAGCCATGTCTTAGAATGACACGAGTGAAAACATAAAACTTAAAGAAAAGTGTGTAGGGAGAAGGGGAGGACAGTCCAAAAAGTCACCATTTGTGATTAGTTATGGAAGATGATGGTACTATCTGGTGGGAAGGGAAGGGACAATTTCAGGGGTTCCAGTCATTTATTGCTGCATAACAAACTTAATGGCTTAAAACACCCATTTATAATTCTTTCAGCCCCATTCCAGTATCTACCTAACTAGTAGAAATTTAGTCTGCAAGTTTTAGAATCCTTCTGTTTGTGTTGTGAAAATTAGGAAAGGACTCTGCTTTGACCACACTGGTCTACTGGCATGATCCTTGCTTATACTGATAATGATTTTTAAGGAAACCAGTGCCACCTCTTTGCTTCCATAATATCCTAGTGTCCTGAAAGCCAGCACCTCAGTGATCAGTAATGACCCACGTAGGCTGATCTTTATATTCCTGGAACAAAGATCTGGTCAGCGCTCAGAGGTACTCTGCCAGGACCCAGGCCTATCTCAGGTGTGGCAAACACTCATCCCCTCCCCACTATCAGGGAAAAATCTCTTCAAGCTTCTACCTCCTACCAAGTTCATAGCTCCCCTGTCTTCCTTTTACCTAGGAGAATACCACATAATTTCACCTTCACGTGCCTTGAAAATCACAATACTGGTTTCCCCTTCCTGTAGCTCAGACTGGCGTCAGAAAAGCCTGAGTCATTTTTTGGTTTTTTTATTTCTTTCTTACTATTCTATTAAGTTGGTCTACCATTTAATCTATCGTCCACATTATGAACAGACATGTTTTCACAGTATAAATAGCATAATCCTCTTATCTTAAAACCTTCAATGACTTTCCATCAGAATCAAGAACAAAATATTAAGCAGATCATGGAAAGTCTGCTTCCAATTTTTTTTTAAAGATATGGGGTACAATTCAGGGTTAGGTATAAAAATGTTCATTATGCCGTACTCTTGTTGATGAGGTGTGCCTCTCCCACCCCTGGCAATTTCCCACTACTGCCAACCTCGTTTTTATAGTATTGTGATAATTGTTCAAGGTCCGCTTATGAGTGGGAACACATGGTTCTCTGTACTTTGTTTCTGTGATAGATCACTGAGTGTGATAGACTCTACATCTATCCAAGTTACTGCGAAGTTCATATGTTTGTCCTTCTTTATGGCTGCACAATAATCCATTGTGTATATGTATCATATTTTTTAATCCAGCTCAGCTTCGATGGGCAGCATTGTTGGTTCCATGTTTTTGTTACTGTGAATAAAGCTACAAAAAACAAGTGTGTGCAGGCATCTTTTTGGCAGAATAACTTGAATTCCCTCAGATATATTCCCAGTAAAGGGATTACTGGGTCATGTAAGGTCAATATCTAGTTCTTTCAGATATCACCACACTATCTTCCAAAGACATTACACTAGCTTGCATTCCCACCAGCAGTATAGAAGCACTCCTTTTTCTCCGCATACTCGCCAGCATGTGTTGTTGTTTGTTTTATTAATGGTCATTTTTACTGGGATTTGGTGGTATCTCGGTGTGGTTTTGGTGTGCATTTCTCTGATGATGAGTGAGGCTGAGCACTTTTTCATGTGTCTGATGGCTGTCTTATATCTTCTTTGGAGAACTGTCTATTCATGACTTTTGCCCACTTTTTAAAGGGGCTGTTTAGTTTCTTCCTTTTGGTGTGTTTGAGTTCCTTGTAGATCCTAGATGTTAGGTCTTTGTAGAATATAAAGTTGGCAAATATTTTTTCATTCTGTGCACTATCTCCCCGCTCCTTTGATTGGTTCTTTTGCTTCACAAAAGCTTGACAGTTTGATGAGGTCCCACTTATCTATCTTACCTCTTAAGGTATGGGTACTTGGAGTTTTGATCAGGAATTGATTGCCAGTTCTATTTCCATAGGGTGTCTTTGGCATTTCTTGAGATTCTTATAGTTTGGGGTTTTAAGCTTAGGTCTTTGATCCATTTAGTGTTAATTTTTGTATATGGTGATAGGTAGGGGTCCTATTTCAATTTTCTGCATATGATCAGCCAGTTTTCTCATTACCATTTACTGAATAGGTTTTCCTCCACCCAGTGATCATTGTTGGAGGCTTTGTTGAAGTTGAGTTGGTTGAGAAATAGAGGTTTTGTTTCTGGAATCTCTATCCTGTTCCATTGGTCTGTATGCCTGTTCTTGTACCAACACCAGGTTGTTTTGATTATGATAGCCATACAGTAAAGTTTGAAGTCTGGAGGTGTGATTCTTCTTGCTTTGATTCTTGTGCTAAGAATTGTTTGGGGTATCTATGGCCACTCATGTTTCCATATGAATTTTTGTATTGTCATTTCCAGGTATGAGAAGAATGATGTTGGTAATTTAATGGGTATTGATTTGAATCTGTAGATTGCCTTTGGTAGGAGGGACATCTTAACAATGTTGATTCCTCCTATCCATGAGCATGGAATATTTTTCCATTTGTTTGTGTATTCTTGAATTTTTTTTTTTTTTTTGAGCAGTGTTTTGTAGTTCTTATTGCAAAAGTCTTTCGCTTCTCTGGTTAGGAAGATTCAGAGGTATTTCTTTTTGTTTGTGTGTGGCTATTGTGAATGGAATTGTGCTTTTTATTTGGTTCTGCACCTGCTTGTTGTTGGTGTATAAGAATGCAACTGTCTTTCCACATTTATTCTGTACCCTGAGACTTTTCCAAAGTCTTTTATCAGTGCATGAGGTTTTTGACAGATTCTCTTGGATTTTTGAGATACAGGATCATATCATCAGCAAAGAGGAATAACTTAACTTCCTCTTTTCCTATTTGGATACCTCTGATTTCCTTCTCTTATCCAATTGCCCTAGCTAGGATTTCCAACACAATGTTGAACAAGAGGGGTGACAGTAGATAGCCTTGTTTTGTTTCAGTTTTCAGGGAAATGTTTTCAGTTTCCATCCATTTCCAATATCCTGGCTGTGGGTTTATCATTGATGGCACTTACTATTTTGAGGTATGTTCCTTCTATACCTAGGTGTTTTCGGATTTTTATCAAGAAGCGATGCTGGATTTTATCGAAAGCTTTGTCTGCATCTAGTGATATAATCATGTGGTTCTTGGTTTTACATCTGTAAATGTATTTAGTTACATTTATGATCTTGTAGATATTGAATCAGCCCTGCATCCTGGAGCTGAAGCCCACTTGGACATGGTGGATGATTTCTGAGATGTGTTTTTGGATCAAATTTCTAGAATGTTGTTGAGGATTTTTGCATCTATGATCATAAGGGATATTGGCCTGGAGTTCTCTCTTTTTTTGAACCTTTACCCATTTGGGGTATCAGTATGATGTTAGCTTCGTAAAATGATTTGGGGAGAATTCCGTCTTTCTCAATTGCCTGAAGTACTTTCAATAGGATTGGTATCAGTACGCCTTGTATGCTTTGTAGAATTCAGCTGGAAATCTGTCCAGTCCAGGGCTTTTTTTTTTTTTTTTGTAGGTAGTTTCCTTATGACAGAGTCAATTTCCTGAGTTGTTATTGGTCTATTTAGTGTCTCGATGTCTTCTTGTTTCAAACTGGGGAGATTGTGTTATGTCAGAAAGTCCTCTATTTCATTTAGATTATCAAGTTTGTTTCTATACAGGTGTGCATATTATTTCTTTGGAGTCAGTTGTGACTTGATCTTTTGTATTTCTGGTTGTGTTTATTTGGGCTTTTTCTCTCTTTTTCTGGGTCATTCTAGGTAGGGGTCCATAAATCTTGTTAATTTTTTCCAAGAACCAGCTTTTTGTTTGGTTGATGCTGTCTATGATATTTTTGTCTTCTATGTCCTGTGTTTGGACTCTTAGTTTAGTGATCTGGATTCTTCTGCTAAAGTTAGGGTTTTAGTGGTTTCCTCTTTCCAGTTCCCTTAGGTGATTTGTTAAGCTGCAACAGAGAAGGACTGAAAACAGTTAAAATTATTCTTTTTTAAAATCAACCTGCAAGCTACAAACCTACTAGACATGCCACATGAGAAAAACCAAACAGCCACAAGTTGCTTTCCCATAAGTGCAAGATAGTAATCGATTGATTTACAACCTTACCCCCACATCCTTTCTCTGTGAGGTTATTGGTTCATGACTCCTGCTTATTATGTATATTCTGTAAACAACCTATCCTTTGAAAGTCTGTTTCTACTGATTACAATATTGCGAATTCCAAAAATATGTATAACCATAAAACTCAACCCCCTCTCTTACCTAAACTAACATATAAAACCCTTCTCTTCTTTCTCCGGGTAGCTCAGCTTGGAGCTTTAGCTCGCTGAGTCATGCCATCACCAATAAGCACTGCTTCCTGAAATAGCCTTGGTGTCATGGTCTCTCTGTTTTCCCACAACATTTCTTGGTGCATTGGCCAGGAAGCAGAGAGTTAGGAGATGGCGTGTTCCAATTCTTTTGTCCCCCAGGTGAGGGGAGAGACAATTTCTCCTGGAGCACAGCAGACCTTTTGATCTGTAAGAGGGAGGCCTCTCCTGGCACACCAAGGCCAGTTTTTGAGAGCACAACAAGAATTCAGAAAAGGCACAGAAACTAGCATAAGAAGTAATGCCCTACAGAAAGGGTAGGAACATGGGCTCTGCACAGACCTGCCAATAGGTGGCAGAAGGGGAGCTTGATCACCTCCCAGAGTCTGCTAGTAGTCTCAAGTCTGATGGAAAGGACTGAAAGTCAGTGGAAGGAATCACTCTCTTGAGATGAACCTGTTGACTCTTAGGATTCGGGTGGAGGGTTGGAGAACGTGCTGTGTGATTGTGTGTGAATGAGATGGACAGCAGAAGGGTTCTGACCTGACCAAAGGACCAAAGAGAGTGTTGAGTCTCAATCTAAGCCAGTGATGACCTCATACAGCTGAGGGTGGGGTGGTCCCAAACCCGTAACTGAGTTGGTCTGGGTTGGGGGTTTATACCAATCTGCCAATTGCTAAGAGGCGTCTAAAATATCCCCATGAGGAGTATGAGTGGAGAAAGATGAAGCAACTGTTTCCCATACCCCTAGTTCCCTTATTTGTGTGTGCCTGCTATCTGTTATGGGGAGAAAATGGGTAGTAACCAAAGTAAGACTAAGATGGTATGCTTAAGAACTTTGACAAATGTTTTTGTGGAGGTTGTTATTGTGTTGAATTGTCTTGGAGAAAGCTCTGTATGTTCTATGAAATAGATTGGCCCTCTTTTGGAGTTGGATGGCCATCAGAGAGATCCTGAGATGGAAGTACCATTAGGAGAGTATATAGAATGGTTGTAGGAGAGCCAGGTCACCCAGACCAATTCCCTTATCAACTGTTGGCAGGATGTGGTTCTTGCATGGCCCTCTTGGCTAAGCTTGCTGGGAAGACAATTGCAAAATTATGGTAGCCCTCAAAACAGCCCAATCCAAAGGCCCATTAGAGTCTGATAAATTGACTGATAAGCTCAAGCAGAAATCCTACCATCTTATTCTCCAGCATACCGATTGTTGCCGCCTGCTCTGAAGGCACCAGGCACTGTTAGAGGCTCAAAATTGTAATGCACCCCTAAGTCTAGTATGTCTCTTAAACAATCAAAGCCCACACCTGAACCACCTGTTCTGACTCCCCACACCCCACCCAGAAACCAGCTGCCAAAATGCATGTCTAACTTCACATCAGGGGAATGTCATGGTGCCTTCCAGATGCCACTGAGGGAGACTAAGGGACCAATTTATTATGATCAAGAAGGCCAGATTCAAGTTAGGCAACGCACATTTGTGTACCAGCCTTTCACCACCACAGACCTGAATTGGAAAAATCAAACACCGCCCTTCACAGAAAAGCCTCAGGCTATGATTGACTGATTGACTTAATACAGTCCATTATCCAGACCCAGAGGCCAACCTGGGTGGACTGCCACCAACTCCTCCTGATGCTATTCAATAATGAGAAGCATCAGAAAATTATACAGGGGGCTATAAAATGGCTAGAGAAACATGCCCCAACTGGAGCACTCAATGTCCAGGTATATGCCCAAAATCAGTTCCCAGAGGAGGACCTCCAATGGGACCCCAACAGTAACCAGGGGTTGCAAATGCTTGAACGATATCAGAAGGCCCGCCTAGGAGATATGAGAAAAGGATGGGAAAAGGCCATAAATATGAGCAAGGTCTCTGAGGTATTCCAGGGAACTGACAAGAGCCCAAGCCAGTTCTATGAGAGACTCTGTGAATCCTTTTGGCTATACACCTCTTTTATTGCAGAGGCAACTGAAAATAAGCACATGGTAAACGCAGCCTTCGTTTGACAGTCCCAGGGTGATATCCTATGTAAACTACAAAAACTAGAGGCCTTGCTGAAATGAATGCTAACCAGCTGCTAGAAGTTGCCACTAAAGTGTTCATCAACCGGGACAAAGAGGTCCAACAAGGGGCAGACCAAAGGCAGAAAAAGAAAATGGCCATGCTTGCTGCTGCCATTACAGGGTACCAAATAACAGGCCTAAAGGGAGGAAACAGAGACAGAGGTTGGGGAAGAAGACAGCCAGGTCAGTAGTTTCCCTGAGTGAGGCCCAGACCACCTTGACCTGGACAGAGACCTCTAAACCCCATCTATCAGCCTACACAAGGGACATCACAACCACCCATGAAGTTAGGGAGAAACAAGTGTGCCTATTGTTATAAGGCATTGTTACACTGCTGGGTCTCATCCCTGCTGAGGCTGCTTTCTTCATCTGTTTGGACCATTCACTGAAAGGGTGAATGCCCCCAAAGAATAGCTGATGAGGAAGCCCAATGGAAAAATGGCCCACAAGGCTCCACTTATCAACAGGACCCACCAGCTCCTTATGGCTTTATGGGCCTAGCCTCTATGGAAGGACTGCAACAAGAATAGGCCATAACAGGATCCCTACTATCTTTAGGTCCCCAGGAGCCTATGATCAGCATGACAGTAGGGGGCCAACATATGAACTTCATGGTTGCCACAGGAGCTGAACACTCCCATGATCACCCAGTCTGTAGGTCCTTTCTCCCTAAAATGGGCTAATGTTATGGGAGTCACTGAGCGTCAAGCCAGGCATCCCTTCATGGTGCCACAATGTTGCACGGTCAGTGACCATGAGGTCATATAAGAGCTCCTGTATCTCCCAGATTGCCCCATAGCCTTGATGGGATGGGACCTCCTGGGAAAGCTTCAAGCTCAAATAAACTTTGATTTTCCTGTCATGTATTTCTGAAATTAAGAGGCCCAGAGACTAAAATCATGACCCTAACTGTCCCCTGGGAAAAGAAATCATGGTTCTACAGCCTAACAGAGGTCTCACAACAATCTCCAGATCTGCCATTTCGAGTACTGGGAGCGTGGGCAGAGGGCAATCCTCCAGGACTGGCAAGAAATATACTCCTTGTGATTGTGGAACTAAAGACAGGGTGTGGGCCCGTCCATCAGAGGCAGTACTTCATCCCATGCAAAGCAGAAATAGGAATCCACAGCACCTGGAGAGGCTTTTGCATTATGAAATCCTCTAAGTTTGTCAGTCTGCTTGGAATATGCCTCAGTTGTCAGTGCAGAAGCCAGGCACAGACAACTACTGACTGGTTCAAGACTTGCAAGCCATAAACCAAGTTGCAGGCACTCTACACCCCATCATCCCAAACCCATATATGCTGCTGGGTCTCATCCCTGCTGAGGTTACTTTCTTCATCTGCTTGGACCTTAAGGATGCCTTCTTCTGCATCCACCTGGCCCCAAGAAGCCAGCTGATCTTCACTTTCCAATGGGAGGACCCAACAAATGGAACCAAGGAACAGTTAAATCGGACCTGGCTGCCCCAAGGATTCAAGAATTTCTCCAACCATTTTCAATATGGACTAGCCTCAGACTTCAAAGCCTTTCCAGCAAACCAGTGTGGCTGTACCTTGCTCAAATATGTAAATGACTTGCTGTTGGCAGCTCCAACCAAGAAAAACTGTATGCAAGGGACACAGCAACTGCTCACCCCCCTATGGGAGGTAGGTTAAACAAGTTCTCAAAGAAAAAAACCCAAATATGTCAGGAAAAATTTAGGTTTTCATTTGTCCCAAGGCCAGCACCAACTTGGCCCTGAAAGGAAACAGGCAGTGTGTTCAATTCCAGTCCCAACTACCTGGCGTCAAATCTGGGAGTTTTGGGGGACTGTAGGGTTCTGTAGAATTTGGATACCTAATTTCTCCATCATAGCAAAACCCTCTATGAAGCCACAAAGGGGTGAACAGGAACCTCTGCTATGGGAAACGGCTCAACAAAAGGTCTTCAAGCAAGTTAAACAGGCCCTCACCAACAGACCTTGTTTAGGACTTCCAGATGTGACTAAGCCTTCTTTCTATACATGCACAAACACACTGGCATTACAGTAAGGGTCTTAACTCAAATGCTGGGGTCATGACATCAACCTGTGGCATATTTATCCAAACAACAGATTCTGTGACTCAGGGCTGGCTGACTTGCTCATAGCCCTGGCAGCCATGGTGCTCCTGGTAACAGAAGATGACAAACTAACTATGGGACAAAATCCAACTGTCAGGGTGCCTCGTGCTTCGATAAATGTGATGGAATACAGAGGGCAATACTGGCTAACCAACGCTTTAATGGTCAAATATCAGGGTATGCTCTGTGAAAACCCATGCATTCACCTAGAGGTAGTAAGAACCCTAAACCCAGCAACTTTACTACCTGTGGAGCCAGGACAGGTATTGAATTGAAATAATAAATGGTTTCCTCATCATCTGGACTTAATGGACCAGCCCCTAAAGGACCCTGAAGTCAAATATATCACTGACAGAAGCAGCTTCATATGAGAGAGAGAATGCCTCACTGGCTATTTGGTGGTAACTGTAAACTCCATGGTCAAGGTAGTACCTCTGCTGGTAGGAACTTCATCTGAAAAAGTCAAACCCAGTGCTCTCACTCGAGGCCTCCAGCTAACTGCAGGGCTATGTGCTAATATCTATATAGACTCCAAGTATGCTTTTACTACCTTACATGTGCAAGGGGCTTTATACAAAGAGACTGGTTTAATCAATTCAATAATCAATTCAGACATAAAATATGGCAAGGAAATTCTAGAGCTAGACACTGTATGGGCACCAAAAGAGGTAGCAGTCATACATTGCCGAGGACATCAAAGGGGAGAAGTGCTAACTGCCAAAGGAAATCACAAAGCAGATCAAGAAGCAAAGCTTGCAACAACAAAAGAGACTGTCAAAACAACTGCAATAACCACCTGCTGACAAACTGGAACCCTTGCTACATTCCAAATGAGAAAACATAGTTTGAAACTGAAATGGGACACTACTTACAAACTGGATGGTGAAAATTTCAAGATGACCAAATAGCAATTCCAGAATCATTGGCTCCAGCATTTGTCAGGCAGTTTCACCAAGAAACACACAGTGGACGAACCACTCTTGAAAATACGCTCAACAAGTACTTCTATATCCTCCAACTTTCCAGTATTACCAGGGATAGTCTGTGAACAACATGTAATTTGTGCTCAAAATAACCCATGGCAGGGACCCAAAGTCTCCCCCAGGGTGCAACATGTTGGGGCAACACACATTGAGGTTCTTTTTTTTTTTTTTTTTTTTTGAGTTGGAGTCTCACTCTGTCACCCAGACTGCAGTGCAGTGGGGCATGCTCCTGGCCACCGCAGCCTCAACCTGCTGGACTCCAGTGATCCTTCTGCCTCAGCCTTCCAAGTAGCTGGAACTACAGGTGCTCGCTACCACACCTATCTAATTTTTTGATTTATTGTAGAGATGAGGTCTCACCAAGTTGCCCAGGTGGGTCTCGAACCCATGGCCTCAGGCAATTCACTCACCTCAGCCTCCCAAAGTGCTAGGATTACAGGCTGAGCCACTGAGCCTGGCTCCCTTTGAGGTTCTTATTGTGGAATTTACAGAACTCCTACACTGTCAAGGCTACAAATATCTCCTTGTTTTTGTGTGTACTTTCTTGGGATGGGTTGAGGCCTTCCTCACAAGGACAGAGAAACCCACTGAAGTGGCCTGACTCCTGTTAAAAAAAAATCATTCCTCGATTTGGTCTCCTGACCACAATAGGGTCAGACAATGAACTGGCATTTGTAGCCAAGGTAATGCAACTGGTGGCAAAAGGATTATAAATCAAATGGAAGCTCCTTACAGTTTATAGGCTACAAAGTTTGGGAAAGGTCAGACGAATGAACTGGACATTAAAATCATAACTAAGAGCCGGGCTCGGTGGCTCAGCCTGTAATCCCGCGCCTTTGGGAGGCTGAGGTGAGTGGATTGTCTGAGCCCGTGGGTTCGAGACCCGCCTGGGCAGCGAGACCTCATCTCTACAATAAATCAAAAAATCAGCCGGGCGTGGTAGCGCATGCCTGTAATTCCGGCTACTTGGAAGGCTGAGGTGGGAGGATCACCGGAGCCCAGCAGGTCGAGGCTGCGGTGGCTGGGAGTGGCCACTGCACTCCAGTCTGGGCGACAGAGTGAGATTCCAACTCAAAAAAAAAAAATCATAACTAAGTAAGCTATGCCAAGAAACTCATTTAGGTCCAGCTTCTGCCAATAGTCCTTCTAAGATCTATTAAGGTCTAGCCCCACAAAACAAACAGGTTTTTTCGCCTTTTGAAATACTTTTTGGGTGACCACCCCCTCTTGTTAAGGACATACAGGGAGACTTAAAAGAGTTAGGAAACCTTACTCTAAAACAACAAATGCAAACCTTAGGTTCAACCTTAAATGCCATCCATCATCAAGTGAGAGAACAGTTACCAATTAGTTTAACTACTGATGCCCATTCCTTTGAACCAAGTGATATGGCATGGGAAAAAGAATGGAATGTACGGCCTCTAAATCATTCCTGGATTTGGACTCCTGATCACAATAGGGTCAGACAATGAACTGGCATTTTAAGCCAAGGTAGTGCAGCTGGTGGCAAAAGGACTACAAAATCAAATGGAAGATCCCCCAGCTACCCAGACACTTGGTGTCACCCCTCCTCTAGAGGGGCCCAATCACTTTTCTTTTGTGTGCTCCAACTGCAGTAAATGTAGCCGAGATAGTCCCCTGATTCCGTTATAGCAGAGTTAAGCCTGCCTCCCAGGACTGGGAATGCACCACAAATCCCATGACTCCCCTTAAGCTGACCCCCCAGAAAGTCTCCAAGGCTGAGTGGAAAACCCGAAACAGATTCCCCAGGCCCTGCTCTAGCCAGTCCAGGGCTCACTAGTCTATGCATGGCTGAAACTTGAGCATCCATCGTCCTTGCTTCAGCCACACACTGGACGCTGGCTGATCTATGCACAGCAGAAGCTTGAGGATCCCACAGAATCAACACCTACAGATAAGCCATTGTTTCTTAAATTACATGCCTATGCTTTGCCAGTCTTTGCACTTGGCAATTGCTATACTGTTTGTCAATTTATTTGCTATAGGACTAGCAGAATGGACCCCTACAAATTGGACATGTTGGGAAAAAATCTCACTAGCATTTCTGTTCCTTCTTATAATGGGAAGCTTTCTTGCACTTTTGTGCACTTCTGCCTAATTTGGGTGTCTTTTGCTTCCCCCACACACCCAGCATGTAAATGCATAGAAACTATGTGGTCAGACATAAAAGTTTTCCATCGCTATTCATCCTAGCCAGAAGTCTGTTATACCAACAAATACATCTGTATCCATAATGGCCAGTTGTACTTTACTAGATTAACAAAACAAGGCTACCAGTACACTAAATATGGTTTTGAGCCTTGTTTTAACCTTGGAAACACAAATTGGGTTTGTTGGGATCTCACCCCTGCACCAGAAGCCAAGGAACTACTTAAAGAAGTTGTACAATTTATAACTCCCCCAGCTACCCAACAACCAAAGTTAACCCCCTTCCCTCAACCATGGGAAGTAGGCCAAAATCTGCTTATAAATTTGGCTGAAAACATAGCCCGGACACTTGGCGTCACCAATTGTTGGGTATGTGGAGGAGCCCTAATGACAGAAGAATGGTCTTGGAAGGGAAATAGTCTTAATGCATATCAACTCCTATGATGGAATAATTCTTTAACTGTTAGAATGGAAAGTCTACCCCCAAAATGGGTCCTTTCCTCAAAAGTAATTGGAGAATACTGCTTAAGCAGAACTAGCTCCGATTATACTCAAAGGGTAGGAGAAACTCCTTGCAAGAAAATATTATACTGGAATTCAACACACTGAACCTGGTGGCCAAAAAGGCCTGTTTGGTATTGGGCACTTGCTTATGCAACTAAATCTTCTCAATATACTATTGTTACCCAAACTATAAGTGACTGTACAGTACTATCTTCTGAACAAGCTAACCTGTTTCAAGGTATCCCCGTTATAAGTTAAAGCTGGACAGACTTGTCCTTTGTAAATCCAGACCTCTGGGAAGCCCTCAAAGGGCTGCTTTGCATATGTAGAAAGGTTGAATATACCAAACTCCCAGCATTATGGAAAGACATATGTACCATAGGAATAATCCAGCCAGAATTTTTCCTTCTGCCTAACCTGAAGAGAGATGAACTGGGTATCACCCTTCATGAGAGCCTCAAAACACAAGTTTCTCAATCTCTTCATCAAACTCTTAATGTAGGAGGGACCCAGGTTTGAAAAGATGACAAATGGCTACCCCAGAGAATTATAAATACTTATGGCCCAGTTACGTGGGCACAAGATGGAATTGGGGATATTGCACACCTAGATATATGCTGAATCACATTATCAGATTGCAAGCTTTGCAAGCTGCCTTAGAAATTATAACTAAACAAACAGCCATAGCTTTTGAAGTTGTTACTCAACAACAAACTGATATGTGCACCACCATTTATCAGAACTGCTTACCTTTGGACTACTTGCTAGCAGAAGAAGGAGGAGTATGTGGTAAATTTAATAGCTCTCACTGTTGTTTGCAAATAGATGATAATAGTAAAGCTATAACTGATATAGTCACAACATTAGAAAGCTTGCCCATGTCCCAGTACAAAAATGGCTTAGCATAAAAGTTGGCAATTGGTTTGAAGACATGTACTTGGGTCTGGGAGGATTTAAGTATATTATTGGATCTGTAGTCCTATTGGTGGGATCCTCATATTCTCCCTTGCATAGCCCCAACAATTATAAACTCCATCTCTAAGTTTGTACAAACAGTTATTGAACAAAAAAACTGTGGACCACACAATATTAATACATCAAATTAAAGATGATGCTCTCTGACCCATAAAGGGTCGAGCATCAAGGGGGAATGTGGCAGAGAGGGGCTGAAAACAGTTACAATTATTCTTTTTTAAAATCAACCTGCTAGACATGGCACATGAGAAAAACCAGACAGCCACAAGCCGCTTTCCTGTAAGTGCAAGATAGTAATAGATTTATAACCTTATCCCCACATCCTTTACTTGTGAGGTTATCAGTTCATGACTCCTGCTTGTTATGCAAATCCTGTAAACAACTTATTCTTTGAAGGTCTGTTTCTACTAGTTACAACATGGCAAATTCCAAAAATATGTATAACCATAAAACTCAACCCCCTCCGAACCTAAACTAACATATAAAACCTTTCTCCGGGTTGCTCAGTCTTGGAGCATTATCTTACTGAGTCACGCCAGCACCGATAAACACTGCTTCCAGAAATATTCTCTTCTCAGTGTCATGGTCTCTTTGTTTTCCCGCAACAAGGTTGTCAACTAGTGATCTTTCCTTTTTCTTGATGTGAGTTCATAGAGATATAAATTCCCCTCTTAGAACTGTTTTCATGGCATCCCAGGGGCTTTGGTAAAATATTTCATAATTTTCACTTGTTTCCAGGTATCTTTTAATTTCTGTTTTGATTTCTGTATTGACCCAGGAGTTGTTCAGCATCATGCTGTTTAATGTCCATGTCTTTGAAGGATTTGGGGTAATTTTGTTGGTGATGATATTTGTTTTTATTCCACTGTGTTCTGAGAAGGTGTATGGCAATTTTTCAACCTTATGGCATTTGTTTATGTTTGATTTACAGCCAAGGATGTGATCAATCTTGGAGTATATTCCATGTGAGAATGAGTAGAATGTATATTCTGTTGTTGTAGGGTGGAATAGTCTATAAGTATCTATTAAGTCCATTTGGTCGATCGTCAAGTTTAGGTTCTGGATCTCTTTGTTGATTTTTGCCTTGACAATCTATCTAGGGATGTTAGTGGGGTACTCAGGTCCCCTACTATAATAGTGTTAGAGTCAATATCATTTTTTAGTTCACTTAGTAATTGCTTTATAAATGCTGGTGTTTCTGTGTTGGGTGCATACATGTTTAGAATGAATATTTCTTGTTGATGGTTTGACCTCTTTATCATTTTGTAGTGTCCTTTCGTGTCTTTCTAAATTTTTGATAGCTTAAAGGTTGTTTTGTCTGATATTAAGATCATGAATCCTGCCTTCTTTTGTGATCCATTTGCCTGGAAACCAATTTTCCATCTTTTTACTTTGAGTCTATGTGCATCCCTTGTGGTAAGATGAGTTTCCTTGATGCAACAAATAATTGGGTCATAGTTTCTTATCCAGTTTGCCATTCTATGTCTTTTCAGTGGTGCATTTAGTCCATACACATTCAAGTTGATTATCAAAATGTGATTGTGTACCCCTGTCATGGGGCTCTTATAAAGTTATTCCTTTGTTTGTTTGTTTTCTTTTAGCTTTGGGGTTGATGGATGTGTGTCTTTTCAAGTTTGTTGTTGTGATGTATTCTCTGTTGATTCTGTGCTCTACTGTTCTCTTAGGAAGGGTGTGGTCTTTTTTCTTTCTTTCTTTCTTTCTTTCTTTCTTTCTTTCTTTCTTTCTTTCTTTCTTTCTTTCTTTCTTTCTTCCATCCTTCCTTCCTTCCTTCCTTCCTTCCTTTCTTCTGTGCTTAATACCTTTTTAAAGTGTCTCCTGTAGAGCTGGTCTTTTAGGGATTGGATGTCTGGGAAGAATTTTTTTTTTAATTGGAGTCTCACTTTTTGTCACCCAGGCTAGGATGCAGTAGCAGGCCCATGGCCACTGCAGCCTTGACTTACTGGGCTGAGGTGATCCCTCCACCTCAGCCTTCCAAGTAGCTGGAACTACAGATGTACGCCACCATGTGCAGTTAGTTTTTTTGTGATTTATTGTAGAGACAAGGTCTCACCAAGTTGTCTAGGCTGGTCTCAAGCCCCGGGCTCAGGCAATCCTTTGCCTTGTCCTCAAAAGTTCTGGGACTACAGGTTGAGCTACCACCCCTGTCTTGGAAGGAGTTTAATTCTCCATCACTGATGAAGCTGAGCTTGACTGGGTAGGAAATTCTTGGTTGAAATTGTTTATCTTTGAGGACTTGGAACTGAAATTCAGTATCTTTTTGTTTGTTGTGTTTCTGCTGATAGGTCTGCTGCTATTCTGATTGGTTTTCCCCAATAGGTAGTCTGACCTTTCTCTCTTATTGCCTTTAGTATTTTTCCTTTTGTGCCTACTTTGTGAAGGTGAATTACTAGGTGTCTAGGGGTTGGTCTTCTCATTTGATGTTTTGTGTGGGTTCTCTGTATCTGCTGTGTTTGGCTGGTCACATCTCTGGTGAGATGGGGAAAGTTTTATTGGATAACCTCCTGGAATACTTGCTCCAAGGTATTCTCCATTTCCCTTTCTTCTTCTGGGATACCAATCAGGTGTAGTTTCAGCCTCTCGATATACTCGCACATCATTTCTTGTAGGCTTTGTTCTTTCTTTCTGAACTTTCTTTCTATGTTTTTTACAGATTTGGTTAATTCCATGTTCTGGTCTTCAAGCTCTGAGATTCTTCTGCTAGATTAATTCTGTTTTCCACGCTTGTCATCTTGCTATTTGTTTCCTGGATGAAATTTTTTAGGGTCAAAATCTTTGTTACAAGTTCTTTCAGTGTTGCAGCTTGTCTTCCTTGAGTCTTATTCACTCTTTCCATCCAGTCCCTAATCACTGTCATATTCCCGGGTTAGTCATTGATGACTTCCATTGTCTGGATTCCAAGGTCTGATTTTTTCAGGCATTTCCTCTTTGTTACACTGCAAATTATCTGTTTTCCATGGGTTTTTTCTCATTTGTGACAGACTCTTGCTTTCTCTTTAGTTCTGTTATTCAGTGGCAGTGGGAGAGGCTTTCACTTCTGATGTTTGCTCAGCCCTCTACTCTTCCTGTGATCTGGACTCTGGATTTGTTCTATTTTGAAACAAGCCCTGTGGATTGGAAGCTTTGCTGTCACTTGTAGTTTTGAAAGTCAGATAAATTAGAGGATGGGGAGCTAAGATTCAGAAACTACTTGCAAAGCACAATGTTCACTGACTGTGGTATGGTTTCCCTAAGACCCACTCCCTCTACCACTCTACATGATGATTCATTTTGTGCTAGGCATGTGTGTACACCTTGAATCTAAGATACAAAGCAGCAGTGAGAAGAACAGAGAAAAATAGAATGAAATAAGATGGACAAAAATTAAAAATCAAAATCAAAAAACACAGAGAACAATGAAAGCAGAAACCAAAGCAAAAGACAATTGAACTCACACACACACAGACACACACACACACCAAAACAAACTGGAATAACAACAAAGTGAAACAAACAAACAAAAACACCAAAAAAAAAGCTGGGAAAACTGAACACACACACACACACACACACACACACACACACACACACACACACTCACACACACACACTCACACACACCTAGCACAAAATGAATGGGGTAGGAAAAAAGAAAGACTGAAAAAAAGAAAAAGAAAACAGATATTGAACCATCACACATATATGCACACACAGCTTGAACTAAAGAGAGAACAAAAGAGCAAAACCAAACCCACAAACCGGGCTCGGTGGCTCAGCCTGTAATCACGCCCCTTTGGGAGGCTGAGGTGAGTGGATTGCCTGAGCCTGTGGTTTCGAGACCTGCCTGGGCAGGCGAGACCCCATCTCTACAATAAAATCAAAAAAAATAGCCGGGCGTGGTAGCACGTGCCTGTAATTCCGGCTACTCGGAAGGCTGAGGTGGAACGATCACCGAAGCCCATCAGGTCGAGGCTGTGGTGACTGGGAGTGGCCACTCCACTACAGTCTGGGCGACAGAGTGAGACTCCAACACACACACAAAAAAGCAAACCAACACAAACAAAAAATATTGAAAGATGAAGAACATGCAATCATTCACATTCACACATAAACAGAAAACAAAAAACAAAAGAAGAAAGAAAAAGAAAAGAAAAAAGGGGAGGATACAGATCAAGCCCTCACTCACACATTCAGGCATAAAGAAAAAATATTTTTAAAATAAAAATACTAGCAAACAATCAGGCAAAACAATTGTAAAAATTATAAAAAGAAAAAGAAACCTCTGCCCTCTTTTGGCAAGTTCTGTAATTGTTCCTCTCGTCTGTGTTCCTACTATCTCCTGCAGAGCTTCCACCTCTTTCAGTTTCTCCCCAGTGTCCAGACCAGGGAAGAAGGAGGGGCAGTGGGGGTGGGTGGAGTTTTAGTCCTCCCCTCCCACTCTTCTATAGTCAGGAGGACATCCTCTGGTGGGGAGGTGCTGGATTGTCTCTTCCCCAGTATGTATTCACAGGTGTACCCCAACCAGGTCTATCCTGGAGTGGAGTTCTCCTATTGCGGCTGACATCCAGGCTTCACCTGGGTTCATCCTTCTCAGTTGTGCCCCAGCTGTGTGGGTCTGATGTTCAGAGGATCGAGATGGGGGTAGGGTCAGCCCTGGACTCACCACTGATCTATTTGGGGATATTCCTCAAACATATCTGGCCACATCCTTTGTCCCACAGCTGAATCAAGGTAGGGAGTAGGGCACCTGAGACTCAGCACTTGTTCTGTCCCTATGAAGTTTATGCTCTCAGGATATTCCCTCTGGGTCATGATCAACCCCCTGGGTAGCTGGTCCATTGGTCACAGAGATCGTGTCTGTTGCTCCGTGATGAGCAAGTCAGAGCACTTTCTTGCCCCGTTTTCAAGATGGTGGTGGGTGCCTCTTTCATCTTCTTTGGTGGCACTCTGCCTCTGGGCTCCCTCTGCACCCTTACTGCCAGTGTCCGGCCAGGCACTGCAGTGGTGAGGAGAAACCTGGAGCTGTCAGTCTCTCCTACTGCAGCGGTGAGGCATAGCCTGGAGCCAATAATCTCTTCCTGTTGCTTCTTTGCAGGAAAACTTTTGTCAGTCTTTTAAAAAAATATGGTACTTGGCTTCTGTGACCTGGGAAGCACTAGGGGCCAAGTAGAGCAGCAGCTGCAGCATGAGCTGCTTCCTCAGGAGGGCCCTGTCTACTTGCTCAGGAGTCCCCACTTAGTCAGTCTCTCCAGCATCTTCTTCCCAGGAAGGGTTTTGTTGATTTTTTTTTAAATGGCACTCGGCTTCTGCATCCCAGAAATCGCTAGAGTCCAAGCCAAGCAGCTGTAGCACCAGCTGGTGCACCAGGGGAGCCCTGGCCACTTACTCTCAAGCCCTCACTCAATCAGCCACTCACACACCCATGCACTCACTGACACATATACAAAATTTTCCATCCACTCATCATTCACACTGGGACTCGTGTAGTCGGACTGGCTCAGCCACCATCTTCCTGACACCTCTGCATCCAAATTTCATCTTTTCCTTTCTCTCCAGTTCCATCAACTCTTTTCCTGACCCACACAATGCTGAGGTGTAACACATGGTGATCTGTTCTCTCCTCATCCCTCCCTACTTATTGTCCTACTAATAACTCAGTTTGCTTCTTCATGCCCACTTATTCTTGAGTGCAGCTTAAATGACACTTTCTGAGGAAAATTTCCCACTCTTCCACCTCCTGGGCTTTAATATAAGATAAGTCACTTTGTTAAACACTCAAATCATTCCCCTCTCTTTTTAACACTAAAAATATTTGGTCGTTATACTTTGGTTTGGATGACTCTTATTTTACTCTCTCTCTCTCTCTCTCTCTCTCTCTCTCTCTCTCTCTCTCTCTCTCTTCCTGTGTTAATTTATAAACTTCATGGGAGTTAGGAATCACATCTGTTTACTCCACCTTGATTTTGTACTATCTGATGTGTGTCTGGCATGGAACTATTTGTCTAATTAATAATAATGAGCTAGTGATGAGTGGGAACCAGCATAGCTTACAAAGTAGTCTCATTTGTGGTCCAGTCTGACTCTGCTGTTGCGTTGCCCAATTTTCTCCTCTGACCTGAAACTTTTACTTCCTGTTTCTGGGCCCTGGTAACAAGTCTTGTTCTTTGCCTGCATAAACACTCAATGCAGGGCTTTTGAAAATCAAACCTTTATTTGTGATTCCCTCAAGTAGCTTTATAACACATTGATGTATTGCTCTAAACTGAGCACTTTGTGCCTATCATCTTTCTCCTGGTTTCTCTGCAAGGAAAAATGTTATTTTCTGCTCCAATGATGTGCTCCTTCTACCTAAATATGGAGGAGTTTTTAAGGCCCTCTGGTGGGAAGAGTCCGCTTCTGCTTGGAGACTGAACCAGACACAGAGCCTCTATTTGGGAAACAACCATGACACTTATTGTGTAGCATCATTAAAACTTCCCAAGGCAACGGTAGCTGGGAGCATTGCTGTTTAATCACTTTATACCCAATAAAGTGTGGGTTACACAATATTTTTAAAGTGCCATAGCAACCTAATGAGTCATCTTCTACTATAGGCCAGGATACCGTATCCATGATCAGGGCACACCATCATTAAAACCAGGTTGGAGGCATACAGGCAGAGTGATGCAGGCTTTCATTTTCCTAGACTTTATGATAACCACCCACAACATTTTCCCAAGTTACTGAGACAAACTTAATTCTTACAACATACTTTCACTATGTGTTGTAATTTTCATATTTTGAAATTATTTCAAATTGAATTAATACAATTAGGCTTCTGATGACATCTGAAAAAAAACTTAGCTTATCAATAAAATATTTTCAATTCCTCCTGAAGAATGGGTGACTTCTGAGAAGTTTTTCTACAGGTCACAATTTGGTCAGCTCTGATCACAGAGATACCACTTCCCTGTCATGGCCACCCTATTGACATCCTGATTTTTGTCAGTCATTTCCTCTTAAGAAACTTGGTATTTTTTTACAAATTTATATTTTCCCTTATTTTACTAGGAGAAATAAAAAGCAGCAGTTTTATCACAGTATTTACTATAGCTGTTAAAAATAAATTTATGCTTTTGATATCTATTTATTCTCTGCTCATCTTTTTTTTTTTTTACCAAACATGGTCACATATTGTCTGTCTTGTTAGAAATACTAAGAAGATAAAATTATTCATTTTAAAATGCTAAAATTTAGTTGAAAATGTAACAAATAATACAAGACAGCACAATACATGATTTAGAGCTCTACATGTTGATAGAACAACTGTGACTACTAGAAAAGACTGGAAAAACGGAGGACCAATGAGATTTTTAAAAATGGGGGAAATTTGGGAGAGGAATAAATTAGCCTTAATTGAACCAAAAAAAGAGATACAGAGTGTAGGATTTACCTAGGGAGTAAAGAGAGAAGCATTGAGAATTCCAATTAAAATAAATTACATGAATACCAGTACAGAGGTACAAATAAAAAAGTATGATCATGTGACAATTAGATGCGTTAAGTGGGACAAATAGTAATCACTGTTGTGGTTGAATTTATGAATACAATATTTGACTGGAATTTACTAAAAACATACTATTAGATGTCAATTCTACCAATATTTCCCTTGTGTTAGCATAAAAAGAAAATGAACAATGAGACCTAGCCAGAATGAACTGATTTGAAATCCTAGGTCCTTTACTTCTTGGCTGTGAAACCTTGGGTAATTATTTCTTTCTGTACTTCTTTGTATCGTTCCTTTTTTTTTTCTTTTTTTTTTCTTTTTTTTTCTTTTTTTTTGAGTTGGAGTCTCACCCAGTCGCCCAGACTAGCACACCCCCAGCCATCGCAGCCTCGACCTGCTGGGATCCGGTCATCCTTCCGCCTCAGCCGTCCAAGTAGCCGGAACGACAGGCGCGTGCTACCACGCCCTGCTAATTTTTGATTTATTGTGGAGATGAGGTCTCACCAAGTTGCCCAGGTGGGTCTTGAACCTGTGGGCTCAGGTAATCCACTCACCTCAGCCTCCCAAAGTGCTGGGATTACAGGCTGAGCCACCGAGTCCAGCCCATTCCTTATTTTTAAAGTGAGGAGGAAAAGTAGACTCATGAGTTTATTGTGATTATTACATTAGTTAATGTGTGAAAAAGACTTATGCACCATTATTTATCAGCTGCCCTTATTCTCTCCCACTGATAAATTTCCAGCACCCAAAACAGTGTGTGCCATATGTAATTCCCCAATAAATTTGTATTTATTAAATAACATTATGTCTAAAAATTCCCCATTCTTTCAGCCTTTTATTGTAAGACTCATGTTTGTTTAATAAATACAAGAGTAAATGTGATTTGAGTAAACAATCTTCTTTAATAATAAAATAAATTAGACACAGATTCAAAGAATATTAGTTAATAGTATTATCTTCATATATAAGCCATTGAACAAAATGATACTAAACAGAACAAATGACAAACTAAGTTGTAAAATCAGAGCTACTCAGAGGTCATTGCCTGCTAGTCTTTTTGTAGTTTTCATAGAAATTTTTTTTTTTTTTTTTGAGTTGGAGTCTCACTCTGTCGCCCAGACTGGAGTGCAGCGGCTGCTCCCGGCCACCACAGCCTCGACCTGCTGGGCTCCGGCGATCCTTCCGCCTCAGCCTTCCAAGTAGCTGGAACTACAGGCATGCGCTACCACGCCCAGCTGATTTTTTGATTTATTGTAGAGATGAGGTCTCGCTGCCCAGGCGGGTCTCGAACCCGCGGGCTCAGGCAATCCACTCACCTCAGCCTACCAAAGGCGCGGGATTACAGGCTGAGCCACCGAGCCCAACTTGAAATTTTTTTTTAAACTAAGAATTATTCCCTCAATTTCATATTCTCCTACACATACACCAAGAGTTTTATAAATCAATTAAGTTCAATATTAAACACAAATTTCCAAATGGTTTGTCAGTGCCTGGGATTAGTACATATTTTTAAAGAGGATGGTCAAGTTTATGTTTCTTACATAGTAAACTAAAACTATATTTTATTAATATTTTGCAATTTTGATTCCAAATATCAAAAAATATTTAAAATAAAATATAGAAAACCTGTCACTCCACTTTCACATTTATTATCTAGGAGTGGCAAAGTGGCAGTATATAAATGTATGACAAATTGATAAAGAAATCTGGTAACTAAATCAGCTTCCTGCATTTCAAATATCAGTACAAAGAAGGACAGATGGTGAATTGAAAATCTGCATGAGTATTGACTTTTAATGAAAACACTTACATGCTCTTCATGGCCACAATTAGTAGAGCTCCTCCGTTCTCCTCCCTTGATACTAGGACCTTGTTAGACTGACCTCTTAAGTCAATAAAACCAGCTTGAAGTTCACATGCAAACATATCCATAGCAAGCAAGCTCCCCTGTTAGTTAGGAAGGTTAATCAAGGTAAAGCCCTTGGCAGATGCAGGATATTCATTTCTAAATTGAAAAGTCCTCTTGATATTAAAGTTTGAAGGGAAAAATATTTGCTAACCCTATAAAATTGAATTACCATCAAGTAAGGGATGTGGCTCTGCATATTTCATACATGAAAAGGAAATATTTGGTATTCATTCCATTTTTTTTTTTTGCTCGTAAGTCTTGTCTCAGAGATTGTGCACATATATGAATAGAGAAAAACCACTAAATTAATGCAATACTGCTATGATAGTTCAACTCTTTTTTTATCCTGAAGCCCAATGTTTTACAGTTCTGAAAAAATAAGAATATGCAAAGCATAGAATAGCAGTTCTCAGACTTTTTATGCTTCATGAAAGCCTCATCTGAACAGCTGTTGTTCAGAGTTACTGGAGAGAGATGGACATCTGTTATACAGATATCTTGTTTTTACCAATATTACTTCTCTTAAAATTGTAAGTAACATGAATTGGAAGACCCATCTGTCCATGTTCTTGGTGTGAATATGTGCATTATAGCTTTCAGACTTTTCTTCTTCAATATTTACTTTCAGAGAAACAAAATGAGAAAGAGCTGAAAAGCTAGTAGTAGTAGCTCTATTGCAACATGGTGAGAATGAAGGGAATTTTTTTCCTCTCCCTATGAAGATTCGAGTCCACTAAAATAAACTGAGAGTAGATTAACAGTAGAAAAGGCATACACATTTATTAACATGCAGATGTGCACAGGAGTCATACAAAGTATGAGACTCAAAGAAGGGCCAGATGGTTGCCCATTAAATACATTCTTCATAGGGAAGAGGGTAGAGGGTGTTTAAGAAATTTTGAGGGGGCTGTAAATGATTTTTCAGGGGAATTAAGTGGGCCCAAAGAACCAACAATAACTTGTGACAAAGTCTGTCTAAATTTGGTGACAATCCCTGTCTTTCTTCCCAAAATATAAATTCAATCTTCTATGGTTAATAAAACTTCAAGGAGGGTTTTGAAGGCAATTGTGTTCCTTCTGGAAGAACTTCAGAGAGAAGTTGCTGCATCCTGCACTTGGGGAAAAATGAGAGGTCAGAAAACTTTTTGGTTCTGAGGCTGGTTTTAAGTCCTTTTAATTTTCTTTTGTTCACAGTGCTCAACTGGCCAAATAGATGTATGTTGAGGTCTCATTTTCTGTGTCTCAACACAAAAAACTTGCATTTAATATGGAAGATAATATTTCCACTGATAAGGATTTTGAGAATTATCATCTCTCCTCATTTTGAGGATTTGAGGGATCATGCAAATATTAAGCATCTTCAGTATAACCGTATCTTTCGCAGAATTTTCAGATTTGTTGCTTGTGTCTTTTGATATCTACCCTATGTAGACAATGTTGGCTAATGTGGTCTATCTTAGGAAACTTCATGAAGAGGGAATTTAGCTTGTTTTAAAAAGAAAGTGTTGGATTTTGATGAGTAGAGAGAAAGGAATATGACAATTTAAAATGGTGGGAAATAGACCAGGGAAAAAAGGTGTAGGTAGCATGTGATATTCAGACCTAGTTACTATAGCCCTAAAAATCATGGGTTTTGCAATCAACCGAACTGACTGGAGAACAACTTCTCTAGCTACTACTAGCATGTGACTGAAAACACAGAATTAGTTCTCTCTATTCCTCAGTTTAATCACCTAAAAAATGGGAATAATAAAGTACTTACCTATAAAAGTTTTATGCATGTATTAAATTAGTCAATACATGTAAAAATCTCAGAACAACTTCTGGCACATCCCGAGCACTCAATAAATTATTGTTATCATTCTTATTATTAGCACACAAGAGAAGTTTATTGAACAGAAAAAAATAATTCAAAAATGTGTGACAATGATAATAAACAGACAAGTCAAGACTGAGGAGAGGTAGTGAGAACTAGACTAGGAAAGATTCTTCCAGCCCCTACATTGCCTTGTTTTAGGTTCTCCCTTCTTTATTTAGGCTCTGTGAAGCCACAGAAGACTTAGGGTCAACTATATGGTGGTTAAAAGCAAGGCCTCTGGGATGGAACAGACGTGGTGGTTTCTAGTTCTAACTACTACTTGACCTGGGAAATTTGTTTAGACCTCAGCTTCCTCAGTCACAAAATCAGGAAATAGAGTCTACCTCAAAGTCTTGTCGCAAAAATGAAAAAAGGTAATGCTTGTATGCTTTTTACCATAATGACGGAAACACAGTAAGTAGTAGATAATGATCTTATCATTATCTTTATTATCATTCTTCATTGTCTTCCTGAAAGGAGCAGTAATTGTAAAAAGAAAGTATATATTTAGGTGTGTATGTGGGTCTAGGATGTGTTGCGTTGCTAAGGTGATATTGCCCTGCAGGCAGAAAACTGCATTTAACCAGACTTGAAATGATGAAGTTAAGGACAATGATGCAATTATAGAAAAGGAAAGGACAGGAGAGATAACAGATCTGTTAAAGGATGAATCCATCAATCCTCTGGGATTACTGCCTGATTAAAGACAGGGAGTCAAGACAAAGAAGTGTGTGGACTCCAATTAGCAACAGAGTTAGGCACCACTGACTCAATTACCAGTCAATAGTGACCTCACCTATCTAGAAGATTTGTACTATCATTTACAAAGGGTTTTCCTATAAACTGCCTCATCTGGTTTTCATAGCATTGTTTAATGTGGATTTTATCATTATGTTTTTTAGGTAAGGGAACAAATCTTCCTGGAGAGGATGAAAACACTCCCAAGGTACCAGAGCCAGTAAAAGATATAATCACAGCACTGATCTTGATTTCTGATTTGAAATTCCATGGTCTTTCCATTATATTATTGCCTTTCTGGAAATTAGGTTGTCTCCAAGGCCTTGTCTGTATAAATCAATTATGATGAAAGAGTTGATGAGTTTTTCAATATTGAAAATTGAATTTGACCAATTGACTTTTTCAGGCATTCCTGACTCTGATTCAATAGGAGTGTGAATCCCTTGGGATCAGCCTAAGGTTTATTCATAGAAAAAAAAGCAAAACTGAATGCAGAGATAATTCTTAGTCCATAGGCATCTTTTTGCAGATAAACTGAAGGTTGTTTGTTAATTTTAAAATGGCACAATTTGCTTAACTTTCATCTAGTCCTAAATGAAGTAAGGAGTAGACTGTGATGAGAGTGATATCTAGCCGAGTGGTTTTTAAAGTATGGACTCTACACCTGTGGCAGCGGTATTCCCTGGTAAAAAGTTAGACATAAAAATCCTCAAACCTCAGCCCAAACTTGACGAATCCAAAACCCTGGGGTTTTGGGGCCAAGTCATCTGTGTTTTCACAAGACTTTCAGGTCATTTTTATCACATTAAGTTTAAGAAACACCGACAAAGAAGATTGCCTACAAAAGCATTAATTTCATGGCATAAGGCGTGCTTATTCAGCTTAGCACTCAGATTTCCCAAAATATTACAGTTGTCTAATAATACATGTTTAGGAAATCAATAAATGGAAAATCAAACATGGTTGGCAGGAGCACTATGTAAAGATTTAAAACTCACATAGGTCTTTATTTTCATTTACTGTAGAATATTCTTTTCACACCTTGACAGATATTTTAAAATATTTATTGACTGATTGCCAAGGTATTTCCTCTGAAAATCTGGCACATATTATGCTCAAAGTGGGACAGGGAGAGCAAAGATCATCTGGAACAAAAAATAATTGAAGAACTATTGAAATAAGAATTCACATGTAAAAACGAAAATTCACTAATAGGAAATTTAGAGTGTTATGTATTTTTCCACTTATATAGCATTAATAATCTAGAGTCACTGTATACACTTCAAGGAGGGCTCTTAAAGAGACTAAGACAATGAGGGCAGATGACAGTACTGAAACAAATTGAGACAGCAAGTCCCTGAAAAAGTTCCCCTGATGATTCACTCTTCCCTTTGCAGTGCCTTTGGTAGTCTCCTCCCACAGCCAATTTTCTCTGTCCCTATGTGAAAAATAGATTATTCAGAAGACATTGCTTGGTTTTCGCAGCTAGGTCACCAGTAGCCATGCAGATTCTGTCTCAGTTCTTGAAACATATATTAGGAGGGAAGACAGTCACCATATAAATAGTCCTACTCTCTTGATACTGCCATTCTGTGAGGAAGTCCAAGTTGGCCATGGAGAGGTCATGGTGACAGAGCATGAGGCCCAGGCAAAGTCCAGGTATCCCAGCTGGCTCAGGTAAAGCACAAGCTGTGCAAGTGAAATGTCTGTCGTAGACTCCAGCGCAGCTAAGCCTTCCCATAACTCCCCTTGGCCATCAAATAAAAGCAACCCCATGAAACACTCCAAATGTGAAGAGCCCAGATGACCCAGTCAACCCATAGAGCTATGAGAAATAATAATAAATTAGTTTTGTAAACTGCCAAGTTTCAGTGCGGCCCCTTTCACAAAAACAGAAAACAGAAACACTAATGGTCAAATGATCATTACATTAATGATCACAGAGACAAAATATATACACAAATGAATATTAGTCTGTGCTGTTTGTGGCTATTTCTATCATTTCCTTTCAGACAAAGTCACACAAATTTGATTTACTACTCAAATGTGCTAGAAATAGCCACCAAATTCTGTCCCTTTCTGCCCATGCAACTAGATCAACAGAAACATGGAGAAAGCTGAATTTTATACCAGAGAATTGATGCAGCTTTGTGTGTATACAACATCACTCGACAAATTACTCTCCATTGAACTCTCAGCTAAAAGGGAGGAGAAAAAAAAAAAGAACAGTGTAGCAGGTAACAAAGCTTAGAATATAAATGAGAATGGTTGAAAGGCAACTCTAAATGGTGTGTTAGAAGAGGTTAATATGATTAATAAGATGTAAACACAGTTGTGTTTTTTTCATATTGCTGTTCTTTGTACACTGATCAATAGAAGATAAAGAGAAACCACTCCTCTCTTATCATTTGCTGTGAAGATATTCAGCCACTGCTTTTGTCAACTCTCCATTGTTGCTGAGGAGAAATTGTGCAGAAAGAGGTGATAACGTACACTCTTTTTTTGTATATTAGGATATAAATCACAGTGAGGTACCAGATGTATAATATTATTATGTTTCATTCAGTACTCATTCATGGATTGGTTCACATGCCCAGGTGAATACCACAAACCTTGTTCCATATATCATACTTTTTAATGCACTTTGATTATTTTGATCATCGTTCGTCAGAGTTCAAGAATATAATTAAGTACTTGGAATTCACTATTAATGAGCAGCTTGATTTACCATATTTTAAGATTTCATCAATAAAAGACAGTCATCCCAGTTCAAACAAAACTATTTTTTCTGGACCAGGATGTCTGTTGTATCCTCAAAGCATCACCTGACAAATTCATCTCAGAGAGGCAATGTGATGTAATTGAATGAGCTGTGATCTGTAAGTCAGGAAGCATTCTTTAGTTAACCAATACTGTTGAGCTCTTTCCAAATAGCAGGATTCATGTGTGATGTTGGATTCACAGTCCCTGTTGATGTGGATTTTAGCATCTACTGTGTTTTAGTTCTGAATAATAAAGGTTTATTAAACTTTAAATTCTATTTTGGTTTTCAGTGTAGTTTACATTTTTCCTTTTTAAATTGTATTGTCTAAAAATCTTCCCCAACGCATACTAGTTTATTCCATACCAAAGTTTTCCACTGAGTGCTCACATCTAAAATGTTCAAGGAATAGCCATGTGCTCCTAATGCTAAAATGATCTATGAGAGATGATCACTAAGTAACAAGTTTTTTGTTTGTTTGTTTTTCATTTTTTATTTTTTGTTTTTAACATGGAATAGGTTGATGGCTATACCTAAAAACTATTATGCAGACACTAACCAGAAACATCTAGCATGACCAGCTGGGAATCAGTGAAGGCCAGGGAAGTCTCTCATATTAAGAGTTGTTTGTCTAGGAAGCACGGTTGACATATTGACTGAGACTAGTCTTATAGGACTGCCTAAAGTATCACAGGAACTTAACACTTCCTGGCCAACATCCAACAAGCATTCTGTCATCCCTGCTTCCAATGCCAATACTTTTACAAGAATTGCACTTTTGCTAAGACAGAGAAAATCTCTTAATTACATATTACACCATGACTTTAAAAAATAGAATAAAAACAATTTGTTTCTCTGCAACCTCTATATAACTACATTTACTTGAAACAGTGGCATATGCCATTAGCATAGGCAGTAGCAATCCCTAAGCATGCGATAATGAAAAATGGTCTCAAATATTTCCACATGTTCCCAAGGAGTATGACACCACTGGCTTAAAGAATTCCACAATCTTCATCTCCTGAGATGGTTTGGACAAGTTCACAGAATGAGTCTTTACCCAAGAATAACATGAGAGAAAATAAAATGAATGGATTCAGGAGACCTTATGTTGTTCATTTGCTCTGCGGAAATAAGATATGTCATATATTAATTTCCAATTATTCGATGATATTTTTCTTATTTTTTAAAGATGAAGCTAAAATATTAATGAATGGTTTTTGAAAAACTTTCTTCTTTAAAATCTAAGATGGAACACTTTGCTCAATGTAATGGACAGAAGAAACCATGATACATGTCTTCTTACTGAGTGATGCAAAAGAAAAAATTCAAATGAATGTCACTGCTCGTGACTTCTTTTATAGACTGGGAAAGTCCAAATGAGAAAAAGAGTAAAGGATATATCTTAGCTAGCAATACTATTTTTAGTATTTGTTTTCTTTAAGGTCTCCATATAATAAATTTGAGAGCCCAGAATATTTAATAATCTGATATAGTCAAACTAAAAATAACAAAGCTATTAACTCTTTTCAACAGGTAACTATGTTTGTTATAGGTGGTTATAGTCTTCTTTGCACATAATATACAAAACTACTAATTATTCACCCTCAGAAAGGCAATTAAAGTTTATCCCCACCATGAAACTAATCAAAAGCAATAAGGCAGCTCTCTTATGCTGACCTGTTTAAAAAGATTTAAATTGTGTCTAGGTTAAATGTTACTAAGTCAATGAAAATTGCGTGTTAGGCAGCATTGCAGTACAGATTGCAAGTTATGCGCACATTAAATTGCCATGAAATATCAACAAAGCCTTTTGTGCGTTTATATTCCAGCCCAAACTGTGTTGGTTTTAGCCAAGCAATGCTGGCTCAATTTCTTGCACAGGAAGTTTCATTAAGGGTCACTAGAGTAACCCTTCATTTTTCCTATCTCCTTGGGAATGCTTATTAACCAGTTCTAAACAGTATTAGTCCATTTATAGAAACTGTCAGTATCCCATGTGCAGGACAGCTCAGTATTGAAAATAACGATATTTCTGTACAAAAAGTAATGATTCTTTGATTTTTTCTTTACTATTATCCTGTTTGTTGCATGTATTTCCTGAATTGCTTGGAACAGTTTCATTTCACAACTGTAGGCTTACTTGTCAGTGAAAACACATACATGGGCACACACACACATTTTGTCCTACAAATTATGTGAAAAAGACCAAGAATGTCTAATTAAAGCATAAATTATTAAACAAGATCTTAGAAATTTTTCCTTATTAAATTTTAATCTAATTGACTTAATCATAAACATGTATTCATCATAATAATGATGAGTATGCACTTAACAAAAATCAAACAATAAGCACAAAAAATGAAAGAGTCTCTGGTGATATTTTCAAGCAAGTATAAGAAAAAAGTTGAAAAAAATAAAAGTGAATGTGAAAATATTACAAAGACTATATAAACGTAGAAAACCAAGGAGGCATTTAATAAATGTCCACACCAATATACAGCTATTCTAATAACACACCCACTAATGTTTTGGTAATCCAGTTTGTAAATTTCTTTAGTGGTGTGGCCTATATTTCTGCCCCCAGAACATCATCTCATAACCCAATCACTAGTATCCTAAGAACATTTTCACTAACTGCCTTAGCCTAACTTTCCACACTGGGTAATAAATAATGCTTCCCTTGTTGATTTTTACAGTTTTGATATTTTGTGACTAGTTTTCTTACCATTATGCAGATGCCATTTAGCCAAATAAAGAAAAACTATACATACAGAAACATATACATATATTATAAAATGCTGTTTAAAACATACACACACACAATTTATAGAAAAGAGACCCACCCAAACCAAAGCCAGGTTTTTTTTATTTGCTAACTAGAGTTAGTTTTAATATTGCTTAAGTTTGCAATATTATTCTTGGTTGAGAATAAGCAGGGAGAAACTTTTTTTCCCTCAAGAATTTTTTAATTTCAGATATACCATGAAGATAACCATAGCTTTGCATGTGGAAAACAGAGCAAACTAGGTAGTGGCATTCTGTCATCCCTGCTTCCAATGCCAATACTTTTACAAGAATTGCACTTTTGCTAAGACAGAGAAAAATCTCTTAATTACATATTACACCATGACTTTAAAAAATAATAAAAACAATTTGTTTCTCTGCAACCTCTATATAACTACATTTACTTGAAACAAAATTATATTAAACAGCATTGATCTCCATACTTTCCATTAGCATACTAGGTTTATTCTACTTTTCATGCACAAGAATTGGTTAATTTGTCTGGAAAAAAATTCTGTCAGGCAAAAGCAGCATATTAAGCAGTAAGCAGTGTTCTGAAACGAGAGCTAATTCTGAATTAAGAAATGTGTCAAGCCGGGCTCGGTGGCTCAGCCTGTAATTCCGCGCCTTTGGGAGGCTGAGGTGAGTGGATTGCCTGAGCCCGCGGGTTCGAGACCCACCTGGGCAGCGAGACCTCACCTCTACAATAAATCAAAAAATCAGCCGGGCATGGTAACGCGTGCCTGTAGTTCCAGCTACGTGGAAGGACGAGGCGGAAGGATCACCGGAGCCCAGCAGGTTGAGGCTGCGGTGGCCAGGAGTGGCCACTGCACTCCAGTCTGGGCGACAGAGTGAGACTCCAACTCAAAAAAAAAAAAAAAAGAAATGTGTCTGTGGTGTCACCTACACACCAAGGTAATCCCTTTAGTAAGAATGCTTGTCCTGCTATCTTTGGTGATGTGAGATCAAGCTCTACTTGCTCTTTTGATTATCCCAGTGTTGCTGAGAACTATTTAATAGAATGTCAAATCTCCCTCTGCTGAATAATCTAGGCAGTGGACACAAGATTTCAGTGCTAATCACACATCCAAAGTAGGAACAAGGATAGTTGTCCATTCTGGGGACAAAGGTAAAGGCTGGGGGCCACAAACAAGTACATGGTTGTTTGGGAATCATATGTGCTGAACTCATGCTTCTGGGAGGTTTATCAATTTGACAATTCAATAAAAATGAACTGAATACCTACTACCTGCTGGGTTCTGAGACCACAGCAGTCAATACACAGGCTTAGTACCTACTTCATGGAGCATATATCCCAAATGGAGCTGTCACTTAGACTCTTAACAACTGATTTTGAGAGGCTAGAAACTATGAAACTCAAAACATGATTTACTTTTCACTGATGGTATTTATGGGCCATAGCAACCACCACAGTCTAATGCAGCCTTGCTGCTGATGTGAACGCAAGGAACTAGCAGAGGGAGTTTGCAATGCTTTCACCCTCAAAGCTTAGCCTCCAGCCTTTTGTAAACTCTGTGTCTTAAAAATGTCATGAGTCACCAATTATTTCTTCTTCCAACTCTTCTCTCTGCTACCTCTGCATCTCTGGTTACCCTGAGTGGCTCCAAGAGTGTGTTAGTAAGTCCAACTTTTTCATTAAGTCCAACAAAGTTAGTCTAGGTACTCAACTAACACAATCAGCTATATAGTACTGTACTATAATAGCTTTATAATACCTTTTACACAAAAAATGCATAAAAAATACACAAAAATAAAATATTTTTTAATCTTACAGTATAGTACTTAGAAATGCTGGCATACTGGGGATAATATCAGGAAAGGCAAGAAGAGTTACTGACTGGAGGAAGTGGGAGATGGTAGAGCTGAAGAACTGTCAGCAATAGAAGACCGAGGTCAAGCTGCAATTTCACACATGCCTGATGTTGATGGCACGTTTGCATCTTTGAAAGTTCACAACTTGAAAGTTTGTAAGTAGGGGATTTACAGTAAATGACTAAGGTCTTAGATTTCTGAATTACCCAGTCACAGGTGGCACCATTTGCTGTCACTCAACCCGTCACTCCTCAAAGAGTACATGGCACTAAAAATGATTAAAGGATTAAAGTCATTAAATAAAGTCATTAAATAAGAAGGCAGAAAGAGCACTGATTTCCTCTTCTTTCTCTCATCCTTCCTCTTGCCTTCTCTTCTTTCCCTTTCTCCTTTCTGTTCTCTTACTCCTTATCACCTTTTGTACTTTTTCTTGCCTTATTCTCTTCCTGCAATTCCTTTTTTTTTTGTATCTCTATTCATTTCTTGATCTGAAGACACTTGTTGTCTCCTTGCACCTTTTAATGGACCCTCTATTTATCCCTGATATCAAACATGTACCTCATTATTTTATAGCAGTATTTTAGTCTTATTTCACAAACAGATAATGTATCTTAGTCAAAGAATATTGTTTCAGTTTTCATCTACTTTTTGTTCTTTATTTCTAGAAAGTTAGTCGTTTTTTTTAATGAAAAACTCGAAAAGGAAGTCTAAGTCATAGATCAATTTTCAATGAGTATTGCTACCTCGGTCTAACCAAATGAGAAGAAGAGAGCCCCAGTAGTAACATAATTCATATCTGCTTGGACAACCCAAAGACTTCTACTTAAGTCCACTACTTGCAAGTTGAATAGTTCAAAGATTTTTTTTAAAAAAAACTATAGCTATATTCCAATGGCAATGTCTTCAGTAGAGCTCTGTTTTCTTAATTTTTTTTTTCTGCTAAACTGGGAAAAGCAGACACATCTTAAAACATATTTAATCCCATTACCAAGCCTTGCTCAGCTCCCAGAGGAAAGGCTAATATTTCCATCTTTTTGTGGTGCCATTACCTTACTCTGATGCTCACCACCCTGCCATAATTAACTCAATGTGTTTTCAGTTGTGTAGCGGGTCAAGGTGATAGCACTTAAACCTCTAGGGTTTTATCCTTCCTGTTTCAGAACTTGCTGCCACAGGACTATCTTTCAGTCTGTTTAGACCCATATAAGCAGTGACACCCAGTGGATGGAAATATCTTGAGCAAGCACCTCTCAGTTCTCTGCTCTCCACCCCCACCTCCTCACTCCAGGGAAAGACTTTTGTAAGTGCTTTGTTTCTCTGACCTTCTTACAGTTCTCCACAGGAAACCAATTTATCAGATTGCCTAATGCCAGCCAGCTTTTCTTTAAAATTTACTCAAATTAAAAAAGATTGAAACATTTTCTTTGCACTGAAGACATTTAAACCTATCAAAATATGTTCAACTAATCTGATATTTGGTTTCTAAACATAAAACCAGATATACAAGCATGAAGATAAAAGAGGAGAGAGATGCTCAATTAATTTCCTACATTTGCACTTTTAAAAATGTAATTGCCAGCAGAAATCATGGCTTTATTATTTATTCATAGCAAGTCATTTAGAGCATATTAAACTAAATTTGAGAGGAAAAAGCAATGTAAATTGTGGACTAAAATCAACTTAATTCCAAATGATGACTATCAGTAAAAATATATCCACTTCTAATGCAACTATTTTATTAAGATTAACTATTTCAGCTGCTTTTATGATATAAAATAAATAGCTGCCTCTGATTTGAAGGGAACTAATAAAATATAAATCTTTCAAAAAGTTCTCACATATAGCTTTTTATTTCATAAACTTATTTGGGCAATCTTTTAAAATAAAATTCCTTCAAAAGTAGAGACCAGGTTCTGTTCTATTTTGTTTGCAAGACAGACTTTTTTTTCCCTTCTGTGTAATTAGCCCCCAAGGGGCTATTAATCTACTTTTAAGTAGATCTTTGTCCACAATAAAGCCCTAGTATGGGCTCTTCTAGTTACTGTAATATTAATCAAGTAAGCACATTGGTGGTGGGAAAGGACATTTTCTTACTTTATCAAAACCACTGCCATCACTGAGATTTCTGGTTTTCAGAGTGGATTCTTAGCATGAAAGTGGATCTTTCTTGCATAAAGAACTGAGGGAATTGGGGAAGCAAAGAAACGAATATTTAAGTTTTATTAGAGTGGCTGTTACCAAAATTGGGAAAAGGCAATCATGTTCCTTGAGATAAAATTACCTTGAGGAAACAGGAGGTTGTGTCAGTAACCTAAGCTCAAGGAAATGGATGTATTTGGCTGAAGATGGTTGATTTAGTTTGGCATAGTTTATACGTATTGCTTAAAGTTTGTATATACCTAGATACCATGACATGTGTATTGACTACGCATGGGAGTATGAAATAACATGTTTCAACATGGTGCCTAACATAGGACAACATTCCCAACAGGAGTAGGTCTATTCGATTCTGCAATAAAGTTTCTAAATACTGTCTCTTCAAGACAGTAAGAAGGAGCAAGATTTAGAGTCTGTTAAGACTTCTCTTATTCAGGGGAGTCCAAATGGTTATATGTTTCCAAGATACCCTCATCTAAGGGTTTACCTTCCAACCACTCAGTGGGAAAGTAAAGTGCAAGCCCGCTGGCTAAGTGCTCTTAAGAAGTTTCTCCTGCATGGTTCTAATGAACAGTAGTCGCACTTGTGCAATTGCGGAGGCACACTCTCTCCCACTCCCTAGAATGGTTGTCTTATCCTTTTCCTTGTGTTACGTTTTCTCCCACTCCCTGGAACAGTTGTCTTGGCCTTTCCCTTGTGTTATGGTTTAAATGTGCCCCCCAAATTTCATGTGTTGGAAACTTAATCCCCAAATTCATATGTTGATGGCATATGAAGATAGAGCCTCTGGTAGATAACAGGATTGGCTGAGGTTATAGATTGGGCTCTGTGATGACACTGGTGTCTTTAAAGAAGAAGAAGAAGAGAGACCTAAGTTGGCACGCTCTTGTTCTCTTGCCACATGAAACCCTCTGCCATGTTATGACATAGCAAGAGGGCCCTCACCAGTTGCTGGATCTATGATCTTGGACTTCCCAGAGCCATGCACTAAATAAACCTCTATTTTTTATAAATTACCCAGTCTGTGGTATTCAATTATAGCAACAGAAATGACTAAGACACCTTACTTAGGTCCTCTTCTGAGGTTTTTCCTCTCACCTACTCATAGCTCTTGGACACCATTTCAACCTGCTCCCATCCCACTTTGAACATGACTGGTTGCCTTACATGAGGGAGCACAGATGTCTATGGTCTCTGGTTCCAGAATACTTCCTAGGCTATGCTGGTCAGATTGCGCAATAATATACTTACTTAAAACAATGTTTCTTTTCAGTTGAGGGAAGAATTCTTTTCCTAATGTCCCCAAGAGGCATCACCCAGGTTAATTATTGCCTGGTCCTTACTAATTCCTAACAGTCAGGCTAACCTCTTTGAATTAAGTCTCTTGCAATTTAGAGGGGGAAAAATGAGAGCTGGAAAAAAAGACTCTCTAATGAGATACTACATATTTTTTCTCATCAAACATGTGATGCTTAGAAAAATTTGATTGGAACAGTAATTGGAAAAATGAAGGAGATTGAACTATTTTGTATTCAAGTAGATGAAATAGGCTATACCACCTATCCATCCTTTCTTTCCTTCTTTAAATATTTACTTAGCTCCGATTGTATGCCAGTCAAGGTGATCAATGTTGATGATCAAAGATAAACAAAATATCTTCTCTGCCCTATTGACCTCCAAATTTGTATGTAGGGGGAAGGGTTCAGAAGTGGGGTTGGTGGGTTTACAAATATTTTCCCCAATATGATTTACCCAAATTGGACTAAAAATAGATTAATCATTCTTCTTTCCATTTTATATCATGCATTTAGTCATCATATGGTTCTTTGATTTATATTCCTTCTAAAATAGAGGGTAAGTATAAATCAATTAAATGATATGTGAAGTTGTTAGAAATTTTAATTTTAATCAAAGCAATTCTTTAACAAACTTATTTTTTAACCACAGATGCATAGCCTACCTTATTGTCAACATATCCCAGCAGAGTGATGCATTTGTTACAACTAATGAACCTACACTGACACATCATTACAACCTGAAGTCCAGAGTTGACATCAGGGTTCACTATGGGTGTCGTATATTCAATAGATTTGAACAAATGTATAATGACATTTTTCTAGCATTAGCAAATGCTCATCAAGAGGAGAAGGATTGTGGATCCTGATATCTTAAGAGTCACATAACCTAGTAATCAAAAAAGGCAATAAAAAAATAAGAAAGAAAAATGGCAAGGAGAAGGAGAAAAGAACGTATGAGCAATGTTAGGTCTGTGATTTCACCCATATTATTATTATTTTTATTTTTATTTTTGTTTTTTTTGAGTTGGAGTCTCACTCTGTCGCCCAGACTGGAGTGCAGTGGCCACTCTCGGCCACCGCAGCCTCAACCTGCTGGGTTCCGGTGATCCTTTCGCCTCAGCATTCCACGTAACTGGAATTACAGGCATGCACTACCATCCCCGGCTGATTTTTTTCATTTACTGTAGAGATGAGGTCTCGCTACCCAGGTGGGTCTCGAACCCACGGGCTCAGGCAATCCACTCACCTCAGCCTCCCAAAGGCGTGGGATTACAGGCTGAGTCACCAAGCCCGGCCACCCATATTACTGAAGGGAGATAAAGATTGTACATTCTTGGTGTTGTACAATATTTTATTGCATAGATATACCACAGACTATGTAACCATTGTGTTAATGATCAACGCTTATATTTTCACATCTATTATCTATAATAATTTTTAAAAATTTTCCATGAATTTACCCTTAGAGTGGATTTGTATGAGCAGAGAATATTGTCATATTTATATTGGTACTTAATAGGTTCATGAGGGGAAGTTGAGAAAAGTCTTGTCCCAGTACACACACACACACACACACACACACAGCTTGAGTGAAAGAAAAGGGGCAAATCGGGTCTATACAGTGTTAGAAGAAAAATAGGGTATAAAAGTTGTGCTTGAAACCAAATTAAGTTGATCCTTAGCTAAGAAAAAAAGATTTATGACTGGTATCATAAATATATGAAGGTCAATAGTGACTCTTATGAAACTCATGGATTTATAAAAGAATTACTGTTATTCATGAACAATAAATAATGTCTTGCGCGCACACACACACACACACACACACACACACACACACACACACACACAATATGCAGGCTGAAAGACAAATTGTTCATAAAACCTTCCTGCAGAGGCGCCACAAACAAATGAGTACGTCATACAGCTACCCCTTTTCAGTTTTAACCTGGTGATGTCCTCTCTGCCATGGTGTCATAAAAATAAAGTTTGTATTGATGACTGATTACCTTTGTGGAGTTGCCTTTTCCTGGTCTGATACACTCTTAAACCACGAATGTTCTGACTTAGCCTACTATGTGTGATCAGACTTAGTAGAACTTAGTTGTCCAAAGCATAGTTGAAAAGGTTCTTATCTTCCACTTTGTTACAATGAATCTGGATTTAATGTGTGTCCCAGCAATGTCAAATCTGGCTGTCTACAAAGCTTCAAATGGACAGAATTGGCCAATCCTCCACACCTCCTGTTTTGTCTTTGTGTGTGTGTGTGTGTGTGTGTGTGTGTGTGTGTGTGTGTGTGTGTATGTGTGTGTGTGTGTGTGTGTGTGTGTTATACATTCATAGCTTAACAAAGATTGTATCATTGTAAGAGCAGACATTACTAAGTTGAAGAATAAAATTAAATGTTACTTTCTCTTATCTTATTTTTCTAAGGAATTATGGTTAGAATGAAAGAAGGACTTATTTTCTTGGAAAAGCAAATACATTTAATACTTCTGTGGGGAGACATTGTCAATGTATAACTTCTCCCAGGATGTTCTTATTAAATAATTCCTTCTATATAAATGGAAAAGGATTTAACTATCTTTTAAATAATGTATATGTATTTTTAACTAATTTTGGCCACAGTGATTATTCTGTCCTCTTCGGGCAAGAAGTTAATTGGAAGGAGTTTATGAATCTACTCACTCCTGAATATTTAACCTGTTTTAACCAAAACATTGCCCCAATTTTCTTCAATTACTTTGACATGTATTGATAATATTATAGAAAAACATGCTGACTCAAATTTCTAGAATTAAATGAATGAAGGAAACTGAATGAATGAAGGAAGGAAAACAGGGCTTTCCCCCTGTTATTCTCTTTACAGTGTTTAGATGAGAGAGAGGAGAAACCACTATTCTTGCCAATGACACAAATCAAATCATTTCATTGCTACTTGGGCACTACTGAGCTTGTCTGAATATGGGCACTGATCTCTCAGTCTGGAAGGTGAATGTAGTTGTTGTGGAGATAGTAACTGGGGACCAAATGCTTTCACACATTTCACTAGTCCTTATGGCAAACTTTGTGGGTGAACCAACTGGAATTATTTATTAACAAATGAAGACTTTTCCATTTGTTCTTTGCAGATTCAGACATTTGCTCAAAGATTTCATATCACGATCAGGAAATGGCAGACAAAATTAAGTATACTTCAAGCTATTATCAAGATAACTCAAGCTATCTAGAAGTTTTTCCTAAAATATATCTGGATAACTGAGGCAGTATTGTTTAATGAAATCCTTCAAACATATGAATTGTTTCCTCTAGTTTTAATTTCACTTGGAAATCATCAGTGCATCCGTGAAGAAGGAAAAACTATCACCTCTGCTTCTTCAAACTCTCTATTGTTCCTTGCTCACATCATCCAAGAAAAGGCAGATGCCATATTTCCTGTTTGGGTTTATGTTCTGGAGGCTCTGGTCTCCAGTAAAATAAATTTCAGTCACTAATTGTTTCAATTATTATAGCTGCATCACAAACACCCAAAAGAAAGTGGCTTAAATTCATCATTTTATTATTCACACAAGATTTGTAGGACAAGAATTTAGACAGAAAACTGCAAAAATGACTTGTCCCTGATTCACAATATCTCAAGGTGCCTGGGAATACCCAGGTGCTGAGGATGAACTTGAAGGCTAGAAGCTGAGGTCACCTGAAGTTGTTTCACTCATATATATAATGCATGGGCTAGGAGACTTGGGTTGCTGCCAAGAGTGCCTACATGTGGCTTCTCCCTGTGACTTGGATTTTTCTCAGCATGTTGACTTGAGTAGTTGGACTTCAGAGTAGTACCATGCCTACATGGTAACCTAGGTCTCCATTATAATGCTGAGAAAAACTGAATTGCCTTTATGACCTAGTCTCATAAGTTACATGGGTCACATCCATCATACTCTAACTGCTAAAGTGATCACAGCCCGCCCAGAATCATTTAAACTACCACAGTCATCTGAAGATAGTAGTAAATATTGGAGGTCCATTCTCCACGGAATCATATGCACATAATATTCTTGTCTGGCTAATATTTCTGTAGACATTGCTACATATATCTTTCCAAGACATCAAAATAAGCTAGACTAAAATTAGTTTGGGGGTTACATTAGCTTATGGCAATAACGATTTGCAAACTTGAAAATGTGTACAACAGTTTTACTCTAGATCAAGAGATAGTCCAGCCTCCCGATTTCAACTGGACAGCAAGTCGTTGACTGAATTATTATGCAAAACCCACTTATGTATTGTGTACATTCACATATAATCAAAAGTTGGCTTTGTTTTTTTAAATCTTACTTGAAATCTACTTCTTCAGAAACTAAAAGGAATTACCTAGATTTATAGGCAATTTTTTTTTAATCTCAAAGTCTAAGTAGTTATTACTCAATATATTCTTCTACTGGAACATTTCAGGCAAGATTAGCAATCTGCTCAAAAAAAAAAAAAAAAAGATGAAAATAAAAGCCTAGCTAGTAAAATGTCTACTTACTATTTATATATCGCTTAGTATTATACTCTATTAATTTATATACCAGTGGGCAATGACAAAGTTATATATATATAAAATCACATTGAGCTTTCCTTGAGTTCCTGTGTTCCTGAATCTACATAGAGATAACATTCCAGTTTTAATAAGTATCATAATCCTTAATCCACTAATTTTTAGGGCTCATTGTAACCTCATGGCCTTGAATGATTAGGTTTCAGATATTTTTTTTTCCAGAAATGCCAAGCTGATAAACATCTGAAATCTCAACACAGCTGCTCTGAGTGGTTTCCTTGTTGCTGTAATCACATTGAGAAATCAAAGCTGTAGTAAAATATTTGGAACATATTTTCTCCCCTGTCTGAGTGTTTGGTTATGGGGATAGGCCCAAAGGAGGTGGAAGATAGTCATCCTTTTGATTACTGTCACTATGTGTTTGTGTGCTTTATTGGTGTCATATAATATTTGTTTTTAATTTCCTTTGGAGTCTGTTGAGACATTGTTTTATGTATATCTTAGAAGGGAATTTATTTTAAAAGTCAAACTAGCTTTGTCTACTGGAGGAAAGCAAATAGTTGAATCCAGGTTATTTAGACCCCTAAATGACTTTCATTTCCATTTAAAATATATTTCAAGTATTTGATTCCTTTTCAGCAATGCTTTGTTGATGAACTAATACCTAAGATGAAAAAGACACTATTTAAACATGCCAATAGCTGCTTTGAGAGCCTAAACTAGACTACGAACTCACTCTTCCATTCCTTCTGTATTCCTCTAGCATATTTCTGAGTTTCAAAATAGACTTTCACTGCCATTACACAAGTTTTCTCATGTCAAGGAACAAACACCCATTTTATGATAAGAACATAGTATTCTATCAACCAGATAGTGGATATAATAGCCTCCTGGAGTGTTCCCCACCTGTAAAATAGTGATAGAAATTAGTGGCTACACCATAGGGTATTAATGAAATTGAATGACACATTACACATTTTGTAAACACAAATGTGCCATAAAATGCAAGCTGGTTCAGAACTCCAAGCGTAAAAATGACTGGTATGCATTATATATGAATTTGTTCATAGGGCTATCGCAGGTGACATCATACAAGAAAGCTAAAAAAAGTGATGACCTATTTTCCAATGCATTCATTCATTCAGTTTACCATGAAAGAGAATAGCAAGGGGAGTTTGGATTAGATCAGGGATGATCTGAGATTAGAAGGTGGAATAAGTGTGAACACCCTGAAGCTATGAAGATAAACACGTGTGAATATTCTGAGCCTCAAAAGAGCAGGGTGCACTTAACAGACGCAACAAATGAGCAGGGTGCACTTAATAGACTCAATGAGTCTATTTTCTAGTGTAACTGGAGTGGAATGAGTGAAAGGAAGCAGGGTTTAAAGTGAGGCTGAAAGATGAACAAGGGCTGGACCCCTCCAGGTCTGGTAACCTGAGTTAGAAAGACTTGAGAAATCTCTGAAGGGTTCAAGAAGAAAACTGATATAATAAAATTTACATATTTAAAAGACTACTGAAAATGCTGTGCAAGGAATTGATTGGATGGTGAAGGCTATTACAGGAGTCAGAAAAGGACAAAAAGAAGCTTGAATTATGGTGACTGCAGTGAAGATGAAAAGATGTGAGCTTAGACAGAACTAATGTCATGGGCTTGGTGATGGGTTAGACATATAAAAGCGAAAGAAAGAAAGACAGTGGAGATAAATGCTGATCAGTTCCTGCATGAAGCAGTGGGTAGAAGCAATGATATTTTTTAGGAGGAGGAAGTATGGGGGAGGGTCATATTCTGATGGTAAACCAATAAGTTAACTATGTCAACTTCAGAATGATAATGACAGAAACAACAGAGAACATACATTGAACATGAATTAAATAACATTCATTTAATGGTACCAGGCATTGTACCAGGTGTACATTATTTAGGTACTAAAATTGCGTCCACTTTTCAGGTAAGGAAACCTAGGTTTGTGAAGGATAAGTGAGGTATCTAAGGTCACACAATCATAAATGCTAGAACTGGAATTTGAAGCAAGAAATTTGACTTGAGTCCCCATTGTTGAAATGTACTCTATCTGTACTCTGTCTGAAGGTGTTGTACCATAGTTTGACATGTGGGCCTTAAATTTAAATTTTGGTTCTTACACATAACGCAGCGTGGCCTTGGTCCAGGTACTTTTCTGTCTTTAGTCTCAGTGTTCTCACCTATGAAACAAAAAGTATCTCCAACCGAAGGATTATCATTAGGATTAAATGATATAAAACATGCAAAGTGGCTATTCCTCTCTGCAGGAAATAATCAATTAATAAGCTGTAAATGTAATGCATACATGTAGGAGACTTATTGATGAATGAATCCCTTTTTATGGGCTGGTAAAGACATACAACTATAACCTTCCATGAGGATTACCCTTGGCTTTGATTACAGATGCCTGGAGGTTAAGAACCCCCATCCTGGGCAGCAAGGCATGGTGGCAGGTACAGTTACACCTACTTGCCTCAAGGCAGTACAAATTCCAGTACCATTTACACTCCAGAATTTCCTATAGGGTCACCTGAAATATTTGCTTAGCTGTTCCCTGACTGCTATTCGTCTTCATTTACTCCTATATAAGTTTCTCTTGTAAATACTCCCATAAATCAACTACATAAGAAACATTGTTTCAGGCTCTGCTTCTAAAGAAACCAACCAAAGACAGTGCATCTGAGTCATGAACAAAAACATCCAGAAATCAGCACATTGATTGTTTTTTAAAGCTACAGGAATGGATAAGGTAGCCCAAGGAAATGTGGGAGGAAAGAAGAAGAAGAAACTAATATCAAACTTTGATTTTTGTTGTTGTTGTTGTAAATGTAAAGGGTGGGAGGAAAAAATGGAGGCAGTAAAAGAAACTGAGAAGTAAAGTCCAGTAAATTAAGAAAAAATCCAGGTAAGAACACATTAAAAAACACAATCTAGAAGTAAGCTGCCCAAGGAAAGCCTAGACTTAGGTAGAATGGGAAAGAGTACCAAGACTCCAAAGGAAAGGACTTGGCGAGGAGGAGCCAGCCCACCACCACTGAATAAGTGCTGGAGATAGACGTGGAGACTCAACAGAGCAGAGCAAATCAATTTATTATTCACAGCACAGCAAATCAGCATCACCAGGTCATCTGCCCCCATTCCCAGAGAGCTGCAGGTTATAACCCAGGTGAGGAACTCAGGCCAAGGACTTGGTTCCTTTTGTACAGCATAATAAACAAGCCAGTAGACATTCAAGCATCAAGCCAGTAGACATGTTATCCATTCTGGGGTCACCGTGACTTACTAAATTGCCTCTGTGATTCACTACAGAAGTGGCTCAGGTAGGAGAAAAGTTTGGCCTTACAGATTGGCAGACTCAGCCAGGATGTATAAGGACCCTTGAGTCTCAGACAATCTATCACAACCAGCTCAACTCTCCTAGTCACTCGATGATGATAACTTAAGTGGTAACACCTTTCATTGACTCATAACAAACACAAATAACTAGCCGGGATCTCCCAACAAGTCATTAATGCAAAAAAAAAAAAAGATGGTGGATTCAGTTAATTTTTTTTAACTGCGTATAGATTTTTTATTCACATAAAATATTCCTACCATAATAACTTTTTATAACTTCAAAACAAAGACAAGAAATTGAAATCTAGCTTTTATTTTATTTTTGTTCTATTGATTCATCCAGTCCTTTACAAACTGAACAACATATATTTTGAAAATGTAGCAAAATATGCCTTGGTTATAATCAACATCATGTTTGATCAAGTCATTTTTTCTTTCCATTTTTTTTGATTTTTGACTTTCACCATTTTGATGGGTATTAACATCTAAAAAATGAAAAAAAAGCAAAATAACAAAATACATGACTTCTCTAAGATTGAGTACAATGTAATGGTATTACAATGCTCAATATTTGTCTTACTGATAATTCATTGCCTAATATAAAAAGTTGATTAAAATTAGAGAATCATAAAAAAGATGCATACATTAACTTAAACAGCTTAAGTTAGACTCAGTTAATTTTAATAGTGATAAAGATCATCACTAAATCAGCACATGCTAGGTGTTTTTTTTAACTTTATATTTTTGTTCTTATGTAGATGTAACATTTATGCCTTCCTTCTGTTTTGGACTCAAAATGCTTTATAATAGTTTTTCTTCCTTCTTAAACACCTCAGGTGTTAGAATGTTTTGTTTTTTCCTTTACAGATAAAATATATGAGATAGAAAATGCCGAAAGCTGACAGAAGTTTGCAAGCCCAGCAACATTTTCATGGCAGATGTGAAACTAGATCACATCTCTCCTGGAGTAGCTAGCATTATGCAAGGCACTCTTCCCCATAAGAGACTCTTTAGTGGACTCATGGGACTGTTTTCAAGTCATGTCAGCCTCCCTAAGCTTTAAAGCCCTTTTAACTTTGAGCTGGGAGATAGCTCATCGATTTCTCACAAGGCATATAAGAAACCCTGGATCTTACTATGTGGGGCATAGTCCCCACATCATGGGCTCACAGAGGCTCTGCTCCCAAGGTTAGAATTAAAAGACTGCATAAGGTGACACCCACATCAGAGGAGTTATTTAGAATGTCCTTCTATGAGTTAGCAATAGACAGAATCCATTCCTTTTCCTCCCTCCTCATGCCAACTGTTTTTCACTGACATATTCTCTTTTTGCTTACCTTTCTATACAGTTCTCTGAACTGTGTTTTTCCTCCTGATCACAGTGGTCTGTTGGCTCTGTCATTTCTCTGATGATGCAGGTCTGGCGTGGAGAAAACTGCTGAGAAATCCAAGCCTTTCTTCATTTCATAGATTCCACTACTGCTGGGGCAGAGATTTTTTTTTTAAATAAGATTATTTCTACAGTGCTTTATGAGGTGATTTAAATGTCAGCTTGTCTTTTTGAACCCACCTTTGGTGGGAGGTGAAACGAAGCAACCTGTGCAGTCATGGAGACATAACGTGCCTGTGAAGGTGACAAAAAAAGGGCAAGATGCCACTAGCTCAGATCCAGGTGGGAGTGCCCTTTGAAATTAGATGCTTCCAGGAGCTTTACTGCATTTCAGAATGGAGAGAAATTGAGCTTGAGACCAGTAACCTGAACACTGGTCCCCAGCAATCAGTGGCCATTGACATCAACAGCTGCCAGAGGAAGGAAAGCCAGAGGCTATCGGGAACAATGTCACCTAGGTGTCAAAGCACCTCACTGAGGAGCAACATGTCATAAACAAAATTAGGGTAAGGTAAGCATGTTTCCTCCTCAGCATGTTGTTAAGGAGAGAAAAGTATGGTGCCTAATGGTTCGCTAATAGTAAAATCATGGAAGACTGTCAGCTCTGACTTTTTATCAAACCATGAACCTCTTCGAGGTAAGTGGGTGTATTTTTCCCGCTGTACAATTCCTTGTATTCGACACAGCACAGTGCAAGACATAACACATAGATGACCTCACATAAATGTGTGTGGAAAACGAATTTTTTTAGTCTAGGATTCCTTGTGTAGGGCAGCGAACAGTTAGGAAAGAGTTGGCTGTGTTGACTTGATATATTAAATCATATTGTACTGTATTGAGTTACATTATTGTATTGTGTTGTGATATACATTCCTCATAGCCTCATTGTCTTTGAAAGTTCACTGAAGGCTGGGCTGGGTAGCTCAGCCTATAATCCCAGAACTTTGGGAGGCCAAGGCGAGTGGATTGCCTAAGTCCGCAGGTTCGAGACCAGCTCGGGTAATTTGGTGAGCCCTCATCTCTACAATAAGTAAAAAAATTAGCTGGATGTGGTAGTGTGCACCTTTAGTTCTAGCGACTTAGATGGCTGAGGTGAAAGGATGCTGGAGCCCAGCAGATCGATGCTGGGATGTCTGTGAGTGTGCCACTGGACTCCACCCTGGGCAACAGAGTGAGACTCCAACTAAAAAAAAAAAAAAAAAGGAACGTTCACTGAGATGTAGAAATCAGAGGTCACTGTGTATGTGTGTGTGTGTGTGTGTGTGTGTGTGTGTGTGTGTGTCAGAGAGAGAAAAAGAGTGAGAGATAAGTGATATTTATATATTTATGTGTGCATGTAATTATGTTTCTTGAGTGGGGTATCACTCTGTCATCCACATTGGAGTGCAGTAGAATGACCATGGTTTACGGCATTCTTGACCTCCTGGGCTCAGACAAAACTTCCACCTCAGCCTCCCCAGTAGCTGGGACTATAGGCACCTGCCACCACAGTCAGCTAATTTGTTTTTTTCAATTGTCATTATTCTTTTTTTTGTAGAGACGAGGTCTTACTGTGTTGCCAAGCTGGTCTCAAACTCTTGGCCTCGAGTGATTTACCCTCCTCGGTCTCCCAAAGTGCTGGGATTACAGGTATGAACACCCAGCCAAAATAATAGATATTTCCTAAGTGCAGTATTAAGAAAGTGAAAATGAGTGCTAGGAAGAGTTGTAACCAGTGGTTGATCACAGGATTTGCACAGGAAGAAGACATATTTTTCACAGAATTTGAGGGTAGATGAGGTGGGAGGAATGGGGTGGTTTCTGGCCAAGAAAGATATTAAAGCTTGAATAAGGTCCTTATGAGAGGACATGTTGGAGCTCATTGTGGACCCTTTCCAGGTGGTTCCGTGTGGCAGGAGAGATGTAGATTGGTCTCCAAAAAGGAAAACAGGAATAAGGCCACATGGAGAAACAAGTAGCTCATGTGTCAATTGTCTCCGCCACTCATAACCCCCACATAGGCTCAGTGAAGTAAATTATAAAATAATGTCGTGCCTGTTGTAACTCCATTCTTTTAGTGGTCATCAATGGACAGCATTTTGCACGCAACCCAGACCACAGGACAAACATAAACGAAGGTACCCTATAGGCTATAATTTTATAAGAATGATGGGAGGACACACTCTTGCTAAATTTGAGAGACTGAAGATTTGAGCTAAATTCATCTGATTACTAAGGACAGGAAAAATCCTCACAAGAGGTCTGGTAGCACAAGCAGCCAACATCTGTCTTGTCTTAGCTATTGTAACAACCAATTTGCCCAAACTCAATATCCTAAATAACATAAAATAGTAAACATGGCCTGCAGATAATAATAAAGATGATCTTTTTTTTTTTTTTTTTTTTTTGAGTTGGAGTCTCACTCTGTCTCCCAGACTGGAGTGCAGTGGCCACTCCTGGCCACCGCAGCCTTGACCTGCTGGGCTCCGGCGATCCTTCCGCCTCAGCCTTCCGAGTAGCCGGAATTACAGGCGCGCGCTACCACGCCCAGCTGATTTTTTGATTTATTGTAGAGATGAGGTCTCGCTGCCCAGGCGAGTCTCGAACCCGAGGGCTCAGGCAATCCACTCACCTCAGCCTCCCAAAGGCGCGGGATTACAGGCTGAGCCACCGAGCCCGGCTAAAGATGATCTTTTAAATGTGTTTTAAAACTCCTTTGCTGACTATTAATTCATAAGAAAGATCACAGTCTTTATGATATAAAAAATTCTGAAAACATTTTTATGTATAATCTGACATGGGCTTAATTCTTCTTTCATTCATTTACTTTAATAATACCCACTCTGAAAAAAAGGTTTAGTTTAGAAAATATAACTATTTATTATGACACATTGATGCTTCCAAGTTATTTTTGTTTAGAAAGCTGAATTTTACGTATTAAAATCAGTAAATGCTTTAACAAGTGGAATACCCTAAAAGTACCTAATTTGCCAGGCCTACGAGCTTTCGCTTTCTTTCCTTCCACAAATTATAGAGAGACTTTTTTTTCAAAAACCCTCTAGGCATCAGAAATAAATAAAACTTGAGTTTTAACTATTGAAAACAATTTCAAGAAAACCCTGGATGCCAATGAAATATAGTCCTAAAAGAAATATCAGTCCTTTCATTCTTATTCAATTCCATAATTATACACTAATGGTCGCAAGCATGTAAATTACCTACATTTTGGAAATGTTAGTACCTAGTACCAAATACTTGATTTTTATAACTCTTGGGCTGTTCTTTCGTGTTTTAAATGAAATTCCACAGATAGGTATTTCTACTCATTGAAGTTAAAGGGGAACAGTTTGCTTCATCTTAAAGTAAGGGGACGTGGGAGTGGAAGTGAAAATAAAATGAAAATAATGTCAAATTAAGACTTAAAAGGTCCATGTTTTAGTCTTTGTCCTGCTACTAGTGTGATCAATGATCTTGGACAATACATGCTGCTTACTTTAATTTTTTTAATTTTTTATGTTTTTGACTTTCTAATATTTGAACAAAATTGGAACTAATACAACTAAAAAGAGAAGGAGGAGCAGAGGCATGAAACATAGAGATAGATAATTTCTGAAGTTTCTTTTATTTCTCAATTTATACCAAACTGTAGTAATAAGCAAAGCCCTTAATAATGTGAAAAGTAATGTTATCCAGAACACTTATGAAAGTAACATAAATATTACTATTTTACAATATGATATTAAGGCCTCCTTTTACAATGCACATTTATTTCCTTCAGTGTAACAGAGATAAAGAGAAGTGTGTGCAGATGTGGATCGATTTGTACATCTGGTGGTGAGAACATGCTGGAAATTCCCGGCTAATGGCTTTTCTTTCTTCCTCTTGTTTGAGATAAGTGACAATGGACAACATACTTTTCTGAGCTACATACAGTTTCCCCTTCTGTTACAGGGTAATATACGAAAACACATTTGAAAGAAGCTAAGTGGCTCAGCCTGTAATCCCGCGCCTTTGGGAGGCTGAGGTGACTGGACTGCCTGAGCCCGGGGGTTCGAGATTCGCCTGGGCAACTTGGCGAGACCTCATCTCTACAATAAGTCAAGAATGAGCCAGACATGGTAGCAGGCGCCTGTAGTTCCGGCTACTTGGAAGGACGAGGCGGAAGGGTCGCCGGAGCCCAGCAGGTCGAGGCTGCGGTGGCCGGGAGCGGTCACTGCACTCCAGACAGAGTGAGACTCCAACTTAAAAAAAAGAAAAGAAAGAAAGAAGTTAAATTCCCGTCTAAGCACTTGGGAATAGTGTCTTTCCAAGGGAAAATAGGAAAAGATTTGCTTTCTTCAGATTTGAGCTTGGATAGTAATCAGAATAGAAAAAAGGTTATCATGGGAGTCTGTATAGATGAACCTAAGTATTTGAGGGTGAGTCAAGGACATTCAAGCATAGAGTGAGGCATGAGGGAGGGCACAGTATGCATGGAATGGCAAAGTATTTGTTATAGCTAGAAGGTGTGTTGTCAGAGGTGGCATCAGGACAGAGAGCATTGATCCGTAGGACAGAGTTTCAGTTTTATCCTACAGACTTACACTCTCCGATATGGTAACCACCAGCTACCTGTGATTAGTGAGCACTTGAAATGCGACTAGTGTGACTGATAAATTGTATATTAAATTATATTTTATTTCTATTAATTTAAATTTTAAATCTGAAGCAATGTAAATTATTATTAAACATAATTTTATTTAGAGGAAAGATTCCATTTCACTTTAAATCCTGAAAATTTGACATCCTAGTTGTGATGTGTACGGTGTAAAATACACATCAAATTTTAAAGACTTTATACAGAAAATGTGAAGCATTAATAATTTTAAAGTGATCACATGTTAGTATAATAATATTTGTATACACTGGGTTAAATCAAATATATCAAATTAATTTCATCTGATGCATTTTGTACTTTTTAAATATGGCTAATAGCATATTTAAAATTATATATATAGCCTCATTATATTTCTGTTAGACAGCATTGCTATAGAAAGCATTGCTATAGATAATAAAAATATTTTTTATTCAAGGAAGAGAATTGTTCCGATTTATATCTTGCAAAGAAAATTTCACATCAATATAAGATAGATTTATATTTATGAGACTAGAGGTAAAACCACCACCTTTGAGGCAGTTATAATTATACAGATCAGAAAAAATAAAGGTCTGGATAAAGCAAGAAGAGTGGAACTTTCAAAAATATATAGCAATGAAGTATAAATATAGGATAAACAAAGAATGAGACATATTAAACTAGAAAAGGCTTTTAAAAAGGTAAGGATGACATGTCTATGGAATGCCACAGTAAACCTTACACAAACTATTGGCATGCTGCTGTAATTGCCCTGACCACTAGCTTTATACGTTACTTTTCCCCTAAACTATTGCAAAGTTTCTTAACTGCTTTCTTAGTCCTCATGTTTCAACTTGTAGGAAGTCCATGGAAGTTAGTTAATGAATCCCTATAATTACATGTAAAAAATTATGGATAAGGATATGTGTGCTATTGTGTTCATTTTTCTAAGGATGGGTGTCATAGCTGTTACCAGGTTCTAAAATGAGATACATGACACCTTTTGGGAGGGAAGGGGGAATACTACAATTATTGTTCAAGGATTCATTTAAGTAAAGAAAATCTGGTTAACTAAAGAAAAGAAAAGAATGTAATAAACAACCTTGGAGAAGATCCATATTTACATGAGAAAAGAATAATTAAGTAGTTGTAGAAAAACTCCCCAAAATGGAATTAAAAATAAATGTCATGTTATTCATAGTTTTAAAACATGAAAAGCTTGGAATGAGTATTCGATAGTTGGGATATCTCATTGTATGAATTGTTCCCATGAAAATATTTTTCAGATCATGTTATTTCTTGAATATCTAAGATAAGGTATCTGCTAGGGTATCTGTATCTGGAAGTAAGATCTCCATTTTTAAAAATACCATTTCCTGCCCTGAAGCTGGGAAGTGTCTGGCTGAACATCTGTGAGATAATCAGCTACTACTCACCAGCTACAGTTATCTTGATGGCCTGGCATCCTGGGAGTTGGAGCTGGTCATTTTGAAACAACATGGAGACTGAGTTGTACCCCATGGGCAGCTGAGAATTTAAATGGATTTCAGGTGCGGAGGTAGTATCACTTACCACTGAAGATTCATAACAGGAACAAGTTCCAGACCTGGGAAAATTCAAAATAACAGAACAAATCTAATCATGACAAACCAAGCCACAGCCTTATAACTATAGCTCCAGAAAACCATATGAATCAGTGTGACTTGACATATGAATTCATCATAATACATTCATTGAATAATTAGTCTAGACCAAAAAGAAAGCAAGTCTTATTGATCATGTCTTCTCGCAACATGCTTGCTCAAGCTTAAAAATCCAAAGGGGCTCTCTGCTATTGTGTAGGTGCATGACAAATTTAAACTTTCTGGCAATTTATAGGAGGAGAATAGGTTTGTAAAAGGGAAAATAAAATGGAAACCAGGAGACTTTGGTCTGGTAGCCTAATCATCAGGGTGTATCCTCTCAGATTCTCACGTTTTCATCTTTCCATTGAGAAGATTGAACTAAAAAACGCTGAGTGGCATTTCTTTCCTGACTTTCAATGATTTAATGTCAGGGTACCCCTAATGATAGAACAATTGATATTGTACACGGCCTAGGTCCTTGATTAACAAGCTCAAAAGTGAGCATTAACTCAACATTAGTTCCAGCTCAAGGACTATAGATGAATGTTTTGTGCTTAACCATAAACTCAATCCAGTACTTTTACTTCCAATGGGTGTCCAAAATGAAATTTCTTATCAGTTATGCAAATCATAGCAAGAAAGAAAAACAAAGAACTGAATTGTTACTTTTGCAAATATCAGATAACCACCAAAATTTGGTAACCACCAAAATTTGTTTCTGTGTGTTCATATTTTATTTTCAAATAAGATATTATATGTGTGTGTGTATATGTATATGTGCATATATACATATATATTTCAGACCATGTGTATTGATTCTACACTTTAAAAATTCACCTTCTACACTTGAATGCAAGCTCCTTTTCCAAAATGCTGAATTTTTAAGAATTATTTTTGTTTGTGTAATCTATGTCATAAAATGCAAGCTGTTAGTTGTAGTAACCACTTTATATTAGTATGCCAATGTATATGAAAGGCACTATGCAAAGTATTGCACATATTAAATTTCATCCTCAAAACTAATAGACATTGTTTCAGTCATTAAACATATGAGAAAATTTAAAGATTAAATAAGTAACCCAAAGTTTGATAACCGATAAGTCACATAACCAGGATTTGAAAAAATTTCATCATATTCCTATCTCTTATGATGTTTTCATTTGCCTCTCCTCCTACTTTGCTGATTCTGTTTTTCTCATCTGCTATTTCCATAAGCTATTTAACATTGCCCATGATCTGTCTTATTTCCAGGAGTTGGATAAGAGGGACTCTCGTGATCTTTGAATAAGCCTTTGCATCTCTTTATTGAATGACACAAGGATTGATTTCTGTGGGAAAAAATGTTAATAGCCACCAGCATTTGAAATTTTCCATTTTTGTACACAATCAACAAATTTGGGAAGAAAACTGAAGAATTTGAAATCTCTCAATAAGCTTTTTTAATCATAATAGTGACCAAAGATTATCGAGCTTCTGCTTGAATCCTTTTAGTGACAGAAGATCAATATTTCAAAAGTAACTCATTGCTATAAGATGAATTTCTAGAATTTTAGAAGCCATCCCTGTGGAGTAAATAAGTATAACATTTATGACCCCAATGCTTTAATTTTAGTCTAGTCTTCTCACCTAAACTGTATATCCAGACACCCACTATCATATCTCTATATGCTCATATTTTCTAGAAGATATTAAAACCCAGTATATTTAAAAGGAATTCTCTCCTTTCCTTCTTCACACCTGCTCCTCTTCTGGTGTTTCCTATCTCAGAAACTGATGCCATTGTCCACCTACTTTCTCATGATGGAAATCTTGAAGTCTTTTACCTCTTACACAAGTCTCCCAAGAAAATGCCAAATTTTATTGATTCTACCTACTAAATAGCCTTTGGTTCTGTCTTCTCTCCATTCTCACTAACACCATCATTTCATTGCTGGTTTTCTTCAACTGTCTCTTAACTGGCTTCCTTTCAGGTTTTTGAAAATTTGTTGCATACGTAAATGTGAACCAAATATACTGAAGCTTGAAGCTAGAGGTCAATGTGACCAGGCTAAGACCTAGAACAGTCAGGGTCTCATTCCACGGTTACACAAGAACTTTCTGTGGGATCATGTGGAATCTCCCCCAACTGGGATTCCAGGTGATAATGACTACTTAGAACTAGTAAATTGAGCAAAGCTTCCAGAAATAAGACTATTCCACAAGGGATGAGAACTTAGGGACCTGAGACAATACAGAGACAGAGCAGAAGGCTTCTAGAAAAATAAAATTTAAAAATTGATATCTTTTTTTAAAAGTAATGAGGCTTTGATTATGCTAACACTAATAATAAATGTTATATAGCAATTGTTGTATCCCTAATTAGTGAATAGGAACAAATTATTGGAATTATTACTTTTAGGCTGTCGATAATATGATAAAAATACACTATGTTCTTAAGTCACATGGTAGAATTTTCTATTCTTTGCAGCCAAACCAATTTGAAACAAATTTACCTACATTGGACTCTGTTTTTCTCCTAAGAGAAGTTGTTTCCTTCTTGTCTAAAATATACTAACTCACTAAATAGAAATTTCAATGCCTTACCTTTTATCTAGTGTACCGTAATTTAAATGTGACATCATAGAAATCATCTTTTTATCATTAAAAAAATAAACATTAACATCTGAGCCAGAGATTTGATAGAAAATAAAATAACCAAAAAATGTATAAACAAAACAAAAAATAGAGGTATACATAGTACAACTCCTTGATAATTTCTCAGTAAAAAAATATAGAACAAACCAACCTACTCGTGTTTATGATTATTAAGCAAGATAAATGAACAGTACTCCCCATCAACATATGCTTGAAATCACCAAATATCAGTTGAATACAATGTAGCAATCAACTATTTTGAAATCTGTTTAAGTTAATTCTTGCAATTTTTATTAGATGCTTATACCAATTCTTATACCAAATACTTCCTTTTGATTTGCAAAGACAAAACAACATAACAACAATCCAAGACAAAAATTCTATCAAATACAAATCTGTTGACATTACACCTTTTTTCTCACAAGGAAACATCTTTTCATCATCTTATTTTAGTGGAATTAATCAACTATCACTACAAGATTTTGCAGCTGTATTTTTTAAAATTCCATTATTTTTAACTAAAACTAAAATAACTACAAGTTAATAAATTTATGCCAGTGCCATTATTCTTCATGCCTGTTGTTGCCAGAGTAAGTCTTTATAAGAAGAAGATGGTAGAGGTGATAGAATTTTTGCCTGATATATTTAGAAATGTATGTTAAAGCAATTGTAGTAAATCAACTATTCCCAAAAGTCACTGTATTATACAACTCCAAAGGTTACCATTCATGGAGAATAAGCCAAACAGGTTTCGAAACACACAAATCTTTCCCATAATATCTTTTCTGCAAATCTGTTAGGGAAGACTATCATAATTGACATGACTGTCTCACCCATAGATCAATGTACTCAGGGAAGGGAAGAGATCATGTCTTTATCTTTGTATCATCATTGTCTAGTACACTGATTGCCACAGACTGTAAAAACTAAGATTGTTCTTTGGACTAACTGAACTTTTGTCTGCATTGCAAAGCATGAACCAGGGAGCTAATCTGGAGATTCTAGCTATCACTAACATCTTTTATTTTATAAAGTTGTCTTTGACTTAATATACAGCTTTAGGAGGAAAATAAATGAAACTTGGAAAAAAGAAAGGAACAAATTGCCAAGCCTGCTAGGATAAGAAATGAACCCTGGGAAGTAATGGAACGGCTTGGGTCAAACTTTCTTCATTTCCATAATCAAACAGTTGCTCTTCATTCTAGTCAACCTTCCTCAATTAGTTAGCTCTCACTTGAAGTCTGCATATTAGCTCACCATGCAACTTTAGTTTTTCAGTTCTGATTCTCTTAGTTTTGCAGTTTTAGCTGCCAGTTCATCATCTGCCTATATATGGCAATTCCTCTACTCTCTGATTTCTAAAACTCAGACAATGTTTCCAATACTAGCACCTGTCCAATATCTTGTGAAAAATATCTCATATAGTGATTTTGGAGAAAGAAATTGTCACTGTAATGTCTGACTCGATTTCTAAAGGGACATAGGGGTTAAATTAGGAAGTATGGTTTTATTGAAATGTTTACATTTACTACTATAAATAATTTTATAGTTTTACATCTCCCACCCAAGCAAAACACTTTTCATCCATTTTTATTTTCCAAATGCTTTATAGTAGGTACCAAAATATATATAGTGTTGTTATTCTCCTAGAATTGAGGGGACAAAGCAACTTATCATGGGTTTACACTTAAGGAATATGAAATTCAAGTTTCTGACTAGTATGGGACGATAATGTCAAAACACGAAGAAACTGACATGTATTTGTTGGTAGTCACATTTTTCTGAGCTAAGTCAAAAAGGGGCAAGCATATATGTGACTATCTTGTTAGAAACAGGGTCAGTTGAGAAATTCTTTCCTCTCTGAAATCCCAAAGAAGAGATAAGCTGTCAATCACCCACATGATTAAGAAAAGATCATATGCAACAAACCAATGGAGATACTGCTAAATGTTCCCAGTTTTAAAATCTTTTAGAATTCCTTGGACTGTTCTATGAAAATGCTACCCTTGAATATTCACTAACCCTTGAAAACACAAATGTCAGATCATGACAGTACTTATTTACTAAAAATAGCCTTCTCCTTACCTCTCTTACCCACCAATCTCAACCACAGAGGAGCTAAAACAAAGCCAAGAATAGGATGGGGAAGTGCTCTGGAGGAAAAACACTAAGGAAAGAAATAGAGAAGTCATCCATAATCCTCTGTCTCTCTGCAGGTGCCTTGTCTGAAGCAAGGCAGAGCCTGGGAAGGGTAAGCATTAATTTTAAGAGAAGTTAATAGTGTTGAGTTTTATATGGGTCTGGAAATGTACTGAAATTAGATTGTATTTGACCCACATTTTACTGACATTTTACGATTTGAAAGTCAACAAAAAAGTAATTGGACATGTCCTAAATTTCAGTCAGAGTGCAAAAAAGTACTTGCCCAACAGAGTAAGTTTGAATAAGTTTTGACAATAAAGAATAAAGTTTCTTGCTTTGTAATGACTGCTTCCTTCTTCCCATTCCATCCTTTCAGTCTAATGATTACAGCAATGGTGATGTCAAGGCATAGAGGTATTCAAGAGTGAGGCCCTCTGGAGGAGATAGAAGGAGATCAATATATCTGAAATCTTTATGTAATCTGTCAATGTTCAGAATTACGTTATGTCTCTTGGTAGGTTTACATGTATCTAGGATTATCTAGTAATCCAAGCTAGACCCATAGATCCATATATATTTCTAGCATGCATAATTGTTTACCTAACTACCATAAACATGCATGTCATCCTCCAAACAGAATTTCATTTTTCCAGATATCCATCCCTCTTGCACATGTCCCTATAGTCATAGAAAACCGAACACCTTCCAAGTTCAAGGTATTTCCAAGTTCATCAGAGAAATCAATTCCTTGTTCTATTATTGTTTCATGGTTACCTGATTTGCTAATGGGTTATAAATTATGGCCTTTGGAGGAAAGAGTTCTGGGGAAGATTTTTTCACATGGATACAGAAAACTAATTATTTTAACTCTCTGTTAGTGGTGACCCATGCAGAATATTATGTGCTGACTTGGTTTAAATGACCCTTTGTCTTGTTTCTAAGTCTTGGGCTGTCTATTGACCATTTCCTTCAACATAGTTGATAGGTTTTATGTTATTGTTATCAAGTCAATTACTCCCAAACTAAGAATGGGAAGCCATGCAGGGTTGTAAAATACTGTTTCTTCCATTGTCACCAGGAAGACTGTTCCTTTGAACTAGTTCACAAGTGGGCCACAGGAGCCCTGGAAAATGTGAATTGGTTGTGTGATACTAAAGTCAGACAGCCAAATATTTTCTTTCCATATAAGAAGAGTCTGAGAGAGACTTTACCAGCTGGGAAAGTATTGCTTTTAGTTACAGGAAACAACTGATCCTTGGCTATTCTCGGCCCAGATGGACAAAATTATTCTATGAAATTCAGCAAGGCTGCTATCTGTGACTGCAGAAAAGTGGTCAAGAAAAGTCAAACCATGACCTTTCACAAAGTCCATTTCAGTGGCCAAATGTGGGAGTGTAGAAAGGTAATATCTTCATTCTGAGCTGGAAATATGTTGGAAGTGGGATTAAAAGAGAAAGAGTTGAGAGATTGTAGTCTTTTAGACAATAGTGAGTTTGAACAATAGCCCATGGAGTTGAGGCTTAAAAGGAATCAAAGAAGAAACCAGAAAATGGACTTAAGAAGAAGAGAAAAAATCTACACGTCTTGATGAGAAAGAAAAATTGGCAGTGATTGAATGAAAGAATTCAGTGAATATGCTTTGACCATAACATTTTTTGTAAATTTAAATTTCCAATATCAGAAAGTGGGCAATTCCCCTTATACTGCATACAAACTCCTGCAGACTTGTATGACAGAATATCATCTGAATACAGTTTAATGGTTTTATTTTTACTTCCTACACCATACATTCTAAAACAAAAAAAATTGTATATAACTATGTACCAAAAGGAAGAGCAAAATATTTTAAAATTTATGATTGGATGGATCTGCAGAACAGAGGGAAACTGACCACTTACCATTCACATTGGGCACTCCCTCATGCAGATGGTGATTGTCATCACTATTCCCATTTTAGCAAGAAGGGTTGCAATTCTTTGTGTCCTCTCAGTCTAATGTCATACTGGCAAGTGAGCTGTGGCCAAGATTTTTTTTCCCTCAAATTTAATGCACTCAATGTTTATACAGCTAAAACTTGACAGTTGCCAGTGCTAGCATCAGGGGATGCAAATTATACTGCTAATTTACATCAGTTGTTATGGTATAGTTTTATTTTACATTGGGTATTTTCCTTTAAAATTCAGTGAGGTCAGTAAAATCATTACTAAAAATGCATTTTTTTAATTTTAAAAATGTGGGGTATAACTCAGGATTAGGTACATAAATGATCATTATACAGGTGGAGTCTGGGCCTCTCATTGGTCCCTACTTCACCTGGTTTGGGGTCAGGTACTCTTATTAATATTCTGTGCCCCCTTCCTCCCCCTGTTAGTTATCTTCTACTGCCAATCTTTCTCATGTAGTATTATGATAAATGTTCAGGGTCCACTTATGAGTGAGAAAATGTGGAACTCAGTTCTTTGTTTCTGTGATACATCACTGAGTATGATAGACTCTAAATTCATCCAAGTTGCTGTGAAGTCCATAGTTTTATCCTTCTATATGGCTGTATAATATTCTACTGTGTATATGTACCACAATTTTTTATCCAGTCCACTTTTGATGCTCAGCATGGTGGGACCTCACAAACTAAAAAGCCTCTGCAAAGTAGAAGAAACCATCAAGAAAGCGGGGAGACAGCCCACAAAATGGGAAAAAATATTTTCTAACTGCATATCTGACAAAGGCCTAATATCCAGGATCTGCAAGGAACTTAAACACGCCAAAAGGAAAAAAAACTAACAGCCCCATTAAAAAGTGAGCAAAAGACATGAATAGACACTTCTCAAAAGAAGACATAGCATACAAGCAGCCAACAGATGCATACAAAGGGCATTCATTTTGTAATATAAAAAATAGTTAGAATGTTCTTGATGGCAGAGATGCAGTATAATCCAAGCCATGTCTTCCAGATGATGGCACTTAGTGAGTATACAGTAAATGCTTGATAAATAAATAAATATTTATTTATTTGACTTAATTCTTGTATCATTAATACTTTCACCTACAATCAAGGTAGCTACTTTTCTAAATAGAATAATATTTTTGGTGCTAATAGTTCTTTATCTTTAGCATATAAAATAAGACCTAAATTAACCAGGGCCAATATCTGGTATTTTCTTTATCTGAAGTTATTGCTAATCTTCATACCTCCAGTATATAATACATACATTCAAATATTAAAAGGATAAAGCTTAACCAAGAAGGACTCAAATCGTATAAATTCAAACACAGGAGTTAACTGAAAAATATGTATTTCCCTTTATATTGAAGAGAATCCTAATACCTGCCACTTTACTTACATACAAAAATGTTATTTGAATGGTAAAATAGGTGTGAAGCATTTTGAGAAAGGTGATTTACATCTACAAAGTGTCATTGTAATATTCAAGCTGGTATTTTGATTCTGTTTCTCTGGAAATTCTGTTTTTCTTGTAACAAATCCTTGAATAATTTTCAGAAGCTTGTGGCACACGTCACTCTGCACATATCTGATCTGATGGCCCATATGTTACCTAGAAAGCATTAACACCTTCCTACAGAAATACTCACTAACACATAATGCAAACTCCTGCAGCATTCGTTTGCAGGTGCAAAATTTATTATAATATATGGACATATGAGCCCCAGTTTTAAATAATTTTAAATTGATTTTTGGTTTTAATCATTCTTAACTTATAATTTTTCTTACATGGGAACAATAAATGCTCTTGCATACTTTTGAGGCAACATAGCATAGGAATTTAAATTAACTTACTCTTTGAATTTCAAAGAATTTGAAAAATATAATCCTTAAACACAATGATAACACCAGTCTTCCGATAACCCATATGCTGTTCTTAGAACAACAGCTGCATTTGTAACTGTCCTTCCATCCACCACAAAACTAAGATCACTTGAGGAAGAGTATTTAACTCAGCAATGAAGAAACAAACAAATATAATGCTAAGAATAATACTAGAAAAAGATGGTAGAGGTGCTTTCTCTAGGATTTTCCCTGAGTTCTTTCCATGCATGGCCTCACTTTATCCTCAATGCAACCCTAGGAGTGGATGCTACTATTTTTCCCATTTTATAGCCAAGGAAATGAAACTCAAGACTGGTTATAATTTGGTGAAACATGCAGAGCTGGTACCTGGAAAAGCTGAGATTCGAAGCTACCACTGGTAGACCAAAGCCCTGACACTGCATACTGGCTGCTAAGAGAAAAAAAAATTCATGCTGAATTCTTCAGCTTGTAGGATGAGAGCAGAAGTCTTGAATAACTAATGCTTCAGTGATTATATTTTTTATCTTATTAAGCAAATTACTGCGAGGGACATTATACTCCTGGGAAAAAAGTACTATAAGTTATGGAATTAATTATTTGTGAATCACTGTTGTCATTCACAAATTGCCAGCAGCCCAGAGCCTTTTTCTGTGACTTGTGCAGTTATCATGTTTCATAACCCTGTGTCAAAAGGTTAAATCTGTCTAGGTTTGTAGCTCAATATAACATTTTTACACTTTGGGAAGCTAAGGAAGGATTACTTGAGTCCTGGAGTTCAAGACCAACCTAACATTTACAACCTGCATTCATAGTACCTGCTTTACTGTCTTCTCCAGCTGAGAATTGTATGTAGAAATCAAAGCCAGGCAACTAAGAAGCTGATTTCCAGAGGAAGCAATAGTTGGAAGGCACTGCAGAGTTTTCTTTTAACTGGTTGCTACTCCATGTAAAATAATGTTCAATTCAAGAAGCAAGAGTACATATATAGTCATTCAATTATCAAATATTTATTGAGAACCTACCATGTAACAGACATCATTTTTGGATATTTAGCAGATAAACTCCTTGTTTCTATACAGTTAACTATTCTAGTTGTCTAATTGAAAGTATGTGATTCTAATTTTTATTTTTAATTAATTATTTTTCAGTTGGGATCTCAGTGGACTGGAGGGCAGTGGCACAATCATGGGTCACTGCAACCTCAAATTCCTGGGCTCAAGTGATCCTTCCTCCTCAGCCTCCCAAGGAGCTGGGAATACAAGCATGCATCTCCAGGCTCAGCTAATTTTTTTGGTTTTTTGTAGAGATGAGGTCTCACTATGTTGTTAGGTTGGTCTTGAACTCCAGGACTCAAGTAATCCTCCTTCCTCAACTTCCCAAAGTGCATTGCAGTGTGAGCCACCATGTCTGACAGTTTAATTTTGATATGTCATAGTTGAACAGTAATGAGCAATAAACAAACTAGCAAATATTGTGTCAAATGATAAGTACAGAAAGACAGATGTATAGTAAAATGAGTATCATTGACCATAAAGGAATAAGGAAATATATTTCAGATAAAGCTACATATTTAAAAGGTACCTGAGGGAAACCCCTTTGGGTCCCCTCCCACTGTGGGAGCTTTTCTGTTCTCTCAATAAATCCTACGTTAAAAAATAAATGAATAAATAAGTAAATAAATAAATGGTACCTGAAAGAAAACTAGGGATGAGACAGACTGACAGAGGGAAGGGTCCCAGAAAGAAAAAACAGCCAATGCCAACATCCTAATGTGAAAGAAGACTTAGTACATTCTGAAGACCCTAGACCCACAAAGGCATGGACACTAAAGAGCATGATGCTAAACAACTCCTGGGTCAATGATGAAATCAAAACAGAGATTAAAAGATACCTGGAAACAAATTAAAATGAAGAGACATCTTACCAAAATCTCTGGGGCACCATGAAAACTGTAGTAACAGGAGAATTCATATCCCTACAAACACATATGAAGAAAATGGGGGGATCACAAATTAACAGCCTAACAAGCCACCTAAGGAAGCTGGAAAAGCAAGACCACCACAACACTAATTTCAGCAGAAGAATCCAGATCACCAAAATAAAAACCCAAATCCAGGACATAGAAGACAAAAAGATAATACAAAAAAATCAATGAAACAAAAAGCTGGTTCTTTGAAAGGATAAACAAGATCGATGGTCCCTTAGATAGACTGACCAAGAAAAAGAGAGAAAAAGCCCAAATAAGCACAATCAGAAACACAAAAGATGAAGTCACATCTGACCCTGAAGAAATACAAAAGATCATCAGAGACTACTATGTACACTTGTATGGAAACAAACTTGAAAACTTTAAGGAAATGGAAGACTTTCTGACATCACACAACCTGCCTACATTGAAACGAGAAGAAATTGAGACCCTAAATAGACCAATAACAATCAAGGAAATTGACTACATAATAAGAAAACTACCTACAAATAAAAAGCCCTAGTCCAGCAGAATTCTACAAGACATTTAAGGAGGAGCTGATACCAAACCTACTGAAGGTATTCCAGGTGATCGAGAAAGATGGAACTCTCCCAAATCATTTTACGAAGCTAACATCACATTGATACCCAAGCCAGGTAAAGATACAACAAAGAAAGATAACTACAGGCCAATATCTTTCATGAACATAGATGTTAAAATTCTCAACAAGATCCTAGCAAACTGGATTCAACAGCACATCTCAAAAATCATTCACCATGACCAAGTAGGCTTCATCCCTGGGATACAAGGCTGGTTCAACATTTGTAAAACCATAAATGTAATTAAATACATCAACAGATGTCAAAACAAAAATCACATGATTATATCATTAGATGCAGAAAAAACTTTTGATAAAATCCAGCACCCCTTCTTGATAAAAACCCTTGAACATCTAGGCATACGAGGAACATACCTCAAAATAATAAAAGTCATCTGTGATAAACCCACAGCCAGCAGACTCCTAAATGGACAAAAATTGGAACCATATCCACTGAAAACTGGAACAAGACAAGGATGCCCACTCTCACCCCTCCTGTTCAATATGATATTGGAAGTCCTGGCTAGAGCAATCAGAGAAGAGAAGGCAATCAGGGGTATCCAAATAGGAAAAGAGGAAGTCAAGTTCTCTCTCTTTGCAGATGACATTATCGTGTACCTTGAAAACCCTAGAGAATATGTCAAAAACCTCTTTACACTGATAAAGGACTTTGGCAAAGTCTCAGGATATAAAATAAATGTGCAAAGGACAATCACATGTCTTACAGCAATAATAAACAAACAGAAACCCAAATAAAAAGCACAATTCCATTCACAATAGCCACACAAAAAAAATGAAATACCTCGGCATCTTCCTAATCAGAAACGTGAAAGACCTTTACAATGAAAACTACAAAACACTGCTCAAAGAGATCAAACATGACACAAACAAGTGGAAAAACATCCCATGCTCATGGATTAGAAGAATCAATATTATGAAGATGTCTATCCTACCTAAGGCAATCTACAGATTTAATGCAATACCCATTAAATTACCAGCAACATTCTTCTCAGACCTAGAAAAAACAATACAGGAATTCATATGGAAACACAAACAAACAAGAATAGACAGAACTGTCCTCACAAAAAAAAAAAGCAGGTGGTATCACAGTACCAGACTTCAAACTTTACTATAAAGTTACAATAATCAAAACAACTTGGTATTGGTACAGGAATAGGCATATAGACCAATGGGATAGAATTGAGATTCCAAAAGCTAAACCTCAATTTCTCAACCAACTCATCTTTGACAAAGCCTCCATCACCTACCACTGTGGAGAGGAGAACCTATTCAGTAAATGGTGCTGGGAAAACTGGCTGACTACATGCAGAATACTCAAACAAGAACCCTATCTATCCCCATACACAAAAATTAACTCTAAATGGATTAGAGACCTAAATGTAAAACCTCAAACCATAAGAACCTTAGAAAATGCAGGACATACCCTTATGGAAATTGGAACTGGTATCCAATTCCTGAACAAAACTTGAAACGCATGGACCATAAGAGATAAGATGGACAAGTGGGACCTCATTAAACTGACAAGTTTCCGCAAAGCCAAAGAAACCATCAAGAGAACAGGGAGACAGCCCACAGACTGGGAAAAAGTATTTGCCATTTCCAGGTCCGACAAAAGTTTAACGTCTTGGATCTACAAGGAACTCAAATGTGCTGAAAAGAAAAAAACAAACAACCCCATTATAAAGTGGGCAAAAGATATGAACAGACACTTCTCAAAGGAAGACATCTGAGCAGCCAACATACACATGAAGAAATGTTCAACCTCACTAATCATCAAGGAGGCGCAAATCAAAACCACACTGAGATACCACCTAACTCCAGTCAGAATGGCAATTATCAACAACTCAAAAAATAACAGCTGCTGGAGAGGGTGTGGTGAAAAGGGAACATTTCTACACTGCTGCTGGGAGTGTAAACTAGTGCAACCTCTGTGGAAAGCAGTGTGGTGATTCCTAAAAGCTCTAAATATCGACCTCCCATATGATCCTGCTATCCCCCTACTGGGAATATACCCTGAAGAACTCAAATCACTCTATCAAAAAGATACCTACACACGAATGTTTATCGCAGCATTGTTCACAGTAGCAAGAACCTGGAACCAACCATGCTGTCCATCAAAAGAAGACTGGATTAAAAAAATTTGGTACACATACACGATGGAATACTATGCAGCCATAAAGAGAACAAAATCATGAATTTCGCAGCAACCTGGATGGAACTAGAGTCTATAATACTGAGTCATCTCGCACAGAAACAAAGATCTGTGTATCACATGTTCTCACTCATATAGTGGACCTTGAACATCTACCATAATACTATAAAAAAAAATACTGACAGTGGTGGAAAACTATGGGGGGGTAGGGAGGGGAAGGGAGGTGGGACTAACAGTAGTCAACATCTGTCTGGGGATGGGGAGACACCCCTTATCAACAAGGGTGGCTGAACGATGCACATTTATATACCTAACCCTTAACCATACCCCACAATTTTGTAATAAAAAATTTTTTAAAAAAAGAATAGGTAGATAAAATAAACTCACTATTGTTGGAATGTAAAAAGAAAAAAAAAATAGCTAACAGGTATATGAATAGGTTTCCCTAACCCTGAATTCTACCCCACATATTTAAAATAAAAAAATTTTAAACCCAAAAAATAAATAAATGAAACAAACAAATAAATAAATGGTAGCTGAAAGAAGACCGGGGGTGAACCAGACTGACAGAGGGAAGCGTCCCAGAAAGAAGAAATAGCCAATGTCAACACCCTAATGCGAAAGTAGACTTGGTACATTCTTAACACTCATAGGAGTTTGTTGTAGCTAGTAAAGGTTGGGTGGGGTTGGAGGAAGCAATGGAGGAAGAGGAGACTGAAAGGCAATTAGGTATGGAGACAGTGATGAGGAGGGAGAGGTACAGGTCTCATAGATTTGTGAGGAGCACAGGAAAGCCTTCACGTTTTTCATCAGAGTGATTTGGAAAACATTGGCAAGTTTGGGTAGAGGGAAGATATGCTTTAAACGAAACCAGGTCACAAATAATCTGTCAGGCAGCAAAGGGGAAAAGGGGGTAATTGCAATGAGTCTACCAAGAAATAAGGGAAACTTCAATGAGAGAAGCAGTAGTAGGAGGTGAGATGTTCGTGGACGGTGGACAAGCCTGAAGGCAAAAATGATAAGACATCATGACAGACTGAGGGGAAGTGTTACAGAAAGGAATCTAGGGTGACTGCAGCTAAAAACTGGATTTTTCCTATTCTGAGACAGGAAAGTTTAGGAGGGGAGCAAATAGAGGAAAAAGTGAGATTCAGGGTTTGATTTGGACCTATTAATTTGTGATGCTTATTAGCTATTCAAGGAGTGATAGTTACACAAGTGTGGGTTGCAGGTAAGCAGTCCATGCTAGAGATAAAACATTTGGAGCCATTAACTCTAAGATAGTTAAAGGCCATAGGTATACAGATCCCCTAAAAAGTGAATAGACATACATAATGGTAAAGAATGGATCTTTCCCGCATCCAATATTTAAAGAGCATAAGACTGAAAAAGAAAATCAGATGAGATAGAGAAGACACAAGAAAGTGGAGCTCCAGAGGCCATGTGAAGAAAATGTTTGAGGAAGGAAAACAAGATAAGCTATGGCAAATGAATCTGATAGAATCATTAGTATGAGGACTAAGAAATGATCATTAAATGTGGCATTATCTAGTCACTGGTGATGGGTCTATGGCAGTTTTAGTGCAGAGGTGAGAAAGCAATTTGGATTAAAATGATTTCTGGAGGGATTTGAAGGAGACATGTTGGCAACAGCAAGTATAAACACAACATGGTTGACTATTTTTCCTAAAAAAAATTAGGATATATGGTTTCATACATCATCAGTTAGGAGTCAGTAAATTTAAACTTAAAACTGCTCGAACAAATCCAAGACCTATACTGGTAGGTTATAATACAAGTACGTTTATATTCAACTTTCCTTTTACAGACAAAGTCAAGTATAACGTAATCTTCACAAATCCTCAGTTCCTAAAGACAGCTTGTCACAGCAGCCATCCACTGGTGGATTGATAAATGTCTATCAAAAACTTTAGTTCTTGTATGATTTAGAAGGATGTTTCCTGAAGCATAAGGCTGAATACTATTTCTAAATTTAAATTACTCTACATATGATGTTTATGCAAGTGTGCATACTACCACATTTTCTCTCCATGAATAATGTATGTCCTATGCAACTCGAGCCCAAAATAAGAAAAATGCCAAGCATGTAATAATCCACATTAACTATAAGAATAAACTTCTGTTCTGGTTAATATAATCCTCGAAATAAAAAGAGTTACTGGGTGACTTCTATACAGAACAAAAATAAGGTCAAATAATTTCTCCATCTCTCTCCTATTATATTTTTTCTTAGCATTTATTTCCATAACTGTTCAAATAAGTGAAACCTGTTTTTAAATTATAAGATAAAGCTAGATGATGAATGAGCTATTCTATATTAATATGAAACAGCATAGGTATGAGAAAGTGTACAACCTGGAATCAAGAAATGCAAATAGTTACTCCAAATATCACTAATCAAACAAGTCAAGCAACCTCTGGTCAGTATAGAACATATGAAAATTATCTTATTACAATTTTAGATTCAAAAGGAAAATACAATTCAAGCTGCAGGATTACTTGTGACTGAGTATTTTAATGATGAACTAACTTGTCAGCAAGAGCTCACTAATGTATGCTAGCTACTAATTAAAGAGCCATTGTCTCTAGTAGAGTGAGCTCTGGATTCAACTGGTGAGAGACTAGAAGTTGAATTTAACTCCAAGATATATCAGTTAAGTGATATTCTGCTGGTGACATGACCTTGAGTCTTAGTTATATAATTCATAAATTAATAGCATCACAGTTATAACCATGTGTATGTGTTTGAGAGGGAAAGATTGAGACTTAAGTGAAATTATGTACACTCTAATCAGGGTTTCTTCCTGAGTCCCCAGACACTTCACTTCTCCAGTTGTTTCCTTTTTTGTCTTCATCTTCATCCTCTTTTCTACTCAAATTACTTTAACTTTAATCTTTTTCTTTTCTTTGTCCTCTTCTTTAGAGCCATTTTATTTTATTTTACTTTATTTTATTTTAAATTTGAGATTTTGCTTTGTTGCTAAGCCTTGTCTCCAACTCTTGGGCTCAAGTACACCCACCATGGCCTCCCAGAGTGCCGGGATTAAGGTAAGAGTCACTATGCCTGGCCTGGAGCCAATTTTTAGAAACAGTTGTCTACATGTGTGCACACTTGCACTCCGTGTACCTTCCCACCTTGTCTCTCAATTTTCACTTTCTACAACTCTTTACTGAAAATCTTACTTTTCTGTTTATCAGATACCTACAATCAATCTCCATCCACAGAACGGTATTATTACCCCAATACTCACTTCTTTAAAAATGTATTCCTACTTCCCAGGGTGATGACTTGAACAGTACATCTGCTTACTTAAACCATAAAGTTTGGAAAATAATCTTTGACACCTACCCTTCCCAAATCCACTACAATTAATACATCACCAGTTGCTGCTGATTCTACCTATATACACTTCTGCCTATTTCTCCCCATGTCACCTACACTGAGTTATATCTTCTGTCACTTATTGCCTAGATTCCCCCAACAACCTCTTCACTGGGATCCTTGCAATTATCCTTACCCAAAATAATATTTCTGAATGCAATCTGTTGTCTTCTTCCTTTATAATACCTTTCAGGCTAAGTACAGAGATATACACCTGTAGTCCAGCTACTCGGGAGGCTGAGGCAGGAGGATTGCCTGAGCCCATTTCAAGGCTGTAATGAGCTATGATCGTGCCACTGCACTACAACCTGGGTGCAAGAGTAAGACACTGTCTTTAAAAGGTATAAAAAGACATTTCAATGACTCATTTTCTATTTCCTTAGAAAAGTGTCTAATTCCTTGAGATTAAATTTGATTTAAAAAGCTAGTGTTAAGCTGGGCTCGGTGGCTCAGCCTGTAATCCCGCGCCTTTGGGAGGCTGAGGTGAGTGGATTGCCTGAGCCCGCGGGTTCGAGACCCGCCTGGGCAGTGAGACCTCATCTCTACAATAAATCAAAAAATCAGCCGTGGGTGGTAGCGCATGCCTGTAATTCCGGCTACTCGGAAGGCTGAGGCGGAAGGATCGCCGGAGCCCAGCGGGTCGAGGCTGCGGTGGCCGGGAGCGGCCACTGCACTCCAGTCTGGGCGACAGAGGGAGACTCCGACTCAAAAAAATAAAAAAAGTGAGTTTTGATATAGATGGTGCTAATTTGTCCAATTTTATTCCTCGTCACTCTCCCTTATAAGATACATGCCAATAATTTTCAATTCCATCCCTCTCCCCCCTTTGGGGGCAAGTAACATGTCCTTACATCTCCAGGTTTTTACGTTCATCTCCCTGGACAATGTTTTATAACCCCAAATGTTGGAATAAGGGTGTTCCATCATGAACACTTCACAGCTAGCATTTCTTTCAGTGAAGCACTTTTCACCTTGTAGTATATATATATAGTATGCCATTATACCATGATCTCCATCTCCATACATCTATTTAGTTTAGATTGGATACCTCAGAACTTTCATAGTGCATGGCACTTAGTGACTAACCAATAAAAAGTCTGAGAAAGAGCTGTGTAAGTTGTTAAGCAGTATATAGTTGAAAGGAATATTATCTTACTGAAATTTTTCTAAAATATAAGCATATACACTTTAAGTGTCATTATTCCTGTTTCCACACGACAGAATTACTATTTACATTTATATTTTAGGGGAGCAATTGCTTACTTAATTTATGAACAACTATGACCCAAAGAAGTTTCTTTTTCTGGTTTTGTCTGTTGAAATTATAATTATACTATCATTATATGCAGCAATCATCTATTTACATTTTATTTTTTTAGCATTTATGCTTTTAATTTTCATTTTAAAGATGGATACAATATTTACATTTTAAAACATATTCAGAAATTCCCTTCTTTTAAAAATAAATCTAGATATACAAGTACAACTTGATTTTAACAATGGATAATCTAATGGAAGGCTTTTATTAACTTTAAAGTAAATCTTTAAAAAACTCAATACTAGTTCCTATGAAAGAAAGTCTATGAATAAAAGAAGTCTAATTCTCAGGAATCCTCAGGCAATTTCTTTTAAAAAGGGAATATTCTGTCAACAAATGAGACACAATTTAAGTTTAGGGAAAATAACTCCTCTTGTTTGTTTTCTCAAAGAAGTTCCATTCTACACTGAAAAAAAAATATTAGTGACTTGGTTCATGATAGAAAATAAGCATAAATATAATTAGTTGCTGCAGTTTACAACATATGACTAAATACATCTTTTAATAAATTGCTGCAAGTTACTAAAAACTCTCCTAGAAGGTTTTAAAATGTTATAGTTCTTCATAAAATCCTTTCATCTTAGGGAGCTATTTAGCTTGTTCTTATATAACTTGGGCTAAATTGAATCATTTGGATTTTGGAAGGCCTCATAACTCAACAATGCATATTTAACTTAACCATTTCCTTATCAAATGGAATTTTCTTCTGAATCTATCAAAAAGATACTACTGAAAGCAAACATAATATATAAATAAGCTACATGGTAGTGTTTCTGTTATCTGTTGTTGAATGACAAATAAACCCAAAACTGTGCCTTCAAACACAAAAAGTTAATTTTCTTTCTTGATTCCATGAGTTGACTTGGCTATTCTGGATGGTTATTTTATAACTGCAGCCATCCTGAGGACTGCATTCAACTAGGAACTCAGCTATGGCCAGAGCATCCAAGAGGGCCCTCAACCTCCATGGTATCTCTTGACATAGTCCCCTCAGCATTCAATAGCATAGCCAAAGCATCTTTACAGTATATCATCTGATTCCAAGAATCAAGCCCACTATTCAAGTTCTTTATCAACCTTCTGCTTGTGTCACACTTGCTAATAATGGCAAGCCACATGACAAAGCCCAAAGCCAATATGAGAAAGAACTACACAAAGTCTTAGAAATCAGAAGACATGGCCTTTGAAGTCACTAATGTAAGTCTACCATAGACAATTTATGTTTGTATACTTCTGTTGTCTGATCATTTATTAAAAGCCAAATCCTAACTCTGTAGCACTTCCATGCAAGCATAACTTTAATCAAGGCAACCTTGAAGTAGAAAACACGTTCTTCCTGTGATCTTTTCCTACAACTTAAGTATTAGAAACTCTGAAGTCTATATTCATAAATGAGAGTTCTTCTATATTGATTTACATTAACATTTTCATGATGTCCTGAAGCTTCTTACTTAAAGTCATCTGTGTACTAGAACTCTATTCTAAAATTAGAAACTTTAAATCTTTTCATTATTTTCATCTTGACATGTAATTTATGTAGTGCAACATTCTTTAATATTGGCTCAGAGAAAAAAGAAGAAAAAAATTTAACATTTGTCTTTGTTTAGAAGTCACAGAAGCAAATCCCCCAATTTAAAGCTATTTGCTATTTCCAGAGCTATGGCCATATTATGCTGCCTTTCCAAGTCTTGTTAAACAACTACACTGAGGTTGTGTCAATTAGAATACTTTCCATTCATTCTGCAGTGCTGTCTTCTTGAGTCTCAGAGTTAGAAACTAGAGACTATACTGACTGAATTGATTCTCTTCTAGCATTGCAACAGGTCCTAGAATTATAGAAAGTTTTCCCACAAAAATAAAAAGAAATCAGAGCACTTTGTTTTCAAATGAATATTATACAGAGAACTTTCCAAAAAGCAGAATTACTTTTTTTGTAGAATTGGCCCCTTGTAGAACAATTTTCCCTACTAGGTAGGTGTCCTAGGAATCTGTTAGCTTTAGTTTACCAGCTAGCACTGTTTTAAGAGGCTGCACTTGGTTTCAGTGAATTTTTTTTTTTAGATTCTTTCGCATTTGCTCATTTCATGATGTGTGATTTACACAAACAACCTGCCCACACCGTGTTGAATGTTTAGCAGTTTTTGACCCAAAATGGCATGACCCCTGTGTCTTACCCTCCCGATTCACCCCATCCCACCTGGAGTTATTTGTTTTTATTTAGGATTTTATTTTTTATTTTATTTATTTATTTATTTTTTATTTTTTGAGTTGGAGTCTCACTCTGTCACCCAGACTGGAGTGTGGTGGCTGCTCCCAGCCACCACAACCTCAACATGTTGAGCTCTAGCGATCCTTCCACTCAGACTTCCAAGTAGCTGGAAATACAGGCGCTTTACCACGCCAGGCTAATTTTTGATTTATTGTAGAGATAAGGTCTCACCAAGTTGCCCAGGCGGGCCTCGAACCCGCGGGCTCAGGCAATTCACTCACCTCGGTCTTCCAAAGCGCAGGATTACAGACTGAGCCATTTTATTAAAATGTCCTCAGAGGGAAACATTGTGCCGATATGGAAGAGGTGAAACGGAAAAAGTTAGAAGCACTAAAAGGCATCAGAATTGATGAGTTCAAAAACTGTTGTGAACAATGGAAAAAACATCTTCATCGGTGCATTGCATCAAACAGAGTGCCCTGAAGGTGAATTAAGTTTAAACATGTAGAATAAATACACAAATTTAGTGGGAAAATGGCAGCAGAGCCAGTCAGACCATGCGAGTCCTGGTGTGCGTGAGTGAGTGTATGGAAAATTTTGTGTGCATGTTGGTGAGTGAGTGGCTGAATGAGTGAGGGCTAGGTAGCTAGCAGCCAGGACTTTCCTGGTGCAGTGGCTGGTGCTGCAGCTGCTTGTCTTGGATCCTAGAAATTCCCAGGACACAGAAGACAAGCGCCCTTTTTTTAAATCAGCAAAACCCTTCCTGGGAAGAAAATGCTGAGAGAGACTGACTAAGTGGGGACTCGCGAGCAACTGGCCAGGGCCCTCCTGATGCAGCAGCTGGTGCTGCAGCTTCTCTGCTTGGTCCCTGGCACTTCCCAGGTTGCAGAAGCTAAGCACCATTTTTTTCAAACAGACAAAAGTTTTCCTGTGAAGAAGCAGTAGGGAGAGACTACCATCTCCAGGCTCTGCCTCACTACTACAGCAGGAGAGACTGTCAGATTCAGGCTACTCCTGGCTCACTACTTCAGCACCTGGCTGGACACTGGCAGCAGGGGCTGTAGAGGGAGCTCAGAGGCAGAGACCCATAGGAGAGGTTGAGAGAGGTGCCCCACCCCCATCTTGAAGGCAGGGCAGTAAGGCGGCTTACCACGGAGCAACAGGCCCAATCTCTGTGACGGGCAGATCAACTACTCAGGGTTGATGGTGACCCAGGGGGAATATCCTGAAAGCACAAACTTTGGAGGGACTTGAAAAGTGATAAGTCTCAGGTGCCCCACCCCCTAAACTGATCCAGCTGTGGGACAAAGTGTGTGCCCAGAAAAGGATAAAGAAAAACTCCAAAGAGATCAGTGGTGAGTCCAGGGCTGACCCAACCCGGCTCCTTCCCAGCAATCCTCTGAAAGTCAGACCCACACAGCTGGGGCACGACTGAGAGGAACAAACCCAGGTGGAGCTTGGACATCAGTCACAATAGGAAAACTCCATTCCAGTACAGACCTGGCTAGGGCACCCCCCACAAGTACATACCCAGGGAAGAGAAAATCTCAGCCTCCCCACTGGAGGGGATCTCCCTGACCATACAAGAGTGGGAGGAGGGGAATACAGTCCCACCCGCCCCCACTGCCCCTCCTCCTTCCCTGCTGCAGACACTGGGAAGAGAGTGAAAGAGATGGAAGGATATAGCAGAGGAGATGAGAGGAACAATTATAGTACCTGCCACAAGAGGGCAGGGCTTTTTAAAATTATTTTTATAATTTTAAAAAATGTTTTGCCTGTTTATTAGTTCAGCTATTTTAAAAATATTTTTCCTCTGTGCATGAATGTGTATGTAAGGGTTTGCTCTGCATCCCCAGCTTTTGTTTATTCTTGTCATTGTCTTTTTCTTTCTTCTTTTGTTTTTGTTTTCTGTTTGTGTGTGGATATGAATGATTGGCTGTCCATCTTTCAGTTTTTGTTGTTGTTGGTTTGTTTTTGCTCTTTTGCTCTTCTCTTTTTTAATTTTTTTGTTTTTTAGTTAAAGGTGTGTCAATATATGTGTGAGGGTTCAATCTAAATTCCTTTGTTTTTGTTTCTGTTTTTGATTTTCTGGTCTTTCTCTTTTCCTTTTCCATTCATCTTGTGCTAGGCGTGTATGTGTGTGTTTAGTGCTCCTGTGTTTTGTTTTTGTTGTTGTTTGTTTTGTTTCACTTTGTTGTTATTCCAGTTGCTTTGGAGTGTGTGCGTATGTCTCTGTGTGTGTGTGTTCAATTGTTTTCTGCTTTGGTTTCTGCTTTAATTGTTCTTTTTTTTTCTTTTCCTTAACTTCAAATCCATCTTATTTCTTTCTATTTTTCTCTGTGCTCCTCATTGCTGACACTGTATCTTGGATTCAGGGGGCATACACACGTACCCATTGCAACATCATATAGAGTGGCATTAGGGAGCGCATCTTAGGAAACACATACCACAATCAGTGAACATTGTAATTTGCAAATGGTTTCTAAATCCTAGCTCCCCATTCTCCACCTTATATGACTCTCAAAACTACAAGAGACAGAAAAATGTCCCACCTACAGTCCTGTTTCAAAATAGAACAAATCCAGAGCCCAGATCAGGGAAAAATAGAGGGCTGAGCAAACACCAGAAGAGAAAGCCTCTCCCACTGACACTGAATAACAGATCTAAAGAGAACAGCAAGAGATCTGTTACAAATGAGGGGAAAAAAGGAAGACCACAGGTAATTTCATGTAAATAACAAAGAAAAATCTCCTGAAAAATCAGACCTCAGAGCCCAAACAATGGAAATCACCAACGAATGGCCCTGGAGTATGACAGGGATTAGGGAATGGATGGACAAAGTGAATATGACTCAAGAAACACAAGATGCAACACTGAAAGAACTTGTAACAGAGGCAATAGAAAATTAAATCCAGGAAATAAATAGCAAGAGGACAAGCAAGGAAAGCAGAATTAATCTAGCTGAAGAAAGAATCTCAGAACTTGAAGACCAGAAAATGGAATTAACACAATCTATAAAAAACATAGAAGGAAAACTCAGTAAGATAGAACAAAGCCTACAAGAGATGTGTGATTATATCAAGAGGCCAAACCTATGCCTGATTAGTATCCTAGAAGTAGAAAGAGAAATGGAGAACAACTTGGAGTAAGTATTCCAGGAAGTAACGCAAGACAACTTTCCACATCTCACCAGAGATGTGATCAGTCAAATCCAAGAGATACAGAGAACCCAAACAAGACAACAAATGAGAAGATCAACCCCTAGACACATTGTAATTCACCTACACAAAGTAGACACAAAAGAAAAATCCTAAAGACAGCAAGAGAGAAAGGTCAGACTACCTACTGGGGAAAACAAATCAGAATAGCAGCAGACCTATCAGCAGAAACACTACAAACAAGAAGGATCTAGAGTCCAATATTCAAAGTCCTCAATAATAAACAATTTCTTTTTTTTTCTTTTTTTTTGAGTTGGAGTCTCACTCTGTCGCCCAGACTGGAGTGCAGTGGCCACTCCCGGCCACCGCAGCCTCAACCTGCTGGGCTCCGGCGATCCTTCCGCCTCAGCCTTCCAAGTAGCCAGAATTACAGACACGCGCTACCACGTCCTGCTAATTTTTTTGATTTATTGTAGAGATGAGGTCTCGCTTGCCCAGGCAGGTCTCGAACCCGCGGGCTCAGGCAATTCACTCACCTCAGCCTCCCAAAGGCGCGGAATCACAGGCTGAGCCACCGAGCCCGGCTGATAAACAATTTCAACCAAGAAATTTCTACACAGCAAAGTTCAGCTTCATTGGCGATGGAGAATTAAAATCCTTCTCAAACATCCAATTTATAAAGATTATGCAGCTTCCAGACCAGCTCTACAGGAGACGCTTAAAAACGTGTTAAGCACAGAAGAAAGGAAAAAAAAAAAAGAATGACCACACAATTCCCAGGAGAACAACAGAGCAAAGAATAAACAGAGAATGCAGTGCAATAACAAACTTGAAAACACAATAATACATCAACACCAAAGCCAAAAGAAAGCAAGCAAGCAAAGAAAAAACTTTATAAGACCCTCATGACAGAGATAAACAATCACATTTCAATAATCAGCCTGAATGTACATGGACTAAATGCACCACTAAAAAGACACAGAATGGCAAACTGACTGATAAACCATGACCCAATGATTTGCTGCATCCAAGAAACTCATCTCACTATAAGGGATGCACAAAGATTCAAAATTAAAGGTAGAAAATGATTTTCTAGGCAAATGGATTGCAAAAGAAGGCAGGAGTTGTGATCTTAATATCAGACAAAACAACCTTTAAGCTATCAAAAATTTAAAATGATACAAAAGGATACTACATAATGATAAAAGGTTCAATCAATCAACAAGAAATATCCATCCCAAACATATATGCACCCAACTAGGAGCACCAGCATTTATAAAGCAACTACTAAAAAGACTAAAAAATGATATTGACTCTAACACTATTATAGCAGGGGACCTGAATGCCCCACTAACAACCCTAGATAGATAATCGAGGCAAAAAATCAACAAGGAGATCCAGAACCTAAACTTGACACTCCACCAAATGGACTTAATAGATACCTACAGATATAACAACCACAGAATATACATTCCACTCATCACCACATGGAGCATACTCCAAGATAAATAACATCCTTGGTCATAAATCAAGCATAAACAAATTCCATAAGGTTGAAATATTTCCATGCACCTTCTCAGACCACAGTGGAATAAAAATAAATATCAATACCAACCAAATTTTCACAGAGCCTACAAAAATATGGACACTAAACAGCACGATGCTGAACAACAACTGGGTCAACACTGAAATCAAGTCAAATATTAAAAAATTCATGGAAATGAAATGAAAATGAAGAAACATCTTACCAAAACCTGTGGGATACCAGGAAATCAGTTCTAAGAGGGGAATTTACACTCTACAAGCACACATCACAGAAAATGGAAAGATCACAAGCTGAAAGTCTAACAAATCACCTAAGGGAGCTAGAAAGAGAAAACCACCAAAACCCCAACTTTAGCAAAAGAATCCAATTGCCAAAATAAGAGCCCAAATACAGAATATAGAATACAAAAATATTATTGAAGACATCAACAAAACAAAAAACGAGTTTTTTGAAAGAATTAACAAGATTAAGGGACCCCCTAGCCCGAACGACCAAGAAAAAGAGAAAAAAAGCCCAAATAAACACAATCAGAAATACAAAAGACCAAATCACAACTGACCCTGAAGAAATACAAAATATTATCAGAGATTGCTATGTACACTTATGTGAAAACAAACTTGATAACCTAAATGAAATGGAGGACTTTCTGACATTACACAACCTCCCCAGGTTGAAACAAGAAGACATTGAAACACTAAATAAACCAGTAACAACACAGGAAATTGACTCTGTCATAAGAAAACTACCTACAAAAAAGAGTCCTGAACTTGATGGCTTTCCAGCAGAATTCTACAAAACGTACAAAAAGGAGCTGATACCAATCCTCTTGAAAGTATTCCAGGCAATTGAGAAAGATGGAATTCTCCCCAAATCATTTTACAAAGCTAACATCACACTGATACCCAAACCAGGTAAAGATCCAACCAAGAAAGAGAACTACAGTCCAATATCCCTTATGAACATAGATACAAAAATCCTCAACAACATTCTAGCATTTTGGATCAAAAAGCACATCTCAAAAATCATCCACCATGACCAAGTAGGCTTCATCCCCAGGATGCAGGACTGGTTCAACATTTGCAAGACCATTAATGTAATTAAATACATCAGTAGAAGTAAAAACAAGAACCATGATCATATCATTAGATGCAGAAAAAGCTTTTGATAAAATCTAGCATCCTTCTTGATAAAAACCTTCAAACACCTAGGTACAGAAGGAACATACCTCAAAATAGTAAGTGCCATCTATGATAAATCCACAGGTAACATATTGCTAAATGGACAGAAAATGGAAACATTTCCCCTGAAAACTGGAACAAGACAAGACTGCCCACTTTCACCCCTCTTGTTCAACATTGTGTTGGAAGTCCCAGCTCGGGCAATTACACAAGAGAAGGACATCAGGGGTATCCAAATAGAAAAAGAGGAAGTCAAGTTATCCTTCTTTGCTGATGATATGATCCTACAACTCGAAAATCCAAGAGAATCTGTCAAAAACTTGCTTGCAATGGTAAAGGACTTTGGCAAAGTCTCAGGGTAGAAAATAAACGTGCAAAAGACAGTTGCATTCCTATACACCAACGACAAACAGGCAGAGATCCAAATAAAAAACAAAATCCCATTCAAAATAGCCACAAAAAAATTAAATCCTTCGGCATCTTCCTAACCAGAGAAGTAAAAGACTGTCACAATGAGAACTAGAAAACACTGCTCAAAGAAATCCAAGGAGACACAAACAAATGGAAAAATATTCCATGCTCATGGATAGGAAGAATCAACATAGTTAAGATGTCCATCCTACCAAAGGCAATCTACAGATTCAACGCAATACCCATTAAATTACCAACATCATTCTTCCCAGACCTGGAAATGACAATACAGAAATTCATTTGGAAACATAAACAACCACGGATAGCCAAGACAATCCTTAGCAAAAGAAACAAAACAGAAAGTATCATGCTTCCAGACTTCAAACTCTACTATATGGTCTACAGTAATCAAAACAGCCTGTTATTGGTACAAGAACAGGCATATAAACCAATGGAACAGGATAGAAATTCCAGAAGCAAAACTTCAATTCCTCAACCAACTCATCTTTCACAAAGCCTCCAACAACAACCACTGGGGAGGGTAAAACTTATTCAATAAATGGTGCTGGGAAAGCTGACGGATCACAGGCAGAAGATTGAAACAGGACCTCCACCTATCCCCCTACAAAAAAATTAACTCTAAATGTATCAAAGACCTAAATGAAAAACCTCAAACTATAAGAATCTTAGAAAATGCAGGAGACACCCTTATAGAAATTGGAACTGGCATCCAATTCTTGATCAAAACCGTAAGTACCCATACCTTGAGAAATAAGATAGACAAGTGGGACTGTTGAGCTTCTGCAAAGCCAAAGAAACCATCAAGAGAGCAGGGAGACAGCCCACAGAGTGGGAAAAAATATTTGCCAACTGTGTATCTGACAAATGCCTAACATCCAGGATCCACAAAAAACAAATAGTCCCATTAAAAAGAAGGCAAAAGATATAAATAGACATTTCTCACAAGAAGATATACGGGCAGTCAACAGAAACATGAAAAAGGGCTCAGCCTCACTCATCATCAGAGAAATGCAAATCAAAACCACATTGAGATACCACCTAACCCCACTAAAATGGCCATCATTAATAAAACAACAACAGATACTGGCGAGGATGTGGAGAAAAAGGAATGCTTTTACACTTCTGATGGGAATGCAAACTAGTGCAACCTCTTTGGAAGACATTGTGGTGATTTTTGAAAGAATTAGAAATTGACCTTTCATATGACCCAGCAATCCCCCTGCTGGGAATATGGCCAGAGGAACACAAATCATTCTACAAAAAAGATACCCACACACACATGTTTGTTCCAGCTCTACTCACAATAGCAAAAATGTGGAACCAACCATGCTCTCCATCGAAGCTAGACTGGACCAAAAAATGTGGTACATATGCACAACGGAATATTATACAGCCAAAAAGAAGGACGAACATATGGACTTCGCAGCAACTAGGATGCATTTAGATTCAATTATACTCAGTGATCTATCACAGAAACAAAGAACAGAGTACCATATGGTCTCACTTATATGCAGACCTTGAACAATTATGATAATACTATAAGAAAGGGATTGGCAGTAGTGGGAAACTGCCAGGGAAGGGGTGGATAGGATTGACAGTTGAGGGAAACTGCTAGGGGAGGGAGGGGCACACCTCATCAACAAGGGTACCTGCATAATGAACATTTGTATACCTAACCCTGAATTGTACCTCACATCTTTTAAAAAAAAAAAAGAGGAAGAAATACAACTTTTTATAAACAAATTTTAGTTTTGGGGGGTCCCCCATACACCTGCTCTTGTTAACCTTACCTCAGTTCTTTTTAAAATGAATTATTTAATGTCATTAAATAGTGAAATTTAGAGTAGGAAAGGAGTTATTGACTTCATTTTTGGCTCTTAAATTGCCATATACTTCATCTTTCAAAATGTGTTTCACTATGTAAAACAGAGATTTTAATGAAAAGACAACAATCTTCTACTAACTTTCCCTTTTAGAAAGTTCCTTCTTGTGATGGGACAAAGATATATATATATATATATGTACATAATTGCCATACATTAATTGAAATTTTAATTCTAGGGCCACCAAGTAATCCAGTATCCATGGTTTCTGTGTTTAGCACTATGTCTCCATTGCCTAGGCCAGCAGCTGGTACATAGGAGGTACTCAGCAAATACTTGTCAGAGACAAAGAGAGAGATCAAGGGAGAGAAAACAATTATTGAATGTTTGCAATATATTAAACTATCATACTAACCTCCTTAGACACTGAACATTATCTCATTTGAAGATATTCATCACATGTCTTTCCCCTTACATTTCAGCATTTCCTCTTCAAGGTTGAATACTCACAGATGTCCCAATCATCCCCAATGTAATCTGGTTGCTAAGGATTGTGTTGTGTACCCATAAAATCCATATGTTGTAGTTCTAATCCCCAGGATCTGAGAATGTGACCTCACCTGGAAATAGTGTCTTTACAGAGATAAACCCTCTCAAATGAGGTCTTTAGAGCTGGCTCTAGTTTTTATAAAAACAGGAAATATGGATACAGATGGAGGAAAGGTGATTTGAAGAGACACAGAAAGAAGATAGCCACCTACAAGTCAAGGAATGAGGCCTGGAAATGACACCTCCCTCAGCCTTTCAGAAGGAAAAAAAAAGTATATTGGACCCCAGAACCAGGAGATAATAAGTTTCTGTTGTTAAGCCACCCAGTGTGTGGTACATTGTTATAGCAATTAAGAAATTAAGGCACTAGTTTTCTCATGATTTGGGTCCATACCCTTAAAAATACTAACAACAATATCAACCATTTACTCAGTACAACCAATTGACAAATATTATTATCCCATTGAATATTTAAAAGATAGCAGCAGAGAAGAAATGATATATTTCTCTCTTATAGATGAAGAAATGAAAGCGTAAAGAGGTTGAGATATTCACCGATTGCCTTACTAGAAAGTAGCAGAGTCAGGACTTAAACCAACCTCTGATTCCAAAGTCACTGCACTTCATCTCTGCTCTCTATGGCTACTGTTTGATTACAAGCTTCTAAAATTATGGAGGTTAGAAATGAGCATAGCACTTCACTTCTGAATATACCCACCTTGTCACTTAACTAGGGCCCCAAACCATCTATTCAGTAGCTTTTCTAAGTATTTTCTAGACAATCAGACATTTAATACATTTATTTTGATAAAAGCAAGAGAATTCCAAAGAATCATTACATTTCCTCCCATGGTCCCTGCCCTTTTTAGCTTAACATTTTTGACGACCAAATTTTAAGCATACAGATGATATCTATAAGGAATTGCAAACAGAATTTTAATTTGTCAAGTAATGCTACCAATCTTCCTTTTGTGTTCTACAGTTCTGAAGTTATTCCTCTTTTGTTACTACACGTAAACTCAGAGGAAAATCAAGTGGACACCAACCCACAGAATGGCAACTTGGCGAGACCTCATCTCTACAATAAATCAAAAAATCAGCCGGGCATAGTAGCGCATGCCTGTAATTCCGGCTACTCAGAAGGCTGAGGTGGAAGGATCCCCGGAGCCCAGCAGGTCGAGGCTGTGGCCGGGAGCGCCCACTGCACTCCAGTCTGGGTGACGGAGTGAGACTCCAACTCAAAAAAAAAAAAAAAAAAAAAAAGAATATCACCCAAGCCAAGATAGTATCTCTCTCTCTCTCTCTCTCTCTCTCTCTCTCTCTCTCTCTCTCTCTCTCTTTCTCCTCCTTCACCCCCTCTCCCTTTCTTCTTCTCCTTCTCCTTCTTCTTTCTCTCTCTCCTTCCCTCCCTCCCTTCTTTCCTCCTTTCTTTCTCTCTCTCCTTCCCTCCCTCCCTTCTTTCCTCCTTTCTTTCTCTGGAGTTTTACTCTTGAGAAAACAAAAAGATGGTTGGAAATGGGCTAGAGTGAAGACAGAGCTCTAACTGTCTGGGCACTCCTGCTACTGGGTTATTAGAGCTGCTGTGGTTTTCATTTTTTTTTTTTCAGAGTCTGATTTTTCAGTATTTCCTTATTTTCTGTGACTTACCTAACATTGTGACAATAAACTGTTTTGTATTACTAAATAAATGAACCAGACTCTGTAGTCAGTCATTGCTTGAAACAAAGAAATAGACGCAATGCAGTTAGAACTGTTATGTTTACGGTGGGCCAGAGAAAATAATTTAAGGAGACAAAAGCAGATGACCATGCTGGTCTATGCAAAACAGGAGAAACCTAGCAACTTGAGCTGCCTATTTGAACATGGGCATCCCCTATTAGTACCTATGAATTCTCTTGATATTATTTCACCATAAATAAAAGATAATATTTTAATTTTTGATCTCTCTGTTTAGATATAGAAAAGAGTATTAGATTTAATTAAGAAGTGTACATCTGCACATGCAATAGAATGGTCTAACTCTACTAGGAGAAACTGGATAGAATTCATATGTATTTACCTATGAACTCATATCTGTTAATTAGACACCTTGAGCCCCCTCTCTCTTTTTTTTTCCCGCTCTTTTTCTGACCTCTACCCACCCTGCCCCCAAAACTCTCTTGGCCAAAAGAAGTTCTATAATGTGTGTTTGAAACATGGTGATTCCTTTAGCCAGTGTCACTTGTCACCCCAAATTTACAGTTTCAAAAGATATCATATGCTTTTTACTTTGATATGACACGACTTGCTTCTAGTCTCTTATGTTTCAAACAACTTCTGTTTTTGTGCAGGTACTAATAATCCATATGTTCCAATTCTCAGCTGATAGCATAGCCCTAATCACGCCTATGAGCTCTTGTACTCAGAACCATACCCTGACTCAGATAAACTTCTTCAACTATCTTAGCAGGACTGCCCCACACCTCCTCCTCTGAGAAAGTCACCTAAGAGCCACATTTTTATGTGCAACCTTTTATCAAGCAACTCACTATAACATGCTGTTCTGATACTGACATAGAAATGGGAATACAGTGGAGGCCTTTTCACTCTTGAATCTGTGGGGTGACCACATGAAAACCAGGCTGCAGAAAAATGTGGCCAGAAAGAGAGGCATGATGAGGTGTGTCAGAGGCTGGGACTGCCAAGGCACGTCAAGTTGAATGAAGGCTCCCACTATATCTGTTCTCCACCACAAGGGCACAATTTGTCTCAGCACCATTGCATAAAAGCAGCCAAAGGAGACATTTCAGAATGATATATGAAAAGGGGAATTATAAGGTTTGCATGTTAATATTTCCAATGAAATTCTAGACTTCAGCAAGTGATGACACTCCATCAATACCCTTCAGGAATAGACATATTGATATGAATGAATAAATATGCAATGGAGTAAAGGGTTTCAATATGTACAGAGCACTTAATTAACTTTGAAAGAACATATCATCTGATGAAAACATCTTATGTTTTTCAGGAATAAATATAAGCACAAAATCACTTTAAAAAAAATTTCTTGCTTATTTCCCAGATAAACTTGTCTTTATTAAAGAAAACTATGTTTAGACAGGCTTAGGTCACTTTGGAAAGGTATGGTTTGAGGAAATGATGATGTTTGAGGAAATGATGTTTAACTCCCGAAGACACTGACATAGTCAGGTGGAGGTGACTGGTTTTGTCTGTTTGGTACCAAGCAGTCAAGTGGTATTTGGGGATTTTTTGTTTGCTTGCTCGTTGATAGTAAAAATAATTTTAAAGATATTTAAATGTGAATAAAACATAATTTATACTTCTCTTTGTCTCACATTCATGTAAAGTTAGTGTAAATGGAAAGTTTCCCCACCTTCTCACCCCAGTCATTCTCTTTCACTTCTGGAAAATCATTCCATGTGATCATTCAGGAGCAGAATATTTGTAGCCACTAACTATATACCAAGCTTCCCTCACCCATTTTTTTCAGTTCTACCATTTTCCACAAACTTCTGCCTTCCCTGTCTTTCCTCTTTTTGGAAAGAAAAAATAAATCAGAAGTTTTAATGGCATTTTCTACTTAAACTGTCATATCTACCCAAGTCTTATAGTAAAAATCTCATTTCGTGGATATGTAACTGTCAAATGAGACAATGTCTACAAAATGCTCATTTGCCAAAAACATTTAAAGACATTTTTACTGAATCCAATTCGCTCCATTAAGCTTTTAACTTATCAAAAGGCTTTCATTTTGTTTTTAATCTTTGTGAGGAACACGATGAGTTACTATCCTCAACTTACTGGAAGGGTAGCATTCATGCAGAAACTGGGCACATCTACCTACTTAGAAGTTGTATTAGTCTTTTTTGCATTGCTATCAAGGAATATCCATGGTTGGGAAATTTATTTTAAAAAGAAGTTTATTTGGCTTACAATTCTGAATGGCGCCAGCAACTACTGAGCTTCTGGTGAAGCCTCAGGAAAGTATAGGAGGCATGGGGAGGAGGCGTGTCAAATGGCCAGAGCAGAAACAAGAGAGAGAAGTAGGTTCCAGGCCCTCTGAAACAACTAGCTTTTGTGTGAATTAATAGGGTGAGAACTCACTCATTACTGTGGGGAGACCACAAAGCCATTTGTGAGGGATCTGCCCCATTACCCAATCACCACTCACTAGTCCTCACTTCCAACATTGGGGATCATATTTCAACATGAGATTTGGAGGAGACAAACATTCAAACTATGTCTGAAGTGCTTGGTCAATTTTCTCAAAGCCTAGCTCCTCACCACAGGCAGCATTCCTCCTGATGATCCTTGTGGTAATCGAACAATCACAAAGTTATCAAGAACACAGAAAGCTTATATGTGTAACAAGGACAGGACTTTTCAGGCGTGATGTACTAGCAAACGTAAAATGACCTACTCTGCAAGGAACAGCAACAAACAAGCTCTGCTTTGTAGCATCTGCCCATTGCCATTGTGTAAAACGCTCCCACCATGGCTCCATTTCATGCAACCAATGTCACATTCCTGAATGTGGAGTTGGAAAGAGCTATACGGTAACATACTGTCATGCAGTACTTCCAAGACAGAGATGCAATATATGAAAATACCCTCAAGAGATAATAGTAAAATAATTAGAAAGGAATGAGATTTGAGTATTTATAACTTTTTATTATATTTACATAACTGTATGTTATAATTTCATTTTATAAATGACTATTTTTAACAATCAGCTCACAACATTTTTCACAATTTAACAAAAGACTCTCAGGAAACAGTGTAGTCCGACCCTGGACATCACTGCTTCCCACCAAATACATTCCTACCTAAGTGATATTTTTCAGCATGTGTAATTTTATTTCATTACATAACTAAGCAAGGTAAACAAGATATTCAACATATTGGGGAGACTTCATTAGTGAAGAGTATGAATTTGAACAAGAAAAAAAACTGATACATAGAAATAGATGGGCTTCACATTAATTTCTACTTTCAGAAAGAAAGGCTTTATAAATATTTCCTGGTGTTTTTTTTTTTTTGAGTTGGAGTCTCACACTGTCGCCCAGACTGGAGTGCAGTGGCCACTCCCGGCCACCGCAGCCTTGACCTGCCGGGCTCCAGCGATCCTTCCACCTCAGCCTTTCAAGGAGCTGGAACTACAGGCGCGCACTACCACGCCCGGCTGATTTTTTGATTTATTGTAGAGATGAGGTCTCGCCAAGTTGCCCAGGCGGGTCTCGAACCCACGGGCTCAGGCAATCCACTCACCTCAGCCTCCCAAAGGCGTGGGATTACAGGCTGATCCACCGATTTAACTGATATGTCCTGTGCAGTATTCCACACTGACAACTTGTCTCATTGAAAGAAACAAGTAGCCTCACTAAGCTTGGGATTGAGGAGATGTTAATCTAGAAGACAATGAGAAAAGAGGTTTAGAACAGGACAGGATTTTTCATCCAGGCATAGGTATGGATCCTGAAAAGTGACTTTGAGTATAAAACCATGGCCCCATGTGCCCACAGTAATCAAGGGACTCCTAGTAAAATAAGTTTATATTTTTTTATGAGCCAGCGGCCTTTCATGTGAACTCTAAAGGAATGTTCTGTCAAAATAGATGGAAAGAATTAAATTTTAAGATCTGGACAGGAGATACGGAATTAAATGATGCAGCCTTAGAATTTTAGAACCCTAACCTAAAGATCAGAGTTGAAAAAATAGATCAGATTTGTTGGACTTAATCAGGGTATTACAAAGCCTTTAAATTTGAAAAACTCTTGGAATTTGAGGAATGTTTCCATGGTGGCCCACAACAAAAGGTTAACTTCTGCTTTTTGAAAAAAAAATGTTACTGTTTTGATCACAAAACAAACACATCCCCAGGAGAGAAGGACCACCCCACACAGAGAAACCTCTACAAGGAGGGCAACTTGGGAAATAAATCTGCCTATAATTTTGTAAATAAGATTAATTCAATGAAATAAATTAACAGAAATTTAAGTTGTATAATAATGTTTAAACTTATTTCATATTGAACTTAGAAATTATTTAAGTAATGTGGGTTTATTGTATTTAAGTATTAACTACTTCTATTTGTATATTTCATGCAGTTTACAAAGTATATTAACAGCCTCAGACATTAAATAATTTACTCAAGATCTGATAATTTGACTGCAGAAGCATTAATACAAGCCTAGAGCAGAGTTTGCAAAGCTTTTTCTGTAATGGGTCAGTTAGTAACCATTTTCAGCATTGCGAGCCATAGGTCTTCTCTGTAGCAACAATTGAATTCTACCAAGGTGGTGCAATAACAGTCATGGGCGTGGCTGTGTTCCAATAAACTTTATTTTCAAAATCAAGAGACAAGTCAAATTTGACCCTCATAATGGCCCATAATTTGCTGACACCTGGTCTAAAGAAAAAGACTTGGAGTTTTAAATTAGATAGATGTGGAACAATTCAGATCTACCAGTTAGTACCTGTGTAATGACGGGCAAGTTACCTAAACTCACCAATCTCACTGAGTCCTCATCAATAAAGTAAAGGTAATTAGACCTGCTTCACCAAGATAGTATGAGGGTTAAAGCAGATAACACATGTAAAGCATTTGAAAGGACGTGAGATGGAGTCTATACCCAATGAGTAGCCATTTTAACACTGCCTAGTCCTGTGATGTTTTTCCAGCAGCTCACCATAATTTACCCTCTAATCTCTAGCCAAGGACTGAATCTGTTTCTCAGAGGTAGCTATTGATAATTGCTTTACAGACCCTCCCCAGCTTGTTTCATAAACAAGTTAACCTAATCAGTCATTCCACCTTGGTGACACAGAGCCCATCAACATGGCAACAGTCATGTGGCTGTCCCACCCATCTGCCTGACATCCATCACCTGATATCAGTACCTGTGCCGCCCTGTTCCTTTCGTGATGACGTAGAACAGACCACTACCCAGTCACTTTAATAAACTGCCCCCGTCAAGGGGAAGGTTTAAAAGGCACTCAACTTCAAACAGCAGTCACCATTGTTTTGTTAAACTCTAGTTGCACCATGTGCACATTAAGCTATGGCCACCATGTTTCCCAGCTTTGGTCCCCTGCCCTACCTTGAATAGGTGAATCTCTCTCTCTCTCTCTCTCTTCTCTCTCTCTCTCTCTCTCTCTCTCTCTCTCTCTCTCTCTCCTCTCTCCCTGTCTTCTCTCTCTCCCTCTCTCCCTGTCTCCCTCCCTCTCTCACTAATTTGTTTTCTAGCCACTGCTTTGCTAAACTCTGGTTTGTCCACGTGGCTTTTTGAGCTATGATCACTATGTTTCCTTGCCTTGGCCCTCCCCGCTACCTTGGTGAGGTGAATCTTCTCTCTCTCTCTCTCTCTCTCTCTCTCTCTCTCTCTCTCTCTCTCTCTCTCTCACACACACACACACATTTACTTTCTAAAGAAATTATACTTTCCAATCTAACTTCTATGCAATTCCTGCATCTTCCAATCTTCCATGCAGCATGCAGCACTGGATCACACAACCCCAGGTGGGTCTGACCTAGAATTTTGGAGGCTCTGCTGGGATTTTTAAACCTAAGAGCATTTAACACCACACCAGACCATTAGATATATTCATTGCATGTTGACAACCTCCTCACCTTTATTTGCTGCACAACATTTTTTCTTAAAAATTGACAAATATTTATCACACTATATATATGTGTGTGTGTGTGTGTGTGTGTGTGTGTGTGTGTGTGTGTGTGTGTGTACCCTAGGAATTTGGAAGGTACTCCTCTTGTAATGCACGCTTTCTCCAATGGGTAAGTGTTCTAGGAACTCATCAGCATCAGTGTACCAGCAAGTGCTGTTGTGAGAGGTTGCATGTGGAAGAAATGTCCTGAGCTGTGGCAAACAGGTGACTGCTCCTTCTATCATGACAATGCACCTGCCCACACTGTGCTGAATGTTCAGCAGTTTTTAACCAAAAACAACATGGTTCCCTTGCTCCTCCCTATTCACCCAGTCTCATGCTGAGTGACTTTTTGTTGCCCCTGATCAAAAAGTTCTTGAAAGGAAACATTTTACCAGTGGAGAAGAGGTGAAACAAAAACGGCAGAAGAACAAAAAGGCCTCATAATTGACAAGTTCAAAAACTGTTTTGAGCAATGGAAAAAGCATCTTGATAAGTATATTGCATCAAACAGAGAGTACTTTGAGGTGACAGGTTTAAACATGTAAATACACATTTTTTATAAATAAATTTTGGGTTTTGGGGGGTCTCCCTTTCTATATCCAACCACTGAAATAACATTAACTCAGTTTCCCTTCCCCCTACATTTTTCCTCTTTCTTCTTCACTTTCTCCATGTTTTTCCAACATAAATTTCTGTATTGTATTAGTTTCATAAGAATGCTGTAACAAATCACCAAAGATAGGGTAGCTTAATATTAAAGAAATGTATTCTCCCAGAGTTCTGGAATTTAAAAATCTAAAATCAAGTTGTCAGCAGGGTCTGTGTCCTCTGAGACTTTGAGTAGAATCCTTCCTTGCCTATTCCTAGCTTCACAGGTGGCCATGGATACTTGCTGTTCCTTGGTTTGTAGCTGTATTACCCCAACCTTTGCATCTGTGGTCACATGGCTTTTTTCCTGTGTGTCTGCCCTCACATTGTCTTCTTATAAGGACATCAGTCATATTGGGTAAGGGTCCACTCTACTTTCCTCGTGTTAACTTGATTACATTTGCACAGATCCTATTTTCAAATAATGTCACATCCACAGGTGCCAGAGGTTGGGATTTTAACAAATATTGTGAAAGGACACAAGTTAGCACACAGCACATACCACCCTTAGTCTTTCTTATAAACAATTTCTTGGTAAGAACACACAAAAAACTAAAGGAATAGATATAATTCATATTGATCTTCATAGCAAAACATAAGTGCTCTATGTGATTCCCAAATTAACTGATTTATCATACACAATATTTAAAATTATCAACACATGATTATGTTTTGGTACTTAACTCTAATTTGGAATTTTTCTGCATACCAAATAAAGCAGCACTCTAATACTCTCTGACACATTGTAGAAGTTCTCAGATATTACTTTAAGGCAATGCTGAAATTAGATGTCTAGTCATTCATTCATAAAATGAATTGTTTGCTAGTTGTATCAGTTTGGATATGTTTTATTTCAAGTGACAAAAAGTTCAACTCAAACTGTTCTAAATAATTAGCAAAATCTATTGGTTAATTTAAAAATGCGGAGAAATACAGCATGTTAAGGCTGGTCAAATTCTGCAACTTTGAAAAAATAGCCTTTTCTGGGCAACCCCCTTGAGTCTCCTCCCAATGTGGGAGCTTCTTTGTCCTTTCAATAAATCCTGCTTTCAAAAAATGTGTCAGCTTTATCCTCATGTTGTCTTCTTCTTTATGTCCAATGTCAACAATTTCTCAGGGCTCCCGTCTCTCATATTCAAATCAAAGTCAAGGGAGAAAGTTATTTCCCAAAAACTATCCTGAGTTTGCTGGGAACTACCTTTCTATGAGATATAAGTTGCTGGGAACTACCTTTCTATGAGATATGAGAAACAAATCTCTTTTATACAGTGGTGGCTGGAATTAGGTCTTATGTTTGTTCTAGAACCAGTAAGTGGCCAGTGGATGACATATTACATGCTCTAATCTCTGAAGTCAAAATAATAGTCTCAAAGGACAAGGCACCTCCAGGTAAGGAGGCAGTTGGAAGAAAACGAAAGGAATTACTGAAGCAGCGAGAATGGATATTGCAAAATGTTGCTGTATCCATCAGAGTTCAATCAGTGTGTGTGTGTGTATGTGTGTGTGTGCACACAACTGCATGCACATGTGTGGGTCAACAGAGAGACTTATTACAAGAATTGGTTTATGTAACTATAGAGACTGGCTTAATGAGTTGAAAGTCTGTAGGAAGAGTCAGAAAGATATGATGAGCAGTCTGGAACTCTGTGAAGAGAATCCATTTGTAGATTCTAAACACAAAGGATTCATTCCTTTTTTAAAAGGTTCACCTACTTAGATCAGGCCTACCCACAATAGTCTTCCTTTTTATTTCCCTTAAAGTCAACCAATTAGGGACCATAATCACATCTGCAAAATCCCTTTAGGGTACCACTTAGACCAGTGTTTGGTTGAATGACCTGGGACCTAACCAATTCCACGTCAAAAAACTACCACATTTGTGGAGATAGGTGTCTACTTCAATAAACATTATTTTAGCTTGGGCAGATTGCCTTATAGGTAAAAGACTATGTTCCCTAATCTTCCTTGCATCTATGTGTGGCTCTGTAACTAGCTTCTAGGCAATTTGATGTCTGTGAAGTGCTATGTGGGATTTCTGGAATGTCACATTACAGAGACAGATAAGATTTGCTAATGCTTTATGCCTTTCCTGCTAGCTATTTTGATGTGCTGGTGAGAATACAAGCAGCCTACTGGGTAACTAGGTCTTATGCTAAAGTTGGTGCAATGACATCAAAGAAGGAGTCAGAATTCTTGACACCAAAAGAACTGCCAGAGTAGACATGGTCTGTTCTACTCTGAACACCTTCTATGTGTGTCAAAAATAAACTTTTGCATTGTTTAAGCCCTTTTATTTGGACATTTATGTTAGAACCAGCCAAAACAAACCCCAGCTAATACTGGGAAGAAACCACAACATTCGGTAAAGTGTGATAAAATTGAAACAACTTTTTCTAACTGTTTCCAAAGCGTTGTTCTATCTCTACTGGAAAGGGGAATTAAAGAATACTTCTAAATTTTAAGCTACTAAAAAAACAGGTATTTTTGAATTTCACAGGTTGGGATAAGGTCTAAAAATGTGAGGGGAAAACCAGTCATGCTCTTTATAAAACTGATGTGTTCGACTACATCTGAAAGCAGGAAGGGCGCTAATATGGTTGCTCTATTGAAAGCAATTTAATTGGTAGTTAACCCAATTTATGCAGAAAAGTTCAAATGATCCTGCACAGTGAATACCCCTGCCATACTAGAGTCAGTGATATTATTAAAACAAAGTTCAGGCCCTATGACCAAAACTAGGTTGCTTTATTTTACTTCAAACAAAGAAAATATAACTTTTTAATGTGACATAATTAGGCAAGGAAAGAGAACAATTTCTTTCTTGAAAAAAATCTTCAAACTGTTCTTTAAATTTTAAGTCTGAGGCTGGGTGTGGTGGCTCACACTTATAATGCCAGCACTTTGGGAAGCAGCGGAGGGAAGATTGAGACCAGAAGTCCAAGACCAGCCTGGACAACATAGCAAGACCTCGTCTCTACAAAAAATAAAAAAGTTTGCCAGGCATGGTATTATATGCCTGTAGACCTAACTACTCAGGAGGCTGAGGCAGGAGGTTTGAGCCCAAGATTTGTAGGTTGTATTGAGCAATGATCATGCCACTGAACTCCCTCCTGGGTGACAGAGCAAGACCCTGTATCTCAATGAAAACAACAACAACAACAAATATATATGATATCTGAATTTTTTATTACACACACAGAAAATTAAAGCAGTGAAAATAAGTTAGATTACAGTCAGTCAAAAGAAGAACTATCTGGAAAAAAAATTTAGAAAAAGAAAGGAAGAAAGTATTTTTTTTAGCATGCTATATCTCAGGAATCACCAAGTTTTCCAGATTTTTGAATTGTTCTTTTTAATTTTGATTAAAAAAAATATTTTAGTATTCCTAATTTGTTCTTATTTAAGCTTGTGAAAATTATATATGTTTGCTTTCACTAAAACTTAATCATAAGTGTATTGATTTTCTTTGAAGTTGCACTTTTGGTGGTTAATATAAAATAAAGGGATATATGTATCTATCATTGAGCAAATTTTTGTGATTTATTTCAAATTTTGGATCATGGTTCAATTTGGTCAACATTCTTTACCATGAAGAAAGGCAACAAAATGAGTCAGTGTGAAACTGATGAATTTTGGAGAAGATTTATTTGTGGTTTTATATAAAAATGAAATACAGCATCAGACCATAAAGAATCATGGGAAAATACTAGCCACTCGGGAAGTCTTCAGAAAGTAGCCACAGATAACAGAGGTTACAGCTAAACAAAGATCATGCCATACTATTCCATGAAAGTCATTATTCTGGGTAATTATAAACATTTATCAATTGAAAACCTGTGTCCCACTAGTGTACAATGGAATCACCTGCAGTCTACTTTTTGTCTTTAGGGTTTTTTTTTTAACTTTTTAACAAACTGTCTTATTTGATGCTAAAAGATCATTGCATGAAAATCACTGTGCAAATGCTTTCTGAAGTTTACTTTCATAGAAAAGTGTGTGCACATCTTGTAAAAGGGCTCTTCTTGCCTTTTCTTAAAGCAAAAATTATGAACATATTTCTTTTAAACCACAAATCACCATGGGCAAATTCTATAAAATATTATTATTACTTAAACTCATGAGGAATTAATCCACAACCTTCTAATACAAAATGCACTTATTTTATACAAAATGTTTTAAAAATTGGTTGTTTTATATCTTGGATGGCCAGACAATTTTTGTATTATAACAAGGTAGTGGGTTTTTTTAAACAGTCTTTGAGGTAAACTGAAATTTGCACTCATGGGTTGATCTTCTTAATAGAATCTGACTCTGCATGGCTCAAAGTCTAAAGTATTTTTGTTGTTGTTGTTAGAGCAAGATAATTATTCCTTCCTATGAAAAAATGAAAGTGTGATTTATCTTACTGAAATTTAGTTAAATTGACAAAGAATCTATTCTCGAAAGATACAGAAAATTGTCTGTCATTATAGACTCTGACTGTTGAAAATGGCCAACTATGAAAACTTTTTGAAAAACACATACACAAATTGAAAAATTCAAAATGTCACTTATAGATATCCTTATCAACTATGCTGTATAAAAATCTTGGATGTCATCACTCTTGTCCTTATCTGTTGAAAAACTAGATAAATTGAAAATCAACAACTCTTCTGGGTTTCATCGGGGAATTAAAACTTCTGAGCAAATTGCCACCCTGAAATTTAGAAAAATAGATGCATCCAGAGAGTCACAACCACCAAGATCTGCTTACTTGGAACAGAAGGTGCTGGAGTCATAAATTAGTAAGAATGCTTAATTGGTAATTTTGAGATATTGCGGGAGGCTGAATATAGCCAAGACAGAGAGTAAGAAATTCCTGAGTGAGGTCACAGTCTTCGGGAAACTCCACACGTTCATGGGATTTTCCTCCAGGAATCCCAACAGGTGTTTATGGTGAAGCTCTAAATAAAGATGTCCTCGTGGCTCTGGAAGGAGGAAGGCAATAGTGATCATTATGAACTATGCCCAGTGTCTTTGCCATGACATTGGCCTGCACTCTAGAGGAAAATATTCCCAGGACCTTATCCCGGGTGGGGGGAGGGCATTCTTCTCAATCCAGACACCTAGTTTTGCATCTCACCCTGGAGACCTGGGGGGTTTAGAGCTCAGGGGTTCGTGGGTTCAAGGAAATAAATTGAAAGCTTTGCTTCCAGAAAAATGAGTAGAGAATAAAGGGGAGTTTAATAATCCACAAAAATGTTTGTGAAATTCACAGCCCTAAAACACAAGACCTCTAAAAATTGTACATTTATTTGGAGGATTGTGGAGTGTTTCTCCTCCCTCACACCTGACCAACACACCAACAGGACTCCAGGATAGTAACATTGGATTACAACTGAAAGCGCTATAAGACACAGACTTTCTATAAATATATAGGAAAGACTAACACAAGAAGGGACACAAAACCAAACCCATTTGGAGGAACATGAAACCAATAGCACCTATAACTATGTTGTTAAAACATTAGGTAAACAACATTCATAGCCAAACTAACACAAATCCTCACACTAAAGGCCTATTTGCTTCAGTTTCTATTACCCAATGCACTGTGTCTGACTTTAAACAAATCCTCACACTAAAGGCCTATTTACCTCAGTTTCTATTACCTAATGCTATTACTTTAAACAAAAAGTACCAAGGCAAGACAAAAAGACAAGGAAAACAAGTCTAAAAAATAAAGTGATCATCAGAACCAGACTCAGTTATGACAGAGATGCCGCAATTATCAGACAGAATACTTTAAATGATGATGATTAACATGCTTAAGACTTTAATGGAAAAAAATAGCATAAAAGAACAGATGACTAATATAAGCAAAGCAATGAAAATTCTAAGGAAATATCATTAGAAAATGTTGACAATTTTTTTAAAATGCAACAAAAATGAAATGAGCCCTCAGTGAGCTCATCAGGAGACTCAGTATGTCCAAGGAAAAATGTACAGAGGACTTCTCATCAGAAACCACAGAAGTGACAAGATTGTGGAGTGAAATATTTTGAAGTTAAAAAAAATACTGCTATTAAAAATACAGTAAAAAAATACAACTATTAAATTCAGAAAAAGTATCCCTCATCATCGAAGAAAACTGAAGCTTCATTAGATAAACAAAACTTAAGGAATGTATCTCTAGCAGATCTTTCATGCAAAAATAGAGGGGAACATAACATCATTAACGGTACCTAATCCTAAGCCAGGGGAAATAAGGACCAGTGGGAGGCCCGCATATCACCTGCATGTAGATAATTTATGTATCTAATTCTGACGTGTACCCCAAATCTTTAAAATAAAGAAAAATGTTAAGTCTTTGGGCAGAAGAATAATGATATGTCAGAAACTTAGGTCAATATAAGGAAGAGCATAAGAACAGAATAAACAAAGATAAAATAAATATTTTATCATATTACTCATTGTATAGATCATAAATATGTGCTTAAAACTTAATAATAATGATGCCTCAGGTGAGTATGTATTACATACAGTGTCACAAGTATCAGAAGGGAGAAAGTGTGAATATTATGAGTTACTGATACTAACTATGAAGTATCATATTGTAATTTGAAGCTGAATTTAGATTAGTTAAAAATATATTGCAAATTCTAAGGCAACCACTAAAAATATATGCTTTTAACATGATTGATGTGCTATAAAATGAGAAAAAAATTGGGTTATATAAACTGCTAAATCAAAACAAGAGAAGACAAACAAAAAATAAAGAAAGAAAGAAAATGAAGAAGAAACAAAGAATGCAACATAAAAAAATCAGGTACAAACATGGTAGACATTTATTCAACTATTTCAATAATCAATTTACATCTAGATATATAATTAATACAACAGTAAAAATACAATTAAAATGAAATTGTCAAAGTAGATTTTTTTAAAAGACCAATTATATGTTGTTTGCTAGAAAACTAAGTTAAATATAGAGACTTGAAGAGTGAAATTAAAGAGGTGTAGAGTGATAAAGCATGTTTTTACCACTCATATGTAAGTTAGAGTAGCTATACTAACATCAAAAATATCAGACTTCAGATAAGAAAAATCATTAGGAATAAAGAAGGGAATTACAAAATTATAAAGTGGTCAATCATTTAAGGAGATATAAAAATCCTAAATAACAGATCATCAAAATATGTGAAGCCAAAACCAACAAGCCTGAAGAGAGAAATAGACAAATCCATTAGTATAGTTGGAGAACTCAAAAGTCCTCTGATGGGTTTGATAGATCAAGCAGGCAGAAAATCAGTAATGATGTCTCAGATCTGATTAGCATTAGCAATCAACTTGATCTAATTGACATTTATAGAATAGTTGATGCAGCAACAAAGCAGAGTATATATTTTTTTCAAGCTCACATGAAACATTCACAAAGATAGAGCACATTATAAGCCATTAAAAAGAAAGCAAAAAGAGTCTTAAATAATAGAAGTCAAACAAGGTATGTTCTCAAATAACAGCAGAGTTAAACTAGAAACTATTAACAAAAGTTAGCTGGAAAATTCTAAAATATTTGTAAATGAAACAATAAGTTCTAAATTATCTGTATGTCAAAGAAGAGGACTCAACAGAAATTTTGAAATACTTTGAACTCAATGAAAATGACAGCACAAGCTGGGCTGAGTGGCTCAGCCTGTAATCTCGTACTTTGGGAGGCTGAGGTGAGTGGATTGCCTGAGCCCGCAGGTTTGAGACCCGCCTGGGCAACTTGGCAAGACCTCCTCTCTACAATAAATCAAAAAATTAGCCAGGCGTGGCAGTGTACACCTGTAGTTCCAGCTACTGAAAGGCTGAGGCGGAAGGATCGCCAGATCCCAGCAGGTCAAGGCTGCAGTGCCCGGGAGAGGCCACTGCACTCCAGTCTGGGTAACAGAGTGAGACTTCAACTCAAAAAAAAAAACAAAGAAAGAAAATGACAGCACAATTTACAAAATTACAGAATGTAGTGTAAGCAATGCTTAAAAGGAAATGTATATAATGCAGCCATACTTTACCAGCGTATAGTCATGTACCACATAATAATGCTTCTGTCAATGAAGGACTGATGCTTCTGTCAATGAAGGACTGTATTTATAATGATGATCCCATAAAATTATAATACTGTATTTTTGCTATACCTTTTCCATGTTTAGATATACTTAGAAATACAAAGTATATTGCATTTCTTTACTTAGCACTGTGTTATAATTGCCAAAAATATTTAGCACAGTAAATTCCTGTATAAGATTGTAGCATGGAACCAATAGGCTATACCATTCTAATCTTGGTATGTGACAGGCTATACCATATAGGATTGTGTGAGTGCACTCTGTGTTGTTCTCACAAAGAAAAAGTTGCTTAGTAATATATTTCTCAGAATGTATCCCTGGCATTAAGTGATGCATATTAGAAAAGAAGAAAGATATAAAACCAATAACCTAAACTTTCACCTTATAATATAAGGAAAAAAAGCAATTTAGGCTTAAATATTCAAAAGAAAAACACACACAAATCAATGAAATTTTAAAAAGGAAAGTAATAGATCAAAATCAACTGAACCAAAAACTGATTCTTTGGAATATCAGTAGTTGAAAAACCTCTAGATAGGTTATCCAACAAGAAAATAGAAAATACTCAAATTACTGATCTCAGAAAAGCAAGAGGTGTCATCATATTGAGATCATCTCAATAAAATTTAAAAATTACATTATGAACAGCATATGCCAAGAAATGTAATGAATGCATGAAATTTCTTAAAAGACACAAACTACCATAACTACTACTATGACTAGTCAATGAACCAGTGAAAAATAATCAATAAATAATTACATTCCAAAATATAAAATTCCAAACCAAGATTGTTTTACTTGTGAATTCTACAAAATATTTCAAGAAAAAAATAATGCTAGTTCTCCACACAAAAATAGAAAGTACATAAAATAAGAGGAGTGAATGCTTTCTTAAACATTCTATAAAGTCAGTATTAACCTAGCACTTTAAAAAATATAAAGGCGAAAGGAGAACTGCTCTGGCTCTCGCCCAGGGGACTGCGGACACCAAAATTGCAGCCTGCTCTTCATACGGAGCTCAGCCGTTGCCACCACTGGGGCATCACAGCAGACTAGACAGCCACTGCAGTGCAGCCGCCGCCGCAGCCGCCGCCGGTAGCACATTGCACCACCCGGGCCGGAGGAGATCCACGACTTCAGTCCTTGAAGCCCCTTGAGGGAAGATCTGCTGGGATTGCTGCCACCTCTCCTGCAACCAAGACGTCCTGCCCACCATGAGTCTCCTGCCTGTGCCCTGAGGCAGGCATCCATCGCCAGTCTCGCCGGTTCCTGTCCAGCCCCACCCACTCTGGGGCGAGCAGCTGAGATAGCACCACCTGCTGGAGATTCAAGGTAACAACACCAAAATGGCAGAAACAAGCTTGAAAAGGACATAGGCCAGAGTGGTGAACGGAGGGTGATCTGAACTGTCCTTCACAGCAGACCAGGGGCAACTGACCCTAACTGCAAACTAATTTACCTGCTTGAAAAGAAAGCTAGAAATCAGACCTGAAAGGACATTGGACTTAAATGAAAAGTCTCAGAGTGTGCTTCATTGATTCTGTTGGTTTAATGACTTAATTCTATTCCTACTATTTGTTCCTTTCCCCCCCTCTTCCTTTTCTTCTCTTTTGTTCTCTCTGTAAACCATATCTTTGTATAGAGGAACAGCACACCAAAGGTGGTTGGATAGCTGGTATGTTACCATCACTATATGTTTTTTTTTTTTGTATGGGAGGTAGTTCCTCAGTAGCTGTGGTCTATTGTTTTTATCTGTTTCAGTATAGGTCTCTCTCTCCATTTGTTGGCACACGTTTGTTTCCCCCCTTACTCCTCTATCTCCCCATGTCCCTCTTCAAACCCCTGTCTGCTCCATTCTCTTCCCTCTGCTAACCACATTTTATTTCAGGGAGTAAACATACAACCCCACTGCACAGACAGATTCCAAGGCAGTGGGAAGTGGGTTCCAAATTATCCACACACCTGTCAGTGAATACCAGGACCTGCAGATAGATTTTGAATCACAGCTCCCCACTTAAGTAAATATCAAAACTGCAAAAAGGACCACCCCCAACCTACAGTGCAACTCCAGAATTGAACAAAGTAAGAGGGCATACATAAAGAATAGGAGATTGAACAAACAGAAGTAAAACCAATCCCTTTACCCCTGAATAACAGAATTAAAGAAGACGGTGACGTGGAGGGAAGGAAAAAGTAGGTAGGGGGAAAAATGAAGAAAAACCAAAAGAAGAATATAGGTCACACACAGACCGTTGGGAGATCAGACACTGAGAAAACAGATTCTGGAACACAAACAATGAAGAGCCCCCAGAATGACTGGTCACATGCAACAAAACCAGACATCAAGACATTAATGGAGAGAATTTTTAAAAATTGAGGAGAGACAAGAGGAAAATAGGAAGGAGCTGATGTCAGAAATAACAGCAGCAAAGAATACTGTGATGGAAATGAATAACAGACTAATAAGCATGGAAAGCAGAATCAGCCAAGCAGAAGAAAGAATCTCAGAGCTCGAAGACCAAAACAAAGAACTAACCCAAACTGTCAAAAGCATAGAAAAGAAGCTCAAAAAGACAGAACAAAACCTGCAAGAGATGAATGATCACTTCAAGAGACCAAACCTAAGAGTAATTGGGCTTCCTAGGGCAAAGAGAGAAACAGAAGCAACACTGGAACAAACATTTCATGAAATCATTCAAGAAAACTTCCCTTAACTAATCAAGGATGAAAAAATTCAAACACAAGAGATTCAGAGAACACCTGCAAGACAACAAATGAGAAGACCAACTCCCAGACACATAATAATTCACCTAAACAAAGTAGCTATAAAAGAAAAAATCCTAAAGGCAGCAAGAGAAAAAGGCCAGACTACATACCAGGGAAGACCAATAGAATAGCAGCAGATTTATCCAAGGAAACACTTCAGGCTAGGAGAACCTGGAGCCCTATCTTCAAAGTTCTAAAAGATAAACAATTTCAACCAAGAATAACCTACCCAGCCAAACTAAGCTTCATTAATGAGGGAGAATTGAAATCTTTTCCAGATATCCAATCCCTAAGAACCTACGCTGGCACCAGAACACCTCTGCAAGAAACACTTAAGAAAGTACTGAACACAGAAGAAAAAGAAAAAAGAACAACAACATTCTTCACAAGAGTACAGGCAAAAGATTAAAAACACACATGAGCCGGGCTCGGTGGCTCAGCCTGTACTCCCATGCCTTTGGGAGGCTGAGGTGAGTGGATTGCCTGAGCCCGTGGGTTCAAAACCCAACTGGGCAGCGAGACCTCATCTCTACAGCAAATCAAAAAATCAGCTGGGTGTCGTAGCGCATGCCTGTAATTCTGGCTACTTGGAAGGCTGAGGCGGAAGGATCGCTGGAGCCCAGCAGGTCAAGGCTGCGGTGGCCGGAAGCAGCCACTGCACTCCAGTCTGGGTGACCGAGTGAGACTCCAACTCAAAAAGAAAAAAAACACGCATGAGCCAACTCTAGAGCCCAAAGAAAGACAACAAACAAACAGGAGCAACTCTGTAAGAACCTTATGACAGGGATCAACTCTTGCATTTCAATTATTAGCCTAAATGTGAATGGATTAAATGCATCACTGAAAAGACATAGAATGGCAGAATGGATAAAATATCATCAGGCAACAATCTATTGCCTTCAAGAGACTCACCTCACTAGAAAGGACACCCACAGACTCAAAGTAAGAGGATGGGAAACAAACTTTCAGGTGAATGGAATACAAAAGAAAGGAGGAGTAGCAATCTTAATTTCAGACAAAATACCCTTCAAGGTATTAAAAATCAAAAAAGATACAGAAGGCCACTACATAATGATAAAAGGCTCAATCCATCAACAAGAAATATCTATCCTAAACATATATGCACCCAACATAGGTGCATCAACTTTCATAAAGCAACTTGTAGGAAAACTAAAGAAAGATATTGACTCTAACACCATCATAACTGGGGACTTTGATACCCCACTCACAACTCTAGACATATCATCAGGACAAAAAATCATCAAGGAGATCCGGAACCTCAATGTGTCTTTGGACAAATGAACTTAATTGATACCTACAGAACACTTCATACAAAGATCACAGAATACACATTCTACACATCACCGCATGGAATGTATTCTAAGATCGACCACGTAATTGGCCATAAATCAAGCATAAGCAAATTTAAAAGGATCAAAATTCTACCATGCGCCTTCTCAGACCACAGTGGAATAAAAATAAACATTGATACCAACAAAGTCCCCCCAAAACCCACAAAGTCATGGACACTAAACAGCATGATGCCAAACAACTCCTGGGTCAATGATGAAATCAAAACAGAGATCAAAAGATACCTGGAAACAAACGAAAATGAAGAAACATCTTACCAAAATCTCTGGGACACCTTGAAAGCTGTAGTAAGAGGGGAATTTACATCCCTACAAACACACATGAAGAAAATGGAAAGAACACAAATTAACAACCTAACAAGCCACCTAAAGAAGCTGGAAAAGCAAGACCACCAAAACCCTAATTTCAGCAGAAGAATCTAGATCACCAAAATAAAAGCCCAAATCCAGGACATAGAGGACAAAAAGATACTACAAAAAATCATTGAAACAAAAAGCTGGTTCTTCGAAAAGATAAACAGGATGGATGGTCCCCTAGTTAGACAGACCAAGAAAAAATGAGAAAAAACCAAATAAGCACAATCAGAAACACAAAAGATGAAGTCACATCTGACCCTGAAGAAATACAAAAGATCATTAAAGACTACTACATACATTTGTATGGAAACAAACTTGAAAACCATAAGGAAATGGAGGACTTTCTGACATCACACAACCTACCTAGATTGGAACAAGAAGAAATTGAGACCCTAAATAGACCAATAACAATCAAGGAAATCGACTACATAATAAGAAAACTTCCTACAAAAAAAAGCCCTGGTCCAGATGGCTTTCCAGCAGAATTCTACAAGACATTCAAGGAGGAGCTGATACCAATCCTACTGAAGGTATTCCAGGCAATTGAAAAAGATGGAACCCTCACCAAATCATTTTACGAAGCCAACATCACATTGATACCCAAGTCAGGTAAAGATCCAACAAAGTAAGAGAACTACAGGCCAATATCTTTGATGAACATAGATGCTAAAATTCTCAACAAGATCCTAGCAAACCGAATTCAGCAATATATCCCCAAAATCATCCATCATGACCAAGTAGGCTTCATTCCTGGGATGCAAGGCTGGTTCAACATTCATAAAACCATAAATGTAATTAAGTACATCAACAGATGTCAAAACAAAAACCACAAGATTATACCATTAGATGCAGAAAAAGCTTTTAATAAAATCCAGCACCCTTTCCTGAAAAAAACCCTTGAAGCCAGGCTCGGTGGCTCAGCCTGTAATCCCGTTCATTTGGGAGGCTGAGGTGAGTGGATTGCCTGAGCCCGCGGGTCTGAGACCCACCTGGGCAGCGAGACCTCATCTCTACAATAAATCAAAAAAATCAGCCGGACGTGGTAATGCATGCCTGTAATTCCGGCTACTCGGAAGGCTGAGGCGGAAGGATCGCCGGAGCCCAGCAGGTCGAGGTTGCGGTAGCCAGGAGTGGCCAATGCCCTCCAGTCTGGGCGACAGAGTGAGACTCCAACTCAAAAAATAACAAAAAACCCTTGACCATCTAGGCATACGGGGAACATACCTCAAAATAGTAAAAGCCATCTACAAGAAACTCACAGCCAGCATACTCCTAAATGGACAAAAATTGGAACCATTTCCCCTGAAAACTGGAACTAGACAAGGATACCCACTCTCACCCCTCCTGTTCAACATAGTATTGGAAGTCCTGGTCGAGCAATCAGAGAAGAGGAGGCAATCAGGAGTATCCAAACAGGAAAAGAGGAGGTCAAGTTATCTCTCTTTGCAGATGATATGATTGTGTATCTTGAAAACCCAAGAGACTCTGTCAAAAACCTCCTTACACTGATAAAAGCCTTTGGCAAAGTCTCAGGATACAAAATAAATGTACAAAAGACAATCGCATTTCTCTACACCAATAATAAACAAACAGAAACCCAAATAGAAAACACAATTCCATTCACAATAGCCACAAAAAAAATGAAATATCTTGGCAACTTCCTAACCAGAGATGTGAAAGAACTTTACAATGAAAATTACAAAACACTGTTCAAAGAAATCAAAGATGACACAAACAAGTGGAAAAATATCCCATGCTCATGGATTAGAAGAATCAACATTGTGAAGATGTCCATCTTACCTAAGGCAATCTACAAATTCAATGCAATACCCATCAAATTACCAGCAACAATCTTCTCAGACCTAGAAAAGACAACACAGGAATTCATATGGAAACACAAACGTCTAAGAATAGCCAGAACAATCCTCAGCAAAAAAAAACAAAGCAGGTGGTGTCACATTACCAGACTTAAAACTTTACTATAAAGCTACAATCATCATAACAGCTTGGTGTTGGTATAGGAACAGGCATATAGATCAATGGAATAGAATTGAGATTCCAGAAGCAAAACCTCCATTTTTCAACCCACTCATCTTCGACAAGGCCTCCACCACCTATCACTGGGGAGAGGAGAACCTATTCAGTAAATGAAGCTGGGAAAACTGGCTGACCACATGCAGAAGATTGAAACAGGACCCCTATCTATCCCCATGCACAAAGGTTAACTCCAAATGGATCAGAGATCTAAATGTAAAACCTCAAACCATAAGAACCTTAGAAAAGGAAGGAAATACCCTCATTGATATCTGAACTGGCATCCAATTCCTGAACAAAACCCGAAACCCACAGGTCATAAGAGAGAAGATAGACAAGTGGGACCTTATTAAACTGACAAGCTTCTGCAAAGCCAAAGAAACCATCAAGAGAGCAGGGAGACAGCCTACAGACTGGGAAAAAATATTTGCCAACACCAGGTCTGACAAAGACTTATCCTGAATCTACAGGAAACTAAAACGTGCTGTAAAGAAAAAAACAAACCCCATTATCAAATGGGCAAAAGATATGAACAGAGACTTCACAAAAGAGAACATCCGAGCAGCCAACAAACACATGAAGAAATGTTCAACCTCACTAATCATCAGGGAGATGCAAATCAAAACCACACTGAGATACCACCTAACTCCAGTCAGAATGGCAATTATCAACAACTCAAAAAATACCAGCTGCTGGAGAGAGTGTGGTGAAAAGGGAACACTTCTACACTGTTGGTGGGAGTGTAAACTAGTGCAACCTCTGTGGAAAGCATTGTGGCGATTCCTAAAAGCTCTAAATACCAACCTCCCATATGACCCTGCAATCCCCCTACTGGGAATATACCCTGAAGAACTCAAATCGCTCTATAAAAAAGATACTTGCACACGTATGTTTATCGCAGCGTTGTTCACAATAGCAACAACCTGGAAACAACCATGCTGCCCATAAAAAGAGGACTGGATTAAAAAGATGTGGTACATATACACGATGGAATACTACGCAGCCATAAAAAAGAACAAAATCATGAATTTCACAGCAAACTGGATGGAACTAGAGTCTATAATTCTGAGTGACCTCTCACAGAAACAAAGATCTGAGTATCACATGTTCTCACTCATATAATGGACCTTGAACATCCAATGTAATACTATAAGAAAATGACTGACGGTACTGGGAAACTATGGGGGGGAGGGGGATGGGATTAACAGCAAATATCTGTCTGGGGATGGGGAAACACCTCTTATCAACAGGGTGCCTGAATGAAACATAATTGTATACCTAACCCTTAACTGTACCCCACAAAACCATAATAAAAAATATTGATAAAAAATAAAAAAATAAAAACATGAATGCAACTTCTCAAGTTTCGTTCTGACTCTCAGAAATGAGAGCTAAAATTATAAAAACATATATATACATATATATATAAAGGCATAACAAGCAATGTAAAATGCAAAGTAGCCTCTCTAATGGATGTAAATGTAAAAATTATCAACAAAATATTAGCAATTTCAATCCAACAATGCATAAAAATACCACAACCAATTGGGATTTATCCCAGGTATGAAAGATTTGTTCAACATTCAAAAATCTCTTCTTAAAAACCTCCATATTATTGCACTAAAGAAAGGTCATCTGTACAAATTAATTGATAGCAATAAAGTTACTTGACATAATCCAACACTATTCATAATAAAAACTTTAAGCCAACCTGGAATAGAGAGGAAAATTTTAGTTTGATAAAGAACATCTACAAAATCTTAAAGCTAATATTGTGCTTAATTGTAAGGCATAGTTACTTTTTACCTATGATCAGAAGTAAGGCAAGGATATCCTTTCTCACCTCTCCTATTCAACATCATACTAAAAATCCTAGCTGTATAGTAAGACTGAAAAAAAAAGTAAAACATACACATCATAAAGGAAAAGCTGCCTTTATGTAGATGATATGACTTTCATTATTATTATCATTATTATTATTATGAAGATGTGGGGTACAATTCAGGGTTGGGTATACAAATGCTGATTATGCAGGTACCCTTGTTGATGAGGTGTGCCCCTCCTTCCCCTAGCAGTTTCCCTCAACTGCCAATCCCTCAGCCTCCTCCCCTGGCAGTTTCCCACTACTTCCAATCCTTTTATTATAGTATTATAATTGTTCAAGTTCCACTTATGAGTGAGAACATATGGTACTTTGTTCTTTATTTCTGTGATGATATGACTTTCTAAGTAAGAAATCAACAAAACAACCCTTTGTTATGAATGAGTATAGGAAGGTCAAAGCAAAGGAGATCAATATACAATGCCACTTGTTTTCTTATATACAAGTACTAAAAAATTAAATTTGAAAAGTTGTTTTACATGTTATTTATAATGATACATACAAATGAATTACATAGGTAAAATACAAAGTATATATAATATTTGAATGTAGAAAACAGCAAAACACTGATGAATGAAATCAAAGAAGATCTAAATAAATGGAAATGTATACCATGCTCATGATTAGAAAAATAAATCTTATTATTTTTTCGCAATTTGATCTACAGATTTACCACAGCCTAGTCAAAAAACTAGAAAGTTATTTTGTAGATACATACAGAAGAACGAAATTGGACCGTTACTTAATATCATATATAAAAATATATTAAAAGGGGATTAAGACCTAAATATAAGATGTAAAACTATAAAACTCAGAAGAAAATATAGGTCAGAAACTTCAGGGTATTGTATTTGACAATGATTGTTTAGATATGCCTACAAAGACACAGACAACAAAATAAATAGACAAATTGGACTATATAAAAGTTTTTTAAATTGTGCAGCAAAAGACAATATCAACAGAGTGAAAAGGTAACCTACAGAATGGAAAAAAATGTCTGTAAATCATATACTTGGTAAGGAATGTGTATACAGAATATAGTCATTACCCCTTACCTGAAATTTCAGTTACCCACAGTTTTAGTTACCCACAGTCAACTACAGTCCAAAGTATTACACGGAAATTCCCAGAAATAAACAATACGTAAGTTTGAAATTGCATGTCATTCTGAGTAGCATGAAGAAATCTCATGCAATTTTCCCCTGTTGCATGCACCTAGGATGTGAACCATTCTTTTTCGAGCATCTCCACATTCTCTAGGTTATTTTCCATTAGTTATTTAATAGCCGTCTCTCAGTTATCAGACAGACTGCCAAAGTATAGAAGAGCTTGTGTTCTAGTCACTCTTATTTTACTTAACGTGGTCCCAAAGTGCAAGAGTAGTGGCATTGACATATTGTTATAATTATTCTATTTTATTATTGTTGTTGTTAGTCTCTCACTGTGCCATATATATATATATATATATATATATATATATTGTTTTTTGTTTTTTGTTTTTTTTTTTAGTTGGAGTCTCACTCTGTCACCCAGACTGGAGTGCAGTGGCCGCTCCTGACCGCCACAGCCTCGACCTACTGGGCTCTGGCGATCCTTCTACCTCAGGCTTCCAAGTAGCTGGAACTACATGCGCGCAATACCACACCCGGCTAATTTTTTTTTATTTATTGTAGAGATGAGGTTTTGCCAAGTTGTCCAGGAGGGTCTGGCACCCGCGAGCTCAGGCAATCCACTCACCTCAGCCTCCCAAAGCGCGGGATTACAGGCTGAGCCACTGAGCCCGGCTCTAATTTATAAATCAAATTTTATCATGGGTATGTATGTATAGAAAAAATAGTATATAGAGATTTCAGTATTATCTGTGGTTTCAGTCGTGCACTGGGAGTCTTGGAATGTATACCCTAGAGATAAGGAGGGACTACTATTCAGAGGACTTCTACAATTAAATAATAAAAACAAACAAACAACTTGATTCAAAAATGGGTAAAGAACTTGTATAGACATTTTTTCAACAAAGATGTACAAATAATCATGAAGTAAATGAAAAGATGTTCAATATCACTAATCATTAGAGAAATGCTAATCAAAAATACAATGAGATACATCCTTACACCCATTTGTATGACTTCTGTCAACAACAACGAAAAACCCAAAAAACCTCAGAAAACAACAAATGTTTGCAAAGATAAGAAAAAATTGAAACCCTTGTGTACTATTAATAGGACTGTAAAAAGATACAGCTGTTGTGAAAAACACTATGAAAGTTTCTCAAAAAAACTAAAAATAGAATTATTATATGATAAAGTAATTTCACTTTTGAGTATATGCCCAAAAGAATTTAAAGCTTGGTCTCAAAGAGATATTTGTATGCTTATGTTCACAGCAGCATTATTCAAAATAACTAAAACGTGGAAGCAACTCAAATGCCCATAAACAGATGAATGGATAAGTATACCACATTGTATGTGGTATACATACAATGAAATATTTTTCATCCTTTAAATTAAATAAGATTCTGACATATGCTACAACACGGATGAACTGTTAGGATATTATGCTAAGTGAAATTAAACCAGTCATAAATAGACAAGTACTGTAAAATTCCTCTTACATGAAGTACTTAGAATAGTCACATCATAGGGGGACAAAGTAGAATTGTGGTTGCCAGAGGATGGAGGGAGGAGGGCATAGAAATTATTGATTAATGACTATATAGTCAGTTTTACAAGATGAAAAAAGTTATAGAGATGGATGGTCGTGATAATTGCACAAAATTATGAATGTATGTAATGCCACTGAACTTCATACTTCAAAATAGCTAAGATGATAAATTTTTTGTTATGTGTATTTTACCACAATAAAAAAAAATGGAGGGAAGAAAAGAAAGAAGGGTCAAATGATAGACCTCGCAACAGCCAAACTGAGCCGATTCAATTATCAAAGTACTAATGAATTATTACTGTATAACCCAAAGTATAAAAAAATTAATGTGTTTGTATTGATAGTAATAAATGATTGAATAAATAAATATATGAAGGACAATAGCCAATGTCCCATGAAGAAGAATGCCAAATGTTATGAGGTGTCCTGGAGGGGATCCTTTGAAATGAAAAAGGATATTACATAAAAGCTAATAAAATTTTGCACAAAGTATCCACTTTAGTTAATAACAATATCAATATTGGTTCATTAATCATCACAAATGTAACTTACTAATTTACATAAGAGGTTAACTATAGAGGAATCTGGGTGTGAAGTCTAACAAATGTAGTATCTTTGTAATTTTTCAGTAAATCAAGCTATTCTAAAGTAAAATATTAAAACCTTGCCACCAACAGTTAATATCGTCTATGATATATACTAATATGGTGTGACAATAAGTACTGTCTTTTCAAAAATCCATAATCCAGTATAGTCACGGGAAACACCAGACAACCTACATTAGGGGATGTTCTGTAGGATACCTGATCAGTATTCTTAAGGCATATTCGTATAAATTTGCCATCTTCAATAATTATACTATGGTTATGTAAGCTGGTAATATTTGGAGATGCTGAGTGAAGGTATATAGGAAATCCGAATATTGATACCTCTTGTAAGACCAAAATTGTGTAAAAATGAAAAGCTTTAATAATAAGTGATAAATTTAACTCTTAAAATGTAAATATATGTTTTAATATAAAAATATAAGCATTAGTAAATAAACATATATTACATATCTCTGCATTTATCAAATAATATATAATACTATTAAAGTATTAGATTAGTATTACATAATACTAGTTAAAGATACTATCAAATTGAATTTATAAAATCTAGTTTTATGCTATCTTCATAAAGATGAACCTAAGACATATTGTCATGGAAGAGGTGAAAGTAAAGGAATGAAAACAATACACTGAACAATTATTAAATGAAAGAATGTTCATATATATTCACATACATATATTATACAAATTAGACTTAAATGCAAAAGAAATTATTAGGAATAAAGAGGGCCACTATTTAACAGATTAATCATCCATCTCAAAGACAAAAATTATGAATGTGTAGTACGCTAGGAAGTAAGCAAATATCTTGATAAATTTGCTTGATAGACTTATAAGCAACCACTAAAATGATGTTTAAATGTGCATGAATTTTTAAAATGTTAACAATGTATTCTTAAAGAAAACAACTTTCTAAACTTAGTATGCAATGGTATTACATTCATATAAAAGTAAAGCTTATGTAAGAAATATATTGGAAAAAAAGGAGAATTCAACTATGTTAATTTTTTCCTTCCTTATAACGTTGCTGTATTTTTTAAAATTTATTTGTAATTATGTAATGGAAGCAGACATATTTAATCATCTTTTAATTACAGTTATATATTTATTGAATTTCTAGTTAAGTGTTGGGGAAAGAAAAAACTAATGACTGAGTTTCTTCTTGAATGAAGTTACAGTTGAAACAAAAAAATATACAAAATCGTAATTTAAAATACTGGAAAATAAAGTATCTTCAACTAAGAAGTACAAATACATATTCAAAAAACTCAGAAGGAATAATTAGAATGGGCTGAAGAAACAGAGAAGTTTTATTTAAGAGGTGAGAGACGAGAGAGTATCACAAAGGAGAAAGTGACTTTCTAGTAAAGTCTTGTTCTTGCATGTATTATTTGATCAATATTCTGTCAAGTTATGAAAACTTGGGGCAAAAGAGCCTAAATGCAGTGTTGTAATTCTCATTTTTTTCACATAGAAGAAGTTTATACTCTGTTCTCTCTTTGGTTCAATTAAGTAAATAATACTCTTGGTTTTTTTTTTAAAAATTTAGGATCTTGTAGCGTTTTCAAAAATTGTTTGACTGAGGTCATTGTGTATCTTCAAGTAGTAAGATGCTAAAATGAAATCTCTAGGAGTTCAGTAGCTTTTCTTTCCCCAAAACCTGACACATAGTAGGTATTCAGTAAGTATTAATTAAGTGAATACATGTAGTCAGAAAAGACAGAATGCACACAATTTAAAGCTTGGTGTTTGTGAACTTTAATAAAATTACTTTAAAATTCACAAGAAAAGTGTTTTTAAAAAGTAAAATTCAAAATAAATGGTCATTTTGTAGTGAAAGATAAAACTTGAATATTGATTTAACTAAAAGTTAACCTTCATCTAAATTTAACCAAATACGATAGGCCAGCTCACATATTGTTTACTATCTACAACTGAAAAGAAGTCAAGATAAAGAAATGCTTTTTAACAATTGACATACAATTTTACAATTTGATAATTTAATTACTATTGTTCCAGAAGATGTTATAAAACACCTTTGCAATTTATTACTGAGTGAAAATTATTTATTTTAATAGATCTATACAAATTACTTAATAAATGTAACAAATTTTAATAATTCATCTAATTCCACATCTTGCCATAAACTGTATTTTCCTACATTCAGACAGATGAACATTTAGTCTAGCATTCCTTTTTTTTTTTTTTTTTTTTTTTGAGTTGGAGTCTCACTCGGTCGCCCAGACTGGAGTGAAGTGGCTGCTCCCAGCCACTGCAGCCTTACCTGCTGGGCTCCGGTGATCCTTTCGCCTCAGCCTTCTGAGTAGCTGGAATTACAGGTATGCGCTACCACGCCTGGCTGATTTTTGATTTATTGTAGAGATGAGGTCTCGCTGCCCAGGTGAGTCTCGAACCCACGGGTTCGGGCAATCCAGTCACCTCAGCCTCCCAAAGGCGTGGGATTACAGGCTGAGCCACCAAGCCCAGCTAGTCTAGCATTCTTTAAGAAACCACTATGATATCCATACTAAAGCTCACTATTAATTTAGAAGTTTTTTACTGTTCCCTAATGGCACTAATTTAATTTCAAAAATAAATTTATAAAATGCGTTCCATAAAGGTAAAAAAAATACGTTTTAATTTTCAAATACCCTTCTGGTCACAGCCACCCTTCAACCCACACAAAACAAAATTTAACTAATGTTTTCCACCTGGAAAATACGGGTGTGCGTGGAGTGTGGGAGGAGAACTCAGATGACAGGATATAAAATAGAGTTCTCAGTTGTGGAGGGTTTTGTTGACTGAGAATGCCGAATCTTCCCCTTCTGGTCAGCAAAGCAAATTAGGATGGTGTTGAAATTCTATCTGTCTTGTCATCTCCCTGGCAGGACACCTTTTGATAGGGCCTTCTGTTCCTGCCATTCTTGGCAGCCTCTTCCTTTGAGATGTCTGGAAATAATAGATCTTTCAAGACTAAATAATGGAGACTGGCAGAGCTTCTGTAGTTCTTACTTAAAGATCTAAATCATGTGTTTGCATCAGATCATTTAAAGTAAACTTGAAGCATTTGAATTGAAGCTTGAAATACAACTTCTTAGCAATAGAATTCTGTTTTCTCACCTTTACTTGTAACTGCAATTTCATCAAGAAAACTGGGGTTGCAGTATTTTGTGAAATGTATCCTGTTGCTTTTACAGTAAACAATGCTTCATAATTTAAGTAAGAAAAGATAAAATATTGAGACAAATGATTTAGTACCCATCATTGGAACCAGATGCATGGTTTTTAAATGGACAAGGGATGAGGAATCTGTCTGTGTCTGGTTTTGCCCTGCCCCTCCCAGGCCTGAGGTAAGCAGGAGCTCTCACAGGCTTCAGAAGGAGCACCACACCTTTGATTCCACAATAAATTCCTGTATGCAATTCCACAGTTCTCAAAACAAAACAAAAATGGGTTTTTACTTTCCAGCATCAGCCATGATTTATGCAATATTTCCAAATACATGTTCTTTGAGAGCTTGGCCTCTTGAAGAAAAAATTTTATATACTCCTAGATGAGGTCTGGATTTTATTGCAGGTATTTTCCTGAAGCAACAGAGTTAAGTAATGCCATTTTTGGTAGCATTGGGAGGACTTCATTAATGGCTTTTGTTAGTTTCATTTTAGTCTAAAAAAAAATGACGGAATATGCTGAATTTCAAAAACATTATGCTGAGTGAAAGAAGACTTACCAAAAAAAAGTACATATTGAAAGAACCAGTTTATATGAAATTCTAGAACAGCCTAAACTAATCAAAGGTTAAGTATTTGTAAAGTCTCTGACTAGAAATGAGATGTGCATTTTGATTTATTTTTTAAATGTCTTCATTTGCAAATGTTCCTAAGTAATATTTAATACTCAGAAAGTATGCCTATTAGCAGATAAAATGATATTTCTTGGGTAAGAGGTAACAAGCAAGTCATATTTTAATTTAAATTTTTTCTTTAACATTCTTTATTGTCGAAACTTACACATAACATAAAATTTACCATTGTAACTATTTAAAAATATACAATTTAGTGGCATTATGTACACTCACAATGTTGTGTAAATATCATCAATATCTAGTTCCAGAACTTTTTCTTTCTTTTTTTTTTTTTTGAGCTGGAGTCTCGCTGTCGCCCAGACTGGAGTGCAGTGGCCGCTCCCGGCCACCGCAGCCTCGACCTGCTGGGCTCCGCCGATCCTTCTGCCTCAGCCTTCCGAGTAGCTGGAACTATAGGCGCGCGATACCACGCCCGGCTATTTTTTGATTTATTGTAGAGATGAGCTCTCACCAAGTTGCCCAGTTGGGTCACGAACAGAACTTTTTCAACACCCTAAAGAAAAATTTTGTATCCCTTAAGTGATCACTCCCCACTCTTCTCTCCTGTCAGCATTACGTTTAAAAGTACCTTTTTTCCTTTCACTCACTCATTTTTTAAATGACTAATTTTTAAGTGCCCCCTATGTCCTGACACTGGAACAGGTGAGCAGACACAGTTGTGTCCAAGACGGAAGCACCAAGTCCTTTCCTTTAAAATGGTTCCTTCCCTGCCCTGCCCCAGGGGTAATGTGCGCAGCAGAGGGACAGCAGCACAGAGGTGGGAAGGTGGCACTTGCAGAGAGCAGCACTGACAACATAAATTTCTAGCGACACTTTTTAAAACAGCCTTTCTTTAGAAGGCGAATTTTTAGAATCTCAAACATTCATAAAAAGTTTGCAGTTGACTTTGAAAAAAAAAGACTTTAAAGTGTTTCGACAAATTATTTAATGGCATCAACAGAACCATTGATTCTGCTCCTGTGGGCTGGCGACTTCCTGTGTTAACTTAGGCAAATGACGTAACTATTTGCTGCGTTACTTATAGGGTGTACTCATTTCTCAGAATGAGCAAAACAGTACAGAGAAAACTTCTAAGCTGAAATGAACGTACAGAACATACATTGTAAGTTTCAAAGGTATTAATCTACTTTCTGAATGACTAGGAGCCCAGCCCTCCCCAACATAACCTTTTTTTGACATCCATGCAAATCATGTTCTAAAGGGCAACATTTGTCAAATACTGATCACAATCACAAACCAAACTAGATCCCACCTATGTTTTTAATGAAGAAAGGAATGATTATGTGGTCAGACACATTCTGGTAGGATCAATGCCTTCACTCACACACACACACACACACACACACACACACACACACACACACACACACACATCTCTTTTCTTCAGATTTTCAAGTTTCGTCCCAACTTCTGATGTCAAGCCTTTTGCCAAACTAAGCATCACGGATGCTTCTGCCTCTGGGCTGCTCATTTTCATACCTTCTATTCCTACTTCATACACTCCTGTTTCCTAGCTTGCCTCAGTCTTTTTACAGGGTAATTTGGCAATATATTAAAAAATATAAAATTTTAAATAAAAATGACTTATACTTTGATTTTTGAACGCTTTTACTATTATTCTACAAATACAATCTTGCACAGTAGTGGGAAAATAGATTTTTTAAAAAATATTTTTCATTTATTTTATTTTAAAGATGTGGGGTACAATTCAGGATTAGGTGGTCATTGTACAGGTAAAGTTTGGGGCTCCCTTTGGACCCCACTTTGCCTGGTTTGAGATCAGGAACCCTTATAGATGATATGTGCCCCTCCCTGCCCTGGCAGTTTCCAGCTACTGCCAATTCCTTTCTCATAGCATTATGGTAAATGTTCAGGGTCCATTTATGAGTGAGAACATATGGTACTCAGTTCTTTGTTTCTGTGATACATCACTGAGTATTATAGATTCTAAATCCATCCAAGTTGTTCCAAAGTTCATAATTTTTCTCTTCTTTATGGCTGCGTAATATTGCATTATGTATATTTACCACATTTTTTATATCCAGTCCAGTTTCGATGGGCAGTACAGTTGGTTCCGTGTTTTTGCTATTGTGAATAGTGCTACAATAAACATGCATGTGCAGGTACTTTTTTTTTTTTTTTTTTTTTTTTAGTGATTTAAATTCCTCTGGGTATAGTCCCAGAAAGGGGATTGCTGGATCTTATGGAAGGTCAATATCTAGTTCTTTTAGAAATCATCACACTGTTTTCCATAGAGGTTGAACTAGTTTGCATTACCATCAACAGTGTAGAAGCATTCCCTTTTCTCCGCATCCTCCTCTGCATCTGCTGTTTATTTTATTAATGTTGACCATTCTTTCTGGAATTAGGTGGTATCTCAGTGTAGTTTTGATATGCATTTCTGATGATTTGTGAGGCTGAGCATTTTATCATGTGTCTGTTGGCTGCTCATATGTCTTCTTTTGAAAAGTGTCTATTCATGTCTCTTGCCCACTTTTTAATGGGGCTGGTTTTTTTGTTTTGTTTTGTTTTTCCCTTTTGGCATATTTGAGTTCCTTGTAGATCCTGGATATTAGGCCTTTGTCAGATATGCAGTTGGCAAATATTTTTTCCCATTCTGTGGGCTGTTACCCCATTCTCTTGATTGTTTCTTTTGCTTTGCAGAAGCTATTCAGTTTGATGAGGTCCCGCTTGTCTGTCTTATCTCTCATGCCATAGATTTTTGATCATTTAATCAGGAATTGGTTGCCTATTCTGATTTCTGTAAGGGTGTCTCCTGCATTTTCTAAGATTCTTAAACTCTGAAGTTTTACATTAGGTCTTTGATTCATTTAGAGTTGATTTTTGTGTATGGTGATAGGTAGGGATCTTGTTTCATTCTTCTGCACGTGGTCACCCAGTTTTCCCAGCACCATTTACTGAATAGGTTCTCCTCTCTCCAGTGGTTGTTGTTGGAGGCTTTGTTGAAGATGAGTTGGTTGAGAAATTTATGTTTTGCTTCCAAAATCTCGGTTCCATTCCATTGGTCTATATGCCTGTTCTTTTACCAATACCAGGTTGTTTTCATTATTGTAGCCTTATAATAAAATTTAAAGTCTGAAAGTGTGGTACCTCCTGTTTTGTTTCTTTTGCTAAGTATTGTTTTGGCTATTGTGGTCATTTATGTTTCCATATGAATTTCTGTATTGTTGTTTCCAGGTTTGAGAAGAATGGTGTTGGTAATTTAACAGATGTAGTGTTGAATATGTAGATTGCCTTTGGTAGAACGGACATCTTAACAGCGTTGATTCTCTCAGTTCCTGAGCATAGAATATTTTCCATTTCTTTGTATATCTTTGACTACTTTGAGCAGTTTTTTGTAGTTTTCACTGTAAAGATCTTTCACTTCTTTGGTTAGGAAGATGCCAAGATATATCATTTTGTGTGTGGGGGGGGAAGGCTATTGTGAATGGGATTGTGCTTTTTATTTGATTCTCTGTCTGTTTTGTTTTTGGTCTATAAGAATGCAATTGTCTTTTGCACATTTATCTTGTACTCTGAGACTTTGCCAAAGTCCTTTATCAGTGCAAGGAGTTTTTGGCATATTATTTTGGATTTTTGAGGTATAGAATCATATAATCAGCAAAGAGGGATATCTTGACTTCTTCTTTTCATATTTGGATGCTCCCAATAACCTTTTGTCTGATTGCTCAGGCTAAGAGTTCCAACACTATGTCGAACAGAAGAGGTAAAAGTGAGCAGCCTTGTTTTGTTCCAGTTTACAGGGGAAATGGTTCCAATTTCTGATGGTTTAGCAATATGTTGACTGTGGGTTTGTCATAGATGGTTCTTACTATTTTGAGGTATGTTCCTTCTATGCCTAGGTGTTCAAGGGTTTTTATCAAGAAAGGATGCTGGATTTTATCAAAAGCGTTTCCACATCTAATGATATAATCGTGTAGCTCTTGTTTTTACATCTGTTGATATATTTATTTACATTTATGGTCTTGTAGATGTTGAACCAGCCCTGCATCCCAGGGATGAAGCCTACTTGTTCATGGTGGATGATTTTTGAGATGTGCTGGGGAGAGCACCATCTTTCTCGATTGTCTGCTATACTTCTATAGAATTGGTATTAGCTCCTCCTTGTATGTTTTGTAGAATTCTCCTGGAAATCTGTCTAGTCCAGTGCTTTTTTTTTGTAGGTAGTTTTCTTATGACAGAATCAGTTTCTTATGTTGCTCTTGTTCTATTTATGATCTCAATTTCTTTTTCAACCTTAGGAAGTTGTGTGATATTAGAAATCCTGCATTTCATTTAGGTTCTCAAGTTTGTTTTCATATAGGTGTGCATAGTAATGTCTGATAATCGTTTGTACTTCTCTGGGGCCATTTGTGACATTGACATAATTTTTTGCATTTCTGATTGTTTTATTTGGACTTTTTCTCTCTTTTTCTTGGTCATTTTGACTAGGGGTCCATCAATCTTATTTATCCTTTCAAAGAATCCATTTTTTGTTTCATTAATGATTTTTTATATGGTATTTTTGTCTTCTTTCCAGTATATAAGTTTTTACTTTGGTGATCTGGATTCTTCTGCTGATGTTAGGGTTTTGGTGGCCTTGCCTTTCCAGCTCCCTAGGTGATTTGTTAGGCTATCAACTTGTTCTCTTTCTGTTTTCTTGAAGTGTGTTCATAGAGATATAAATTCCCTTCTTAGTACTGTTTTCATGGCATCCCAGAGGTTTTGGTAAAATGTTTCTTTGTATCCATTTGTTTCTAGGAATCTTTTAATTTCTGTTTTGATTTCCGTGTTAAATAAGTTGTTCAGTATCATGCTGCTTAATGTTCATGTCTTTGTGGGTTTTGGGGGAATTTTGTTGGTGGTGATATTTATTTTTATTCTGTTGTTGTCTGAGAAGTTGCATGGCAGTATTTCAATCTTGCAAAATTTGTTTATGCTTGATTTATGGCCGAGGATGTGGTTGATCTTGGAGTATGTTCCATGTGGTAATGAGTAAAATGTATATTCTGTGCTTGTTGGGTGGAGTGTTCTTCCATTTGGTCAATTATTAAATTGAGGTTCCAGATCTCTTTGTTGATGTTTTGCCTCAATCATCTATCTAGGGTTGTTAATGGGGTATTTAAGTCCCCAAGTATGATAGTGTTAGAGTCAATATCTTTTTTTAGTTTAAAAAGTAGCTGCTTTATAAAAGTTAGTGCTTCACGGTTGGGTGCATATATGTTTAGGATGCATATTTCTTGTTGATGGATTGAAGCTTTTATCATTACATAGTGTTCTTTTTTATCTTTTTAAAATTTTTGATAGCTTAAACTTTGTTTTGTCTGATATTAAGATTGCAATTCCTGCCTTCCTTTGTCATCCATTCACTTGAAAATTTGCTTTCCATCCTTGAACTTTGAGTCTATGGATGTCCTTTGTAATGAGATGAGTTTCCTGGAGGCAGCAAATTACTGGGTCTTGTTTTCTAATCCAGTTTTCCATTCTATATCTTTTCAGTGGTGCATTTAGTCCATTCACATTCAGGCTGATTATTGAAATGGGAGTTTGTCCCTGACATAATACTCTTATAAGGCTATTTTTTTGTTGTTGTTTAGCTTTTGTGTTCATATATGTGTGTGTGTTTATTTCTACAGGTATGTTTATGTTCTACTATTTCTATGTTGTTTGTGATCTTGTGAAGTATATGGTCTTTCTTTTTTTCTTTTTTCTTCTGTTCACAGCACCTTAGGTGTCACCTGGAGAGCTGGTTCAAAACAACATATTCTCTTAAGGATTGGCTATCTGGGAAGGATTTAAATTCTCCATCATTGATGAAGTTTGGCTTGGCTGAGTAGGATATTCTTGGTTGAGATTGTTTATCTCTGAGAACATTAAAGATTGGGGTCCAATTCCTTTTGGTCTATAGTGTTTCTGCAAATAAGTATGCAGCAATTCTGATTGGTCTCTCCCAGTAAGGGATTTTCTTCTTTTAGACCTACTTTGTGTAGGCAAATTACTATGTGTCTAGGGGTTGGTCTTCTCACAGTATGTCTTGCAGGGGTTCTCTGAACCTCTTGTGCTGGTATAGTCATCTCTCTGGCCAGATGAGGGAAGTTTTCTTGAATGACCTCATGGAGTGTTTCTTCCAAGACACTTTCTATTTCTCTTTCTATTAGGTATTCCAATCAGACATAGGTTTGGTTTCTTGATAAAATTGTACATCTCTGAGAGTTTCCTCTTTTTTCTTAAGTTTTTTTCCTATATTTTTAATATTTTGTGTTAATTCCACATTTTGGTGTTCAAAATTATAGAGAGACAGCTCTGAAATTCTTTCTTCTGCTTGGTCAATTTGGCTTTCCATGCTTTTCAGTTTGTTACTTATTTCTTTGATGGAGTTACTTTTTACTGTTATTTCTAAGTATGCTTTCTGGATCCTGTCTAGCTCCATTGCAATTTCATTTAGTTTTAGCCCTTGCATTTTTTGATTTTTTTATTTACTCTATCCAATGATTCTCTGATGTTCATTAGTACCTTCTGGGAGATAGTCACTGTTTGTGCCCCCCCCCCACTGAGAGACAGTCACTGTTTGTGCCCACCCCATTAGCTATTCTTTCTAGCACTGACCCTTTTCTGGGTCTCTGATTGTTGCCAGCAGTTTTTCGTTGGTTTTTCCTGATTTGTAGCAGCAGTACTCTTATCTTCTTCTTTAATTCCATTGCTCAGTAGAAAATGAAGAAGCAGAAGTTTGTGATATTTGCTCTACTTTTTGTCCTTTGAGATGGGGCTCTGGGTTTGCTCAATTATGAAGTAGGACTGGGGGTGGGGAGTTGCGCTGTCCCTTTGCAATTTTGAGCACTTACTAAGAGTTAGGGATCTGCAAGGATTCTGAGCCTATTGGCAGGTCATAATGTTTGCTATTTGGTGAATGACCCAGCTGGGACTCGCTTTTCATCTCTGCACAATATGACTTTACAGTGGTATGCTTGCATAGCCCCTGAGTCCAAGACAGGGTATAAGAGGGGAAAAAAGAGAACAGAGGAGAAAGAGAGAAAAGAGGAAAGAAAGCTAGATAAAGAAAAAAACATTAAAAAAACAGAGAGCAAAGAAAGAGAAATAGAAGAAGGAAAGAAGAGAGAAAACCAGTGAACAAACAAAGCAACCAAACAAGATAATCAAACAAACAAACCAATACGCTTACCGCCCAAAAAACCATTAATTAAGAGTTCTCAGCTTTAGTGTGTCTCCTTGAGTGGGGGAGCTCCCTCTTGTGACAGGTTCCACAATTGCAGGACTGTTAAAGCAGGTTCTCTATCACTGTTGGAAGTTAAAATGTTAGAATCTTCACACACACACACACACACACACACACACACACACACACACACTGCCTGCAATTGGTAGCCATTGCATGCCTGTGGGAGGGAAAGGGGTTGAAATAACTTGACACAGCATCTCTCTGGTTCTCACCCACTTCCTTCCTCTGCCAGCTTTGTCATTGCTCCTAGGGCAACCAGTTCATAGCAGGAGAATGGAGCCACCTGTCTCTGCTCTGCCCTCCCCAAATCTCTTTCACTTATTGCTAGGGACAGCGAAGAGGCAGCTAGGTATTCACCAGTCTCCTTCTTTGGCAGTTCTGCTGTCTGCATCTAGCGCCCAACAGCTGACTCAGGGTGGAGGGTGGATCTTCTGGGGTTCTGCATCTGCCATTACCTGCTAGGGCTCGTACACTGGGGGCAATGTTTTTTGACGTTGCGAAAAGCGGTCCCAATGCAACACAGAGATAGCGCCTGGTCTCAAGATGCAGTTCTGCTGTTCTGCAGAGGCTGCACGAGAGCACTTCTCTGCCCAGGTGTTAGAGAGTCTGGTCAGTTTCTCTGGTGGCTGCTGTTCCTGTCACCAATGGGGTCAATAGCTCCCACTCCAGCAATTACCACAGTCTCCAGATCTCGGGACTGGGTGGCAAGCCTCTGGAGCCCAGTCTAGGCTCAGGGTGGCTTCCCTAGCTGTTTCCTTGAGACCGTGCCTCAGGCTCCCTCGCTACGCTCCCTACACGGCTCTCGCTGCCAGCATTCAACCCAGTGCTGTGGTGTTGGGGTGGACAATCACGCCAGTCTTTCTTCCAGGGAAAACTCTGACGATTTTGAAAAACTGCACTCAGCTTCTGTACTCCTGAAAGCACTAGGGTTCAGGCAGAGCAGCAGCAGCAGCAGCACCAACAACTTCACCAGGTGGCCCCTGGATTTTGAGTTCTGACTCAGTCAGCCTCCCACACTCATATTTACACACAGAAACACACACAGAATCATCCATACAATCACTCACACACACAGGGACTTGCACAGCAAGAATAATGTTTCTATTGCAGGTTATCCTCATCAGAAAACAAAAGATAGAAATAACTTGATGCCATAATAATCTGTATAAATCAACATACATACACAATGTATGACACAAACATACAACTGAGAATTAAATAAGTCAGAGCTTATACATACTTGATAGAGAATGATCATACTATCTTGATACAGAGGTCATTTGTTAAATCATCAAAAACTATTGAGCATGTAGTATATCCCAGGTGCTTACTACCTGGGATATAGTAGTGAACAAAACAAAACTCCTGTCCTCTATGTTTGCACAGTCCATAAACAAACCTGTCGGGTGGTAGTTAAGTGCTTTGGAGAATCATAAACAGCTTAAGGAAAATGGAGAGAAAGATGACACCCATTAAGCCAGGGTATGCTAGGCTATGCTCTGGTGACAAACCACAGAATCTTTGTAGTTTAAAAGAGAAGTGAGTACTTCTCAGTCACACCATGCATAACACAGTGGTTTTCACGTGCAGAGGCGCAGTTTTATGTAGTGATCACTCCGGGATTTATGTGATGATGTCTCTGGCAAGTGACCAGGCCAAGAAATGGGGAGAATGGAGAGTCACATAGACTCCTAAATGCTTCTACCTGTCACTTCTCTTTACATTGTATTAACCAAAGCAAGTCATCACAGAACCTCCCCTAATTCCTTAGTGGAATGAAAATTCAATGCCCTTTCCCTCACTCTGTGCCAGAATAGAAAGGAAAATCCAAAATATTAATGAGGAGGGCTAATGACTACACAGGCTTATGTTGTTGTAGTATGCTGTATGTCACCGCTGAAAAGGGTGACATCTGCACTCCAAGTAGGGATGTGGAGGCGATGAAGGAATGAGCTCTGTGGACATCTGAGGGAAGAGCTCTCTAGGCAGATAAAATAGCAGGGCATAGATCTGAAGAAATTAGGCTTGGCATCTTTCAGGAGAGCAAGGAGCTGGGCTGATGGGGTGAACATGAGGGATAATGATAAAGATATTAGGATAATGCCAGAGAAATGGTAGAAAACCAGGCACAGAGAGCCTCCCAGGCTGCTTCCAGAAGGATTTGGCTTTAACGCTGATTGAGAGAGTCTAAAACCAAAAACATGACAGAATCTGTCTTATGTTTTTAAAAGATCATTCCGCCTGCTGTAGAGAGAATAAACTAGAAGTGGGAGACAAAAGTGGAGACAGGGAAACAGATTAGAAGGCAATTGCAATAATTCATAAGAGGTGATGGTCGTTCAGGGTAGGATGATGTATGTCACAAGAGGATTAGAACTGGTCAGATTTTGCATATATTTTATGGTTCCACACACCTTAAAATAGAGAAAAAGTGAAACAACAAGATGATAAATCGTAAATACAATATAATGCCATTTGTGTATTACAGAAGAAAATAGAAAATCCATTAGAACATTGATTCAGTCATTCTGTTGACAGTAGTTACATCTGGACCAGAACTGTTACTGGGAATTAGGAGAGGGGGGTAGAAGATATTTACTTTTAGTGTATTGTTTTACCAAATTTTATTTTTCTTTTCTGCCATGAACATCATAACTTTTAATAACTAGTAATAAGCTATAAAATGTGACCTTTGAGTGTACATAATGTCCAAAGAAAAGGATTTCAAAAATATTATGAGGTACAGGTTAGAATATTTAATATTTGAATAGAATATATTGAATATTCAGATTACATGTATACAAGTATTTTCAATTAAAAAGAAAAGAGTGTTCATTAAAAAGAACTGCAACATACATTATCTAATTGTATGTTCCCGAAAACCCACAAATATCTATATTCATTAGAACATCGATTTATTTATTCTGGATGTTTCACACTTTAGATATTTGACTCTATGCCTGGAGTTACATTAGAGACTCAAAGGAAAGTCAGATGAAACTAGAAAAAAAAATGTAGCAAGCTCAACGTAAGTATGTACGTTGCAAGATATCACTGATTTTAAAAGATGAAAAAAATACTTTATTGAATCACATGAGCAGAAGTAGAATTGTTTAAGAACTTAGAAGTAGCTGGTACACTATATTCAGCTCTTAAAACTCTGACTACAGATTGTGTCCAGTTTGGGGCTCCAAACTGCAGAAAGATATGCAATCTTTGGTACTTTTCATGGAAGAACCACAATAACAATCAAAGTATTAAGAAGTGATATTTATGAGAAAAGGCTTCAGAAAGGGGATTATTTAACCTGCAAAAAAGGATGTGAATGGTGATTTAATACTGACCCTTAGAGTAACCAAGAGTTTTAAAGATCCTGGCTAACTATTCTCTACCTCTACTAGGAAGAGGAAATGGTTTGAAGCTGCAACATCAAGCTAGACATGAGAAAGTGAAAGCTGTTAGACACTGGTATGAAGTCATGGCATTTCTTCCTCAGGGAGCCTGGTCTTTAAAAAGGAAATAAATTTTCATCTGCCTGAATGACTTCTCAAATCCCCTTCATCCTTCTGATTCTCTCTCTGGAGAAAGGGATTCCTTGACCTGGCTTACCAATCCATTCCTATGCCAAATAGCCTTCAAGGTCAGGAAGCTAGCTAGTATAATTCACCTAAATAGATCCGGCTTCAACTTGAATCCATTTCCTTCTGCTCTGTCCTCGGTGGAAAGAAAGAAACATTTGTCATGGAACTTTATTACAGATCATTTCAGATAATTCAAGACGGTAATTTTGTGTTCTAGCCTTTCTTTCTCCACACTAAATTATTTTCATTCCTTTAATATTTCACAAATTTTGCTCACCTTTTAATCTAGCTTATTACGGCATCAATCACAGCACCTCAATTTGTAGTGGTGAATTGAAGCAAAACTCCTCTAAAATCTGTCTATTCTTCACAGCTCTTTTATTCAATGGAACAAGTTTTGATTAAGGATCGACATCTCTAGTCCCCTTTGGCATCCAGACATGCACAATAGCATAATGTTTTCAAACCTCAAGTTGAATGATCTGTTCAGCTGGATATTCAACTTCAGTCTTCCTCATGAGAGGGGTTAAATCTACTTCCTAAAACGTAAGCGTTTGTGGTTCTTGGGTATATTTGTCAAAAATCTGTTTTGCTGCAATTACCAAAAACCCAATTTGGACTAGCATAGAACAAAAGAGGAATTTATGTAATCAAATTACAGAGGCAGGGGTGCATCTGAGTCTCAATTAGAATACAAAATTAACATGACCAAGACGTTTTCCTCTTGGTCTCTTGACTCTGCTACCTTCTGCACTTCAGCTTCAATCTTTCTTCTTACTCAGAAAGTTCAGAAGATTTTAACTTTAAGATATCTGTTACATGTAACCCCTCTTCTACTTTTAATTCCACAACAACTAATCTGTTCCTAATTATCTCCTACCCAGACTCATGCAAGTTCCTTCTGAGAGGTTCCCCTGTCCTAGCTTCATTCCTCCTCATCATTTAAGATCTAAATTATGTCACATCACTCCTCTGGTTATACACCTCCAAAAGCTCTTGTTCTTTGCCTGGAGAAGAAAAATCTATACTTCTATGATGTTAAACACCCTTAATTATCATCACACATAGAATTTCCATAGCTCCAACCTCTCTTTACAATTTAACTATTCTGAATGACATTTTTTTTTCTACATCTGCCATAGCACCTTGAATACCCATGACTGCCTGGGCTAGCAGTTAAGTCTGAATGGTTCCTCTTTACTTTATCTACATACACACACACACACACACACACACACACAAGAGAGAGATAGAGAGAGAGAGAGAGAGAGAGAGAGAGAGAGAGAGAGACATACACACACATCATCCTTTAACAGGCAACTTAAATTGGATACCTTGTTTTAATGCCTCTAGTCAAAGTTAGATACTACTGTGGAAAGTGTGGTGGTGGAGTACAATAATAAACATTATTACATAGTTTATATTCCAATTTTTTATTTGCCAGTATATCTTCCTTCTAGAGTCTATGATTTTTGTGGGGGCAGAGTTGATCTATGTTTTCTTTTTCTTTCTTTCTTTTTTTGAGTTGGCATCTCATGCCGTCGCCCAGCCTGGAGTACAGAGGCACGCTCACAGCCACCCCAGCATTGACCTGCTGGGCTCTGGCGATCCTTCCTCCTCAGCCTTCCAAGTAGCCAGAAGGCATGTGCTACCATGCTCAGGTAATTTTTGATTTATTGTAGAGACGAGGTCTTGCCAAGTTACCCGGGCTGGTCTCGAACCCACAGGCTCAGGCAATTCCCTCACCTCGGCCTCCCAAAGTGCTGGGATTACAGGCTGAACCCCCAAGCCCAGCTGATAAATGTTTGCATTCTCAACTCCTGCCACAACATCTAGAAGCTGTGTTCCTCTTATCCTCATTTCTGGAATGTGATGATGGTGACAACACCTACACCATTGGACTGCTGTGAGGACTAAATAATTAACTTATGTAAAGTGATTAAAATATAAAACGCATGGACATAGGAAACATCTAATGAACATCAATTGTCATTGTTATTATTGCTGTGTGTTGTTTTACTTTTACCATTGTGCCTGGTTCACAGTTATATTCAGTAAACTTTGGATGAATAAAGACATGGTTAGTGTCAGAAGGAACAAAGGAATGAATATACCTCTTAAGTATTGAAATTTCCCTGAAGCTTTTAATGAAAGGTAAGACTTGATAGTATCCAAAAATTCCTTGTTAACAGAGAGATATTGAGTGACGTGTGAAAACAGAGTGGGTGATGCCACTTGGGTCTACGTGGACATGACAAAGAGCCAGTCAACACAGATGTACTATCTGTCAGGAGAACTCAATGGCTCCTGGCAGGAACCTGCACAAAGCAGGTATCCCTATGTTTCTTCAGAGTATCTTTTCTCCACTAAGGCCAAGACCTACTGAAAAGGAAAACTGACATTACAACTCTACAACCTAGGCATTCACTTCTCTTTCTGTCTCTAATATTTATATTATCATGTTATTCATAATATCATCAGCCCTGAGGGAAGGAAAAAAAAATTACCCTTTTTGATGAAATATATACGAAACTTTCTGCACAAAATGAGTCAAGTAGGCTACCTAACTGACTCTTCATAATAAACCTAAGATATGCCTTATAATTTTTAAGTTACAAACTAAAAAGTAACAGGCCAGACCCTGTGTCCTTATATTTTATTGTTTTAAGTTCCAAAAATCTAAGTTTAATAGAACAAGGGAAGAAGAAAGACAATACAAATGGCACTAATCTTGTGTGTTTATCCTCTTTTGGAATCAGAAAGATGAGCAAAGAAAATTTTTTAAATGCCTTTGGAAAGAAATAAATGAGAGAAGGTGAGAGACATGGAGAGAGAACTTGCCAAGAAAGATAAAATGTAGACTTGAGAATAAAGGTGATGCCATTCAGGATCATATTATTACTGCCTTAATTTCCATATCTTTCCATTGATCCTCCGATGTAACAGAAAGCCATAGATTTTAGAATCCCATAATCTATTGTCACTCTACAATAGCTATGTAAATTTGGGCAAATTACTTATCCTCTCTGAGTCTCAACATATTCACCTATAAAAGGAATAAAAGTATATGCTGCCTAGGATTATTCCAAAGATAAAGAGTTTATGGTGTGTGTGTGTGTGTGTGTGTGTGTGTGTGTGTGTGTGTGTGCATGTGTGTGTGTGTGTGTGTGGAGAGAGAGAGAAAGAGGGACAGGGACAGCGACAGTGACAGAGACAGAAACACAGAAAAAAAAGGATATGTGTGCATATGTAGTTTCTTACTTTTCTCATAAATTTTCAAGATCTAGCCATTTCATCACCAAGAGAAGAGGAAGTAGTGATACACATGTGTTATAAATCTTGTAGCTTGTGTACTGGAAAATAGCTTCAAGATAATTTAGTCTTGTGTCCTCGTTTTACAGACTCAAAGAATTTAGAAAGTTAATCTTACCAGTCTAAAAATATCTATGTTTTATCTTCTCTCACCAAAAAAAAAGAAAAGAAAAGAAAAGGAAGCTTTACTTTCCTCTCAAACATGCTCGGTAATAAAAGAATTCAGCTGTAGATAATAAAGTTATTTAATTTATATATGCCCATAGACTTTACATAAGAACAAGCTGTAATAAGCTAGATGGCAAGTGAGAACACAACTCCATCTCATCTTATCTCTCACTAATAAGGAGAACTAACACAGCTTGTAACAAAATCATCATGGCAGATATACTTCTGAAAGTGTTGAATGCCTGGGTACAGAGTAAAGTGAGAAGATGGGACTTGGTCCTATTTCTCTCTCATAAAGTCTTGTACTTAATGTGTCATTGGTGGTGGTCTGCTACTCACTGTGCCAATATTTGTCTCATGTTACCATGTGGCTTCCTAACTACGAACTTGAAACACATATTTCTGTCCTGGTAACTTTTCATCCTATGAGAATATAGTTTCTTTATTTTGCTTTATGGAGTTGAATTGCCATGGTCATTGAGGGAAAATAATCACCATGATATAATAGATTTCTCAGCAGAATTCTTGACTCTGTCACAGAAATATGACTTACATATAGACATTTTCCCCTAATATTGAAATTGCCAAACATTTCTTTCAGCCAAATCTTTAAAAACACTTTCAGATGGAGTGGAAAATGTTGATGTTTGCCTCTCAAAATTCTTTTAGTGATTTAACAAATTATTTCCCCTGGTTCCAGACAAACTAAGGAGGGAAATATTTAAATTTTTTTGTTAAGTTAATTTTCATTTTTATTTTTTACCTCTTCTCCTGCAATGTCACAGTAGAAAGAATATGAATTTGGAAAAAAGATGATCTAAGTTTGAGTCACTGCTGTGCCCATAGCCAACTCTTTGCCTTACAAAAAGAATTGACTCTTTTTGTCTAGAAAATAAAGAATAATGCAAGCAGGTGATATATAAAAGAATTCCACTATACACATTCCACTCTCAAGTTGGATTATAAATCTAAAGACCAAATTCTAATTTGATCTCTAGAAATCCTTCAAAATCTAGAGCCTCTCTCTCCTGCAAACAAAAATCCAAAGGGTAACTCACATCAGTTATTATCAGAATTATTCCTTGATTTCTTACAAAACAGCAGTTGTCTTTGTAATAAAGGCACAGAGGTAGGCAGAGGCGAAATGAGAGAAGATTTAGACTGCCTTGAGAACAGAGGAGGTAATACTCCTTTTTTGAGAAACAAGCTGGCATTGATGAGCAGATTCCCTCTCCCATGGCTCTGTTCTGAGAAAGTATGCTGGAAGTGTATCCCCACAGGCCTGATGTGACATCAAGTGGCAGCACAGACTAGTAAGGTTATGTTTTATGACCAAATGGAAAACAGAACATGGGCCAAGACAGCAGGGTATAGAGCAGCCACTCCAGCTGTGCTCCCTGACTGCTGGCCCAAGCCCACCCTTGACCTCCGCCAGTTGCTGCCCAGTCTGTGGCAGAGGTACAAGTCCCCAAGAGAGGACAGCAGAGCCAGGACTTCTCGGCAGAGGGTTGGGGCCTACCACACAGTCCTTGAGTCAGGTTCGTTCTGTGTCTTGGCTTTGTTTGGTGTTATGTTTTGTTTTTCATTACTTACCACCAAAGAAAAGCCTGAAGATTTACTGAGTTTGCTTCTGATCAATTTATTTTTTCTTTAGAAAATCCACTCTCCTCTTGAAATTTTCATTTTATAACCCTCTCCTCAGATTCCCTTAATCCTTCAATAACTTCTTATTCTCCACCACATAAACAAAACTGCATTTCATTTTTCATACTCCCCTTATAAATGAGCAGATTCAAACTAAGACCAGAACAGTAAGTCTCTGCTCTGCACTCTCCACCGTGCTTGGCAGAGTCACCACAAGTTCTGGTTTCACAGAATCAAGGTAACCCAGGCTTGAGATGTGGGTTTTCAGAGTCAGTGGTGTAAAATCTGGCAGCCGCCAACACTCATGAAGCCATGAAGGTTACCTAACCCCCTTTAGTTTACTCACCTCTAAAAAGTGAAAAATAGATTCCCTACTTTGGAGGATCTTAATGAATGTTTAATTTGATAACATAAATGGACTTTGCAAATGCCTGGCACATAGTAGAGGTTTAAAAAATAATATTTAATGCTTATACTTTTACTATTGTTATTAACACAATATGTAAAAAGAAAAAGCCAAAAATATACACCAAATGATGCAAAGAAAAGAATAAGATATATTATTTATTTATTTTCCTGAAGGAATTTACAAATAAGTAATGATATAGTTTTTTAAAAATTAAAATTTAGTCATTGTTTACATTGCTGGAAGAAGTTAATTTGAGAAAGAATAAACCGGGCTCAGTGGCTCAGCCTGTTATCCCGTGTTTTGGGAGGCTGAGGTAAGTGAATTGCCTGAGCCTGAGGGTTTGAGGACCGCCTGGGCAACTTGGTGAGACCTCATCTCTACAATAAATAAAAAAATTAGCCAGGCATGGTAGCGCACGTCTGTAGTTCCAGCTACTTGGAAGGCTGAGGCGGAAGGATCGCTGGAGCCCAGCAGGTCAAGTATGCGGTGATCGGGAGTGGCCACTGCACTCCAGTCTGGGCGGCAGAGTGAGATTCCAACTCAAAAAAAAAAGAAAGAAAGAAAGAATAAACTGTCTTTATAAATTCTAAACAACATCTAGCACCAGGAATAATGTCTGATAATAGTGCACAATAAATATTTCAATAAATGAACAAACGTATCTCTCTCTCTATATAAAATTTCTCTGAAATCAAGAGGGACTGGAAGCTTTCCACATTTACTCTCTTTCTCATAAGTCATCTATCTAGACCACATCCCGCAGGCCTGACACGACTTTCTGATTAGCAGCTTCACTCCTGACCCTCTATTTATTCTCCTGAGCTCCCTCACTGCTGAAAGTACAGCTTTCAAGGAGGGAAACAGTCTTCTGTCTGTTCACTATGGTGTCTGCCAGGAGATTGGGGTAATTAGGTGCCCTTGAGGTACAGCATCCTAGTCATGAGAGAGGTAATGGTGCCTCTATCTTATGGACAAAATAGCCCACATTAGCACTCTCACATAGAATCATGGTTCTTCGCTTTGCAAGAAGCATTAAATTAGAGAGAGAGAGAGAACCGCATGCAATGTAGTATCCTGCAATGGATTCCAGAATAGAAAAAAAGACATTAGTAGAAAAACTGGTGAAACCTCAATGAAGTTTGCACTCTAGTTAATAATTTTGTATCAGTGGCAATTTCTTAGTTTTGACAAACAGACAATGGTTATGTAAGATATTGACATTAGCTGAAGCTCAGCAAAGGGTATGTATAATAGTGCTATATTTGCAACTTATCCACAAGTCTAAAATTATTCCAAGATAAATACGTTTATTTGAAATTATCAAAGAGAGGACCAAAGATACTGGTCAGTCTGGTGGCATATGGTGACAGCAGCTACATTAGGAAGCCACCCAAATTAGTGACCTATAAGAGGGTATAAAAGAGCAAATGATGATCAAAATTACAGCAAATATAGTGCTGAAATATGTAACAAACTGTCTTATCAATATGAGATATCTTAATCCTCACAATTATTTTTGAGGTAGAAACTATTGGCATGCCCATTTTATAGATAAGGAAACGGGCTCAGAGGCTTGAACTATTTTCCAAGTTTAAAAAACTAGAAATATGCAAAACCACCAATATGATAGAGTTAGGCAGTTTAGTTCTTAGGCCCATGCTGTTAACACTAGCCATACTGCAGGCAAGGCAAGACATAGTAAAAACTAAAAACATGCTAAAGATGTGTATATAAAAGAGTATTCAGAAATACTACAGCAAGTAGAGTAATACATATTAAAGAAAAAGCAAGGAAAGAAACAACCTGGATTTTTATTCCAGCTCTGCCACTAACTATGAAACTTCAGCAATTCCTTAAACTTTTTACCCACAATTTTCTTATCTTTAAAAAGATAATGGCCATAATGACCCCCAGATGTTCCAAAGCTGTAATTACACAATTCTAAAGTATGGTACAAGTGGTAGATAATTAGAGCCACCTCCCCATTAAAAAAAAAAAAAAAAACCCTAGGAAAATACAAACCAGGGCAACACCTTCAGGTCTCCTCCCACTGTGGGAGTTTTCTGTCCTGTCAATAAATCCTGCTTTCTCACTTAAAAAAAAAATTTACATAGGTATTTCACCAATTAATTGATTCAAAAAGCTAAATATATATATATATATGATTTGGCATCTCATTCCGTTGCCCCAACTAGAGTGCAAGGGTGTGATCTCGGCTCACCACAGCCTCAACCTCCTAGGCTCAGACTATCCTCCCACATCAGCCTCCTGAGTACCCGTACTACAGGTACACGTCACCACACCCAGCTACCATTTATTTTTTGTAGAGACATATTGCCTAATCTTTGGACTCAAACTCCTAGACTTAAGCAATCCTCTTGCCTTGGCCTCCCAATGTGCTGGAATTACAGGCATGAGCCACCAAGCCTGGCCTCTAATTCCATTTTTAAAAATATGTCTAATACAAGTCATCTAGTATTTTATAGAATGATAAAAATAAAATATGTATAATTAAATAGAGAAACTTAATTTTGAGATAATTCATTAATTGAGTGAAAAAATTAAGCATCTAAATATATTACAGAAACAATCAAAATAGTGAAACAAAAGTGAATAATGTGTGATTCCTGATTTCAATGTTCGGAATATGCTTACATTTGGGGTGGCATATACCTAAAAGATAATTACAATAAAAGATGATACGTGAGACTGAAAAGGGACTGAAAGGGAAGGAGCAACCATCTCAGACAAAAGAGAAATGGAGAACATTCCAGTAGAAGAAAATTGGGCATGCAAAGAAAAGTTTGGGAGATGATGAGCGATCCTAGGATGTTTGTGCATTAATTATATGGAAAGAAATTGAGATGGCAGAACTTGGGGGATGCAGTGAGGTCATTGATCTAAATTTAGCGTGATTGGGAAAGACCAAGATAGGGAATCAAATGAGGTCTGCAAGCAGGAAGCCACTCTGATTAGAATTGATTTTGAAGAATGGCATTAATGGTACTATTGTACACTGACCTAATCAGGTCACATCTGGAATATGAGGTTCAATTATAAGTGTTCCATTTTGAGAAAAGCAATAACAAACTGAAGCACATGCCAAGAGGCTACTGAGATGGCAAGTGTGCTGAAAAACCTCTTTAATAATAACAAAGAGCATTTAAAACTAATTTCTGCTAGTATGGCCAAGAGCTGCACTTGTCCTTGACTGCCAAACCCATTCCCCCCAAGAATTTCACCTCAATCCTACATTGTTATCCACATTCCTATGAATGGTAGGGGAAGGAGGTGCTTTATTTTTCTAGATTAGAATGCAGAAATTTGATGCTCATACAAATGTGTGAGAGAAGGAAGAGTTAATCAGAGAAGGGAGGTGCTAGAAAAGCATCTTAACACCACCAGTCCCAGGAATTAGTGTATGTCCACTATGGAATAAAAGAAAGCAGGCAGAACTATTTAGGGGACTTTCTGAGATGATAGACAGCTGCTTCTGGAACCTGAAGATAACTTAAGGCAGAAAGCTGAGGAAGATGACCCTCACCCTTCTTGGCATTGCACCCAGCACTTTATGTCTGTTTGTTTTTGTGTTTGAGGCCTTCAAAATCTTGGTAGCATCTGAGCAATACTCTTGGCATGACTTTGGGCTTTTCATGGCTGATTGTGATAACATATATGGACAAGTGGGAGTTCAAACAGGGCTAAAGCTTACAGTTATAATGCTTAAAACCTTAAAAATTTATTTGAAAGCCTTCAGATAGGACCAAAGGCAATTTGAGGATGAGGTCCAAAGTCCTGTGACTTTAAAAGTAGAAACAAGGCCATAGGCAATGTGGTTCACCCCAAAAAATGATGATTATCCTGTTATGAAGAATTAAATACTACAAGGATAGGCCAGGGATACTGAAAACAATAATACAGAGACAAATTTCAGATGAACACAAAATAAAAGCAAACTAGACCTTGAATCTGTCTGGGAGCAGGGACTCACATGTGTAATTCCTCTGCTTTAACAGCCAAGGCAGGAGGACAGCTTTAGGCCAGGAGTTTGAGAACAGCGTGGGCAACATAGTAAGACTCTAATGTCTAAAAAAAGTTTTTAAATGAGCCAGTTATAGTGGTGCACACCTGTAGACCCATTTACGTGGAAGCCTAAGGAGGGAGAATCACTTCAGCCACGAAGTTCAGTGTTGTAGTGACCTATGATTGTGCCACTGCACTCCATCCTGTGGAACAGAGCAAGACTCTGTCTCCAAATAAATAAAAGATTAGATAATAATAAAGATAGATAGATAGATAAATAGATAGATAGATAGATATGGATAGATAGAGATAGATGGATAGATAGACAGACAGATAGACAGACTCAAACCTGAATACCATACAACATTTAACACTGAGAGAAGCTATCTTCTACCTTAGAAGGAAATATCACCACTAAGTTATTTAAGGAAGCACTAAAAGAGCTAGATAATTGTTTGCCTAGAAAATGAGAGACGATCTTAAATCTTAGAGGCAGTCTGTACTTGCTGGGCAATCTTGAGCAAATTGCTTAATCTTTCTCTGAAACTTGGTTGATTCATCTATAGGCAAGGCTTGCAGCTACTTTTTAGTTGTTTTGAAAATTAGATATACTATTTATAAAGCTCCTAACACAGTGCCAGATATATAGCAAGTGTTCAATCAGTGAGAGTTGCCAGTGTCTTTATCACAATATTATCATCATGATCATTTGTTAAAGGATAAAGTAAGTGACTGTTCTCTCAGTCAGTTTGGGCTGTCATAACAAAATATCATAGACTTGGTAACTTAAACCACAGAAATGGATTTTCTCACAGTTTTGTAGGCTGGAAGCCCCAAATCAGACTGCTAGCATGGTTATGTTTTGAAGAGGGCTTTCTTCCTGGTTTGCAGATGTCAGCCTTCTTGCTGTGTCCGCACATGGTTTTCATTCAGATCTTGAAGAGAGACAGTGAAAAAGATGGAGAGGGAGAGAGAAGGGGGAGAAGTTAGAGAAAGAGAGAGAATAAGAGAGAGAAAGAGAGAGACCTTTCAGATTAGAGCTTCACCCCTATGACCCCATTTAACTTTAATTACCTACAAAAAAAAGCCCTATCTCCAAATATTGGAGATTCAGAGCTTCAACATATGAATTTAGGAGTGGGAGGGGGGCACAATTTAGTTCATGGCAACCACTAAGAACATTGCCTAAACTTTCACATTTCAAAAGCACACGACAATTTAAAAACCCCTTGTTCCACTTAACTCTGATATCTACCTGAAGCCTATCCATCCAAACGTTATCTACTAAAGTAAATTAATTGTTTCCAAGTGTATTCTGTCTATACTACTAATATAACACTTAACTAAAATTAAGCATAACCCCATCTTCATATGACCTTGCTACCAGGAACTCAAAATTGGGAGTCTCAAACATGTATGCAAACAGATAAAAAAGTAAGTAGAAACATGTACAAAACAGAGACAGTTGTATTTCCCCAGCTAGCAACTTGCTCCCTGTTACACTGGGCATTCAAGTGCAAGAGTTTTTTTTTGTTTTTGTTTTGTTTTGTTGAGTTGGAGTCTCACTCTGTCGCCCAGACTGGAGTGCAGTGGCCGCTCCCGGCCACCACAGCCTCAACCTGCTGGGCTCTGGCGATCCTTCCCCCTCAGCCTTCCAAGTAGCTGGAATTACAGGCATGCACTACCATGCCCGGCTGATTTTTTGATTTATTGTAGAGATGAGGTCTCGCTGCCCAGGCAGGTCTCGAACCCGCGGGCTCAGGCAATCCACCCACCTCAGCCTCCCAAAGGCGCGGGATTACAGGCTGAGCCACAGAGCCCGGCTTGCAAGAGTTTTCTAGAGTCTCAGACCACAGTTTCAAGAACCTAGTTTCACTAGTCCCTTAGGATGATCATAACACAGTGTAATTACCCTTCATAAAGCATCTAAATACTTGTTACTAATCCAGAAAGTAAATTAGATACATTGGGACTTTCTGCAAAATATAAAATATGGGGTTTCCAGTGTCAGTCCATATGAAATATTAGTACACCATATTCTCTTATTTCTATATAAAAATATAAGCCCTATGGTGCAAATACAGCATTTTAGAAAGGTTCTTCAGACCTTTTTGATTACCCACCACGTGACTAAAAATAATTTAAATGCATTCCCTCATATGTTTGCTTGTTGGTTGATGTTGTATAGACATATACAACCATACCATGGTTACATATATTATAAAATACGCACAAAAATATACATCAAATGAAAGTAAAGCAATTGTTAAAAGAACAATATTTGTCAATACTTTTGCTTTATTGTTTTATTGATACATCAGTAATCTTGCTATAAGTGATACAGAATGAGTATAAAATTAATGGTAAAAAATTATTGCTTTAATAAATATAATAACTTAATTGTTTGTGATGACTAATTTTAAGTCTGTCAGATCATAAAAAGAAACCTTGTAAGGTCGTACATATACCAATTGCTGACCATTTTTTATTTTCATCCACAAATATTCAAAGCTTTGGGGTTTTAATCAGTTGAGAAAACTTCATCTTCTCATATGCTAATGAAAAATTAATTTAAATTAATTTACTCAAATTAATACAAATGTGTTACATTTTCTATTTTTAACAAATTGCTTACTTTAGAAATTCTATCTATACAATTTTAGGTACATAAATATGTAAATTGTTTTATAAGAGACTCACTTGAATGCTATTTAGCAACAAAATCTATACAATTTCAGACATACTTTTTCAAAATTCTCTGTCCATAGCATATGTCTTTTTTAAAATTTTCTTTCACAGTAACAACTTCAAAAGAAATATTAACTATGTATATAGATTTTTAGAACTTTTTGTGTTGCACACTGTCAAAAGCTGTTCATCATCACAGTAAACTTACTACTTTGGGGCTTCTCATCCTTTGTAAAGGAAAAATAGATAACTGATTTTTAAATTTAGAAATGCTTTTAAATATTATGGCATAGCAGCTGCATATCATCAATATTTATTCTCCCCTTCCTTAATGAGAGAGTTGCCAAACTTTAGCTGGACACATGAAAATGTATTTAATATTATTATTTCTCATTTATCTTGAAGCTGGATATGATGTGTAAGGTCTGAATATGCCTCCCCAGAATATACTTCTTTGGTATATTTTGAGTTGGTAATTCAGAGAATTGCAGATAGGAATCGTTCTGCAAAAACTGTCTTTTTGCACAGAAAATGTACATTTATCTACCTTATAGGATAAACTGTAGATACAAGCAAAAGATTTTCTTTGAGGGCCGTTTACCTGCATAAAGACAGATAAAGTTCTGACACCTTCCCAAAACAAAGATTGTCAGTCACAAAAATCACCAGTTCTATTGATGTTAGTTACTTGAGAAATTTCACAACATGACAGCCTTTGCTCATGATATACTTCCTCCTCTCACCTTTCTATAACCTGTTATCACTTTCCTCCAGGGGACCCCCAGCCCCTATTTCTTTCTCAACATATAAAAACTTCAGGTCTGGCCTGGTGGCTCAGCTGTAATCCCCGCACTTGCAGGCCAAGGTGAGTGAATTGCCTGAGCCTGCAGGTTTGAGACCCGCCTGGGCAACTTGGCGAAACCTCATCTCTACAACAAATCAAGAAAATTAGCCGGGCACGGTAGCGCGCGCCTGTAGTTCCAGCTACTTGGAAGGCTGAGGCAGAAGGATCACCGGAGCCCAGCAGGTCGAGGCTGCGGTGGCCGGGAGCATGTCACTGCACTCCAGTCCGGGCGACAGAGTGAGACTCCAACCCAAATAAAAATAAAAACTTTATTTTGCTGTTTGTTGAGTATCAGATTCCGTGTGTCTTTTGTGCTCACATGTGCTTGTAATATGACTTTTTTCCTTTTTATATGTGTGATTTTTTTTCTATTAACATGTCTGTCATCAGTTTGTTTTATAGATTCAAACAATCAAGTCTTCCAAAGGGGGTTGGGGAAATTTCCTTTACTTACACAATTTTGATGATCCAGCCAGGAGAACAAATAAGTCTACTCGTTTTGGAGCCTGCAAGTGGGATCCTGGGACAACTGGCAAAAAGCCACCAAAGAAGCATATCTTTTTACCAAGGTCTCATGTCCCTCCCTGCAGAGTCAGGTCAGGCAAGGTGGTAAGAGTCTCTTGTCTTTTTTTTTCCCTCCCAATTTAGATTAACAGAAAACAGTGTGTGTTTAAACTAGTTCTTAAATTTGTTTGAGTCACTTTGGGAATAAATAAATTAGCTATATTTAAAAGAAAAAACTTAGCCGGGCTCAGTGGCTCAGCCTGTAATCCCGCGCCTTTGGGAGGCTGAGGTGAGTGGATTGCCTGAGCCCGCGGGTTCGAGACCCGCCTGGGCCCCGAGACCTCATCTCTACCATAAATCAAAAAATCAGCCGGGCGTGGTAGCGCATGCCTGTAATTCCAGCTACTTGGAAGGCTGAGGCGGAAGGATCGCCGGAGCCCAGCAGGTCGAGGTTGCGGTGGCCGGAAGCGGCCACTGCACTCCAGTCTGGGCGACAGAGTGAGACTCCAACTCAAAAAAATAAAAAATAAAAAATAAAAAATAAAAAAATAAAAAAAAAAACTTAAAGAGCTCTCATCATAGCCATCTGACCTATTGGTACCTATGGACAATGAAATTTAGATGAGAGACACTTCAGCCTGAATCTCCAGGCCTAGCTCAGTCTCCTGGCAATATAAATCTTGCCATATCTTTGAAATGTAAACATCAAGAGAGTTAACTAGACAATCACTACACCCAGTTGAACAGAACTTAGATTTAAGGCAGAATTAAAGAACTTTGAACCAGTCATAATTTTCTTTCCTTGGTAATTATTTTATTTCAGGAGAGAAGCATTTACTTTATAAGAATTTGCTTGAAATATTTGTTTTGAATTTGTATGACTCTTGGCTTTGGCATACCTGTTCATTAATAATTTTTTTCCCTTCCATAAACAGCCTCTGTTTTCCTGTTTGTACAACTTTTATTTTAGGTTAATTAGGGGCACATGGGTTGTTGGGCCTTCATGTGCAGGCAACCAATGGAAGGATGGGAACCCCAGGAATATGACCTCCCAAAAATGCAAGGTGCACTCAATTTGCAGCTAGTATGATGACTGTTATCTAAGCTTTTATTCCTTTTTTACCTGTCTTTAGGAGTTGTCTGGATCTTGAAAGGGCTGCATCTTCTTTTGCTCTCTCTTTGAAGATCTTGGTTAAAGTCATAAAGGCTTATTTGTTTTCATATTGTATGTGTTTGCTTCGGTCTCAAGTTACTTGTAGGTACAGTTTTGATATAAAATTTTGGTCTCTATTTAGCATGTGATAAGAACTTTTTGTTGTTGTTTTGCTTGCTGAGTCTTCTCTCTTAAGCTAAATAGAATGGTACACTCAGAAACAAGAAAAACAATTTATTAAAACATTTTGAAGACAAGCAGCTTTAAATTTAAAACAGAAAACTTTAGATTTCCATTGCAGCTGAAAGTACAGTTGAATGGACAAGCAGGCCCTGGATATTATTCAGGCTGCCACCCACTTCTTAGGGGAATTAAAGGAAGCTTTCTTTGTATTACAAATTAAGTCTTGCAAAAACAGAAATGCTCACCTCTTACCAAACTCTAAACAAGTTATTTATCTCAGGATGACTGAAGATACTGTTTAAAAAAAAAAATCAGATAATTAGAAATGAGATCCTTAAAAAGAAGGGTGAAAAAACTGAACAGTGATTATTTTAGACTTGTAGCAGGCAAATATGCCTCCCAAAAACTCTCTCTTGGAAAAATTTATATTCTTTCTCTGTGTCTTTGAAATGTAAATTTCCTGACCAATACCTGAGAATACCACTCCTTTTAAAATGCAAATTTCAGGGAAATAATTCTCAGAAAAAAAAAAAAACCAAAAGTTTAATACTGCTGTTTAACCCTACTAAAATCCAATAAGATATTTTTTAAAAAATTTTAAAAAGAACTTTATGGTCTATGGTCAGAAATTGGCTTAACTAAAAGCTGATATTTGAGACCTCTGTTGTTTCTTTTGAATCTTGTTTCTCCTATGGGAATTTCTCAGTCAACTGAATTGCTCTATGTTTGTGTATGTTTATACATGTGTACATTTATGGTGTATGTTGTATCTATATGGTATAAAATTCCTTGAGAAAATTTTCAAGTTTGCTTAAAAGTTAAATGAAACCTAATAACATTAAATGCCTAAAACTACTAAAAATATAGAAACTAACTTAAATACTTTTCAAGTTCATGTGACTTGTGTAAATCTTTAGTAAATAAGGTTAAACTAATATTATTGGTTTAATAAAGACAATTATGTCTTTTGAGTTCAGTGAAATATCCACGTATTTAACCTTAAGATGTTTGCACATGCTATCAAAATGATTGACAGAGTTATAACAAACTTAATCTAATATCTTACTTTACTTTCATGAGAACAAGTAAATTTAATAGATATAAGTAGGATGAATGTTTATAAATATAATTTTAACAAAAATTGTGTTTGGTAATATGTTTGCTTAAAAGGTTTTCCAAATCTCTTTGATAACTATATCCTTAGAGTGTTGCTAAGTTAAATTGATGATGGATATTTATTAAATATCTAGATCATTTCCAAATAAAATAAAATATTGAAATATGTTCCACATTTTAAAAGTATAAAATAGTAAGCATACAATTTAGAAATTATGAAATATGTACTTCTAATTTGTTGGCATGTGACAGTTCAAAATTACTTTTTGAGGCTTTACTAGAAATATAGGTTATCAAGAGTTAAAATTCTAATTATTATATGTACTTAAAATGACTAAAAATAAGAGAAGCAACTCTGTATCCAAAGTGTAGAAGAAAAGTAAGATGTGTTTTTGGTTAATAAAGTTATTTAGAAGATATGAAGATATTCGTTCTTGTTGAGAAAAGAGTAATTTTGTCTTGTCTTGAGAACATTTAGGGGTAGTCTCTGAATGAATAAAGGAAAATATTATATAGATAAAACTGAATGGATAAGAAGGTTGTAAGAGAATTACAAAAGATAAATCTTGATAAAGGAATTTTATGTGTGATTAAGTTGACTAAGATTAGAAATTATAAATTTTTCTAAAAATGAAACTGAATGCCAAAGGGACATTGATACAAAACTAGAATTTGGTATTTTCTCTTTTAAACAAGAGTTTTGTTCAATATTCATAAGAGATAGTTACATTTTTGGGTGAACTGCAAAAAATAAAAAATAAAGAAAAGACAAAGAGAAACAGATTCTGTGTGCCTTATGCTATCTTTTGATTCATGAAAGAATAAAGATTTTTTTTTTTACAATTATGTACCTTCCTGTTTTTTAAAAAATATTTTAATTATCACTCTGGTTAAATAAATGCCTATAGTTTTGCAGTGGCCTGTGATTTTATTTGGATCCAATGTTTAGAACCTTTAATTCTGACAAACTTCCCAAAGTCAAAATTAAATCTTTCTGATCTGCAACTAACTTTTGGACATTTTGAAGGACTTCTGGAAGTCCAAAAGGGAAATATTAAACCAATTAGGGCTATCTGCTTGATACACTAGATTTTATGGAAAGCATTTTCAAGTTAGAAATGATGCTTAACATTGTTTGAGTTATATTTATATGGGTGATGTTATTGACATGTGTCTAACATTCTATTAAATTCCTAGAATCTGATACAGTATCAGTGATAATTCTGGTTATTATGTAAAATGTTGTATGTCACAGAAATAACCAAATTTTCTTATCAATGGCTATATATAATGAACTCTCATCTGATTTTAGTCATGGGCATATTAAGTTTTTCTCATCCACGGAGAATAGTTTTGATTCTTCTCTAAAAATATTTTGCAATTGTCACAGTACAAAGTTGCTTTTTCAAAATATTAATAAAAAGAACTCTGACAAGTAATCTAAAACAAGTTCTGATTACTTTAAATCATATCATTGCTAACCCTACGTCCAGTTCTATGAGTTCACTAATTACATGGGACCGAACTGATGAAGGATTATGATTTTTATGACTTTGAATTAAAAACATTGCTGATTCCTTTTATGTTTTGTTTCGCATTTAAGGAAATTTTATTTTCTTTTAAGCTGTTTATAGCATGCAGCAATTTGGTAACATATACTTTTATAAACAGAATTAAAAATTTACATTTTTTTCCTCCCAGCCTAATCCCCACAAACTATAAAAAACTATACATGATTACTCTCACTTTATGGCAATATGGTTATTTACATCAGTCCAATAGGAATCTGTCCTTTTTGTAACAGGAAAGTTGGACACACTGGTTATATTACTAAGACTTTGACTGAAAAGTCATATACTCAGATATGACCAGACAACTCTGAGAAACTGAAGTTGACTTTATGAAGCCAATAGAAGTCCCTGAAAACCTGGCCTGGTATTATGAAAACATATTTTCCTTACAGGGCATCTATTCTTGCAGTAAGTAAAGAATGTCACTTCCTGATAGTTCCAGGAACCTCAGAGTATTTACAAACCTCAAGAAGATAGAAGTTCCAGCTACTCGAAAGGCTGAGGCAGAAGGATAGCCAGAGCCCAGCAGGTCGAGGCTGTGGTGGTCGAGAGTGGCCACTACACTCCAGTCTGGGCAACATAGTGAGACTCCAGCTCAAAAAAAAAAAAAAAGGAAGATAGGAATCTACCAAGGTATTACAGGTAAAACCTGATGGCAAGTTATTGGTTTGGTTTTATAGCCTTGAGTGACTTTTAAAGGCCTAATCTGAGATGATAAATTCCAGCAAAACAAATTTTAAAAGAGCCTATATGGTCAGTCACCTTTTTTGATATATATTATATAAATAATGAGACTAAACTCATTTTGCAAATCAATTGGTTTTACTATTATTATTTTTTATGAAAATGGGGTGACTGGAGAGAGAAAAATTGTTTCAGAAGACAAGAATAGTGCAATCATTATTAGAATCTGGTGCTGTTCATTGTTTTTGAGGGTTTCTTTTTTATCACCCTGCAATTTGGACTAGATCCTGAGTTCTTTTTTGGCTACAAGACTGCAAACTAATTTTTCCATTTTTTCCCTATTCTTGAGACTTGGGATCACTAAAATTAAAACTGCCTTTTTCCTGAAGACCTGAAATCTGAAACTGGTTGACTTGATAAATAGAATCCAGGGAAACTAGCACTTCAGCTTGCATTCAAACTGTGAATCAGGAAAATTTATCAGATTGCCACTGCCTGTGTCTGCTTCAACTGAAGATGCTTTGAGCCAACATCTAGTAATCTCAGGTGACTGCCCTCCAGGCTCAAAAATAAATTTTTAGATTGCTTCACACATTAACCTTTATTTTTATTTTACTTCTTTAGAAATGTCTCTTCTTAAATACCTGATGCTCACACCATATAGAGGCCCAACTTTGGAAGCCCACCTGCAACATCACATTCTGAAATAAGCACAACTATTTAACTGAATGGCCTGTTCTCGGGACTGAACTGACTTCTTTTCTTTTCTTTCTCTCTCTCTCTCTCATTTTCAATTTTTTTTTAAATTTTAAAGATGTGCAGTACAATTCAGGGTTAGGTGTGCAAACATTGATTATGCAGATACCCTTGTTGATATAGTGTACTCCTCCCTCCCCTAGCAGTTTCCCTCAACTGCCAATTCCAGGCCCTCCTCCCCTGGCAGTTTCCCACTACTGCCAATCTCTTTCTTATAGTATTATGATAATTGTTCAAAGTCCACTTATGAGTGAGAACATATGGTACTCTGTTCTTTGTTTCTGTGATAGATCACTAAGTATGATAGACACCAAATCCATCCAAGTTGCTCCAAAGTTCATGTTTTTCCTTCTTTTTGGCTGCACAATATTCCACTGTGTATATGTACCACATTTTTTTATACAGTCCAGCTTTGATGTGCAGCATGGTTGGTTCCATGTCTTTGCTATTATGAATAGAGCTGCAATAAACATTCATGTGCAGGCATCTTTTTTGTAGAATGATTTGAGTTCCTCCAGGTACATTCACAATAGGGAAATTGCTGTGTCATATGGAAGGTAAATTTCTAGTTCTTTCAAAAATCGCCACATCGTCCTCCAGAGAGGTTGCACTAGTTTGCATTCCCACCAGCAATGTAGAAGCGCTCCTTTTTCTCCACATCTTCGCCAGCATCTGTTGGTGTTTGTTTTATTAATGATGGCCATTCTTATTGGGGTTAGGTGGTATCTCAATGTGGTTTTGATGTGCGTTTCTCTGATGATGAGTGAGGCTGAGCACTTTTTCATATGTCTGTTGGCTGCCCATATATCTTCTATCGAGAAGTGTCTTTGGCCCACTTTTTAATGGAGCTGTTTTGTTTTTTTTTTCCTTTCAGCACATTTGAGTTCCTTGTAGATCCTAGACGTTAGGCCTTTGGAACTGACTTATTTTCAGAACTGAGGGCCCGATACAGAATTTTAAAATGTGAAAGTTTCAGAAAATAAAATTTGAAAAGGAGGGCTATGGAAAACCATAATATACTACTTCAGAATATATTTCTTTGACATATTTTGAATTGCCAATTTAAAGAACTGCAGGCAGGAACAGCTCTGAAAAGCTATCCTTTTGTATAGAAAATTTACATCTCCCTGCCTTAGTAAGGTAAATAGTGTATGCAAGTAGAGGTTTTTCTCTAAGCCTCCTTTATCTGCTCAATGACAAATAAAGTTTGGATATCTTCCCAAAACAAAGATTATCACAAGCAGTCGCCATTCTTCTGATGGCTGATACCGAAGAGATTTCATAACATGACAGTTTTTGTTCACCTTGTTCTTCCTCCCTTCATCTTTCTATTACTTGTCACCATGCTGCTCCAAGAATCCTGAGCTCCTATCCCTTTCTCTTAAGTATAAAAACTTCATTTATGTGGCCATTCTTTGAGTTTCATATTTTGTGTGGCTCCTGTGGACACATGTGCATGTAATAAATTTGTCTTTTCTCCTGTTAATCTACCTATTCGTTTGTTTTATAGGCTCAAATTATTGAACCTTTTGAAGGATATGAAGAAAAATTGCCTTTGCCCTACATAACAAGGGAAATAAATTCTAGCAAATTGGAGTTGCGTCTAAGTGAAACAGGATACTTCCTGATTTTATCAACAACTTCTTCAGATCCCCTTTCTTTGATGGTTAGATGGTATGTAGGATACGGAACTATCTTTAGGCATGCAAAAGAAAAGAAACACCTGGAAATGACAGAGTGATAAGACATAGTCAAGTCTGATCTATACTATCACTAAACTGCCATTCGAGTCCTGATGGTATAATTTAGATTATACTTTGGAAAAGGGAAAAACAGAAGCAAGAATTCTGACATGCTTTCTACTCCACAGTGAATCATCATCATCAGCTACACTTCAGAGAACACTGTCCAAGAGGATCCACTTTTCAAGAATTTAAATATGAATGACTGATTTTTTAAAAAGCGTGGAAGGAGGGATCAACAAGCTCATCAAAAGAAGGGATCTAGAGAACTGATTTTCTTTCTTGTTTTCCTTATGTTTTACTCTTTTTATTTTGTTTGTCCTGTTAATTTTAACTCAAAACTTAATTTCAGATGATTTAATGTGTTCAAATATGGCTTTATTTAGTTTTTATTTAAATAAGAAAACATATACAGCTTCCACTAAAATACTACACTGTAAGTATCTCATTCATATATTATTTCAAGAATAATGTATTTGGTATTTGTTTTAGCTAGTATTCTCCAGAGACACAGAAGCAATGTAATGTACACAGATAGATAAGAGAGGTTATAATTATGAGAATGAGCTCACATAATTAGGGAGGCTTAGAAGTCCCACAATATGTCATCTAACGCTAGAGAACCAAGGGACACTGCTGGAGTAATTCAGTCTGAGCTCTGTAGGACCTTAAGTACATTTGAAGTGTAAAGTTGTCCTAAGAAGACAATGTTTAAGAATTGATGTTCTAATAAAATCTCCTCCATCCACAGATAAAGCAGTAAGACTCTGGCCCCAGCCGGGCTTGGTGGCTCAACCTGTAATCCCGCACCTTTGGGAGGCTGAGGTGAGTGGATTGCCTGAGCCCGAGGGTTCAAGACCCACCTGGGCAGCGAGACCTCATCTCTACAATAAATCAAGAAATCAGCCAGGCATGGTAGCGCATGCCTGTAATTCCAGCTACTCGGAAGGCTGAGGCAGAAGGATCGCCGGAGCCCAGCAGGTCGAGGTTGCGGTGGCCGGGAGCAGCCACTGCACTCCAGTCTGGGCGATAGAGTGAGACTCCAACTCAAAAAAAAAAAAAAAAGACTCTGGCCCCCATATGTGAGATAAGTGTCTGGCCGCAAGTTACCAAAGTAATCAAGTACAGAGCCTAGACTACAACCCAACCCTTTTTGCTCTTATTTCTCAATTCTGAACTGGAAAGAAAGAATGATTTTCCAGCACACTCAAGTACCTATACTTGATTTGATTTGAAAGCCATCACATGGTGAGGGTGTCATACGGTGAGGAGGCTGAGGAAAGGAATGGTAACAGGCTTTTTTTTAATGGTGAGAAAAGAAGAAAGAAAAATCATTTTTTAATTATACGTCTCAAAGTGAACAAATGCCACATAAGACACATGGAATTCTTTTTTTTTTTTTAATAAAAGGATCCCACAGGTAAGCAGAATTAATAGAAAAAGTAGCCTCCTCAGACCAAGGTTTCTTTATTCCTTAAATCATCTCCAGTGAAAAAAATATTTTAACAAAGGACATAATCTTTTCAAAAGAAATAAATTATAAGTTAAATAAGCAAAGTGTTGTGCAGTTCCCCTTTCTTTAAAGGATGAGGACACAACAGCCTACTTTGAAGGAGAGCAATTACAGCTTGATGCTCTGGGACATAGTCTATGCACTTTACCATAAATCAAAGTCAGTCTCCAAAGGAGAGATGCTCGATTCTGTCTGTAAAAGTAAAGCCTCATGCTTGTTCATCACTTCCTAAGGAAAGGGACAGAGACTCCTGGGGTTAAATGTTCCATATTTGAATCAATCCAGAATGTTCTCCAGATATATGCTTTCATGCCATACTCCCTTAGAAATTTATAATGTGCAGGACAAAGCTGATCTGGGGAGAGCATGCTTATACATCTATATAAAAACTTATAAAAACAATCTATGAAACAATCACAGTTCCCACCAGCCACTTATGGTGGCTCCCTTTTATATAGATTTTTCAGGTCAGTCTGGGCTTCGAGAGTGTCAGTTCAGTGAGTTGGCCAGCCAGGCCCCAGAGAGGGCCATGACAAGTGGCTGGTAAGCCTAGCCCCAGAAGTGTGGGCTCTAATGGACTGGTAAGCCCTGTCTGCCAAGCCCTGAGAGTGTTGCTGGTTTGGTGGGCTGGCAAGCCTAGTCTCCAGAGTGTTGGCTCTGATGGAATGGCAAACCAAGCCCTGAGAGTGTTGTTGGTTTGGTGGGCAGACAAGCCGAGCCCCTAGAGTGACTCTGCTTCGGAGTCTTGCCTCCTTCCAACAGCTCTCCTGATTCAGCTGACTTCATGGGTTAGCAAACCAGCCTCTGGAGTGTATAGCTCTTTGACTCCAATGATCTTCTGCAGCTCTTCAGGTCGGTAATCTTCTGCAGTTCTTTGGGTAGAGGTTCTTGTCTCATGCCCAGGAAGAATGAGAGACATGGACAGCCGTAAAGTTGGAAAGCAAGATCTACGGAGAGGACAGAAAATCTGCCACAGTGGGAGGGGACTCTGGTGCTTTTATAGCCCTAAGTCCAAGCTGATTGGCTAGCACTAACTGTGAGCTGATTGGTGCACACTTAGATGTTCTGATTGGTCGGTATTAAGGACCCGCCAGCTGGAGGTAGGGGCCTAATGGTGAACTGATGGATTGCTTCTCCAACCCAGCAGGGGATGCTTTTAAGCTCTAGCTTGAGAGGTTCTCAGGGAGTTTGTTTACCATTGCTGAGCCTGAGAGACCTGCCAGGAGTTCGCTTGAGGACCCGCCTGTCTGCCTGCCCAGCCTTTCTCTAGCTCTCTCCTGTCTCACCCTTGAAATTCCATTATTTTTTTTCTCTGAACCAGTAGGATTCATGGAAATAGGGAGTGCAACAGATTGTCAGGAGCCAATTTTTTTTTTAAGATCAAAACATCACTCTGATCACAATAGCCAGGATTATAGTGTGATTGACCCCTCCAAAAATCATGCTCAATGGTTGTTTTTTTGTTGTTGTTGTTTGTTTTTGAGTTGGAGTCTCACTCTGATGCCCAGACTGGAGTACAGTGGCCGCTCGCGACCACCGCTGTCTTGATCTGCTGGGCTCTGGCGATCCTTCCGCCTCAGCCTTCCAAGTAGCTGCAACTACAGGCGTGCGCTACCACGCCCCGCTAATTTTTTGATTTATTGTAGAGATGAAGTCTCGCCAAGTTGCCCAGACGGGTCTCAAACCCGCGGGCTCAGGCAATCCACTCACCTCAGCCTCCCAAGGCACAGGATTACAGGCTGAGCCACTGAGCCCGGCTCATGCTCAATGTTAATCGCAAAAGTAACAGTGCTAAGAGATAGTCCTTTAAGAGGTGATTGAATCATGAGGGCTCTGCTTTCATGAGTGGATTCGTGGATTAATGGTTACCATGGGAAGGAATTGGTGGCTTTATAAGAAGAGGAGGAGAAACCTGAACTAGCACATTAACACACTCAATCTTCTTGCCATAGGATGCCCTACACAGGCTTGGGACCCTTCAGAAAGTCCCTGCCAGCAAGAAAGCCTTCACCAGATGCATCTTCTCACCCTTGTGCTTGTCAGCCTCCATAACTAAGAAATAAATTTCTTTTCTTTGTACATTATCTAGATTCATATATTTTGTAATAAACTACAGAAAATAGACTAAGAAAGCCAGTCTTTAGCAACTTTACTGAGTATGCTAACAAAGTTTTCAAAGAAACCATGAATAGCTCCATTAACATACAACAGCTAATTAAATCGAAACTTAATCAACAAGAAAAAAATCTAGAAATGTTTAGAAAGTTAAAATTTTCCTGAAGAAATCAATATTGGAACATCTTTTAGAACTCTAGAATATCCCTGAACAAAAATTATTCATGCATACTGTCGTATTTTTATTTTGTTTTCACATCACTGTCCATGATATAGTATATATACTTATATTTTACTTGCTTGTTTTGTGTGTGTGTATGTCTTCTTATCCACTAATAGAATATAAAACTTGTGAGAATAAGGGCTATATCCGCAGAATGTAGAACAATGCCTGCCAATGTAGACTCTTAATAAATATTCGTTGAACTGACCGTACAAATGTATGAGCCCAAGATCAATCTCTTCTTTGTTCAGTTTTTCCTTTGCTTTTGTCTTCCAAATTTCACATGAATGCCTCTCATTGGCAGACACCAAACAGGAACCATATAGAGAAGGGGCTCTCAGGATGCATTTTCTGTTTCTCTTTCACCTAATAATGTGTTGGTGGTCACCCTAAATTGAAAACAAACAAGGTGTCATGGGGTGGGAGATTATACTCTGGGTCTCACCACAGGCTCCCTTTGTGCCGCTCACCAAGATAGTTGTAAATTCTCTCCTCATATCTCCAAAGTTCCGTCGATCACAAATGAACAAGCCCTATTCTGCTATCGGAAAAGTTTCCAAAAGTTCGCCAGGAAACAGAAGTCCCCCTACACAGGCATTATATAATGGAAAAAGGTACTGAATTCCATATGAGCAAACACCAGAAGTAAAATACAGTGACACAGAACAAAGAATTGTTGTTGTTGTTGTTTTAATTGTTTTTCTAATGCTCACTGAGTACCACTTGTGATGTCAGAACGGGCAGAAAGGAAGCCTGGTGTGAGCTACATGCAGGTGTGTAAGCAACTAATGGAAGTGACAGCTAAGATGATATATAACCAGGGTGTTGAAAAATGAATTATCCATGCGGTTTAAATGGGCCAGATGATATATTGGAACACCATGTGGTTTAACACAAAGCATGGCATTCAAGATGGAAGATCCAAATCCTAACTCTGGCTCTAACACAGACCACTTTTACGAGACTGAATGAGTCATTTAAACCACACCATGCTGTGGTTTCTCCCTCAGTCAACTCAATGCAGCAAAATGTTTCGCCTAGTCACAACACAGGATGTTGCGAGGAAACAAGGGAGGTAGCAACAAATGGAGCCCATTTTGAACACCGTAAGGTGCATGCATTCCACAAAATAACGGCCCTTATGTGTGATTGTCACACATCACAAAGGTAAGACTCTTGCAAACTTAGTTCATTTTTCAAACTGAAAATCTCACTTTCCTAAACTGGTGTCATGCATTATTGCCATAATTCTGCTACTCTTCCCTTTATGTGAATTTATAAGACATACCACAAACATTTTGAATTGAAGAATCCATTTTAGTTATGCCAACTGTTGCCAATAATTTGCAATGTTTTACCATAGCCTGCAAGATCCCCTCAGGCCAGAAATATGCTTCCTCGTCCCTGTGTTCACAATCTTATATTTAGACCTTGCCAACAGGCCGTTTAGGTTGCTCCAAATCAAATAAACTTTGAAGCCCACACAGTAAGTATTAGATCATTACTGAGCAGGAGGTACACAGGCTGGAGGTGCAAACAAAACTCTGGGTAAAAGGGAATCACCAGACATGAATTAGACACAGAGGCAATTATGGTCCAGTGGAAAAAGAACAGACAAGGAGTCAAAATAGCTGAAGCTAAATACCAACTCTGTCACATATGGTATGACTCTGGTCGATCTTTAACAGGACTTTAGGCCTCAACTGCAAAATCACAATACTAGATTATGCCAGGTGAACAAAGGCAAGACAGCCAACATTAATCAGTTCACCAGCACTGCAGTTCTTAGAAGAGCACAAGCTTTATAGCCATAAAGCTTGAAGTGTAAATCTAGCTCTAACTTTAACCATGTGACCTTGGGCAAGATATTTCACCTTTCTGGGTCTCAGTTTTCTTATCTCTAAAATGAAAATAATAATAGGCGCTACCTCTCAGGAGTGGTGGGGAGGATTAAATGAATTAACATGTGTAAACCATTTAGAATGGTCTGTATCACATAGTAGCATTGTTACTATTAGTATGTGTCAGGTGTAAAGGAAAAATAGATCAAAGAAGATTCATGCCCAAAAAGTCATAGTGGATATCAAATAATCTCTCAAATTCTCTTGCAGATTCACAATTCTCTAAATTTTCATTTTGCTTACTCATTTTTTTTCTTAAGATATGGAAGTTTCATAAAAATTGAATGTTTATTGCAGATAGGCTTGTCTGCTGTTGCAAGGTCTCCCTTCCCTTAGAAGTTCTCAACAGTGACGGTGACAACGGTGACATTCATCCTCTCTGTAGCAATCACTGTATCACAGAGTTCAAACCAGCATGGGGACCAGAAGCAGGAGTAACAATAGGGACACAAAAAATTAAAGCAGTTTTCATAAATTTACTAGAAATGAGACAAAAGAAGGCAAATACAATAAAAAATATTTTTGGTCTTTCAGTGAATCTGCACCCTTTTGAGGAGTTTCATTAGTGAGAAACAAATTCAGGTTTAATAATTTCCAAATTAATGGCACTTTGAAAATGCTGTCAAGGTAGGGTTCCTAATCCAACATTTCACAGTGAGGACTCTTGCCTTAGACTGTCTGGGCTGTTATAGGAAAAATATCATAAATTAAGTGGCTTGTAAACAACGAACATTTATTTTTCACAGTTCTGCTGACTGGTAAGTTCAAGATCAAGGTGTCTGCAGATTCAGTGTTGAGTACGGGCTCTCTTTCTCACAGATGGAGAAGGGACAAAACCAAACTCCCTTGAGCTTCTGTTATGGAGGCACTAATCCCATTCATAAGGGCTCCCTATCTTGGCCTAATCACCTTCTAAAAGTCCTCCTTTTAAAACCACCACACTGAGGAGTAGGTTTTAACATATGGATTTAGAAGAACACAAGCATTCAGACGACAGAAACACTGAACAATTTTGCCCCCTTCTCAAACCTCTAGACTCCCTACTACATACTTCTCTCTCCTTGGACTTCCTCACCGAAAGCCATGTTTTCTGTGAAAGGCACACTCATTAGCTTCCTCTCACAGGATCTGCAAAGTCATCTTCATCACTTTCCTCTTCCTCCTTTATTTTTGTACATAATTCTTCCATAAATGGAAGCGCTATCACATTTCTTCTTTCTTTTTTCTGTTTGTTCTTTTTCCTTTTTTTTTTTTTTTTTTTAATAAAGCTAAGTCTGTGTATTAAATCCCATCCGGTCTCACCTGCTGTGGTTATCTCATATTCAATTACCCCCCTCCTTGCCTGTGGTTACAATGCCCCTTTCCACTGGCTTCTCCACTACAGTATACAAACTTAATAAAGGGACTCACATTGTAAAACATAAAAGAAAAAAGAAAAGAAAAATTCTTTCTCCACATACTCCTCTAGCTTCAACTTAATCTTCTGAAAAGCCACAGTTCTCAAAGTAGCTATCTACAATCGACAACCCCATTTCTTCACATCCCTTTTTCTCTTTAACTCATTCAAAGCAGGTTTCTGTACCACTGAAACTATTCTTGCCAAGATATTCAATAATCTCCATGTATGTACAACTCACTCCTCCATTTTTTCTTGCTTGACCTGACAATAGCATTTGACCTTGTTTACCACTTCCTCCTTAACACACACACACACACACACACACACACACACACACACACACACACTTTTCACTAGTGTCAGGATACCACAACCTCCTGCTTCATCTGTCTTGCCAAGGTTTCTTTGTTGACTATTCCTCATCTATCCATTTCATAAAAGATGAAAATTGTCAGTACTATCCCCTAGACTTGTTGTTCTCCATACACCTACCTAAATGTCTCATATTGTTAAACCTCTAGTCTATAAATCTCACCTCTAGTACAGATTGATTTTGTCTGACCTTTAGATCGTATACCCAAATACACAGTTCACACTTCTACTTGAGCTGTCTTGCAGGCAACTCAGACTCAGCTTTTAATACTAGTCATAGCATTCTCATTGATACAAGTGTTCAAGCCAATACTTGGGGAATTCCCTCACTCTCTCCTCACATTCAATTCCTAATACAAGAAGTTCAACCTTCTCATTTCTCGGGTTAAGACACCATTTCCTAAAAATAGGCTTCATTAAATCCAGAAATATAATTAACTCCTTCCCCTTACCCTACAATTAAATGGTTCCATAGATTTCTCTTCAGTTATGTATAAATCTGAATAATCATTTTCTTCTGCTCATGGTTTACACTAATCTTAATGAAATGTATTTGATATCCATCTAATCCTCTAAGCAAAATAAATAGACAAATGAGTGGATGATTGGATAGATATATGGGAAGAAAAAAGGGATAAAAGAAAGAAGAATGGAAGAAGAAAGGAAGAAAGGAAGGAAGATAGGGAGGGAGGAAGGGAGAGAGGGAAAGGAGATAACTAAATACATAGATTTTTTAAATCTTTAAAATTAAACTAATAATTTAAGAATTTATTATAATAACTTAAGGAAATAAAGTTCTTTAAGAGAAATATAAAATTAGAAAAGTAGAAGAGGGGAAAGAAAAGTCCTCTACTCCATTTCCCATGCCTGGGCCTCTCATGCAGGGTTATTCAGCTCTTCCCCGTAACTCCCAAAGCCTTTGGTTGAACTCCAATCTGGTAGCCTCGAGTTCTAGTCTGCCTTGCTAGGGACATCCTCTCTCACTTTTCTTTGATTTTGTATAATCTAGTAGTGCATTAGACATAAAATTGCTCAATTTATGTTTATTAATTAAGATTGAGACATTGGAAAAGTGACAACTGAGTCTTTAGTCTCCTTTTCATGAAGTTGGGAGAGCTGTGAGGACATTTCCTTAAATAGGAGAAAATTACTGGGCCGGTACAATATCATATATCCTAAGGGGGGAAAAGATACATTGTTCTTTACTAGAAAATGAGGAAAAAGTAATAATTAAAGATTAATGAAGTCTAATGTAAAAAAACAAAACTCTGATAATACTTTTTTGAAAAAAATTAAGAATGTGACAGTTTTCTTAAAGCACATAATGTGAAGTATTTAAAGCAACTCTGGATACAATTCAGGGAAAATGTTGTCTTCACATATAATACCAGTAGCTTAATGATGTTAGAAATAATTTAGGGCTGTTATGAGCTAGCAAAAAATGTAGTCTTCTAAGAGTGATATTGAGTCTGCTGAGGAGAAAGCATAAAAGGAACATCACCCTCTTCCCTTTGTCAGGAATTTCAAGAATATTGCTTAGTTTGTTGAATGTAATCATGCCATACTATATTGGTCAAGCTCCACACATTAGGTGACGCCATAACATGTGCTAATTACACAGATAAATTATTAAACAGCCTGTTTTCTCAAAGAGTTGTTTATCTTATTAGAGACAAGTAATGAAATAACTGCAAAACACTTGTTTCTATGAGTAATAAGGATATCATATAGAGGAGATAGGATAATGAATGCTATGGTTTAAAAAAATCATTAAAAAGTGATTGAACTAAAGACAGGGGTTGGTATTTGTTTAAAAGTTGTATTTATTTATTATCAAATACATTTTAGTTGTTGAAACATTAAAAAAACACGGAATAAGATAACACCTGCAATCTAATACTACCATCTAGAGTTACACAATTTAGACTTTTTCTTACTATTTTTCTCTCTGCTTTTTCTTCTTGTCATTGAGCTAATCCTGTATCTTATATTGTGGTTTTTTTTTTTTTGAAAGCACATGTAATCAGCACTTTAAATAATTTAGTGAACTGGAAATATTTTTAGTAAACATGAAATCTTTTTACAAACAATCTTTATGGAATTATCACACTAAATTATATTTCATAATTGTACTTGACTATCTTCTAATGGTAGATTTTTATGGTTTTCTTATTCTAAATACACTTATAGAAAAATGATTCTAGCCAGGCTCGGTGGCTCAGCCTGTAATCCCGCGCCTCTGGGATGCTGAGGTGAGTGGATTGCCTGAAGCCGCGGGTTCGAGACCCGCCTGGGCAGCAAGACCTCATCTCTACAATAAATCAAAAAATTAGCCGGGTGTGGTAGCGTGCGCCTGTCTTTCTGGCTACTCGGAAGGCTGAGGTGGAAGGATCGCCAGAGTCCAGCAGGTTGAGGCTGTGGTGGCAAGGAGCGGCCGCTGCACTCCAGTCTGGGCGACAGAGTGAGACTCCAACTCAAAAAAAAAAAAAAAAAAGAAAAATGATTCTAAGAAACAGTTGTCTTCCAAATCTTTCTTCTCACTTAAAATAAAACTTTGGTATAAAATTGGCAGATAAAATAATGCAAGTTTTTCTAAGTGAAGAGGTTTTTTACTGAATAATCGATGTTCGACACTAGCCTGATGACACAATGGCATTTTAGGCACCTGCAAAAGAGTCTACAAAGTTATCATTACTAGTCCATAGCAGTGGGTTTAAGGTCCATGAGCACATTTTCTTGCTATTCCATAAAAAAAAAAAAAGTCAGATGAGAAGGTTAAGATGAAGTAGATAGAAACCAGATCATGAATGTGCTTTTTTGTCATATCAGTAACTTATCTTGTATCCTGAAGTCAATGGAAATTCAATCAATGTTTGCTCAATGTAATTGATTTATCCACTTAGGAATAGCTTGCTTCCTTAAGTAAATAAGACTAGTAACAGGATACCTAGCAAGAGCCCAGCTGATATATTCTTTCTTCAGGAAGTAACTTATCTTCATAGCTGAAAAATAAAATGTCTATGCAATATGTTCAGGCCTTATAATTAGTTTATAAATCCAAAAAAATAGCTATTTTTTTCATGATATACATACGGTGATGTTAATTTATTTTAAAACTTAAATAAATTCTTCAGTTACACAATTTTGGTTAGAGTCAATGCCTTTTCTCTGAATAAAGATCTGTTAATCAGAGTACCATTTCTGCTGTTTTGCATAAACCACACCCATAATTCATAATAAATAGTACCTATTTTGAATTTGTTCAAGAGGGAGAAAAATGTTTGAACATGTAAAGCAGCCTAAATGCAATTCCATCACTGAAGGTTTTTATAAAACTTGTATTTTTATGAATTTTTTCAACTTTCAAAATTGTTATTGCTAGTTTAATAGCAACATTTTTCCTAGCAATTCATTTCTCAATTTTTTCCATGCATGCAGCTCAAATTTCATTGTAGAAATAAATTTTATTTCACACTCACATTCCTTAGGTTGCTTAATTTTCATGCTTTGAGTAGTCATATTAATTAGTGAAACTGGTTTAGTAGGATTTAGAAACAATTGCAGCAGACTATTGATAGGAGTCAATACTGATGGAGGAGTAGAAGGGACAGCTTGCTGTGGACGGCAATCAGTCCGCTTTGCAGAGGGCATGAGGACACTGCTAACCTGCAAGCCTCTTCAGGGGTGTACCTCCAGAGAAGCTGTCAAGATTTCTCCTTTCCCTAAACTTCCAAAGCCCTTCATCTGAACCCTCATCATTGTCTACACAAATATAGAATTACTTAAGTATATGATTTTTCCTCCTTGAAAAATCCATTTCTGGTATGTTTTTATATCCAGCATATGTGAGCTTTCATTACATGTTTATCTTTTCGTTGGTAAAGCCAAAAAGTTTGAAGCAATTCCACATGGACTTTCAAAATATATAAATGCTGTTCAAATTGATAAAGACTTTTATATGTAGCTTATCACTACCATGTGGTGGTTTCCCCAGATGTGTTTTAGTCATTCAAACTCTTATATACAATAAATACTTATAAACTGTAGACTTTTATGGCTGGGTAACTTAATACTACCTTTAAGAAGAAAAAGTAAGGATTATAAAAGAAATAATACAGAAAATGCTCCAGGACAGTTGAGACCCTGCACTTCCTGTCCTGAATCCTAAGAACTACTTCAGTTCTCTGGAAGCCAGAGAGGTTTGGTCAGCCTGCAGCACCATCAGATGATGGGAGGATAAAAGGAGAAAGGGCCAGGGAATTTTGATCCCCTCTCCCACCCTTCCTTGGCAGCAAAGTCTCGGCAGTGGCTGTATTCCTTAACAACTATATCTTCTGTGGCAGCCTGGATCCAAGAGGTTAGCTCTCAAGGGCTCCAAGAAAACTATGTTCTCCCTGTCCCATCAGATTTAGGTTACTGATGGCTTCCTTGGGAACCTCAACGTCCCTCATTGGTTCTCTTACTACTACCCACGCTTCTGCAAATAACTTCTTAATCAATTTTCTTCAAAATCCTATCTGAGTGTGTTTCCATTTTCTGCCAAAATCCATGCTGATACAGTCCTAAGTATTAGTCTATAAATCCTTGCATTAAGTTTCTGTTATTCAAAAAAGCCCAAAAGATCCTTCTTCCTTTTAAAAAAAATTTTTTCTATTTTATTTATGTAGCATTTAGATCCAGCTGAGAGACTAAAGGAAAAAGTATTCTGGGGATTTAATACAACTTAAAAAATAATTTCACAGTACTTAAGAAAAATTTAGCATAATTTACCTTCTTACCCAGAAGTTTCATTACTTAGACTCTATCATTTAGTAATACTGGTGTAAGCATTTCAGGATACATCTCAGGGATCACAAACTTAGGACTCATGAGAACCAAGTAGATGCTATAAATGAGGAAATTCAGCTAAATACTGTGTGATAAAGAGAGCAGGAACAATGGCAGGTGGAATAAGTATGAATTAATGAACACAGCAGGCTACACTCTGTCAAAGTTTGTTATTGTCCTGCAAAGACTAGACCCAGTGGTTATTGTCCTTCAGGTGGTTTTTATTGTTGTTGTTTTTGAAGCCAAAACATCTAAATCATCTAACTTATCTTGATTTATAAATATTGACTCAAATCTTTTGTTTAATTTTTAAAAACAAATGCAGAACTCAAAATAGATGAACCTGCTGTTTTGATCAGGCCCTCAGGGGCAAGTTTTTACCTTTGGTGAATGCATAAGAATGTTACTGGCTGCATTGTTTGGAACAGAAAACATTTAGAGACAATCAAGATGGCAATCATGAGATTGATGTTATAATACATAACTTCTGTGAACAAGTATGTCACAATTAAAAGAACAGGGCAGATCTGTATAATAAACTGAAAAAAATATGGTATGTATATTTGACTTATTTTTAAAACAATTTCAAGAATAGTATAAAGACAGTGATCTCACATTAACAACGAGTCATGTCATGTCATAGTGTATGTATGAATAACAGTCTGGGACAATATACATTAGAATTCTGCCAGTGGTTTAAAAATGGTCAATGGAAGTCGGGCTCAGTGGCTCACGCTTTTAATACCAGCAGTTTGGGAGGTTGAGGCAAGAGGATGGCTTGAGCCCAGGTATTTGAGACCAGCCTGGGCAACATGGCGAGATCTCGTTTCTACATAAATCAAAAAATTAGCTAGGCATGGCGGTTCATGCCTGTGGTTCCAGGATCTTGGATGGTTGAACTGGAAGGATTGCCTGAGTACAGCAGGTCGAAGCTGTGGTGGCCGTGAACATGCCACTGCATTCCAGCCTGGGAAACAGAGTGAGACTCTGACTCAAAATAAAAATAAAAATGGTCAATAGGAATGGAAATGGTGGAGGTTTATTTATCCCTTTTTTCTTTTTACTAATTATTCATGAATTTGTAATATATGTGTAATTAAAATAAAAATAAGATTATGTGGGCAGTCCCTTTGGGTCCCTTCCCACTGTGGGAGCTTTTCTGTCCTCTCAATAAATCCTGCTTTAAAAAAAAGGTTATGTAAAATTTTCTGAAACATTAAAGTTCACCAAAGCTTTCTTTAGAAAACTTTCTTCCATCACAAACTATAGCAATAAGAAATGTTAAATAGTAAGTCGATATTGGCTATGAAGTTGTGCCATACACATTTCGTTGTTTTTTTTTAATTTTAATCAATATTTTTTATTATGATTTTGTGGGGTACAGTTAAGGGATAGGTGTACAATTACGTTTCATTCAGGCACCCTGTTGATAAGAGGTGTTTCCCCATCCCCAGACAGACATTTGCGACTGTTAATCCCATTCCCCCCCCATAGTTTCCCAGTACCGTCAGTCATTTTCTTATAGTATTACATTGGATGTTCAAGGTCCATTATATGAATGAGAACATGTGATACTCGGATCTTTGTTTCTGTGAGAGGTCACTCAGTATTATAGACTCTAGTTCCATCCAGGTTGCTGCGAAATTCATGATTTTGTTCTTTTTTATGGCTGCGTAGTATTCCAGCGTGTATATGTACCACATTTTTTTTTTTTTTGAGATGGAGTCTCACTCTGTCGCCCAGACTGGAGTGCAGTGGCCACTCCCGGCCACCGCAGCCTTGACCTGCTGGGCTACGGTGATCCTTCCGCCTCACCCTTCCGAGTAGCCAGAATTACAGGCATGCGCTACCACGCCCAGCTGATTTTTTGATTTATTGTAGAAATGAGGTCTCACTGCCCAGGCGGGTCTTGAACCCGCAGGCTCAGGCAATCTACTCACCTCAGCCTCCCAAAGGCACAGGATTACAGGCTGAGTCACTGAGCCCGGCCACATTTTTTTAATCCAGTCCTCTTTTGATGGGCAGCATGGTTGTTTCCAGGTTCTTGCTATTGTGAACAACGCTGCGATAAACATACGTGTGCAGGTATCTTTTTTATAGAGTGATTTGAGGTCTTCAGGGTATTTTCCCAGTAGGGGGATTGCAGGGTCAAATGGAAGGTCGATTTTTAGAGCTTTTAGGAATCGCCACACAGCTTTCCACAGAGGTTGCACTAGTTTACACTCCCACCAACAGTGTAGAAGTGTTCCCTTTTTGCCACACCCTCTCCAGCAGCTGTTATTTTTTGAGTTGTTGATAATTGCCATTCTGACTGGAGTTAGGTGGTATCTCAGTATGGTTTTGATTTGCATCTCCTTGATGATTAGTGAGGTTGAGCATTTCATGAGTTTGTTGGCTGCTCGGACGTCTTCTTTTGTGAAGTGTCTGTTCATATCTTTTGCCCATTTTATAATGGGGTTGTTTGTTTCTTTCTTTTCAGCACGTTTGAGTTCCTTGTAGATCCAGGATGTTAAGCCTTTGTCAGACCTGGAGTTGGCAAATACTTTTTCCCAGTCTGTAGGCTGTCTCCCTGCTCTCTTGATGGTTTCTTTGGCTTTGCAGAAGCTTGTCAGTTTAATAAGGTCCCACTTGTCTATCTTCTCTCTTATGAGCTCTGGGTTTCAGGTTTTGTTCAGGAATTGGATGCCAGTTCCGATTTCCATAAGGGTATTTCCTTCATTTTCTAAGGTTCTTATGGTTTGAGGTTTTACATTTAGGTCTCTGATCCATTTGGAGTTAACCTTTGTGCATGGGAATAAATAGGGGTCCTGTTTCAATCTTCTGCATGTGGTCAGCCAGTTTTCCCAGCACCATTTACTGAATAGGTTCTCCTCTCCCCATTGGTAGGTGGTGGGGGCTTTGTTGAAGATAAATTGGTTGAGAAATTGAGGTTTTGCTTCTGGAATCTCAATTCTGTTCCATTGATCTATATGCCTGTTCCTGTACCAATACCAGGCTGCTTTGATGATTGTAGCTTTATAGTAAAGTTTGAAGTCTGGTAATGTGATACCACCTGCTTTTTCTTTTTTGCTGAGGATTGTTCTGGTTATTCTTGGACGTTTGTGTTTCCATATGAATTCCTGTGTTGTTTTTTTCCAGGTCTGAGAAGAATGTTGCTGGTAACTTGATGGGTATTGCATTGAATTTGTAGATTGCCTTAGGTAAGATGGACATCTTCACAATGTTGATTCTTCCAGTCCATGAGCATGGGATATTTTTCCACTTGTTTGTGTCATCTTTGATTTCTTTGAGCAGTGTTTTGTCATTTTCATTGTAAAGGTCTTTCACTTCTCTGGTTAGGAAGATGCCAAGGTATTTCTTTTTTTTTGTGGCTATTGTGAATGGAATTGTGTTTTTTATTTGGGTTTCTGTTTGTTTATTATTGGTGTAGAGAAATGCGATTGTCTTTTGTACATTTATTTTGTATCCTGAGACTTTGCCAAAGGCCTTTATCAATGTAAGGAGGCTTTTGACAGATTCTCTTGGGTTTTCAAGGTACACAATCATATCATCTGCAAAGAGAGATAACTTGACTTCCTCTTTTCCTATTTGGATACCCCTGATTGCCTCCTCTTCTCTGATTGCTCTAGCCAGGACTTCCAATACTGTGTTGAACAGGAGGGGTGAGAGTGGGTATCCTTGTCTAGTTCCAGTTTTCAGGGGAATTGGTTCCAATTTTTGTCCATTTAGGAGTATGCTGGCTGTGGGTTTCTTGTAGATGGCTTTTACTATTTTGAGGTATGTTCCCCATATGCCTAGATGTTCAAGGGTTTTTATCCAGAAGGGGTGCTGGATTTTATCAAAAGCTTTTTCTGCATCTAATGATATGATCATGTGGTTTTTGTTTTGACATCTGTTGATGAATCTGATTACATTTATGGTTTTACGAATGTTGAACCAGCTTTGCATCCCAGGAATGAAGCCTACTTGGTCATGGTGAATGATTTTTGAAATGTATTGCTGAATCTGGTTTGCTAGGATCTTGTTGAGAATTTTAGCATCTATGTTCATCAAAGATATTGACCTGTAGTTCTCTTTCTTTGTTGGATCTTTACCTGGCTTGGGCATCAATGTGATGTTGGCTTCGTAAAATGATTTGGGGAGAGTTCCATCTTTTTCAAACGCCTGGAATATCTTCAGTAGGATTGGTATCAGCTCCTCCTTAAATGTCTTGTAGAATTCTGCTGGTAAGCCATCTGGACCAGGGCTTTTTTTTGTAGAAAGTTTTCTTATTATGTAGTCGATTTCCTTGATTGTTATTGGTCTATTTAGGGTCTCAATTTCTTCTTGTTCCAACCTAGATACGTCGTGTGATGTCAGAAAATCCTCCATTTCCTTAAGGTTTTCAAATTTGTTTCCATACAAGTGTACGTAGTAGTCTCTAATGATCTTTTGTATTTCTTCAGGGTCAGATGTGACTTCATCTTTTGTGTTTCTGATGTGCTTATTTGGGTTTTTTCTCGTTTTTTCTTGGTCAGTCTAGCTAGGGGACCATTGATCTTGTTCATTCTTTCGAAGAACCAGCTTTTTGTTTCATTGATTTTTTTCTATTATCTTTTTGTCTTCTATGTCCTGGATTTGGGCTTTTATTTTTGTGATCTGTATTCTTCTGCTGAAATTAGGTTTTTTGTGGTCTTGCTTTTCCAGCTTCTTTAGATGGCTTGTTAGGTTGTGAATTTCTGTTCCTTCCATTTTCTTCATGTGTGTTTGTAGGAATATAAATTCCCCTCTTACTACAGCTTTCAGAGCATCCCAGAGATTTTGGTAAGATGTTTCTTCATTTTCATTTGTTTCCAGGTATCTTTTGATCTCTGTTTTGATTTCATCATTGACCCAGTAGTTGTTTAGCATCATGCTGTTTAGTGTCCATGTCTTTGTGGGTTTTGGGGGTCTTTGTTGGTGTCAATGTTTATTTTTATTCCACTGTGGTCCGAGAAGGTGCATGGTAGAATTTCAGTCCTTTTAAATTTGCTTATGCTTGATTTATGGCCGAGTATGTGGTCAATCTTAGAATATGTTCCATGTGGTTTGCAGTTTTGAGGTTTACTTAAGGGGGGAGGTGTGATTCAAAATCTATCTGCAGGTCCTGGTATTCGCTGGCAGGTGTGTGAATAATCTGGAACCCACTTCCCACTGCCTTGGAATCTGTCCATGCCGTGGGGTTGTAGGTTTACTCCCTGAAATAAAATGCGGTTAGCAGAGGGGAGAGAATGGAGCAGACAGTGGGTTGAAGAGGTGTGTGGAGAGATAGAGGAGTGAGGGGGGAAACAAACGAGTGTGCCAACAAATAGAGAGGCCTATACTGAAACAGGTAAAAACAATAGACCACAGCTACAGATGAACCAACTCGCATACAAACAAAAATAAAACATATAGTGATGCTAACATACCAGCTATCCAACCACCTTATTGGTGTGCTGTTCCTCTATACAAAGATATGGTTTACAGAGAGAAGAAAAGAGAAGAAAAGGAAGAGGAAAAAAGAAAACAAGGAACAATCCAGTAGGAATAGTATTAAGTCATTAAACTAGCAGAATCAATGAAGCACACTCTGAGACATTTCATTTAAGTCCAATATCCTTTCAGGTCTGATTTCTAGTTTTCTTTTCAAGCTGGTAAGTTTGTTTGCACTTAGGGTTAGTTGCCCCTGGTCTGCTGTGAAGGACAGTTCAGATCATCCTCTGTTCACCACTCTGGACTATGTCTTTATCAAGCTTGTTTCTCCCGCTTCGGTGTTGTTACTTTGAATCGCCAGCAGGTGGAGCTATCTCAGCTGCTCACCCCAGAGGGGGCTGGGGCTGGACAGGGATGGCAGAGGCTGAAGATGGCAAGATGGCTGCCTGCCTCAGGGCAGATGGCAGGAGACTTCCAGCAGGCAGGACATCTCAGTCACAGGAGAGGTGGCAGCGATCCCAGCAGATCTTCCCTGAAGGGGCTTCAAGAACTGAAGTTGTGGATCGCCTCCAGCCCGGGTGGTGCGATGTGCTACCAGTGGCAGTGGCGGTGGCTGCGGTGGCTGCGGCAGTGGCGTCTGCGCTGCAGTGGCTGTCCAGACCGCTGCGATGCCCCAGCGGTGGAAACGGCCGAGCTCTGTATGAAAAGCAGACTGCAATGTTGGGGTCCGTAGCCCCCGGGGCGAGATTCAGAGACCCACTGCAGTTCTCCCTTGCAGAGGTTTTCACAGACCAGGTTGCCCCATCACCATCTTGCCATACACATTTCTAAGAGCATTTTTTTGTATATCTATTGGTTGCTCCTGTGTCTTCTTCTGAGAAATGTCTATTCATATATTTTGCTCATTTTTTAATATGGTTGGTTTTTTTTTCCTTTCAGCACATTTGAATTCTTTGTAGAACCTAGATGTTAGGACTTTGTCAGATATACAGTGAGCAAATATTTTTTCCCATTCCGTGAGCTGTCTCCCCACTCTCTTGATGGTTTCTTTTGCTTTGCAGAAGTGGGATAAAGAAAATGTGGTACATTTACATGATGGAATATTATGCAGCTATAAAGAAAAATGAAATTATGAACTTTGCAGCAACGTAAATGAAATTAGAGTCTATAATACTCAGTGATTTATCACAGAAACAAAGATCTGAGTACCACATGTACTCACTCATAAGTGGACCTTGAACATTTACCATAATACCATAAGAAAGTGATTGGCAGTAGTGGGACACTGCAATGGGAGGAGGAGGGGCACATAACATCAATAAAGGTACCCATACTTTACCTGGATACTGACTACATATGTACCTAACCCTCATTTGTACCCATATCTTAAAAATAAAATAATTTTTAAAAATTAAAATTACAAAAAAAGAAAGCATATATCTACAACTTCAGAGTGACTGTTAAAGTCTACCTGTGATCCTTCCATGTTGGAAACCACTAGTTGCAAAAATACACAAAACAAAAAAATCCTACATTTGGAGTTTTAACCATGCTCTAAAGGCAGATAACTACTAAATATATGACTCTAACTTCATTCCTAAGGTCCAGAAATATAGTGCATACCAGATGCTTTTTAGACATTCCAACTAGAAGCCCATGGTAGCTGGGTCCAAACTGTGTGAAGTGCTTAACAGTAGGGACTTAATCTGTCAGGTCTTGAATCTCAACTCTATGACCTAGAACACCTCTGATTCCTCATAATTGCTATACATATTTCAATAGGTTGTGATGAGGACTAATGTGTTTGCATATGAGAAACACTTGGCACAATATCTAACACGAAGTTAACACCAAATAAATGTGACATTATCATCATCATTATTAGCATTATTGGCACAATATTCATATTAATTATAGCAATTCAATATTTATAACTCTTCATTCATTTCCTAAAACCAGATACTCAAATGTATCTCTATTGTTAAGCTGTTCTGTCTAAAATTCTCTTTCCTAATCTCTAAAAAAATTTTTGGTCTCATATTATTACCTTTATAAAGCTTTTAATGATATTCACCCTACCAAATCAGGCAGAATTGCTTATTCTTCTCTATAATCATTTTTTGTGAATAGCCACAACACCCATGACCTACATCCACTGCAGCAATGCCATAATACATTGTAAGAGTTAGGCTTTTTGTCTATATCTGTGGGAGACAATTAGGGATTGATTGTGCCTTGTTTAGTCCAGTGACTCTAGGGTAATCACCGTATTTAGTACATACTAAGCACTCACAAAGATGTATTGAGTACATACAGCTACAATCAAGGACACAATTTTTGGTAGTAAATAAAAAATGACATAACAACTATCCTTGACACCCTTGATAGTAGTTCTGAACGAGAAAGTAACTTAAGAAAACTTACTGATCCATGGGAAAATTAGAACTTTGTCAATGATTATAATTGCTATGAAAAGCAGTCATGTCCAAAAAAAGTTAAAGTGACACTGTCCTTCCATCATCATGTAGTTATGGCATTTTGCCTACAATGGTTGATTGCTTATAAGACATGAACCACCAACAATGCATAGAGACTGGTGATAGAGATCAGTCACCAAATCTCTCAATTTCATAATGTTTCTATTCATCTCAAGATGTGTTTTCCCAAAAACAGCTCTTAAACTTTTTAGTTTTCTAGTCACAAATGCCACATTAATCCATATTTATGAAAAAATATCACTCTTACAAGAGCATTGCTGCTGTACTTTATAAATCCTGAGATAGCTTGCCTAAATACATAATTCATTGCCATCAATTTATAGGCAAAAATATAAAATATCCTACAAAAATACTTCATCATATGTCTCTAACTTGCTGGCATTTGACAAAATTAAGTTACAGAGTTTAACCAAAGGGGAAAATATTTCTAAATTGAATCTCTTTGTGATATACGGGTTTAAAATTCAAATCTGCCAACATATTCTGTTTACTCCCTCGGCATCTGCTGCATCTGCCAACTGGTGGCCAAAAATTAGAGCAGACTTAACTAATTAGAAGGGTCCCCATCTGGTAGCTGAACTTCTTGTTTATGCTTCCTTTACATTCTAAGTACAGAGATTCGAACCAGAACTTTGTGGTTTATAGCAGAGGATGCTCTTTCTGGCTAGCCTGCTAGCTATTGTCTTACTGAGCTGAACTTGGCACAGATGGAAGTGTTTTTTGTATTTTATGGCCTCCCTCCCTGTGTTCCCCTTGGGATGAATCATCATCTTTGCCACAGGAGTTTCCATTGTCTCTCAGAACACTTTTTTCATTCATTTTTATCTCTGTAGGCCTAGGTCTAGGACTATGAGTACTTTACTGAGAAATAAAAGCTTCCAAGAAGAATCCATGATTTGGTAAAGTTAATACTACCCTTATTGGGACTAAAACTGGAAGAAAGTATTGGGGGAAAATATGGTGTAGTTTCATTTCTCATGGTTTTTATTGAATCTCTGTGAGAAGAGCTTCATACTAAAGCAAACTTGTGGTAGGATCAGGCAGCAGATATAACTGCAGGCTTTGGATGAGGACTTCTGTTGAAATTCTGGCCCTGCTTGCCATAAGATGTGTGTCCATCAGCAAACTGACCTAACCTCAGTTTCCTTGTGCCAATTTAAAACAATATTACTGTTCCATCGAAGTATGAGGGTTAAATAAAAAGTATGTGCAAAGTGCTAAGCACATACCAATACCTAGCATAAGAAAAACTGGCACACACAAAAAGAAAAGAAAGCCCTATTATTATTGAGAATAGAGGCCTAAAACATTTCTAAAGTATTATGACTGATAGTCTTCTCAAATGTGATACACCTTGTACCACTTGGTTTCTTTGAAGCTTTAGTTATGTTGTTATATTTGTAAAATTTTTCTTAGGAAGTATTTTGATCTCCCAGAGCACAGTTCAGCAATATTAGAGGAAGGTTAGCAAACTGAGGGGTGATTGATAAAAGCTAGCATAAGATGGCTTTATGATTCAGAGAACAGAATTATTCTACTCACTCTATCATATTTTTATATGATAAAGTTAATTTTTCCACTAAGCAGGCAAAACATGATGCTGAATTTGAAGACAAACTTACATGGAAGGTGTTGAGGAGTTGTTCAACATCTTTGAAACAACTGCTCTGTGCCAGCCCTGTCTTAAACCTGGGAACACAAAGATGAGTAAGACATGATCTCTATTTTCAAAAATTCATAATGTTTTGGAGGAACCAGGTATATAATAAATAACTAGGTTAGGTATAAAGAACCCAAGCCCATGTGATAGGGTCTGGGAGCACTTGTGGGAGTAGTGACTTCTGAGATAAACCCTGGAATTAGTGGATATCCAAGTGATGGAGGCTCAAACATGGTGTGGAGTTGAGAAACACAATGGGTGGTTTGGGGGTTAATACAAGCAGCTTAGAATTGCTAGAACCTGAGGTGCATGGCAGGCAGCATTCAGGGCTGAGAGGGAAGAGGTAGTCAAGACCCACAGCAGAAGGCCTAATGTAGAAGTGCATGGCAACGAAGAGCGATTGAAAGGTTCAAAGCAGTGAAGCGGCAAAGACAAGTTTTCATTTTAAATGACTCTCTCAGCATCATTGGGGAAGACTGATCTGCAGATGTAGCCAAGATTAGTCATACTCAGGCATTAGCTAAGAAAATACAACTTCAACTAAGGCAGTAACAGTTTGAGTAGAGTAGCTAAGACAGGTCTCACAAAAGGATGCAAAAAAGGGAAGCCTCAGAGTTCTAAAAATGTAAATGTTGGATATAGTATGATAAATCCAGTACAACTGCAGGAGGAGATGAGAAGGTGGCTTGAAAGGAAGAAGTGTATTATACTCACAGGTTCCAGAGAGTAGGTCACCACATGCCATGCAGATTCCATGAGAAGACAAGTGACAGAAGCCAGGGAGACTTAGGCCATGATCCTTATTGGGATTTCCTCAAGAAAGGTAAGATAGGGCAAGGTGAACACTGCAAGACTGACTAGTAAGAAGTTCAGCAGACTCTAAGCTACAAGGGTGGTTCTATTTTTCTGATGTCTGGTCCTAAAAGTGATTGAGGCAGAGGAATATTGCCTCCTGGGGAGTACAGCCCAGATAGAAGAGACCAGTTCCCAACTGGTTAGCTTGCATGTCAAAGACATGCTCCCAACTAAATGCTTTGCTATCTCTAAGAACTGCTTAGTAACAAAAGTTTCTCTCTTTGACCAAACTCTAACTAAGCTCCTCTGAGCTCTTACGGGCCTCAACCTTGGTCCTTAAAGACTTGAACAAAACACAAGCATAGTTTCTAACAGCTTAAGGCCACATCCTAGAATGACTCTAATCCATCTTAAAATGCCTGTCTGAGAAAACTCAAGGCTGTCAGAAGAAATTACTGTTTGTTCCAGCTAAGCCAACACCTGAAGACAGCACTCCGGTCTCCTAGTTTCTGTGTTAACTTCAATAAGGGCCAGTTAGCAACCCTAGATGGGTTTCACAGGAACCAACCTCCCTTTCTTGCTTTGTAATTTTTAACTTCTCTGACTCTCCTGAGCTCCTGCTCACCTCCTTCCCTATTCCCTCATTCTTCTTAAAAGCACCCAATACCTCTACATGGGTACTGAAGTTGAGCTCAGTTCATGCTGGCCTCTTTTCCCATTGTAAAAGTATATTGCTGATTAAAATCTGTCCTTACCACCTTAACTGGTATAGGCTTTGTTTATCTTTGAACTATCCCTGGGAGTTGTAGTCTCTCCCCAACCAGACAGGGTTTGTAAGATGTCAAAACATCTTAACATACAGAAGACAAATAATATATACAATTAGTCACTTGGTGACTAATCAGATCTAGGGCCTGGGGCATTGTGAGGAGGGAGGAGAAGAAGGAAGACACCATCATTTGTGAGTGATTAGAGGATTGTAAGACCACATGAACCCAGAGAAAAGAGGAAGAGAAATCAGCCTGAGCAGAAAGAGTTCTGTTGAATTTGAAGTGCTCATTTCACATGGTGGGTAAGGGGAGGCAGTGAAGCAAATTTTCAGCATATTGATTATCATTAAAACTATATGAATGAATGAAAATATACAGAAAATGCATAGAATGAGAGAAAGAGTAGCTCAAGGGTAAAAATCTGGGGAAAAATGAACTCTTAGCAAGCAAAAAGAGGAAGAAGAATGCACAAAGATGACAGAGATGCAACAATGAGAGAAGAGTGTCCAAAGAGAATAGAATTGTGGAAGCCACAGACATAAAGCATTAGGACAGTAGTGACAAATGCATAAACGGAGATCCCAAGATGTCACAAATGTCTCCAAAGTGATAACAGAATTCTGAAGTCAGACAAATTTTAGAGTTTTGAGTACCACATCCACAACTTACCATTTATTGGGCTTTGGATAAGTTATTTTAAGACTCTAATGTTCAGTTTCCAAATCTGTAAAAATGATGCAATATATCTCTCTTTGTAACTTTTTTTTTTTTTTTTGAGTTGGGGTTTCATTCTGTTTCCCAGGTTCTTTGTTGGGAGGAGTAAATCAAACAATATAAGTAAAGCACTTTAAAAAGTCCTTTAAAAATTACTTTAAAAAGAATTCTTCCATAGGGGCACCTGCTTTAATAAAAGCTTCTTTCCCTTCAAAAAATGTGAGTACTATAAAAGTATCCAATCATGTATTCTAATCAACACATTAACAGCATGATCCCACAAGCTGATCATTTTAATATGAGTACTGTGTGTGTTAGTCATTCCCTAAACACCTGGTATATACCTCAGCATGTGTATTCCCGAATGAGGCATAATTAAAGAGGCAACTTATGGCCAATTCTTATAATCACAGGTCTAGCACTTCCTCAATCTGGGTAATATCAATTGCTATCACAGAAGTTAAAGAATTACAATCATGCTTTAACAGATCTGTGATGGAGGATTTATCACATTCTGTGCAACATATTTTAGACATTTGGAAGGGTTTGACTCTAAAGTGAGAACAATGGTCCCTTGCCTGACCAAATCCTCTAGTGTCTTGCTCATAAATTTAGACACAAACTACCTGTCACAGCTGTTCTCAGAAATAAGTCAAGCAGAAAAACATGAAACATACAAGAACCGAAAAGAGGCATAGCATACAATGAAGAAACACATACCATTTGAGTGTTAACCAGATCAAATGCATAACCTGGGCTTTGCAAAGACCCCTAAAAAGATTGCCCTCAAGCAACATACCCCGTCGCAGCAGACAATGTCATATAAAATGAAGACAATGAAATCACACCAGCACATGCCCTTTAGAGAAGGCTTCAAGAAGTTTTATTAGATATTAAATACTAAATAAAGAGTAAATCTGTCATCAGTAGATTCATTTAAAAGTTGTGCTCCATGACTGTTTGTTTGGCATTGTTTTTAAAGTTTTAGAGAACTTGATACTAAAAAGAGCTTTTCAGAGCAATGCCTTGTCTGTTAAGCAACAGTTGAGTCAATTATGGGGGGAAAGCAACTTGTGCAAGGATTAGAGTCCTTTCACTGAGTTAATAAAGAGTAGTGTGCAAAAGAAGCATAAATATATTAAATATGGTATTTAGAACTATCATGTAATAAGGTAATCAAGGCTTGAATATTTTATGTCAGTAATAGAATTCATTTGATACCATTATAATTGGTAGAATTCACATCTTTCTTACTATTCACTGTCAGCACCCTTTACACAATTTGTTGAAATAAGTTGAGTAATAGGTGACACAAGAACCTAACTTTTCTGTAACTCTCTTTTTTTTTTTTTTTTTTTTTGAGTTGGAGTTACTCTGTCACCCAGACTGGAGTGCAGTGGCCACTCTCGGCCACCACAGCCTTGACCTGCTGGGCTCCGGCGATCCTTCCACCTCAGTCTTCCAAGTAGCTGGAACTACAGGCGCACGCTACCATGCCTAGCTAATTTTTATGATTTATTGTAGAGATGAAGTCTCGCCAAGTTGCCCAGGCGGGTCTCGAACCCACAGGCTCAGGCAATTCACTCACCTCAGCCAACCCACTCACCTCACGCTGGGATTACAGGGTGAGCTACCGAGCCCAGCTTCTGTAACTCTTATAATCCTACTTATGTAGCCTGATCCAGGCTCCTTATACGTAGGAGAAACAAGCATAGCCGAATGAATATGTTTTTTAAAAAAATAAGTTACATGCCTGGCATGGGATTCACACCTGTAATCCTAGCACTTTGGGGGACAGAGGCAGGAGGATTGATTGAGCCCTGGAACTGGAGATCAGCCTCGGCAATATAGTAAGACTTTGTCTCCACAAAAATGCAAAAATTAACCAGGTATGGTGGCATACCTATAGTCCCAACTACTTGGAAGGCTGAAGCAGAAGGATTGACTGAGCCCAGGAGGTCGAGGCTATAGTGAGCCATGACCATGCCACTGTACTCAAGTCTAGGAGACAGAGTAAAAGCCCAACTCAAAAAAAAAAAAAAACAAAAGTTACAAAGACCTTGACTTGTTACTGTAGACAAACCCCCTTACCTCCATTGCAGGTCATGAAATCTCACCTCATGTGGAGTCAGTTAGGTATTTACACCAGTTAACTGTGTCTAGAAAGTGTCATTGGTGCTGCCTTTTTGACCTAATTAGAGTTTCTCAATATTAGGATATAAAATGCTTTCAATATTTAAACAGGCAAACTCACAATAATCCAAATGTAGCACAAGCAAAATTGATTGATCATCACTGACATTGCAAAACATTGTATTCAAAATATACTTTTTAAAATATATCTGTAGATACGATTTAGTTTTTTATACAAAAAGCAATGTTTTAAAAATTCTAAATAATTTAAAATGCATAATGAAATATTACGCTAAACTACATCAAATTGCCATTTTTGTAGGACAAGAACAGTTGAGTTCTTATGGTCCAACCTACTATACAACTGGAAAGATATCATATGTGAATATCAAATGTAATATAGGACCCATGTATCCAACTCCCATATAAAGAGAGAAAACCTTGCCAATATAACTGATCCCTTTACTAAGATAATGAAACCTCTCAAACAGTATATACCCTTATCAATGAGCCTTCTTCTGATTTTAATCCACCTCCCCACCATCCGAGTACTGCCATAGAGGTAATTACTCTCTTAAAAGTCATGATTACGTTTACAAGTATTTCTTTATACTGTATTCAGACGGTATATGGATATTATTGTACATATTTTTCCTGATCACATGCAAATGAGTTTTCCTAAAATAATCCCACAGAGAGGAGATGCTGACTTATAATGTATGGACACCTTCTGAATCTCTGCATGTTGCCAATGATTTTACAATGTGGTTGTTCTAATTTATATTTTTGACAGAAGTAAAAAGTTCACATAGCTCCACATCTGCAGCAAGACATCATTATCAGATATTTTAATTGTTTCCAGTCTAAAGGGTATGGAATGATCTATTGATTAAATCTGAATTTTCTTGTTTACTGTTAAAATATATATTAGTTATTGATGCTGCAGTTTTTGAAGTTGAGCATAGGTTATAAATATCTAGTCTAGATTTTTAAAATATATGGGTATTTCTGCAGGGCTAATAGAAAGGGATCACTTGAGTGAGAGTCCTGGAAATCTCTGAGGAGATGAGGTATCACTGAGCACACAATTAGTATAAGGCCATTTGGATAATAGCTAAGCAGAGAAAATGAGTCTAGATGTTGTTTGAGATAGAAGCCAGTGTTCTCCACCAATCACTCCTCTGGATTAGCCTCATGAACTCATAAATGAATCCTAGAGAAAGAAAACAACCAAAGAAGTTTTAATACAAATCTATTTTGTTCACATCTCTAACATATAGGAAGCTGAAGGCCACAATACTTTGAAGTTTCTATAAGAGGATCGGCATGCACATGGTGTCTGCCATCATTTTCTTTTGAATTAGCATAATAAAAACTGATTGCTATTAAGTAAAGGAGAAATCCAACACACACACATATTTTGTTTTATTGTACTTTGTGAGTACTGTTTCTCTAGAAGTTTACTGTTAGTGGCAACCCCGCACTGGGCAGTTCTATCAGTACCAGTTTTTCAACAGCATATGCTTGCTTCATGTCTCTCTGCCACATTTTGGTAATTCTCATGACATTTTAAACTTTTTCATTATTATTATATCTGTTATGGTGATCTGTGGTACTACGAACCACACCCATAAAAGATGGTGAACTTAATCGATAAAGGTTGTGTGTGTTCCTACAGCTCCATGATTGACGGTTCCCTCATCTCTTCCCCTCTCCTTGGGCCTCCCTATTCCTTGAAACACAACAGTATTGAAATTAGGGCAATTAATAACCCTGCAATGGCCTCTAAATGTTCAAGTGAAAGAAAGAGTCACACATCTCTCACTTTAAATCAAGTTAGAAATGATTAAGTTAGTGTGGAAGGAACATCAAAAGCTGAGATAGGTTGAAGGCTAGGCCACTTGCATCAAACCGCTAGCTAGGTTAATAGTGCAAAAGAAAGTTCTTGAAGGAAATTAAAAGTGCTACTCCAGTGAACACACTGATGAGATAGTAAAATAGACTCATTGCTAACATGGCGATAGCTTGAGTGTCTGAATAGAAGGTCAAGCCAGCTGTGACATTCCCTTAAACTAAAGTCTAATCCATAGTAAGGCCCTAGCTCTCCAATTCTGTGAAGGCTGAGAGAGGTGAGGGCACTACAGAAGAAAATTCTGAAGTCAGTACAGGTTAGTTTGTGAAGTTTAAAAAAAGAAGTCACCTCCATAACATAGTAGTGCAAGGCGAAGCAGCAAGTGCTAATGTAGATGAGGCAGAAAGTTCTCCAGAAGAGCCAGCTAGGGTCACTGATGAAGGTGATTATTCTAAGCAGCAAATTATCAGTGTAGATGAAACAGCTCTCTACTGGAAGAAGATGACGTCTAGGACTTCCATAGCTGGAGACACGTCAATACCTGGTTTCAAAGCTTTAAAGGACAGGTGACTCTCTTGTTAAAGACTAATGCAGCTGGTGACTTAAAGTTGAAACCAATGCTCACTTACCATTTCAAAAACCCTAGGGTGTTTCAGAATCATGCGAAATTTGCTCTGCCTATGCTCTGTAAATGGGGTGGGGAAAAACCTGGATGACAGCATACCTGTTTATAACACAGTTTACTAAATATTTGAAGCCCACTGTTGAGACCTACTGCTCATAATAAAATATTCCTTTCAAAATATTACTGTTCATTGACAATGTACCTAGCCACTCAAGAGCTCTCATGGAGATATACCTGGCTATGAATGTTTTCATTTCTGCTAACATAGCATCCATTCTGCAGTCCATCATTCAAGAAGAAATTTTGACTTTTAAGTTTTATTGTTTAAAAATACATTTCAGAAGGCTATAGCTGCTATAGATAGTGATTCCTCTGATGGCTCTAGACAAAGTCAACTGAAACCTTCTGGATAGGACTCGTCATTCTAGATATCATTAAGAACAGTAATGATTTATGGGAGGAGGTCAAAATACCAACATTAACTGAATTAGTTGATCTCAGCCCTCATGGATGACTTTGAGGGATTCAAAACTGCAGTGTAGGCAGTAGCTGCAGATGTAGTAAAAATAGTAGGAGAACTGGCATTAGAAGTGGAGCCTGAAGATGAGACTGAGTTGCTATAATCTCAGCTTAAAACTTTATTAGATAGAGAGTTGCTTCTTACAAATAAAGTAATTTCTTGAAATAGGATCTACTCCTGGTGAAGATGCTGTAAACATTGGTGATATGATAACTAAAGATTTAAAATATTCCACAAACTCAGTTGATAAAGCAGCATCATGTTTGAGAGGATTGGCTGCAATTTTGAAAAAAGTTCTACTATGGGTAAAATGCTATCAAATAGCATTGCATGCTACAGAAAAGTCTTTCCTGAAAGGAAGAGTCAATCAATGCAGCAAACTCACTGTTGAATTTTAAGAAATTGCCATAGCTGCCTCAGCCTTCAGCAATCACTATCTTGACCAGCCAGCAGCCATCAACACCAGGGCAAGACACTTTACCAGCAAAATAATTGTCTTGCTGAAGGCTCAGATGATCATTAGGATTTTTTAGCAATAAGACAATTTTAAATTAAGGTATGCACATTTTTAGACATACTGCTATTGCATTCTTCATAGACTACTGTGTATATATGATCATAACTTTTATACGCACTAGAAAACCAAAACATTGTGTGACTCGCTTGATTGTGATATTTGCTTTATTATAGTGGTTTTGGAGTGAACCTGCAATGTATGCCTGTATTAAATTACTTTTCTTTGAAAGAAAGAATGGAAAAAAGGTAATTTTTAATTAAAAAACAAAAATTATGAAACATGTTAAACACTTAATAATCTTTAAAATAAGAGCTACCTCTTTGGGGCATTCTTATGAGCCAAATGCTAATCTCTGACTCCCATCTTTTTCTTTCTCTTTCTCTTACACAAACACACACACACACACACACACACACACACACACACAGCCCAGATGTTCAAATCTCTTCTGCCTGTGAATGCAAAATAAGGTCCTTTCATCTCCTATTAGTGACTTTGAACCCCTACCTATCAAATGATCAAGGAGTCTTGTCATCACCCAGTATTCTCATCCCAAATACCCTCGGGTATGTTTTTACTCAAGTGTGATTATTAGCAAGAGGCACTGCAAAGGCAGATTTTTCTCCTTCTCTCTTTCTCTCTCACCTGTTTTCCTTTCTGTCTTGCTGCTTCTAGGAGAAGCTCTCAGCAATTCCTTAAGAATCTAACCATTGCCATGGCATCCCTCCTCCACTACCTCAGAGTGGTCAGTCCACCCTAAGCCTTGGCATATAATTTCTTTCTTGTTTGTTTCTCTATTTTTAATAGCTGTTTCCTGCCATCATGGTCTCTGAATTACCTCACTTCCCCATTTTACTTTCCCCAGCCCATTCAATGCTTGGGTAACCAATGCCCTGTATTAAATTCCCTCTGTTTGAAACACTGTCAGTGTTGTTGTCTGTCTGACTGGACATTGTCTGAGGCATTTGTATGTTCATCATTCCTTCACAATTTTCTACTGACTGCCCACGAGTGTGGGAACTCAAAAATATACTTCCACGCAAGAATCTGCAAATCCCTGGTCCTATATGTATGCTTGTTATACACACAATATCACACAGTCACACCTTAAGGAGTACTCTCAGAAAAGTATATATTAGTGCAACTTTTTTATCCAAAAATGTGCATGTGCACACTTGAATACACACACCGATGTCCATGTGGACCATCACATTAACAACAGTTATCTTGTGGTTGGGAACACTAATGATTTAACTCTTACTTTTCATATAAAAAGTATCAATTTGATCATTTTGCAAAGCTATTTTATGTTTAAAAAAAGTTTAGGTATTTAAGAAGCTCATGAATATATTGTAAAATATTTTATGTATATTAATTTAACTATATTAATTGAATATAACATGTAATAGAACTAATGGAAAATAAAATATCAGATATAATGTAAAATAATGTGGCCACAAAGTGCCTTTCTTATAATAGAGACTTAATAACTGTTTGCTAAATTAGTATTTTTTCTTTAGGAGTCAATTTTGTTACATTATTTGTCACATCATGTTTTTTTCTATTAAGCATAAACTCTCATAACTATACTCAGGTCAACTCTAAACTATCCTTGTATTCATTAATCTGACACCAAACGCAGTTACATATAAATGAACAAAAGACTTTGAATCAAAAGAAAATAAGACAGCAACATTAAGATTGGTAATGACTTCTCCAAGGCACCTGTTTTTACTGTAACTGAACAGCAGGATGCTACATGACGCCAAAGAATGTCTAAAAGGAGAAATAAAGTAATTTCCCCGGAAAAAGTTAAAGATTGAATGGCTCCATTTTGTTGGTTTGTGTTACAAACTTAATGCTATTTAAATGTATTTTTTATAGTGTGTTAATAACAGTAATAAAAAAAGAAGAAAAAATGACAACATATAGTGATGTTATAACAAGCAGATGGTGGCTGGAGATGGGCTGTTCTCCTACTGTTCCCATTCTTTTCCAATTCATGATCAGTAAAAGGAATAAACATTTGTGTTTTTGTGTTCCCCCAGTCCGCCATAATATTCCAGATATAAGTATAGAACCTCCCTGTCTTACCAGATGAAAAATCTATATAATAATTGTGTATTATTCTGAACTTAGAATTGCTAGTCTGAGCCATGAGTAGTGACTTAGAAATCAGGAATGTCATTCTTTTGAAATTATAGGCAGAATTTTTCCTATAATCAGAATGCCTTCATTCGAAAAGATTATCAAACAACAGTAAGGTACAGGCATAATTTATTTACAAAGGCATTTTTATTCCCCTTCCCGAATTTTTCTGTTGATAATTTGTTTTACTAAACATCATAATAGAATATATCATAATAGAAAAATATCAGTGTACATATTTGCACTCTTATATATGGGTTATTATTGGTGACATGAATTATCACTGATCTTTAAAATCCATTTGGGAACAGATTTAGGTAAACATTACATTGTATATCAAATAGATTCACCTTGATCCTAGGGATTCCATGATATGTGCTTACCAGTTGGTCATATGCCACACAAATCAACCTCTGTTCCAATTATTCTCACAGCTAGATTCCTACATTTTTGACATCCTCTAATTTTAGGTCATTTCAAGAAAACCCGTGGCATTGTCCTTTACCATCTATATATCATCATTTTAGAAAATGTGTATGAATTGTATGTACTCCTTTTTGTCATCAATAGGCAACTAAAGTCCTCATGTCCCTCTTTATTTTTTCCTAGGAAACCTACATTGATCGTGGGGTCTGACATAAAATCACACTGAAGCATAATTGAGCACTATGCATATAAGTATATAAGTATAATAGCTATGGTTACAATTTGTATTTAACTGGACATGAAACCTTAAGTCAGTCTTCTCTTCCATGACTACTGCTACTACATTCACTTAAGCCCTTAAGTTCTCATCTGAACACATACAATAGCCTCTAAGACAAGGCAGACAAATTGTAATTTTTTTAAAAGATAATTTTTATCCTATTATTCCTTCTGCCTCAAAAGGCTCCTCCCTCGGCACTTGATAAAAATCTATAAACTTTATCTAATATCCTGAGTTTATCTCATAATACACAACTCTTGCATCTTACATTTTATACTTACTAAGTTGCAACACTTGACAATGTTACATGCAGTTGTTTGATTCAGGTTTTTGTTTGTTTGTTTTGCTTTTGTATTGTTTTGTTTGGTGGAAATAAGCCCCTGCATTGACCCATCTGGTGAGACTCTATTGGTTTTCAAGACCGGGCTCCACTGTGACCTCCTCTCTGAAGCCTACCTTGGTATTTGTTTCAGAACAACCATTCCCTCCTTGACAAACTTTGTACATGCCTGTGTTTCAGTTTCTTTCTTTCTTTTTTTCTTCTATACTGTAAGCCCATTGGGGGCAGGGATGGTGCATTAATCTCAGTCTTATTTGTCTTTGTATCCCCTACAACTGAGCCTTGTAGTTCTTCACTCATGTGTGTTAGTCAAATATGCTGAAATAACACAGCTGCCATGAACAATTTCAAACGTTATTAAACTATGGTGAGAACATCTTTGGAGTTGGCAGTTTCACATTTGAAGCTGTATATATACAACTGTTTAATCGTAAGGCTAGGATACTAACAATCTGTATTTATGTAGATACTGCAGTAAACATTTGCTGGGTGTCTTTTCAACATGTTTTTCACTTCCTCCTCCTTATATTAATAATTATTTGAGTTCCCCAGTTGTGTGGTTTGGATTCAGTGAACTTACGTTTATATAATATAGTTACCCCTGTTTTCCCTCCTCTTAAAAGAAAATCTCATACCCAGCACAGTGGTTGGTTCAGATGGGATCACATGGTATAAGTCAAGCAGTCAAAGTCAATGACACTCAGTTCTGGGATTTAGGATGAGTTACCAGAGAAGAGAATTTTTGTTTCCTTGTAGATAACACAGATATAAGTAAGAAAAAACATGACCCAAGACAATTTCCCTGTGGTGCTGAAAAAAGAGAGTCAAGAAGGAAAAATTAGAGCCAAAGATAGAAATCCTGATAATTTATATAAGATTTGGATCAAGATGTTCCTGGGAGGTTTATGAAAAGCTAAATATTTATTTCATGTTCATTTTTTAATTTTTAGAACAGTTTTAGATTTATAGAAAAATTAGAGAAAGTACAACGAGTTCCCATGTACTTCCCACCCCATGCCGGTCTCCCCTATTATTAACACCTCTCAGTGTACTACGTAAGTCACCATTAAGTAACTGAAATTGATTTGTTATTATTAACTAAAGTTCATAGTCTCCATTAGGGCTTGTTCTTTGTGTTGCATAGTTCCAGTTATGACAAATGCATAATGCCATGGAATCCACAGTTTCACTCACTGTCCTAACAATCCTGAGTTTCCACCTGTTGTCCATCCCTCTCCAATCTTTTTACTGTATCCATCATCCTGCCTTTTCCAGTATATCATAAAGTTGAGATCACATAACATGTAGCCTTTTCAGACAGCCTTCTTTCACTTAGCAGTATATATTTAAGTTTCTTTCATGTTTTTCACATCTTAATAGCACACTTTATCACCGAATAAGTTTTCATTGTTTGGATTTGCCACAGTTTATTTAATCTTTGCTTCCAAATTTTAGCATTTTGAATAAAGCTGCTAAACATTGGTATGTATGTTTTTGTGTAGAATAAGTTTTCATTTTATTTGGGTAAATACCTAGGAGTACAGTGGTTGCATCATACAGTAAGCCTATATTTAGCACTGTAAAAGACTGTCAAGTAGTTTTCCAGAATGGCTGCCCCATTTTGCATTTCCACCATCACTGAATGGGTGTTGGTATAACTTCATATCCTTGCCAACAGTTGTTTCTTTTTGTCTTAAAGACAGCTTTAATGTAATTTTTAAATCACTTGTAACTGATAAAATTCTAACCAATAGAGAAATCCAGAGTATAAAGACAAAAGTGGAAAATTATAAAAAAGAAAATTCACTGTATCTGGATTAGAATTCTAGTTCTTTCATTTATTAAACATGATCATGACAAGTGGTTTAGCCTCTCTGAACATCAGTTTTCCCACAGACATGCAAAATTTGGAGGATTCTTCTTTCCAAGACTGCCATAACCCTGAACACAAATGACAACCTAACAACCAGTGTATTAAGAAAGAGAGCTGGCCAGACATAGGGGTTCACACCTGCAATGCTAGTGTTTTGGGAGGCCAAGGCGTGAAGATTGCTTGAAACCAGTAACTCAAGACCAGTCTGGGCAAATAAATGAGATAACTTCTCTTTACAAAAAAATCTTTAAAAATTAGCCAGGTATGGTGGCATGCACCTGTAGTCCCAGCTACTTGGATGGCTGAGGTGGGGGGATCGCTTGAGCCCAGGAATTCAAGGCTACAGAGAGCTATGATTGCACCACTGCACACCAGCCTGGGCAGCAGAATGAGACCATGTCTCTAAAAATAAAAAATTAAAATTAAAATAAATTTAAATAAATAAAGTCAAGTGTTGAATCACTCTGGAAATTAGAAAAATGCAAGTGAAGCACAATGGAGGTATATCATTAACTCCACTTTTTATACAAACTCATATCAGTTTAATTTCCTCTTTACATTCTTTTCCTGTATCAAAATATTTTGAAGAAAACTAAGACATAGTTTCATAAATAATCTTTCAAAATGGCAGATCTGAACTCAAGGACTTGTTTGTTTCTTCTACCCCATTCACTTCCAGGCATTTAATGCAGCAGGTAATTAGGCATAAAAAACATCGGTCAGCTTTGTGCTTCTACATATTGATACTTAAACTTAAGTGTAGTCACTTTTAAGTGAACAAAACATACAGTGAAAGTAAGACAACGCTTATTTTTTTTACAAAATAAATTTCCTCTGTAAATAAAGAAATTCATAAGGAGACATTTTACTCTGACTTTACTTATTTTACTTACTTTACTCTCATTTTCTGTTCATCTCTTTCCATGTCTGTCAAAATATTTTCTTCCTTTTCAATCTTTTAACTCTTCAAAAAACTAGATCTTCACTCAAATAATATTTTGGCTCTGTCATAGGGTCCCTATTCACAGAGCTTTCTTGTGTGTTCTCTTACCTTTTGTAGGCCAAATATCAGAGTAATGGGGATAAAGTATTAAAAATTTGAATATGTATTCGAATTTTTTATTTCACCTGAGGGAAGTCTTGAGCAGACAAATCAATCAAAATGCAGCTATCTATCAAATGACTCTTTTTGCTAAGTACATTGTAGGAATTCCTGGGAAGCTACAAATAATTACAGGGAAGAAAAAAATCTCTAACTTTCTCAATTGTTTTCAATGTTTACTTTTTATCAGGATTTCTATAAGCCCTAGTTAATTCCTTAGAGTAGCTCAGATAATTATTGATTTCTTATGCTTTCCTATTTCTAAAAAGCTTACTTTTTTTTTCTTCTTGCTTTCTCATCTCTGTCAAACCCCAGCTTTTAATTTATTAACAACCATAAATAAAGTTCGTAATTATAAAAATGTGTCAAAATCTATATCATAAAGACCTACAATAATAATAATAAAACATTACATAACTGTCATTTCACTTTGATAATTTATAAATTGTGCTCATCCAAACAATTAATAAATGTATTGAAATGTATCATCAAATATTGACTACCCAATGTGTGTCAGAAACTGCTGTATTAAATAGATATAAGAGGTACCAAGTTGAGCAGAGTACATTGTCTCAAAAAGCTTAAAATCTGGTAGAATGTGACAGGTATTTTTTTTAAAAGCACAACAACATGTTATGGACACTGTCAGTATCTAACCAGGAAACTAAAAAATCATATTAAACACAACAGGAGGAATGTATTGCAATGAATTATTAGATGGGTGATAGAAGAGACGCAAGTCAAATAAAGACCAATTGGGTAAATCAAAGATTAACAACAGCAAGAAGTCATTTCATCTCTGAAAGACCAAAGGGGCTAGAATATTCTAGCAGAGACCAGAATCATGGCAGACAAGTTAATGAGAACAGGAGATGTGGTGGTGACACAGCTCCTGCAGTAAAAGCAGTCTCACAAAAGAGAAGAAGGAGGAAATACCTTGACTTCCTCAATCTTTCCTTTTGAATCTTCAGTGAAGTGTGTCCCATTGGCAAATTGACAAAATCCAACTGGGAGGCCAGCTGACACAAGACCTTAAGAAGTCAACCCCATGGTAGTAGTCAAGTGCTCTGTAACTCAGAGCAGACCAGGGAAGACACAAAATAGGTCAAAGGGTCAACAGGCCAGAAATGTCATAGATTATGATAAAATCTGAGCAAAGTAAGGTGGGAGTATATGAAAATTAATCAATTTTGAAGTGAAGAAGGAAAAGCATCAGTAAATTATTTATACTAATATCTCAAAGGAAAGAAAGGAAGAAAGGAAGAAGGAAAGGGAAGCGGAGAGAGGGAGGAAGGGAGGGAAGGAGAGGTGAGCCAGAAATACGAGCCATTTAATTTTTAACCTTATTTTCCATGAAAAACAAAGTGGTTACACTTTACTAAATACATTCTCTGTTAGTGAAAAAGAAAATTAGATACTAAGATGTAAATTGGTATAGATAAGACATTTCTATGAGGGTAGCAAGTCAGAGAGTGCCACTAGCAGACATAACTCACTCTTCCAGTGTCCTAATGATCATGAGTGAAGACAGAATAGTAACAGCCTAAATCATAAGAAGAAAATGGACAGATTTACTCGTTAGGCTCCAGGGGCCTCCAAGAATGGTGGTAATTCAAGATCTACAAAGGAAACTTATATTTTAAGTTTTTGTTACAGCATTCTTTTTTTTTTTTTTTTTTCGAGTTGGAGTCTCACTCTGTCGCCCAGACTGGAGTGCCGTGGCCACTCCCGGTCACCGCAGCCTGGACCTGCTGGTCTCCGGCGATCCTTCTGCCTCAGCCTTCCGAGTAGCCGGAATTACAGGCTGATTTTTTGATTTATTGTAGAGATGAGGTCTCACTGCCCAGGCGGGTCTCGAACCCGCGGGCTCAGGCAATCCACTCACCCAGCCCCGCAAAGGCGCAGGATTACAGGCTGAGCCACTGAGCCCGGCTTTGTTACAGCATTCTAAGTTAAACCCCAAAAGAAACTCAAGTGTCAAATCTTTTACATATCATAATGTACTTTATGCCCAAAGCCTGGTAGGAATCAATAAAAAAGAGAAAGGAAAATGTTGGGGGCATAAAATATAATAGAAAAAAAATGAAACAGAGCCCAAAGCTTATGAAACCACAAGGAACAAGATTGTAAGAATCTGAGTCTATTCAGCACAAAGCACAATAGCCAAGAATAAACTGAGAATCAATAACCTCAGATTCTGAAATTGCTGAGAACTTTGAACATTGATATTTATCTTTTCTTTTTAAAGTAATGTATAACAGGGTCATGAAGTCTTATGAAAACCACAACATAGGAAATTTTATTTTCCCAGTGAGCTCGCGAATCTTATTTTGCCTTACGCCACAATCATTGCCATGGCCATTCACATCTTTTGATGTGAGAAACTTGCCCCTGAGAAGATTCAAACTAAAGACTGCAGCACATTATAATACTGGCTGTGTTTTCATTTCATTTATGTGTTCCTGTGCTTTTTCTTCAAAATGTGCCTGCAACAGATGGAAACACAAATCAGTACTTTCGATCTTCCACATCTACTGCTATGTCTTTCCCTGTTTCTCTTCTCTGTTTTTCTCTTTTCTCTGTGCTGTAGGGGGAAAAAAATCTCAAAAGATTAATGAATTCATATCATTAAAAATAGTTTATTTGAGGCCACCAGATCATTTATTCAGAAAGGAGAAACATTTCATGATTTAATCCTAAATCTCTGGATTTTGATACTGCCTGCTTTGAATTTAGGCTGTCTCTCAAACTTGCCAACAACCCTAATGTCTCTCTGATGGTCCCAAATGCCCATTTAGAAGACATTTTCTGTCCATGGGGACAGAAAATAACATACTGATATCGTCATGTGTCCGCAAATAGAATAACTCCAGGGCTATCATTGAAGGGTAGTGAAGAATATCGGGCAGGTGCCATCTTGATCAGACCCTCGCTCCTAACCCCCACTTGCTCAAGAAAAAATTTAGGGTATGTTTAAACATTACTATGCACACCTTAAATTAGGTGAAACAAATGTAAGGGAAATTCTCGGTAAGGATCCCTTTTCCTATAGTGAGAAGTGAAAGTTCACTATAGACAAGGGTTTTGCTTCAACGAGACAGGGCTGATTGCAATGCACTTAGTTTGGAGGTTAAGTAGCTGCTAAATTAGGCTAGTCTAATCTATCCCAGCATGGACCCCATGATTCTGATGTTTGCCAGAATGCTACTGGAGGCTTAAAAATGCTGAAAAGAAAAACCTGCCAATCCTTTTCAGAGTTTCTGCCTTCCAGGACACTCATCATTCCTCCTATTTTTGTTTGTTTTCACTCAGCGGTTACCACCTTCTGTAGAAACATAGATACTGTGGAAAGACAGAGGAAGAGAAGAGGACAAAATGCAAAAAGCTCACCTGTTTCAATTCTTCCCAGTGGATCATCTAGAACAAATATCTAGTTTCTTGAAGAATTTGGAGAGAGAAGGGTTGGAAAGAAAGGCGAGGCTTATGGAGTACCTCATAAATGCAATCTCAGCATCTGCAATATCCCTTGATACTAAATTCTATCACCTTCATATTAAAAACTTCTGCCTTGTACTTAATTCTAAGGTTTCTTCTTTTATTTTTACTAGAATTTATTATATTTTGTTGTCCAGAATCATAAAGAATAAATTGTTCAGGAAACCCCAATGTAATGTATTTGTACAGATGAAGATCATAATGCAAACCCCCCTTGGACTTCCCTAAGCTCACAACCCAGGCCTGTTAGTCATTCTTCATAGAATCCATTTTTATTCTTTTTTAAGTATCTTGCGATTTGTTTTTATTTTTACTCACCTTTTTTAATACGGGAAAATAAAATTAAAAGATTATCTCATAGCCTGTCATATTATTTTCTCTGTATGAAATCAGGGAAGCTTATTCCCACAAAGGCATTATCCTGACACATTCAGAGTCTACTCAGTCAGCCCCCAGGCCTTTCCCTTTCTTATTTTTGAACACAGAGGGTCGTTCCTCAAACTTTATTTATAATGTTTACATTTTGGTCCCTAAGTAACTGAGCAAACATATTGTGATATAGCCAGGGGTTGTAAGGAATTAAAGACAACAGGTTTTAGAAAATCACTTTGAGAATTATACCAGTTCCCTCTAGCACCAAATTTTAAGAGCAAAATTTCTGTAATCAATTTTGATAGATGTTTTCCAGGGGTTTTTTGTTTGTTTGTTTTAACATTTCGTTGATAAAAGGTAAAAATCTTAACACAGTCCACAAATTACTCACTCAGCTGAACTTGGTTCCTTAGAGAGGATATGACACATACAGAGAATTATACTTTAGGATAATGAGGATTACAAAAATAAATGAATAAAGAGTAGATTGATCACAGTTTATACCATGAATAAAACCTGGAAATGTTATGGCAACCAGTGTAAACTTTGGTATTTGAATGCAAAACAAAAGAGAGAGAAAGCTAGCTCTTCTTAGCTCCTAGGTAGTTTCCAATGCCAACATATGGAGATGTGTCTATATCCAAGAAAAAGAGGATAAACAACTCAACATTAGATCAAAATGAAACAATATGCCCTTGGGAGCAGGTACATGCCTCAGTAAAATTCAGTTTTTTGAGATATGTACCAATTTAGAAGTATGTTCAGTTTTTTAAGTAATGGTAAAAAAGTCATTATATTAATTAGAAATGCTGCTATTATTTTTACTATTAGGATTATTTTGAGTTTACATACTGAGAAGTCACTAAACTGCTCATAAAACAAAAAAATGTACAGTCCTTTTACAGATTGCTTGGGATTTATTAGTGCCTCACTCAGCAAAATGCAGGAATTCAAATTCTCATCTTCCTTTGACACCAGCATTTGTTTGGTGTCCCAAGCTCAAAATTTCAGACATTTTTGAGTCAGACTCTTTCTTCATTCCACATAGTTAGTTATCACCAAGACATGTCCAAGTTTAACTTGAATTGTTTCTTACTCAATACTTTTTTCAATAGCAAACACATGTGCGGTACCTTCTTAATCTCAATAGTTCATAAGTCATTTCAACCATTCTCAGGTAACTTACAGGACATCAGACAATACTCTTTTTGCTGCTAGGGTGATATTTTAAAAATATATATATTTTTTCTAGCTTCACTTTTTGTTCAAGATCTTTTTGACTTCTGTACTTTTTAGGACATTGGGTTGCAAATTACAGATAATCACATTAGGAAAACTTAGTCACAGGCCCACACAAAGTCACTAAGAAGGCACGAAAATGTAGTCACTTCCTTGGTAGTCATGTATGCTGCTAAAACCCGGGCCTATATAAAATCTGCCCATCGCTAAAAAGACAGAGAAAGCTAGATACTGCTCACGTTAGCGGTGTCTACATAGTAACACAAAAATACTTTTTATTCTTTTTTATTATTATTTTTTATTATAAAGATGTGGGGTACAACTCTGGGTTACATATGCAAATATTGATTATGCAAGTACCCTTGTTGATGAGGTATGTCCCTCCCTCCCCTAGCAGTTTCCCTCAACTGCTAATCCCAACGCCCTCCCCTGACAGTTTCCCATTACTGCCAAACGCTTTCTTATAATATTATAATATTTCAAGGCCCGTGTATGAGTAAGAACATATAGTACTCTATTCTTTGTTTCTGTGATAGATCACTGAGTATGAGCGACTCCAAATCCATCCAAGTTGCTACAAAGTCCATAAATTTGTCCTTCTTTATGACTGCATAATATTCCACCGTGTATATGTACCACATTTTCTTTATCTAGTCCAGTTTCGATGGGCAACTTGGTTGGCTCCATATTTTTGCTATTGTGAATAGAGCTGCAACAAACATACATGTGCAGGCATCTTTTTTTGCAGGATGATTTTAGTTCCTCCAGGAATATTCCCAATAGGGGAGTTGCTGGGTCATATGGAAGGTCAATTTCTAGTTCTTTCAGAAATTGCCACACTGTCTTCTAAAGAGGTTGCAGTAACGGCTCGGTGGCTCAGCCTGTAATCCCGCGCCTTTGGAGGCTGAGGGGAGTGGATTGCCTGAGCCGGTTCGAGACCCGCCTGCAGCGAGACTCATCTCTACAATAAATCAAAAATCAGCTGGGCGTGGTAGCGCATGCCTGTAATTCCGGCTACTTGGAAGGCTGAGCGGAAGGATCGCCAGAGCCAGCAGGTTGAGGCTGCGGTGGCCGGGAGCGGCCACTGCACTCCAGTCTGGGCGACAGAGTGAGACTCCAACTCAAAAAAAAAAATAAATAAATAAAAAAATAAAGAGGTTGCAGTAGTTTGCATCCCCACTAGTTTGCATTCCCAGCAGTGTAGAAGCGTTCATTTTTTTTCTCCACGTCCTCACCAGCATCTGTTGTATTTTTAAATGACTCTGGCAAAAAGTATTTTTGGATAGAAAGAATTAAAGTATGATTGGTCCGAACCATTTTTTTACAATGCTCTAATGAAGATTAAAATTCAGCCAAGATGCCTCCTAGTCTGACTCTGGGGCAAAAAAAAGTGCCTAACCATTAGGAATTCTGACCCTTCAATTCTTCTCCAACAAAAAGTAGTACTGTTTTTACCTGTTTTACATACGTATATGCATATATACAAATATATATACATATATATTTAACTCTATACTACACAGACTAATATAGACATTTTCTCATTGGGATAGATAAATATTTTCCTTGACAAGCTTATCTCCATTATGCAAAAAACTATACTTTTAATTATATTTTTCATTTCTTGTGAAAGCAAAAATGTGAAACTTTTATTAGATGTGATTGTATAAGAAAGAAGGAAACTAAAAAAATGGCTGCTATGCATGCAAAAGTTGTTTTTTTTTTCCTTAGAGAAGAACACAATGTACAGATAGGTACACTAGAATGCTAGATAGGAAAGGGCACCTTTGATCTGCTTTTTACGTTAGATCCCAATATTTTTACCTTCCTGAAGAGTATTTATGACTTGCTATCAAGTCTCACAGTGCCGCAGGGATAAGGAATGGTATTCTTTGAATTCCTCCAACTTTCTCCACACCCATCCTTTTAGTTTCTACCCTTGTCTACTACATGTTTCTTGGTATTTAGAATCTTAGAACATTTTCAACAGACAGAAATCTGACCTCTAAGGTCTAACATACAGTTGTAATTTCAATTCCAAGTGAACACCCACTCAATCCCTTTGACGGTAATCCTTGCCAAAGCTTTTATACATAAGGTGAAATCTCCCAAGGCTAGAACTTTTTCTTGGCAGAGGAACATCAAGGGAATGGAAAATGCTTTAAAAGAAGGACCTACATTTGTGTGTGTGTGTGTGTGTGTGTGTGTGTGTGTGTGTGTGTTTGTGTTTTATTTTTACACATTAAAGTTATCTTTTTCAAGTGCTTCTTCAAGACTCAGCCTGCAATTTCCAAAGAATAGAAAGTGGATGCCCCTATGATATTTTGTTAGAATGGAATTTATTAAAGGATTTTTTTGTGGCTTACGCCTTCAGGAATAGCCAAAAGACACTAGTACTCATATTCCCAAGCTACTTTCAGTGATCTTGCTTTTCCATTTCTTCTCTCAGAATTGAGTGCAGATTACTGTCTCTATAATATCTTCACTCATTATTTTCCTTCTAGTTTTACTCCTTCATTTATAATGATATTTTTTTATATTTTTGATATGTATATTACTCTTAATTTTATTTATTTTGCATTTTATCAAAGCACCCATTCAACTCTGGATACATGAAAAAATTATAAAGAAGCCATCAATTTCTTCTAGCTATACTATTTTACATGTTAACCCTGTATGAGGCCACAAGACATTATTCATAGCCAAATCCAAGACCCATTTTTCTATCCTAACCTTTATTTTCTTTATTCTCATTTTGATCTCCATAATAACAATTTTCTATGCTACTCTATTATTAGTTCTTCATTATTAACTCGTTAGCCCTCATTGTCAAATCTGTTTCTGGGTAGTCTTTTTAATTAAACATCTGGCTGGGTATGTATTACAAAGAGGTATTAATCTAGGTAACATACTGAGCTTATTTGGCCCCCTCCAAATAAAATTATTTCTTTTTAGCAAACTGCCTGTTTTTCAGTATTTCTACTCTTCCCAAATAATGGAAAGTCAAAGAAAAACTTTCTAAGGCAGAGTGTCAGGGTGGTCAAAATTTTGTAAAGGATAGCCATTCCTAGGTGATCAGTATCAGAGGTGCTGAGGGGTGTTGGTTTCAAAAACCTTACTCTTCTCTAATTCTGCATTCTCTGGCTGAGATCCAGCTCCTCAACTTTCTCACATGGTCCAATGGTGTAAATTCTGGAGTAGTCCAAAACTAGTGAAAACTAAATAACATTTCAAAGAGTTGAGATCAAAGATATGGAACTACTATTTCAGAAACATAGTATTTCTCTTACTAAAAAAGCAAATAATTGTGCAAAGTAAGATTGAAGCATATATAATTGTGATAAATAAAAATTTTCAGGGAAAATAAAAAAGATTAATTGGCAAGTTTGCTATGTGAAATGATTTGGAAAATTCTGAACATTTGATTAAGTATTTGATTTTTGTTTCGATGATAATAAAATGAATACAATAGCTTTATTGTATAAGCTTTTCTAAATAGAGCAAATATTATGAATAGTATATTAAATTCAAAAATGTTACTTTACTTTAATGATTCAAATAGATTTTAATATAAAGCTAAATGTTTTTTTGATGAATTTATTGTATTTATAGCTTTAAAAGCAATCCTTATCCTATTTCTGCTTAATATCTAAGCTACGACACTTTTAAGAGTTAAAATCAGTAGTATTAATAATTATGGTGAAATTATTGGTATAAATTGGGACTGTTCTCAAACAAATTAGGACATATGATCATCCTAAAAAATTACAGATAGACTTCCTACATTTAGATATAAAAACAGCTCATAATTCCACAACTATTTTTTAATAAAAATGTTGACAGATCCCCAGAGGCTATAAGCAAAGTAGAAAGAAAAAAAAAGTTAAAATAAAATGGGACGATTTTGAGTTATAAAAAATTGAGTTACAGAATGAAGATAAGTTTAAAAGAATTCTATTTCAGAATATTATTAAAATAAAAATAAAAGCATGAGATAATCACCTAAGAGTATTGGTTATCTGTATGATCATTTATCATTAGCAATGATCAAAATTTTATAGCATGAACCTTAGTCAAAGAGATACAGGTGTCAAGTTAACTGTTGCACACCTGGTTATCTATATACTTCTTATATATGAGCATACACATAATTTATCAATAAGCTTAAGGAATTTTTCATATTAACTAAAAGAGTGCCAAGAATACATAAAGGGGGAAATGCTACTTATTAATATTTATAACCCAAAGCACTTGCTCAAAGACTCTTTTGACATGAAAAATATTAGAATTGAGTTGGGCTCGGTGGCTCAGCCTGTAATCCCGCACCTTTGGGAGGCTGAGGTGAGTGGATTGCCTGAGGCTGCAGGTTCAAGACCCGCCTGGGCAGCGAGACCTCATCTCTACAATAAATCAAAAAATCAGCCGGGCGTGGTAGCGCACGCCTGTAGTTCCAGCTACTCAGAGGGCTGAGGCGGAAGGATCGCCGGAGCCCAGCAGGTCGAGGCTGCAGTGGCCGGGAGCGGCCACTGCACTCCAGTCTGGGTGACAGAGTGAGACTCCAACTCAAAAAAAAAAAAAAAAAAAGAAAAACAAAAATACTAGAATTGGTCCTGAGATTTTTAAGGACTGGTCCTTGTTCACAAACAACAGCAATGTTCCTGTCTTCTATAAAACACAGGCCTATAAAAGTTGTAAGAATCATAGAATTCTGGAACAGAAAGAGGATAATAATTGCTTTTAAAGCTATAAATACAATAAATCCATCAAGAAAACATTTAACTTTATATTAAAATCTATTTGGATCATTAATATAACACTTTTGAATTTAATATACTACTCACAATATTTGCTCTATTTAGAAAGGCTTATAAAATAAAACTATTGTATTCATTTTATTATCATTGAAACAAAAATCAAATATTTAAAATGGCACTCTTACAAGTTATTTCTACTTTTAAGACTGCCCTAGTTTAAATAATCCTACCTGTGTTTAGCAAGCTATAAGCAAGTATTTTATTCTATAATAAACAAATTCAAATTCATGAAAAAAATTCATAAATCTATTTAGGTTCCCTATATCTTCCAACTAATTTGTTAGGACTATGCAAACCTAAAGTGTTCTTTATTTTATACTGTAAATGCTTTTCAACAAACAATGACTTCAAAGTTTCCTACATAAAATTACAGACATTTTTTTCACACAGATAAGACCAAAGATCCTTATTTCTTCACTGATATAAGGAAGTAAAATGTGGTCTATTTTCCTTTAATGTCAAGAAGTGAAGTCATTACTTCCTTCAAAAACAACAAGCCAGGCTCAGTGGCTCAGCCTGTAATCCCGCGCCTTTGGGAGGCTGAGGTGAGTGGATTGCCTGAGCCCGCGCGTTCGAGACCCGCCCGGGCAGGCGAGACCTCATCTCTACCATAAATCAAAAAATCAGCCGGGCGTGGTAGCGCATGCCTGTAATTCCGGCTACTCGGAAGGCTTAGGCAAAGGATCGCCGGAGCCCAGCAGGTCGAGGCTGCTGTGGCCGGGCCACCACACTCCAGTCTGGGCGACAGAGTGAGACTCCGACTCAAAAAAAAAAAAACAAAAACTACAGACCAACTGTAACAGAAAGGAAGGTCGAGCTCTGGAGTTGAGTGTTTTTCTTAAAGATCAGGACATTTACACAAAAGTCCAAGTGCAGTTACTTTCACCTGAATCCCCATGGTGTTGAAATCAAACATAAGCCATTTCATGACAGGTTTTAGTGCTAATAAACTGGCCAAGAGTTTTTGGCTTTATACAAATAATTGGATTCAGGATTTTGTAAAATAAAATTTTTTTTTGAAATTTTGTTTCACTCTGTTTCCATTTTAAAACCTATTTTTCCTTTGTGTTCCCACAACTCTGAGAGGCGTAGAAACCATGACCCTCCTTTCTCCGCACCTCTTCTTCTTTGGTCTGTTTAAAGTTTCCTGGTCTCTCTACTACCAACAGCACTATGGTGAGAGCAGCCACCATTTGGTGGGACTGTTAATTCGTATGAGGCTATAATCTTTGTTTCAGTAACAAACACTTCATTAAGCTGAAATTCTTTCATTTTGAAAGGAAATATTCACAGAGAATTTAGCCAATGAATGGAAAATTACAGTTCCCAACCAGTTTGACTCAGACTAAATGTTAAGCTTGTTAATAAAACTGGTTTATGTTTTGAATTTTTTAAATTTTTTAATCATAGAGAATGAAGATGGAAGGTATTTGTAAGCCTTTTAAGTTTACCACAGAGAAGCACAAATGGCATATAAAAATACTCAATTACTCTTTAAAATGTGTTTGCTTCTATTTCATTGAAATTGAATGCAAACATATGCTTTGTTTTCTTTTCTTTCTTTTTTTAAGTATTGTACCCTGGACTTTATCCTCCCATTGAAGCACAGAAACTCAGTCTTGTTCTATTTCATTAATTCATTCATTCAGCAACTATTTATTAAGCACACATTTTGATCCATGCATTAAACTAGAAATATCAAGGTAAATAAAACTGACACCCATCCTTCTCTAGTTACCTAAAATTTGAAGAAGTGATACAGAAAACACAAGTCAAAGTCAAAATTATATCATGATAATCATTATAAGTGGCATGAAGATGAGTATAGAGAGGTGAAATGTTTCTCTAGGGAAACATCACTTAAATTCACATCTGAAGAGGGAGCAAGTCTGGCATAGGTGAAGGAAGAAGAGTAGGATAGATAGGAAGCCTAGACAACCTGAAAAGAAAAATAACATTTGAGGAATTTGAAGAAAAATAATAAAGCTACTGAAGCTGGAACACAACGAACCAAGCAGAAAAGAGAATTGACTCTAAAGTCAGATGGTCCAGGCTCAAACCTGTCTTGAGCAACTTCAGTTTCCTCACCCATGGGATAGGAATAGTAATACCAACTCCAACATTGCTATAAATACTAAGGAGGTGACACACTTAATAGCTGATGGTGGTGTCAGGCACATAGGAAATGCTACAAAAACGTTAGCTGTTTTTACTATAAGGTTGGCATAATCCCAGTGAGAGCCCAAATATATGTGTTATTTATTACACATTTTTTTCTCTGAACTATATCCTCAATTAGGACCAGAACAGGACATCTTCATACTTTCTCAGTAGATATGGAACACTGTAAAGCAAATGAGTATCATGGTCGAAGCAGAAGCATACTTTTTTAAAATATAGAGATGGGGTATTGCTATGTTGCCCAGGATGGTCTCAAACGCGTGACCCTTGGCCTCCCAAAGTCATGAACCACTGCACCTAGTCCAGCATACATTTTCAAAATGCACTTTGCAAAGATATCTTAAACTACAGTCCCAGGAAACAGCTTTTTGTGTGTGGGTGTCATTATTATCATTATTATTGGTATAGTTTTGCTTTTACAATGCTATGTCTTTAAGACTGGGGATCACTGCTTTCTCTGTCTACTGTCTGGAATTGTTTTTTATTATTATTTCCCGACCCTTCTAGTAATAATTCTAGATTAAAATAAATGTAGTCATATGGTGTGAACATAGTTTTATTATTAAAGAATAATACTGAATAAACAGATGTATTTGTCTTTGAATCAAATTGTAAGCTTTAAGCTTTAATGTCATTCTTACAGCTTTTCTTCTTTTCTTTTGGCTTTCCTTCTTTCTCTTTATTTTCTTTCCTTCTATTAATGTTGCACTATTTTTATTCATTTCTTACTATGTAGATAATGTAAGCTATACCCTTCCTGTTTCATGTGAGTTGTGGCCATTCAAATTTAACTAGACCTTTCTTATTTTGCTGGTCAGTTATTTTTTCTTTCCTGCCTGTCTATGAAGACTGTAATATTTAGGGCCTTTCAAATGTAGACAGATTAGCAAAGACGGTTCTTTTAATATCATTTGTTACATGGAGGAGATAAGTCCAGCCTTGTTCTCTGACCTCAGGTCATAAAGTGTTCACATATCGCATATTAATGCAGGATTTACTGCAGAGACCAGCAAACCCACTGATAGTGATGTTCTTAGTCCAAGTATTTATCTGACATTCCTAGTGCAACAGAAATTCAGACTCTGGATAAATCCCTCTATGCTATCTTGGAAAGATTCCCAGTTTTACTGATGTTCACTCAGGAAGAGAGTCAGGATTTTTCTAAATTTATCTGAAAATGAAACTACTCAAGGGAGTAACTACCATCCATTTATAGTCTGGCTCTGCATGAACATCTATCCTGAAATTTGCCTGCAATTGTCAGAGACTAAAAGTATTCCCTCCTGGAACCCAAACTAATACTTGCCTTATGTAGTTGCCAAATTCCGTGTTAGGGCTTTCAAATGTTCATTAAAGGGTTCCAAGACTCATATGGTTCCCCAGTTATCTTAATTTTAAAATATTAGATGCCTTTTTATCATTTAAAAAAAACCACCATGAACTACTTCATTCCTAATTGTTTTCAATTCTGTACTTTTTTCTGATTCTCAAGTTAATAACAGATCATTATAACAAATTAAGAAAGCAGTAGGGCATTTATCATCACCCAATTTTCTTAAAAGTTTCAATTGTAAATTTTTAAGCATATTTTCTTTCTAAATTTCTAAAATAATTTACATACATGTGATTTTTGATACAGTTAAACACCAGAAAATAGTAATTATTTATTCAAAATGAAACCTAGGAATGAGTCTATATCCACCTACTCTCCCCAGTAGAATACATCAATTTTTCTTGCATCTTTGTAGCATTTTAAAATATAAAGAGGAAAGTTTATTTTACAGATACTATTATTTTCAAGGCAATGCATTTTTCTAGTTTGGAAAGGTACTAGGAGAAAGTTACACATTAAATCAATAAGACTCTTCAGACAGTTAGTAGGAGAGAAAGATGCCTTAAGCTGAAAAAAAAAAAGCAGTATTCTTTCTGGATTTTTGCAGTTAGAGAAAAAAATAAAGATGAAAAGAAGGCAACAAGTTCTCTTTGACTTTTTATTTTGCCCAGAAATTTTGCCATCCTGGTTAAATCATATTTCATAATTCTAGTGCTTTTTTTCTTTTTGAGTAACATAACATGCCAAGTAATTGTGGTTGAATGCGGGTCCATCTATTCAAGCTTTTTATAAACACATTCAAATATCTGAAGTACATTAACTATGACTATATTTGTTCAGTGAAGAAATAGCATTTTTGTATGTCATATACAGAAATATGAAAACATCCAGATAAAGGCTAATGCTGTTTGATTTCTAAAACGCAGAGGCTATTTCACCACAAAGAGCCATGTATACAACAAGCAAATGGAAAAATTACTTTGGGGTGATTTCGTAATTTCTGAACTCAACTGAGTTATTCATAGGAAGAGTAAAAGTTTGTGAAAACAAAGTTCATAGTCAAGAAATTCTCTTGTACTTCCTTTTCTGTTTGTTAGCCTATGTTGACTAGAAGCAGCAATAATAGCTTAAAATTTTTAAAATTTTTTTATTCTTCCTTTGATGCCCACAGTTCATGAAATAGATACACAATGGCATAGAACTGGGATATTACAATTACTCCAGATAATATTCAAACTTAATGACTTGAAGGCCTTGACAATTATTGACCTACAATCTTTAGCATGTTTAGGACCTCACTCAATTTACATATAGATTTCTTTTTTGTACCAGGAAAATACTAGCCAAAGAGTTAATATTTTCAGTCTGTTTGCTAGAGACAACACTGAACTGTCAAATGTTCTAGATGGATTCTCACACCATGGAGTACAAACCTGAGCTGGATGTGGGAGAGGGTTACTATTGGAAGGTAGCAAGGAAAATCCTTTGAAATAAGTCACAGTTTGCATATCATTTCTGATGGGACTGACAATTTTACTATTATTGTTTGAGTTCTCTGACACCTACTGCTACTTCATCTTATCTTCATGTGACATGATAAACTTCCTTTCTTCATCATATAAGCAGTGGTCTACACATTGAGGTGACTGGTGTAAAATCACCCATTCAACCATGGGGAGAAAAATAGTAAAACTTACATTTACATTAATTTTTGTCTAGAATCTAAAAAAGTCAATAATATTTAGTATGTGGTATGACCCTGGCATGAGTATATGATGTATAAATAAATATACATGTACAAGGAATGTATACTTAAACATTTTTATTGTAGTGGCACAAAATCAGGGTGGGAATATTAATTTCTATCAGTAACTACTACTGCTATGTTAGAAAATGCACTTAAGGAAATCAGCAAAACTCTCCCTGCCCACCCCTGCTTGCCTTCTTCAAAAGAGGAGGCTTGTTTTTGGTAAACCACTCACAAAACAAAGCACACTCCTATATGGGACTTCTTTATATGGGAATATTTTACACCTGACTGAATTTTCTGACTGTCTGCAGAGATAGTCAGTCTCCAAAATGAACCCATGAGTTTGTATAGTCCTTTTCTATATCGAATTGTGCTAATCTGTATTACCCATACCATGTTGAATAAATTACAGTGTACAACTTCCAAAAGGTTATTAAAAAATGTTGGGATTTTCACATTACTCTCTTGGACTATTTTCTCTGGGAAAGCCAGAGTATAAAGCTATGCTTATACTCAAGTAGCCCAACAGTGAGGAACTATGACTTCCTGAAACATCCAGCAGTCACTGACACTTCCTGCCAGCAGCGACTGGAATGAGCCATCTTGGAAGCAAACCCACCAGCCTCAGTCAGGTCTTCTGATGATTGTGGACCTGGCTAACATCTTGCTTGCAACCTCAAGAAAGACCCTGAGCCAGGCTGTCTGTCTTAGCTGCTCCTGAGTTACCAACCCACAAAAACTCTGGGCTAATACAGATTTACCGCCTTTAGTTGCTACATTTTGGAATAATTTATTACTCAGCTATATATAATTCACACAGTGTTGTTCAATAGTCACTACTCTGATACAAAATTTGAATACATATCAAAACACTAAACATATCATATTAAAATAATGATAAAAATTAATCCTCTCCTCTGACGTTTAACATTGCAACATCCCTAAAAAACTGAGAAGGAAAACTTATGAGTGAGCTTAAGGGAGATAATTTAAAACTTTCTAAGATCTCAAAGAACAGAAGTTGAAATCTCCTAATAGGTTTAATATTTGTTTATTTTCCATAATTTGCCAAGATTTTTAGTTAATAAAATTCTTCCTAATTTCAGTGTCTCATATAATTACCCTGTCCTTGCTTTATTAAGTCAGTGAGAGTTATAGAATTTAACTTCTACTTCTCTGATAGCTATGCACTTGCCAGTTTTTTACATTTTGATCTCTTTTTGAACCTTAAGGAAAAACTGCTACTGCTCTATTACTGTATTAATCTCATATTCCCAAGTAGTTGAATGTATTGCTTAATCTATAGTGATCTTATTTAATCGACACGGATCTTGTACAAACTAGGAAAATTTTCCAGTTGGTTTTCCAAATACATTTTTAATTCTCTCTCAGCAGACTCTTGAAGAAGGGATGACTGATCTTGCTTTTCTATGTTGCTCCTCAGGGTCACTAGAAATATGTTCTGCATACAGTCAGGGTTCAATCAATAAATGTGATTAAGTAATAGGGTAAAACAAGCAAAAGCAAACTTTGGTAGCAAATAATACTAATATTTAATATAGTCGAATTAAATTAGCATGGATAAAATTATCTTGTGGGTCAAATCATGAACACACCATCATTATAATGTACCATAAATCTTGTGGTCACATCCACATTGGCATTATACTAACAGCATCAGAATCAATTTTCACCAGATTAAACTATTATAACCAAGATCCATAGTTATAACAAATGGCCATTTGTTATAGCTATGGATCTTGGTTATAATAGATATCCAGAAATATGTCAGACTTCATTTAGTATCATTAAAACTATTGGACATTTAGGCCTAGCAGATTTGCAAGGTGTCTTACATACATTTGGATTACAAAGTTTGTTTGATGAGAATTTCTGTAGGAGATCCACCGTGTCCGCATGAGGGCCACGGATTTAATTGCACATTTGACCCACAGGTAATCAGACCAGAAGTTTTCTGGTGGGGACCATCCATTATGACTGAGACCTCAAAAGGAGTGAAAGCAAGATCAATCTGGTAATCCATTCTTGTATTGCAACACCAAATTTTGTTAAATAAGGCATCATGCTCACTAGTTAGGATGATTGTCATGCTGAGCCATGCACAAACTCATGATAAGAATAGAAAGAGGTTAATAAAAGAGAGAGGACAATACAGCAGGGTCATTCAAAAAAGGAGAGGTGAAGGGTCCTTGAGACCCCTGACACGTAAGTCTTTGTTCTTGACTTTACTGCCCTTGGTCTATTTCACATGAAGTCTGACTGTACTTCAGTAACCATTTTTCTTCATCTTTACAGTAACTCCCACTCCCTTTTAACCTGAGAAACTAGAAGTTGAATTTTATTCCTTGCTCCAACAAAAGCTTTGGCTGTAATGTTTCTTTAGGCCAAATATAGAGGTTAATAGAAATACTAAAATAGAAAACTACCATCAATGAAGATGAATGCAGAGCTACTGAGAAGAATAAAAATGAAATAAATCTTAACCTATTCCTCTTGTCTAAATAAATTTTTCCATAGTAATCTCATTTATCATCATAGATTGAGCAACTATATATGTTTAAATAATTCCTAAGTCTAATTTTCATTCCAGATCTTTCCCTTAAGAAATTCAGATTGCTTCCTGGATCCATCTACCTAAATTTCTAATGACATTTTCTATTTAACAAGTTAAACTGTAGGATCAACATACTCCCTTGGTTAGTTTTGTTTCAGTATTTTCTATTTTGAGTGACCTTTCTATCTTACCCAAGCTGAAATCTAAAATCCACCCTTGACTTCTTTTACTCCCATATTTCAGTCTTATCCTGGTCTTACATGCTTATGTTCTAAGACTTGCCAGTGGACTTCCTTAACGTTTCTCCAATATGCAACCTTTTCTTCATTTCTACTATTATTGCTCTAGATCATCAGCTCTCCTTTAATGTACTATAGACAGAGACAAGTAAGATCACATGTATTTTATGGTAAATAAGATTAGAGACCAAACTATTAATCATTGGAGCTTTTCTCTCTTCTCTAAATAAAGATGAGGACTGGAGGTAGAATATTGCTATTTTTCTCCATATTGCTGCTTTCAAACCATTTTTCCCTCCTTTTTCCTCTAAGGTCAACCACTGATCCCACCATGATGAGTCTCATATTATGTCTTGATCTATGTCTTCTCCCACTCTTCATTTTTGCTATCACTGTACTCCTAAGTATTTCTCTTATTGGTTTTACTATTTGACCACAACTTCTTTCTTATTTCTTAGAGTTTTCAACATTCACATTCTCCCAACATCTTAGGGTTAATTTTTTTTTCTTCAATTTTTTTCTTCAGCACACTTCAACCTTATATTACCAAAAGCAGTACAAACTTCATCAACTCAGTTTTAAAATCCCACTCTCTGATCATCATCTTTTATTTTCCATTCACTCCCTGAAATACACCAACTCTAAAAATACCAATACTAGGACCTGCCATTGATCATAACAACATTTCATGCTTCTCCTTCCTTACTTTTCTCTTTCCCTAGCTGTATTATATTACACATCATTATAACTACCTCCCAGTATAGGCTCTAAATTCCTTAGTTTTTCTCCCTAATATTTCAGTAGTCTTGTAGAAATACAACTGTTTTGTTTGTATCTCTGTTTCTTCAACCAGAGAAAATACATTACCTTTCCCAAAAAACAACAACAACAAAGTAGTGTTGTGCCAGGATGGAATATAATTCTTCATATATTTTCTACTATGCCTGAGTAGATCAATTGGTGGGGTAAATGCTCATATGCATTAAATTCAAGCAGGTCCTTAGGGCTACATGGAAGTTTGTTTATTTTTCCCTAATCCATTCAATCTCCTACTTTCCTAAATGACTATTTAATACATTCCCGTTTCCTCAAACTTTCAACACATTTTCCTTGCTTGTCACTATCTACTGAGAAAACAAAAACAATCAGAAGGGAAGTTTTCTTTTCAGATCTAGTAACCTCCCTGCAACCAAACCTACATATTTTGTCATTCATGCATATAGAATAAAGTGCCAGCTCACTACTCAAGGCCCATCACTCCAGCTGTGCACCATAGCTCATCTCCTCTCTACTCAGGAATATTATTCTAGCAATATTCTCACTCTTTCCTGCCTCATCAACTTGTTGCACTCTATGGAGTAATTTCACTAGCTTTCAACGATGCTCTGACATATCCTGTCTTACAAACAACTGTCCCTCAGGCACACATCCTTCTACCACTCTTCTCCTGCCCCATGCCTTTGCTCCCCTATATTGACAAGCTCCTCAAAAGAGTGGTCTTTTATCTTCCTCTTTTCTCTTCAACCTACTTCAATCAGGCTTCCACCACTATAAGTTCACCATGTTAATGTCACCAATGACCTATATAATGCTAAATTCAGCCCTGAGTTCTCCTCTTCTTGAAGCCTCATCTTCATTTCTTTTGGACTTTTTATTGTCTTGGTTCTCTTTCAGTCACCTCAGATGTCATTGTTGGTTCCCATTTATTCTATTCTCTCACATCACATCGAAAAATACTATTCTACCTGAATTATTTCTTGCTAAAGTAAATAAGTCCTTTCATTCTGGTTCTTAGGTGAAAATGTCAGGAACATTTATTAAATCCCACAATTCTCTCTCACTATACCTCCATGGTATCTGCAAATTCTGCTAGTGCAAAATCCAAAATATATACAAAATGCGTCCGTAGTCTTCCAAATGGTATCCTTTGCTATATGCAGTTTATCTTCCACTGAGCAACCAGAGTTTATCATTGAAAAGTTAAATTATAATATAACTCTCCTGCTCCAAAGATTTTTGAGGGCTTTCCCTTCTTCCAGGAGTAAAACCAGAAACTCTAGACTAGCCTACAACAATAAATATTATGAATGCCTCTCCCCATTTTGTTCACCCTATGATCTGACTTCTGAATGTGCCAAACATATTCCCACTTCAGATCCTGGGCACTTTCTTTTATCTCTTCTCACAAAGTCCTCTTTTCAGATATCTGCACTTTTTCCTCACTCTCTGTTATAGCTCTGGTGACTCAAATACCAACAGGGTGGACCTTCTCTGATCACCTTATCTAAAAGGGAAAATTTTACTTTAGGCATACCTTATTCTACTTACTCTTCTTTATTTTCCTCCACAGAATTCACCAGAATATGACAATTATGTATTTTTTATTTGTCAGTTTTCTATCTTCCCCAAATCAAATAAAAATTTCAAGAGGACAGGAAAGTTATTTGGTGATGGCTGTATCTAATATCTATTATAGTGTCCAGTATATATTAAGCAATGAATATTTATTAAGTTGAACAATAAGCGAGTGAATAACTCAAGAAAAGCACGGTCATCCAGATATTACTAACTAAAAGAAATTTTGCCTATGGATCCATAATTTTGAAGATTATGGATTCAAAATTATCTTTACAGTACATATGATAAAAGTTTTAATACATTTTTCTTAAAATCAGGCCTTAGATAGCCTAAGTAAAAGTAATTTTATAGGAGGTCAATAAAATGTATCCTCTATACATGCTTTTCTAATGATCTTGCTTAATTCATGGAATAATTTAGAGTATAAATAAATATAATCTATCAGGATTACAGTTTATTCTGGGGGGAGTAACATCATGCTGCACCCATCAGCCAGGCACAAGTAGATTTGTTCTCCTTTTGTTAAAGTTGAGACACTTTAAAAAATTCAATGTATAAATAAAAGAACACTTATTTTTTTTCCTTAGAATTGAACTAAGTGAACATTTATGGACAAGGGCAATTTTTCTCAAACAACTAATGTGAACTCATTCCAATAAAAATAGATTATCTAGTCCTTGAATTTTTACATCATGATAAAATGCACTGATATTAACATGAAAATTGTTAAAGCAATATCTACATCGATTATTTAAACAAGAAAAAAATTAATATTTTTACCGTGTGACTCCATATTAAAATGTTTACAAGATGAGCTTTCCTTTGAGTTGCTTTACTATCAAGACTACAAGCTGTAAAACAATTGAAAGATACAGACTCTCTACCAAGTAGTATGAGATGAGTTTGAAAAGATAAGCTATTTTTTCTACCACATATTTGTTACCAGAATCAGTTCTGTAAGAGTCCTCCTTGGTAAAGAAAAGAAAGGCATGGTGTTTGTACATGGACACACTGGCAAATATAGATGAGGTAATAAATCATCTTTTATGTATAAACTAGTAGAGGATAAGTTAGTGTTAAAATAGCCTGAAAAAAGCATAAGTTTGACTTTACTATATCACCTTGACTTAATAATAAAAGTATAAGTTAACATCTGTAGAATGTTTACCAAATGTCTCTCATTGTGCTAGACAGTTTGCAAATATTTTTGTTTTTAATCAAATAAAAGAACTCATTGACTAGTGAGGACACTGAGACCTGGAGATTTTAAAATAAATTTTCCCAAGTTACAGAGTTAATAAATAGAGAAGCCAGACCTGCCCTCAAAGTGGCAGCCTCTAGGACTGACGCTTTTAAACAGGATGCTCTATATTCTCCACCTTGAGGTAAACATGGATGCCCACACAGCAATTAAATGAAACTGTAAGATGGGAAAATCTAAAAGCCATGTACATAAAATCAAGATCCAGAAAATGGGGAAATTGCATGTACTGTAGCCTAAACAAAGGAGAAATCAGGATAAAACCTCAGTGTTACAGGCAGCAATTATTGAATAACGTCCTCAGAGGTCAGCAGTAGTGATGATCTATCAGTTGTGACCTTGTCGTCTTGTCAGAGAGATGGACAAGATGACAAGGAGCAAAGGAGAAACAGTAGAAGGAGTTTTAGAGGTGACTTCTCAGGGAAGCTGATGCTTGAAGGATAAAGGGTTAGCAGTTCAAAAGAAGGAAAGGCATTCCAGATAAAGAAGCTCTGGAGTAAATACAGAGCTTGATGAAAGAAAGAATTCATCAACTTCGGGAAATTGGTAGTGGGGATGGTGGCAGAGAAAGGGGTTTCTTAAGATAAATTATGTCAGGTAGAAAGCTAGATGAGATGCTGAAAAAAGTTGCCAAATTTGTAAATTAATTACTGTAGATAACACCTTACAAACTTAATCCTGATTTAAAGTAGGGAAATAATAAAATGTGTCCAAAGTGATTAAGAAGATTCTAAGTATATGCAAAACCACTTCACCCTGAATAAATTCGAAGAGATCTTAAAAGCAAATCATTTGATTGAAATGTAAAGATAAAAGCAGAACCAGAAAAGGCAAAAAAGAAATTGAATAAGAGAAAAACAGGAAATGAGACTGGTAAGACTATCATTTTTTGGCCTAAAGGAGAATAGCATGATTAAAAGACAGAGTTAGAATTAAGAAAAGTTTATTTTATTTTTGTTATTTTCATGAGATCTGGGTAAAACTAGATAATTCCATCTGAAAACAGATTTTTTTAAATTATCAATTGTGGTCAGTCTTTTCTGACCTAAAAGTCTTCAAGTCTTTTGAAATTCTTCATTAATTGTTGGCTATGTTTCACTCAGTAATAACTATGGCTTTGAAATGCCATGACATAGGAGGAGGTCCAGTGCACATCAGGCCGGAACCTCTGTGCCAGGGCTGATGGAAAAGAGCAGATAACCAGAATTAAGAAAGTACTTAACAATCCATAACAGTTTTGCTCACAAAAGGGTAGCTACAATATGCCAAAATAAGTCTCCATTTGGGCTAATTCTAATACTGAAGTTTTCAGTATTGCATAGAATAAAGTATCAAGACTTTCAGTTCATTCTACTGACTAAAAGGAGCTACACAGAATGGAAAAATCCTGGTCTGATTAACAGAAGGGAAGTATTTTGTCATAATGAGAGGACTGGCACTGGACCTATATCAGTGCCACTGTTTGCAATTATATTTACTGATTAACACAAGAAAATTCTCTACCCTGTTAAGAGTGACCACAAAAAGTAGGTGTAACTGAGCCTGCAGAAGACAGAAGGCTCTCAACTTAGTAATACCATTGCCAGCAGTTCCTTCTTACTTTTTTCCTTCTCTTGTTATTTAATTTCTACTTTTTAATTATGTATTTTAAAGTCTGCGACTAGTCTCTGCAACTAGATGGTAAGCTCTCAAGTAAGAACAGCATGACTCACAGGTCATTGTATTTAAGCTACAGCATTATACATTAATTGGTGTTCAAACAAGATTGACTCATTCTACAAGCATAAAACTTCTACAGATACAAATTTGAAAGGTTAAAGAGTGACATCAGCAAGATAGTGAAATAGAAAGTGCCAGATCCTTCTTCTTTCAATGGTGACACTAATTCAATAACAAAGTACAGACCATTTACTTTGTGAAAAATTCAGACACCAGTTAAGAGGTTCCTGCACCCCAGGCAAGCATAAAACCAGCTGGCCGCATCAAAGCCAGAAGACAAATTAATAGACACTTCCTTAGAATGGGATCAGGAAATTAATTCCCAGCTCCCAGCTATTACTTGAAGAAGCAAAGAGAAGACTGGATTATATGTCCAACATTTTGACTTTTAGGGTGGATTGCCCAGGACTGATTTCTGTCTCACCTAACTTGAAGTGCTAATGGGACGTGGCATCTTATAGATGCCCACAGGAACACTGAAAACAAACAAAATAGCTGGGTAGCATGCTGTTGTTCCAAAGGACTTGCAGTATAGCAAATAGAAGCAAATACAGCTTGGCAACCTCTCTATCAAGGAGCAAAAAGAAGAGTGGAGTGTGTTTAATTTTCCAGCATTTCATGGGGAGGGGGAATGCCAAGAAATTAGATTATTTTTCACCTATTCTCAGAATGTGGGCAGGACCACACTTACTTTAAATGAAAATTTTAAAAAGCTGAGCAATCTGCTACTGATTTAGAGGACTCATGGTACTGTAGATAGACACCAGAGAGAGAAAGAGAAAATGAGCACACATAACAAAAAACAAGAAGGGGGAAAAAAAACTGATGAATTCCTCCAATTGGGAATATACATGCACAGGTTTAGAGAAGATGAACTGACTGAAAAGTTTTGAGAGAAGATAGCATCTCTAGAAGGACTGGTTGAGGAAGGTTTTTTCCTTGTATAAAGCTTGTTTGTGAAAATTGGCTGAGAGCATTTTGCTTCCAGCGTAGGTACTAAAACAAAATTACATAGAACACAAATAAATGGGAAAATGGCACAACCAAAAGAACAAAATAAATCTTCAGAAACTGGCATTGAAGAAATGGAGATATATTAATTACCGGACAAAAAAATTTTGATGTAACTACTACAAACATATTTAATGAGTTCAGGAAAATGGTTAATGAACCAGAAAAGAATTTCAATAAACAGAAAATATTTAAAAGAACCAAACAGAAATTTTGCAACAAAAAAATGCAATAACTGAACTGAAAAATTCACTAAAGGGATTCGACAGCAGACTGGATAAAGTATTTAAAAGAATCTATGATCTCAAAGACAAGTCATTGAAAATTATCTAGTGAGAAAAACAAAAAAGCATAAATGAATTTTTAAAAACAGTGAAGAAAGCCTAGGAATTAATGGCACACCATAAAGCAAAACAATATAATATACACATTACGAGAGTCACAGAAAGATAAGGAAAGAAACGGAGATAGAAAGCTTATTTAAAGAAATAATGGCTAAACTTTTCAGATCTGGAGGAAAAAATGAACATCCAGAGTCAAGTAGTCCAAAAGTTCCAACTAGGATGAATTCTAAGAAGTCCATACTGAATCACGTTATAATCAAATTGTCAAAAGTCAGAGACAAAACTGTGAAAGCAATACAAGAGAGTGATTTTCATATATAATAGAAACTTAGTAAGACAATCAGTTGGTTTCTTAGCAGCAACATTGCATGATAGAAGGAATAAAGAAACAGAGGAGGTGAAAAACCCTATATGATAACCTCAGGTGAAATTAACAATTACACATCTTTTCTAATCATTTGAAGTAAGCATAATAGAAAATAATGTACTCTCTTAAAAATCAAACAAAACAAGAAAACTCCCCTACTGAACTAGACCTCTGTGCAGTTTACTAATTTTTATTGCAAGTTCACTTAGACAAGTTGGAAAAAAAAAGACAGAACAATACTGACAGGAACAGAGGTGAAGTAAAGAAGGAATCTTTCCAGCAATTGAAAAGTTTTGTGCTCAAAAAAGCAGGAATCAAGCCTCTGTCCCTGAAACAAAAGTCTGCTTAATATTTAATGAAGTCCCCGCTCTTCAGAAGGAAACAAATTAATTCAGGGGCTACACTGAGATCTGCGAGGACACAACTTCCCCACATACATGCTTTTCAAGACTCAGCTTCCTGGGAAAGTCGCTGGAGCTCTGTCAACACAAGGGAGGTGCCAGTGGAAGATCCTGTAATGTCACAGTAGCAGTAAACAAAAGAAGGGAACATGCTTTGCAGAGCAGCTTTGGGAAAGCCAGTACCTACCATGTGCACCCGAGTCCTGTCAATGGTGGATTTCAACTTTTTAAATTATTTCTTTTTCATGTGCTGTTTTACCAGAAGATTCCCTCTTTTCCAATAAAGTTCTATTTGGAAATCCAGTATATGAAACAGGAAAAAGTGGATCTAAACTGAGTAAAATGTGCTGGGGTGGGCAGAGCTCTGCTTACCTTTTTCAGATCGTGTGGCCTCATTGTGGCCCTGTATTTTTACTGAATACTATGGCTTTATAGAACAAAGTTTGAAAAGGAATAAGTATTCACCATTTCTAGGAATCTTTCAAAAAAAATTTAGATTCAGGATAAAGATTAGTAAATATTTTCATATCAGTAAAATCAAGGCTAGCTAGTCAATGTAATTTTTAAATAATGACATCAATTCTGATTGTCAATCAACCTACAACTAGCTGACCTTGGAATGTTGTGACATACAATACATTAAAAATAAATTTAAGGGCAACCCCCTCGGGTACCCTCCCCTGTGGAAGATTTTCTATGTTCTCAATAAATCCTGCTTTCTAAAAAAATAAAAATAAATAAACTATTTAAATTTATTCAAGAAATATTTAATAGCATCCCCGATCTACCAGGCATGGACAGATCCTAGGGATATACAAGTAGCTTGTAGAACCAAGAGCCCATCAGCTTTTGTGCACAGAATCAGATCACATTTGTTTAAATAAGCCATAAATCTCAACATCTGGAGACATCAGCTTGATGAGTTGGAGTACATTTTTTTTTTCAACAATCGTCTTAAATGTTTCTAGAAATTCCTTAGGATGATTTTGTGTGTCTATCTACCCTGCCAGGATGATGGAAACTCACGTACAGTAAAAAAGGCTTCAAATCACAAAACTGGCAACATCAATAGCTTTCTGGAAATACTGCTATTATTAATTCACACCTCTCCCCTCAAATCTGCCCTGGTGAACTCAAGCACAACCTCAGATTCTACTGGGTATAGGATGAATTCTTTATTGTTGGAGTTGCTAATGCGTGCAGAGCATATGTGATCTTAATCTTCCACAGTACTTAAGAATGTGCCTTCTCTCACCGGCCTTATGCAGAACTGTCTAGTCACACAGGCAATGATGGATCCGGGGGCGAAAGGTGTCATGTACCCAGTTTTTGTTTTGCTCTTCAGTGGAGGGTGATTTGTAGCAGTCCTGCCCCACCAAAGGGTCAGGTGCTGAGAGCTGGAAGGGAAACCTACCCCCACGTGCTAACTTCTTCTTGGCTTAACCTCTATCTGTGCCAGCAATGAGCACATGAGAAACCACTTCATATGGTAGGGAGGAGAAGGAAGAAAGTGGAAGCAAGAGAAGAGAAATAGAAAACAAGAAAAAACTGAAGAAAGAAAAAACATTTAGGAGATTTTGTAATCATTTAACTGAGGCACAATGCAGATCTAAACTTAGTGGTGGAGGGAATTGAAAAGAAGCTAAGATCTGAGTAAAACTTTAAGAGATAACACAGTTCAGTTGAGATGAGTATATAGTTCATAAGCAAAAATACAGCGTGATGATATGTTAATAAATTAAGCATATATGTTACATGACATGTTACTGAATTATATCATGCAACCAAAATGAGAAAAAGTAAAAAAGACATTGCTTTTTTCAGAGAGATTATTGAGGTTTTTATAAATCCAAAGAGAAACCTTTTTCTGGAATGGGATTTTGAACAGTGCAGTCAATGACTTTGTGACTCTAAAACAAACTCTTGGATTCCTTGGAGCCTGGCTCTTCAAAGTGTGGCCCGTTAACTAGCAGCATCTGGGAATTGGTTATCAAAGCTGAATCTCAGGCCCCACTCACACCTTCTGAATCGGACACTTTACAGTTTGAGAAACGCTGCTGTCAAGGATGAGGAAGGTGGGAATATTTTAAAAAACGTGTCCCCTCCAGAAACATGAAAAGTAGATCACCAGCAGAAAGCTCAGGTTAGTGTAACCCACAGGAAAACCCAGTTCAAGAAAAACATAACATCTGCTAAACATGGCATAAAAACATTCTCTTAACTAGATAGAGTTCCATAACATTAAGCACTAAAGTACAATTTAACAAAAGTGTAAAATGCTGCATGTGAGAAACTGATGTGCAGTGAGAGAAACAGAGAAGTGTATTCACAAAGGTAGCTTTAATGTGGGTAAAATGTTTTTAAGGAAACATATGACCAGCCACTGAAGCCACAAAACAATACGAGACACCATTACTACTTAGAAGAAAAGCAACTCAAACGTGACAATTGTATTTACAAAAAAGAGGATCAGGACTAGAACTTTGCCTCTGATTACTGGGTTGTTAATTCCTCAGGAAAATAGCTCTGTATTTAAAAACTGGCATATATAATAAATGACATAATTAGTTATAGATACATGTAAATAAACTTTTAAGTAAATCCATGTATCATTCACCTTCGGGAGTTCTTTTGAATTATTATTTTTTTCTTCTCAAAGGAGGAACTCAATTCATGTGTAGAATTTGGCTAAGTCCCATATTTATTGCTCCTAAAGCAGTGTTTCTTAACCCAAGTTCCCTGGATAGATCACCTGCAGAATCAAATGAGAGTGCTTGCAAAAATCAGTCTCCTGGATTCAACTCCAGAACATGATTCATAATCTCTGAGGACCAAGCCTAACAATAGACATACTTAGTAAATTGCCTAGGTGATCTTCATTCATGCATTTATTTCTAATATTACACTGTGTCTGGCATTGTGCAATGAACAAGATAAATAATAACTGTGATGTCGGAAACAAAAGAACAGCCGTTCTTCTCTACAGCGAACAGGAATGCCTCTCTGAGGAGATGACTCGGAACACCAGGACCCTCATCCTAGATGCAGAGGGAATCTGCCTCAGTAGTAGCATCTGGCCAGTCTCAATGGAACAGGTGTTGCTTTTGTGGCATCCCAGAAGCTGGAGGTGGTACATTCAGGGATACAGGAGTCAGCTCTGGACATGGTCAATATTAGGAGTCATCACTATAATCATCTGGAACTGGGAAGGAAGAAATGGCATAAGCTAAACAGCAACCACAGTGACTTTCCACTGAGTGCACATGACATACTCCATCAGGATCCAAAGAACTATTTCAAGGAAACATAGAGGTAAATGATCTGTAGCTCAGGTAGAGAAAGAACAAGATATATATGACCGGTAATGTTTATACAATGCTGTTCCTTCCACGCCTTCACTTTCCTTCACTGCCTCTCATCCATTCTCCTCCCAATATGTCTGGTGAAATATGGATTTAGTCTGATTTATAGAAACTCTGAAAATGCTTTTTAAAAATATGTAACTTCAGGGTAAAAGTGGGTTTTAAGAATACCCTAAGTATCTGGGAATTAAATTTGTAGATGTATGCAGGCTATGTATCTCTGGTAAATGTAGAATAGCAGCCTTCCCCTGTTAACAGGAGGCGGAAAGCCATATGGAGTCTTATCAGTGAGGTTTTAATCTACTGCTGCCTAACTAGAAAAAAATACTCATAACAAACACAATAGGAATTGTCAGTACCTCTTTCAGGGAAGGTACACAGATTTATACATAATCCTAGAGCTACTGGAATGTGTCAGAATGTCCACCTGAGCTCTCCAAAATTACTTTATACTTAAAAAGTAAGAGTCTTATTTATTTTTTAATATAATGAAATGCATATTTTTCTTTTAATTTTATTTCAGTCAATTAGCGTATTCCTGAATAAAGTCATATACTCAGAATTGAAGCATAGGAAAAATATGAGTCATAGTGCCTAGCACCGAAGAGCTAGAAATTTCATAAAAGAGAATGTAAATGTATCCCTGTAGAGAGTAAAAAACAGAAGCAAAGTCACATAAATCAGTCAATTCATTCCGTTTCCTTAGTACTATAATGGGAATAAGGTAAGTCAGGGATGAATGGGAAGTGAGGTTCCAGGAGTGGATGGAATTTGTCAGAAAAGACCCTGAGAGAAGATGAAGGAAGAAAGAGTTCAGTGGTGATTTAAATGACTTAAAATGATTATCAAGTAGTTAAAATATGAAGCAGGATCAGGAATCTAAAAATGTCATTCTAGTGGAAAGAATCCCTGCAAAAGATGAAGCATAGCATTATCATGAAATGCATTAGAAAAATTTCTGCTAGCTGCCAGGAGCAGTATTTGAAATGAAGTACAACAGAAAAATGAGAGGACTTAAGTCTGCAGAAAATATAATTGCATGCTAATCTTATATTTTCTTGTGAAAAGGTTGACAAAATAATCCAAAAATGAATGAGAAAGATTATTCCTGTTTTACTGACACCCAACATAAGATTATATCATAATATTCTACTGAATCAAAGATAATTCTATTTGTCATCCTGGAAAGAAACCTATAAAAGATCTGAAACTGTCTAATATTTTTTTTAAAAGACATTTTGAATGCAGTTAGGCGTCAAAGAATAGATAAAAGAGACAGTAGCAAAGATATGCATTTTAATGACCAGATGAACTAATAGATAAACATATTAAATTTTACCACTATGAAACACATGATTGAAAACTAAATAACTAAACCATAGGGTTGTGTGTGTGTGTGTGTGTGTGTGTATCTTCAATTACTTAATTTGAAAAAATTAAATTACAATTATGTAAAAATTGTGTGCTGAGTATAGCAAAAAAGTCAGCATAACATACCGAAAACTATTTAGTTTCTATTTAGAATTGCAGGTCTAGATATTTTTTTCTTTCAAATACTTAATAGATATTGTCACTTTCATACATAATTGATTAATGTGTTTTAAAATACCCATGAGGTTCAATTAATAAAATAGCTACTACAATTGTATGAATTAAAATACAGTTAGCAAAACTCTAAATCAAAAACTTGAAAATGTGATTTTATTTCAAATAAACTTTAGTCCTGGAATAAAGGGAACTGTTTCTGAGAACACTTTTTAAAAAATTCTGGAATCATTTATAGCCAAAAAAGAATAATTATGCCACAATTAAATAAATTCAAAATACTCTTTTAGGGACAGCTTATATATAACAGAGAGCAACGTGGAATTACTATTCATGTAAGAGATAGAAAATGTCTGATACATTCTTCATGGCTAGGACTACAACTTAAGTTGATGATCTAGAACAAGTATCTGTAAGTCCCAGCTAAATTTTCTCTCCCTAGTGTTCGGTTATCATTACACCACGAAGATTAAGGACCTTAGCAACTGAATACAAGTTCCCTATTGAAATAGAAACTGTAAGAGGACAAGATATTTTTGTCTTTTTGTTAACTACTCAGTAAATAGAAGAGTGGTTGGCACTCAATTGGTGCTCAATACATGCATATGCATGAAAACAGAAAAGGTTTCAGATCCAGATCTTATTCAATCTAAAGAATTCAGCAATACCGCGACACTATCAGTAAGTCATGAATTTATCCATATATTCTCTGGCTACTCTGTTTATATTTTCAGTCTGAATCATCTTTTACACAAAACTTCCCTGTTTAAGTTATAATCTCCCTTCTTCCCTGACTCGAAATATGTATGTTTTGTGCAACAAGAGGTACCTTTTGTGATGGATTCTCAGGGGTAGAGTAGAAGAACGATTATCAATAATCATAGCTTTCTCTCAGTCTTTAAAATCCTTGGAGTTTATTTCACTTTCTTCACTAACTTCTTGGATATCACTGCTTTCTGTGGTCATAAGGGATGCACTAACTCCCACTTTCCTTTCCATCAACTGGAGCTAATTCATTCTCGCCCAGAAGATTCTAATATACCCCACCTCAAGCCAATTGAATCTCAATGAAATCTCAGGAAAAGGCCCAAGCATTTCATTTTTTCAGTTCCCCCAGGTTATGTCTCACGTCCAAGACTGAGAACTGCTGCTTCATTTGACTAATGTTTCTCAAACTTTAGTATGCACATGAAACACCAGGAATCTTTTAAAACTGTGAATATGGATCCTGTGGGTCTGAGTTAAGGGTCTGAGATTCTGCATTTCAAGCAAGTTTCAAGTGATTCTGGTGGCTGCTGGAGTGGACCAGACTTAGATAACAAACTATCCTTTCTGCTTCTTGGGGGAGTTTTGCTCCCCATCACTGTGGTCCATAGAGGTAGTTACGAGCAAAGCAATCTTTTAAACTTATACCTACACACTTCCACCACAACCCTCTTTGCTTGTCTTATGGTTCTTTTGTCATGGAGTCTGGTTCTAGAAACAAAATGACTTTCACTTGTCTGAGAGATTGGAAGGGATAATATCAAACCTCTCCCATAAGATAAGAGAAAATATTTTATCTGTAGCAAATGCTTAGAATAAAATCAAGAAAGTTAGTTCTCCATGTTAAAGCAATCTAAAAGCCCCTTGTCAGTCACAGTTTGCTAATTTGAAGTTCTCATCCTACATTCTATAAAATAGTCATGAAAAGAAGTTGTCACTGAGAGAGAAAAAAATAAGTATGAGAGTAAATAATATATATTTTTAGTAAAACAAATGTATTGACTTCTAATAAAACATCCTTCTCCCTTGACCTCTCTCTCTCCCACCACAATCATTTTTAAAGCCACTTTATTACTTCTCAACACTGGAGAAAAACACTGAAGAGCTTTTTAAAATAGTAAAGCCTAGACTCCAATGTAGAATAATTTATTCAGTCTCTTGAGATGGGATCTTAACATTTGTGTTTTTAAATTCCCCTACTGATATACACAGAGAGTGTGTATTGCAAATCACTGATACAGATAGAAAAGAAAGTTCTAGCAAGGACCTTTGGGACACTTACATTTTGAGATCTCGAAAATGAATTGATAACAGAAATTTAAGAGTAGTCAAAGTTCAAAATGCTTTTGATAAAACTCAACACTCAATCATGAATGAAAAATAATTAGTAAACAAAGAATGAAAAGGAACTTCCTCTCACCTGATTAAATATTCTATCAGAAGCCTTTAAAAGCATGCCCCTTGGAACTAGAGTCTATAATACTGAGTGACCTCCCACAGAAACAAAGATCCGAGTATCACATGTTCTCACTCATATAATGGACCTTGAACATCCAATGTAATACTATAAGAAAATGACTGACGGTACTGGGAAACTATGGGGGGGAGGGGGATAGGATTAACAGAAGCAAATATCTGTCTGGGGATGGGAAAACACCTCTTATCAACAGGGTGCCTGAATGAAACGTAATTGTACACCTAACCCTTAACTGTACCCCACAAAACCATAATAAAAAATATTGATTAATAAAAAAAAGTATGCCCTTTAAATAAAGTATAATTTAAGGGTAACTCCTACTGCCACCAGTATTTAACATTGTCCTGAAGGTCCTAGCTAAAGAGCAAAGCAAGAAGTAGGGAACAATAACTAGAAAATAAAATACAAAGACTTCTATTAGGTGTAGATGATATAATTATGCTTTCAGAAAATCCTAGAGAATCTAGAGAAAACATTTTAAAACTAATGAAAGACTTCAAAATTATTAAATTTTACTAAAATCCTGAAAAATTACTATTATATAAAAGCATGAAGCCGGGCTTGGTGGTTCAGCCTGTAGACCCGCCAGGGCAACTTGGCGAGACATCATCTCTACAATAAATCAAAAAATCAGCCAGACGTGGTAGTGCATGCCTGTAATTCTGGTTACTCGGAAAGCTGAGACGGAAGGATAGCCGGAGCCCAGCAGGTTGAGGCTGCAGTGGCCAGGAGCGACCACTGCACTCCAGTCTGTGCGACAGAGTGAGACTCCAACTCAATCAATCAATCAATCAATAAAAGTATGGATAAGTTATCACATTATATAATGCAAAACATGGTTTAGCAGTTTAAACAACGAACTAGTAAATCACAAATACGTAATTTTAGATTCATAATAAATCATTTAGAATAATACAATTTATTAAAGTTTATAAGCAAATAAGTTAATAGTGAATATCATTTGTTAATATCTATATAATACAAGTATGTAAAGTATGCAAAGGTGAATGAGAGCTATAGCAGAATTGGCCTTCCATATCTGTGGGTTGCATATCTGTGAATTCTACCAATCTCAGACTAAAAATGTCGGAGATGGAAGCGGGGGGGTGAATGAATGGTTGTGTCTATAGTGAACATGTGTAGAATTTTCTTTCTTTATCATTAATTCCCTAAACACTACAGTGTAACAATTATTTGCATAAAATTTACGTTGCAGTAGGTATTATAAATAATCTAGATAGGAATTAAAGTATATTGGAAGATGTGCATGGGATATATGCAAGAATTACATCATTTTATATACGGTGTTTAGCATTCCTGGATTTTGGTATCTACACAGAGTCTTGGAACCAATCCTCCATGGATATCAGGAAACTACTGTATATTGAATTGAAACACCAATTTCAAGATAACTATTGCCTCAGATGAGGGAGGAGAATGAAATAGGACAGGAAAAAGAAAGGGAGTTTTACATAGTATTAGTAATACTTTATTTCTTTAAAACAATGCAAAGCAAATAGAAAATTAAAACGTTGCCTGTACTGTGAATGTTTGTAATGTTATTGCCTGTGCTTTTTGATATACATGAGACACATTATGATAAAAAAAAATTAAAGAGAGGTGAGAGTTGTGTGAGGATAACCATAATGACAGAGCTTCACAGAACGTGAGGAAGGAGGTGTTTATACAAGGTCTCTCATGTCAAGGGGGTCACTTGATTGGATGGGTCACTAATACACTAATAGTCATATAAGTAGTGTGGATAAAACTTTAATAATTAGTATCAGATGAGCATGAGTTTGAATTTGTGTTTGGTCTGGTCAACTGTGTGAACTTGGTCAATCTTAACTTCACTAAGCCTCCACATGTTCATCTCTAAATGCAAGTAATAATAACTCATGAAATTGTTTGCTCATGGGATCATTGTGAAGATCCAATGAGATAATGTATACAAAAATGTATTATAAATATTGGTGACCTACACACTTGCTTTACCTCTCTTGGGCCAGAAAGAGTTGATCTAGTGAAATATTTTTCCAAGAACAATAAATTCAATTCAATTGGGAACCTTCTGTGCTTCCAAAGAATTTACAGTATCATTAGGAAGGCAGAGTGTGGGAGAAAGACCTTGGAGTCAGATAAATGGGGCTTCAAGTTCAGGCTCCTCCACCTAAATTACTTAATCTCTCTGTTTTCATTCCAAGTCTTAAAAAATGGAGATAATAAAATATTTTTCACTAATTTGTTGTAAGTACCAAATGTGATAAAGTATGCAAGAATGTCTAGAACACTATTTACCACAAAAGAGTTGCTCAACAAATGGCCATTGTCTTTGGAAAGAGAAGAATAATAGAAAATGGGAGAATAAGTCACCAGCATGTGTAATCAAATGCCAAAGTGCGTGTACAGATAAGTGTTCCAGGAAGCAAGAGAGTGCACTGTGAAAGAGTGCAATGTCTACCACCTTTTTATGATAAGATTATACCAAAGGTGTAATACTTCTCAAGACTAGGCAAAATGCTCATATTTAAGGAAGTAACAAAATAAAACACTTCCTGTGTCTCTCAAAGAAGCTCTTGCATTTTTGGCTCATTACCCCTGAGAATATTCTTCATCAATCTTCTGAAACATGATCCCTTGAGGCTTCCTTCTCATATCTTATCTAGTTCAACAAACCAGTTTTGTTATCTCTTCCTATTTTAATCTGAAGGTTTTGAGACATATTTGCCTAAATTTTCATGCATCATTTGCCAGGCAGAAAATTGTCCTTCACTAAGACTCAGCTGCAGACTGTATTGGTGCACGATTAGACTGGAGTCCTCTGAAAGAGCTGCGATAACCTCTGCAAGAGAGCCTTATCTGGCTTGTTTTTACAAATCAAAAACAAGTTGCTGAACAAGGGTTTATCTCAACTAGGAGAGCTACTTGAACAATTTAGATAACTTCCTATTTACCATGCAGTTTTCTGTTATCAGGAAATACTATACCAAGAGGCTGACTGTGTAAAATATGTAGAAAACGTCATCATGCGTTTATATATTCCAGTTAGAAAGACGATGTTGTTTAAATAACAGACAAGTGTTGAAATGCTATTAAAAGTGTACAAAGTACCTGCCAGTCAAAAAAGCCAGAGCAGGCTGTCGCAGATAGGCTCATATATCAACAGCACTGTAACTTTTTGTTTGCTTTTATCACAACTTGGCGTATAAAGAGTCGTTTACCTGACTGGATATGGGACAGTTGCCATTTCTCTCTTTCACTTGAAAAGCCTGATTGACGCTCTATAGACAGAGTTTTCTACATGGTGATATTCCCAGACATTTCCAAAAATTTGAAAGATATATTTAGAACTCTTCAGGATCAAAAGCTTACTGCAAAATTTGAGGGAGTGGAGAGGAATAGGAATTCCAAAGACTTCAAAGGAAAGAACAAAACATGCTACCGTAATGTGTTTTGCAAGTGAAACTTACATTCTGCCGTGGAACCAATTAAAAAAATAAAAGTGGTGGATCCCACAAACAGCAAGGTAGATGGCAGATGCTGTTTCCTGTGCCGCACTTTAGTAAGTGGAATTATGCACTTCTAGGGGAATATCACAAAGAAAATGACCCTGAGAGACAGAAATGTTGAGAAAAGAGGACTAAAGTCTGACAGTGGGAGGAAGCAGATGCATTTGGACGCAGCTCAGCAGGAAGTTTAGTAGTTGCCTCAGACCTGGAAACTGCAGACCATAGGCCTAATCTAGCAATTAATCGAGCATCCTACCAGACACAGGAACAAGAAGTTGGAGGAAATGCTGAAAAATAAAAATAAACAACAAATCTTTTGTATGTGACACACTGCAGAGAGACCAATTATGCATCTGAATTTTCCTTATGTAAAGGGAATGGGTTCCATATGAAACAAGACACTTATTTGAAATCAGTAAAGTAAAATTGGAAAATAAAAATGAGCCTCTTGATTTGAATACATTTATGAAATAAGCCTGACAAAATGGAGAAAAAGCAAAAAGGAGTGAGACAGAAAATAGCTAAATTATTTACTAAACAGAAAGTTTGGAAGACAAATGAAACTTAGAGAAACGTAAATTCATACACTATGAGACTCTTAAGATATCTATTAAAAATTTTTATCTGTGGAAAGTCATTCTAAGTCTCTTAAATGGGATATAACTCTGAACTTGGGCTCACTCTAGAATTCAAGTGTAGTTCAAAACAGAATATGGATCAGAAGGAAGAGTATAACCTTAAACAGGTTACTTCACGCTCTGAAACCCAGTTTCACTTTCACTATAAAATGGGAATGATATTGATCTCCAGAAATTGTTGTGATGATTAAACAAGAATATTTACAAAGAATTTCGTACTTCTCTGGCACATAAAAGATGACCAACAACTGGAGTCGATCAATATTAGTATTATCAACACCTTTGTTAGTATCTTACCTCACTTTACCTCGAGACCTGGGACACAGGGAGGGAACTTTGCCTAAGTTATAAAGGAAGAACCTATAATTAAAACAGATTTCTTTCTTTCCTAAAGAAAATTGGCATGGTTCAGTGCCTACAATATTAATGCCTATATTAAGGCCTACATGCCAGTAGGATATAAATGCCATGAAGAGGAAAGAATATTAAATCAGAGAAAGGTTGGTTAGGATGTTGTGGGACTAAAGTGATTGCAGGAAGTCTCCAGACATGACATTAAATATTATTGACTTACTTGCTGAAAGGATGACCCTTTATTAGTTTTTTAGTTTCTGATTAATAGGAAGAACAAGTATCAATGGATGGTAAGCCTTCTGCCATTTTAACATCTCTCTAACACTCATTTATCATCTTTAAACAAAGAGATAGCAGACTTCAGATATAGATTCCTTACAACTAAACATCTTTTTTTTTTTTTGAGTTGTAGTCTCATTCTGTTGCCCAGGCCGGAATGCTTCAGTTAGTAAGCATCTTACCCAAAATTTAATAACACGATTTGTTTTCTCAGATCCATTCTTTTTGTTCCCTTGGCCATTCTTTTTATTGATATATAATAATACTTGATATTTTGGGGGTTATGAGTGATATTCTGATACATGCAAACAACATGTAGTGATCAAATCAGAGATTTAGGATATCTGTCACCTCAAATGTTTATCATTTGTGTAGGAACATTTCAACTCTTCTCTTTTATTTATTTTGTAATATTCAACAAATTATTAACTATAGTCACTCTACTGTGCTATTGAATACTAGAACTTATTCCATCTATTGAACTGTATGTTTGTACACATTAACCAAATCCTCTTCATCCTCCCTCCTACACCCTGCCCAGCCAATGGTAACCATCATTCTAATCTCTACCTCTATACGGTCAACTTTTTAAAAAAAATTATAAAGATGTGGGGTACAATTCAGGGTGAGGTATACAAACACTGATTATGCAGGTACCCTTGTTGATGAGGTATGCCCCTCCCTCCCCCAGCAGTTTCCCTCAAATACCAATCCCACCCCCCTCTCCTGACAGTTTCCCATTACTGCCAAACACTTTCTTATAGTATTATAATTGTTCAAGGTCCGCTTATGATGAGCACATATGGTACTCTGTTCTTTGTTTCTGTGATAGATTATTGAGTATGATTGACTCTAAATACATCCAAGTTGCTGCAAAGTACATACATTTGTCCTTCTTTATCGTTGCACAATATTCCATCGTGTATATGTACCACATTTTCTTTATCCAGTCCAGTTTCGATGGGCAACATGGTTGGTTCCATGTTTTTGCTATTGTGAATAGAGCTGCAACAAACATACGTGTGCAGGCATCTTTTTTGTAGAATGATTTGAGTTCCTCCGGATATATTCCCAATAGGGGAATTTCTAGTTCTTTCAGAAATCACCACACTGTCTTTCAAAGAGGTTGCACTAGTTTGCATTCCCACCAGCAGTGTAGAAGTGTTCCTTTTTCTCCACATCCTTGCCAGCATCTGTTGATGTTTGTTTTATTAATGATGGCCATTCTTACTGGGGTTAGGTGGTATCTCAGTGTGGTTTTGACTTGCATTTCTCTGATGATGAGTTAGGTTAAGCACTTTTTTCATGTGTCTGTTGCCTGCCCATATATATTCTTCTAAGAAGTGTCTATTCATGCCTTTTGCCCGCTTTTTTTTTTTTTTTTTTTGAGTTGGAGTCTCACTCTGTCGCCCAGTCTGGAGTGCAGTGGCCGCTCCCGGCCACCGCAGCCTTGACCTGCTGGGCTCCGGCAATCCTTCCGCCTCAACCTTCCAAGTAGCTGGAACTACAGGCGCGTGCTACCACGCCCGGCTAATTTTTGATTTTTATTGTAGAGATGAGGTCTCGCCAAGTTGCCCGGGCGGGCAACTCGAACCCGCGGATTCAGGCAATCCACTCACCTCAGCCTCCCAAAGGCGCGGGATTACAGGCTAAGCCACCGAGCTCTACTTTTGCCTGCTTTTTAAAGAGGCTGTTTGTTTTTTTATTTTGGGACATTTGAGGTCCTTGTAGATCCTAGATGTTAGGCCTTGATATACAGTTGGCAAATATTTATTTCCCATTCTGCGGACTGTCACCCTGCTCTCTTGATGGTTTCTTTTGCTTTGCAGAAGCTTATTAGTTTGATGAGGTCCCACATGTCTATTTTATTTCTTAAGGTATTGGCCTTGAGGGTTCTGAATAGGAATTGGTTGCCAGTTCCAATTTCCATAAGGGTGTCTCCTGCGTTTTCTAAGATTCTTATAGATTGAGGTTTTACGTTTAGGTCTTTGATACATTCAGAGTTAATTTTTGTGTATGGTGATAGGTAGGGGTCCTGTTTCAATCTTCTGCATGTGGTCAGCCAGTTTTTCCAGCACCATTTACTGAATAAGTTCTCCTCTCCCCAGTGGTTGTTGTTGGAGATTTTGTCAAACATGAATTGGTTGAGGAATTGAGGCTTTGCTTCCAGAATCTCTATCCTGTTTCATTGGTCTGTGTGTCTGTTCTTGTACCAATACCAGGCTGTTTTGATTACTGTAGCCCTATAGTAAAGTTTGAAGTCTGGATGTGTGATACCTCTTGCTTTGTTTCTTTTACTAAGGATTGTTTTGGCTACTCATGGTCGTTTATGTTTCCAAATGAATTTATGTATTGTCATTTCCAGGTCTGAGAAGAATGATTTGGTAACTTAATGGGTATTGCTTTGAATCTGTAGATTGCCTTTGGTAGGAGGGACATCTTAACAATGTTGCCTTTTCCTATCCATGAGCATGAAATATATTTCCATTTGTTTGTGTCTTCTTGGATTTCTTTGAGCAGCGTTTTGTAGTTCTCATTGTAAAGTTCTTTCACTTCTCTGGTTAGGAAGATGCCAAGATATTTCATTTTTTTGGTGGCTATTGTGAGTGGGAATGTGCTTTTTATTTGGGTCTCTGCCTTCTTGTTGTTGGTATACAGGAATGCAACTGTCTTTTGCACGTTTATTTTGTACCCTGAGACTTTGCCAAAGTCCTTTATGAGTGCAAGCAGGTTTTTGACAGATTCTCTTGAATTTTCAAGGTATAGGATCATATCATCAGCAAAGAGGGATAACTTGACTTCCTCTTTTCCTGTTTGGATACCCCTGATTTCCTTCTCTTGTGTAATTGCCCGAGCTAGGACTTCCAACACAATATTGAACAAGAGGGGTGAGAGTGGGCAGCCTTGTCTTGTTCCAGTTTTCAGGGGAAATGTTTCCAGTTTCTGTCCATTCAGCAATATATTAGCTGTGGGTTTATCATAGATGGCACTTACTATTTTGAGGTATGTTTCTTCTATATCTAGGTGTTTGAGGGTTTTTATCAAGAAGAGTTGCTGGATATTATCAAAAGCTTTTTCTGCAACTAATGAGATAATCATGTGGCTCTTGTTTCTACATCTGTTGATGTATTTAATGACACTTATGGTCTTGCGAATGTTGAACCAGCCCTGCATCCTGGGGATGAAGCCCACTTGGTCAAGGTGGATGATTTTTGAGATGTGTTTTTGGATCCAATTTGCTAGAATCTTGTTGATGATTTTTGCATCTATGTTCATAAGGGATATTGGCCTGTAGTTCTCCTTTTTTGTTGGATCTTTACCCGGTTTGGGTATCAGTGTGATGTTAGCTTCATAAAATGATTTGGGGAGAATTCCATCTTTCTCAATTGCCTGGAATACTTTCAGTAGAATTGGTATCAGCTCCTCCTTGTACATTTTACAGAATACTGCTGGAAAGCCATCCGGTCCAGGGCTTTTTTTTTTGGTAGGGAGTTTTCGTATGACAGAGTCAATTTCCTGGTTTTTATTGGTCTATGAGATCAACTTTTTAAGTTTCCACACATGAATAAGAACATGTAGTAATTGTCATTCTGTACCTGACTTATTTCACTTGACATAAAACCTCCAGTTCCATCCATGTTGCTGAAAATTACAGGATTAAAGTTTTTGAGAAGTAATTGGGAAAGATTGAAGAGCCAGGCTTGGAAAGGTGGCTCAGGAATTCAGGAAGTGGGAAAAGTATCAAATCAGGATAGGATGTTACTGTTTGGAAACAATAGAACTCTATTTTCACTATCCTTTTCTTTCTTTTAAAATTTCTTATTTTAGAAAAAAAGAATCTTTTTAGTCTAGCTCATAGCAGATATCACTCTTATGACCAAGAAACACTAAAAACCTTACAACATTAGAACCCCATTAGCATAAACTCAGTAGAAGACCTTACTATAATGTACTCAACAGATAAATAAATTAATTTTAATAAAGGAAATCAAATTTCTGATGAAATGAAAAATAAATACTAATCAGGCAAAGAAAATACACATTCACTGCAAAAAGGATGTGGTCCAGATCAAAGACTTTTCATCATCAAGACTACCTTTCCATTCACCACAGTTCTTGATTTATATTTAAGCCCTAAATGCAAATCAAAGGATCATGGTGTCAAAAAGAAAGAACAGCCCTCCCACCTTGGCTGGACATCTTTGCGTGGCCTCAAAATACTCTTCTACCTTCTCCACCCTGGTCTTTGCCACAGGAGTAGGCTTCTTGCCTTCTGGAATGCAACTGGATTTGGCCATTGGCAGGAGTTTTGGGGGTTGGGGAAGTCAGAAAGTTCAGAGCATTTATCTGAGATCGCATGTGGGTTGATGTGATCCCTCCATTAAATAGCTCCTCTAAGACACTCTGTAAGTACCTTCTCCAGGTTTCAATAATTGTTTTCCCTTGATTCATTCAAACCCAGGGCTGGCAATGGTTCTTACTGTTGCTAGTCCAGAAGTCTCTGCACTATCCCTGATGGGTCCCCATCCCTGCCCACATCTTCATAAACATTTCCATTTTTTTAAGTCCCAATTGCAAGTTTGAGAATTCCATTTGGTTTTGTAAGAGTTCAAAGGAGATGACAGATAAGCCTTTCCTCTAGTGTGCATGCATGTGTGTTTGTGTGTGTATGTGGTGCGTGTGTGTGTGCGTGTGTGTGTGTGTCCATCTATTTGTAAAAATTTAAGGGGTACAAGTACAGTTTTACTACATGTATATATTGTATTGTTTAGTGGTGAAGCCTGGGCTTCTAGTGTAATCATCACCTGAATGGTGATGGTAGTTTGTATTCATTAAGTAATTTCTACCATTTCACCCAGCAATCCCACTATTGGTTATCTACCTAAAGAAAAATAAATCATTATATCAAAAATGTACCTCCACTTGTGTGTTTGTCTCAGCACTATTCATAATAGCAAAGATTTGGAATCAAACTAAATGTCCATCAAACTAAGTGTTTAATGAATGGATAAAGAAAATGGGGTTTTATATATATATATATATATATATATATATATATATATATATATATATATATATATGGAATGGGATGAATGGAATACTATTCAGTTATAAATAAGAATAAAATCTTCTAATGAACTTTTATTCACACTGAGATGCAACCTCAAGTCTTATATAATGAGGATACTGATTGTCATTTCAAAGACCCTATTTCCAAACAAAATTCTTTCTCTTGCTTTTTTTAAATAAAATAATTATAATAGAAGGGTGAAAGCATGTTATTATATAAAATTTAAAGAACTAAACATTTTATTTATTCATTGGATTTATTCAAACTTTACCTCTGTCTACAATTATAATAAAAAGAAACTTACAGAAAAAATTATGTTAATAATCTGAGAACAAAAAATTAAAAAATAATTGCAGAATAAATGTGACAACTTTGTGGTTAACTTGTGGGTGGAGTTAGGGTTAAGCTACCTGATGGTCAAAGTAAAAAGAAAATCTTACTAGAATTATGATTATGCAAATTAGAAAGCAAAAAATTAAAGTGAAAATTATTAATGATAATATGCTGCGACTGAACTTCATTAATACTAGAGATATAAATAACAGGCAAATTTTAACATATCAAAGTTCGCTCTTTTCCTATTTAAATGGGTTTTATGGAGTGAGCAGGAGGGGAAGTAATGAAGATTATGTGAGTATTATGCCCACCAAAGGGGGAAATTGGACAAAAGAATGAGAGGCAGAGAAGAATAAAACAAACTTCAGAGAACTTGAGAAGCCATCTTTTTTATTTGACTAAACAAAAATAACTAGGAAACTGAACAGAAATGTGCTGATTCTACTAACACATAGTCCAGTCTTAGATGATATATAGAGATTGGGGTAGTCAGTTGTTGTTGTTTGTTGTTGCTGTTGTTAAGCATAGACAGATTCATTATTAAAAAAAACTCTATGCTGCTATAATTTCTTATATGAAGCCTCACTACAGACAATTGTATGTGATTTTTAAAAAAACATTTTATTCAAATTTTGATAACTATGCTAAACACTCTTGATTAGATATTTGAGGTCTCCTATCCCCTAAAATGACATGGGATATGGGAGGCAAATGTTATGCTGAGAATGTTTGAAGATAGTACTAAGGGAGGGAGCAGGTCCACCCCAGCACCTGTGAGGAGGCCCACACAGCTAATGCTCAATATTTAAAGTTCCAAAACAAGCTAATAAGCTGATAAATAAAATGTTCTTATCTTTCTAGCTCCCTTACAATTCACGGAATTGACTCAAACTTAGAGTTATTGGATTCTGCGGAGTTCCATGCTGAAACATGAAGGTATTGGTTGGCACAACTCCTACTCCAGCACCCAGGGTTCTCCCTTCTCCTTACCACTCAACTCTGTCCCTAATTCTTAAGAGCCTCGTGCACATGTATGCTGTTATGGACTGAATGCATGTGTCTCCCCACCAAATTCATAAGTTGAAGCCCTATTGTCCGTGAGGTTGTATTTGGAGTAAGAAAGTAATTAAGGCAAAATGAGGTCTTAAGGGTAGGTCCCTGATCCAGTACAATTAGTGTTCTTATAAGAAGAGATGTCAGAAAGTTTATTTTCTCTGTATCATCAGACATCCAATCAGCAAGACATTGATCTTGAATTTCCAGCCTCCAGAAGAATGAGAACATAAATTTCTGTTGCTGAAGCCATCCAGTCTATTTTGTAACAGCAAGCAGCCCAAGGAAACTAAGACTTGTGGATACCACACAAGCACCGTCCACTCTCTCTGCAGTCACTCAATGAGTATAACAATTTACCCCTGGTGACAGAGAATGCCATCAAAAGGACAACCTGAGCAGAAGCTCATATAGGCCTTGAATGCCCAAATAAGGTCTGAAAGAGTAGGCATAGGCTGTGTGTAGGCAAGCACTCTTGACTCCAATGAATCCTCTCCCTATAGAGTGAGAGGATGAAGAAAGGAGGCTCACAGGGACCTGTAAAAACAATGGGTCTAATTCTCAGGACTTATACCCAGAGTCTCTAATTTAATAGCTCTATTATGCCTCAGAGAGTCAGATGATTTCTGTTCAGAACCTCTGGTGATTCTGATGAGAATCCTCCATTGGAAAACCCTGTTCTAAAGAGGAAGTATTGTGTCTTGGTTAAATGCCTGGCTAAATGTGGTTAAAAGCATTCCAAAATGTCTGGCTTTGAACACAGCCCCTATTGGGCAGTAACCACGGAACTCTGTACAAATTACTGAACTTATTTATTCCTAATTTCCTCACTGTGAAATAGGATAAATATAAGTACCTAATTCATATGATTGTTTTGAAGATGAATATATATAAAACATTTATGAATGTGTCTGATATATAGTACAATTTTTTAATTAGTTAATTTTTACTACTTGAAATAATCAGTGTGGAAGGAAAGAAACCAATCATGTTTATCACATCAATTAACGCATTTTGCCAACACTGGATAGGTAAAGATATTTAAACCATTCTCTGATGTAAAGTTTTTGACACAAGTGAAATATAAAATCTTCTATGTGTTCTTCCTCTATTCATTATTTTTCTCCTTCATTAACTCCCATAATTGAAACTGGGTTTTGAATATGAAATGAAATTGGGCTGCCAAGGGGATAAAACTGTTGTCTCTACATAGTGTGAAAGTCATTCTATCTTTACTATGTAAACTCCCATTAGTAAAAGTGCAAAGTCCATGTATACCTTGAAGGATTTCCCATTTCTAGGATTACCAAAATGTCCTGTGAAAGAATACTTCACTGCTTATTTCCAGCATACTCAATTCCTAATGACTTTCCCCCCATGGAAAAGGCATGCCTATTCTTACAGACTAAGCAAATGCACAGAACTAGAAAAGCATACAGGTTAATGAAATAATATTTCAGATCTCACATTTCCATGTGGCAGAACAGGAATAGAAAGAAATCCTACTAAAGCTGGTACTGACATTCCCAGATGTGCAGCCATTAACACATGCTAAAACAGGCTTTTTAAAGAATCTATGCATTTTTCTCTAAAGAAATATAAAATACTGTTCTCTAAAACAGCCCCATAATGCTCTGTCCTCCTTAACTTAGGAGTTATCAAAGCAGCAAGCAATTTTCTGGAACATTGCCACTGTCATGACTGTCCTAAGTGGAAAAGAAGGAGGCGATGTAAATCAGCATGGTATTTTTGTTCCTTTTTTGATTTTTTTTGAGTTTTTCCAGAACCACGCAATATTGATTTGAGGTAGATTAGTCCAAAGCAGTCTATGCATCGCTGAAGGGTTTTATTTGAAAGCCTGTTTATCCATTATTGTTTACTGCCACCCAACATCTCTTCTGGTGATGAGGATGGGACTTTGCCAAAAAGCTAAGTAAGAGCAAGCAGTATAAATCTGCTCTCCAGCAGTACTGGAAAAGTACTAAACACAGCCCCTGCCTGGACTAGGGCACATGCTGGGCTTGAAATGACTCTTTGGGGGGGTATTGAAGAATATGATGTCATGCAACTTCTCAAAATGCACTAAGATTAAGTCCAGGCCTTATCATGATAATTTATATTACCTGGAGTCAGAAGCTAGTGATCATTCGCAGGAGGATTAAGCCACAAGAATTGTCCCACTAAGCCTTAGGACCCTGCCATACTTACCTTTGTACTCCTAAATGCTGAGTATAACATAAATTTTGATTTCAAATGTGACTTATCAACAATCATTGAATATACAAAACCCTGTTTTCTTAGAAGCTTCTCTGGCAAGGTTTCTGAGTCACCATTCAAGACTACCTTGATCACATAAATTATTATATGTAAATGTGAAATTGTTAGAAATTTGCCAATAAGTTTACACTAGGCATAAAATTATGTCTTACTCATCATTGCAAGACATATTTACAAACTCTTTAGTTCAATAGATGGTTCATAATAGGCTTTTAATTAAATATGAAACCAAAATAAAACCAAGTACTACTCAGTAGTCAAAGAGGCCCTATATCTTTGGGGAAGACACTAGCTCTTAACACTAATTTTATTTTCATCAAAATAGTTTTACTATAGTACATTGTCAATAAATTCCTCAAATGGAAAATTACAAGAAATGTGATAGACCAACTGCATTTCTAGGTCTCCCAAATTAATCCCTTTCTGTGTCTCTGTCCTTTGTCACAAAAAATATTATAATAGCTCTAATTTTGATTCAGAACCTGGTAATGTGACTTGGTTTGGCTAAATGTTTATTGCTGAATGTCACTAATTATTTCTGATTGTCTGTTATGCAACACTATCTAACTGACACAGAGAGCTTATCTAGTCTACATTTTATCTATGTACTAAGTCTTCTGAAATATAGAATTGATCTTTGTGCTCTATCAGAAAAAGAAGGAATGTGGCATCTACCTTATCTAAATTATTCCTGATTTCTAGCTTTTTGTAGAACTATCATGTGGTTCTATAACACTATTACATTCTACATAATATTTATCAAAATCTACTTTTCCCTCTTTAGTACTTAGGGTGTGTGTGTGTGTGTGTGTGTGTGTGTGTGTGTGTGTGTGTGTGTGTATAACTGGGTGAAATATATGTAATATATAGGTAATACCCACCTTGCTGAAAAAATAAAGCTGGCATCTTAAAAGACCATGAACATGAAGTAGGGTATTGATATGGTCTGAATGTGTCTATCAAAATTCATATGTTAGAAAAATAATTCCCAGTGCAACAGTGTTGGGAGATGAGGCTTACTGGGAGATATTTGGGTCATGAGAACCCTGTTTTTATGAATGAATTAATGTCACTATTGATGTCACTATTAAAAGTTTCTTATAGAGCAAGTGTTCTCTCTTCTGCTCTTCTACCATGTGAAGACACAGATTTTTCCCCTTTGGGGCCTCACCAGATGCTATCATCCTGATCCTGGACTTCCCAGTCTCCAAAACCGTGAGAAATAAACTTTTTTTCTTTGTAAATTACCATAAATTACACAGTCTCTGGTATTTTGATATAGCAGCACAAATGGACTAAAACAGACACACATGCTTTTCTTTCAGTTGTGGAGCAGGGTTTTTCCCTAAGAACTAGATGACTCCAAGAGAGCAAACGCCTACTTCTCACAATGAATGTCATCTTCTGGGTAGCAAAAGTTTGCAAAGAAGATCTTGCTGTTACCACAAGTGTAGGGCACTACAATTTTGTTTAGAGTTTATACTCATCATAAACCTACGATGATTTTTTTTTCCTAAGCCAAGAGATTTTTTTTGGCATGTCACCAAACAGTGCAGAAATGTCTTCTGCTCAGTGCTTATGATTATATCTGACTCCATCCTTCATGGAGTTGTAAAAGTTGAGTTTTATTTTTCTGTTTATTCTAAGCATTGAGCAGATACTTGATAGAATAGGTATCAAATATTTGCCAGATGAATGGTTAGATAAATACATAGTCATCTCCTAAGGCATTCTTTAAATAATTTGGCTAACTGTCACGGGAAAAGTAAAACTAAAAAGGGCAAAGATTTGAAACTAGACTCATCTGTGAAAGATAAGACATTTTGTCAATGTACTTCTCTCCAGTTTCAGCAAGACTTAGTATCATCCCAACTTGCCTTGCTAGTATGCAATAAGACAGGTTAGTGCACTACTATTTGTGCCTCTGTTGGCTACATTTACTACAAGTCTAGTCTCTTCAGGAATCATAGCAGTTCTTGCCTTTGTAATCAGATCAGCTTGTGAGTTCCTAATTCATTCACCCATCCCTTGATCTACTAATATAATGAACACGTCTTGTATGTTACACTTATTCTCTATGAATATTCAGCTAATTCCAGAGTGAGATCTTTAAACAAATAATTTAAATCATGATAGTAAATGCAATACAAGAAGACAGTGAACATTTTTCTACTAGTCTCTAATTTCCATCCTGTTAGAATCAGGATCTCTTTATAGAGGAGATGAGATTGCTGATGAAACTTAAAAAAAAAATAATGAGTTAATTCAGTTCCAAACTGGATATTCACTATATCTTGGGACAAGTGAATAATGTAATGAACAAGAAAAATAAGGTTGCTTCCTTCATGTGGCTCATCATCTACTGATGGGTTAATGATAATGTAGCAGACAACACTTTAATTACAGAATAGTTGACCAAATACAAAAATATTAAGATATCATGAAATGTAATAGAAAAAAAAATTGGGGAAGATGAAAGGGATCTTGTTTTATTCATCTTTCTCTCATACAACCAATATTTTTTCTGGAACATAATACGAACAAAACCTTGTTACATGAAAAAGTTGAGATGACAAAACCTGTATTACATGGTACAAGATTCATTGAACTGGATAGGAAGCTATTGGCAAGCCCAACTTTTAAAATGCCCCTCTCATAGTGACCTGAAGAACAATACTACAATTATTAGGATAACTTTTTCTCGAGCTTAGGCATTTGGAATACAGCCTACAACTCAGTAGCACACTCCCTTCATGTGCGTGTCGGGATGGAGTGGAAAAGAGTGTGTAACATAGTAACAATATTCCAACAACAACCAAAAAAAGAAGAAGAAAAAACAGAATCCACCCCAGGTACTTAATCATATTGGAAACTGAAGAGCTAAAAAGCTAAACAGGAGATTGTGAGGTCACCCAGTGGTTAGCAAAAGCAGCGAGAAGCTTCTACCACCTGCAAGGATGTAGAAGGAGCAAGGTAGTCAAAGCCTCCTACTGCAACCTGGAAACCATCCAAGCATGCCTGCTGGGAAATGGGACTTTATTGGAAAATTCTCTACCCAAAGCAGAAGCCACAGAGGAGAAGCAACGTAGCTAGAAACAAAACCTGAAGCAAGAAAAACAAAGAAGGAAAAATATTTGGGCTCAGTGTATTCTGGTAATCAGGCTCTTCCAATTTTGCCAAATTCCATGAGGTAAATACTTCCAACATGGTTGATTCCTAACTACCAAGAACTAACAACCCACATGAAAAATTACTGATTATTTCACAGTCTGCTTTTACCAACCTGTATGAAAGGGTTCCTGCACCCTAACAATGCTTATCTCTTCCCTTCTACCAGCACTTTTGTCCCAGAAGGAAGAGGGAAAGGGATCCTGAATAATGCATTGCCATCTGATACAGATCATTGCAGAGAATGGTACGAAATAGACCTGGGTGTAAATAAACAAATCAGTACACAGACTTTTCTAAAATTTTCACAATTTTTTAGCCTAATTAACTTGGACATTGAAACCAATAGAACTCAACCATCTGCCAACCCCTACCACTAATTTATTCATTTATTTCTTCATTCATCCAACATATACTGATATCTATGATGTATCAGGCACTATTATGGACACTAGAGATAAATCTATAAGCTAGACAGATAAAATCTCTACCCTCACGGTTCTTCTGTTCTAATTAAAGAGACAGAGTTTATTCTAATGAACCCAAAAATAGTTGAATTGATTCAAGATTTAATAGAATATTAAAGGATAAAATAAATAAAATTTTGTTAACTTAGAAGAAGAGAATAGAAGGAAGAATCTTCTTAAAAAGTAAAATTTGAGGTAAGACTTAAGGGATGAAAAAGCTGTTAGACAGATGTGCTGGACTGAGCTCTGTCAACCTGGTTAAGCCTGGGAATCTGTTTCCTGAATCCCTTTCTCTGATTAGTACTGGACTAGAACTGTGGCCTGAGATTTGTTGGTTTACAGTGAAGCAGCAGTAATTATCCTTTGAAGATGGTCATGGGCAAATGCAGTGGTAGACAGATGTTTGTGTGCCTAGCATACTCTGCCATCTCCATCTCCTACAGTCTACACTTAGCTCTTCTTTGCTATCTGTTAACACTGATAATTGATAAGGGCTACAGGACTACCACCATGTGTTTAGCTGTAGTCCCAGCAAGACAATAGCTACACAAAGCCAATAGTTTCACAAAATCCTCTCTATAAGTCCCCTCTTAATGATCTAAAGCTGTCTAATATGCTTGGCTTCCAGATTGGTTATGAGTCCTCCTCTGTTTTGAATTCTTCCCTCCATTTCCTCTCACAATTAAGTCATAATTCCTACAATAAATCTCGTCTATCCCCACAAGTAAGTCATAACTCCTATTGTAAACCCCTTGACCCATACTGTTCATAGTGACTCTGCTCCTCTAATTGAATCTTGATTGGCATGCCAGGTAAAGAGTGAATGAATGAGGATTCTAGGCAGAGGAAACAAGACTCACAAAACCAAAAGGTAGAAAAGAGCTTGATGTGCTTGAGGAACTTAAACAAGACAAGCATTTTTGGACTTTTACATATGAGGAGTAGCTTGAGTTTGGCCTAAGGAGGTAAGCAGGAGATAGAAATTTTGGAACCTTAAAAGCTACACTGAAGATTCTGAATTATATTCTATAGACAATAAAATGATCCCAAAGGGTTTGAAATGGAAGAGTGATATATGATATTCTTTAAGCTTAAAAAAATATTCCTCTACCTGTTGAGTGGGGAAAGGACTAGAAAGAAAGCAGATGTCTGTGTGAGATATGTTAACTTGTGAAGATAGGAAATGTGGAGAAAAGTTAGCAGATCATACCAAGAGTTACACTAGCCAAATTTGATCATTTTATTATTGCAGTGCATAATGACACATTAATTAAACAATGTAAGGCACTCAAGCATAATTTCACTAAAATTATTACCTGAACATTGTTTTAAAAGAGCATAATTGTGACTACTACAATTATGTGACTGCATAATTGTGTGCATTTCGGTAATATACATAGCACAACATTTTATAAAATCATCATAAGTAGTGATAATAAAAAGTAACATTGACTATACAGTTGACCCTTTTTATCCGGGGGTTCTGCATCTATAGATTGAACCAAATGTGGATCAAAACTATTTGGGAAAAAATAACAACTGCATGAACATGTAGACTTTTTTGTATCATTTTTCCGCAAAAATACTTACATATAGCAACACTTACATAGAATTTACATTGTATTAGGAATTATAAGTAATCTAGAGATGACTTAAAGTATATGGAAGAATGTGCATATGCTATATACAAGTACTTTGCCATTTTATATGAGTGCATTGATTATCTGTGAATTTTGCTAACCATGAAGAGTCTTGGAACCGATCCCCATAGATATAAGGGATAGCTGTAATAATAATAGTAATAATAGAAAAGGTTTAAATAATAACATATAGAGTGTTTACAATGAGCCAGACATTGTTTGGAACATTGCAGTGGAGTCTCCAAAGATGGCCTTCATCATTACCTTTCTATTCTATATGAATGTGCCACTCCTCAGATCAAGAGGTAGATATGTTTTCACCTGCCCTTAAACTGAAACTGGCCTCTCTAGTTGTTTTTGTTAATAGTATTCAACAGAAGTGAGGCTATGTCAGTTCTAGGTCTAGCCTAGAATGACAGCTTTCCTTTCTTGAAAGTTTGATGCCACATATGAAGTCCAGCTACCATAAGATCACCATGCTGTGAGGAAGCTCAAGCTAGCCATGTAAAGTGGCCATATAGAGAGAGAAAGAAACAGAGAGTCAGAGAGAGAAAAAGATGTTCAGCTTACCCAGACCCTAGCGATTTCTGCTGAGTGAAACTCCAGACTTGTGAATGACAAAGCCATCTTGAATATTCTAGCTACAACAGAAGAACTGCCTAGCTGAACCTAAGATACAGAATTGTACAGAATTATAAACTGCTGTTGTTTTTAAGCCAATGGTGTTTCTTTACTGGGAATATTAAACTGAAACGAACATATATTTATATCACTTAATAAACACAACAACCCCACAAACGGTTACCACAGTTGGTCTTATTGCACAGAAAAGAAAACTGAGGCACCAAAAAGTTAAAGTAGCAGATGGCAGAATTTGAATTTGAATCAAGGCAGTCTGGTTTCAGAGTCTTAGCTCTTAATCTCTGTACGCAATTGATACCAATAAAGCATTCATGCAACCTGGCCATAATATTCAGATATTACAATGTTATGTTCCAGGGCATGTCACACTTTGTTCTTTGTGAAGGCTGTCCCTAGAATTGTGCAACTCTCTGCTTTGTATGTGCTCAACACAAAACTATTTCTAAGTTTTCTGGATGTATGACCATTGAAAACATACACACAAAAATAAAATTTTAAAGTTTACTTTGCTCTAGAATCATCTGGTATTGGCCTATAAGGATCCACCAGGATTCACGATGTATAGGAAGCAGTTACTTTTTTTCTGACCGAAGCAACTGCTGAAGTGAAATTCTACTTTTATGCCCCACCCCCGAAAACAAACCACTTAGGTTTTTTTTTTAATAGCTACAAAGGTTGTTTAATGGTATTATATATAGACCATCAGAATGTCCATGATTTATGCACTGTAGGAAAGACTTTTCAAATTTAACTCAATTTCAAGTTATTCTGTCCACCAAAAGCAACAAGGGTATAAAACCACGCTGTCACTGTCACGATCACAGCTTGGCAAGAAAATACACTAAGTTGAAACATGATTCATCTTACTTCTAGTCTTTTTAAGGTAGAAGACTGTTTTTGATTGCTATTTATGCTTATACAGACCATTCCTTCTGGATTTTTCTTTAAACTTTCAATAGCCTATGCCATGTGCTTGACCTCCCAAGAAGTCTCAAAATATGTCTGTGGGATCATTCCTTTTCTTCATCTACTTATTCTAAAACACAAAGAAATTTTGTCTGAAATTATAATCGTAATGGATTCAGTTTAGACAAGGGTTCATCTTCAAACAGCTGGAATCTAAAAACAAGTACTGCCGTTGATTTTGTTTTTAATAGCCATCATTTTCCCCTAACATCTCCTGGGAAAGGATTTGAAGGGAGTTGAGATTTTCCACTTGCATTAAATTGAAAAGTCCAATTCAGTTCTGTTTTGCGTCTTAAAGCTACCTTGGGGATTACTTTTATGCTATCCTAAAATGCTCACTATTAAAACAATGGTTTAGGTTTTTTTTTTTTACATTATCGTAGGCATACTATGTTTAATAAATATTTATTAACATTTCCATCTTAGGGAAATCTCAGCATGTAATAGAAAAAAAAAAGAAGTATACAAAGACTCTTCTGAATTACCGGTTTAGTAAAAGTTGATTGCTGTGGGATTTGAATGTCCTATGCATGACTAACAAATTTAACACTCACAACTCCATAACAGATATTAGAAAAGCTAAGCAAAAATAATCTTCTAGAAACATAGGAGATAGAAGTAGATACTATATTGTTTTATTGCAGTATGCGTGAATCTAGTAATTTAAAATAAGCAACAGATGGAAAACTTAACAGTTGCCTTGTAAGCTTAAAAGTCAATCATCTGAGACTACTTTTTGGAAGGGAACTTACAGATTTAGCTATTCTATCTCACAATGCTATCTCATTTTTATTTTCTGTTTTGAATCATTTTATTTTCTACCTAATGAACCACCGGTGCTCCAAATTATACACCAAGTGCCCAGAATAGGCCTTTGTTGGAGAGATACATGTGTATGTACGTTCTTGGATTTGTTAGGTAGCATGTTTAGTGGAGGCTGTTTGCTTTTTCCCTTCTAGGAATTCTTTAATTCTGAATGTCCTGATCCATACTTTGCCAGCAATTTTCTATGAAACCCTAAACAAATACCTTAATGTGCTTACATTTTAGTTACCTTGTTTGAAAAAGGGAAACATATTAACCTGGGTCACATTGTTAGTTACATAAATTATCCAAAGTTTGTTCTAGCAATCTAAAAAACACAAACCAATGAGTTTCCATTCAGAGAATCTCTGACTTCCAGAACATTTAACTCTCTAGAGCCACTAAGTTCTGACTTAGCCAACTGGTAAACCTGAAGTAAATTTTCAAATGTTGTATTCCCATAATGTAGCTTATACTTCTGAAGCACTAAACCAATCACCAAGTAGATAAATTATTCCTAGTAAGAGTATATTATAGAAAGTACACATGACAAATATAACTATTAAAATTACTTATCCATCGTGGCATTTTGTTTTTATTTAATTAGGTATATTCTCATGCTATTCTTCATGCATTTTTTTCTGTTGTTCTATTTTTTTTCCAATAAAGGAATCACATTTGTACTTGCAATAACTATTTGAGTTATTCTGAAATTTAATTCTAAACATGTGCAGATAATATTATGGTCATCAGTCACTGAATTAAAGCAGATTTTCCTGCCATAGGACAGCTCACAAATCTCCACTGCAAAGAAATTCCTACAAGTGCAAGGTCAAAATTCAAGTAGAATGTTATCTTTCTTTCAAGCCAACAGCTTCCCTATTACTCTCATTCTACATCTGTCTTTTAGGTGGGAATTTTTAATACGCTTAATTACCTATTCATATTTTCCCCAGATTTTCCTTTTTTGTTTGTTTGTCTGTTTTTAAACAAAGCTTATTAGAGAGAGAAAGGAGAAAAGAAAGGAGGACATGCCAGAGCTGGCGCAGGAGAAAGGAACCGCCGGTTTTCCTTTTTTTAAAAAAAAAAAAAACTTGTATGTGTTTTCTTTTAAGGAACTTTTCATGGTGATAAACAGTAATTGAACCTCAGATACATGAACACAGGGACATAACGTTTGTGAATTATTTCCTAGGACTCGTGAAGTCCCAGCAGGATTTGCTCTAGTTTTCTGCTGTGAATAAGTAAATAGTGCGAGAATATCAAGAACAGCTTAAAATGCATATATTCAAATAAGGGGGAATCAGGGCTGCCAAATCACCTCTCAGAGACCATGCTCACTTGGAGTAGGAGGAGGAGGGCACACTCATCAGAAGCCCAAACCTCTCCACAATGCAATATTCCTTTGTAACAAATCTTCACATGTACTCCCTGACTCTATAAAAGGAAAAAAATATTTTAAAATAAGACAGTCCAAATCGTTCTTGGTAAAAAACTAACTTCTAAATTTGGATAGAAATTAGTAGAATCCCAGACGCTATGTGAAAATCCCACGGTGCTTTCTGAGATAGAAACTTAATCATAGCAAGTCTTGTGTTGTTTGTGTTTATGTGTAGTTAACCTCTCCTGTGTGTATCCTTAGGCGTAGGTGGAAATTTGACATAGCAGAGATTGAAATGCCTTTCTCCCTTTCTTGCTTAATATATTATTTACTTTAATAACTTAATAGTATGAGAGCTGCAGGTTTTTTTAATAGTAGAGAAGAGGAATGATATTAAACATATTTAACAATCCCTTCAATGTGGGGGATGCCTTAATCAGAATGATGATAGCTATAGCAGCAACCAATTGAAAATAGATCTTGTCTATAAATAACTTATGCAAACCACCTGAATATCAGCCTCAGCACAGGTCCACAGTATCAAAGAAATTTCTAGAAACCCCACATTTCGGTCACTATTCCTTATGTCTTTGCCAATAAATGCATATCTGCATATCTAGTACTTAACATACTAGATAAAACATAAATATAGATAATTCATACATAACTTTAAAAACATCAAAGAGGAAACAAAACAATAAAGAATTACTAGGCCTAAAGAGAAGGTAAATTGAGGCCTAGGAGAAGAAAGTTGATTTACAAACTGCTTGTGTTCTAAGAGGATTTACTGATTCAGGGAAATTATGATATTTGTTCTGTCAGCTTCACAAGTAAGGGGACACAGAAGTCAAAGCCTGATATGTACAAGGTGGGAAGATAAATAGGAAACCCTAACCACGTGGATTGTACTCTTAAGGCAAGAATAAACCAAAAATAACACATCCTTTGTGAATCTACATTCCAATTTTATTCTGTGCTGTCCAGGTAAATTTCAAACCTAGAAAGTTGAGTAAGGTGGTTCTAGAGGTAGTAACTACCCTCCTAGGTGAAACTCCTAGGAGCATTGTTAAAAGTTGACCGTGTACTGAATCATAAAACAAATTCAACAACATCAGAAAATTGAAAATCTATAGAGTGTATTCTCTGACCATAATTCAATTAAGTTAGAAATTAACTAAAAATAATAAGTAAAAAATATTTTTAATTAAAGAAATGGAAAATCCTAATAAGTTTAGAAACGAAGAAATAAACTTTTGTGGTGATTCACGCCTATAATCCCAGCACTTTGGGAGGCCATGGTGAGAAGATTGCCTGAGTTTGAGATCAGCCTGGACAATTTGGCAAGACCTCATCTTTTCAATAAATAAAAAATTATCCGGGTGTGGTGGTGCATGCCTGTAGTTCCAGCTACTTGGTGGAAGGATCACCTTAGCCCAGCAGGTCAAGGATGTGGTGGCTGTGAGCAACATGCCACTGCACTCCAGCCTGGGTGACACAGAGAGATGCCAACTCAAAAAAAAAAAAGAAAAATCTTTTAAATTAACCACTGAGAATTGAGGAAATTATAATGGAGATTTTAAAACATTTTAAACTGAAAATTAACGAAAACACTATAATCGAAACCTATGGGATATATTGCAAAGTAGTATTTAAAAGACGGCGTATTTTCTAAAATGCATACATTCAGAGAGAAGTTTAAAATGGCTAAGAATCATTTCAAAATACTAGGGGAAAAGGAATAGCAAAGAAAACCCAAAGAGGAAATTTAAATAAGCTACCCACTCAGCCAGTAACTGGTAGAATCAAGTTTCAGATACAGCAAGATGGTGACAGGACAGGTCAGACTCCACAAAAGCTAGAGTCCATAACGACTCTCTGCATGAGTGTGCTGGTGGGTGCGTGAAAGTCCGTCTGAGGGGAGACTCAGGTTCATGCACTGGGCTTTCCTCCAGAGTTGACCGCAAACCCCCACCACCCTGAGATTGGAGCCGCTGGCCCACAGGATTGTCTGCTGTTCACAGGACTTTCCTGAGAAGAACCTGCTGAATCCAGCTGATTCTCATCACCTGGCTCCTGGCCCACACCATCACCTGTGACAGCAAATTGGCTGGAGCCCCAGATTCAATCGATGGAGAGAGAAGATGGGGAGAGCCTCATTCCCGCTTAGGAAACACCAACCACAACCATATTCTCTGTGCTAGGCCCAGGCAGAGATCTACATTGTCCCACTCAAAGTAGGAGAGAAGAAGCCCCTCCCCCATGCTGAATCAGATCTGAGTAGGAGACTTGACAGGCAGCAAGCCAGGTGAGTCCGATCTGATCCACCCTCCTCCCACAGTAGGCCTGGGGCATCTTACCCAAGCTTAGAGCAACCCTATCAGCCTGCACTAAGAGCAGAGGGAGGGGCTGGAGATCAGAACTGAAAGGAAGTTGGACTTACAGAAATGACCTCAGAGTGAGTTTGGTTCCTTGTTTTTTTGTTGTTGTTGTTCTGACTGTTTTGATCATTTTTTGTAATGAACAAACAAAAACCCAAATAAAAAGTGCAATCCCATTCACAATAGCAGTAAATAAAATGAAATACCTTGGTATCTTCCTAACCAGAGGTGTGAAAGACTATTATAATGAAAACTACAAAACACCACTCAAAAAAATCAAAGATGACACAAAAAAGTGGAAAAATGCTCCATTCTCATGGATTGGAAGAATCAGCATTGTTAAGATGTCCATTCTACCTAAGGCAATCTACAGATTTAATGCAATACCCTTCAAATTACCAGCAGCATTCTTCTCAGACCTGGAAACAACAATACAGAAATTCATATGGAAACTTAAACAACCATGAATAGCCAAAACAATTCTCAGCAAAAAAAAAAAAAAAAAAACAAAGCAGGAGGTATCACACTCCCAGACTTTAAACTTTATGATAAAGCTACAATAATCACTAGTACAAGAATAGGCATATAGACCAATGGAACAGATAGAGATTCCAGAAGCAAAGCCTCAATTTCTTAACCAGTTCATCTTCAACAAAGCCTCCACCACTAACCACTGGGGAGAGGAGAACCTATTCAGTAAATGATGCTGGGAAAACTGGCTGACCACATGCAGAAGATTGAAACAAGACCCCTATCTATCCCCATACACAAAAGTCAACTCTAAATGGATCAAAGACCTAAATGTAAAACCTCAAACTATAAGAACCTTAGAAAATGCAGGAGACACTCTTATGGAAATTGGAACTGGCAATCAATTCCTGATCAAAACCCCAAGTGCCCATGCCCTAAGAGATAAGATAGACAAGTGGGACCTTATCAAACTGACAAACTTCTATAAAGCCAAAGAAACCATTAAGAGAGCAGGGAGACAGCCCACAGATTGGGGAAAATATTTGCCAACTGTATGTCTGACAAAGGCCTAACTAGGATCTACAAGGTACTCAAACATGCTGAAAGGAAAAAACAAACAGTCCTATTACAAAATGGGCAAAAGATATGAACAGACAGTTCTCAGAAGAAGATGTATGAGCAGCCAACAGATACATGAAAAAATACACAGCCTCACTAACTATCAAATAAATGCAAATTGAAACTACACTGAGATACCACCTAACTCCAGTCAGGATGGCCATCATCAATAACTCAGAAAATAACAAATGCTGGAGAGGATGTGGCGAAAAGGGAACACTTCTGCACTGTTGGTAGGAGTGTAAACTAGTATAGCCTCTGTGGATAACAGTGTGGTGATTCCTAAAAGCTCTAAAAATCAACCTTCCATGTGACTCCGTAATCCTCCTATTGGGAATGTACCCAGAAGAACTCAAATCACTCTATAAAAAAGATAACTGCAGACCTATGTTTATAGCAGCATTGTTCACAGTAGCAAGAATATGGAACCAACCGTGCTGCTCATCAAAAGAGAACTAGATAAAAAAAAACGTGGTACATATACACAATGGAATATTACACAGTCATAACAAAGAACAAATATCATGAACTGTGCAGAAACCTGGATGGATACAGATATTGAATGATCTTTCACAAAAACAAAGAACTGAGTATCACATGTTCTCATTCATAAGTGGACCTTGAACAACTAACGTAATGCTATAAGAAAAGAATTGGCAGTAGCAGGAAACTGTGGGGGTGGGGGGCAGGGAGGTAGGATTGGCAGTAGTGGGAACCTGCCAGGGGAAGGGTTGGCACACCTCATCAACAAGGGTACCTTCATAATGAATATTTGTATACCTAACCCTGAATTGTACCCCACATCTTTAAAATAAAAAATTTTAAAGTTAAGAAAAAGAAAGCCCAAAGAAAGTAGAATGAAATAGAAATGAACGTCTTTTGCAATAAAAGACAATCACAATAGAAAGAATCAACAAAGACACCTTTTTTGAATGTTACAGGTAAGCACCAACACATTAGAATTAAGTATAGGATATCATAAACTACTTTCAGCCAAAAAAAAATTTTCTTAATTTTAAAGAAATACATTTTTTAAAATTTCAGCTTAATAAATTTGATTTTCTTTAAAAAACCCCAAAATCTTGAATAGTTTTATAAGTATGAAAGTAACTGAATCAGTAGTGTATCACTTCCCACAATGAAAAGTACAAGGTTCAACTTAGCATTTTTAATTTAGCGCAACAGTATTCACTTTTTTTTGTAACTCTCTTTCCTTCTGTTTCAGTATCTCTAAGTAATGTAGGTCACATGATCTTAGATGATATACTCAATATCCTTCTTCTCTCAAGTCCAGTAATTCCCTAAATCCCGGTATGTCTGTCATTTAAGGAATCCTTAAATCTTTCCATATCTCTGCTTCCTAACAGATAACTGGTTAAAGTCATCCAACCTACCACCACCACTTCTTTCCTGGATTACTACAAGGGTCCCTGTATAGCCTCTGTGACCCCCGTGTTGTCCATTCTCAATCAAAGTGATAGTTATATAATTGGAGTGATATTACTAAAGTGATAATGTTATTGTATCCTTTCAAAAGAATTTCTTTTGTTTTGTTTTGTTTTGTTTTGTTTTTGAGTTAGAGTCTCACTTGGTCGCCCAGACTGGAGTGCAGTGGCTGCTCCCTGCCACCGCAGCCTCGCCTGCTGGGCTCCAGCGATCCTTCTGCCTCAGCCTTCCGAGTAGCCGGAGTTACAGGCACGCGCTACCACGCCCGGCTGATTTTTTGATTTATTGTAGAGATGAGGTCTCGCTGCCCAGGCGGGTCTCGAACCCGCGGGCTCAGGCAATCCACTCACCTCAGCCTCCCAAAGGCGAGGGATTACAGGCTGAGCCACTGAGCCCGGCCAAAAGAATTTCAAAGGAAAAAAATCAGAGAAAAGAAAACAACAACAAAAAAGACTGATGTCTTCCCATTTCCCATGGGATATAAAAGATCTTTTACCTAATTTTTTAAGATTTTAGGAATGCTCTTTACCACTTCATCTCCCTGCCTTCATCTTTCAAAATTATCTTCCTTAAATTCAAAGTTGTAACCATCTAAATATTTAAATTTATTTTAATATGCCATGATTTCTCTTGCCTCAGGGTCTGCGTATTTTCTGTTCTTTCTGACTATGGCTCTCTTCTCCATGCACTTCATTTCACTTGTCCAATACTTGCTAATCCTTTACATCTTGGTTTACACTTCACTTCCTTTGAGAATCCTTCCTTTATCTTCTAGCCTGGGTTAGGTGTTTCCTTATGTGTTCTCATAACATTTTCTAACATCTATCAACACTTTATAGAATAAGTTCAAAATATTTTTTAACTAGTGTGTAATTTTCCACTTGACAGTTGTCTCTAGAAACTTATGATTATATCTAATTAATATTGTAAACCTAGTACCTAGTAGTAGATAAAAAGGTTGGATCAAACGTCAAATTATATTTTACAATAAATGCTCTAACTTTTCAATAAAAAGCAAACACTCTCAGATTAGTTTTTCAGATTGTAAAATTTGTATTGACCTATGTTAAATTCACTGAATCTTCTACCATCTCAAATCTAATATCCTCTCTAGTAAATTATTCACTATAATCTAGTACACTTTAATCCAAACACTGCATCATGACCAAGTAACTTTTTATTCTAATGTGAGGATATTTTAGTATTATAAAGTCAATTGACATAATTTGTTACATCAAAAATTAAAGTAAAAAAAATAATAATATAAAATACTAAACAGACATTTGATAAAATTCAATGATTTACACTGTTAACACCTAAGTTATAATAAGAAGGAAACTAAATATAATGAAGATTACTAAAATCCAAGAACAAATAGTACTCTGAATTAGAATGCTACTATTATTTAAAATTCTGGAGTCAAGTAAAATTACATTCAAATGTATATGAAAAATGAATTACTAAAAATGCCAGAATGTTTTGAGAAAAAATATATCAACTGGACTATCTTCACCTGAAACCATAACATATTATACAAACTAAAGAAATGCGATATTTGAAAGAAATAGGCAAATAAATCAGTACATGATAACAGAAAACTTCAAAATACTTCTATACATGATAATATGTGCCAAAGGAAAATATGGGGGGTTATTATTATTTTAGAGGCAGGATCTTGCTATGTTGCCCAAGCTGAAGTACGGTGGTGCAATCATAGTTCATTGCAATTTCAACCTTCTAGGCTCAAGCGATCCCTCCATCTGTTTCCTGAGTGGTTAGGACTACAGGCATGTGCCACCATGCCCACCTAATTTTTAATTTTTTTTTTTCTTTTGTAGAGACAGGGTCTCACTATGTTACCCAGGTTGGTCTCAAGCTCCCAGCCTCAAACTATCCTGCAGCCTGGAACTCCCAAAGTGCTGAGATTATAGGCACGAGCCCACCATGACCCAGCCTCAAAGGCAAATTTTAATGCAATGCTTTATCTACTCTAATACTTGTTACTCTTATAACCGGCTATACTTCTGGAAGAAAAAAAAGTTGAATCTTCATCTCACAATGTATAGAAAAAAAAATTTAAGATATATTAAAGGAAAATTTTTTCAAAGTTTTAAAATTAAAAGTTTTAGAAAGCATTAGCAACAAGGTGAGGCTTGGAGATACCATTTTAAGACAAAACCCAGAAGTTATTTTTAAAAAGATATGTATAGGCATATTTGACTCAAAAGAATATGACACATTTGAATATGAATATGACATGTCAGAAGCTGAACTCCAACGTGTCTTCCTCCAAGCCTGCTCCCTCTCCATCCGTCCTCATCTCAGTTGATGGCCACCTCATATTTTTTGTTTGGGTGAAAACCTTAACTTTTCTTCCACATTCATCTTCAATCAGTGAGGAAATACTATTTCCTCTACTTCTGAAACAGAACCAACATCTGACTTCTATCTCCATTGCTTTCCTACTATGTAGAACTCATCTGTTACCCTCAGCCTACGTTCACCCTTCACCTCGGTTCACTAATCACGCTAGTGTCCCTAGTACTCCTCCAACACACTGGGCCTTCACCCTGTGTTTTTCCTGTCTGCAATGGTCTTCCTCTGTTATGCCATGATTTACTGTCTTCAGTCCTTTAGATAACTGCTTAATGTTACTTTCTTGTGTAGCCTATTACCCTTTATAAAATAGGAATCTCCGCCCAGGCCCCCACTTCTTGCTTTATCCTTTTAAATTTATTTTTCAATTTTCCCTTCCCTAGAACTTATAGCTCTATAATTTTCTTATATATTATGTTAATCATTTTGAATTTTATAACAAAAGTAATACATATTCATTGTAGGGGAAAAAGTAAACATGTTCTACGTTGAAGAGAAAAATCATTTCATGCTCATCCACAGGCTTCCTTTTATATAATTAATATAGATGTTTATTTATTCATTTTGAAATTAGACTCATAAGCCAGTTTTTCTACAAACAATATTTAATAGTAATTTTCCATATTAATTCATACATTTCTGCACTATCATTTTAATGGCTTCATAATATTCTGTTATGTTGAACATTAATATTTTGTTCACATATTTACTCTTCTGAGCAACATGGTTCTGTGTATCCACGCATCTAAATTTTTACATATATTATTAATTATTGCTTTAGAATAATTTTCTAGAAAGAAAAGTATTGATTCCAATGGGCAATAATGTTTTAATTATTTTCCTGATAAATGGTATTGTCATTAAAGGTACTACATCCTCTGACCAATGCCCTTATTTTTAGTATTGGTAATATATACTGGTGATTTTTCAAAGCCTTTGCAGTCAACATTAATAATTTTAATATTTAGATGCTCCTTAGAACGAACAGCATTAATTTGCCTTTACCCAAAGTCTAGTTGGAGCAAGTCAGAAAATAGCACAAATAGTTCCAACAATTAAATGTGGCACATTGATATGTAAGAGATGGGTAAGTCCATATTATAAAGAGCTTTGAAATAAATCACAATTATGTGGTACTGTAAATGTATCCACTAAGTGTAGGAGCACAATTAGGCATCTAATTATATGGGAAAATGCAATCACATCCCAAGTAGGTGCCTAAGCCACAAAACCTGTTTCTACTTGAGCCATTGTGTTCCACGAACCCTGGGGCTCTTCCGGTTTCAATGCTTTCAGGACTTTCCCCAAATTTGCCTCACAGTTTTTACCTCACACCTCTCTCCTGAATGCTTAATCTGTCTGATTCTCTCTGTCATATTATGTTCATTATATTCCTTTTGTAAACTTTCTTGTTTTTGTTCAGACCATATCTCCACTGAGGTTGCCCACCCAGCTTGCATTAGTCAAATCCTGCCAAAAAACAACATTCAAGATTTGCCACCTATTCCAAGACACCTCTCTGATTAAGAGACAAGAGACAGTTGGCAGAAGATTCCTGCTGTCAACGAATTTGTCCTTCAAAAGGTCACACTTAAGCACAATCCTTTCCTTTGTTCGACTTATAAACATAAGGCTTAATTTTTTAAAAGCTTTGTGCAAGTGTAGAAGACATAGAATGCACAGAAACAATTGTTTGCCACTTTATTTGTAGCCACTGTGAATAGCTACAGACTGGGAAATTTTAGGTTTTGATTTTAGGAGGAGGGGTAGGTATACAGTACTCATAGTCAGATAATTCCAAGCATTCAATGGATACCATTCCCATACCCCAGTAGAGACTATGAGGAGTTTGTTGTTGTTGGGAAGATGACTGGAAAACTAAGAGCATTTAGTCACTAAAATCTATCTAACTCCATTAACCTCTTTCCCCTTTTATTATAATATCATGGTGATGTAGCCAGTAGCAAAGACTCCAACCTGAGATGTCCTACCAGTTTCCTAAAAGGATATAACATGACTTTTCCTTTGGCAACTCAATTTAATTATGGTCACTTTCTAGCAAAGAACAGAAATAAAGTTACAGAAAAATGTTACTTTCTACATGGAAATTCAACTTTTAAGCATCCTCTAATGTGGTTTTTACTACTAGTACTGCCTCCTGACCCATTGCTTTTCCAATAAAATTGAGTATCCATTTATTTAGATCAATGATAGAAGCTAATTAATTTTTTAATTAAATGAATGTTTATATGTGAGACTTTCAGATGGATTCTAGAAGCTCATTGCCATGATAACAATTTAATATAAAACACTTTGATTTATAAGTCAGACACTGAAGAGAGAGAGAACTGGATTTTGAATTTCAAGAAAATTTGGTTTAGAAGGCAGTCATGTTTTTACCATAGGTTATCGTAGGATTAAAATATAAGTTGGAGGTATTTTTTGCCACATAGAAAGATGGCATCCTTTTCTGAATTTTTTTTTTCTTTCTTTTTTTTCCTTTTGAGAAACTTGGTGGGAGAAGAGGAAAAAAGAGAGTTAGCCAGCTAGAGGGGTGGATTCCAGAGATGGAAACCTGTCAAGAAAAACTCTGTAGTTAGTTGGGAATTATAAAAGAAATGTCAATAAGATTTACCTAAGTAGTTTAAAGATACAAGAATAGAGGGGTTTTTGCTCCATTTTTCAATAGAGCTTAGGGAAGAAGTAGAGACTAATAGCAGAGAGATGACTTGGAATATTAGGATACCACAGAGAGGATGTAGAGATAGGAAACCAAAATCTGTGACCCACATAAAGGATACAGTTGCCATTAAAGGTATATATGGAGGAAGGAGCATTGCTGTGGCAACCACCAGGCTTTTACCATGGCAAGAGAACAGAACTGGAATGGAACCAGCCATAGATACGCCAGCAGAAGGAGCTGAAGCCGAGGCTCTCAAAGACCAAGCAGAATAAGCTCACCTCAAACACCTCAAACAGGTTGTTGACAGTCAGGGAGGAACCAAAAATCTGGCCTTTAAAATAATTTGTCTGTATACTATCCTCTCAAAGAATGTTTAAAGGTTACCTATTATACTCTCACTCATGTTTAAATTGGCATCCATGATTTTCCATCCTACTCTTAAATTATTGTAAAATATTTCCTTTTGTGTGTTCTAAATATTGAATTTTAAAATATACTTGTTATATCACTCTTTAATATTTATCCAATGAAATCTAAACACTATGTAAATTTGATAGCTGCCATAATCCATCTACACAAAAATACATAAAATAGAAAACTCATTATCAAGTCAGAAATTTTAGAATAGAAAGCATTGCTTTTTTTCCTTGAACTTATATATCTTAATTTTAATTTTGCTATAGAATTTAATCTGGTGTAATGTAATACTATACTTGAAGGTATTATATTAGTCAAACTTCACTATAATGAAATATGCATATAAATTGAAATTCTACTTTTTATTTTGACTTCTTGAGATCATAAAGGTCTAAGTAAAAAAAAATAGAAATAGTGTTTATCGATAGAAATCTAGTTTAATTAGTTTATTGCCATAGCTTTAAAAACCCACAATGATTCTCTTTATGTCTCTGTATACTAATATAGAACATACCTGAAGATATATCAATGAAAAACAAGGTATAAAATAATGTGTGAAGAGGAAGAGTAAAATAAGAATTTATTTGTATATTCTATTATTTTATAAGCAAAAATCTCTAAAATATTAAGAACACATGAACAATCATCATCTATTGGGGAGTTAGACTTGGAGAGTAGGCAGACAAGGCAAGGTTAGAGGAAGAATGTTCACCAAATAACCATCTATAAATCCTGAGTTTTGAATCATGTGAATATTCTTGTGTGTGTGCATATGCACGCTTATTACTAACAAACCATGACAAACAACCCTGAGAATTATAAATTTTCATAAATAATTAAAAACTCTAAAAGTACATTTTAATGAAAATGCATTACTTAGTGAGATAAATGAAGCAGAGTTTTTTTTCCCATAAGAATACATATTACTTATCACTAGAATGTAGTAGAAATAAATCTTTTCTAAACCTATTTTTGATAATATAGTTTTTTTTGCTGAGAACTTTTTACACAATACAAGTAGAGGGAAAGGAGGAAGTTTTGCATGATCATTTCATTCTGTTTTTATTTTTCATCTCTTTTCAAGTTTTATCTCCAAAATCATATAATGAATATTATAAAAACTAATTTAACTACTTATCAGGTGATAACTAAATTAACTCTCCCTGTACTTTGTTTAAAGAAAGTAACTGGATATCATCTAATTCACAAAATGATTTCTTACCTAGTTATTAGAGTCACTTTTCAATTTTATAGAAGTTTTTAAAAATCATGAAAATACTGTTAATAATACCTATTATTCTTTACTTAGAAGCATCTTATTTAACACAAAGGGCTAGGAAAATAAAACAATTGTTAGTGCCAATAACTTTGTCACTACAACATTTTTAATGAAGTAGGTTTTACTTTCCACAAATATTAAATTTTTTTTAAAACCTGGGTGCAGAATATATAGTTTATTTAATTAAATCTCTGCTATATAATCTAATTAAAAAGGCAAATTTTTATTATCAGATTCATTAGTCCAATATGATTTATTTACTGCTGGAAGATGACTTACTTGATATTTCTGTTCAGACTGGCATACACGTTCTCATGACAATGATCCACTTCTTACATCTATTTCTAAGATAAATAAGGCAGATAGTCTGCCAGAGTTTGGTCATCTGGATGAAATGAGTCACATGGCACTGAGTGTTCCCTACCAAAGCTCTTTTTGTGTTACATTTACTATATTCTCACTCAGGAGCAATGACTTCTTTGACAATAGTCAAAGACTGGAACAGGCAGAGCTTTGAATCAGTAGAAAGCCATCACTCCCACTGTCTCGCCTTGTGTTCTCTTCATTCATAACACCTCAATATAAACTAAGTACCTGATTTCTCCTGTCATTCTTCACCTTTATAATATACACACGTAAGACAGATCCTAGGGGAAATATGGCACCCAAACAGAAAAGAAAAGACAAAAACAAAAAAACCCGTACAAGGAAATGTGTTCTGGTTGAAGCATAAATGGAAGATCCAGATCCTCACCCATGTGGTCTCCACTTTACCATTCAAATCTGTTCTGAGCCTCCTTCACAGAGAATTTGGGTTCCATGGGACACAATTTGCAAAACATTGGATTACACTGTTTTGGGGGGTTTTGTTGTTGTTGTTGTTGTTGTTTTAGGGACCTTGAGATCAAACTTACGGCAATATCAACATTAAAAAAACTTGGAAACTCAAAAAAAATTTTTAAAATGTTCTGTTGTAACCTATTCAGCACTAAAAGAGCTAAATAGTCAGGTAGCGTATGTTTGATCCTAGCTCGGGTATTTATGATTTTTATAAATAACTTGAATAACAAATAAATGTAGCAAGTTGCTAAACCTCCGTGAATCTCAGTTAGGCCATCAATAATTACCTAGTTTACAAGATTGTCAGAAAAATTAACAATTATACATGCCAAGTACCTGATATCTACAATGTACCTGATACGTAGAAGGAGCTCAACCAATGATAGATAAATTGATGAGGTTTAATCAAACTTATGGACTTTTAATTAAGTTACTGTTAGAAAGGCTTTGTTCTGCATAGCTCTTCAATTCTTCCCCTCCTCAACAAACACACCAAACTTCTTAAAGCTTACTTTAGTGCCTTATCTTTGGGGTCGGAGGGGGACACACAAGTGCAGATTTTTGGATAATTAAATGGAAAAAAAGAATCCTGGAGCAGATGACTTAGGTCCAGAGAGAGGGGAGTGTTGAGTTGTTTATGCAGGCTTCTAACATCATTCTGATACATTGGAGCACTGTGAGGTCAAAGTTACAAATGAGAACAAAGAGGTCAGCTAAAGAGAATTAACATTGTAGCAAAAGTAGATTCTGGTCGCCTGGAAAGAAATTTTAAAAACTACTATAACATATAACAGAGTCATCATTACATTTCAAATTACCAGTAGTTCCTGGCATTTAAGAAATAAAGTAAATCATCTTTAACATGCTACAATCAAAAGTACTTTATTTTTTAATAGGTTTCGTCACTTAAGGCATTTAGTTTTCTCTCCAGAAAATCCATTTATTGACACTTCATATTTACTAGAAAGTGATAGGAAGTATTGAAGCACAGTGCTAGGAAGTGGACATACTGTGGGCATACTGCCTGATTTCAAATGCTTTCAGAATAATTGAGTTTAAATTCTACCTATACCTATCCTTAAGTATGTGACTTTGGGTGAGTTTTCCTTAATTCTACCTATACCTATCCTTAAGTATGTGACTTTGGGTGAGTTTTCCTTAATCCTGCTAAGACTTACTTTTCTAATTTGTACAATGGGACTAATAATGATAAATAATTCACAGATTTGTTGAGAGAAATAAGAGAGATGACACAGTTAAAATGTTTAGTACAGTTCCTGGAACATGGTAAAGATTCAGCAAATACAGGATATTAATTTAATAATAGTGTTTCGCCAGGTATGGTGGCTCAAGTCTGTAATCTCAGCACTTTGGGAAGCCGAGGCGAGAGGATTGCCTGAGTCTGTGGGTTCAAGACCAGCCTGGACAGCATGGCGAGACCTCATCTCTACAATAAATAAAAAATTAGCTGGGTGTGGTAGCATGCGCCTGTCATTCCAGCTACTTGGAAGGCTGAGGCGGAAGAATCGCCAGAGCCCAGCAGGTTGATGCTGCGGTGGCCATGAGCATGCCACTACACTCCAGCCTGGGTGACAGAGTGAGACTCCAACATAATAATAATAATAATAGTGTTTCTACTACTAATAGTGGAAGTGGAAGAATTAGTGCTACTAGTATTAATATGAGTTTCACACATTTTACTACCTGATCCTCAACTACATTATAATTTTCTTCTTAATAGGATCCATTTATCACTTAAAAAAAAAACCTGCCGTAATTCCTAGCACAGTTCTGAACTTGTAGTAGGCATCTAATAAATAGTTATTGACTGATTGATTATAGTGCATTATAGCTGGGTGTGAATTCATTTACATTTCAATTCAACTACTTAAAAAAACAGCTCCACTTTTGATATCTCCAGTTTCTCAACTCTATGTTGCAAACAGCTAATTAGAGATGATATGTCACTGCTTGAGTTTTGGCAGACTATAATTCATGGATTTTAGTACAACCAACTGCCTAATTCATGTATGTTGATCCATATGCCAGGAAAATGTATGCAAATTAAAGAATATTATTTGGTTAAAGAAAAGCCAGAGGAATGGACTGGCCTAATGATGACTTTTGAAGTCAAAAACTTAGCTTAGAGAAATGGTTTTATTGATGCTTTCATTTATACTAAGCTTTGTTTATGTCATAAATACTGAAGAGACACTATTTTGCCTCCAGGAATATTCACAGGTATAGCATTAGCCAAGTAAACATGTCATTAGTTGTGGTAATGTGTTCAACATTTTTCAAAGTAATATGGAACAAAAACATTTCAGTTGAAAGTAAATTTGAATTCTGATGTCCATGCAAATACCATTTTTAATACACAAATTATCAACTGAGAGTACTGTCTGTGAAATGATTCAGAAGTAATCCATATGCTTGTTAAGTAACAATTTTTTGCTTTCATTTCCATTCAATACATTTAAAATTGGGTAGTGTCAAATATATTCTCTAATTTTAGCAAAATGGGACAATATAAAATAACATATCTATTCATATTAAGTTACATATAGCCATATAGTTTACATAAAACGATAATGTATAGTTTGGGTTTTTTTTTATGTTTGTATGTGGGTGTGTATGTACATGTACAGCTCAGATACAACTAGTAGAGATAAATTCATGTAAATTATCTACTAAATCTGTATTCCAAGCTATATGAGTGTAAAACTATATAAATTTGATCCATACCATAGACGTTAGATACATGACAGATAGATGCTATATAGAAAGAATAGTTCATAGATTGATAGAAGTACAGAGACAGACAAATTCCAACAGTTAATTTACATAAACTTTGTGATTGTCCTCTTTCTCATGTTCTTCTCCCATCCCATGTTCCTTAAACTTTTTATTCCCTCTGAATATATTGTGAAGCAATACATAACCAGGCACACAAATACAGGTTTTGATTATGTTAATTTTATCATAAACAAAATAGCTTCAGAAAAATTAGCTTAGATATTTTTTAAAAGGAAATAGCAGAGTAGAAAGAAAATCAGTAAAGACATCAGAAAGAGTTGTGAAAAGAACTAGAACCGCTTTTAGATCAGCTAGAATGGTTGGTCTGATACACTGGCAGACATTATTTGTTGCCATTCCAATTAGTATACTCTTCTTTAACCTGATTCTGCTTAGGTCAGTAATTTTACTTTTTTTTTTTTTTGTCCTTCATCAATTTTATTATTAGATACTGTCCTTTGTCTCAACCAAACAATTGTGACTAAAGTTTATTACTTATGTATACCTACTGCATGAAGATTTGGCAGTGTTTTGTTTTGTTTTAAGCTAGTTTTTTTCAGTTTCCTTGCATATAGGAAAAGCCAAGTCCTGATCATTGAGATGTTAACGGGAAGGAACTGGTAGACAGGAAGGAGACAAGGCAAATGAAGGGACTCACTGATGTGTCTCTTCTACCTGTTGAAAAGAGATTCAACTGATGCATGCCTTCTGCCTACTGACAAGGCAAATGAAGACTCACTGATATGTCCCTTTTGCCTATTGACAAGACTAAGAAAGAGACTCAACTGATGTGTTTTTTGTTTTTGTTTTGTTTTGTTTTGTTTTTTGCCTGTATCCCTTTTCCTCCTGCGTAGAATACAATTGAGGACATATTAACCATCTTGACAAAGTGAGAAGCATAAAAATGGACACCACATGATAGGACTGGCTAATGCCTATTATGTTGTTTACAAAAAAGGCTCTTTGTGAGGAAAAAAAAGGCACCCACTAAAGAAGTTACCTGTGCTCCTTGCCTCAGTAAAAGATAACAGTTCAGAGAGACCTCTGTGAATGGGAGATTAAGAGCAAGTACATTTAGGTTATCAAAGTCCTGCATGAAATACAATATGGAGATTACAAGAGTCAAGAAGAATCGCTTAGAAATAACTTGTTCTCTCTGAAATTGAGGAACTTAATTTTGTGGTCTGATTGCAGAAAACATAACCACTTTTTCTCGTTCAAGTAGAAAGACATTTATTATGGTATATTAAAGGGTTCATAGAATTGTTGGGAAGGCTGAACAACGGAATTGAAATGGAATTGAATTTGAACTTTTGGAAATGGCTCTAGAACTACCTCACAAATCTGAGCCACTGAAAGAGCCACTGTTTCTTCTACGGTCAGGAAACCTGCAGACCCAGAGCCCCAGGGCCATTGCCATGATCAATAAGCTCCCACTGTCTGGAAGGTGCTGTCCTTGACGCCAGATGCAGCCCCCAGGCACTCCCAGCATGACCACTACCATGATAAGTGACCCTTACCATGTCCGGAGGGGGAAGTGCAGATGAAAACAGCTGAACAAGTTATTGAGTGCCAAACCATTATGTCCACAGGACGGGCCTTGAGTGAGATAAAAAGTTCCAGCGGTGGTCAATCTCAGGGTTATGCAAGTCCTCCCGACTGAGGTTCTCCCGAAATTGTGTAGCCCAGGTTTCTCATTTGTTCACCCTTGCTCCAACCCTGACAGCCACCACACTAATGGACTGGATTTAGAGGAGACATGAATTGTAGAACTAAGAAGCAGAAGCAGAAATGGCTAAAATAGTCTCAGTGTTGATTAGTGTTTAATAATTTTTGTGATTGTTCATTGTGTGTTTTATTTTTTGTTTTGAGTCAGGGTTTCTCACCCAAGCTGGAGTGCAGTGGCATGTCCATGACTTTTCACAGCCTTGAACTCCTGGGCTCAAGCAAGCCTCCCTCCTCAGCCTCCAAAGTAGCTGGGACTACAAGTATGCACCACAACGTCTGGCTAATTTTTTGTAAAGATGAGGTCTTCCTATGTTGTCCATCCTGGGCTCAAGCCATCCCCCTGCCTCAACCTCCCAGAGTGCTGGAATTATAACCGTGAGTCACCATGCCTGGCCGAGTGTGTGCTTTTTAAAATAAATTTTACTGTGCATGTTTGAGATTTATAAAATGATATTTTGAATATTTATAAATAGCAAATTATTACTAGTGAGGAGAAAATTAGCATATCTATTCTCGCACATGCTTTGTGTATGTGTGTGTGTGTGACAAGGGCAGGCAAAATCCACTTATTTAACAAAAATCTTTAATACAATACAGTTTGATTAACTAGAGTCCTCATGCTGAATTACAGCATTTACAATAGCCAAGATATGGAAACAACCTAAGTGTCTGTCAACAGACAAAATAGAAAAAGAAAATGGTGTGTGTGTGTGTGTGTGTGTGTGTGTGTGTGTGTGTGTGTGTAATGGAATATTATTTAGCCTTCAAAAAGAAGGAGATTCTGCCATTTGCTACAACATAGGTGGACTGGAGTACATTATGCTAAGTGAAATAAGTCAGACACAGTAAGGAAAATATTACAATATCTCACTTATATGCAGAATATAAGAAAATTAAAGCATCAAATATTCCAAGACAGAGAATAAAACAGTGGTGAGCAGGGACGGGCATGAGGGAAGGAAAATGTAGTTCAAAGGACACAGAGTTGAAGCTGTGTAGGATGAACAAGTCTAGCACTCTAGACTTTTAAGGGAAAAGTTTTGAAATCTTTAATCAGTGTCACTGAAGCAACTCAGGCTGGCGTAGCAAAAAGCTACTGATGAGCAATCACCTCCCCGCCCCCTTAGCCTATAATTTCAGCTGCTGCTATTGTGGATAATTCCATACTATCATCCTCACCCAGAGCTGAATGCTTCCCACCTCAAGTGTACCATGTCTCAGTACCTCCCCAAAGCCACAGGAGCCAACACATGCAGCTTTATAGGTGCCAACACCCCAGGGACAATCCTCTACTAAGCATGAAAAGAAGCCGATAGCTCAATATTCCAGCACAGGGATTCTCAAGCTATCTGTGATGGAGAACCAGTTTCCTCCCTCTCTCCCTCCCTACCTTCTTTTCTTCCTTCCTTCCTTCCTTCAAGTTTTCATCACATAGAACCAATACTTTCACTTTTGTAAAATCACACACTTGCAGCATGCTGCAAAGCAAAATTGTTCTAAGAGATCCTAAAAGCTTCCTCTGACTTTCCAGACTTGATCGTGTCATGAACTGGTTACAGACATTCTGGAACAGAGTGCAGAGTGCACGCTGAGAAGTGACACTTTTAACTTTGTCCTTCAAGACAGCAATTGGGAAGCTATCCTGTATAACTCCTTTGGAGATTCTGGCCCAAACAAACCCTTTTCCTTACAGGGATATTCTGTACCTTCTAATGCCCCATATAGCCCCATTAGTTCTGTGTTTACTTATGCTCGTTCTTAAACAAGTATACTGTGACTTCTATTGTTTTTGACACCTTAATCTGGGTTCACCACTAGAGATTCTCATTCTTCCCTATACTTTTTCTATGACATCTATGTAATTGCAATTTAAAAATGATTTTATCATGTTCTGATTGTCACTCTTGTATCCATCTTTTATGTGAAGGGAAGGACCTTGTTAAGTACTCCTCTCTGCCTAATATAATAGCATATGACAGGTACCCACAAATATGCACTGCATAGGCAGATATTAACATGGGACTGTTTCTGTTTCCATTTTATTTGAAGCTATAGAAGGCCTAAAACAAAATAACAGGTCACAAGTAAACCCATCCACCGGTGTAATTTCCTAGATGGCCACAACAGAACTTGCAAAGGAAAATGACCGAAGAGAAATTTGTGACTCTTATCCAACGGCCATGTGAAAAGTCTAAATGGGACATTGGAAGAGAGTAGGATATGGCAAAGAGTTCTTCTTTCTTACCATAAACCTATAAGAAGAGCTTCAGAAAGGATTGGTAAGTGTTCCCTCGAGTTTTGGGTACACAAGATTGTTGTCTGAAACACACCAGAAAAATCAAATTGCCAGAGGCTGTGGCTACCAGACTAGGCTATGTTGGGTGTGAGGATGAACTACTGTTTATTGCAGGCCAGAGGGCAGAATACAAGTTGAGATCCAGGTTGGTTATTTGTACATACTTTGCAACAGGATTTCCTAGGATGATGATGTGACCCTAACAGAAAAGGTAGACCCCTGATGCACAGGGCATGGTACCCAGTGATGGGGGTGGGGGGTGGGGGTGGGGTAAATCACCTAGATCAGGTTTGAGTGAATATTTCAGTGGGGATGTTAGGGGAAACAATTAGAATATTTTATGGGATAATAGTAATTTCAATGAATTTTTTTCTATCTCTGGCATCTCCTTTCTATCCTTGTCCAACCTCGAATCCTAGAAGAGTCAAGTAGTCTAGCAGTGAGAGAGTGGAAGAGAAAAAATTAAAATGGGAAATCTATCTTTCTGAAACACAGCAGGTTCTAGTCCAAAGCAGATTCTAGCTGAGGAAACATTAATTTCCTATTAAGTTGAGATTTCTAATTTTACAATAGAGTGAAAACAATAGTTACAAAATGTCAAAAGGATTTTTTAATGATGTGAAAGTGACTCGAAAAGTCACAGATCTGTCTCAAAATTTTGTTCTGAATATGAGAAAGAGGCAGTCCTACAGAATGGGTTTAAACAGTTGCAGTGCGGTGTGAGGAGAGACAAGTTATTTTCTAAGGAGTTATACTCTATAGACCATTCTTTCAACATAATGATTATATTTCAATGAATGATAGAATGAACATAAATAGTCCTATTATCAATGTTCATTTTAAGAATTTATTGATGAGCAGAGGTACTGCATGGAATTTTAAACAGCAACCATCTGTGCTTTAAAATTATGCCTAAAAATTAACTAAATTGGTTATTTTTCTTGTGTTATAAAAGATAATAGATTGCTATATTTACTCCATTAATGACACTGAAAATTTGCAAGGCACTAAATGTACACTTATAAGCAAAATTAATAACTTGACTATCTAACTTTCATCATTTGTTATCTATGGCATACTACATAGATCTAGAAAAATATTCTAAGCTTCATTAAAATTTCAAACAATTATGAAATAACAATACCCACCTCATGGTTTAAATATTTTATGCAACATCTTTAATCACCTCTTTATAATTTACAGTATAGATTACAAAGTCATTATAGATGTTCATTAATAATTAACATGTAATATTATCTTTATATTATATATATATAATGGATGCATTTAAATTCTTTGGTTGCAAGGTAAATAATATTGTTTACTTTATGACTGTCACACACATTACAGTTTTATTGTAAACTTGTGTTTCATGCTTAGCTTAACCAAGTTAGGTGATTACCATCGCAATAATTTAGGACTGTGATAACTATCCTTTGGATTATACAGATAATTTCTGTGGTGTTTGTTAGTAATATTCATAAATACTGAAGTTTTCCTTTCAGATACATGGCAAGATTTTATTTTTCTGCTCTTTTTGAGGTTAAACATGGTCCTGTGACTTGCTTTGGCCAAAGAAATATGAGTGGAATCAAAGTATCACTTCCAAGTGGAAGTTTTAGGGTCCTGTGATTTTGGAAGCATGGGTCAAGATGGCACCCTGACCTTAGCAATCACATCTGTCTGTGACAGTCATGTAGCATGAGTGAGAATTAAATGTTTCTGTGCTCAGACACAGCAATTTGGACATTTCTTTATTACTGCAGCATAGTTTAGACCAGGAGGTGGCAAACTGTTTCTGTAAAGGGTCAGATGATAAGTATTTTAGGCTTTGCAGGTTGTAAAGTCTCTATTGCAATTACTCTGCCACTGTGAAAGCAGTAATAGAGGTGAAAAGTAAAAAAATAGACATTACTGTGTTTCAGTAAAACTTTATTTACAACAAGAGTTGAAGTTGATGAATCAGGTATTGTCTGCGGGGCCCTAGTTTGTCAATGTCTTGTCTAGCCCATTCTGACTGATAAGGTCACACAATAAGTCTTGGGGATTAATGGAGGTGAACATCAAATCATGTATCTTGATGGACTACCCTGATATTCTAGATTTTAGAACTTGTACTTCAAAGAAGTTTTGAGGTTCCTGGTGGTTTTCATTTTTATGTATTTTTAAAATAGTACTTGTGTTTAAATTCAATGAAAATAAACATATTTCTACACCCATGAATTAAGATATTAAAATACCTTTTCCTTTTATTGAGATAAATATAAATGTCTTGACAAGGTTTGGGCAAAACTGTTTTATATTTCAATTATAGGAAAATAAACTGTTGCAATATGTCAGTATTTAAGAATGGTTGAATAGAGAAATAAATGCAACTTTATTTGAATAGAATTAGCACAAAAACCATTCTCAATCCAACAGGAAGTTTTTTCCCTAAAATTAAATGATGTTATATAAATGTAGATATGGCTAGAAATATCAGGGTAGATACATTTATTTAAACATCATTCCATACAGCTGGAAAACTAACCTGAGTTCACAGAAGACAGAAACCTGTTTCTCTACATGTATATTTCTTTACATATAAGTTGCCAAAATTAAAGTTGAAGACGAATGCATTATCTGTATCCTCTCAGACCTGGGCTATGGAATGCATTAACATTTTAACACATAAGAATGCATCTGCATATGTTCACACTTATATACATTATTCATAGACAAACACAAATATCCATAGAAAAATGGTTAAAAAGGAAAATATTTGAAAAAGCATAATTTCTGTCCAAGGCAAGTATATTCTCTAAGTGACTTCACTCAACAGATAGTATCTAAATTCTTTTTATTCCTTGTGACTTACAATAATTTTTATTTTAATAAAATGTATTCATAATTCTCATTCCTTTTTCTTAGAGTAACTTCATCAACATTTAAAAAAAAGTAAAAATGTAAAATGTATATGAAGTATTTGAGCATTAGTATAATGCATTTCAATATGTACACTACTTTTCTGCTGTTAGGTATTATATCTGTAAAGAAGTACTTATGTTTTATTCTACACAATTCAATGAATGAATTTTTGACAAGGCAAATTGTATTAATTCCTGTGGATCTCTTACCTTTTTTCATGTAAAAGTCTTTCAGCCTTGGAATGATTAGCATAGTAGATTTCTTATGCTTCTAAAAGTGTTGATCAATTGTCTGGCTTACCAAAATATTCATTTAATTAAAGTTATAAAAATATATAAAGTTTTCATTCATATATGATAAATACAGGTCAAATCATAGATTAAATGCTTTCTAGAGTCCTTAATTTTTAATCTGATAGTTTTGAGTAGACTTTACCAAACGTAACTTAAAGTATTGAACTTTCTTCTGTTGTGTATGTGTGTGTGTGTGTGTGTGTGTGTGTGTGTGTGTGTGTGTAAATGTAAAGCCTATAAGCATGTAAAATATTCACTTGCTTTGGTTTTCTAGATTCATCTTGAAAGAATTATTTACAGTTTGGTATTTAACTCATCAACATCATGGATTTTAATGGAAATGTTTCACAGCCTTTCATGTGCTGCTTTAAATAATTAAAGATTTAAAAATTCTTGGTTTTTACCACATAGATACATTTATTCTACTCAGCAGAACATCGTATAACATAGCCCAAATTAGCACAATACAAAGAATGTCATCTCAGCAGGAACCCTGAAACATGAAATAGATTCCCATTGCTGACATCTTTGCTGGAGCTCATTTGGTACTCTGTATACACCGTAGTAGTTACATTTCTGTGCCCAAGTCCCTGGCTTAATAGTATGGTTTTTCTATATTACAGGGAAAGACTTTACAAATAAGCTCTGTGTGTGAATGACTGTTGTTTCTTTTGAAACTTTCCCCTTATGGGCTTGATTTGTAATTAAAATCAAGCTACTTACAGGGAGGTCTTGATATTTTGCCCCATCTTTTTTATATTTTTTAAAAATTCCTTTGTTACTGAGGAGTTGAAACATCTTCATTACTTGGATGTGGACAACTATGTCTTCATTACAAGAGCTATTAATTTATTTATAACATAACCTTCTAGATTGAAAATATAATATTTATGAAAAATTACGATATGTATTCATTTTTAAACCACCTATTCAAATTTATAAAGTATCTATTGAAATAGGAAAGTTAGTCCCCCATACAAAATCGTCCCCCTATATAAAAATAGTTTCTATTTTTATTAATTATATTGTAAAGTACAGTATGTGTGTATTATATAAGTAAATATTTATAACTTCCTTCACTTCAGTAACCAAAATTTCCATAATTCTATTTTAGTTAATACTTAAATGGATTCAATAAACTCCACTAGTTCAGTCTCTATGGCTTCTTTTTTCTTGAATTCTTTGTTTGACACATCTCTTGGTTGAAGGACTTTGTTGTCAAGTAGTTCTTTTCAATAAAGGTGCATGAATGCTTTTACTCCTTCCACACTGAAAAACACTTGCTTCTTACCATTTATATCTGAAGTACAACAAATGGAAAATTCCTGAAAGAAATATTTTTCTTTCCTGAAACATGTATATACTTTACTCTGATATCTTCTGGTATTGCTGTACAGTTTAGGTAAGTTTAGTTTCTCCCTATTGATCTATTATTTTTTTTCAAATAATTCTTCATTATTGAAGTTGAGTAATTTTCACAGTTTCCTTTTGATCAGTAGATTCAAGTATTCCTTCATTTCAAAAATATTTCCTTAAAGAAAATGTGTATTGTTATCTCTTCTCTTTGTTTTGCTGTCTACTTTACCAATTATAGTTTTCAGTTTATCTTCCATATTTATATCTTCTCTATTATTATTTGCATACCTTTCAAGTTTTGTTTTGTGACTTATCTTGCTGATCTTCAGTTGTGTTTATTTTATTGCATCAAATATTATTTTCTTCCTGCATTAGATTATGTTCCTCTTTCAATTTTTTCCTGAATTTTACCACCATTTTTTTCTTTTTGATTTTATTTTATTGTGTTACCTTCATATTTGAACTCTTACATCTCTTCTTTAAGCTGTTAATTCAAGTTAAGTCACATCACCTGCAATTTATTTAAGAATGTGAATATTTTTTGTTATAATGTTTCTTCTGTTTCCTTGGGTAACGCTTTTTAATAATGTCTATGATTATTCCTTGTGTATTTTTTCAGCCTTGTTGTTAATGTCTCTTTATTCTTTTAAATGTTGTTGTTTTGCTGTGTATTGAGTGCCTTTCAGTAAAGACACTGTAGGTATTTCAAACTGTGGATTTCAATACAAATATGTTAGAAGAAAAATGGAGCAAATGTGTGGGTCATAGCAATGACATGCTGACATCATGACCTAGAGGAAGCCACCACCAGACTGGAGAAGCAAACAGGAGATAAGTATCTCCACCACTGAGGCTGTTGGAGTGACATTTCTGCAACCACTGTGATTGGAGATCTCACTGCTGCTGACAATATAGTTATTGAAGCTGTTCATAACAGTTTTCTTGCTAGCTCCTTCATTGTAGGATGACCCAGTCACGTACAAAATATCATTTGCTAAAACAAATGATATCTTACCTTTTCCTCTCCTGACAATATCTCCTACTGGAAGATCTTAGCTGGAATACGACTGACAAGGGAAACTGAAATGTAATTTATGGGTTTCTAGTCCTTGGAAATACAGGAGAATGTACAGACAGGCAAAGGATGACTGAGATCCAAATGACAAAAACTGGCATATGCAGTATCCTTGTATGATTATAGTGTTCCCTTCAGATGAAAATATATGTTTGATGCGTGTAATGTGAAATGCAGCAAGATTACATATGCAGATACAGCTTGTAGCTCTGATACGAGGTTTCAAAATGTTTTCTTTTGAATATTTTCTCACCAAAGTTACTGTTTATTTTTCTCTTGTGTATCCTTTCTGATTCTTTTCCTCCAAAGAGATTAGGGAATGTATCTCCATTAAGTCACTAAGTGTATCTCACTTAAGTCACAAGTATTTTTTGTTGAAATTTGGTCAGAACTCCCCTCTCCCTTCCCATTTTCTTTGCAGAAAGGCTGTCATTGTGGCACGGAAACCAGTGCTTCATATACTCTCCCACGTCCCCAGTCTCCCTTGAAGATAAACTAGAAGCCATGTGGCTGGTTACAGAGACTGGGAGACTGAACAGAAGTGATATTTGTCACTTACCCTGGGGAACCCATTCCAGATGGCAAAGGGCAAAGTGGAAAAGAGTTGTCTAAATTGTACCAAACTTATATATGAGAAAAAAAGTTGTTAAATCATTGATATTTGTGGGTTATTCAATGTTAATTGCCTTGACTAGTCAGAAATAGTAGAAATGATATGATGGGTTCACATCACATAGTCTTTCAACCCTACCATTCTTTTTGTTCCACGGGCTCTGAGTGGGTTTGACAGTAACATGTTTTGCTTATCTAGTGAACCACTCACACCCTTATTTTTATTACTCAAGTACATAGTTATGTAGATTTTTTTAGACAATTTTAGAAAAATGTATCTCCTGCTCTATGTTTGAGAAAGAATGCGATAACGCCAGTATCTTTTTTCATTTACATCAAAATTTAATGATATTGCATTATGCAATTATACACTCCAAGTTTTGTTTTAGAATTTGAACTACAATGTAATGATATCATTGAAAATATCATTACATACATTTTAAGACTTTTTGTTTGTTTTAAGAAAGATTTTTTTTAGTTAATGTAAAAGAAAATTTGTTTTTCTCCATCATTTATTTTTTTTATTTTTTTTTTGAGTTGGAGTCTCACTCTGTCGCCCAGACTGGAGTGCAGTGGCCGCTCCTGGCCACCGCAGCCTCGACCTGCTGGGCTCCGGTGATCCTTCCGCCTCAGCCTTCCAAGTAGCTGGAATTACAGGCATGCGCTACCACGCCCGGCTGATTTTTTTTTTTTTTTTGATTTATTGTAGAGATGAGGTCTCGCTGCCCAGGCGGGTCTCCAACCCACGGGCTCAGGCAATCCACTCACCTCAGCCTCCCAAAGGCGCGGGATTACAGGCTGAGCCACCGAGCCCGACTCTCCATCATTTATAATTCTCTTCTGCAAGTCTGTAAGGAAACCTTATACGTAGCATAATGTGTAATAGACCATGTCAGTCACACAAGTACTACCCATTGCCTTTTCCCTTCCACTAGTTCCCATTATAAACCCCACATCCAAACTAAACCAATAACTGTACAAATGACATTTACCCAAATGACAAAATTATGCATAAGAGAAGAGTTAGAACAGTTATTTGAGAAAATGAATAGATAAGAAATATATTTAGAAAATTATGTAACATATTTTTAATATTTTTAACTTCTGATCTTAAGAGTATTCAGACCTATTATATTCTTAGACTGTTTTGATAAGACATACACTCATAGCTCAGAGGTCTCAGTTCCTTTTTTGTGTGAATACTCTTTTTTAAAGGTAATGTTTGACAAAATATGCAAAAAGAAAAGGAAAACGTGCCAGGTGTCTATGCACAATTTAACAATAAACAGCAACTGTAAATAAGTAAGTTGTGTTTGAACATTTCTCCACTTGATAAAACAATCTGTTTAATCAAATTGTGACAGGAAGGATACGTTGTCAAAGGTTCAATGATATGTCAGTGTCAGGCAAGTAACTTTCAATTTTACTGAATTCCTGTATTTCTTTCTGTTTTTTTTTCATAGATTGGAAAAAAATGAAAAGCAGGGTGGAAACTTTATAAAATAAGATTCATTACGAATAAATATAAAATATCACTTGGGAAAATTTACTTTGGGTTGTTCATATCTCATTTCACACTTTGAAATTTTTGCACTAAAGATATCAAATATTAAATGTTTTAGCTCCCACTACCACCACACTGCCCCACATTTTTTGATCCTCAGCTAAAATTATGACTAGTCATTTTTTAGCACTCCCCACTGGGACATCATCAAGAAGACAAACTTCCAACACATTCATCTCCTCCCTGCCTGAGATTTCCTTGTCTCCACCACTCCATAACTCATTCGGCTCTTGCTATTACTATTACTATTTCACTATTATATTGTTACTGTACTACTACTCCTACTGTTATGGAATTCTTTGATGAGTTTAGCAAAAGCTATTCTGGTGAAATGATGAACTAGAAACCAAATCATAGTGGATTGGAATGTGGGTGAAAATTGAGACAAAGATGAACACCAGTAAAAATCATTCTCTTGAGAACATTGAGAAGGAGAGGGAGATTCAATGGGTAGTAGGTATAAAGTACTGTGTGATTGGCTTTAACTTTAATATCCGTTACTATACATGTCTAAGGGGGTTATTTTTAAAATGGAAGATACTTGAGCATGTCTAAAAATGTCCCTCGAGAAAGGGACAGTGAGAATATGGAAGAGAGAAGGGAAGAATAATAGGTAAGGCTCTTGAAAAGGCAGAAATAAAATGAATCCAAAGCTAAGGAGAAGCAATTATCACTGGAAAGAAAAAATGAGGCCAGGCTCGGTGGCTCAGCCTGTAATCCCAGGGCACTTTTGAAGCCGAGGCGAGTGGATTGCCTGAGCTCATGGGTTCAAGACCTGCCCGGGCAACTTGGCGAGACCGTGTCTCTACAATAAATCAAAAACTAGCCGGGCGTGGTAGCGCTCGCCTGTATTTCCAGCTACTTGGAAGGCTGAGGCGGAAGGATCGCCGGAGCCCAGCAGGTCGAGGCTGCTGTGGCCGGGAGCGGCCACTGCACTCCAGTCTGGGCGACAGAGTGAGACTCCAACTCAAAAAAAAAAGAAAAGAAAAGAAAAGAAAGAAAGAAAAAAATGAAACTTTTCCATTTTCCTTAACTGGAAGGAAAAACCAATTAATGCTGTTATGAGCAAGTCTGTAATTTGGCAACAGTGAGTAGAAGGATTTTCTATATCAGGTTATGTTATCTGCTGAAAGTGACAGGGTGGAGATAGTGCTTAGGATGTTTAAGGAGGATGGTAAGGGTACCCCAAAATGGCCATAAAAGAAAACTGGGAAGATATTTCAACAAAGAAATGTAAGAGAATGGCCAAGCAGTATTAAAATCCCATTTGAATGCAGTAATTCTAAATTAAAAGTGGAACCAAGATGGGTTATGGTGTGAACCCAGTACTACTCAGCTATTCTCAACAGTATCAGCACTGATAAGAGGGTGTCAGGAGGAATAGGTATTACTAGGAGGTATAAAGTACATTAAAAGGCATTTTTTAATGACGAAGTGTTACTGAAATGACAGTGTAAAATCTGAGCTGAATGTTGAGAAATTGAAGAAATGACTGGGAAATTAGAGAGATTAATACCCTACCATCTATGAAGAGGTTGATAAAGCTAAAGTTGTAGAGTCATTCATTCCCACTTACCTTTATTAAATAGGAGGCTGGATTGTCTACAAAGAATGAGATTTGGGATACAAAAAAACTTGAACCATCTCTGTAAGGTGCAGGCTATCTCTTTTATTACAAGAGATATTTGCTTGAGAGTCAAATTCACAACTTCACACCAAAGTTTGCATTTGCTTTTGTAAAGAGAAGCCTTTAAATAATTGTTTTTAAAATGTAGTAAAATGCACATTTCCTAAACAAAAGCATACAGCCATTTGCTGAAGTAATTACCGGCTCTAGCTGGGTGGCCTTAAGCTTTTCATCTGAAAGTTCCAGCCAGCTCTGATTCTGTACATCAAATAACATTTGGTGTGGGTATATACACATATATATGTATAACTAATTAACATTATATATGAAGCCACAATAGTATGCATTCCTTTATAATGAAAGGCACAATTCACTGTTCTAAAGAAGAACAAAAATAAACAAACACAATAAAGACATTTATCCCCAAGTTTAACTTCTTTGTATAATTTGAATATAGTCCAAGATGACTTTTGTTTTGTTCTTAAATACCAAAGACTTCTTGAATACAGTTAAAAATAGTGTTTTGGGTTTTTTTAAGTGATTAAATTCCTTTAATGGTTAATACATGTTTTAGGAAAATGCCAAATAGAGGTTGTATTATTACATACATGGACAGATAATGAAAACGTCTAAATTGTTTGATGGTTTAATAAATTTACTTTTTAAAAATCTCTAAGATCAATTCTAAGTTAAAGATATTGACTTGGTTGAAAAGAAGAGCTGAGAAGGATTGATAAAAATGGGTCATTTCTAGGTATGTTATGGAACAATTTTACTTCCTGTTCTTGTCTACCAGATACGCCCTACTCAAAGGACTAGAGGGCAACCTAGAAAATTCAACCATAAAATGTTTAGTCTTTCATCAATAGAATGTATTAATTCTTTAATTTCTGAATTGATTTTAACAACTCTGGCATTTTTGAAGATAGCAAGACATAAGCCAAATTAAAGAAATGTTGGATACATGTAAAAATATTTGCTGGACCAGTTAGTTTTTCTATAAACTGTTAACATCTGAGAATGGTCAGCAAATGTATAGATTATGCCTCTGCTCAATGAACTGGTCTCCATTAATGATTTGCTTATTTAATGGATGCCTATTGTTCTTCCAAGCAAATGTAACATAACAAAATAATATTTATTGAGTCTAGCAAAGTGCTGAACCTTGCTGGACATTAACCAGTTAGCAGTAATGCATGCAACAGGGGAAAATGGATGGAGTCATATACACAGACCTTTAGTGTTGGAAAAATACCTTAGAGATTCTTGGGTTTAACCCACTCATTTTACATAAGAGGAAACTGAAACCTAGAAGAAGTATCTTGCCAACGTTTGTACAAGTACTTATAAACTGGAGTAGGACCAGAGCTCACATCTTGGACTCCACATACAATAATCTTTTCTCCAGCTGATGTACACAGAAAGAAGAGGAATACTATTTTTGCAATATATTAGTTCTATGCAGTCCCATAAAGATGGGTTAATAGCCTCTTCAACATTTTGGAGAATAAAGTTTGGTATGTAGAAGTAGAACATCAGGGAATCATAAATAAAAAATATAAATTTATAAACATTCAAATTCTTGTAAAACAATTTTTTAATCTTTATTCCTCAAACTGTGCAAGGCATCATGACTACTATGGTCCTAAGTAGACACAGTAGCAAGCAAAGTTTAATAGTTTAAATGACTTTAAACTATTTTACAATTATAAACATGGTAAGTTTTCATTTTGGGGCTTGAATAGTAAAGAATGGAGTAAATATTTCATCAGTTTCAGTATACTCATAAGGTATTCAGATGAATTGAGAATGTGCTATATCTCCTATTAATAGAATAAATAGGCAAGATTTTAATATTAAAATCTGTTGTTTATAAAGGGGTAAACGTCACAAAGGATGGTAGCTAGATGTTTATGATAACATCCTATATGTCTGACTTTCTCAGCCTAGAGTACAAAATGGGGTCTCATTTTAAATAATATTATAATTAAAAGAGCTAAGATATCATTCTAAGTACCTTTTGAGTCTTCTTATTGTTATCCTTGCTATGATGTACTTGACAGTTACCTGGAGAGGCTTGCAAGTTCTGTTCATTGTCAGTGTATAGAGAGAAAACCAGAAAGTCTGATCTATGTATGCACCAGTCCCACATTACTGCTGTTATTAATGTGCCTGACACATAACATTGCTGTTAAAAACAGAAGCTGCTGTAGCCCAGACATTCTTGCTTACTCCTGGCAATGTCTGGGCACCCAACTCCAAAATCACTGCAGCAACCTACTGCAGGCAAGATGTAGAAAGACGTCACTTCATTCGCTGCAGCAACCTACTGCAAGAAGATGTAATGTCAACTGAGTGTAATTCATCACTAAACCTAGTATCCCAGTAAAGTTGTTTTCAACTGAAAAACAAAACAGAAAAAAACAAAAAGATAAGTGACTGAGGAACACACCATGGTCACACTCTAACAGTATTTTCTCCGTGTGCAGGTGCAGTGTTTCAGGATGCAAGCAACAGAGCCTCTTGCCCTAGAGCTAAATACAACTTCTATTCTTCCACCAACCCACAGGCCTAAACTGCTAATATCAGGGTCCCATTAGTCTACCTCAAGATCTGTCCACAAGGTCAACGTGACTGGAATAGACAAAGTCTTAACTTCCAGCTCATGGCATGCCTGGAAGTCACACTTCCTCATAGTAATTTAGGCTTTGGGGGTAAACATGGACCATCAGTCCTCTTTATTATCCCCACTTGGTCAGTACTTTTTCAGACTACCCTTAAGTGTTATTCCCATGCTTCTCTCTTATTCCTTCCATAGTCTTTTATTTCCTATTGGATCATTCACAACAGCATGCAAATACAATGTTTCAATTAAATGTCTTTCCTTCTTTTCCCCCTTCTTCCCCTTTCATTTACAGATCAATTTTTTGGTCTGCCTTTATGGCAAAAGAGTTGTCGGTTTGAGACATCTCCAAGCAAAGTCTTCTCTATGATAGCTTAATATCTATATCACTAATGAGTTACAAGTGGTTGCCATTTTTAATAATAGTTTTTCCTTTTACTTTTTTTTTTCTTTGAGACAGAGTCTTGTTTTGTTGTCCAGGTTGAAGTGCAGTGGTGTGATCATAGCTTACTACAGGCCGGACCTCTTGGACTCAGACAATTCTCTTGCTTCAGCCTTCAGAGTAGCTGAAACTACATGTGTGCCACCAATGTTGGGCTAATTTTTTTTTTTTTTCTGTAGAGACCAGGCCTCTTATTTGCCCAGGCTGATTTCAAATGCCTGGCTCCAAGTGATCCTTTCACCTTGGCCTCCCAAATTGCTATGATTACAGGTACGAGCCACTGTGCCCGACAGCTTTCTTTTCAAAAAAAGAAAATATGATCCAATCTATTGAGTCCTATGCTATATAAACAATGGCAAATAATGATGGTACCCAGTAATTTATCCCATATGAATTTATGAAATTTAAAAAAATGGTTGAAGTTCACAAATAGGCTTACGGGATTTATCTCTGACGTTTTATTGGAAATAAAATGGACAACAGAGACATATCTGCTTTTCCCACCCCCATCAACCCCAAGGTCTGTTCTTTGTTTTCTTCATTTAATTTTAACTGAGATTTGTTAAGAACCTACAGTATATTTGACCTTATAATGTCTCCTGGGAGTACAAAGATCAAAAGACATAGTCTCATCCTGAGAGAACTCATAAGCTAGACAAAACATAAAACATAGGTGTATGCACAAATAACATTTATAACTAGTTATGGACAAAGTTTTGTAGGAGCAAGGATCTGATATGTGCAGGATGAATAGGCATTAAGCAGGAGAGGTAGTGGAGAAGGCGACATTCCAAACAGAAAGTACAGTGTTTGCAAATGCAAAGAAAATATTGGGTCAAACATAAAATCAGTACATTTTATAGAACTTCTGGAGCACAATGCTTGAAGTAGAAATAAGCAGGTAAAGCTAGAAAGAAAAGTCCAGACCACATCTTAACAGTCTTCAATACTGTGCTAGTTTGGGTTTTATCCTGCAGGTCAGACATTCACAAATGGACAAAGGCTCTGGGGAGAAAATAGGAGAATCAAGTGGGAATCCTTTTTCAAATACACATGGCTACGATATGTGTTTTGAAAAATATCTCAGGTGATTGATACAGTGTCTCCTGCTTTCCACCTTGTTTTCAAAATCACTGCTGTGGACTACGAATAACTGCTGAAGAATTCTGACCAAGGAAATTAAGAGATTGGCCTACTATGCAGATATATGAGACCTCCATGGACATAGGGTATGCCCAGTGCCTATCTTGTAACATTCTACCACTGTGACTAATCCCCAAGATACAGCCAACTCCACAACATATTAAACAAAAATGTAATTTGCAAAAAAATCCTATACAGAAGTACAGAAAATAATCTGCTCCATACAAAAAAATCTTGATAGAAATTTCACATTAGATATCTCTAGTCCTCTGCACTGCTATTTTCTTATACTTTGATTTCTTTTTTCCTAGTTTCTAAAAACAATCCCTGCTATCATCTTGAGAAATTTAATTTTTACCCTCAACTTGCACACCCCATTGAGAAAAAGAAAGGCCCAGCAGTCATAATCTATTTTTTTAATTACTTCCTTTATTGGGTCTTATTTCTCTCTTTTAAGCAGCATATCAAATTATTCAAACCTCTTAAAATAAATGGTGGAAATTTAAATATGTACATTTTATATATATTAGAAGCATCTGCATAATCATTCATTCATTCATTTCATAAGCATGTCTTGAGTACTTACATCTTAATTCATAGCTACAGTCTCATTAAATGTCTAAGCATCACTATCTAAGTCATAAAAATATTCTCATAACAGTGAAAGTCAAACATAAAAACAAACAATTGACTTTATTTTCAATTACAGAAGCACTATACAGTGAGTTTTTGAAAAAGCTCTTTTCAAAGAGTAGTCTTGGCCCTTGCAGATTTTATTTTTTAAATGGTGAGACTTCCATCCTTTAATGCTTTTCTACCCTTCTGCCTACAGATAAGCAATGAAATGGGCATACTTTTTGCCCTGTAATACTGCTATACAAATTATAGACTTCTCCATTAACTATATACAGGCTTACCAAATCACTTAAAAATTTTTAATTTCTCTCTGCACATAGGGGCATTTATCAAATAAAAAAGCAAGGTCCATTTTCATAATCCTTGCAGTTATTTTACATTCCCAAAGTATAACAACTTTATAAATTTAGCAAAGCAAAGGCATCTATCTACTTAGGTCTTCTTCTCACCCAAGGATAGATGGTTGAAATTCTCCTCATGCCCTGTTTCAAAATGTTGCACTGCCATTTTTTAAAGTAATTTGATGTTCCTCTGTGTAGGACATAGAAAGAAATTGCATTTACTCTGAACTGTTTCCTGATAAAATTGTCTAACCCTCCAAACAATAAGAAATTACAGGAGAACATTGGATTACTCCCTCCTCAAATCTAAAGTTCCAGTTTGGAATGTTTTCCCAAGAAATGTATCAACTAGAAGAATTCCATGTTAAAATCTTTTATTTGTGTAAGTTAAATATTTGAATAATATATCAAAACTAGCCTGAAAACACAGCATGCTTTTAGAGCACTCCCTTCAGACACAGAATATGTTAATGTAGTGGTTTATTTTTTGCATGTGTTCTAATTCTGTTTGAAGATAGCAGCATTGAGTAATAAGCAAATATTTCAGGAAAATAGAATATGTAAAACTAGATTTTTATTTTAGATCCTTGTTGTTGTTGCTAACATGTTGTACAAAACGAAGATATTTTAAAGGATAATTTAATTTACTTCCCCTAAACAAAAAAAGAAGAAGATTAAAGAAGAGAAACCAAATATTTTCACTGAAATGAAATGCCTTGGAATTCATTGTGTGTTTCTCCCCCAGCCCTAATCAGTAGGTATATGTATAGCAGGTTTGAAAGAGATTCCTCAAAATTCATTTTAAAGAAAGAACCTGACTGGCATGTGAATTCCTTTATTAGGTGTTTAGTACCTAATGTTATCTTGGTGAAATATACATGGAATATATGTATGGTGATCAAATTTAGCAAATAAAATTATAGGATGTCCAGTTAAAATTTAATTTCCAATAACAATAATAATAATAACAGACAATTTTTTAGTGTAAGTATACACAGTGAAACATTTGGGACATACTTATATTAAAAATTGTTTGGTACAGATTGTATTTCATCTGGCAAGTTTAAGTGCATTGCAGCTAAGTGAATAAAGTATTGTATCTTTAAAGGCAAATAATTGGATAAAATGCAAATATTATGCCATTTTTATGTGTGTTGAGTCACTTATAAATAGAGGTTGTATTCCACTTTGGTCCTGACGAAGATATTTGTGAATAATTTTAACAGTTTGGACTTAGACAACTGAGTGTTCTCATGGTTCATGAAAATTGAGCAACCAATACCTGTTTTAAACACAAAACATTGAGTAACCAGGAAAATCTGGTAGGTCTAATCTTATCTGGTAGGTCTTCTCTGTCACGATTTATTCCTTGCCACACTTCTTCTGAATGCTGTAAAACAATTCCGTTTAAATAGCTGTGTTGAATTAACTTACCTGTCGAATTTTCCAAAACACCCAGCTATTTTACACATTATCCCTTATGTATCTGATTACTTTTTGTTCTGTGTCTTAGCATAGCCCAGTTCATCTCTCTCTGCTTCACTATATTCCACTTACCAGTATGATTAGTCAAATTCTACCCAGTTTAGTCTTCTTAACCCATCAAGCCTTCCCTGATCACGTCTGGTAAAAGCGATTTTCTCTTTTTTGAATTCTTCTAGCATTTACCATATAAAAGGCACAAATACGTGTGAGTGCACATGCTTACACACAAACTGGCATATACCACTAAAGATAGTTTATTATCCCCCTTTTATTTTTTTCTCATTTAGGTGGTTTGCAGACAGAGCAACTGGAAAGTGGGTGTGAGCTATAACAAAATCAGTATGGGAAAGAAAAAAGATGTTACAAAGTGCTGTGATATATTATACCAGGGTCCCCTTGGAACTTCTTTGAGAACTATGTGTAAGAGATTTGACCTATATTTGGCTATAGGACTAGGTTTTCCTTCTTGTAACACTACTCCAATATTGTGCCAAATAGGAGCCCATGTCTATAAGATTACATTCAGTTAACATTCCAATAATAACTTAGAGATAAATAGTCTTCATAGACTCTCATGTGAGGGGCTATGGTAAGCCTCCTCCATGTTCAATTTCATTTAATGCCCAAGATAATTGGATGAAGTGTACTTAATATTCATGTTACAATGAGGAAAATGAAAGTCAGAGTTTTTATTAATTTCCCAAAGTTACATAACACCAGATTAATGCAGAAAAAATACATGGAGAAAGTTTCCCATTCTTTAGGCACTGAGTTAGATCCTTGGCATCAAAAACAGGAGAAGAAGAAAAAGGAGGAAAAGGAGGAGAACGAGTAGGAAGGGAAGGGAAAGCAGGAGGGGAGGGCCATTGACCTCCTATACATTACAGTCTACTAAGAACAACATATATGAAATTGCATTAATATAATTATATATATATAAAGTAGTCTATAAAGAGCATGAGTAAAGAAAATAAAATGATTAGTTTTATGGGAGGTGAGGAGGTAGAAAAGCAACAGTGAAATATTCAAGAGGATGGCTCAAAATAATTTTTAAAAATCCATTAATATGAAAAGTGATAAGTGCATGTGCATATGTAAAGGTTTGTAATTGTGAAGCCAAATGGTGTGTCAGTGACACTACAAATAATTCCGTAAAATAATGCTGGAAAAGTCATGAAGGACTCAAATGGTACAACCTTGAGTTGTAACATAGAGAAGATCGAGAACATGATACTATATTATTCAAAAATGAGTCCAAATTTCTCCAATTAAATTAGTAAGTCTAATAATCAAAGTTTTGAAGAAACTTACTCAGACTGAAGTTTTAAAACTTCAGCTTCAGGTATGGCTATAAATATTTTTCTCCAAACACATAAGTCTACTCTTTATTTTACAAAATACATCCTGTATGCTTATTTCTCTATGTTTTTGCCAACTTTTTTGTGTACTTTGAATTGTGCATGCACACACAGAGTTTTTCTCCACTAAAGCTTAACTAAAATTTCTCCCCTATGAAAGCAGCCCTACTATATAGTTGAATAATGGAGACACCTTCATAGTAGCCCATTAAAATGGTTTCACGCTCATACACTGTTGGTGAGAGTGTAAGTTAGCTTAGTCCCTGTGAAAGGCAATTTAGAGATGTCTCAAAGAACTAAACATAGATTTACCATTTGACCCAGCAATCTTATTAGTGGGTATATATCTGAAGGAACATAAATGATTCTACCAAAATGACACCTGCACTTATATGCTTATTGCAGCACTATACACAATATCCAAGATATGCAACCAAATTAGGTGCCCATCAATGATGATATGGATAAAGAAAATGAGGTATATATACATCAGGCAATACTACGCAGCCATACAAAAAATGAAATCGTGTCATTTGCAGCAACTTGGATTTAGCTGGAAGTCATTCTTCTAAGTGAATTAATATAGAAACAGAAAACCAAATACCACATGTGTTCACTTATAAGTAGGAAGTAAACAGTTGGTACACAAGGACATAAAGATGGGAACATCAGAAATGGGGACTCCTGAAGAAAGGGTCAGGGGACAAGAGTTGAAAAACTCCCTAGGGGATACCCATGTTCACTATTTGAGTGATGGGTTCAATAGAAGCCCAAACCTCACCACCGTGCAATCTATCCATTTAGCAAACCTACATATGTACCCTCTAAAGTTGAAGTAGGTAAACTTAGTAAATAAAAGGTGGTTTCAAAAACGAATACCAGAACACCACTTAGACAGGAATTATTTTTATTTAAGAAAATGCCTCAATGAATTTTCCCAATTCAATTTTTCCAATGGCAGTGAAAGACAAAACTCTGAGAACACAGGTTGAAAGGGACATCACAAGACAAAACTCCTACTTGTTCCTCAGATACTCACTCTGTTGATAAATCCTTAGTGACCTCTTCCCTAATTTTATAATGTTTTCCTCCCGTGTGTCCTAAGGTGCTCTAGGTTAACCCCTGACATAACATTCATAAACTGTATTCTAATGGCCAGTCCACTATGTGCAACCACTCTTCTCACTAGACAGTGGGATAGAAACTTTGAGGGCAGGAACTACACTATGATTTCTATTGTTTCTATAGTGCCTTGTATATAGTAGGCACTTAAATGAAGCTCAGTGAAAGAATGAACAGATCAAACACATCAGGGCAGAGACTTGTTCTATGATCATACCTACTAGCATAGTGAAGAATCACTAACTTCTTGAAAACAACATGATAACTTGAAGCATTAATAGAGCTTGGAAAATGAGCTAACATACTTCCTTAGAGAGTTCATATGCCAGATGAATGTCTTATTGCCAACCCAAACCTTGTCACAAGGGAGAGTTAATGTCCTCAGTTGACATAAATAGGTCATGAAGGCACATTAACTTTGAATCACTGTAGTTGTTAGTGACTGACCTGGGACCATCTATAAAACTGTACCTGAGGCAACAGGAGGCTAAAGATGCCATGTAGTTGGCCTTTAGGTAGCAAAAAGAAAATCGAATGTTAACCGTGTTCGGAACTGTAAGTGACACTGAAGTTCCACAGAGATCAGTAACATTCAGGCAGAAAGCCAAAAGTACTGAGATAAATATTCCCTTATCTCTTTAAGATTTTCATCAAAGCAGTCAGAGTCCCAGTCTTGCTAGATGAATTATTTCTAATGGTCTGTAAATAATAAAAGCAATAAAAGTTGTTTTTTTTAATTTAATGTCTATCAATCCTTATTAGACTTTAGATTTTCATCTCTTTCATTTATAAAGTAATTCATTTGTTCATTTATTTGATATGTATTGAGTAACTATCATACACCAGGCACTAATTGCTAAAAATATGATGGAAAACAACACATACTTGGTCCCTGCCTTCACCAAGCTTACCATGTGGAAGGAATGACAGACACTAAACAAGTAATTGAAAATGTGATAAATAATTTTAAAGGAAAAATACGGAGAACATGGAAAGTTTAGGGTAGTCTGATCAAATCTTACATTTAATTTCAATTTTAAAGAAAGAAAATAGAATGAATACCAATGGGAAACCAAGCAGGTCCACTCAAAATAAGTTGACAGGAAGCTGTAGTAAATATATATTACTTTCCTGTCCTAAAATTTAAATGCACAAAAATCCCTTCTTTTCATCTTCATGGATAACTTAGCCTCAGAATGTTTATAAGAAAATAGACAAGTAGGTCAACTTTAAGAGCCCTTATTTAATAGCTGAAAAAATTAAGCCCCAGTGAGGTTATGTGATAGGTCCCTGGATTCCATAGCTCATGAATAGCAGGGATAGAACTGAAATTCAAGGCTTCTAAGAGGATTCTCCCTATAGTTTCCACCCTGTATTATACAAGTTAGGCAAAAGAGTAGTTATCCCCCAATATTGCCTTGATTTGTATCCCACTATAAATTTTTTAATTGTTTTTTTGGGGGAGTGATCAGGGTTGTAAGATTTCAGAATTTTGTGAATGGAGGCAAGAATATAGAGGCAAGACAAAAGACTGTCAAGACGAGGGACTCCCAAGACTAGGGATAACCCAAAGAAGGAAAGAAGCCTGACATACAAAAATAAGCTAGTGAGACTGGACACAGTGGCCCATGCCTGCAATCCCAGCACTTTGAGAGGCTGAGGTGGGAGGATCATTTGAGGCCAGGAGGTCCAGACCAGCCTGGGCAACATAGAGGGATGTCACATCTACAAAAAGTTAGCCAGGTGAAATAGCATTCATCTGTAGTCCCAGCTACTTGGGAGGCTGAGGCAAGAGAAACTCTTAACCCTAGGAGTTTGAGGATGAAGTGAGCTATGATTGTGCCACTGTACTCCAGCCTGGATGACAGAGAAAGAACTTGGAAAAAAGAAAGAGAGAGAGAGAGAAAGAGGGAAGAAAAGGAAAAAGAAGTGAAGGGAAGGGAGAAGAAAGAAAGAAGAAGGGAGGGAGGGAGGGAGGACGAGAGAAAGAAACATAGGCTAGTGAAAAGAAATGACCCTACTTTAGACAGAATCGCAAAAGGTCAGCTCCTCATTCCTTCTCAGGTCCTCTGACCAGTAGTAACACAGAAAGATGGCAGGGCATGGGAGAGAAAGGGCTGAGACTCCCTCATCATTTCTACCAACTCTCTTTAATGTCCTTTAATAGGAAACCAAGTCTTTTGGACTAAAAAGCATTTTCCAAGACCAGTTCTCTAGCACAGTTCCCTTCCTGTGCCACATACTTTCAAGTCTATGGCCTCCCTAGCACTCGTATTTGAGGGCTCTATTCTGGGCCCTAGGGCCTTCACCAGGGGTGAATCCTGCCTCATGAGATGAGCTCTGTCATCATCTATGCGATGTTCATTTGGTTGACATACTCAATACCTGCTGCTTGATTCTTCACCCTGGATGACTGCCCTTTGTCACCCAGACTCTACTCCCCAGCAGCAAAAGGAAAGATGAGGTTACTCATTTAAAGAAGAGAGTTTCTTTGATCCTAGTGATACCAGAGGTGGTGTTTGATCTAAGTGCAGAGGGGAAGTCTAGAGTCTTTTGTCCTTGGGTTTAATGTTTAACCTCTCCTTAATCTCTCTTTAATGGGCTTTAACATTTTTCCTTTGATCTCTTTGCTTCCCTTTTGGAGAAGAGGAGACCTCTTCTGCCCACCTACCCACGACCCCTTTTAAGCGGCTCCCCCAACAGCATCTCCTTGAGGTACTGGCACCTCTTCAGCAATGTCTCCCTGAGACTGTCGCCATTATACTTGTCACCCTCCTGATTAACACCTCCAGCATTCATCCCCACTTGTAAGCACTTGTGAGAGCTTTGTTCCAAGAAGAGAGTTATGCTTTCATGAAATTTCTCCCCAAAGCCTACTTTACTGACCATCTTTCACCACATTTCCTTTAACAGCAAGAACTATTCCTCCAATAGAAATTCAGATGGGAAAATCATATGAAACCTCCACTTTAGACACTTGGAGGTACGAACTAAATTATCTCAGGCCATAAAGCATTACCTGGTACACCAACACAAAATTGTGAGGAAACCGGACCTTCATAAACTGCTACTTGTTTTTTCACAAAGTGTTTTCACAGACATTATTTTATAACCCTGTGAGACAGACTAGCCACAAAATAGGAGGAAGTCAAGACTCAGAAAATTTGAGCGAGTTACCAAGTCTAAGGCTAATACACCCACACAAATTAACAAATAACTGAAGTATGACAGTGCCATTGGTAAATAACTGCTGCCTTTAGAACTCTGACAGCTGGCCTTTGCCTACTTCCCTAGTGCTTCCCGTGGGACGCTCAGTCCTTCCACAAGTCCTGGCACAAGAGATCAACACCCAGGCTTACGTTCAGCCGTTCTGATTGTCAACATCCATCCAGTATATACCTGCTGTTAAAGATCTGATATCAACCCAGGACCATTTGAAGCTCAAGTCTCAGTTTCTTGAGGGGATAGGTTCGAGGAAGTCACAAGAGCAGCACAAATTGCAGCTGCAAATCTGTATGAATGCAAATCATACAGATAGTCACAAATAGTCACAAATCATCTTTTCCCTACTTCCTCCAAGAGTCAAGGATGACAGCGACAAGTACGCACAGGCCTTTTGCTATGTGAAGATTTTTGTTTCTTAACACATCATTCTTCGGTGTCCAAATTTTATGGAAGTTTTGCCTTGTTATCTCCCACTAGACTTTGTCTTGACCTCACTCAGACATGTCATTACAGTTCAAGCCATAGACCACCAGAGATTGGAGGTGCCCTCAAGCGCATGTTTGATCTAGCACGAGCTTACACATCTGGTTTTGAACATTTCTGGTCCCTGATTATTTCCTTTACATTGCTGCTAGTTAAGCCATGCTTTTAATAAAAAGTATTATTTAATCCAGAATGTTTCAGGTGTTTGCTACCGAATGAGCTTTCTCTGAATTCTGGGTCCTCCATAATGCCAGAAACAGAAAGCGTTGACCCGTGATTTGTTATTCTGTGCTTTATTGGCTGCCAGACACACCATATGCAAATCTGGAGGAAAAATGAACTTGCAAAATTGGCATAGAGAAGCAGAGTAACATTTCACAATAGTGCCTGGGTGCATAGGAGGCCATGAAGTCACCAAAATTGCTGTCATCTGGAAAAGATGATGTGACCGTAAGCCAGACCACATGGGTGTATGCAAAAGCAAGTTTACACATTTATTAACTAAGGTTTTCTTTAGAAGGAGAGAGGACTCTTTAAAAGTTAGAGCAGCAGTTGCCATGGGAATTCTAGTAAAAGTACATTGCAGCAAGTAGGGACCTGGGCAGTAATCAAGCCAAAACAGATCAGGAGCCACCAATATAGAGGAAAAATGCACTCGTCTCATTTACAAAAATGAGACCATTTGACTTTTCCCTTTTCGTGCCAGGGAATTCATGTTTCTCTCTGGGGCCAAAATAGAGACATTTTCTCCAGCTCCATCCACTGTCACCTTTTAAGGCAGATTTATTCTCAGCTGAGGAAATAAAGCTACAAGGTATTCCATCTGCCTGCTTGCTAAGATATTTGTTTGTTAAGGCAGAATTTCATGCTCTATATGAGTGGGACAATCTCCTAAAGAATGGAGTTAAGGCAATGGTATAGAAAAGTCATCTCCATCAATAGGTAGATATCAAATCCATTGGAAAAGACAAACACTGAAAAACAATAGGAAGACAACCTAATACACACACACACACACACACACACACACACACACACACACACACAAAATCTGGTGTGTGTAACAGAAATATTGCATCTGAATACCACTGCATGCTAAGAGTTCTCTCAAGCATAAAGGAAAAAAGGCCCTTAAAGGTGACATAGCTAACATTGTCTATTATAGGAAGAATTCTAGTGTGTCAGGAGAGATAAACTCATAGTAGTTCATTCATCCAAAAAATATTTATTGAGCCCCTGCAATGTGCCAGGCGGTGTTCTAATACATTCTTAAATGAACAAAACAGATTGGTATAACTGATAAGTAATATAGTTTAATATTTGTCTTCGAGGATTTCTAATCATTTTTCTGTTCCTGGACTTTACCACTTTCCCTTCTGGGATTTCCCCGGGCTTTTGTCCTTCTCTGTCCTGGATATATGAATGACTTTGTGAATGTTGTGCTAAGAACAGTTTCGACAGGATCTCCCATCCAGCATGTAACTGTGTGGAGGGGAGGGACCACTATCTGGCTCGCATGGAGTGGCCTTTGTGCCTGTGAGCTTGCGTTCTCCCAAAAAAGATGATCCAGGATAACGATTCCAGCACATTATCTCATTAGGCTTCCTGATACTAAATGAAGAAGGCAGTTGAAAAATAACACTCTATTTCACAAGAGAGAAATCTGGGGCATGCAGAGGTTAAATAACTTCTCTAAATCAAACAGCCAGCAATTGGGCCTGAGACAAGGACAAAGATCTTTAAAATTCACGTCACATTCTCCAGCCCTTACATTGTACTGACTTTAGATTAAGTTTAAAAAATTCTGACAAGAACCAAGGATATACAAAGAGGAAAATGTAAATATTAAACAGAGTCGCTATCTTAGAATATTGCTAAAATTTGAATATCATCAATACCAACCCCAGATTGCAAAAAAGTTAATCATCCAGATAGAAATGTGTTTTATAAAATTAATTCTTGTTTTCTTTGATTAAAGTTGTAAGATTATGTTTTCAAACAGTTTATGTTCCAGATGTCTCCTTTTCTCCTAATACTGATAATATGGCAAAACACAAACTCTCAAAAAGTGTTTCACATATTATGTTGCTATCTGAGGTTTTAAAATCCAAACTGGAAAATAAAATGCATGAAGGAAAAAGCAGAGGGGAACACATTTGTAAATAACCTGGAAACACGAAGAAAAGAGATCAAGCTGAAACTGGAAATCCAGCTGTGTAAACACATTTAGATACTTTTAAAAACTCTCAAATTGATGGTATTCATAGGGCCTTCTCAGTGCCAAAATCACACACTTCACATTAATTCTGCTGTGATTCCACAGCCTTTCCACCCTGCATCAGTCTAAACTGTCTAGTTCAGATGAAGCCACTCGAATTCCATGGATGTTTTTGTTTAATCAAGTGAGCACTGTAAACTGTTGTTCTTGGTCATACACTCTACTCTTAAATACAAATAAGATTTGTGAAGATGAAAGACTGAGGTGCAGGTGTTAAATATTTTCAGATATCTCCATTATTCCCAGAGATGCAAGTGAAGGAGTGAGGCCTTCATTAGACTCAGTTCAGGAAAGAGGATTAAATTCTACTATTTGAAGAGGAAATGATTTTCTATCAAAAAAATAAAATAAAATAAAATGACTAGAATGGAGACATTCCAGAAGTGTCTTTTAATGCACTGAAAATCAGTAACAGTTTTAGCCACATGTTGAAATTCCTCTTTCAGTTAAGTGAAATGAATGATAAGGACCCACACAGTGGCTGGCACTGCAACAGAGGTTAATTTAAACCTTCACTGCAAACTTCCTAACGATGTTGGAAACACTAACTTGGATGAAATTGATTACAAAGCAAATTCAAGTCTGAATTTTAACTGCCTTAATGAATCCAGCACCTCTCACCCATCACCCCACTTTGGTCAACAGGGAAGTACCACACGAATGCTAACCCATCAAATCCAGGAAAAAGAATTAAGTGTAAATTGCAACAACTTTATTTTGAGCCTTAATTATACTGTTGATGCTTAGTTGAAAGTCCCGATATTGGTGTACCACAAATTTGCGATTATAAAGCTTTTATTTTACCTGTTTTAGATGGAAGACTTCTGATTTCATGGATTCAATAGAACCATCTTGGCACATTAAACAAATGCACTCAATAAAAATAATCATTTTATTGATCACAAAAGGTAGGGTTGCAAGGTTTAGCAAGCAAAAATTCATGACATCTAGCTACATTTGAATTTCGGTGTTTACTATTATTCAGCACATTTTTTTAAGAGATGGGAGTGTCATTATGTTGCCTAGGCTAGACTCAAACTCCTGGACTCAAATGATACTCGCACCTCAGCCTCTCTGGTAGTTGAGACTACAGGCAAATGCCACCGTCCTCATCTCAGCAAATAATTTTTTAGTGTATATATGTCCCACATATGTATAAGATATACCCATGCTAAAACACTTCACCTTATTGGAAATTCAAATGTAAGTATGTGTACTGTGTTTTATCTGACAACCCTGTTCAAAGGCATCATGATAACCTTCTTAACTACAGAAGATATAAAATATTGGACTGAATCTATCATCTCAGAATTGCAACTTTCTTACACTTATCAAAACTCAACTTACTTCCTTGTTTTTTCAGATTTGTGATTATAGTGAAGTGTTGGATTATTTATTTTATTAAAATAACATTGATGAAATCTATTCATCTTCAAAAGGCAGAAAAAATATTAAAAGTTTTAAAAGAAAAATAAGGGAGAGCAAGAATCTTTGCAATGTAATGGTGCTGGTAAAATTAAAATGTGAAAATCTGTGCTAGATCTCCGGGGCAGATGGTCACTGAAAGTAAGGTCAGTAGCATTTGCTTATCTACATACAATATTTTGCCATATAATTTATATTATATATTCAAATATTTAATTTCCTCCCAGATATTAGAATTTGGAATATCCATCATTAAGAAATATATACATATATAACATGATATAATTCATGTTGAGATATTTGGATCCAGGCTATTTAAACATCTTTACTTAAGAAATAAGATCATAAATTGAGAAAACAAGATACTTTACATTAAACAACATCCAAGAGTAGCTATTAGAATTATTAAATATAACAGGCCAAAAGAGTCATGAAATACAAAGTTTATCTAACATAATTTCTAGCAAAAATGTATAAAAACGTGGAATCTGTATAACCAGCTCAAGTGTGTGGTTTCAAATGGACTACTGGAGCCCTCCGGTCCCCTCACTGGAGTCTTTGAAATGCATGTCAGCAGTGACTCTTTAAAATGGGAGAGGGAAGCCTTCCTCCAGCAACACTCATCCATCTCCCCTGCCCCCGTAGTGGGGGTGATCAGATGGGCGTTAACTCCACCACATATGTGGGTGGCACATGAGTCAGTTTAATGCTGACATGAGTCAGTTTTAAACTCAAATCCTAGGTCTTTAGATACTTATTTGCATGCATTTTAAATTAAGATAATTTTGTCCAGTAATATGAGTTAGACTAAGTAGGTTATTATTTAAAGACCTTTCCAATTATGATTCTGCAACAAATGTGTAAATGGTGAACTTAATCAGGAAAATTTAAAAATTTCATTGGGTCTAAATCTGGGAACACAGACTCTAAGATAACTCAAACTAGAAAATATATTTTCAAATCTGCAAAAATTATAAAAATAATACTTTGTCATAACCATCAAAGTCTAAAACTTTCTTAGAAATCAGAAGACATGTTAGCATGTAGATAAAAGCTTTTGCCTTTAAATTTCAGCTTTGGTTTTAATGATGAACTGATAGGTATTTGCATTTAGAAGGTAGTCCATGTTCATCAGTAGGTGAGAGACCATACAGGGTCAAGTAGATAGAGACTTTTTCTAATAAAAATTTATGATGTTTACCTCTAACCTTCTTAATATATCATCATAACAATAAAAGAAGGCTAACACTACTGAATTATCTTATCTTTCAAGTATTTTACATGATTCAGTTACTCCTCACAGCATGCTAATATAGATTTCTGCCTGTTTCCCACATGAGGACTCTGAGTCAGAGGCGTCAGGTGCTCTATTTTCACAGTTCCAAATTTTCTCCTACTTCCCCCTCTTTCAGTCTCCCCTCCATTGGAACTTTACACTGACTGCCCACTCTGCACCATCCACTCCTACAGGGACCAGTCACAAAAAGGTTTTTTGTATGTATGTATGCATGTATGTATGTATTTTTATTTTGAAGATCTAGAGTACAATTCAGGATTAGGTATACAAATGGTCATTGTACAAGTAAAGTTTGAGCCTCACTTTGGTCCCCACTTCCCCCAGTTTGAGATCAGGTACCCTTATTGGTGGAGTATGCCCCCCAATCCCCTGGCCTCCCAATCCCCTGGCAGTTTCCCACTACTGCCAATCCCTTTCTTATTGTATGATGATCATTGTTCAGGGTTCACTTATAAGTGAGAACATGTGGTACTCAGTTCTTTGTTTCTGTGATAGATCACTGAGTATCATAGACTCGAAGTCCATCCAAGGTACTGCAAAGTTTTTAATTTTGTCCTTCGTTATGGCTGCATAATATTCCATTGTATATATGTACCAAATTTTTTTTATCCAGTCCACTTTCAATGGGCAGCATGGCTAGTTCCATATTTGTGCTACTGTGAATAAGATAGACAAGTGAGGCCTCATCAAACTGAAAAGCTTCTGCCAAGTCAAAGAAACCATCAAGAGAGCAGGGAGAGAGCCCACAGACTGGGAAAAAATATTGCCAACTCCATGTCTGACAAAAGCCTAACATCTAGGATCTACAAGGAACTCAAATGTGCCAAAAAGAAAATAAAACAGCCCTTTTGAAAAGTGGGCAAAAGGTATGAATAGACACTTCTCAAAAGAAGACATATGAGCAGTCAACAGATACATGGGAATCTGCCGAGTGAGGGGGGCATACCTCATCAACAAGGGTACCTGCATAATGAACATTTGTATACCTAACCTTGAATTGTACCCCACATCTTTAAAATAAAAAATTTTAAAAGCTCAGCTTCACTAATTATCAAAGAAATGCAAATTAAAACCACACTGAGATACCACCTAACTCCAGTTAAAATGACCATCATCATGGGAGTTTTGACCTGCTCCGTTTCCGACCTGGGCCGGTCCACCCCTCCTTAGGCAACCTGGTGGTTCCCTGCTCCCAAGAGGTCACCATATTGATGCCGAACTTAGTGCGGACACCCGATCGGCATAGCACACAGCAGCCCAGAACTCCTGGATTCAAGTGATCCTCCAGCCCCAGGCTCCCTGGTAGCTGGAACTACAGGCACGCGCCACGGTGACCATCATCAGCCGGCTCGGTGGCTCAGCCTGTAATCCGGCGCCTTTGGGAGGCTGAGGTGAGTGAATTGACTGAGCCCGCGGGTTCGAGACCCGCCTGGGCAGCGAGACCTCATCTCTACAATAAATCAAAAAACATCAGCCGGGCGTGGTAGCGCACGCCTGTAGTTCCAGCTACTTGGAAGGCTGAGGCGGAAGGATCACTGGAGCCCAGCAGGTCGAGGTTGCGGTGGCCGGGAGCGGCCACTGCACTCCAGTCTGGGCGACAGAGTGAGACTCCAACTCAAAAAAAAAAAAGACCATCATCAAAAAACATAACTCAAAAAACAACAGATGCTGGAGGGGATGTGGAGAAAGGGGAACATTTCTACACTGATGATGGGAGTGTAAACTAGTACAACCTCTGTGGAAAATAGTGTGGTGATTCCTAAAAGATCTAAAAATTGACCTTCCATATGATCCAGCAATCCCCATTCTGGGAATATACCTGTAGGAATTCATATCAGTCTATGAAAAAGATACCTGCACACACATGTTTATTCCAGAAAGGCTTTAATCTGCTTCATACAGCACCTACTTTCAGGCTATAATCTTCTGCGTTTCTCCAGTGTTGTAATGGGATCCTCAGGAATCCACTGGTGCTCACACTAAGGCAGCCTACATGCTTGCACATGGGCACACTTGACCACTGAGGAGGGAGTTTTCTGACATATATACATGTTTTGTTTTTTGTTTTTTTGTTTTTTGGTTGTTTGTTTGAGTCAGGGTCTCACTCTGTCGCCCAGACTGGAGTACAGTGGCATAATCATGGCTCACTGCAGGTCAAACACCTGGGCTCAAATGATCCTCCTACCTCAGTCTCTTGAGTAGCTAGGACTACAGGAATGTACCATCTTGTCCAGCTATTTTTTTTTCTTTTTAAGAGATGGGGTCTCACTATATTGCCCAGGCTAGTCTCGAGCTCCTAAGCTCAAGCAATCCTCTCACCTCAGCCTCACAACATGCTGGGATGACAGGGATAAGCCACCGTACTCAGCTCTGAAATACATTTTATAAGACTCCAGTAAGGGTGCCTTTGGATTAAGCATTATTCAGTGGGCCACTAGATAACCCACATGCATACTTAAATTGGCTTTTTGTTGTTGTTTTTCTTTTAGAGACAGGGTTTTACTCTGTTACCCAGGCTGGCATGCAGTGGCACCATCATAGTTCTGTGCAGCCTCTACCTCCTTCACTTAAGTGATTGCCTTGCCTCAGCCTCCCAAGTAGCTGAGACTACAGACACTACCACACCCTGCTAACTTTTCAGTCTTTTGTACAGACAAGGTCTTGTTATGTTGCCCCAACTGGTCTCCAAATCCTGGCCTTAAACGATTGTCCCATCGGCCTCCCAAAGTGCTGGGATTACAGGCAAGAGCCTAGCCTTGAATTGTCTTTCATTCCTTTCACGTTTTGTTCTTTCTTATCCTTTACTCTTCTCCCTGAAACTAGATTCTAATAAAACTCCTGCGCACAAGCCTTTGTAGCAGGTATGCTTTGGGGGGAACCCAGGCTAAGGTAAGAGGTTGAGCAATATTCTCAAGGATATTGAGCTAGAAAATGACTAACCCTGTATTAACACTGTGATTCCCAAAGCTGAAATGAATAAAATTAGTAAAAAACAACCTATCCCGGTTCTTTAACAATATGACAACGGCATCTTGATTTCCACCACCTGCTGTATTAACTTTCTGTGAATTCTCATAAGGAAGACATATATTTTTCTTGCACAATAATAATACCAAACTTTAGATAGTGTGCTACCCTTCCTCCACCTTTTCCAACACTGCTGCTCATAGTACATGGGGTTTCACATCTCTTGGGTCAAACAGGATGACCTCCTTCCCTGACCCACCTTCATCTCCTACTCTAGCTCCAAGTTCTCCTTTGAACGTTAATGACAATGGGCAACGTATAAATTTTTCATTTTATCGTTGCAGAACTTAGCTCAAGCATATGCATAATTTTCCTCCTTCCACGTTCCCCTCTCTCTCCCCCAACTGCTTTCTTAGTAATGGGTTGTTTCACATAATGGCACACTTGACTCCCAGAGGAGAGATACCCCTGTTAAACAACATTCCCTTAACACTTTAGGAAGCAGCACAGGATAGAGCAAAACAATTAACCAGGAGTTTAGACAGCTGAGTTGTAGCCCTGTTTCTGCTTTAACTACTTGTCTGACTTTGAATAAGTCATCTGAACTCTCTAATTTGCCAAGACTTGTTAAACCTGATACAGCTTGACTTCAAAACACAATAGAGTCTTTATCTATTTAAAATTGCCTTTTGAAAGTGATAAGCGAATTGGTAGGTCTAATTTTTCACTGATTTATTTTCCTTTGTGTGAAATGTATATTAGCAATGAATAGAAAATCATTTAAGAAAAATTGAACATATGTAATCAAGCTTGTTTTCTACAAAACTATTTAAGTACAAAAATATAAGTATGGAAAAAATGGTTATATTATCACAAATTTTTTCTAAGTGTTGAAAATATTTATCAATTTGTATTTTCTAATGATTTTGAGCCTGCCAATTTACAAAAGCAGTTTTATTTGCAAACTGTTAGATACAACCTGCTCAAGTGATGAAAAATCTCAAGGGCAATTAAAATACAATGAAATTAATTTTCATGTCTAACATATTATTGAATTAAAATAAAATTGGTTTTAAAAGTACATAATGAATTGACATTGCTGCTTTTAAATTCAAATTTGGTGCTATTTATTATTTTTAAATAATTCTTGCTAATTTCATGTCATTACTGACTCATTCAAAGTATTTTTTAATCTATATATTTTAAAACTCATATTTAAATTCTTAAAATCTTCTCCAAGTCATAAATTCCCAAAATACCTTCAATCTCTTTTTCCACTTTAGTAAATGGATTTGTTATTCTATGTGCCACTGTATAGATGGCAGAAAAATAAAAATGAATAAGATATAGTGTCTGATTTTAAGGCGCTTACAATCCAGGGGGAAAATAAGCAAACAAGTAAAAAAACAAAGAAAACCTAGAAGACTACAACATTAATCCATTTAATAAGGACTCGCTGAATGCTCAGTATTTGCTGGCCACTGCTAAAGAGACAGCAGTGAACAACAACAAGAACAAAGCATCTTGGTCCTCTCAGAGCTTGGATTATTAATAATATGGAGGGACAGAAACAACAATAACAATAATGACAAAAAAGTCAAACATACCATATAGCAGATGTTGCTAAATACTGTAGAGAACAAAACAGAAAGCAGAGCGGGGGAGAGTTTTGAAGGGATCAAAGACAACACTGAAAGGGTCATAGTTGAACAAAGACTTAAAGTGGGTAGGGAGCCAGCAAGGGCAGTGACCCTGAGGCAGAAGCATCCTGATCTACAGAAAAGTCTGTTGTGGCTGGAGTGGGCTGAGCAGAAGAAACAGACCAGGGAGAGATGAAACCAGTGAAATCCGGAGGCATCATATCAAGGATGTCCTTTGGGTGATCGTATGTGTGCTTGTTATCTGTTACTGCATAACAAACTATCCTAAAATGTATCTATCAGCTTAACACAATAGATGAGTATTATCTCACTAAGATTCTCTGGGTCAGAAATTCAGGGGGCATTTAGCTGGATGCTTTTTCTCAGGATCTCTCATCAGACTTTGGCTGAGGCTGCAGTCATCTGAAGATGGGCCTGGGACTGGAGGTGCCAATTCCTGGTTGGCTCACTCGCAACCTGAAGCCTCATTGCTGGTTCTTGTCAGAGGCCTCAGTTCTGCAGCACATACCTCCCTCCACAGGAAATCGCCTGCATCCTCATGAAATGGCAATTGGCTTTCCCGGGGGGGGGAATCTAAGAGAGCACGGGGCACACCATCATTTCCACAATGTCCTCTTGGTTATATTAGTCAACCCCATTCAATAGGGGAGGAACTACACAAGTGCACACATATCAGGAGACATGAATTATTGAAGTCCATATTATAGGCTGATACCCCTGTGAGGAATTTGGATTTACTCAGAATGGAATAGAAAGATATCAGAAGATTCTGAGCATAGTACAGTAAGTCCCCTACATATGAGCCTTCAAGTTTCCACCTTTTAAAGATACAGACATGTGTTCACATTATTTGAGGAGAGACCGTTAGTTTTTTAGGCAAAGGACCTGAATGTAGAATGGTACGTGAAAGTTGGAGCAGGCATTCAGAATGCAATCTAGTGCCACCATGTCATCTATGAGGAGAAGAAAAGAGCTACTTGCCCAGACATCACTGAATCTTGTTTTCAAAAGGATAGATAGAATTAAATCCAGCAAGGAACCAAAACCTGTGCCATCCATGTTAGGTGTGCGTGAAATGGCAGCTTCCCCTCCATCTCCTATTGCTGATGACCCTTCAGCTTTACCATCTCCTACCTCTTCTCCCTCCACCAGTCAGTAACTCTTGTCTGTTCACTCAATGCCAGCCCTGTACGCCAACTGATGTGCTGCACTGTACTACTGCACTTTTAAAGGTACTGTACTATAAGATTTAAAATGTTTTCTTTTTCATGTATTTGGCTTTTTAAAATGTATTATTTGTGTGAAAAGTATTACAAACCTATTATAGTAAACTACTATATGTCCAGTTGTGTTAGTTGGGTACCTAGGCTAACTTTATTGAACTTACAAACAAATTGAATTTGAAAACATGTTCTCAGAACAGAACTTGTTTGTATGTAGGGGACTTACTGTATTGGCATACTTAATGTTTAAAAAGATGGCTGTGGTTGGGGATTGAGACTAGACAGTAGTGCAGCAAGAATGGAATCCAGGAGTTCAGTTAGGAGGCTGTTACAGTAACACCAGCAAGATGGCAGGCTAGATGGGATAGGCCTTAGGGACTAAAGGTAATAAGATATGGTCAGATTTGGAATCTGGAGATGTTTTGAAGACAGATCTGACAGGCTTTGTTTATAAGTTTTATGTGGACTGTAGGGAAAAAGAAAGAGTCAAAGATGAACAAATATTTTTAACCTGAGCAGCCAGAACATATGTTTATTACACAGAAAGATTTATTCGTTGTCAGGAAAATATAAAGATGGGCTAACAACTCAGTCTAGGGGAGTCAGAAAAGTCCTCCAGGAGGAGATAAGTCTGGATTTAATGGACGTAGAGGAGTTAGCCAAGTTAAAAGAATAGAGACAAGAATCGGAGGCACAACAGCAGACATAATGACACAGAAGCCAACCAAATTATGGGATGTGTGCAAAGAAAGTAATTCTATGCTTCTGGGGTTCCTATTACAAGGAATTTTGTAGGAAGAAAATTTGATATGAAGTATAGCCTTTCCGCTTATTCAATGAGAAACATTTTATTTATTATACACCAGCTTTGTGCCACACTCTCTGCCAGCTGCAGAGGATACAATGAAAATTAATGATGCTATTTCTGAATTGGGTGTTGAGAGTAAAGAGCTAATACAAAGGTAATTAAAAGACTTTTTAAAAATGGAAAACGGTATATAAATGTTGGTAGTGGTAGTTCCAGGAAAAAAAAAAAAGTTAGAAAAGTGAGTAGAAAGAGCATGTCTTTGCCTCACCAGAGCACCATTTTTGCTTAGGTAGTATATGTATGTTTGTGAGTATACGACTTGGGGAAAGGATGACAGATATTACTGAGAGGATAAATAACCCCCAAACCCATCTTGGAGTCACCATTGGATGGTTCCAGACTTGTACAACTTGTACTGATGTCATGTAGTGAGGCAATGCACTTGGGGAAAAGTGCAGGTTGGGTTTTGTGAAAGACCATGAGTCAAATTTGGTATAGAAGAAAGGTCAACATATAGCCCTTTAATTTTTTGTAAATAGATTCTAATTAAATAAAAAGAACCTACAACGTTTTAAAGTCTTACGAAATAAACACTCAATTCTTGATAAAATAATACTACATGACACTATTTTGACAGATACACTCTTATTCACATTGAGGAAAAAAAGCAGTTTAACCGGTGCTTTCAAAATATGTCATGTGGTATATGTCTTGTCCATACAGTATCCTGATGCTACTGATCTACTTTCAATAAAGCGTATGCTTCCTGTATATCCAATAATAGCTATAGATTTATAATAATTCACCATCAGTTTTCGCTAGCCATTGTTGAGTAGGTTAGAAGACTTGATATTCCAGATAAAATCTTAGGCCAGAATCAGAACTTAATTAACCTGGGTGTTGCTAAAATGTTGCACTGATTTTTTTTTTTTTTTTAAATCACTTGCTACTACTGACCTGGGACCTTTGGGAATTATAATCTCCTCTAAAACGGTATATGTAAAAGCTTTCTAGTTAAAGCAAAATCTAACATAGAATAATGTAATTTTGGCAGGGAAAAAAATCAGTGTTTATAATCAGAAGAAATCATTTACTATGTTTCCTTCTATCCAATAAAGAAGGTAGAACTTAGACCCTAGAGACTCTTATTCACTGGTTGTGTCCAGTATTAAGTGATGGATGTGAGATTATAAGATAAGTAGAGTTGATGGAATTAAGTTACTTTGTATGCTGGAAAAAATGCCCCTGAAGATAGGAGCCTTTTAGAGGCTGTAGATATGAAAAGGAGGGATCAGAGGATGCCAATCCTGGAGCTTGACTTGGGTAGAAAAACAGACAGTGAAAGAGAATGTTACAATGGAATTGCTATATGGTAAGTGGTGTTTTCTGTAAATTCTCCAGTAAAATATTTAACTCTAGTGCCTTTTGGAATCAATTTTTTGTTGTTGTTTGAGAGCATACAGTGTTAAGTCCTGCTCTGAGCAAGTCATGCATGGACAGGAACTACCCCAAGCCAGCCCTGGGTATAGCCCCCAGCTGAGTCCATCCCTCTACCTACAGAGAACTTCTTCCAGGGTTCCAGTCTCTCTGCTTCAAAAATAAAGTATTTTTACTTGATTTCTTTCTCTGAATTCTTGGTTCCTGTTATCTGTCTGCCTCAGTTTTTCTCCTACCCCTCTCATACTCCCAGATAGGCAAGCTCCTCTCTACACCCAACTCCTCAGTATTCCTATTTCCTGTTTCCAAAATGACCTTCTCAGCTCTCCTCTACCCCTTGTCCTAATGAGACTACTTGCAGTTTCGTGTGACTTCCCAGCTCTTTTTGATTTGCAAACTTGCTCCTTTCTATCTAAAGGCAGGTCTAGCCAAAACAACTTAGAAGATACATGCTACTGGACAGAGTGTTATTACAGTAGTACCATTATAACTATAAATATATTTTATGTCTCATTACTACTCATATTACTATTACAAACATTGTTAAAGATAGCATTTGTTGGGCTTTTATATCAATCACTATACTAAATAATCTGAAAGCATTCTGTCACTTAATTCTTAAAATAACTCTAGGAGATTAGTATTATTAGTACTGTTCGTGCATAGGAATCCAAAGCCCAGAGCGGTGAAGCAATTTGCCGAAAGTTACAAAGCAGATGTGATGTTCCAACCCAGGCGTGCAATTGCCAGACTACAATTAATCATTACTGTATTCCAATCCATACCTAGCCATCTTTCAGATTCAAGAGTTTTGATAAATAATATATTCATCAGTATATAAAATACAAAAAGTTATTTTGCTGTGTTTTGCTTTAATACGGTACAAGAGAGCTTATGAACAGAATGGAGAGACTTGGAATATTGCAAAATAATTCCTCAATAAATGGAAAAATAAGCTTATACATTCTTTTTTCTGAGAAAATTTAAAAAGCTAAAACTGAACTACATGGGTAAAATGTAAAAAGTTAAAAACAGACATTTATAATTCAGGTTGTTGGCTCTCAAGAATTTCATCTTAGACTGGGTATTGTAAACTATCCTATGATGTCTTACAAGAGCATTGAAAAAAGTTTTGATGACCAGAAAAAAAGTGAAGCCAATTTAAGTAGAGTCAGCAGAATGAGAAAAACTAAGATTGGGGGAGGAAACGAAGGAAGAGGAGGAGGAGTTTATCTAGAGGCTTTTAAGTTCAGGAAAGTCTGTGGGAAATGGCTGTGGAAACATTATTAATAGTGACAAATTGACATCATTGATTATGAAATTAATGGAAGTAGGAAGAGCCTGTCTCCGAGCTTTTATCCAAAGATTTCAAATGTTTTAAAAGAGTCCCATGGTCAATTCTTTCAAAAGAGACTGATAAATTGAACATAATAAAAGCACAGATCAAGACCCTGTCAGCCAACATTCTGGGATCATTATGTTCTCCCCGAAGGATGGCCTCTCTACCCTAATAGAAACCTTAAAAGCTGACAGCCACAAAATATTACACTGCCTCTAATGATCCCAAGCATGATATGGCTCAGCTTCCAACCTACCTTCCCAGTGATTTCCTGTGCACAGAGAAAGTCAGCTTGACAATAAATAACCTATTTGCCCATAGTCAGGGAGGATCATTTGACAACTAGATGAATAGAGACTATTTTGAAAATAGAGGAAAAATTACCCTTCACTGAGAAAAGACTGATGAATGAGAGGCTCACCCTGGTCTCAATTAACCATTTAAAAAATAGGATAGATCAGTTGGTGGTTAGACATAATCTTCATACCATCTGTAGTGTCAGGCTCTGAAAAGTCCATGAGGAACAGCTCACAAAATGTAGGGAAGACTGTGTGTGGCACCACAGATGAGCTGTTAACCTTACTGAGTTCCCTTTTATATATTGGGAAAATAAGATTTCTCTAGGTTTCTCAATCCAGTATAAGACTACTCATTTAAATAATTATACTTCAAAGATGAGATCACCTTTTTTTCTCCAGAAACTTCAGTTATACATAATTAAGGAAGCATCTCAAAACTTGAAACTCAGGTTAATCCACTGTTCTTCTCCATTGGACCTAGTCTTGAGAAGACAGTCCTTATGCCATCTGGCCAGGAAGAATAGGTGATGTGAGGGACACTGGTTATGGAAGACACTCTGGGGAAGCAAATAGCCCAGTTTAGAAGCCTAAATGTCTGCGACTAAGAAACTGGAGCAATGAACATTTTGCAATTTAAAGTCAGTTTTGTAAAGTTCTATTCAACCCTCATATTTGGAACCATGAGGTTATTATAGGTCTTCTGCATATCAGTAAAGATTCCCACCAACTGTGAGCACCATCTGACATCTGTCTGTAAGATACCAAAAGATTCAGTTGACTGGAGCTCTGCTAATGTATCTAAAAGGTGGTCTTATGACATGGGAGAGGAATACTTTATTCATCAGTATGTGGCAGCTGCACGTTCCATGATTCTCTTGAAGAAGCTCATGATATTCTTGAAGAGTGACATTAGTGTATTTAAATAAGGGACATAATGGCCCTCACTATAGCAAAGAATTTTGGTGAATAATATAATTGTTTTCAAAGATGATGGAAGACAGTATCCTTACAAACAATACAAGACAAGAAAGTAAGAATTGTTTAAAATTCTTCTCATCCTCCCCTCCTACATATAACACCCGAACCTATGAGTCAAGATAACTGCATCTGTCATTGGTATCTCTTAAAATATAAAAATAAAAATATAATTGGAAATCAAAATTCTGAACCTTTGGGGAAAGGCAATAGAAATAAAATGTTTAAATTAAGAAAAGAAAGACATCTGACTCATCACTATTGATGAGACCACAGATTGGAATAGATCTTCTGGAGGTCAGTTTGACAATATTTATAAAAATTTAAAATGTACTTATTCTTTTACCTAGTAATTCTATTTCTAAGATTCTGGTCTAAAGAAATATTTACAGGTGTGCATAAAGGCATGAACGAGACTAATTTTGTACTGTTTATTAAGCAGAAAAATAGAATTCAAACTAAATGTTGATCAATAGGATAATAGTTTATACGTCATCAACAAGGATAACTGCATAATCAACATTTGTATACCTAACCCTGAATCGTACCCCACATCTTTATAATAATTAAAAAATAGGATAATAGTTCAATTATGATAAATTCTTATGATAGAATGTAGAGATTTAAATCAATGAGTTGTATATTTTGATATCTATCTCCAAGGCATTTTATTAAAAAGAAATCAAATAGAAAATAGAAATGCAGGTTTACATATATTACATATAAATATATTCTGTATACAGTTATCCCTTGATATCATTGGAAAATTGTTTCCAGAACCTCCCAAGGATATTAAAATTCATGAATGCTCAAGTCCCTAACATAAAATGTGTGGCACTTGCATAAAACTTACATGCATCCTCCCATATACTTTGTCATGTCTAGAATACTTGTAATACCTAATACAATGTAAATGTTATATAAATAATTGTCATGATACGTTTTTATTTGTATTTTTTTATTATTGTATTATTATTTTTATTGCTTTTTTTCTGAATATTTTTCATCTGTGATTGGTTGAATCTATGAATGTGGAACCTGTGGATACAAAGGACTGACTGTATATATTATAGTATGACTAAAATATATGTTTACCTTTACATATGTATTAGATATATGTAAATTTGTGTACAAAGATATGTAAAAGCATGTTCTTTGTAGTGATCTTTGGAGAGGAAGGTAGCTTTTGAAGGGGAGGTAAAGATACATTTTTTAAAATGTTATAAAGTCTATATCTCTTAAATATTTTAAAACAATAGTATATAAAGATTTAAAGATGAAATATCTTTAAACAAAAGATTAAATACTATTGAAAAAAACCCAGAATCTCCTGAGAAGAGACTAGGGTGTGTAGGGTGTTATACAACACTAGCATCCCAGAGGGTCACATGGCATCCAGCACAGGCAAGTGGTGACTCTGTTTTGCTAGGTCTTTACTCTGGGACCAACTGACAGCACATCTTCCTCAGCAACATGACTGGTTATTGTGACAAAGGTAAAGGATACATGGAGCATGCTTCCCAGACCCTCATGATTCACTAAGGCAGATCACACTGTCATGCCCAAGTTCAACAGGGCAGGGATAAAACATCCCATGGGAGAGCATCACTAGAGAGGGCTCCCAACAAGCCTAGACCATATGCAGCTCACAGCACAGAGTAATGAAACTATTTTCTGCTTCTTCCTTTTTCTACTTCTTAAATATGAACAAAACTGGACTTACACCCTACCCTCCAACCCAGCAAGCAAATATTCCTTCTCTCTTTTTTATTTATTTATTTATATATTTATTTTATTTTTGAGTTGGAGTCTCACTCTGTCGCCCAGACTGGAGTGCAGTGGCACTTTCCTGGCCACCACAGTCTTGACCTGCTGGGGTCCGGCGATCCTTCTGCCTCAGCCTTCCAAATAGGTGGAACTACAGGCGTGCACTACCATGCCCAGCTAATTTTTTGATTTATTGTAGAGACGAGGTCTCACCAAGTTGCCCGGGTGGGTCTCGAACCCACGGACTCAGGCAATTCACTCACCTCAGCCTCCCAAAATTCTGGGATTACAGGCTGAGCCACCGAGCCTGGCCTATTCCTTCTCTCTTATCCCTTCCCCTCTCCTTTCTTCTCCATTTTATCCCTCCTTTTCGCTTTTCCTTAATTTCTCTTTCCTCTCTCTTCTTTCTCTCTCAGCCTCTGCCTCTCTGTTCTTTCAGTTAGTGCCAGAAATGTCAAAAACAACTTAAATGACTTTCTCTACTAAAAAAGACCCCCATTGACTACATTGCATATGTGGTAAATTAAGGATTTTGAGATGAGGAGATTACTTTGGATTATTCAGGCAGACACAATATCATCACAAGCATTGTTATAGGAGAGAGAAGGAGACAGGAGAGCTCAAGAAGGAGGTATGATCACTTAAACAGGGGTCAGAGGAAGACAGAGATTGAAAGATGCTACATTGCTGGCTTAGCAAATGGAGGAAGAAACCACAAACCCAAGAATACAGGAATACAGGCAGATGGTTATGACTAAGGCTGGTCATTCCACCATGCCCAAGAGTAGAAAAGTCAAGGAAATAGAATCTTCCCTAGACACTCTAGTAAGAGTATGATCAAGGTGATGCCTTGATTTTAGCCTACTGATTTAGTCAGGGTTCTCCTGAGAAACAGAACCAGTAGGAAAGATAGATTAGATAGATAGATAGATGGTAAATAGATGATAGATAGATAGAAAGGTAGATAGATGAGATTTATTATGGTGATGGGTTCACGCGATTATGGAGACTGAGAAGACCCATAACAGCCATATGTAAACTGGAGACCTTAGGCTGCTGGTAGCATGGCTCAGTCCAAGTTCAACCACCTTAAGAAACAGGGAAGTTAATGATGTAACTCTAAGTCCAAAGCCAAAGATCTGAGAACCCAGGGGGCTTCTGGTGTAAGTCCTGGAGTCCAAAAACCAGAGAGCCTGGAGTTCTGGTGTCCAAAGACAAGAAAAGATTGTATCCCAGGTCTAAGAGAAAGAGGAAATCACCTTTTTGTTCTATTTGGGCCCTCAACTGATTGGATGGTGTGCATCCACATTGAGGACAGATCCTCCCCACCCAGTCTACAAACTCACATACCAATCTCCTCTGAAATCACCCTCATAGATACACACATAAGTAGCACTTTACTAGTTTTCTAGGTAATCCAGAAACTTAATCCAGTCAAGTTGACATTTAAAATTAACCATCACCTGTACTGAGATCAAATCCTGGGCTCCAGGACCATAAGAAAATACATTTGTGATATTTGAAGCCACTACATGTGTAATAATTTGTTACAATAGGAAACTAATATACCTGGCTTGTCAGTTAGAAATAATATTAAACAGAAAAAACTGTGCACACATGTTTATTGCAGCACTATTCATGATAGCAAAAACATGGAACCAACCATGCTGCCTATCGAAAGTACACTGGATAAAAAAAAGTGGTACGTATACACAACGGAATTTTATGTAGCCATAAAGAAGGGCAAAATTATGAACTTAACAATGTGAACAGATTTAGAGTCTGTAATACTCAGTGATCTATCACAGAAACAAAGAACTGAGTACTACATTTTTCTCACTCATAAGTGGATCCTGAACCTTCTCGTTGGTGCTGTGTTACATCTGAAGCAAGACCACCATTACTTGGTAAGCATGGTGATCTGATTTTAATTTACTCTCTCAGTCCATTTTTTTCCCATTAAATCCACACAACTCTGGGTTTTTAGAATTTGTGTTACAGAGAAAAGATTTAAGAAGTAGTTTAAGAGAATAAGAACTATGATCTAGGCCCAGGGCTGGGGCCCATCTGGCCTGTTCTTTCAGACCATGGGCTTTCTGTGTTGAAGGATTATCGCTCCACATGACTTCTTATGAAAATGGGCTTTTTCTTACCCCAAGCATCCTAAAAGCACCAGAGATTATTTATTATACTGGAAACGTGATACAAGAAAATAGTAAAGTGTTTTTTCTTTTTCTTAAAGTTGAAATTTTTAAAACTCTGTGGGAAAGGCAGCACATTTATTCTGATCATTAAATCTTGCCTGTTGAATTAAATTTCTCTGCTATCAGAAATGAATTTCTTATCATGTATAGCACTCATGAATTTCAGTCAACAAATTTGCATAATACCATTTTTTTTTTTCTGATGACAATCTAATATGAACTCCCATCTTGCTGGTATAATAAAAACTTAGTGTTAGTTATTTGGGGTTTTTACTTTCCTTAGACTTTTAAGTTTTGGAGTTTGTATATCCTGCCAAGGCATTTGGTTAGAAGAATCATCAAGCTCCTCACATCTGCAGATCACCTGTACTGGAAGACACATCCTAAAGGCACTGAAATAATCCTGCTGCCTCCTCCTCCTAGAAAATATTTGAGAAGCTGTCCACAGGGCCCTTAGACATGCCACACCACCAAGCCCTTTCTGAGGTGTCAGCATTGCTCCTGGACTCTGCTGTGCTCAGAGGTACAAAAAGGGTTTCTCCCTCCAGGGACTCTTCTCCAGGTTCCTCTGATGTTTTGCCTCCAAATACCTCTGCTTCATCTTTTTTCCATGTGGGGCAGAAAAATGTATTCTTTTGTTTGCTTCAAAGGCATCAAGCAAAATCTCCTTAATAAATTGACACTTCTGGAAACCCTGAAGACATGTTTCTATTTTCTGACACCTTAGTTTCTATTTCCTGAGGCTGTGAGCTCATGATCTGCTTGATGAGGATCAAGTGGAAAAGAGAAGTATAGGACAGAAAAACTTTCATATTTCAAAACTGTTATCCTACTTCAAGTATAGTTGGTGAAGCTTTCAAAGACAATATTTTTTTTCTGCATGATTTTGACTGGTAAAGTGCTTTTCAGCACTAGTTTGGGATCTAGGCGTGATTTAACCCATGTTGTAGCTCTTGAGAAATGGTTTTTTGTTTTTGTTTGTTTGTTTTGTTTTGCTTTCTGTATTTTATCTACTACTCACCCTCATCTGAACTTCAGGACCTATTGTATTTGATAAATATTTGCTGATTTGTATGTAAAATCAATTTAATGCACTCCAAAGCCCAAAAGCAAAAACGAAAAGATGTAAATAAGGCAGAAAAATCCAGATGTGATAACAGATAGATAATTTGTGTAAAATTTATACCTAACTCTCAGTAATTTAGCAATTTAGCAAGCAACTATATTATTTAGTGAGCAATCCAAATGGTCAGAAGAATGGTATACTATCCATATCAATACACACTAGTCTAAACAGACATCAACATCTGCCTACCAAGACTTAGAAAATATGGTTCCCCATTCCCTAGACTGATTCTGTCTGGAAATAGTAAATATGTAGGGAAATACATACTCCATGGTGAAACAAGCTTGAAAAATGGTGCGTATCACACCTTGGAAATTTAAAGTGCACATTAGTGTATCTAAAACCTCTGAATAGGCATAGAAGGAAAGTTTCCCCTTTCACCCTCTGAAGTCTCCCTGAAAATGAACTGACGAAAGACAAATTGATAGAAGTAGAAGGTATACAAACTTATTTGAACATGCAAAGCACAGGGGACTCGCAGGAGATTGATAATACCCCAATGAGGTCCAGATGCTTATATGCCCTTCTTTATAGAGGAAGAGGAGATGGGGATATATGGGTAAATCATTTTTAGTGGGAATAAATGGACTCAATTTTCAGACAATAGTTTGTAATTTTTTCTCTCCGAATTACATAGAACTGAGAAGAGACAAAAGTTTGGGATGATGTTTGCCAGGTCTGTAGGTGTAGGGTTTAATTTTTACTTTTTCTCCCTGTGTTAAAAGTTTTTATCTTCTCTGGTTAATGAAATTTCAGAAAAATATGTGAAGGCAACTGTTTTTCTCTCTGGTAGGTCTGGTTTCCATGTAGATAAGGAGACTTTTAAAAACAGCTTCATCTTGTGTTTTGGGGAAAAAAAGGATTGACAGAGGGAGGGGAGAGGTCAGAGAGACCTTAGACTGTTTCTTTAGTTCAACACAGTGCCACATTTTGGAATATGATTTTTCTGAGCCTCAACATTCCACTGTTTGAAACTTTCCTAGAAGTTTTACACACTGAAAGCTGAGCTGATAACTGTAGAGAGAAAAATCAAGTTAGTAGCTGAGTGTCAAAGCATCCTATTAAACCTGTCTCCCATTCCTGGGAATAGCCCAGTCCAATTAAACAGTTGTGTCTCATTATAGAAGATGGTATGAGCAGATGAAGTACTGAAAGTAAGACCTTTATATATGATGAAGTCAACAGATCTGTGGTGAGAGAGATGTCTATAGAAAAAGAAGAAAACAAAGGTTAATATCTGAAGTAGTCTATAAGCCAGTTGCTTTAGAGTATGGAGGGCAGTCAGTTGAGAAAATTAGTAGCATTCTGACATATTTTTCTGGTTTGCAGTTTGCTTGTACAGAGTTTTTCCAATCATAAGCAGTTGAAGTGATTTTTCCTCAAAACCAAGTTGGCTAATTTCAGCCTCAGGACAAAGGGAGTTTTAATGTTTCATGATTCCAGGTCAGAAGGATGGGAGAAAAAAAAATGAAAACATTAGTTTGGAGACTTACAGTATTAGAAAAAACCATAAGAAGTTCAGATCCAGTTCAAATTGCAAGTAAAGAATAACACCTCAAAAACAATGAGCTGGAATCTAATAACAGGTTTTAACGAGTCTACTGTAGGTTTTCTTCTGAAATATAATTTTTTTCTCTCCAGTCCCTATTTCTACTAAAGATAAATCATATTAAGACCAATTTAATTGCCAAATAAGTTTTAGTCTTATTATATTTGGCCTGATTGTTTGTATGAAATGCAACAAGAATAGTGATAGATCACATAGGATCTTTTTAAGTTGGCTTAGCTGGAACTTACTGTGAGAAATCTGAGATTAGCCTTCAAAAGCCTCTTAAGTCTAGGAAGCCAAGCCAAGGGTTTTGTCACTAGGCTGCATCTGTAATACCTGTACAAATGGATGAATGCTTTTCTTCTGTGGTCTCCAAAATATTTTGAGTTTCCTGGGCCTACCAGGAAGTGACATTGTTTACCTACCTATAAGTATTTTGCCTACTTACCTAAAAGTATTCTATACCTATAAGTAATTCTTCACCTACCTATACATATGAATCATATATTTAAGTCATTAAGCCTGTTTTTCCAAGGGGCTTTTCATTGGCTCTGTAAAAGTCAACCTCAGTCCTTCAAAGAAGTCTCAACACCTCTGAGGAGTTCTTCTGAAGATAAGAAAACAGCTTAGTTTAGTATTTTTCAAACTTTTTTGAGCCTACTATATATATTATGTATAATACATATACTATATAAACTAGATATATATATATCCGATATATCATAGTATTATGTATATTAGATATAGTATTATAGTATTCCTATGATAATCTAAGACGCACAAGCGTTCTGTTAAATGAAATCTTTGGGAAAATCCAATTTTAAGTACATAGCTTTGGGTTATCTTTCACTTTTTTTCTTAACTCTTCTTTAGTAATTTGTTTTCCACAGAATGAATTTTTATGTAAAGAAACCGATAATTGAATATTTGATGAAGAGGTAGTATGCAACTATTGTTTTATGTTAATCTTTAAAAATTGATGCAAATATTTGTTTAGTTTGTCTTTTCCTATTTCTTCCTCCAGTCTTTCTCTATGTACTTAGAATGAGTATACTTTTTTCTTTTTAACACTTACTAGCAAAGGAAACACCTTCACACTAATAAAAATTACTTTGTAATTTTCAATTTTTGTTTAGATATTTGAAGCAAACTCTAGAGGAAACTACAAGAGATAGTTCTAGTTTTTTGTTTGTTCTGTTATCTTTTATAGGCATAATGTTGTGTTACAGACTTAGAAAAGATGATGCATCTTTTGAAATCTCAGTCAAGGTGGCCAGACAGAAAAGCCAAACCTATGCAATCATAGGGCTAAGCTCCCTTATTCATTCACATTTTATTGAGGGGCAGATGCTTGGGTTTCCCTTAGGTTCTGATAAATAGCTAATTTCTTCTCAATAAAAGTGATTTGCCTCTCCTTCTCAGCTTTGACTTTAGCCTATGGAGAAGTGAACTACTTCTTACTCTTTTTCCATTGAAAGAAGGTAGTTCACTTGATCTGTGAGAACCTGGTATCCATTGAGCCAAGTCCCAGGAGTGAGTTACTTTTCTTCAGGCACAGGAAGCAGGAATGACTTTCTGTCTTTTCTTTCCATTCTCCATGTGTAGACCAGTGTTTCTCAAACTTTGATGTACACCAGGATCATTTGAGAGACTTGCTAAAACAGATTGCTGACTCATCCTTCCCAGAGTTTCTAATTCAGTAGTTTAGGGATTGGGTCCAATAGTTTCCCATTTGAACAGGCTCCCAAATGATGTTGATGCCCTGATCCCCAGGCTACCCTTTGAGAACCAGTGTGTTTGACAAAACAGAAAATCCCTTTTTCTCACTGATGATCCAGGTCTCCACCATCTCTGTTCAGCATCTCCTCTTTTGACAGGGCAGAGGAGGTCATCAGGGATGTCTCCTGCTTGTACAGGTGACTTTCAACTTAAGGGGAAGCTGATAGTCTCATTTTATTATTTGGCCTGAATTATTATCCTCCCACACAGAATGAATAATAAACTTTGCACTTTGGATGATAAAATTGATGCTTACTATAACATTTTACTCATTGTTTCTTTTCTTTTTTTTTCAATTGGTTAAAACTCATGAGGGAGGTGAAGCAAGTAATTAGATGTCCTCGAGATCTTATCCTGGTTTCACTTCTGCCCCTTTCTTCCTTCAGCAACAGATAGTCTCTTACTCAGTTACTCAGAGGTGGATGCAAGTCATGATGATTTTTTGCATCTGTAGTTTGCTAGGAATTAAAACTTCTTCTAAAAAGAAAGTTCCTCCTCAATTTAAGATATCTCAGTGTTTGTCTTCCTATGGAAAAAAGCTTGATAGAGTCTTTTTCACACATGAGAAAGAGGCAGGTGTTTTCATATCCATACATCATTCATGGTTCACTGTCACAAATCCATGATACCAGAATGCACATTAATCACAGAATGTATTAGAACACATTTCTGAAAGCTTTCTGGTCTCCAAGCACAATAATCGCATTTTTTTTCCACAGTGTAAAAAAATAGGAATTGTAATTTATCAAATAAGAAAGGATAAACAAAGCCTATTACATCTGCTGAAAACTGTAGCCACAAATATAACACTTAATTCTGATAAATATGATAGACATCATTTTTTCATATGGAACTTTAAATGAACAATTCTTAAAGACTTTGCTTACACTGAAATGGATATAGTGAAATTTTATGTATACAGATGTTCATTACACTATTATTTATACAAGTGGAAAACCGCAATGACAATTTTCAATAACTGGCAATTAGTTAAATCAATAATGGCGTATCTATCTACATGGTGAAATATCAGGACATTATTAAAAAAGGACTTTTAAAGACTACTGAAGGATGAGTAAATGGTCACTGTTTCAATGGTCCCAATGAGCACCAGGAAATTCCTCTTGGTGCCATATTTAAAGCTCGCTCCCGGACTGTATAATGTTTCAGCTCCCTAGCTGTATGAACTACACAATTTACTTCCCCTTTTATCTTAGAAAGGATTTTACCTTTTCCCTAATTGGTAAACTAACATCTCTATGATATGGGAATAAAATCGACATAAGAGAAAGATTTTTAGTAACAAGATGTCTACTAAAGGCAGGATTCTTTCAATGTTTATAGCCAGATACTAAAACTCCTACAGTGCCAAGAGCTCACATTTCAGGTTATACAGGTAAGATGACTTAGACCTTGACTTCAGATCAATCCTGAACTATACTGGAGCCTGATGCAAAAGAAAAAGATTGATAATATCGATTTAGTCTTGATTTAAAATGTTGATATTTCATTTATTATGATGTAAGCATTAATTTTGATTTTTTTTAAGATTTCAAATTAAAATATCCTGAATTGAGATGTTGGTGGCTCCTGACACTTTTTTTTTTTTTGAGTTGGAGTCTCACTCTGTCACCCAGACTGGAGTGCAGTGGCCACTCCCGGCCACTGCAGCCTCGACCTGCTGGGCTCCAGCAATCCCTCCGCTTCAGCCTTCCAAGTAGCTGGAACTACAGGCGCGCACTACCACGCCCAGCTAATTTTTTGATTTATTGTAGAGATGAGGTCTCGCCAAGTTGCCCAGGCAGGTCTTGAACCCATGGGCTCAGGCAATCCACTCACCTCAGCCTCCCAAGGCTCAGGATTACAGGCTGAGCCACCGAGCCCGGCTTCATTTTTTTTAAGACAGAGTCTCACTCTGCTGTCCAGATGGGAGTTTAGTGGTGCAGTCATTGCACACTGCAAACTCAAACTCCTGGGTTCAAGAGGTCCTCCAGCCTCAGCCTCCCAAGAACTAGGGAGGCCTGCACCACAACAGTTGCTATTTTTTTTTTAAGAGATGGGATCTTACTCTATTCATCAAGCTGATCTGTAACCACTGTCCTCAAGTGATCCTTCTGCCTCGACCTTACAAATCACTATTACAGGCATGAGTCATCATGCCCAGCCCTGAAATGTTTCACTGAGGTGAATACCTCTTTTGCCTGCCCTAGTCAGTTTCCTAATGATGCAGTTGTGGACTACTTATCATAAGATGTGAATGGGTAAAAAGCCAGTCTGTTCTCTTTACTAGAAAATTATTTCCCCTAATCTTTTTAGCATGTATAATAATTTATTAAAAACATTCTAATATTCAGCAAAACTGAAATAATCATGCAATGAATTTCCTCTCCTTACCACTTAATTTGACCTTCTGTTAGCATTTTGTCACATTTGATTCATCCATTTATCCTCAGATAGGTTGTTTGTTTTTAATTTATAAATCATCTCAAAGAATGTTGCAAATACTTTGGTATATAGTTCCTAAAACTTCGTTCTCTTATATAACATGATTACCATCATGGCTAAGAAAATCTGTAGTAATTCCCAAATACAATAGTTCCTAAGTTGGATGCCCAGGTGCCCAGGGTGCTGCAGCAAAATCACAAGGGTTGTAAGATATTTGTAAGTTTCCGGGGAAATATCTGTCAAACACCGTGTGAACTCCTAGCTCAACATAGTTAACAAATTCAATATTCAATTGCTTTGATGACATCATATTGAAGCTGGAATTTGAATGGCTGCTTTGATAAGATCAGGCACCCTGATAAATCCACAGGAATTGAAAAAAAAGTGTTGGAGTTTAATCTGATTTGAACTGTGTAGTGAACTCTACTTAACTGATTTAAGTTGTGTATTGCCCAACAGGTATACACATCTCATTAGAAGTAGCTATGGTTTTTAAGAATGAAGTAAAATACTTTTCATCATTATATTCATTTGTGAAAAGCTACTAACTTTTCAGGACATAAATACTTATTAAGTTGCTTGGAAAACAATTAAATAAATGCAAACTTTGGCTATTTCTTTTGGCCTCATGGACTATAAAAATGCTGGTACATTATTAGCATCATAAACTATGAAGTTTGAGCATATCTAAGCTAACGTTATCTTTAATACACAGTGTATATTCATATTTCCTTCAATTCAGCCTCACATGTCTTCTCTGGCTCTTTTTTCAATATAAACTTGATTATTTATTTCTAAACTTTTATTGTAAAGATGTGGTACAATTCAGGGTTGGGTATACAAATGGTCATTGTACAGGTAAAGTTTGGGCTTCACCTTGGTCCCTACTTCACCTGGTTTGAGATCAGGTTCCTTTATTGATGAAATGTGCCCCATCCCCCTCACACTCCCCACCCCCGCGGAGGTTTCCCACTACTGCCAATCCCTTTCTTATAGTATTATGGTAAATGTTCAGGGTCCACTTGTGAGTGAGAACAGGTTCACAGGAAGACTGGCACAGAGATTTCCCATATGCCTCTTGCCCCCACACACGCGCAGCCTTCCCCATAATCAACATCCCTTTCAGAGTGGTACATTTGTTACAACTGATGAACCTACATTGACAAATTACAATCACCCAAAGTCTGTAGTTTACATTACAGTTCACTCTTTGTATTGTATCTCCCATAGGTCTGGACAAATGTAAAATGACATGTATCCATCAGCATAGTATCCTGCAGAGTACATTCACTGCCTTAAAAATCCTCAGTGTGCACCTGTTTATACCGTCCTACCTGCTAATCCCTGGCAACCACTGATATTTTTACTACCTGGATAATTTTGCCTTTTCCAGAGTGTCATATAGTTGGTATTATACATTGTGTAGCCTTTGCATATTGCCTTTTCCATTCAGTAATATGCATTTAAGATTCCTCCTTATATTTTATGACTTGATAGCTCATTTTTTAGCAATATTATTTGTTTTTAGCAATAATATTCAATTGTCTGGATGTATCACATTATATTCATTCACCTAATGACGGGTATCTTGGTTGCTTCCAAGTTTTAACAATTATGAATAAAGCTGCCATGAACATCCATCCGTGTGCAGGTTTTTGTGTGGTCATACGTTTTCAACTCATTTGGACAAACGCCAAAGAGAGAAATTGTATGAAAAGTGTATGCTTAGTTTTGTAAGAAACTGTCAACTTATCTTCCACAGTGGGTGTATTATTTTGCATTGCCCTCTGCCATGGAAGAGAGTTACAGTTGCACCACATCCTCTCCATAATGTGGTGTTACTGGTGTTCCTCATTTGGGCCATTTCAATAGGTGTGTTGGTATTCTAGCTTCTTTGTCATGAATCAGGTGTGTACCTTCCATGATTGTTTTGTCTCTTTAGTGAATTTTATTTCACCCCTGGACTCCCAGTTCCATCTCTTCAATTAAAGGAATCTTCCAGGCTATGCCTGGGTTCCCCCTCCTTCCACTGTAACCTGGAATGTCTCTCCAGGAAGTAAGCTGGGGAAATTTTAAGACTCACCTTGTTTGCTTCCCACTGCTCAGTGATCAATGCCCTTTGTTTCCTCTATTTGTTTAGAGAAGTTATAGGTGCACAGGAAAAATGAGTGTCTTATCGGTGTGTCATTAAGTAAAAACCATTGTTTCATATATCTAATCTACTTTTTAAATTGTTTCATTTGGGTGAGTAAATTCAATTCCTATTATTCCATCTTTGCCCAAAGCAGAAATCTCAGCTACTCAAACATGTTTGTCTAAAACTATATTCATTCCCTTTCGACCTTTATTACCACTTCTCCACCAAAAATGCACAAATAGTTGTACAACCTATCTTGGTGAATGGTCACACCAGGGCTCAATTTGTCAGTCAAGACGTCTGTGCTATACTCTTAATTTTTTCCTATTTCTCACTTTCCAAGTTAATTAGTTGTCAAGTCTAGTGGATTCTATTGGTCTCCATCATATCTCAAATTTATCCCATCCCATTCTTCTCTATATCCAGTGCCATCAGTCTTTCTCACTGGGATTACTACAATAGGTTTTTTTGTTTTTTAAGACTTACTAAGTTCTAAAATTCACATACCATTTGTTTGCTCCCTTAAAGTGCATGTTCAATGGTTTTTAGTATATTCAGAGTTGTGCATCCATCAAGACAATCTATTTTAGAACATTTTCATTTACCCAAAAAGAAACACTGAACTACCTAGCCATTTCCCTCAATGACTCTAATTTCCACCATTTTTAATTAAAACCATTCTAGTGGGGTATAAAGTAGTATTTCATTGTGGTTTTGCTTTTCCTCATGCATAATAATATTGAGCGTCTTTTCATGTTTTTATTGTCCATTTGTATACCTTCTTTGGAGAAATGTCAATTCAAATAATTTGCCCATGTTTAGTTGGGTTTTTTTATTGGTGAGTTTTAAGAATTCTTTATATATTCTCTATAAAAATATTATCAGATATATAGCTTAATAATAGTGTATCCTCTTCTGCAGATCGTCTTTTCAGCTTTTTGATGGTATTGCCTGAAGCACAGAAGTTTAGCTTATCTGGGTGTTTTTTTGTTTGTTTGCTTATATTTTTGGTATCATATCTAAGAATCAATACCAAATTCAAAATTATGAAAATTTACACTTAAGTTTTCTTCTAAGAGTTTTATAGTCTCAGTTTTTACATTTAGGTAGTACAGATTTTGAGCTAATTTTTAAAATATGGTGTAACAATTCAACTTCATTCTTTTGCATGTAGGTATATAATTATTCCAGCGTCATTTATTGAAAAGACTATTTCCCCCATTTAGTTGTTTTGGCATATTTGTCGACAATCAGTTGATAATAAATATGAGGGTCTATATCTGGACTCTTATTTTTATTACATTAATTTATTTGTGTATCCTTATGGAAGCACCTCAATGCTTAAATGTCTGTAGCTTTGTAGTAAGTTCTGAAATTAGAGAAATGTGAGTATTTCAACTTTGTTTTTAGTTTTTATAATTGTATTTGCTGTTCTGGGTCCTTTGAATTTTTGTATAGATTTTAGAATTAGCCTCCATTTTTCCACATAAAAGGCAAATTACATATTTCTTGGAATTTTAGTGAATCTGTAGATAAAATTGGGAAGTATTGCCATCTTAACAATATTAAGTCTTTCAGTCCAAGAATGCAGGGTATTTTAAAAAATTATTTAGGTCTTTTAAATTTTTTCAACAATGATTTGTGTTTTTCACTTTCTTTGTGAAATTTATTACTAAATGTTTTCTTTTTGCAGATGCTAATGTAAATGGAATTGTTTTCCTAATTAATATTTTTGGGTAGCTGATTGCACTGTATAACAATACAATTGATTTTGTGTATTGATCTTGAATCTAAAACTTTGGTGTACTCAGTTATTACATTTATTAGTTCTAACAGTTTTTGGTGAATTCCTTGGGATTTTCTATAGACAAGATCATGTCATCTAGTAACAGAGATAACTTTACTTCTTTCATTCCAGTCTGGATGCTTGTGTTTTATTTTCTTGCCTAATTGACCTGGCTTGAACTCTAGCACAATGTTGAATAGAAGCAGCAAGAGCAGATAGTCTTGTATCATTCCTGATCTTAGAAGGCAAGTGTAATAAGTGTGATGATGCTGTGGGCTTTTCATAGATGCCTCTTATAAGGTCGATGAATTTCTCTTCTCTTCCTAATTGCTGAGTGTTTTTATCATGGAGAGGTGATGAAGATTGTCAAATGTTGAGATAATCATGTGATTTTTTTCTCTTTATTCTATTGTTGTAGTGTATTAATTGATTTTTTTTTGCGTATGCTGACATATTATCATCTTTTTCTCCTCAGATTAGTTGCCTAAGAACTCAATTTCCAAAATTATTTAGTTTGATATGAAATTGGAATCCATTTTCTCTTCATTTAGATAATGATAACAACTTACTTTATGTCCTGTTCCAAATATTTTGTCTAAAATAACCTTATTATATGATATAGGTGTAGTTACAGTGGTCATCATTACTGTCACTGGATATTTCTGGTCTCTCTTTTGGTCATGGGGTAAGACAAGCACTTCTTGGCCTTAGAACCCCACCTGGCCAATGAATCAGAGTGTAAGTGATATGAGTCATTCTGGGTGAAAACACTTGCTTGAGAAAGACCTTCCTGAGCTCGTTCTCTGGCGTGGTGACTGTAATATCCAGATAAGTGACTAATGTGCCTGCCTAGGTCTTTGAGCAAGGGTGATACAGAGCTGAGCCTCCAACTGACCCGAGATAAGCATGTAGTGACAGCAGAAAACATCCTGTTACTTTTTAAAATTAAGATATGAGCCGGGCTCCGTGGCTCAGCCTGTAATACCGCGCTTTGGGAGGCCGAGGTGGGTGAATTGCCTGAGCCTCCGGGTTCAAGACCCGCCTGGGTGACTTGGCGAGACCTCATCTCTATAATAAGTCAAAAAAATTAGCTGGGCGTGGTAGCGCGCGGCTGTAGTTCCAGCTACTGGGAAGGCTGAGGCAGAAGGATCGCTGGACCCCAGCAGGTCCAGGCTGCGGTGACCGGGAGCGGCCACTGCACTCCAGTCTGGGCAACAGAGTGAGATTCCAACCCCAGAAAATAAAAAAAATAAAATAAATAAATATATAAAATTAAGATATGAGGGTTTTTCCTGCAGCACAATCCAGATCAGCATAGCAGGTCAAATTTTCATCTTCATTTAGAGATGAGGAAACTGAGGTACAGAGTGGCCAAGTGACCTGGTTCCATTATGCTACCAGTAAGCAGTAGGGATGGGATTCCAATGGGGTGACCTGCCCGCAGAATTTGCATTCTTACCTCTCTGCTTCACCGTTCCATGTTGACTTTACCATCTTCTGGCTGTGACACTCTTCCTCACACATGCAGAAACAGAACTGCATGCATTCAAAATGAGAAGTGGATAATAATATAAAGAAGCTGTTTAATAGGGCCAAACCTCAGAGAACCATTTTTCTCTTCTGATTGAATACTCTGTCATTTTAATGGGACAATCATAGTTTCACAAATCATTTAGTTAAGACAATTTCTGGGATAATTACCTTGTCAGTTAAATTTTAAAATATTGAAATTAAGGTTAAAGTTTGAAAATTATTCACAGCTTTTGCTTTCTCCCTGTTTTATAAAACCACCAGTAATGTCCAGAATTACATGAAGACTCTGATATTGTAAACCTGAGATCAAATGATGTGTAATCAATTTTTCACAGTGGTTAAAAAAGTCCATGGAGAAAAGCATGTTTCAGTTTATGACAGAGTCAGGGACTTATTATTACAATATGAAGTGACTTTAGTCTATTTATCAAAGTAAATTATTTTATATATATTTTTAAAAACTTGATTTTTAAATGACCCCTTTTTGATGTTTATAACAGTAATTCACATAAAGTGTTTATAATTGAATGCTAAGCTTTTTAACATAGAAACAAAGGGCAAAGAAGAACAGTGAGCTATGGTGTTCTTACGTTCTCTACAACAGAGAAACACATAAAACCTTTTAGGGAAACCTTGGGCCGTGCTGCCCAACACAGTAGCTGCTAGCCATATGCGCTTCTTATATTTAAAGAAAAAGTAAACAAGTGCCTCAGTCAGCCTAGCCACATTTCAAGTGTGGCTCTCGTGTGGGGTGACAGATGATTTCAATGCGATGTAAGATAGCCATGTACTGGAAGTCCAGAGGAGGGGAATTCTCAGCACTGTGGGTTCAGGGAAGTCATGCTAAGAGATCATTTCTGATCTGAGTCTCATCAGTTCAGTACTGAGAAAGATAGGCAAATAGATGTGGGAAGGGCACTGAAATTAGAGGAAACAGTACAAGTCATGATTCAGTCTTAAGAAGGTCTTGATGTGTTTGTGAAATTAGAATCAGTTTACTTTGACCTGGGAGTAATGAGTGACAGGCCTGTCAAGGTAAACAGGGGCCACTCAAGGATGGCTTTCCTAGGCATAAACACTTGGGTTTTACTCTGTAAACTAAGCAGGAAGCATAAAGGTCTTGATGTAGGTAAACAAGGTCAGATTTGCATGTCATGGAGTTCACCTGGCAGCTACATAGAAGCTATATCCAAGTAGGAGACCACACCCCTGAAGAAAAAGGCCTCAAATGGGGCAGGGATAAGAGATGCAGACAGGAAGTGGCAAATCAGAAGACTGCTTTTAGCAAGTAAAATGAGCAGGGCTTGTTTAAAGAATGGACACAGGCAAGAGAAAAAGGGACACAGCTAAGATGGCTCCCAGATTTTTATGATTGTGTTATCTACTGACATAATTTATTATAGGAAAAGACATAAAGTTCCCATCATACAGATATCAATAAATGTTTTTCAACAAACATGGATCAATTTTGGATGAAAGAAGTAGGAAATTGTTTTTTAAAAAAATGACAAATAGTAAATTTTTAACCAATGAATAAAGATGAAAGATTGTCCAAAAGTCATACTTTTGTTGCCCACATGTAGACTGCAGAGGAACTTAGAAGGGATCTTTTATTTACAAAAGCATTCCACCCAGGCGTGGTGGCACACACCTGTATCCCAGCCCTTTTGGAGGCCAAGATGGAAGGATGAAGCCAGGAATTGGAGACCACCTGGACTGCATAGCGAAACTCCATCTCTACAAAAAGTTTAAAAATTAGCCATGTGTTGTGGTCCCAGCTACTCAGGAGGCTGAGGTGGGTGTTCGAGGCTGCATTTGGTTATAATTATACTACTGCATTAAATCCTGGATGACAGAGTGGGACCCTACCTCTAAAAGAATTAAATTAAATTAAATTAAAAAGTAAAAAAGTAGCCGGGTGCAGTGGCTCAAGCCTGTAATCCCAGCACTTTGGGAGACGGAAGCAAGAGAATTGTCTGAGTCCAGGGGTTTGAGACCAGCCTGGGCAACTTGGCAAGATCTCATCTCTACAATAAATCAAAAAATTAGCAGGGCATGGGAGTGTGTACCTGTAGTTCCAGCTCTTTGGAAGGCTAAAGTGGTAGGATCACCTGAGCCCAGCAGATCAAGACTGTGGTGGCTGTGAGCATGCCCATGCACTCCAGCCTGGGTGAGAGTGAGACTTCAACTCAAAAAAATAAATAAATAAATAAATAAAAATAAGAAAGCAACTCTATTGTTTCAATAAATAGAAGCACATTACAGAATTTTTGTTGATTCTAAAGCAGCTAACATGTAAGATCCATGTCTTAGTCAGTCTGTGATGTTATAACAAAATACCATAGACTGAGTGGCTTATAAATAACAGGCATTTATTGCTCAAAGCTCCGGTGGGTAGGAATCCTAACATTAGCAGATTGATAGATTCAGTACCCGGTGAGGACCCACTTCCTGTCATAAATAACTGTCTTCTCTGTGTCAATCCAATGTGCAAGGGTGGAGGGGTCTCTACCAGTCGCCTCTATAAGGCCACTAGCCCCATTCATGAGGGCTTGGCCCTTATGACCTTGTCATCTCCCAAAGACCCTACCTTCTAATACTATCATCGTGGAGGTTAGGATGTCAACATATGAATTGTGGAGGGAAATTTTGGGATCGTAGCAGCCCACAGATAAATAAGTGGAGAGCAAACTAGGGTTTGGCAATTTCTCGTGTGCATGTTGTAGTGATATAGGTTGTTGGGCTGTATTACTAGTCTTTGGTTAAATACATCCAATCCTTGAACCTTCATAATGCAATCATGCATACCTATTCAGTAGCTAATATGTTTAAAAGATTAGATTACCAGATTTTCAGTACACTTTAGAACTCAAAAGCTTTACTCTCAAAATAATTCCCAAATGTTGCTTTCTGTTAAAACCACTTTTCCCAGCAGAAATTTTCAGAGCCATTAACAAATTATTTTACTGAATCTAAAAAATCTTTACTGAATGTCCACTATTACTAGATACAGAGTTACAAATTAAGAGCAAAGAAGAAATAAGCTCCATCCTTACTGATCTTAAGCCATAGAGTTATAATAATATATTTTACCTCCTCTTTCCTCCCCTGCCCTCTTCTGGTAGATATAAAAATGTTTTCTGAAATGGGCCAAAGGCAGGTGGTTGAAGAAAAACTCCACCGGCAACCAGCATCTGTATGATCAGTTCCCTTATTTAAAACAACAAAACAAAACAAAAACTGACGAAAATGATAGAGATAGGTAGTGGATGAGAGAGTTATTCTGTTGTGATTTCTTAAAAATAGGTGTAATAAATATCCTTTGTCCAAAGGCGAATTTTTGGTGTACGTCTTGGTGTTTTGGAAAAGAAGGCAGCTATAGTGATTGATATAATCTTGAGTGAGAGCAGAAAAACTTTTGACTGAATTTTAGAGTCTCCTGTGACAATTCCATGAGACACCACTCACTACGAAACAGAAAAAAAGACACATTTATGTTTCCATATAATGTACTTTGTAAAATATATGTTTTAATTTTCATATTTTTTTCTCATTATGGCATTTCTTATAACTGAGCATGAGCTAGAAGTTGAATCTTTCTTGAGTAATCTAGTATTTAAATTTGTAAGTTTGATTCCAATTATTTCTGTAAAATACAATTCATTCATTATTTTCCTCAACAAAGTACATTCATATTGTTTTAGATGACTTTAATTCATAATACAGCTCACAGAGAGAAGTTACTTTCATTTTCAGAAGTGAAAGTTGTGGACAAATACAAATGTTTCAATACTTTTTCATAATCTTTTATATTTTGTTAAGAAAAAATAAAAGCCAAATCTGGAAGTAGGGCAAAATGATGATGACTACTTGACACTGCAAAGTTAAACTAAGCATAATCTTAGACATTATTTTATCTTAAAGATTATTTTACTCTCTAGAAGAATATAGTTATTATTATTTTACATTTCTGTAAAATTATCTTCTAAAAAAAACTGATCAGACACAAATGATTTTATGTCCAGAACATATGTAAACAATTTCTGTGTAACAATGAAGATAATTCAAGAGATTATGATCATTATTACCCAGTAAAATATTAATTATGTTGTACCTGATTTAGCAATCTAATTTCAGCATTCTTTCTTTTTCAGTCTTTCCTATTCTTTTTTGAGTCATCTTTGCCATATTGCTGGTTCTCTCATTAGTGAGTCAATTACAACTTTTGCATGTGCTCCCTCTCCCTATAAGAATTTTGTTGTGTTTATGTGTTTTTATGTGAAAATTGTAATGTTTCCATTTTGAGAGTTACACTTCAATAATCTAAAAGATAAATAATGAGCTAGCTATTTTATTTACCCCCAAACGCGTTATGATGGTACACCATTCATGAGGATCCCATTTGTAAAGATGTTACTCATGACCAACAGAATTCCCAGAAATGTTTATGTGTAAGGCCAGTTTGATTTAGTTATCTTGGGAAAAGGAAAATTTACAGATGTCTAAAAGACGCAGAGTTCAATCATTTGTACAGAAGTATCTGTATAAAAGCTCTGAGGGGCTAGCCTTGGCTCTAGAGCTGATAGTAAGACAGTGTAGATTGTCCATGTTGCCTGCTTTTATAAATTTTGCATATTTGCAAGTGATAAGTGACTGCTGATTATATGCAAACTGATATGTTACAGCGAAAAATAACACCATTAATAGTCTATAAACAAACAACATTAGGGGGAAATCACACTGTCAAAAAGGAACACAAAGAATCTCACCCCCCAAAAAGAAATTTTGATGGCTGATTCAACCCTAAATGTTACTTATTAGTACTCAATATTTGATATTATCGGACCTATAAATAAAACTTTTCCAAGATTTCCATGAAAATTATTTTCTAAATAGAAGTCTGCATGTTAAAACACCTTGTAAGATTGTGTCTTTGTTTTTTGTTACTGTTGTTATTTTTCATCCCTTCACACCAAAGATATTTAAAACATAATCCAATGAATTAATGCTTATTAAAATGTTGATTTTTGTTTCTTTAGCCCATCTTAAAATGATCGCTTATCTAAAATCATCATGACCAATGGTATATACCAATAGGCAGTACTCTTTTCCTGAGTGTTTACACCTTACGAAATATTAACATATTTATGTGTAAGATAAATAGCATTCTATGATTAAGTTTAAATGTCAACAAACCTTCATTTGGGTGGTTGTCTTGAAAAAATGTTTTTGTTAATTATAAAACATTCTAGAGTTTGTCTTTGAAGTTAAATTGGTTGCAACAAGAAGGTCAGGAAGGTCAAAAAGAGAAAGTTGTAGTGGATTTCGGACTCAAGTGCAGGTGAGCAGAGCCAGGAAGGCAGGTATTAAGGAATGGGGCCTGTGACAATGATGTGTTCATCCCTCAATTTAATTTTTGAAATGATAGTCTTATCTACCCACAGATTTTAGGAAAAAAACATTGTTTTGAACAGAAGGGCATGTTCCTGGAAGTTGTGTTTGTACCAAACATTAGTTTAATGAATAACATTGAAAATGCCTCCACAAATGGCTCATCGTTGATCATCCAGTGTTGGCTAGGTGTGAGGGCTCACATCCGTAATCTCAGCCTTTTGGGAGGCTGAGGCAGGACAATTGTCTGAGGTCAGATGTTTGAGACCAGCCTGGGCAACATAGTGAGACTCGACTCTACAAAAAATAAAAACTAAAATAAAAATTAGCTGGGCATAATGGTGGGCCTGTAGTACCAGCTTCTTGAGGCAGGGAATGACTTAAGCCTAGGGGTTCGAGGCTGTAGTGAGATTGTGCCATTGCACTCCAGTCTAGGTGACAGAGCAAGACCTTGTCTAACAAAAAGAAAAGAAAAGAAAAATCCAATGTCTTTAAAAGCAAATGACAATCCATTTCTTTTTCGATTTTTGGACACTAAGATGCTAGTAAAGTAACAGCATTTGAAAGTAAATTAGATGGCCCAGGCCACAAAGGTATCAAGTGATTAAGTCTTCTCTAGAATTTTGTGTGGAAAACTTAAACCAACTTAAAGCCTAACTGTTGTCTTTCAATCAGAGACTGTCAGGGCAATCAGCACCAGCTGGCACCAGTTCAGAAAAAAAACAGATTTTTCTGCTGCATTTGTGAACACTGAAGTCTCAGTTGCCATCATGGGTCAGTAACGTAAGAATACCAGACAACCACTCTAATTGCATTTTTCAGTTATGATAGATATTTGCCACTGACAATGAGGTGACTTGCCTTAATTTCATGTTTGCATGCATGTGGAAAGTAGGATTTCTAGGCTACGGTTTAAGAAGCAATACATGGTAGGAAAAATGAAAGGAATTTAATTCTCTAAAATTCTGTCATCAAGGTTCCCTTGATTTAGGCTTTCAAATTTTGATTTTGACTTTATTAAATAACTAAGGTATGAAATCTTTTCTTTAGCATGTTCTCAGAAGTTACTGCAACTGATATCAAATAACAAAGCCTTTCCACTAAATACATGATCTCATTTTTAAAAGTAACAGTGGTAATAACAGATGTGTTTCTCCCAAAATTCTAAAAGAATTACATTAAGATAATGCAAAGATTTTTCTGTCAAGAAGACTAAATTGTATAATGAAATTAAATGGAACAACTCAAGGTTCAGAAAATATCCCCAATTGAGAAAAGATTTATGATAAACAACTTTATAACTTGAACAACTGTGCATCTATAGAAACGTTGAGCCTATGAAGGCAGGGCACAAAAAACGTAGAATTTATATATTAAAAATTGTGTATTTATTCTTACATGTTTACACTTCAGTCATCTTCAAAGTAGTCTCCATTTGATACCACTCACCTACTGAGATGCTTTTTCCACTGTCCAAAATAGTATTGAGCTTGTCAAATGTGATGCCTTTTAGTACTTCTACCGTTTTCTGTTTCACTTCTTCCATATCAGCAAAACATTTCCCTAGGAGGAATTTTTTCATCAAGGAAAAAAAAAGTTACTTGGAGTGAGATTGGGAGAAAAGGGAGGGTGGAGTATGGTGGTCATGCTGTTTGGTCAAAAACTGCTGAATACTTAGCGTAACATGGGCAGGTGCACTGTCATGGTGGAAGAACCAGTCATTGTTTGCCTCAATGCAGGGCATTTCTTCCAGATAACTTTGGTTGTTTGATCCAGAGGAACAAATTCCAAGTGTACTCTAAGAGGTTTGCCCTCCAAAAGATAATTTCGGTTTTTTGGAGTCCCCCTTGAATGAACCAAGTGTTATCTCTATTTTATGCCTTCTATGTCCTTGCAAATGTCTAAGTCCAGAATTGGTATTCAACAAACATGAATGAACTCACCCAACATCAAGTCACAAGGAACACTTAGTGAAAACCTGCATCTTATTGGGTGTTGCTTCAGGAATTTAAAAAATGGTATTAAGAGAAACTAAGCATGCTATACTTCCTGTGGTGATCTTTAATAGCACAACAAAAGTGCTGTCTTTTAAAAGATGTAAGACAAAAAAAAAAGATGTAAGACAATGAAAAATAATATTTTGAATTAACTAAACAAAATGAATAACTTGTGGCAGATTTTTCTAGAAGCAACTTCGGAATGAGATTCAAATACTATCATCAGTCAAGTGACAGGGTTTGTTTTGTTTTGTTTTTTTGACGTTATTCAATTATTCAAATACCATTGGATATAACCTAACAATATTGACATATTTATTGCCTATTGTCTGAATGGAGTGTTTTGGAGTTTTGAATGGGGTAATGAATAGAAAAGTAGTGACACAAGACAAACATTTCATCAACAAAGCAGAGCTTCTGGAGACCCCCAACACCACATTCATGCATGCACCAACATCTGTGTTCACACAGTTCGTTTTGTCCATTGTGATTATGAATGTGAACCATTCAATTCTAAAGTCATTCTCTGCACCTGCCATTAGATCCTATCTTCTTTCTCTTGCTTACCTATTAAAAAACATCCCTCCAGCTATCTTCTCCTCCCCCTTCTTCAAGGTTAATAGGGTCTTCCCTGATGCCTCATCCTCCTTTGCAAAGGAGCATGATCTTATTTCTCCCAAACTAAATGAAAACAAAAACAAACTTTCTATTGACTTAAACATCTCTTGCCAGCTATCACTGTTTCTATGTTTAGTTCTCTTAGTCTTTCTTCTGATTTTATTTATTTCATCAGCTTCCATACCACCTCTCCACCAAAACTGTTCTTGGCAAAAAAATGTTGCAAATGGCCAGCTTCATGGACATGCATTACTCCCTCTCCCTAGTTTACTCTGCCTTCTCAGTTGAACAAGGTCCTGTCCTCAGGAGAGCCCTAAGCTTTATTGAATACTCTATCATTGTCTTGAATTCTTAATCCTTGAACAAGGGGGTCCCTCATTATCACTTTGCTGGTGACCTTCATGCTGCTAAAGCCAATGGCCAATCCTCTACATGTATTTGCTATGGTTTGAATATTTTTCCCCTTCAAAATCACATTGAAATCTGATCCCTCATGTTGGAGATAAGGCCTAATGGGAGGTGTTTGAGTTTTGGGAATGGATTTCTCATGAACAGATAATGCCCACCCTTGAGGGTGAGTTCTCACTCTGTTAGATCCAGTCAGAGCTGGTTGTTAAAAAGAGCCAGGCACCTCCCCACTCTCTCTTTTGCTTCCTCTCTCACTATGTGATCTCTGTATACACCAGGCTCCAGTTTGCCCTTCACCATGAGTGGAAGTAACCTGAGGACTTCAACAGAAAACAAACAGATGACAATACCATGTCATTTGCACAGCCTGAAGAACAATGAGCCAAAAAAACCTTGTTTTAAAAAAATAAATTACCCAGTCTCAAGTATGTTTCACAGCAACACAAAGCAGTCTAAGACAGTATCTTACTTGAGCTATCAGTATCTTCTTAGAAGGTCAATCACTCCCTCCTTCTTGATACAGTTTTCTTTTACTTGGCTTCTGATATATCTCACGCTCTTGGTTTTCCTTTTACCTCATAGATTCCTCCTCAGTTTCTTTGCTAGCTTCTCCTCATTGGCCAGATTTACAAACATGGGACAGACCTGTTTTTTTCTCTATTCACTCCCTAGATGATCTCAGCCAACCGCACGGTTCTAAAGACCATCTATATACTAATGATTTTCTAACTCCCAACTCACTACTCAGTTCTAACAGTCTCCTAAACCTTTTTGTTTGGATCTCAAATGTAGCACGTTCAAGATGTAACTCCTTTCTCTTCTATACCAAATCTGAGCCAATAATCTTCCCCATCTAGTTATGGCAGATATTATTCCAGTTGCTCAGGCCTACAATCTTGGCCCTTCTCTTTCTTACACACCCTGGAAAATAGATTTCCAGGCAATCTATTTTATTCTACCTCCAAAGTGTTATCTTCCACATAAACTACTTTTCTGCTCTTCTCATCCTTCACAGATATTATTGAATTAGCTTCTTCCCTGTTCTCCTTGCTTTTATCCTTGACTCCTCACCTGTCATGATTTACTTTTTAGCAGAGACTGGTCCCATTAAAACATAAATCACATACCACTCTTGTGCTCAAACATTAAATTATTTTCCTACTTCTGACAGAATAAAATCTACAATTCTTAAAGTGGCTTGCAATGTTCTAAATGATCTGATTTCCTTCCTTTCTCAATGCTTTATGTCTCTGTGTGCATCTCTAAATACTTTACCCCTCCTTTTACTTTACCAGACCCAAGCTACATTGGTATCCTTCCTTTTCCTCAGACTTAGCAGGTATATCTTCTCACCTTGGGGCCTCCTCTTCCTGTTCTCCCTTTTAAGTCTTGGCTCAATTTATCCCATTGAGTATGGTTCTATCCACCCCATCTTACCCTAACATAGCTGTGTTTTCTCAAGAACATTCACCACTTTATTATTATTATTATTATTTTTACTAGAGATGGGGTCTCATTATGTTGCCCAGACTGGTCTCAAATTCCTGAACTCAAGTGACCCTCCTTTCTTGGTCTCACAAAGTGCCTGACCCTGCACTTATTATTTTCTAAGATGAAATGTTAAGATATTTGTTCATTCTGTGTGTATCTTTATTATCTGTCTCTCTTCCACCCAGGCAGGAGTTTTGATCTTTTTTTTTAATTGATATATCTCAACATATCAATATGCCTGGACTAATGTCAGGAATGTGGTAAATGCTCAGTTAATATTTGTTGACTGAATGGCTAGTGTTTCATAAAGCTTGGGTTTCTGCTATGTATCATCATCAATGAACAACAATGGGCAAGAATAATTTCATTAAAGAAAAAGTCATCAAGATAATTTGTAAAAAATATAATCACAGACTATATACCATCATAAGGATATGAAATCATGCTTTGCAAATTTACTGTTTCATATGCATTGTTTTAAGGATACATCAATTACAGTGAGTGACACAAACTTTGTAGAAAAAAAAATCTGAGGAAATTAAAGCTCTGAAAAAATACTGTTGATTATATATTATAAAAACTAACTAGTGTAAACATGGAGATGTAGGTGTTGATTTCCTCTAAGAGGTGGTACATGTTCAAAGAAACGGTCTGTGATATATTCAAGGGTTTAGCTTCATAGATCTTTCTAGAAAACTGCTTACAGTTTCGTGGCTTATGTAGCTTTAACTTGGAAATTAACCTGCTATTTATGGAAACAATTTAAGCAATTTCTATTACATTTTCTTTCTTATGACTTCTACTATTCCAGCCTCTATTACTTAAAGACAAAAATTACTATGTGTTAATATTTTGTGTTTGTTGCTGTTATTAAGTAGAAAGTTGGAAGAATAGCTGTTACCTCATATGATATATTCTGTATACTTCTTTCGATGGTTTGAAGACTACTGACATCTTGTATATATTATAGAACAGAAATATGAAACTAGAAATAAAATTACATTATAAAAATTATGTATTTTTTGTCTAAATAAATTTTTAAGGTTCATGAATATGATCTATAGCATAAAAAGCCCCCCATTACTGTTACGCTTTACTTTCCCACCCCTTATATTTTGACTCTAAAATATGATGTGGAGAGGAATATAAGGACATCTTGGTCATTACTGGATATTAACTCTAGCTACTTTAAAGTTTTTGACATTTCTTTGTTTATGAAAGGATATGTTTGTTCATATTAGCATGCTTTAAAACACAACATTACTGTTCTTGGGGTTACAAAGAGAACAAAAGTACAAAGTAATCTGAGGTATGCTGTAAAAATAGGGTTTATTTCTCTTCTACATTAATGTTTTTAGTCTTGAGCAAATTTGGATTTCTCCAAAGGAGTCGGGCAGGTGTCACAACCATAATTCTTTCAGGTTTCCTGGTGGAGCTGACGATAGCCTGGGACCTCAGACAAAACCCAGAGAAACAACTAACCTCAGCCCTTTGCCCAATATCCTTCCTGGCAGTTATAAGAGTTACTATAATTCAAGCTCCAGGGATCACACTCTGGCAGTCTAGGGGTTGGATTTATTCTGAACAAGTATTTTTGTTTGACTTGCAGTAGATTACAAAAAAAAAAGTCAGCTACTAACATTTAACAATTAGGAGATTTCATATAAAATTCCTTGTGTCCAACTTTTCCTGAAGACTGAAAATCTGGGAACAGAAGTCAGCATTCTCCCTTGACAATATCCTTTGGTGTGAGAAAAGACCACCTTAATTTATGGGGAGTGAGTGTGCTAGTTCCCAAGGTCTCCACCCAGCTGGCTGCCTCCATGAAGGCCACTTGCCTGTGTCCTCCTGTTCCTTTATCTGACCCCTGCTCTGCCCTCAGAGATGGGAGACTCAGAGGTGAGAGTGCAGTGAGGGACCGATTCACTCACTTCTCTCATCTCCAATAACGGTGAATGGCCGATGTCTACATATTTCTCCTTCAACAAGAATCTGACAGTTCTGGGTGAGAGCAAAGCATATTCCACTTTCTCTGAAGGATGGTCCCTGATGGAAGAATCAAATTCCTTATAAGGAGAAGGAATCATATTACGTGTTATTACTACACTCTTATCTAGAGAACATTGCTTCCAGCTGTTAAACAAGCTTATTTCCATAATGAAAGCCCCTCAAAGACTCTGCTCTGTTTTCAAAACACAGGAAAGGGGAAAGAAAAAGGGGGAAAAATAAAAAGGATTTGTTTAATTTGGGCTTCCAAAAATGAGAAATGAAGATTGTACAAGGTGGGGAGATACTAATTATTTTGAAACTTCCAAAACAAATCTTTGGAAGCAATTATTTATAGATTGCATGTCATGTCCTTTTGTGTTTTTCCTTCTGGTTAAAAACACTTGGGTGGGTTTTCCCATGTTCTTTTCTGTCTGGATCTCTTCTGGCTCTTTTCTCTTTTAAAGTCATACTTAGGAGACTTGCTCTAATTATTTCTACTTTAAGCAAGCAAACAATTTATTTGATGTAATTTAAACTCTTTGAGATGATTTATCAGGATCTTTGCATCATATTTATGCAAGTATATTGAATTCAATCACAACTAAAATTTATAAGCAGGAGTTTTTACATGTAGTAACATTATAATTACCCAATACTCAACACTTGATATTTGATACTTAATAAGTGTTCTTGAAATAAAACAATTTGTATTGTTAATCTCTCTAAAAAAAGCTAGTAGTATTTTTTTTTACAAAATTCTACCAATAAGAGATTGATTGGTTAAAGAGAAAAAAGCAAAGCAAGACAAGTTGAGAAAATCCAGGCTTTATCAATCAAAGTAATTTTTTTAAAAAATGGTGATTTGATTTCACCATCTCAATTCCTCAGAGCCTGTTTTTATGCTGCAATGGTCTGTATTTTCTGATGCTGGATGGATGGGAGTAGATTCATATAAACCATACCAACGCCATTATGTATAACTGGTGGTAAAACTTTATTATTCAAGTTTAGATGTAACAGACATCTTTGCTGCCTGAAGATTGTTTGCATAAGAAATACACCAAGAACATGTTTGTGAGTAGAAATGAACATGCACTATGAAAACAAAATAAAATAAAACGAAAAAATTTCATGTGTTGTAAGAACAGAACCATTATAGCCAACATTCTAATATTCAAATCAGGACTACAAATTGAATTGTTTTTCTTAGCAACATGAAATCATTCCATATGAAAGACATTTTCTGCTGGTGAATATTGCTGTAAGTTAATTTTACATTGGCATTTTGAGATGTTCCCCACCCCCACCCTGCCCCCCCAAATTATCCATGTTGTTGTCAAATAGTCCACCCTAAGGAATTTGGCATTTGTTACTGTGATATTTGCCTTGTTGGTAGCCATTAAGAAACTATGGTTTTATCAGCCTTGTAACAGTTTTGCCTCTTCATAGTCGACACTATAGGCTGCCTAGTTATATTTACAGCTCATCTTTAAAGAAAATGACCCCAACCTTTCCTGACCCTTGGGAACCGAGAGTTTAAATAACTCCCTTGGCCACATAATAACACTTGGCACTCCCACGGTGCCTTTCAACCAAGAATCTCAAAGTGCTTTACAAACAAGTACTACATTACCATTATTATTATTAATAATATTATTATTATTAATATATATATTTTTTCCATTTTACAACTGAGGAACCTGAGGCACAAAAAGAAAAAAGTGATTTGCTGCAGTTCATATGTTGAAAAACAATCAGGGGTAAAACAAAGGTTGAGTTTTGGGACTTACAGGTCTTGAAGACAATTTTCTCTGATAAAGGCTAAGAGTTATTTCCATGGTGCAGTTACTCTTACTTTTCTCTGGTGTAGGACAGAGTGAAGCTTACAGCTCTACCTTTTCTCTCGAGAGAATCATACATGGGCATATATTATCCACTTTCCATGTTTGGATTACTGTTGAATTTCACATTTTCTTCACCCCTGACTTGGCACACTTCTGCCCTAGCATTTTCCGGAGGTTCTATTTACTACAATGAAACAGGATGCTTTCTGAACAAATGCACTGCTATCAGGAACATGCGAGTTCGTTGTCTATAAAGAAGCCATAGAAAACCAAAAAGAAGTGCTCTACAAAGAAGCCATGCCTCTGCCCTTGGCCAAGTCTTTCTTTGGGTAAATAACACTGCCCTCCAAAGTCCTGATGCATGTCTTTCTATCCTCTTCTCATCTGCAGTTGCCTGTTGATAGAATTCCATCTTACAGTACCTACCTTTGGTTAGCACATTTAGTTTCATACTCAGGTTGCATTTCAGTTCCTCAGTTTTCTCCTGTGTCTAGGACAGGCAGCAAGCTTTCACCTACTTGCTTACCAAAGATGCCTTGAGTTTTTTTGTTTTTGTTTTTGTTTTGCCATGGCCCTCAACCCAAAGATAGTAGCTGTGAGCTCCTCTCAACTTTAGGCAAAAGGCATACAGCACAGAAGCAGACCACCAGCTTCTTTACTCCATGTTTCCACCGCTGGATGGGAGATAATCCCCCTTTAGAAATGCGTTAATTTCATTAACTAAACAGGCAAGCAGTTCACAGGTCTCAAGACAGGTCACTATGTGATGTTTTGCAGCCACACAGCAGGAGGCTAATAATTATTTTAATAGCAGTACTGAGACTTCAATTTATTAAGAAAGACATTTCCTCAGGCATTTAAAAATATATATATACATTTAATATTTTTGGAGCTGTATTTGCATTGGATCATCATAGATTATGTGCACATGTGCAATCATAAACATAATGTGCTACCACAGGCTTCAACAAAGAGCTGATCAAGATAATCACTTTTCGCCTTCTCATTAATATTACCTTAGAAAAGAATCCCCATGCTTGTTTTCTAAAATCTACCTTTACTAAAAGAGAACAGTTTAGAACAGAACACCACTATCTTAAAAGTTGATTAAAAAAAATAAAACAAAACATCTCAATATGTCATGTAGAGATAATTGGGCACACTCTTTTTCTTTTGAACTGTGGAGTTAATGTTTGGAGCTCCATCCTTTTTCCATGTACTTAGAGTAGTGTAGTGTCTCTCAATCCACAATCTTCTGAGGTGGGCAGGCTCTTTATAATTTTTCTAACAACAGAAGGAATATAGGGGTGAGTGACGATGAGAGGAGTGAGTAAAGGAAGAGCGAGAACACATGAGCTGGTCTTGATCTAAAGTTTGATCCAAAGCTCAATTTGGAACACAGACCAATAATTTTGAAAGTCTTTCCATGTGTAAATAGCATAGGATTTTAGCTGGCATGTAGTTTTTATCATAGGGGAAGGCTTTTCCAAGACAGAAAATTCCTCAATCATCATGAAAGTCCTCCAAAGTAAGGGTTAAGTACTTAAATAGCTCATTTAAAAATCACAATTTAAGACAAAATGATTCAGAGATCCTAAAAGCAAAAAACAAACAAAAAACACTATTATATAGCTTGAGAGATGGAACAAAGGCTTTAATAAGTCAAAAAATAAGGAGTATTTATTTAGTGTTATGTAAATTTTTGTCTTTTTTAAAAAGCCCAACATCTTCTCCACCAAAATATGTATAATAATGAAAGCAAAAATGAAAAGACAATAATCAATAATAAAAGAGTATGGAATAAGATCTATCGTGTCAATGCTATCCAAAAATACTCTATCGAAAAGTAGACTGACCATAAATATTCCAAGAATTGCGATATGTATTGTTCAATGCTAGTCATTACTACTATGTCTGTCTGAGGAAAAACAAAATTGAATGAAAATAAAAAGGCATACATGCCAAAAGTGAAACAACCTATTTGTCTGACACACTGGAGAAACTGTTTTATGAGTAGTTTTGCCCAAAAAGTAATAGTTGTAACACTGCCCAGGTTAACCAAACTTCTTGTGTTTTGCTGATTTAAGCAGTCCACACAGATAATGTCGCTTGAGGATTGCCACAGTGCATTTATTATTCTTTTTACGAATAAAATTAAATATTGTTGTTTGGGAACTTTCCTCTGTTTTTTTAGATATTAAATTGTCACCTCTCATGTCTGGCTATATAGTATGAGATGCATCCATCAAAATTCCTAAGAAAGATAAATTACATCACATAATTTGAATGTCAAAGCTCCTCATTCCACCTCTTTATTTCAATGTGAAGATTAGAGCTACGCAACAGGTGAGATCAGAATAGGGCCCTTAAACAATGAAAATGAAGCCGAGGACTGAGTCCTGATTTCTGTCTCTTGCTTTCTCTTCTCTCTCTCTCTCTCTTTTAAATATATGCAAACAAAAATGCAAGAATGAAAATGACAACACATCAGAAAGACACTGTTCACTTCATTTGCTACAACAGTCACGAACTGGTTGAACTCTACCTGCATCCAACTTTAAGAAAGGAAGACCCGGCACTGTGAAAAAACAACAACAACGACAAAAACCCCAAACAAAACAAACAATACAAAGCAACTGCAAATTAATGTAAAAATGGAGTGCAAATGCGACTACAGACTGCAATAAAAAATCAGTGTTGCAGATTCCAGCAACACTTATCAAAATAATTTCTGAAATGTTTCATCTGAAACATAGACAAAGCAATAAAAAGAGGATATATGTTTATCATCTTAAGCATAACAATGTGAGTTAAGAGCTTAAAAATTTTTTAAAAAGTACTTGGAATGAATAGTGCTACCCTTTTTTTCCTAAGTAGGCATAAAAATATTTTCATTTCCTTCTTGTTTTCCATACCATTATATCAAGAACTTTCATTTGTTTCATGTTACCGTTTACATCTTTAATGCACACACACACACACACACACACACACACACACACACAAAAAAGATATCTACTGCAATAGAAATAGTTGCTTCATTACCTTGTTTGCTACATTTGCAAATGTAAACAGCTAGGCAGAGCCAGAACTGACTCTAATGCATGATGGAATATCTTTGTTGCATACGTACACTGTAGAAAATAATTATTCAATATGTCAGGCACCATTATTTGAAATGTAATACATTAATATTTACTAGAAAAATAAGTTTTTTTTCCTATTTGTTCTCCCAACTTCTTTAATGAAATAAGTTAATCTGACAGTGCATCCAGTAGCTTGTAATATCTTCTACATCTCCGTGGCAAAAAATAAACTACTGGTTGGGACAATATAATGCAAATTATTAAAGTCAGTCCTTGTACATACATCCTTATAGCAAGCATTGAGGCTCGACTAACAGCACCTTTAACCAATTATTTAATGTTCAGTTATTTAGCCCTATTTCCCTGAGCAGTTATGCTGAGGAGCTTCCCTTCATGGACAGTTTTTTTTATTTTATTTTTATTTTTACAAAGCCTTAAGTATTAAAAGTACTATGAAGACATACTTCTAAGAATCCTATTTAATGCTACTCAACTAAACCTGTGTACATCTAATGAAGGGATTGACTGGTACATATACCAACTGTCAGTCTGTGGTAACATAACTGTAGACATTGCCTGACCACAAAGTTTGGAAATTATATTTAACCAAAAAGAAATAAATAAATACAGCAGGTTACCTTGTGAAGAAATACCATGTGTTCTAAACAAATTACACCCATGGTCTGACACTTGTATCCATCTATGCTTTTGAACTGAGGGGATTCCTTTAGTTATAAGGTACCAAGTGAGATTAGTGACCAACAGGAGGCTTAAAAAAAAACCCCAAAAACCCAAAAAACAAAAACAAATCCAAATGGGTTCATCATGTACAAGAAAGAAATACCTGGCTAAAATAAAATTACTATGTAAGCATCGAGGACATTGTTTTTCAAAATGAATATATATTTGGACAGAATGAAACTAAACTTGCAAACAAAAGGTTTACTGAGTATTTGAACATCTAAAGGACAAAAATACTAGAGAGGGTGTGCATGTGTATGTACAGGCAGGGCAGGCCCAACAGTGTGCCACCATCTATCACCTTTCTTGCTGCTCTCTAACCAAGTCTAACCACAGCTCGCATTTCTAGGTCAAAATCTGAAACATGGTCAATGAGAGGAGACTGAGGAGAGGGCGCCATTTTCCTTTCATGGCCCTTGAACTTTCATTTCTCCTCCTCTGCCTAGGATCTCATGAGACTTAAAAATTTAGGCAACAGTTTATGGGTTTTTGAATACACAGGACAATGACCAACCCAATCATAACACATAATCTCTTCCAAATTCCAGATAGTTTTTAACTCTTTCTTTACAAACCTACTAATTATAGTCTGGTGATATCTCTTCAGGATTGATTCCCCAGAATATATAGGCCAAGATGGTTGTGACTGACTAGGCTTTAAAAAAAGATTGTTTGCCATCTTCCATTCTTTCTCACTGACCACTTGTCTCACTTTTTAATCTCGGTCACCTACTCATCAAAAGAAAGAATCCTAAAAGAAGGGAATTTCATGTTGGATAAGGCAGGCTCTATGAAGTATTTTTTTTAATAGGTCTTCATAAGACATTACAAGCTATTGAATTCCCATCAAGAAAACCTATTTCTATTTAATTGTGCTAAGTGCTAAGGTTTTACTCTTTAGGTTTTCCACTTTTTTCTGCTTGTGCATTGTTCCTGTGCAGGCCCCGCTGGATGTGTGTTGTGAAGTCATATTTGTCCGTGCAAAGATGCTGACATATGTTGCACTGGAAAGGTCCACTGTCACCATGGCAACTCATATGCAAAGCATACATCACTTCATCCAGAAAGACAATGCCACAGTGCACACATTTCGTGGAAAGTTCGTCTTGAGTACTTCTATCAACTTTCTCTGTTTTTACTACATTCAAGGGACCTTCATTTTTTACATTTGGTGGTGCCTTCGTTTTCTCCTTGGAGGCACCATTTGCAGTTGGCCCAGGTCTGGAATGCTTAATCGCCAAATCTAGAGGAATGTCATTGTCTGATCCGACAGCTGAAAAATGAGGAGGCAGATTGAAGGTGGGATAAGGCACATAGTTTTGGCAAGGATTTGGTAGGCCAGGCACGTGACTCAAGTAGTGCGGATTCCCAGGAACGGAGAGCTTATATTTACTCCAGAACCGCAGCCAATCAGCTTCACTCTGGAAGTCATTATGTACAAAGGGAAGTCCGAAAAGTGGGTACTGATACTTTTCAATAGGGCTGCCTGGTGGTGAGTAATTAGGGTGCTTCGCGGGTCTCATGTACTTTTCTATGGGACTGCCTCTCTCAGAACTTCCTTTCCCTTCAGACACAGATGAACTGTTTCCTGGATCTCCAGTACTTTCCTGAGGACTTTTTATCTGAATGTGCAAAGGTTGCATCCTTTTGTGAATATCCAGAGTTTGGCTGATCAGGACGGGCTGCTGAGCAGAATGGCTTTTAGTCAATGAACCCTGGGCTTCATATTTACTTAGGCTCGGGAGTGGCATTTCTCTCTGGTGACTTTCGGTCAAGTGATCCTCTGACCTCCTCTCTAAGGGGCTTCCGTTGACTTGCTCCTCACTGCTGCCCCTCTGCTGTTTGCTGAGCTGCTCAGCCTGAAGGGCCTCTGGGTTAAGGCGCTTTCTTGTTCTTCTCCTAATAATCTGCTCACCATTGTTTTGTTTAATGATGTTTAAAGGCCTGGGAGTCTGCAGAGAACACACACAATACATAAAAGGGAAACATTAAAAAATACATTAAAATGCATTAAAAATTCCTCACAAATATAAACCATGCTCAAGTTCAAAGCAAGGATAGGCTTTACATTGTAGATTTACTAAATCTCTTCCTTTTGCCCTAAGCATGATCAGAGGAAGTAACCAAAGTGCACTATTTTAGCCTAATTAAATCATGTCTAGCTCTGCAGGGGGTCTAAAACTTTAATCTACTTGAAAACAGCCTTTCCAAACTCAACAGATATTGAGATTGCATAAAGTTACTTGAAGTTGTACAATTTTTTTCTGAAATAGTTTTCAATTTTGAAAATGCTAACATAGTTACATGGGAGAGAAATATTAATGACAATAGTGGGACATTGTGCATTGTTATGGACCAAACACTTTTGTATGTTGAAGTCCTAGCCTCTAAATGCGATCATCTCTGGAAATAAGATCTTTAGGAGAAAATTAAGGTTAAATGAGGACATAAGGGTGGGGCCCTATTCCAAAGGATGGTGATGTTGTAAGAAGCGGAAAGGAAGGAGATCTGTCTCCACCAGGTAAGGACAAAGCAAGAAGATGCAAAATGTGCATGCTTCTAAATAACTGTAAATGTGAATATCGCATCTTAATATTAGAGCATAAAGAGTCAAAGACAAACTGACAGAATTTTCAAGAAAGATACCAGGTCATCAAAGCCATATCAGGGGCATTTTTATCTTTCTCTCACTTTGACTTTTCCTTAATAAAATTCTATACTCACAATGGAAGATTTTACTCATTAATAAGTGAAGTGTCAGTCTTGTGTTGAAAATCTAAATTCAATTGTAGACTTGGTTCAAATATCCAATCTGTCACTCTATTCTTTACTTAAAGTAATGCTGACTTTTGGCCATTCAGTTTAAGTATTTTATTCCACTTAACCATTGCATGATTGATATTTAAGTACATGTTCAACAGGTGTTTATAGTATATGACTAAAATCCATGGATAAGACTATAATTAAAAACTTACTTGCAGTAAAAGCTCTCACTTCAATTTATAAAGTCAAAGGAATAAGTTTAATAAATTAATATATACAGATTAAGAATTTAGTAGAATCTTTAAATAGGCTAAAGTCTATTTTTTCTAAAAGATTAATAAAATCTGGCAATTATACCTATGTAAAATATGAACAAAATATGCATTTTGTGAATTATTGCTAGAATGCATACTCCTTAATGTAAGAAAGTACATTTTATATACTAAATATGAATAAATATCAATCCTTTTTGAAATATTTATGTTGTCACAAAGGTACTTTGAGAGAAAGAAAGATAATGCACTTCTTAGCGATAATTCATTATCAATTACAGAAAGAAAACACCACATGTCTTGGTTATGCCATGGGCATTTATTTCGTTCAGAATGTTTAGGTTTACAGTCAGTTCATATGAGTATTATAAAAATATGCAATATTTAATCTTTATACTATAAAAACCCTGAATTTTGCATTAATTCCTTTTTTAAACTTTTATGAATTTTATGGCAGTTTTGACATGAAATATGAGCATAACCTTTATATATTTCAGTTTATGGTTAAAAAAAAACCCTCAAAACTAAAAACAATCCACCTCCAGAGAGGTAATTCAGAGACATTAATATAAAATAATTTTTAGAAAATAGTTTATATCACAGTGACTAAATTATCACAACCTGGAAGAGAGTAGTAGCTTAATTAATTCTTAGCCTATGATTGACCAGAGTTCAATTAAAATCTTTAATGTCAGTTCTTATTAAATGGCAGCTTATTACTGTGCTTAAACAGTTATGATTAAAAAAAGTAAGGTGGTATGTGGTAGTGGTTTGGAATCTTTCTACGAGCTACATGCTAATAACTAAGGTTTTTACAGTTTACTACCAATTAGTATTGTTGGCAGCAAGCAGTTTTTAAAAGAGTGCTTCCAAGGGTCCATTTATGAGAACGTTTTGTCTAAAACTGTATTCCCTGTAGCTGTAATGTATTCACTGGCTTGTGCTAAGAGCCATGGTAAAATGCCAAACAAAATGAAAAGACACAGGGAAATAGATTTCTGTTTACTAAATGGGGTATTCCTATTTTAAAGTCAGCTCTTGTCGGCAGATAAACTTTCTAAACTAAAAAAAAAAAAATTCCTTCAGGAATTAAAATGCATATTCAGATGAGGGATTTGTAAGTCTTAATTTTATTACAGCATTCAAACTAAGATTTGGGAAAAAGTAAAACTCAAAGGACCTCCATGAGCTGATGCCAACAGAGATCTTAAGACAAAGCACCTCTGCACCTTACTCCACACCCTGATGTGCGTGCTACTCAGGAACTCGCTATCTCCTCCAAATACCCACGGGAAGCACTGAAAAGATTCATGGGATATACTCTGCTCTGAGTTTAGTTCAGAATCGTGCTTCTGAACGTGCCTCCAAAGCAGCTAAGAGGACACTTGGAAATTCCAAAAGTAAACTGGAAAATACTCACTCTTCCCTTGCCCTATATTTTACACTGAATATGGGAGAGCCCTCTTTTTCTAAAAAGCAAACAAAGAAAAATCCCTTTCAATATTTATGAAACTTTTCAAAAGATTTCTCCTTTTTGCCTAAATTAATTTTACTGAATTCTGATAACCATTAGTTAAACTGTTATGTGAAGTTCCCAGAAATCAATCATTTTCCTCTTTTATATCAAAAGAAGCATAATGCATTACTAATGACCTCAAACGTGTCTCCCCAGAACATCTAAGCCCCTTCTACCATAAATCACATGTGCACTCAGAGTGACTGTATTAAACAACCCTGCGGGAGCAGACGTTCCAAGCCAGGGAACGGGACTCATCACACCACAGTCCAGGCCAACGCTGCTTTACAAAGCTTTTCCTGAAACAGTGGAACAAGTTCTTACCGAGTGAAGCTTCTGGTAGAGGCCACACGCGTTGCATACATATCCGCCATTTGCATTCTTTCGCCAGAGAGAGGTCTTTGTGGTCAGGCAATTGGCACAAAAAACACCGGAGCCTCTACGCCTCTGAAATAGGGGAAAAAAAACCAAGGTCAGAGGTGAGTCACATGATCAGTGGAGTTAGACCAAATCAACCCAGGAGTTTTGTCTTTAGACTTGCAACAATGACAGTATAAAACCACACTGCCCATAATGAGGTCAGGTTCAATTGTGTTTAATAGGCACCACTGATTTTCATTATAATTAACCCTACAGTGATGGATGAGGTGTGTGGAACACCAAAGGCTTTTCACAGAAACAGCTTTAACTTTTTGAACTTTGGGTTTTGTGCCTTTAATGATGGCTCCTAAATGCTGAACCCTAAAATATACCTTTTAAAAGTGTCAAAACAAAAGTCAAAAAGACGTAACATGGCAGTATGTTTAATATACTCTGGAAAAGGAGGAGCACATGCTACCTGAGCTTTAAAGTAGACTCAAGCTTGGAATCAATGTAAGCTATTTAAAATCAAACCTGAACTGTGTGCTTTTGTATGCATTTGTATAATGTACGTATTAAGAAATGATGAGACACTCAATTCTGGTCTTTTGTTTACAACTGTAAAATCTGAAAGAGAACTCCTTCTATTCCCAACAGCAGAGAGGACCAGAAGAAACAGCCAACAAGAAGCGCAGTATTATTAATGAGCACCCTTACGAGGTGCCTGCTAAGCCAGACAACGCAGTCCCCTCAATGGCTATTTATTTATTTTATTTGACTTAGACTTGGAAATCACAAGGGATTCTGAATACAAACTGATTTTAGTGGCCTGAATTCTGTAACCAACAGATTCAAAAATAATCTAAGAATATTGAAAAGTAGATAATTAGTTTTACTTGTTCCATTCTTGCTATCAAGTAATGATTCCATTAAACTTCTCATTTAAACAAAAGTCAGGCTGTGTTTGTAAGGCACAAATGTTAGCAGGCAGGAAATGGAATTCTCTTGGTGAAAAAAAAAAAAGACTTTGCTCTCTCTCCTTTCTCTAGGAAGCAAAGCCTTTAATAATAAAATATGCATAAAATATGCATGTGAGATAAGGAGTGGAAAAGTCTTGTTGAAACTTAATTTTATTATAAATTAAATATTACAAATGCTGTAAGTCAAAATTTCAGGGATTCATAAAATTTAGGCAATTTATTTAACTCTAGTCCATACTGTAGAAGAGTGGTATCCCTGCCAAGAAAATACAATGGTTATAATTGTACTCTGATACATTTCAAATGGAAAGCTTTCTGCAGACATAATTTTGGCTTCAAGACTGGAACACTTTCTTGGCATTGAAAGGGCATTTGATTCATCGGGTGTTTCACAATGTATCACTAAAAAGAGCTGGTGAGCAGCCAGTTCCCTATAGGGTAATTTTTCCATCCAGATGCAAGTGCTATCAGAGGCCCTCGTCAGCTAAACTAATTATGATCTTGCAATTGCTGATGCCTGCTCACTCTAACATTCGACATCCTCCATTAATCATCAATACAAGGAAAATGAATGAAACGTAAAGAAATGAGGGCTGGTAGGCTGCACAGCCATAAAAATCTGAAATGAGAGCAATAACTTAACAAGATTGGGGGAATGTTTTTAGTGAGCACAAAGTCAGCCTAACAATTGCCCTTTTAAACCAAGAACACGATTTCATTAGTGTAGCAGGTTGTGCTACTTTAGGTGATGTAATAAAAGCTAGATTTTCAAAAAGATAATCTCTGGCTCCCCTTTCCTTCCTCCCAGCCCCCCACCTAAGTCAGAACCAAGAATGCATCACAAGTTTCTAAATCTCAGTAACAGCAACATCAAATGCTGGGTGCCAGTCTACAAGTCCCAATTAGAAGACCTGCAAAAGTAGAGACTGCTGTGTTCCCCAAAGCAATGAACTATTAGAGGTTGTGTTTATCAAACATTCTGGGGCCCCCATTATCCAAAGTAGGTTGGGGAGCCTAGTTGGGTTATAATTGTGAAAGTTTCCTGGGGCTATCCAGTCATTTTCCTAGACCTAAATAACACATTTAGCAAATAAACACCAAGTCAGTTCACACAAAGGCAATGTAAATGTCCATTTGGAAATTTACCCACATATATGGCTGTGGCTCAGATGTGAATGTGTAACCATTCACTCCAGCCTGTATTTCTTTACTTGTACCCTAGGTGCTTGACACGGCATGCCAAAGTGGGTGGAATCCTGATCTCAGTGAGCGTTTCAAACCCTTGCACAATTTGGTGCTTAATACTCTTGCAGAGAAAATGCCATTAGCTAGATGGAAAATCCTGAAATCACAGCATTGGTTTCCACAAGCATATCTTGTTTTAAGCAGCATTTATACACCAGTACAGCTTGCTCTATTTTAGGCAAACCATGTCATATTTTAAATGTGTTAGGAGTACTTTGAATTCACTTACCAAAGTCAATATGCAAGGCAGTTAATAATCAGATTTAGGTGTCAGGCTACTTGTATTCAAAACGTGTCTCTCTGCCATTTGTTAGGTACAAATTTGGGCAAGTCTCTTAACCCCTCAATGCTTAAACTTTCTACATCTTTATAGTATGAACTACTGTGATTATGATGTGGATTAATAGATGCAATTAAAGCAAATGCTCAGTAAGTCAGCTGTTTGTCAAGAAGGTTCTATTGTGATTTCCTTTGTATGAAAAAAAAATTTTGTCAGTTTTGTTTTCATCCCCTTCATCTCACTACTGAACATTTGAGAGATGCTTAAAAACATATGGCTGAATATTATTAAATGTATTTTCTTTGTACAAATCTTATCAAATATGGGAATGGAAAGTTGAGTCAGAGTGAAATATCTAGGTGTTCTCACCTAGAATTCAATCGGAGCTTGCTTGTGTGGGGGTGGAGAGTGGGAGGTAGGTGAGAAACTTTTCACACATAAAGTCACCTCCCATCTAAACAAATTGGGCACTTTGGTAAGCCTTGTGGAAACTTATTTTTGGTGCAATTGAAATTTCTGGAAGCAGTAGAGAAGGTGAGAGAAGTGGATAGTGTCACTAGCTGTTTGACCAAAGAATCACATCTTTTAAATCACAACACATATGAGAGTCCTGACCTGGTCACACTGTACAACACAACCTGGCAGGACGCAGTAAGGCATTTCCTTTGAAGTTATCAACATCCTTGGCCCCATCAAGGGCAGAGAAGCAATCTGTTGCCAACAGAACGCAGAATAGACCTCTCTCCTGCCTATTTTTTTTTTAAACAAAGCTTAGCCTTAAAAAAAAAAAAAGAAAAGCACCAAAGAACTTATTTCATTCATAATTTATCTTACATGATACAATTTTCAAATATCTTGTCATTCTCTTTTATTCTATGCTTATTAAGGTCAGCAATCATGTGTCCTAACAGTCACTGAATATTCTAAGTAGTAAACACCCAGGCCCGTGCTCTGTCTTGAGAGGCTAAACATTAACAAGGTTGAAAGTAATATTTCCTGCTATTCTTTTTATAATTAGCATTCACTCCTATTTTTGGGATAAAAGTGTTTTTTCTTCTTTTTTTTTTTCACTTTAAACGTCTTCCATTCAGAATGAGAAATTTTCTGGGTTTGGGCAGAGACAGCAGATGATGCTGTAGAAAACAAAATCAAGACAAGTAATTGTCCAATCCTACAACCTACACTTACTTTTGAGAAAGAGCTGATGCCAGGTACTTGCTGGGTGTAGGGGTTACTAGGTCAGGTGGAACAAAGCTCTACTCGTCTTCATCTACATCATTATAGTCACACATTGCTGATGGTTTCATATGTGTATGTGTATGCTTTCATAATAAGTTTCTCCTTTTCCCACAATCTGTTTTAAAGAGATAATAATCACTTGTCACTCTATGACCTTGTGCAGGAAAGGGGAGAATGGTGAGTCATAGGGTTAAGGTCAGTGCCAGGGGAGGAAATGATAAGAAGAAGTCATCAGCACATAACACCATGGCATATTTAGCACAAATCTCACTGTCCTCTCAGATGGAGGGAAAGCTGCCCACGTACACATCTATAGCCAAAGGCAGTGGTTGCATTCCCCAGGCCTGAACTTCTCAAGTGCACCTGCTACTTCTGTGTAGGTTCAACAGACAGTAAGAGCAAAGGAAGGTTACCTGAAAACCTAAATCTCTGTGGGTGTAAGCTCAACTAACGATTCCTACAGAAAAAATTCTGGAGTCAACACTTCAAGGAGATGATTTTTTTTTTAAGTTTAAATATTTTGACAGTAAAATTTAGGCTATTTCTGTTAGCTGGTAATTTCCATAGTGAAAAAGGAAGGACAATGATTGGGACAGTTAATTGCAAGGAGTTTTGAGGTCAGTGATTGGCCTGGAAGTGCTTTCCATGGATAACTGAGATGATTTCTCTGGATCACTTGTTTCCTTTCTATATTTCAAATACATAATGACCACAATACTGATTTTCACAGCCACGATGTAGATGTCAAATTCATATAATCACCCAGTTCAGGAATGGAAATAGACAATGTGCCTATATTACTTATTTTAACATAAGTACAGTTTAAGTCCAACATGATTTTTTTCTGCTGTTTTGGAGTACACCAAGGAATATAATGACTAAATAACTATTTAAAACAATAGTCTTTAGGTTTACAGTTACTTCTATATGAATATGAATGTCACAATAGTTAATTTTTTTTTCAAATCTTCTAATTCAAGTTTTGCTTTTTGGGAGGCTTAAATTCTCAGATATCATTATAAGCTGAGTCTTGGTACATGTGTTGGTAAGCCCAGATGTGACTTAGGGAAAATCATTTTTTCAAAAATTTAAAATTGGTTCTGTTGTTTTTATTGCTTATTTTATTATTTGAAAATCAACCAAAAATTTTAAAAAATTAAGATTTCAAAATTTTATTATTAACAAAAAAACTTATTTCTTCTGGTTGATAAATACATTTGATTCAATTATTCATTCAAGTGGCTTAGCATTTACAGACATAGATATTCATCTCTAAGATATTAAAAGTCTCCACTGTTGAAGGCATATATACAGAAATGATCTTTTATAATAGTTTTCTATAATTAAGAACCATACTGAAACTATGTTATAAAAAAAGCTCAAATAGGCAGAGTATTCACTCACATTTTTCATGGTTTAATATCTTAGCCATTTTAAATCAAATCAATCTGAAGTTTGATATGAATGATCTTAGCCTGGATGTACCTCAAATATGTTTAATTCTTTAAATATTTTGTTTTTATTTGATTATACTAAGAATTCTTGCAAACTTCATTTTAGGAAAATGCATAGATGGCTATGATAGAAAATTCTGGTATAATTTTGGAGTAATAAATTTCAGTGATAAATTTAATTCAATTATTGAGTATCCCCCATGTGCCTGGCACCATGCTGAAAGCCAGGATAAGAACCATGCATGGGACAAACATGATCTGTAATCTTTCAGAGTTTCCAGTAGAATCTGCTAAAAATGTACTGTGTTGGGTTAAAGGGACACAAACTGAAATTGCTCATGAATATTGACAGTTTAAAAATTTTTTTGAAATTTTTCTGAAGAAACAAAATTATTCCTGAATAAATCTAATTTAAAAGCTGAAACTTAACTAATAATCAGAGGGTTTACTTTACTTTCTGTGCTCCTTTATAAAAATGTGTAACAGTCATTCCACAAACAAGTTAACACTTGTTTATTGTCTCATTAATAATAATGTTCTAGTAATAACATTGCCTTATTAACTACCAAAGAGTTGACATGAGTTAAATAATGTGTTCATGACTGTCAGATATAAAGTCAACATTCAATAATAGTTGAATAAATGTTGAATTTTATTTTGGTCCTTATCTCCATTGTTTACCACTAAGAGACACAGAAAGCCATATACCTGCCCTTCTACCCCAAAATAGAATTAACCAGTTGTTGACTACATACCAGTAGACCCTACAGAATATACAGAATGCAGCAAATCGACTTAAAAGTAGTTGGTGGTTTGCAATAAACACTTTTAGATGAATAGCCTGAATCTTACCAGAGCACAGACTGGCCAATAACTTAACAGGAGCAGGGGAAGAACTCAGCCAATAGAAAACAATAGTTACCAATATCCTGACTGACTTTTGTTCCAAATAAAATTGTGAGGAATCAGTTGAACTGGGCTGCACAGCAAGTCAATGCCTGCTTTAAGACAGCCCTCTTTGCCCTTAGATTTCCTGCCAGAAACCTGAAAGGACTCTATAAGGTTCAGCCAAGCACCCATCTTATAATCACCTCAGAGCTTGGAAACAAAACCTGTTTACCCTGCTTATTAAATTCACTTCCTCAACACATCAGCAATGGTAATAGAGACCAGGGTAAACTAAACTGACATCTCTGGCAAGAAGCAGTGGAACAATTTCTGTTTCAGGACATGACGCAATACACACTCTAGTAATCATACCTTGTACCCAGGTACAAGAGTGCCTAAGACTTGTCCCACTGACGTGTCGGTAAGCAGGGAGTTGCCCACTCTACCAGATAATGCTGGCATGCTAAACACGTTAGCTTCATCTTCTTTGAGAAACAACTGGGGACTCTTGGAGTGCAATGGCAGAAAAATCCCAATTTCACAATGTCTAGCCCACTCTTTAAATTATCCATACAGATTCATTAAATCTAAGGATTTTAGAAATTCATCACACAGACATAAAACCTATTACACAAATCTGAGCACCTCATCTCCCTTCTTTGGGTTACTCCATATTTGATAGAGGAGCAAACCAAATACCCAATACCACAATCAAATTACATAAAAAAATCAGGATTGGAAAAACCCAGATCTTTGGAGCTCTAACCCATGCTGTTTCTGTGATAATATTCTGCCTTTACAGAAAGTATGCATTTGGACAGTTAAAAATATGGTTGAAATTTTATGTCTGCACTGTCTTATTTTTTCATTCCACATGAAAGTCATTATTGTCAAAAGAACTACTTAAGTCTCTTACTGCTTCTATTTTTGCCACCATGTATCTGTTTTCACCTTTTCTTCAGTTACAACAATGGCTAGAAAGTTGCTCTACAGGGACTTTCTTCTATGCCAGTGCCAAAATCTGATACTGGAAGGCAAAATATAATAAAAGGCGTTTTGGAGGCACAGTTAAAACAATTTTAGCACCTCCTAAACAAACTGCAGTTTGAGAGTACACTGATTATTCTAATACATTTACTTCACATATTATTTACATATTTAGTAAAAGTATTTATTATGAGAATATTTTATATTATGAAACATAAAAATCTCAATGATATAACCCTATGGTAGAAAAACCCTAAAGTCCAAAGACCTCAGCTTCTAGGCACTTAATTCTAGTTAAACACAGTTATGTATTACCTATCTAGGGCCATGTTTATAACATATTTTGATGATAATGGTTATTTTGAAGGACACAGAAAATAATAAATAATAATAATACTTTTCATATTACCAGCAGATAAGTGGGCCATGAAGTGTTACCACGCTCAAGGCAGTTATACACACCTCAGTGGCTCTTCAATAGTTTCTCACATTCTTGGTAGTCATAAAATCCTCTGATAAAATGTATGATACTCTCCCCAGATAAATTAAACATATAAATATTTTACAAATAGCTTCAGGGTGTTCAAAAACTATGTGCCTCACAAAATGTATCCAAAGATTTTTATGGATCTGCGTACCCATGAATCTAGACCCCAAAGTTAAGAACTCCTGCCGTATGTTATTCTAGTTTAGATTGAAAGTGAATAATTAGGTATTATTATTTTCCTTTTATTGATGAAGTAAAAAAACTGAGAATAGTTCTTTAACTTATCTAGTGTCAAAAAAGACATCTTAGTCTCTATGTCTAAGTAATAAGACAGGATCATATGCTAAAAAGCATTTTTCAATCAATTATCTGATATAATCTTGTTTGACTACTTTCTATCCATTTCTCAATAATCATCATTGTGCATCTAATATGTGCAGGGTAATATACTATAGACTTAGTCTCATTGTCTGTTATCTTCAAAATGATCCTTATGTGCTATTACTACTACTACTACTACTACTACTACTACTACTACTACTACTACTACAGACTCCATTTTACAGATGAGAAAACTGAGGCTTAGAAACATTTTCCAATTGCTAAGTAGTAAGGCTGAGATATGAACTCAGGTCTTCCTTACTTCAGAGCCACAGTTCTTAACCATGTTTTAGGCCTTACTGCAAAAGAGAAGATTGGGGAATTTTTACCGAAAAGATTTCCCCATAGCCTGGCTTTAAAGATCCCTAATCTCTTCGAAGCAGCCTACAACAGCTGATTGAAATTATGCAAGTTTTGAGGTACCCAAAAGAAATGAGTCATCCATGATCAGATGTGGCAATGAGAGCTGTTCTGAGGTCGACATACACAGTCATAGCCAGAGGAAATAGCATGTGGCTCATGGAAAGGCAGCAGTGGGGAGGGAAGAGGGTGCAGAGCATGTGCTTTGACCTGCTGCGTCAAAAAAACATGCAGAAAATGTATGTGAAATAGGCCTCTGGTTAAAAGCAGAAGTTGGCAATACCACTGACTTAGCACCTCACAATGTCTGCTGCATGGAAGGTGAGCTGTGAACTAGGTCTCTGCCTGCTTTTACAAAGGACTTGACTAGAGACAGGGCAGGCAAATGGTGTTGGGGTTTTGAAAGGTTCTGTAAACACACATGTTCAAGTAACAATGTACTTGATTTATTTTGTATATTTTTTTTCAGGCAGAGGCTTTTTACAAAGTTTAGTATGACTGTTAGTCAAGATAAAATACTGCCAATTCTGAAAGATGAGATTATTTTACCAGATTTCCCAAGATTCAGATAATATAAAAATATGTATAATTATTTTCCCTTAAACACTCCCCACACTGTTATAGATAGAAGTTTATGCTCTTCATCGACCTACGAAGTTTACTTTTATGCTTTTCATGTGATACATTTTTTATTTCATCACTGAACAGCAAGAACAAAAATATTTTTAACCCTAAGCACTTTTAAAGGCTCTCAAATTGAAAGGATTCAGTACAGATCAGATGTTAAAACAGCATTCTGCTCAGCACTGCTTATTTCCAGGTAAACAATAACAGAAGTTTATGTGAACATATGCGTTAAATATACAGAGGTTCAAAACAATTCAAAGAGTTAATAAAAAACTGCAAATGTGCCTACAAAGAGACCCTAACACCAAATATGCAGTTCGGACTAAATCCTGGGAATACTTTTTGTACCATTTCATTCTCCATGACTTTTAAATACACAGTGAGCAGAAATCATTAAGCAAAATGAACTTTTATTTCCTTTAATTTTCAAATTTATAAATTAACTTAAATTGTTATCTCATTTTTGTTCAATTTTGTATGTGTCAGGACGCATAAAATTAATGATACTTAAAGATACCTTTCCAGTGACTAAAATAAGCACCTAGCATGCTATGCTGTTGAAGACGTGTCTTTCAATAAGAGCTCTGTGACTGCTATATGTAAAACCAAACACGAGATGATAATTTTGTTATAGAGGTACTGTGCAGACAGGAAAATCTAAGCTGATTTTTTAACATTTAATAATAACATGATCTTAAAAAGACTACGTGGAATTATGAATTTCCTTAAAAATAATGATGTAATTTTGTAATAAACGAAATCTTTCATGGGAAAACTGCTTCTTCAATAACTCACCTAGTCAATTACACAGGAAAGTCCTGTAATAGTCTGTCCCCCCTCCCCGCCCAGTCAAATAGCTCACGTACGCGACTTCCTTTTCAATTACCAACTTGTCTGCAGTACCATCTGTAAAAACGAACACATACCTTATGCTGCCAGTTTTGGCTTCTGCACGTCCATTAGTGGACTGGCTGCAGCTGCTCAAGAAGAAAGCAGTGATTGTCTTTGTTTTCACAGACATGCATATATATTCCCTCTTTGGTACCACCAGATTAGCTCAAGGTAAAACATTGTCTTGGGTAGGAAACTGCATTTCTAATAGTCCTACTTGGGCCCACTCTCTCTGTGATCTGGAGTTTATTAATCACACTAGATCACATACCAAAGCAAGAACTACATCATCGCATCAAGCACTCTCGAGACTACCCCTCAGTCATCCGTACCAAAAGGAAGAGTTAAAACCATTTCATACTTTGACATTTTGAATACCAAGCAGAGAACATCAGAAAACCAAAACTGAGTCCTGGCAGCCCAACTTGAGACACAGAACTCCTGGTGAGTGAGATTTTATTTCATGAGAGGGGCTCCGAAAATTGAACACAGTAACTTTTCAACAATTTTCTTTTCTCCTGCCTCATGCTTATGTTATTTTTCCACTGGCATTCTTTTAATCTAGATGACATTATTAAACTGGTCACAATATCTGCAGAAGATGTAAATAATTATGCACAATTAATTTTTAAAGTGACCTGCCTGAAAGAAACAAATTTCTCCCTATTGTGAAGAAATATTCCTTTTTTAAAAATGAAAAGAGAAAAGGAAAAGAAGTTCTTAAATAAAAATATTTGGAAAAATGATTCATAGAGAAGGTAACATTTAAAATACAAAAAAAGAAAACAAAAATGGTTTATGATTTATTCTTTGCTATTTCACATTTTTAATAATTTACTCCAAATATATCAAAACTACTCTTTATCCTAAGAGGGACTTTGTTACTATTGTATGGAAGCTTGCTTCTGGAACATTAGAATGTCAATTTTGCCCCAGCTTTTCATATATTGACTTATCTTAAATCATCAAGTAGCTCTAGTTTCTCATCACAGAGCTAGAGTGCTAGATTCCAATTATTTACAAGTGCAAGCACTCCCAGGGAACTGGGGGCTTCTGAAGATAGGCCTACTAAAAAGAAATCTTTATATTATCAGTGTGTTGCACATAGTAGGCATTTAATTAATGATAGCTTAATTAAACTGACCTCTATCAGAAGCAGTTACTACTACAAATTTTAGTAAACAGCCAGGCCTTTAAAAGATATGTTTGTGTGTGTGTATACACAGACACATATACTATGATCAAAGGATTATACTTGAAAGGTAGCTTTATTCACAAAATGTGCATGCCAGTCATTGTCACAGAAAATGGAACTTAGCTAGAAAACAGTTTCACTTTTGTGAAACGCAAAAGAAAATTAAGTTTTAGACCAAATTTAGACTATATATTTTAGGTGAGGAGAGAAAAGAACAGACCATTTTTAGGTGAGCTTCTGAGGAATTCGCAGAACTTGTAGAAGTGACATATGTTGGAAATGTTTCTGTGTATATGTGTATATGTATGTAATATGTAAATATATATACATACACACACTCACATATGTTAATCCACTGAAACATTTTTAGCACTACCACGAAATGAGATGTCACTAGTTGTTTTATTTTAATTAAAGCAATATCATATTTTATAACTGGGGCTAAAACACCAAAGATGTTGTTAAGAAATTTCAAGAGTTTTCTACAGAGTTGAGAATAAATATAATTAACTATATGTGAATTTTATATAAAAGACTGAAAAAGAAATGAAGCGATAGAGTACCTAGGAGAGTGTCTTACACACCAGCCTAATAATTACTGACTTTAATAGGTGGAAAATAAGACATCGATACCTCATGATTCATTTTTATTGCCAATTTATTTTTATTACTATGTTAGAGTTCTCTCAATTCACATACATACTTTACTAACATAAATATAACTATGTATGAGAGACTATCGACTTCTGTACTTGACATATATTAGGCATTCAGTGATCATTCAGTTTCTTCTTTCTCTCTTAATTTAAGAAGATATTAAAAATTAAATGGATATTAAATTTTAGAAGATATGGAACACTTGAATACACGTTTGGCACCTATTAACATGTATATAACTCAATATCTGTGTTTATGCACATATGCACAAAACCTATACAAAGGGTCTCATTTTTACTTTTACAACATGAACAAATTGCATGGAGGTAACCCTAAATTTCCCTTACATAAGTGGTTGTCATAAAAAAAAGTTTCTCACAGCAATGACACATTTAAAAATATATGACTACATCTTCCGCTTTTCTCTCTCTCCTATTCTTTTTGACTGTATTCCACAAGAGCTTTACATATTTCATTATATAACTACTTTCATGAGATTCATGAGCCTATCCAGGATACCTATTTTTCACACAAAAGCTAAACTGAAAGAATCAGTGCCCTTTGGAACATTCTAGAATGTACAGGAATGCTTTGCAGATCATGGCTCTTTATGCATATTATATTCCTCACTTCTAGCTGCAAGTAGTTTTCTTCTTTCATGTGGTGCGGACACATAGATTACAAATATAAACACTAATAATGGAAATTTAATGTCTAGATTTTAAATAAAGTTGAATCACTTAGATTTATATATATTTATACTTAAAAACTTTTACTAATTTAGAATAAATTTTGGATGCCAACTGCAAATTTAAATCCATAAATTTTATCCCATTTAAAATCTTACATTTCTTTTTTACAAATATATATGCATGTGTATATAGTTAAATATACATGCACACATTCACTTAAAATATGTATAAACTTATATTCCCTTTTCCAAAATATATGGCTTCAAGGTCCCTAGGTTAATACATTTAAGCAACTCAGGGACTGATAGTTTTATATTTTAAAATGTCAACTTTAGAATAAAGGAGAACCATACTTCTTTTCCAAGTTAAGAGGTTATATCTAACTTAAAATACTTCTTTTATGAAAAAGCAGATGTAAAAAATACAATGGCAGAATCAGTAAATCAACGAAATGAAAGGATACAGCAGGTAACATTTCATGAATAAATAATTTATGCACAATTTAAAAACATTTGCAGATACTACATGCTCCAAAAACCTGTGTATTCTCTGAGGTAAAAGTTAAGGGATTAGATCTGACTTAGGTCATCCTTTTTCTAACAATTGTCTACCGTTTTATTCAGTTAAATTACATATATACACACATGCATATATATACACATATGAATATGTATATATTAAGTGTATATAAACACATATGTGTTTACTAAGTGCATATATGTATACATATGTATACATATACATGTATATATTTAGTGTGTCGTGTGTATATTTTTTGGAAAAATAAAAATATTTTTTAAATTTTTGAAACATTTTTTTAAATTTTAAAGTCATCCCTAAAGAAAACAGTAATTCAAAAATAAACAGATTGGATTGATTGGTACCAGACTAAAATTCAAAGCAATTCACATTTTTAAAAAATGTAAGTATGCCTTATACATAGAAGTTATAACTTTTAAAGAAGAAAATCACCATTAGCAGAAGCTTAGTTAATTAGTCAATCTAATACAGGTCTTTTATGTGTGTAAGTTTACAAATTTCAGAAAATGACCAAATTATTCCACTTATATCATTAACTTGACCCTTTTCAGGCTCTGACCTTCCTAATAGATTCGTTTTATAAGATATGACATCGTGAACAGCTGTGCTATTCTTTCTTGAACTTGACTTTTTTTTTTTAAAGAATGAAAATAGACTGGATTTACAAAAGCATGTGTATTCTTTGGTAACAGTGGGGGAAGGGAGGGATCAGAAATGAAAAAACAATGTTAGCTCTTATCTGGGCAATTCATTTTGAAACTCAGAGAAGACACTCAAGTATTATAGATAGTCACAGTCAGTTAAAAAAGATGATATAAAGAGAATTTGAAAATATCACCATTAATTAAAGAGCATGATTATTAAAATGGCAGAACATTCTGATCTTCAAAACCCCAACCACTGAGTGGATGCCATTCTATTCACTGCAAGTTGCAAAAGTGAAGTCTGGTGAGGAAGACCCTTTTGAAAACTAAATATAAATCAGGATTTAGTTAAGCAATTTTGGGGAAAGAAGTTATCCACATTTCTTACAGGACACAATGACTCGCAGGCATACTGGTAATTTTAATCAATCCTAAAGATACCTCCAGATAGAGAATGTTTAATGTTGCAGCTAAATAATAAGTTGTTTGGTTTAATCTGAATTCTAGTTTTACTTGGAATTGTCTTGATTGTAAAAAGCAGCACTGGATTTACAGATGAAGTATGAAGGGAACAAACAAATGTTTAACTATCATGCTCACTACCCCTACTCAATTCAGTATCAAGTTTAATCTTGTAGTGGGAGTTATGCTTAAGTGTTATTTTTCTACCTTGGCTCCACAAGGCATCTTGACTTATAATGCAAGAGAGTACTTCAGACAAGTAATAAATTGTAGCACAGTACTAAAGGCACATATGAAAGCTATTCTTAATTTCAATTACACTCTTAATACATTAATTATCTGTTTATCTGATTATCGCTTCCGATAGGTCCACCATTGTCTAACATCCCTAGCACACCGTTCTTTTTATAAGAGGTGGAGGCATTTAAAAAAAAAAATCAGACAACTCTGTTTCCCATGTCTCTGGGATAATTGTTATCTTTCTCCTTTTCAACATTAAAAAAAAGCAGTGTGTATTTTGCTCAGGGCAGCTGTTTAAAACTCCTGCTGTCAGAATCTTTTCAACCTGAGTAGATTTAGGATTATTGCAAAATGATTATTGTATCACACTAAGCCTTCTATTGCTGTTAATAATTGAGCATGCAAAATGTCCATACCCAGCATGATAACTAACCCAGAGAACATGTTATTGACTCACCTTTGTGTGTATGTATCCACATAAACATATATGTTACATGGATGATTCTAAATGGTTTATTTTAAGATAAGAACTTAGGAAATTTTTTATACAGAATCTAGTATCAGTATTCTGGACATAATAGCATTATTAAAATACTTTGTCTTGTATTTATAGATCTGAAATCGGTATTTCAAAACAAGTAAAATCTGAAAACATTATTCACTTAAAACACAGACTCCTGAAAGTTTATCCATTCTTTTACTTTACTTTATTATACAGTATGCTATTGTAATATAATCCCTGAATATTAGCAGAGAGCTTTTGCTTTTATAGTCTAACCAAATCATTTACACCAAACTATTGCAATGTCAGCAGTATCCCTCTATCTTGTAAAAATATTACCTCAATTACTTACTTAAGGCTCATAAAGTTAATTAAAATCAACTTTTTGAAAATATATTTGACAGTTCATAGTTTAAATTATTGAAGTTGCTTCTCTTATTAGAGAAATTTGTAATTTTTTAACTTGGCAAGATTGGTATAATTTTCCCTCAGAATTACAATTAAATTGCATTTTGCCCTAGACATAAACATTGGTTTCTTTTAGCTTTTTTGTAAGTTGATTTATATTTTCCTGAGCAACGAATACACAGTCTTCTCCACCCCTTTATTTCTTTGAATGTTTATTACCTGTCAAAATTTTCTTGGCTGGTAGAAGTAGCAGACAGGAAAAGACTAAACTTACAACCTAAATGACTGATATTTGATCAATAAGTAAAGGATCTTCTCCTATGGGAATTAACTGCCCTATAAACTCTCCTTCTTGCTCCCTTTTAGAAAAAGGAAGGAGAACATGTTTCTCCCCACAAAATCAAAACCCTAGAGTCACTATAATACAGTGAAGAGCATGAGACTTATAAGAACACGCTCCTATTTACTTATTTATTATAAATTATCTGTCTTTTGCCTTTCAGCGCACTGCTAATCAGTTTATATTACTCAAAGATAACAAGGCCTCTGAGTCTAAATTCGTATTTCTACTTCTCAAGCTTCTCAGAAGTATATGTTCAAAATATTCCTATCCATTGACTGATCTATTGATCTATCTACCCTTGAAGTTCTCTCCCAAACAGAAAGTCTACTTTGCTGGAGAGACAATCAGATTTCTGGAAAGAGGCACAATTTAGAGCAAAGTTGATGATTAAGGTGGCAGAACAACCATGGTAATACTCAAGGATGATATAGAGTATACAACCCCCAGTATGGCATGGGCACTGACTAATCCAAATCAGTCTGTAGTGTAGGAAGAGAGTTCTGGAGAACCCCATTGGGCTGGCCTTTATTGCTGGATGGCTGTAGTTCCCAGGGAGTCCTGGGTGAGGAGCTGGGGTACTGGGGCATGAAGCACCACCCACGGGGGACTCAGGGTGGAGACCAGGCAACAGGAATGAAGTATTCTGTCTGGGTTCGACATTATTCCCAGCAGTGTCACTTTAAGTAAAAATCATATGTAACTAACAAAACTCTAGTGTGATCTCATGGCTCAAAAACTAGTGCTAATCGTTATTCTCAAGAGTTACAACAATGTTCTCTCCAAAGTCAGCAAAACCTGAATAAATTAGCAGCTTCCTCAGGTGGTGGTTTTGAAAGTCTACACTCATTTGGTATAAGTTCTGGTATGTTTATTTATAAATGTCTTATTACTTTAAATTATCACCTCATGTAAGAAAAGTCCAGTGCCTCTGAAGTGTTTATAATTTTGAGGGAAGTAGGGTAAATATACACGAAGCAATTAAGAGAACGATGCATAGGAGTAGACGCCTCTCAATCCTGGGCTTTTTATGGTTCTAAATGCTACAGCAAATGAGAAATGGAAAACACACACACACACACACACACACACACACACACACACACACACACACACACACACACACACTCAGCTAGGAGCTTATGCCAGTAGGTGGTGAGACTCAAATAAGCTCTTTATCATTACTCATCACTGTAGCTTTTAGTTTCTTTCAGTTGCTTGTGGCAGAAAATACAACCAAACTAAGTTAGCATGAAGGAAATCTGATTCATGCAGCTGAAAACTCGGGGAAAACTCTGACATTAGGCATAGTTTAGCTAAGATTCAAATGATATCCTGAGATCACAATTTTTCTCCCTCAGGAATATGCTTCCTCTACACAGACGCCAGCCTCACTCAGACAGACTGGACAGTAAATGGCAGCACATCTAGCGTCTCGTGTTCTAGTGAACAAGTCTGAAGAAAATACAGTCTGTTTTCCTGATAGCTCAGGCTGATGTTCTCAAATAGGGCTTTGTTGGCCAATCTCGGGTCACATCCCTTGCCCATTGTGGCCAGGTGAGTAAAATGCTTAGTTTGGCTCTGGTCTATAGCAGTTTCTCAAACTTAAAAAAAAATATTGTTGATGTTGTTGCTGTTGTTATTATTATTATTATTATTATTTTGTGGGGAAGGGACGAGGTCTTACTCTGTCACCCAGGCTAAAGGGCAGTAGCACAATCATAGCTCACGTGGCCTCAAATCCTTGGGCTCAAGTAATTTTCCTGCCTCAGCTGGTCAAGTTGCTGGGACTACAGGCATGTGCCTCTGTTCCTGGCTGCATTTCTCAGACTTTGTACCTTACAAATTACCCAAGGAACTTGTCAAAATGAAAATTGTCTTTAGTAGTTTAAGGACAGGATCCAAGATTCATCATGCCTAATAAGCTCCCAGTTTTAGCAACATGGACACAAGGCATATAGTTTGGTCCTGAATCCAGGACAAAATCAGCTTCATTTGAACTAGGTGACATAAAAGTGAAGAGGGTATAGATTCTTAAGAGAAAACAAAGGAATATTATCAAAAGTAAAGCAATAAAAAGTGAAATAAAAAATAAAAACACACATACATATACATACAAATATTTTTGTCAGTCTTCTGCATGTCATCTGTCCAAGAGTCTTTTATAAATAGAGCATCTGGATAGAATGGTAGATTACAGTCTAGTGGTCCTTCCATGCCGTGTGGTCTTTTCTTTGGTTAGAATAATCTTGGGAGAGAGTCCATCACTATCTACACGTCTCATGTAACTGTTCTGGCAAAATCAATCCATGCCATTTTCTGTTTTCTACAAAGGCTACACTATGAGGCAGTAGTAGTAAAAGGGTCATAGTACCGCTCAAGTCTGTTTGGAAGGACTTGGCAAACCCTTATTGGCAAAAAAGCAGGGATACCCCTGTGACAGGTGCCCTGGTCCACTGTTTGAGATTCCATCAGTGCCATTTCCTTAGTTCACAATGAATATACAGGATATGTTCAGAGGGTCACAATAAGAACCCTTGTGACCAGCTCACCTGAGAACTCTTCTGAAGGTTTATCTGCATTTAAAAGGCCAATAGAGATTTTCTGTTGTCACTATGATGACAAAGGTAGCATCAGGGTTTTTTTCTGAATGCAAATATTTACTATCCTCTGTTGAACATCAAAAAGTACTTAATGGGCCAATAATTGCTCCCATTGGCACATAAGCCAGAAAAATAAATAACTGACAAAAGTGTTATTCTTGTTTTCCAGAAAGGCTGAGTATCTACAGGTAGAGAAAGAAAGGTTTGCCTTAATTTATATGAGGAATCTAAATAAGATTGAGGGGAAAAAGCACCTCTTCTGTGTCTAGCCCTAGCTCATATTTATATTGTAAACATTAAATAGCTACTGTTAATTTCAATTTTGACTCTCTTCACAACCATAGGGAGTTGGTATACTCTTTTATGAATTCTGCATCAATGGGCATATGTCTGGTTTGTCTGGCTTATAGAGAGAACATGGGCTACTTTGTACATTCTTTTGCAGGCAAGGAAAAGCTATAAATTCTATTTTCCTCTATGAATTAAAGGTATCTTATATAGAAAGTGAATTCTATACATATTTTATGAGGTTATTAAGACTAAAATAACAAAATATGCCACTTTTTCTACCTCTAAATTAGATCAGGTCAATATCATCCAAAAATGCACAGGAATCAAATAAAAATACAGGAAACAGTGTGACATCTATTTACTCCCTAAAACATGTATATCCAGGACCACGAAGTCTCACATGCACAGGATTGCATAAGCAACAAAGCCATGGCATACTAAATGTAATAACTGGGTGATACTGGGTAATATCTGTAATTCATTCATTCATTCACTCATTCATTCATTCATTTTTTAATACCATTCAGTGCCCAGAACCACAATGGATGCTCTAGCTATAAAGCACATAGCTAGGCACACAGTTGCAAAAGACATGACCCAAGATCTCCAGCTGCTCAGCAACTATCAGGTATATCACATAAGCAAAGACCTGGTAAGTGCTCCAGGAAAGCCACCGACCAGATCCTGCATCAGTGGGAACAACCAAACAAGAGCATGTGACTAGCCATTCTGAAGCATCATAAACATTATGCACACAGAACACCTTCAACTATGCCAGTCACATAGTAGGTGTTCAATAACTTAATTTCTTCCTTCTTTCTTTATATACTTACATAAAGGAGGAATAAAGACTGTAAATAAGTAATATCCAAGGTCTCTTCTAGCTCTAGGATTCCAAGAATTCATCTTTTTCTAGATGGTCTGGAGTAACCTCATTGGCTTTGAGATCAGGCTTTTTTCCTCCCCCCCTCTTCCCCTTTCCCCACTCCTGTTTTCCTTCTCCCTTCTTTCATCCCCCCTTTTCTCTGTGTTTTGTTCTTTTCTTTTCATTTACCAGTGACAGACTATCCAAGTTCCAGGCATTACACACTGGAAATTATAAGGAAAACTGTAAATCAATTCACAATAAAGCAAACATTAAATTTATTTATTTTGCCAAGCTTAGACAGTCAATAAATCACCTGAGCATAGCTGAGAAGTGCCTTACTGGCATCAGTCATGCGTGTTTCCATGAGTTGGGAATGGGCTAGTCACCTGTTCCAAACCCAGGACATGGGGGCAGGGGTGGTGATCCTTACAGGATGGTGATCTATTGTGAGTCTCTTTTCTGGGCACAGCACTGTGTGGAGTGCAAGAGGCTGGGAGTTGGGAGACATACATTCTAGTGTGACTCTACCTGGGACTATTTTTTTTTTTTGGTGACTGGAATAAGTTAACTGATTCTTTTATTATTTACACCTTCTTTTAGAGAAAGGGAGGTATGATCACTACGCTGCCATTTGCAGTGATGCTAAAAGGATAACGCAAATTAGAATGTGTGGAAGGGACATGAAAGTAAAAATCACATTTCAAAGTCAAGGAATTTTAAAGCGAATTAAATGGACAGAAATGGAACTAGTTGAAATGGCAAGGACAGACAGAGCAAAGTTGTGATGGATTCATTAGCTTTTCAATAGGACTGTAAGTTATTTTCTATATTATCCTCTAGGACAAACTTGGTTAACTATGTCATGTTCTTCAGGTTTTTACAAAGTTTGTTTTTCAAGCAAATCACTGGTAAAACTACAATTTAATTTAATAGCAAAAGAAGTTATATTTAAAGAGCACAGCTCTTCCTCATTAGCCATGAGGGACATTTTGTACCCTGTTTACGTTATTATTAGCACTTTGCAGCTAACAAGCAATTTTCAATACTCCTCTGCAACAGCTGTAAAACTAAACCTTCCAGCCGCCTGTCCCTTCTGCTGAATGTCCACAAATGCAGTGTTATGACATGTAAGAACATCACCCTGACTTCCTTTAAACGGAGAAAGCTCAGGACGGTAGAACATGGGTAGAGTCAACAAGAATCCTCTCCCTCACTGTATACAATGCCGGGCTCTCTGATTAGAGCCCCACACTCACAGAGACGCAACAGCTGCTTTCTGTCTTTTCATTCCCTTCTCCTATTAATGTTATTTCAATTGTGTTATGGGCTGCACTTTAGATCTAAAAAGAAACATTTAGTTTTATTTGAATGTGTAAATGATTAATGACCCTCTAGTGCAGTTGTCTTCTCATAATTGCCACAGAGTACTCTGCAATTTACTTTAAAAATCCAGACCTCTGTGGACTATGGAGAGCAAACGATAGCTTGGGAATTGGCCACTATGCTGAAAATTCATTTCTTTAATGCATTCATTTTCTAGTAATCTATGTGGGCAACTTCTCACATTTTATATGCATTATTAAGTCAAAGAAAAGTCTCAAATTTTTTATTCTGGAAAATTCCAGGTATTGCCGCACTGTTTGTTGGTGAAGGGAGAAAGCAGGTCACCCCACTAAGACCAAGACCGGCGGCTGGGCCTCCGTGGTCTTCAAAAGGAATTCTTGCATCTCATCGGAGAGCAGCACACAGCTGTACCCCGAAGGGGAAGGAAGTAGTTATGTGCTCCTATCATGTAATCAGGAAAAGGTGCCTGTGAGTCCTAACAGGACCATGTGAGTCTCACATTCTTCTCTTTTCTAAAGCAGAACTTCTCAGATCCCAGTGAAAGACAGGACAACAGCCTCCGTAAAACACGTAACTCCTAAAAATACAGATGTTTACATTTTTATAATGGAAAAACACATGGTGTTTACTTTCCAAGGTTTCAGCAATAAGTCTTATAATGAGTTTGTGTTGATCTTTTTTCTTTTGACAAAATACATCAAAAAATAAAAACTCTATGATATTCCTGCAGAGTATATACAGTGAGACCCGTGAAGAAGTGGGTAGTAGGATCAAAACTGACATTATCAAACCACAATGCCGGGGAGTTACCTACAGAGTCCTGTCAGTTTGTTGTGTTTTTCTTTTTAAGTCTTCTGGCTAAAATGTTTTCTGACTTTTGTCTTGGCCAATTTTGGGCCACACTGAATGTTAAATAAACTATTAGTTAATCAAATACAGGCATATTAGTCTCACTCCTGCTGACAACTTCAATTAGAATATTTTTGCTTTGTTGAAAAAAAAAACCCTCATGATCTTTAAACTGTTAAGGCCTCTGAACAACATCTGGTAACAATTTTTTATATATCCAACCATCAAACTTCTATCTCCGTGAAGTGGTTTATCCAAGATTTGTTTTAATTAGGCTGCCTTTCTAACTTCACATGGGTTTCAAAAGGCAGAATCACTCAGATGTTTTAAGCTGTAAACTTACCGAGGGGTTCAGAGGCTGTAATTAGAGCTTCACCAAGGTGGACTATTTCTGTTTATTAGCCTGTTAGCTAGGTTAATTCAGTTGCGTCCTAAACAAGGACAATAAACTATTGGTAATTTTAGCACATAGGCTTTACAAAAATTTTATAAAACATATGGCTTCTCTTTAACACCTTCCTCTTCTTGTTGGTGCTCACATCAAAGCGGTTTTGGTTCAACCTTTCCATAGGAACCCACATTCAAAATTCATATTTCTATGTTTGGCTATCCTCAGTTCAGTTCTGAAAAGTTTTCTTTTAAACTAAACCCTATTTAGAGAAACCCATCGCTGGGAAGATCAGATCAAGGATGGGAACATATACTTGAACGATGAGTACAAAAATAAATCTACTTGTAGATTTCTTTTAATTGTCTTCCTTCCATCAACTATAGCGTCCTGAAAGATGCTGTTTTAGTTAAAAAAAAAATTATGCTTACCTTGGGTGTTCGGCTTTTAATATATTTGCTTCTATATAAACCTTTGGGAGTATAAAAATCTCCACTCATTTATTTGCATCATAGGCACAGATTAAAGTCAAAAAAAGTAATGTGGAAACTTAAACTATTTATTTTATGAGGTAACTATTTTAAAATCCACTGGGAAAATAATGAAAAATGGCCTCATTATCCTTCTTTTTTGGTGAACCATGCCTTATTCTACCAACATAGGCTTCCCAACCATTTGTGTGCACGTGTGTGCGTGTGTGTGTGTGTGTGTGTGTGTGTGTGTGTGTGTGTGTGTGTGTTTGAGGTGGATGGTAGCCTATGGCTTTTCTGTATTATTACTTTTTTGTGTTATTCTTGTTGAAGCACTAGCATGACTTTATAGCTTTTTATTATGATAAAACTTTTTCACAAATACAGAGGTTTCTTACTGCAGTTCACAAAGCCTAAGAATGAACCAAGAATACTTTAACTTTTCCAGGTAAAACTGACTGTAGAAGACTGTTTTAGTCTACACAATGCAGCACATGTGGATATTGGGAGCACCTGAATGACTGATTTCAAATGTCATATTGAGATTCACTGGTATTATATAAACAGCCAAATTTTCTGAGTAGATGACACAATGTAGGTGGTAACAAACACTTTTACCCATTGATTTTTCTGAAGGAAAAAAATATACCTAGTCTTCTATTTTTGCTTGTAGAAATGTGGGAGAAAAGTAAGTATGAACTGTCACCTAAAATTTGAAACTGCACAGAGACTTATACTACATTTGAAAATTCTCTAATTCTGTCCGTGGAAAGAAATAGAGGTTTCACTAAGATAGATGTAATGTATATAAGGACTTTTTTCTTATTGTAAATCAAAACTATCTCCCTGGTAAAAGGAGGACTAGACATGAAAAGAAGGCATGCATGCATGTCTATGTGTGTTTGGGGGAAGGAGGTCACACAATGTAGTGCAAAAGGACAACCTAAATTAGTTGTCATTATTTCAAAATTGGGTGATTTCACATAAAAATTCATGCTTTCTCTGGGTTTTATTGACAGTTGTAAAATCTCATATTACAGGTTCATTTTCTCGTGTGGCAGAGTGGAAGTGGGTGTGACTTTCTCCTTGAAAAGGTTGCTCAACTCTTCACCACAGGTTTCTCAACCGCAACAAGTGCACAACTGGTGTGGCTCCCCTAAGCACTCGATTTTGCTATGATGACTTTTGAGTTCTTGATATTAATTATTCTAGGCCTTTTCAGCCTCAGCTGCTTAGGTGATCTGGATGTATTACAGCCTTTCTGCCAGGGTTCAAATCCCGCCTGTGACATTAACTAGCTGTATGACGTTGCATAAGTTGCTTAGACTCCGTTTGGTACGAATTCTTCATCTGCAAAAGGGTAAAATAATGGTATCTACTTGGCAGGTTGGTGTGAGGATTAGAGGAGTTAATTCAGTGCTTGGATAATATTAGGTACTTAATCAATGTCAATTATTACAGTTTCAGTTTCAGACTTCCGTCCTTTCCTCGTACTCAAACTTAGCAATCGTATTCCTCCTGTGACTAGCTGATACCACCATTTGAATGAGTATCTACATTATATCTCCGTGCCTAACAGATCTGTAAATAAATGTGTCAACTTGGATATTCTGTTACCTTTCTAAAATATAGATTTATGATGTCTTCAATATAAATCTAAAAGATCTCTCCTCTCCCCAAACATTTAAAGCTCCCCATTATTTAGAGAACAACATAACCTGGAGCCCTCATCCCTTTGCCTTTTGGTTTAGTTTATCATTCCCATCTTGTCTTCCACTAAATCCCCCCATCCTCACCCCTTTGATCCACCCACATGGTCTCACAGGCCATCTACATAGACTCTATGACTTGCTAGCTTTTATTTTCCCCGATGGGGAATGAAATTTCTCACCATGTCCAGAGCCCAACATAGTCTATGCAACAGAACACATGTTCAAAGTCTTTTTGTGGAATACATGAATGCATAAAGAGTGAATCCAACTGAATGAAGTTCTTCCTATACATCTTTTTAGGTCCAGCTCAAACCAGGTTTTCTAGCTCCTCTTCCAAGATATCTCTGTCTCTCTTATATTTGCTCATTTTATTTTATTGTTAGTCTTAACATTTTCACAGTATAACTCTTTTTACAGTGTTTGTGAACATGGCTATATCTCCCACTAAACTAGAAGCTTCTGGAAGTTGAACAGTACAATTTTGGGGTCATTTTCAAACTGCCTTGCAAATCATCAGTGCTCAATCATTCAACTAGATGATGCCTCATCTTTTAAAAACTCAACAATTGTTTTAATAAATCCTCTTTTATCCACAACTGGTTCCTTCCCTTCTTTCATTACTCCATGTGATTCTGCAGTCTTAAAATTGGCACCAACTTTCTCTACCACATCTAGTCACTGACCAAGACCTACAGTTTCCTTCTAGTATCAATTTCCTTCTACTAAGGATAGCTCCCTGTGCTCGTGTCTTTGTTTTCCAATCCAGCAAGGATATCATTTCTAGGTTAAATTTCTGAAGACAGTCTTAATTATGTCACTTCCTTGTTTATAACTTTCATCTTTTCACAACCCAGTGAATAAATTCCAAAATCTTTTGTTTCACATTCATACAGTTCTTTATAACCTAGATTCCTCAATTATCCTTCACCCTTCCCTGAACCCTCCCAGTCAAACTAGTTTACTCCAGACAGATTTTCTGCACTCCCAGCTCAGTGAACTTCAGACATTGTTTTGAAGTTGGAAACTGTTGGAAACCTGTGTAAACTTCAGATCCCAACTCAAGACTCCATGCTACACTTTATACGTCAAAATTTTGTTTCCAGGAATTCTTCAAAAAATCTCCAGGTAGCTTGTCTACCATGCTGTCCAAGCCTACTCCATCATAATGTCTTCAATATAGATCTAAAATAAAGATCTCCTTTCTTTGATATAACAAAATCCTCATGATTTTAGAGCCTTTGGGTAGAAATTTATTAAGAACTCTTCTAAGAGAATCTACTCAAACATTTAAAGCTCCCCATTATTTAGAGAACAACATGACCTAGAGCCCTCACCCCTTTGCCATTTGGTCTAGTTTATCATTCACACCTCTTGATTTCAGTCCTAAATTAACATTTTATTCTTTCGTCCTACTTATTTTCTGCAACATTCTCCAAACCTCCTTTCCGTGAGCCCTGTTGAACTACTTTTCTACTCTTACCATGCACCTTGAATTAGACTCATCTTTAAGTTGGTCCAGAGAGGCTGAAACTAAATTACACCCAAATTCCTACTTCACTTGAGGAAGCAGAAAATGTCAATTAGAAAAAAACAAGAGTTTATCACTGTATGAAACTGTGAATTCTCACAGGCAGGAAGCTATGAATTTTAGTTGCTCAGCAAAATTCTTTTCACTAAATAAGGAAGGAGAATTAAATAGCTCAATTTATAAAATTAAGAAAAGGAGGCATTATTTAACATAAAGGCATTTTTTCAAAGCATTGCTATAATAAAGGGCTAAAATGATGTCAAGTTAGATAGAGTCACCATAGAAAAATTACTAAAATAATAGCTTATTGCTGCATTGTCACAACAAATATGAGAAAATTACCTACCAGCATCAATGCATATGGATTTTGATATAAAATATAATATGTCATTAGCTACAACTTCTGTGTGGATATATTTATAAAAGGATGGATACATATATGATGAATATATTTATTATGAAGGTTTTCCCATCAAGTAAATTCAACTATTTCCTGCAGAATTCTTTCACTTATTTATTTTGCTCAAATGCTGATCACTTTTGAAATCTTTGTTTGGATAAGGGCACTGTGAAATGTACCATTTTGGCTTGCACACGTTTGGATTTCTCAGACCAGAAAACACAACGGCTTCCCCCATCTAACACTTTTCACCTGCGCCAGCTGCTTCCAATTCCCTGCTTCCACCTGCGGGACCTCAGTTAGTTGTATCGAGATTGGTTCCTGTTTCAAAGACAGCCACGATTGACCTGGGCCTGAGGCAGAGGCTGCTTCAGTTAGAAGGAAAAGAGTCTTGCATCAATTTAGTTGCCTGCTTGTTTTCCCTCTGATATTCTTGGTTCTCCACTCTTGGCCTGCATTTCTGATCACTTGTATTTTTCTGTCCCTAATATGCGCACCTTCCTAATTTCAGTCCTACCATGTATTCTCTATCCATGACTATTCTGGAATCCTCAAATAGTAGAACTAAAGAAATTACAGATGACGACCATGAGCCCAGAAAAGTTATGGGGATTATAAAAACCTCATTCTGACAAGCATAGTATTATAGATTAGGCCGTATTCCATTGAGGTTGCAATTCAGACATTCTTTCTGCTGTATTCTAACATTTTTTACGTTTCAAGTTCATTCTCCCTACCTACTTTCAATGCTTAGTCTTGCTCTGATATTATGATATTTGAGATGGCACATTTCTTGATCAACAATAGTGTTTTTTCAATATACCACCCTCATCAGACTCACTCAGAAGTACTTGTTTAAAGATATGGGGTTTTTTGGCCATCCCAAGACCCACTGAATCATAACTAGCTGTGAGTTCCAGAAAACTTTATTTTTATGGAGGTCCACTATAAAAATCTCAGGAATGCTCAAGTGTGAGAGTCACTTCCAGCTTTTTAGCTCCATTTGCACTATGATCTTCTGGGTTCTGCTAAAGTTCTTTATCAAACCTGTTGATTATACCTTTATATCATTCTTGTTCCCAAGAATCTTAGTGATTGAAACATGAGACAAAATGGAGTTTCTCTAATTTGCTACTGATTGTACTTGAAAGTAAGAATATTTCACACACGATCACTGCTTAGCAATCTGAATCGATTTTCCACCTATACACTGATTTTTTTACTAGTCCTACAAAACAATTTTTTTTAAAAAAGCCTCTTTTATGCCTTTGGAAGCACACAGACTACTGAGTTTTTTGAGTAAAAGACAAGAAAAGTACATTATAATGAAACAGGCTAAAAACAATAAAATATTATGCCTAGGTATAAATGTGAGCACAGACAGTTATCAATCAAACCTAGTTAGGGGTCCTATTGGATTCAACCAGTCTAGTTTAACTTTTATTGTAACCTTAAATAATTCTAGGTTCCTTTATGAGGAATAGAATTATGATTACACTTTAGAAATAATTTAACGTTCTTTGAATGCCACATTTTTATATATAAGTTTCAGTAGTCAGTAGTACCACTCAAAAATAACTGTGCAGGTTTTTAAGAAATATACAAACACTTTGTTAACTTTTTGATAAAAACCAAAACTTATGTTCAATGTCACCTACTATGAAATCACCAAATTGAGATCTAAGTCCATTCGTTTACTTTCATAATTGTTGTCAAAGTTAAAATGCATTAAACCTTTGAAAACAGAAACTAAAATATCTCAACTTTCTAAATCACATAAAAGAGAATACATTTTATGCTTGCTTTGCAAGGCTCTGATGTCTTTCCCTTTCAAGTACACTAAATTACTGACTTGCCATGATGAGTAACATAAAAGGAACAAGCAAAATACTGTTCACTTACCAGAGAAGATATATAGACATTATAATAAAGTGCAATTAATTTTCATTTTATGTAAACTAAACAATAATACTAGTAAGAACTGTCTTAGCCATACTCTGAATCTTTGTTTAGAAAGAGTCCAAAAAGAAAGTTTCACACAATTTCATTGTTATTTTCTTCTTTCTACCATTCACAGTGTTCATATTTCTTTAGACATTCTCGTTATTCTTGTGATGTTTGAGAAATGACAAAATTGGAGAAGAGGAATCTGATAGAGATACAGCATGGCACGAAAGCTATATGGATAATTGCCTGACGAATGTAGTCCGGCTCTCATCTCTCCTAATTAGCCTCATTACCATACTTTAAGACAGACTAGCAGTCACTCAAGACCCTGGTCTTTTCTGTCAGAACTGAGTGCTGACAGCCAAATGGGCAACATATGGAAAAGTGCTCTCTTTCCGGCCATTCTTCCATGCTCTAGGCCTTGGGTAGAAAAGCAGGCCAGAGAAGGTTCCCTAAAGTTCATCCTCACATAGGTGTCTCCAAATCAGGGATGGACAATACATCTGAAATGCTTCTCTTCATCTCCACCTTATCACACTGTGGGAAGGTCAAGTCATGCATTTGAAGTATCTCCTATGGGAATCCTGACCATTCTCTAAAAGAATTTAAAAGGTATAAGCACGCTACTTCTGCTAGACAACTTTATTTTTTGTACCTCTGTACCATTAAACAACTATAATGAAACTCTGACTCATGGATACTCCTTGTTATTAGTGTGGTCTTGACATACTTGTGGTAACTCCAAAAACTCCTTTTTAGAAGCCAAATGTCAGGAATTCATTGACCACCCTTTGTGAGTGAGTTTTAAATATTAATTTTCTTAAAAGTCAAGAAATTCTTGATTACAACATAACTGTCAATCCAGACTCATTTGTTGTAGGAAAACATTATGGAACCATATGGATGCCATTTGCTGCTTAATTTACTTTTTAAAAATAAAATTTGACACAATTTGAAAGGTATATATAACTTATTATAAATTGGAAAAGGTCCTACTGGATTACATTAATCACAATTATTATGATACGATTAATTTCCTCCATTTTGAAGAAAGAAAAATATTTCAGTTACTTTAGTATAAACACATTACCTATTAAGTACTTCTATAGGTCCTTCTTAGGCCCATTTTTTAAATCCAATCACAGGTGTCTTTCTCCTGATCACTTTTCCAATTCTCTAAAAAAAGATTTTTTGCTAAATTTTATTTTGTGTCTGCAGTGCAAAAACTCTGCTGCAATCTCAATGGCAACAAAATCAGAGAAATGGATTTTCTGCACTTTGCAGTATGGGGAAACTAACAGTCCATTCAGCGTGACTGAAAAATACCCCGAAGGCCAATATTTACTAAGCATGGCACACACACAGGAGCCTTGTTAAAAATCCACAACAAATCTCACATTGCAAACAAATCCAAAGGCTTCCGAGCTTCTGCAACTGTCTGAGTAATGTTGATTCTGACAGCAGAAAGCTGCTTTCTTACTAATCCAGGGGCTAGCTAGAGGTTCGCTGGCCCCACACCAAGATTTCATTTCTTCTCTGAATTCTTTGCTACAATCCTTTGGTTACAATCTACTGATAATGAGGAGTAAAATATTAAGGTGAGGTGTTCTTATCTGCCTGTTTCATATTCAGATGAGATTGATAAACACCAACTAGCTGTTTAATTTGATCAGTCCAATAAAGGCACACATGATTAATGCTGGATTCCCATCAGACTGTTGGAAGAAAAATACTGGTCATCCGTGCTCCCAAATAACAGGAAATACTTTGTGCTTCACACATAACACTTTAAAATGCATGTTGCCTTCCCTCGGAGATGCCAAAGTCATATGTGATTTAGTGAAAACACACACACACACACACACACACACACACACACACACACACACAACACACACACACACGAACAAATACTTGGAAGAGGAAATAAGTGAGGGCATTTCTTGAATGAAACAAATGAGAGTCTATAGGAATGTGATACACAGGCATATCTTGTGCAAAGCCATGAGGCTTGTGTCATGGAAGATTCCAAAGTTTCCTTATGAAAATCTGATTATAAATTTAGTGAGTTATTTCTGAAATCCATTTTTTGCACCCACCTATGCAGCCTGGGAAACATCTGTTCTGATTGTGCAGTGGAGCCAGAAAGAGAATTTCAAACCCAATACGATTAGATGATCAGTATTCAGAGTCCTTCTGTGTCCACAGGAGCTGCTGTGAATGGCACAGGCCTCACCGACCATCCTAAATGCTTTGAACATGCTTCTCATTCTTCACTCTATTTAACTTTCGAATGCCTCGCATTCCGTCTCCAAAAATTAGATAATACAATCAAGTGCCAGTGATTCTGTGAGGACCACTTGTAAGAAATCACCAGCTAATGCTTCTACTCTTTTGAGAAAAAATAACATTTAATCCCGAACTGGAAGTAACAGTACACGTTTTTCTTTTCTACCTTTCTTTTTTACATGTTTAGAATCTTACAGCCTGGGAAGATCTGTGTCAGGAACATCTTTCTCTTCCAGAGTCATGAGCTGTGACTCCTGTGACGCCCTGAGCACCAAATCTACGTGGAAAAACAAAACAAAACCAAAAACAGTGGAAAGCGGTTGCACACACATGTGCCTCATTCTTGCCTCCCCTTCAATAAAAACAAATTAACAGCAGAGTCTGGGGACAGCTTTTTAGTGTTCACACCTTACAAAAATTTCATACATCCATAACACATCCTTTTGGGAACATAATGAGTTATATATGTTTGAGGCCATTATGAAAACCCACAAAACAACAAAGATAGCAATCAGAATTCCAACGACACATCACAGATGGAATTTTTCCTGTTACCCCAAAAGTGTGGTTTGAGTGAACGATAACTCCCAGCTTTCAACACATCTATCCCCCAGCCTATTCTGTTTTACGTCTTTACTTTTCATTTTGTTTAAAAGGAAAACATGATGTAGTGTAATTATGCAAGAAAGTTATCTGTATATTGATGTTAATTGACATTTGTGCAGTGCTCAATTTAGGGGAATGATGCTCCATAGATAAGCATGTGGTCCTCTGTGATTGTGCCATTCCAGAACAGAATAAAATACAAATTTGGTTACACGTACCCTTAAATGTATTCTCATTTACTACTCACTTTCTCATTCATTCAACATTCATATTCCATCTCTTGCTCTCTCCTTTAATCAGTGCATTCTGTGTACCAGACATTGTGCTAGGTGCATTTTAAATGACTATGGGGGATAACGGGAAGAAAAGTGACCTATCTTATGCACTGATACCACATTTCAAACAGGAATGGAACTGATGAACACATGAAAGAAACAGACAGCACAAAATGCAACCACTTTCGCCAATAAACACTAGATCGTTTAAGGGAAGTCCCTCAAGAGTTACTGCTTCCTGATTGATGTAATCCTAACCACAGCCTGTGGTCCAGAAATTGCCAATCAATCATGTATACATTACAGGAAAAATTGGGTTAACATGTCTTCATGCTGGTGCATCAATGACGTTCTGTTCAACCCTGGCACAAGATACCCTTGCAGAAAACCAGCCTGCTGGTGTATCGCTGGTTTGTTTTCACCTCACCATTTTTGTTATGATGTATAGGCAACGAGCCTCCTGTGGCCTTCCTAATCTGAAAATGAGCCAAGAGAAAGAACGTGCTCAGAAGTGTTGAAAGAAAGGCCCATTCTCTGCCCAGGGAACTGCATCTAATACAGGAAATGAACACAAGTTTGCTGTAAGCTGTCCAGCTTCTGAATCAGCTGTTCCCTACTCAGAGTCGGGCTTCCTCCCCTCCCCCACCCCTAAAACCTAAGCACTAAAAGCCAATATTAAAGTTTTGAAAAATGTGTTTTCCACTTCTTCTCCCGTGTTCTCTCAAAGCTGTGTAAATCTAACTTGAATGGTAAGCGGCTTTATTTTAACAAGTGTGAGTTATCAGGGTTCGCATATCAAATTAAACCCAATGAATTCTGGACTTGTTTTAAATTTCAAGCCAGAGGCCCTAACTCCCTGCATTTCACTTGGCGGTGGGCCAGACTTCGTAATAAAGTGCTAAGCAGAAGACAGGAAATACTAGAGAAGTCGAACAATGTTATGACAATGTTTATAACTTTTACAGTCAAGCCTGGCTGCACATCTGCACAACATCAGACTCTGGTCAGACCCGCAGAGAGGAAACCATTCCTTAGCTGGCAGCGTTTTGCTATAGCCAGATGTTATCATTTTACTGGTATCTTTTCACCAAACAAACAAAATATATATATATATATATATAATATATTTACATTTCTGAGAAGGAAATGGTTGGGGGGCAGGCATCGCTTGTGTGGAAGAAATAGTATGTCAAATTAATGCTGTCCCATAATTGATTTACTCTTACAGATCTAAGACAGTGTACAGACAATGGCATCTTTCTCTTTGATGCGATAACGTTCAAACTGCTTTGTTGCAGAGCAGGGCACAGCCTTGTTTGATGCCACAGACTGAAATACAAAGGAACTTCCAAGCACTGCAGCCCTGCAATGCTTGGATAAAAGTCAGATGCCTATAAAATTAGGCAGTCACCTGACAAATATTTATATAAATGAGATGACATTAGTGGTGTTTCCTTGAGCACAGATGTAACATAAGAATTTATCATTTTAGTTGAAACTGAGGAAACTAATGTCTCTTTTACCTAAATCATTTCAAGAGCCTGACATATAAAATGTCGCATCACCATTAATAATGCTCTAGATATATCAGTATGGAAATAAATTTTTAAGAAACCCAGGCTCACAGAAAACAAAACAAAACCTCAAAACCTCCGTGGGTATTTGGAAAACAGTCTTAGCAATGATATAGCAATGATATAATTTTACCCATCCTCCATCCCCAATGCCTAAACCTAAAGTTGGATACAGTCACATCAACTCAGGGTTAACTGGCACACACACACACACACACACACACACACACCACACACACACACAACACACACTCAGGCAAACAAAAATTCTATCCACAATTTTGAAGCTGTGTCACAACTGTGCTAACAAAAATGTCTGCATTTGCACATGAGTACATCTGTGTGTGTGTGTGTGTGTGTGTGTGTGTGTGTGTGTTTGCATATGTACATGTAGATATCTCAGTGTACCTGTCCCACCCTTGTCTTCAGACGACTTGTCATATGTTATAGATCAAAACGAAAGCGAGTTCAATTTGTGAAACACATTGCTGTCTTGGCATCCTGGGAGAGCCACATTAACTCTAACACCAATAACTACTAATGACACCTTAAAATGAACATGGTTTTCAAAATACCTTCCAGAATTCATGTATCTACTGCAGTGTCAGTTATAAAAGACTGCCAACTTCTAGTGTCCAAACTGTGAACAGGCCATGGATTTGGATGCATCTGAGCAGATTATTATGTACAAATTGCTGTTTACACAGAAAAAGTTTTATTGTGGTGTGTACATTTGGCATTGCCCAACACAACACACTTGAAGACTTTGGATGAAATTTTACTTGGAAGGAAATTTATTCACTTGGCTATTCAACTTGGGTAAAGCTGAAATAGGGTGTCTAATATGTGGTTTCCAAACTCCTGTTAATTCATCCCCTCTTGGTTGCTTTTATTGCAGTGTTATTTACAATAGCAAAAACATGGAACCAATCATGCTGCCCATCGAAAGAGGACTGGATAAAAAAAATGTAGTGCATATACACGATGGAATATTATGCAGCCACAAAGAAGAACAAACAAATGGGTTTTGCAGCAACTTGGATGGACTTAGAGACTGTAATACTGAGTGATCTCTCACAGAAACAAGCGAGTATCCCATATTCTTGTTCATAAGCGGACCTTGAACAACTATCGTGATACTATAAAAAAGGGATTGGCAGTAGTAGGAAACTGCCAAGGGAGGGGGGCACACCTCCTCAACAAGGATACTTACATATGAATATTTGTATACCTAATCCTGAATTGTACCCCACATGTTTAAAATTAAAAATTTTTTAAAAAGTCAATTAATGCCCAGGTTTCACCCCCAGGTCAGGAGTTCTATGATGGTACTCTGAAAATTATAGGGTATGGCAGTCACTTACCTACTTTTTTCACAACCCTATGTCCCATGGTTTTGCAGTGTATGTGCAATTACGCTGGTCTGAGGCATGCCACACAATATGCCTTGTGGGGCCGTCACTGTCCCTCCCCCATGCCTCCATCGAATACAGTTTTTTGAACAGTACCCTGAATATAGTCATTCAAATTGGCCTAGGAAAATCCAAACTGTTTCCTAGTAATGTTTTAAATTATTCTACTTGTACTACTGTACTTCCATGCTATGACTGTTTGTCTTTTAAGTTTTACTAGGTTTTGGCTTTTATGCAAAATAAGATCCACTGTGTATAAGTTGTTTTGACATATTTAATTCCATCAGAGAATTTGAACCACTAGTCCTTTTTTCAGCATTCACACTACTGCAATAATAGAGTACCCTATTACTTAATTGTTTTCCTCTGAGCCCAAGATACTGATGCTAGATTAATCTCAATCTGATAGTCAACAGTGATATTATCATCACTGCATTTTGATGAGTTGAGTCATTTGTAAATCCTGTAACACTCCTCATTAATTCTATTGGTTGGAAGCTTGCTGAGTTAAATTTTATTATGTCAATTTCATGAAATTCATAGAATTACCTTGAAATGTAGAATCCTTTCAATAGAGTTCTATATAACAGAGTTAGTAAGAGAACATTAAAAAATCCTGCTTTCCTAATCCCGCGCCTTTGGGAGGCTGAGGTGAGTGGATTGCCTGAGCCCACGGGTTCGAGACCCGCCTGGGCAGGGAGACCTCATCTCTACAATAAATCAAAATATCAGCCGGGTGTGGTAGCGCATGCCTGTAGTCCCAGCTACTTGGAAGGCTGAGGCGGAAGGATCGCCGGAGCCCAGCAGGTGAGGCTGTGGTGGCCGGGAGCGGCCACTGCACTCCAGTCTGGGCAACAGAGTGAGACTCCAATTCAAAAAAAAAAAAAAAAAAAAAATCCTGCTTTCCAAAAATTGTTGCAATGCATGAAAGTAAATATTTCCTAGCACAAACATTTCATTTTAAAACTCTGTATACTTCCGTATTCCCACTCCCCAAATTTTTCATAATAATTTATTACTAGTTATTTATAGAGATGTGAGATCTCTGTAAGCCTTAGGCTTCCAGATACTACATGGATTTTGTTTTCCTTAAGAATGCCTATATCTTGAACAAATCAAACACTCTCACTTGCTGCCCAAGTTCTTTTGTGTTTTCAACGGGCTTGAGGATTCATTCCTAACTTAAATAATGCAAATGCCTCTTGGATTGTCATACTACTTTTCTTGTACTTTAAAGTGTAAAATATTCTTTACAGCGTTTTCATTGCTCAGTTCTACAGAAACTTAATTTAATAGGCATATATTACCACAAAGCCCAAAAAAATTTAAATAACTGTGTAAAACCTCTGATTGTACTATTGCCTGCATCATGCCTTAATTCCACACAAGGATGCACCTTTGCAAAACATTTTGTCCAGGACATCTGCGAGATTACTATTTAGAGACGAGATTTTCAAGTTTTTAATATTTGCCAGGGTGTAGAATGTATTGACTAATAATGGAAACTATAATTTATGAGTGCATACTCATTTCTGATTTATCTGAATTTTTTTGTTGTTGTGCACAAATGTTATATACCAGTGAAGTTTTTTTTTTCTATCCTTGAATGGTTGGCCAATACAAACATTATATACCGGTGAAGTTTTTTTTTTTCTAGCCTTGAATGGTTGGCCAATGTTTATATTTAAGTACAGATGCAACTGCCGGGGGAAGATCTGATGCACATCTCAGGACTCACTGAACTTGTGCAATTAAGACAGTCTTAGTGATTCCAGGCTGAACAGCAGTGCATTACTCACAAATTTAAACAGGTGATCCTAAATTCAGTTTCCAGATTTTGAAACAGAACTGAGACACCAGATCATATACCTCATAAGAGGACATGACCAGTTTCAAATCTGGGTCTCTTTATCTTTTCTCCTCCAAAGACAGAATACTTTTAATTTCTATACTATATGACTTCTTTCTGAAAGAGGAAAAGACTTTTTTCTATAGATTATAATACATAGATAATGTATTTTCATAAATAATTGCAAATTTTTCTTTTAGGCAATCTGTGCGTAGATTGGGCAACCTCTGATGAAGACCTATATATGTCTTATTTTACTCTTGTTGACCTTGAATTATATGTTTTAACTTTTCTGAGTGTTCTCCTACTAAGTTGGAGTTTTCAGTCCCTGTCTTTCTTGTTGGTTCAAGTTTGGTATTGCTTTTTGTTCCAAAATTCTTATTCCAACCTGGAACTTGAATTGCATTCCAAATACTTAATTAACCCATAAAATACTGTTAAATTTAAAAATATATTTTCTATATAGAATATTAATTTTACAGGATGCAATGCTAATGCTACAGGATTAAAGGGTTAAATAACAATCAAAATATTTTAGGAAATAAGTTAATTTAATATCTTGTCCAAACTACTTACTTTGGTAATCTGTAGACTTGCACATTGGAAAATTGTCTGGAATGTTTCTCAATGTATTCAGGTACAAGCAAATCATAAATAAACATATAAAGAAATAATGAGAGAATATATGTTTTTTCTGTTTTATTTCTCTTCCAAAACACAACGGAAGATGCATAGGCATACTTCTCCTTTCTTTGATATAACAAAATTCTCACCATTTTAGAACCTTTGGGTAGAAATTTATTAACAAATTTTCCAAGAGAATGATTTAGCAAAATCTTAATTATAAAATATATAGAAATATGCATTTTCAAGAATTATTCTATTCAAATGTAACCAATTCTGGTTGGTGTGCAGTGGTGCAAGCATAGCTCACTGCAGTCTTAAACTAGGTTCTGGCAATCCTTCCACCTCAGCCTCTGGAGTAGCTGGGCCTATAGGCAGCTGGGCCTATAGGCATGCTCTACCATGTCTGGCTAATTTAACAAAAATATTTTCTTAGAAATAGTAGTCTTGCTATGTCACCCAGTCTGTCCTTGAACTTAATCTCAAGCAATCCTTTCATCTCAGCCTCTGAGTAGCTAGAACTACAGGGGTGCACCACCACGCCCAGTCCTAATTTGCTCATTTAAGAAGTGTTTACTGAGGGCCTATGAGCTAGGGACAGAGCAGGGAACAAATCAGACAACATTTCTTGCTTACATCCTAATGAGGGAGAAAAATGCACCATTCAGATGCTGTGAAGGAAACAGAACGCATTGTCCTAAAATAGCCACAAAGAAAGTGTGGTGTGCATCAAAAACAGTTTGATGCAACAAAAAGGAAGTAGTTAATTTAGACTGATCAGATAAAGCATATGCAGTTTTGTCCACTCACAGATGAATGGATAAGCAAAACGTGGTATATACATAAAACAGATTATTAGTTAGCCTTAAAAATGAAAAATATCCTGATATACTCTACAACATGGATGAAACTTGAGGACATCATGCTAAGCAAAATAAGCCAGTCACAAAAAAATAAGTACTGTATGATTCCACTTACAGGAATTAGGGAGGGTAGTCATGGTAGTCAAAACCATGGAAACAGAGAGGAGAATGGTGGTTGGTAGGGGCTGTGGGCAGGAGGTAATGGGGAATTATTTTTTAATGGGACAGAGTTTCAGTTTTATCAGATAAAAAGGAGTTCTGGAGATGGATGGTGGGGATAGTTGCACAACATTATGAATGCATTTCATACCACTGAACTGTCCACCTCAAAATGGTTAAGATGATAAAATGGCTATGTGGATTTTACTACAATAAAAATTAACAATATAAATAGCTTTACTTTAGAGGTTAAAAAAACTCGAAAATTAAAAGGCCATTGAGGCTGGCCCAAATCCAAAATGGTGGGGATGGTGAGTGGTTTTCTAGATGGTGCAATAGAAGAGGTGTTTAGTGACTAACAAAGCTAAAAGGATGATAGATCAAGACCATGGGGCAAGAAGCGTGTGTGTGCGTGCGTGCATGCATGTGCTGAATGGCACAATAAGAAAGAGTTGTGTGTTGACTGCTTTCAGCCAGGAAAGCATTTACAGGATTTTAAGTTGGCTATAATACCAGCGCTCAGGCGTAGACATCTGTAGGAAGTGTGGAGTATAAACTGGAGAAGTAAAAATTGCAGCCTCTTTAGGAAGTCCATGAGGTTCTGATGACTAAGCAGAGACAATGGGATGACCAAAAGGAAGGGTCAAGTTCAAGAGAAATTTTGGCACTAGATGAGGTCACATGACTTTTAAGTTCCTTTGCTACCCTGAGGTCCAATGAGTACATGAGAGGAAATGGAAGGGGGCAGTCAAAGTTGGGATTCCCAAAGGACAGGATTTGGTAGATAACAGAATGACTCATGGAAGGCTGTGCTCTTACAGTGTTTACAGTGTTCCAAAAAATAGAAGCACTGTTGAGTTGCTCAGAAAAACCGTTTTGTATATGGAGTATGGTGTAGTGTGTCCAAATCTCTCTTAAATGAACACTTAGTGGAACTTAAAGGAAGTTTCCTCAGTGTAATCTTCTTAATATAAATAAATATACCTAATCATATCACTCATGGCAATTTGAAGTGACCCAGTTAAACCAGATGGGCAAAGTTCAAGTCCTGTAATCAGTTGCTGTGACATTCAGTGGGCCTCATCTATGGGCCTCATCTGTAAAAAGATGAGGTTTGCTGTAGCATACTGATGGTCTCTATATTCTCAATAGGCTATCATTCTAGTAAATCATTTTGCTACTTTAGGTCAAATTTTAACAATCAGATGTAGAAAATCAATCAGATGTGACTGAGAACAAGAGTTGTGATTTATTCACTATGCAAGTGGGCAGCCCCTGGCTCCTGGTATGGCATCCAACACCAGGGAAATGCATTAGAACACTGAAAACCGAGCCATCAAGGAAGGCTACTGAGTTCCACCAACCATGGTGGGATTCTGTCTTCATGGGGAAGGTTCATAATTGTGTTCTTACTTGTCTTCATGCCTCAACAGGAAAACAAAACTAGAAATATTTGTCATAATTAATTAGCTTTCCTTTCTTTGGATCCAAGTTAATATTCAGTAGCATATTTTGAAATTCTTAAAACCAATCCTTCAAAAAGTTATCCAGTATATATGTGATTAAAGAGTCATTTTATCTTTCCAAAATAACTGTCCACAATAACGTTTAACTTAAAAAAAAAATTTTTCGTTCACAAGTCTTGGAAGTTTTACAAGTTATCTTTTCTTTTTTAACCAATTCATATTTAAGGACAGCCTGCAGTGTGTTGCCTTATGTTTTCCAAAGTTCCAGTTGGCGATATTTCTAAGATTGCTGCCCATTTACCTGTTTGAGCTGCTCTTCAAACAGGAGAGATAATTCCAGATCACATGAGGCTAAGGGAATGGAGTAATTTTCTTACCCATAATAATGGGCTTGTAGAAGGACAAAGTTAAATGATAAAGTCAGAAATGATAGAACTATGATCCCCAAAGACTATTAGATTGCTGATTTAGTGATCTTTTAAGTGGAACTGCCTGCTTGAATTTTAAAATTGTGAACAGGTGTTTAGGTGTGCAGTGTTCTCATTTCTTTGAGTGTAGTTACAATATGAAATCCCTATACATTACTTGATTGCTTTCCATATGTACAGCATAATCAAATTCAGACCACTGAAGTTATTCCCATTTCTCTGAAGGATTTTCTCAGCATACTGAGTTATACAAATGGATATTGTCTTTTCTGTAGACCAGTGGAATAAATGAAAATTGTCCCAAACAAATATCTTTAAAAATGGTACATATGTGATGTGGAATTATATATGTAATGCATGTGCAACAATTAGCTACCATTAATGATTGAATATTTCTCAGGTAGCAGGGCTGGTGGCTCAGTCTATAATCCCGCACCTTGGGAGGCTGAGGTGAGTTGATTTCCTGAGCCCGCGGGTTCGAGACCGACCTGGGCAACTTGACGAGACCTCATCTCTACGATAAATCAAAAAATTAGCTGGGTGTGGCAGCGCACACCTGTAGTTCCAGCTACTTGGAAGGCTGAGGCGGAAGGATCGCTGGAGCCCAGCAGGTCGAGGCCGCGGTGGCCGGGAGTGGCCACTGCACTCCAGTATGGGTAACAGAGTGAGACTCCAAATCAAAAAAAAAAAAAAATATATATATATATGTAATATATATATATATATTTCTCAGGTATAATATTAAAGTACCAGAATGATATTTAGTAGGGAGGGATCTCTGTCTCTTCTGTTACTGAAATATTTCACTTGACTAAAGCAGTGACTGACACATAGTGTTCAATAATTAATTGCTGTATTAATACATTAATTGCAAATAACAAATCCTATAATATAAATCACCTGCTCAGTTGAAATTACAAACTAGATTACAGATTTAAAAAATAGTTTTTCTCTTCTGAAATATTAGTATCTTAGTTTATCCAGTACATAAAATCACAAACACACACACACACACACACACACACACACACACACACACATCACAGCAAATTCAAAACATTATCACTTATTGAAAGTCAATGGAAAGTCTACATATCAGATAAAGGTTGATACTTGAACTTTGACTTCAATTTTCTCCGGGATTAAAACAAAAAATCAGGTATTCACAAAACTTCTGAATAATAGATACTTCTATTGTATTTACATATGATGAATGTACTAGAGATTACATTCACTATAGCAAGAATATTATTTTAAAGCAGAATTTTGCTACTAGATTACAGTGGCATCACATCTACAAGAAGACCATAAAAATCAGCCACTGATATGATCTAGAAACTTAAAAGGTTTTTTTCTTAGAGTTAAGGCTTATAACCAAGACCATGATATTTAAAGTTTGCAAGTCTCAAAACTGCCTTTATTCAAGTAAAGGTCTGAAAAGTGTTTGGACAACTAACCCTTCCCTTCCCAGCTGAAACTTTTGTATGATATATTCATTCAAGCAACAGTCAACAATTTATTGGTCACCTACCATATTCTAAGCTCTGAGCATATTCATATGAGTAAGACACAGTGCCTGACATTAGAACAAGTCTATACTCATCATAGAAACTTAACTATGTTACAAATAATTAAAATATGGCCAAATAACTATAGTTACAGCAGTTTTTACAAGGCCTCTTACTAGCATAGTGGTTAACAGCTTTGCCTGGGAGGTTTCACAATCTCACAGACATAAGAGTGATAAGGATGAACAAGTAGTCCTGGCAGAATCCTCTCTGCATGTCATAAAATATAATGAATTATCTAAGAATTATAGGTAGTAATAGTTATTATGCAAAAATTATTAAGAACTTCCTATGTACTAGGCACTGTGCTAGATGCTTTATATGCATTAAGAATAGATAAACAACAGCTAGAAATAATTAGATATAAACTGATAGATGATAGATATTCAGAGGTAGGTAAATAGTTGATAAAGAATGTAGACAAATGATATATATTAAAAGACAGACAGATAAAAAGAAAGATCGGCAGACCATCAGTTATATCTTCTGTTAAGGCAATCAATAGTTGTATTATAATTATTTGTTTACTCAGATGCCTTCCCTCTAAAGACCATGAATCCCTTGTGGACACATTGTCTCACTGGTCTACTCATCTCCGGCAACAACTAAGGCTCCTTCACCATGGTAGGCATAAAGGCATCTTAAACTAATGAACACCTGAGCCAACTGTCTTTGTGGCATCTCTCAAGTCAATTAATATTTATATGCCTCTGATTTTTTTCAATAGTCTAGTTGGTCTCTAAGGGACTTTTGGGTTAAAAAAAATTATGACATTTTCTTTCTAAGTTCTATATTCCATAACCGATTTCTTTTTTTCCCCTTTAAAAAAAAAATTTTATTTTAAAGATATGGGGCATGATTCAGGATTAGGTATACAAGTGGACATCGTACAGGTAAAGTTTGGGCATCTCTCTGGTCCCCACTTTGCCTGGTTTGAAATGAGGTACCCTTATTGATTTGTGTTCCCACCCCCTCCTCAGCAGTATCCTGTTACTGCCAATCCCTTTCTTACAGTATTATGGCAAATGTTCAGAGTCTGCTTATGAGTGAGAACATATGGTACTCTGTTCTTTGTTTCAGTATTATAGACTCTAAATCCATCCAAGTTGCTGCAAAGCCCATGTTTGTCCCTCTTTATGGCTGTATAATTTTCCATCATATGTTCAGTTTCGATTAGCAGCACAGTTGGTTCCATGTTTTTGCTATTGTGAATAGTGCTGCAATAAACATGTGTGTGCAGGTATCTTATTTGGTAGAATGATTTTAATTCCTCCGGGTATATTCCCAGTAGGGGGATTGCTGGGTCATATGGAAGGTCAATTTCTAGTTCTTTTAGAAATCACCCCACGGTTTTCCATAGAGGTTGAACCAATTTGCATTCCGAACAGCAGTGTAGAAGCATTCCCTTATCTCCACATCCTTGCCAGCATCTGCTATTTGTTTTATTAATGATCGTCATTAATCATTAATAAAGTGTAAATGATTTCTACAGAGTAGTTACAGGGGTAAAAATCTGAATACAATTGTCCTAGGCTATAATTAAAAGCTTTCTGCATATTCTTTACTCTTGAAACCATCAGTTTGAGGGTTATAAAGTGTTTTTTTATTGCCTGTAGTTTCAAATGTATTTTATTTCCCTTAAATTTTTTTAAAATTGGAAATTATCTTGAACAAATAGTTTTTAAAAATGAAAACAAAATCTAACCAATTCTAGTGTTAAACAAATAACACAAGTAAAAACAAATACAACAAACCCAGGACCAATAAAATGGAAGTCTTCTGTTTACTTGTCTCCAATGCCTTTCTTCTTTCTCCTTTTCACTGGGTAGCTACTATCCAAAGTTTAATGTGCATCCTTCCTGTGTTAAAAGAGTGAAGTCTATAGCCAGAAATGAATACAATTCATAGTGAGGGGATTCTGAAGAAATATGATCTGACTCTCAAGTCTCAACAATGTCTGGTGCTAACAACTGACTCGTTCCCATGCAACTTCAGTGCCCATATAGGATGGCACAGGGATCTTTGCAGACAACCCATCAGTTACTGGAGCAGAAAAATCTTTGCGACCAGTCATCACCTCTTCCTATGGAGGCTTGAGCCAACAGACTGGGAATTTATAGGTTAGCAAACTGCAGTCTAACGTTGTAGTTACTAGCTTGGCTAGGACGCATTGTTGCTGTTTTGCAACCTCAGGCACTTTAGTGAACTCCCCAGACATCAGACTTTTAATTTATAAAATGGAGATGACAATGGTATCTATCTTGCTGAACTGTGGAGAATAAGTGAATTAATGAATGTAAGATGCTTACAAGATATCTAGCACATAGTGCACAATAATGTTAGTTGCTGGCCAGGCTCGGTGGCTCAGTCTGCAATCCCAGCGCTTTGAGAGGCCGAGGTGAGTGGATTGCCTGAGCCTGCGAGTTTGAGACCCACCTGGGCAACTTGGCAAGACCTCATCTCTACAATAAACCAAAAATTAGCCGGGTGTGGTAGCACGCGCCTGTAGTTTCAGCTACTTGGAAGGTGGAGGCGGAAGGATCATCGGAGCCCAGCATGTCGAGGCTGCAGCGGCAGGGAGCGGCCACTGCACTCCAGTCTGGGTGACAGAGTGAGACTCCAACTCAAAAAAAAAAAAAAATGTTAGCTGCTATTAAATTCTAAGACCACAGACAAAATTTTACAAAATAAAGTGGGATTTTTTTGTTGTTATTTGCTTTTGTTTTCATCATTTCCAGAAATAAAAAAGAGGCATGGACCAGGAAAAAGAAAACACACATCTGGAGTCTTCTAATCACTGTGGCTCAATATTTTATACTAGTTCTATAGTGTGGGTGCTTTTTAAAAAGGCTAACCCTGTTTTTCGTCTTTGTTCATGCCCTTCTTGGGCACCTACTAAACATCAGTCAGTGTAAAGAATGTAATGAAACCAGAAGTGACGCTGTCAAAAATCATACGTTAAACTTATATTCCTATAAGATAAAATAAAATTGTTTTTATTACAAAGCTTTCTTGAAGCTGAACTAGCATCTGAATAAACGTTACTGGAACAGAAACGTTTAACACTTCCACTTGGCTGCTGAGTTAGGTTCTCTTAGAATTATCCACATATCAACAAGGTAGGGACTGACTCGTGAAAGCCACATGTCACAAAGTTTTGGGACAAACCTACTCCAGGACTGCAATTTCCCTCAGGTGTCCTGAACATAAGCTCTCCTAAAAGCAAAGGCTATATGTAGAAAAATAAACTTAGTATCAGCAATTTGTAAAGTAAAGAAAAGAAATGTTCACTATGTTCAAAGATATTTCACTATTTTATCTTCAGAGGAAGAATGAGATAAAATACAAAGTCCTTTGGCACTCTCCTCATAAATTCTGTCTGTCAAATTTCCTAGACACAACAATGACAGAATTCACGTAAATACTCCTAACCTTAGAGGTCAGATTTGGGAACCTCATAGAGTGGTGTGAGGGAGTCTAGCCAGCTGTTGACCACACTCAGTCAGTGGGTGAAACCAAATATCCATCTCAACACTAGTCAACATGAAAACCCTCATTATAAGAACTAGCTGCTTGGCTAACAGAGCAGGTTAGTTGAAGTATTCACTTGATTTCAGCTCTCAAGTATTCAAAAAATTTTAATGGTAAAACACTTGCTCATTTTAAAGCAAATTAATAAAAGAATATTTTAAAAGAGAATGTCCCTAGCTTGAATATTAAATTTCAGTTTTTCTTATTTCAGAAGAAGTGTCTTCCCTTAGTAGAAATGTAGTGGTAATGATAGTTTATAAAGTACATGCTTTAGATTATGTTTCAAAGCTAGTATTTTAATAAAATATATAGTATAACAAATGTAACACTGAAGTAAGTTATATCTATCTTCCTATAAACTAGTTTATAGTTTAATGTGAAATACCACTTTCCCCACGTTGGCAGTTTCAATATTGAATCTGCACGTGCTCAGTGATGCACCTTCTTGCTTCTAGGTAGTTAGCTCCCAGCCTCTGTTTACTATGAAAAGCACAAGAACCAAATAGCTGTCCTGTTATATATTTTGCACTTCTGAGTTAGCGAATTAATTCCAAATAATAATTCCAAATAATAAAACAACAGAAGCCTAGTCATAGAGCACAGATTTGCCCACTTTTAAGTAGGCTTCTTGCTTGTCATAACATCAAAGTATTATTTTATCCAGCTGCCTTACACACTATCGCAATCTGTATCTCTACAGCAGTAATATTTCCTAGTTTTGACTTTATACAATGCTAGGCTTTTGGGCCAAGTGCTTTGTGACCTACTTATCATTTGTTATTTATTCCTGACTAGAATTCAGTAGAAAAATTCAAAAACTATAATGATGGATTTACATCAGGGCTGCAAAACAATCGCACTCAAACGATTAGCAACACATTTGAACTCTGACAGTGTGGCTCATTATTTGTGCTTGCTTTACAGGGCACAATATTCTCAGTAAATTTTTAGATAATATAAAAGGTTAAGTTTGAAAAATTAGCAGTACAAATGTCACATTTACTTCCAGCAGGAAATGTGCAACAATATGTGACAATACTGAATAAAATGTTGAAACATGTTTTCCTTTTGTTTTACTTTACTCGTTTTTGTAATACAACACTGGTTACTGGAAAATGCCTTACAGCTTTATTCAAAACACATGTTCAAAGATTTGAATGAAAAAACTTTGACTCTCTCTGGAACATCTAACCAATATATCATTTGTGTGCTTTAAATTTTTTCTTACTGTCAAGAACACTTTTATGTCTTTAAGATTTATTTAAACTAGTTTATTATATAATGAAGCTTGTCAGATCATAGGAACAAAGTCAAACAAGATGTGCTATATCAAAGTACAACATTTAACATATAGATTTGAGTATACATATCAAGTACAATGCAATCAAGCACAGTTTAATCTGAAAATGCAAATGCTTCAGATTATTAAAGCCACATCTGTCCTTTGAAGCACAATTTAGGCTGTTTATCAAAAAGCTATGTGTAATTATTCTCTCCCACCCTAAACTTTGTAACAACAGATTTCTTTTCTTAAGAACTTTTCAATTTCACTTTAGAGCTGGGATTTTAAATACCTAACCACCAGAGAATATAAGAACACAAGTGGAAAATTAAAAATCTTTACAATGTGTTCTATTATAATTGGTATGTTTTGTTGGTAAATCGGGGTAATATTTCAAAAGGCATTGCTCCAAGTTTTAAGAAAAATCCCCAATACTTTTGGAAATCAACTCAGCAAAGTTCTAGAATTTTGGAAAAAAGTGTGCTTAAACACATTATTAAAAATTTTTAATATAAAGCTACTCATTTAACTTCCTCTGCTTTGGCCAACAGAAACCATCAAAAGTGTTATTTTAACTAGTAAAGAGTAATTCTAAAGCACTAGAAAAATAGAACAGAGATTTGAGTTCTAAGTACTTGAACTTCTCAAGCTTTAAATTTTTACAAAAGTTAAGTAAGTCTCTGTTGTATTCTTCATGTACATCCATTGATATACAGAATTCTCTTAAATATACCTATAATCTATCCACTGAAAAGATTCATAAACTGTCCTAGGCAATACCACTTTTCTGAACACCTCAGTCATCGCAATATTATTCTAAAACAGACCTAATTTCTATGTAAAAGTGTAATCTTTCATTGCACACATAAAAGCTAAATATGAGAGCTCACTTTATCTCATCTGTCACAGTCTTGTTAACAAAACAGCAATACTTTATAAATTATTTTAAATTTCTGATAGCTACAGTAAATTTAAAATTAAATATGTATTTAAAAGAAACAGTTTGAGAAGCTATTACATTTGAAAGTAGTGATTCATTGCTTATGACTCCAGATCACAAAGGCTTCCTCTACAAATGCAGGTAGTAACAAAATCACAGTAGTAACAAGCTGCTTATGTACTCAAATTCGATCCAGGCATCTCAAACTGCAAAAACCATAAACTCTTTATATATATATATTCTCCTCAATATTTTAGATTTAAGTTATCAATTATAATCTGGCTTCAGTAATCAACATGGAACAAAGGGGAAGCGGTGTATTAACAAAAAATTCAGTTTGACTTAAAACTTTTTTCTAAATTTACTTATTATACTTCCCTGACTCCATAAGCAAAGCAAACATAAAAACTAGCATTGATTTTATTTTATTTTTTAAAGAAAATAGTATCAGTATGTTGATTAAAAGACTAAAGGGAAAATATAATTCTGTAATAGTATAAACTCTGTCATAGACTATTCAGAAAGGAAATTGTTGACAAACGTAATATAGGCAAGTGCTTTATCTGTTTTCCCTAAATGGTTAGAGGGCTTGAGAATTATTTCTGAAACCTTAAGGCAAACTCTTCCACAAGGTCATGAAGGGCTTCCAATGAAACATAATCTAGTTTCAACATGAGAAACAATTAGTATGTCAAAGAGCCTACGTCCTAGGAGTCATCTGAAATCACAGAACCCTTTAAGACAGATACTGTCTACTCCTGGCTATGGGTCTAGAATCACTGTGAATAAGGCAGTCAGGGAAAGAAAGAAGGAGCAGGACAGAAGGGAAGGGGAAGGGTCACGGGCCCAATCAGCACCCAGGTGTTTTCTAGTGACTGTTCCATTAATTTCCCTTCCATTTTATAAATGCCCAGAGGCATTTCTGCAGTGGAACATCTTTGCAAATCCTAAAAATAAAGTAATAAACTTTAATTCCTCAACTTTCATAATATTTTGACAGATTCTTCCAACTTTAATTTCCTTTTTGTAATGGTACGTGATTTGCATTATGTTACACTGGTTCATTTTGCCATTAAAAAAAAAGTTAATCTCTAGAGAACTGCTCTGGAAATTATGCACTACTTTAATAGACATCCCCTCAGAACTGAATAAAAATAATTTTCTCATTGTAATCTTATCCCGTATTGGTTAGTAAGATCTTACCATAGACCTGTATTTGAAGCCAGCTTTGAATTTTCTTAAAGAAATTTGGAATGATATTACCAGAACAGGTTCTTATTTCTCACAAAAATCATTTACGTAAAGGAAATGAGCAGAACTGATTTATTTAAAATTTGGGGAAGTTACGAAACCCAAAAATTGCATTCAGAGTTACAAGTCACTTGATTCTCTCCCATATAGTGGCCATGTCACTTTTCCTCTCCTCTTAAAAAAAAGCAGCTCTGGTCTGTGGCAGGCAAGTGGCAAGTGTGAGGTTTATGGCGAAACCTGCTCTGTGATTTAAATAAGTAATAATAAGCTCCAGGAATGCTGTGTTGGAAGGAAATCAGTAGTACAGAAGTGTGAATGGAGGAAGTTCTTTAAAGGAAGGAATTTGGCCTTTAGCTTAAAAAAAAAAGAAAAGAAAATCATTATCTCTAATTTGCCTTTTGTACCCAAATAAAGTCTGTTTATCCTGAACTTTTCTATGATCTGAATTTCCACCGATCAGGATTTCACTCATATTGATATGAGTGTCCAAGAGCCATGACAGAGAGTAAGAGACATTAAAAAATAAGTAAATAAATAAAAAGGCTCAAAGAAACATAGCCCTGGAGATGATGTTAACAGATATGAAGGGAATAAAAAGAAATGTGAGAGCTGGCAAGTTGTAATGACACTAGGGAAAATGAGATTGAGGTTCAAGAGGAGACAAAGCCAGTCTTCAACATCAAGCTTCTCTTATCATTACTCGTACCCTACTGTGTAACTCCAGGCTTCTAGCATCTAGAACTTCTCTGTTATCTAAGCAAAAAGTATAATCATGGGTCCCCAGGCTGATCATAACTGAGCTTAGCTTCTTCCTCTGACTGCAAGAAAATCTGCTACCTTGGCCCCAACAGAGATGTCGTCCAAGTATAGTCACTGTGGAACATAAACAGAATTACTGAGGCAGCCTCCCTCATCACTGATGTTTTCTAGAGCTTTCATGCTTACAGAAATTCCCCATGAAGTTGCCACTATGCCACATACACTTCAATGAGGAGGAGTGATGAACTACAGCACTGTTTTTGTTGCTGAGCTTCAATTTCTAAAGCACTAATAGCATAGTAATTTATGTAGCTGTAACTCATCAAGACCCAGCCATATATATACTTTTTTAAATTCATGTTTTCAAATAGTCAACTTTCAATTATCTTCAAAGAATCAGCTGCCCTGCAGTTTATTTCTGACAAATCATCCATTTTATTGTTTCTGACATCGTTACCTACTCTGCTTAATTAAACGATTTATTTACATAAACAGGGTATTTGCTTAATCTAATCCAGGATTTTTGGAGAGAGAAATGCTTTAGGAATAAAAATAATTTCCCTTGCATATGTGAACAAACAAATGTAGTTCTGCATGAATATGGATAAAAATTGACTTCCAGAATAAAGTGGAAGTAGAGGCAAAACTGATTCCAGGAACGTGGTGGGGAAAAGAAGTCAGTTTACAGCCTTTTATGAGTCACATATTAACTCTGTGGGTACTGTGTTTCAGTTATGGGGAATTTGAGGAAACTCTACATCAAACTAGAAAAACCCTTGACAAAGTCAAATATAAGTAATTTAGAATAAAAATTTTTATGCTTCCCAATGGCACAAAGCAAACTGAAGAATAGAACAGTGGCTGACTACCCTCCCAGCACACCATTTTGAAAGGCAGAAGTAAAGCACTTACTATACTGATGTTTTCCCCCAAAAGCATGTATGCCCACAGGAGGCAACTGCAAACTATGGAACTCATCATGCATTTTGAAAAAGAGATATCCAGAGTTCATTGCTTATTTGCTTAAAAGTCATCAGACTTTGGTTAACACACACAAATACACTGAACCAAACAAAACTCCCAACTGACAAGATGAAACAGTGTGAAGTGGCCCAAGATTCTTATTCACAGTTGCATAACAGGCTCCTTGATCTGTGATGTGCTTGGCAGCAACAGCAGGGACAGATATTGGGCAAGTTACAAATTAACTAGAACGTCATTAACCAGTGCTAAGAAGACAGAGCCTAGTGTTGTCTTCAGTAAATTGGCTAAATAAGGAATTTTTTTTTTTCTGGCTAAGGCTTTGCCCATACGCCCAAATGAATAGTACCACAATCACATTATTGCTTCTCTTTCAAAGAATATTAATGGGTAATACTCTGACTTTTTTGTTTGTTTTTTAAAATCAACCACGACACCACATCAATGCTACCCATTGGCTATAGCTGATGTTCAGTTCCTTTGAAAGCTTCTAGAAAAACAAACCTCTCAATTAATTTCATAAAAGGCTATGACTGAAATCAGAGTGAATATTTCCACTGCGGGTACTTTAGTCTTTGACAGCTCCACTATCTCTATGATTGGGCAACAGGAACAGGACTTTAAAAAACAATGTCTCTTTACTTTTTGCTTCTCTACCCACAAGGAATATGAACTTCAAGAACTTTCTAAGGACTTCTCACTGATGCATTCTCCTTTTTACTGTTCTAGCAACATTATTAGCGTTCCACTTTTAGAGTGGAACATTGTATTCAATGTCCTTTGCAGTCTTTTCTAAGACATTGAAATGAGAAACAATACCATGCAAAATCAAAGCAATCTTATGCAAGATCTGATAGCTGTCAAATTTTGAAAATAGGAAACTCTATTTGCTTATACTTGTATTCCATTTATTTAAAATGTTCTAATGAATGTTTTACATATTGAGAGTATAGTTATATATGTTGGCATACAATTCAACAAAAGATTATTGCTGAACTCTCTTACCCTATTGTTGCCTTATCTGTGAGTGTTATGCACATAATATGAACAAAGTAAAAAGTACTTGTACGTTATTATAATCAGACATTAGTTTGGTTTAAAAAAATACGTTCCTGTGTTTTGTCTGGTCAATAAAGTTTTACCAAAGTCCTGCCATTCAAGGTAACTTAACATTAGCTATCGAAAGGGGAGAATAGTGCTATTAAATATAATGATATCAGTATACATCATTTAAGAACAACAAAAAAGTAAACAAATGTAACCAAATGGGTAATAGGCAGCTGTCAAATTAAAGTTAATAATGAACTCATCAAGGATTTATATTCTCTATGCTGCAATACGTGAAAATGCATTGGGTTTTACGACTCTGTATTCTGGGGAAGTTGCTTTTAGATTGGATTTTAGATGACTTCAGAGATAGTAAGCATCCTTTAGATGGAGCCCAGTTTCTAACTCTTCAGAGTATATTTCCATACATCAAGTCTTTGCTTTAATGGTGGGCAGCAGTTGTCTCTACAACACAGATCTCTGCTCGCACGATTATCAAAAACATCAATAAAGATGCAGCTGATTTGAGGTAGGAAACAGGGTCTCTGAAGGCACTAGCTGTCCATGTTTGCAAAGTGTGATACAACAGCATTGGGGGTCAGGTCAATCACATTTTCCACACATACCTATTTCACCGTCAGGCTATAGTACATGTGCTAAAAATAACTTTTCCTGTGGAAAATTATTGACTAAGATCTTTTCTTCCATGTTTCCTCATATATTCAGAAGAGTAGGGAAGAAAAAGCAAGATGCAAAGCATCTTTAATTAAAGCATTCAGGATGATAGCTGACCTTTCACTTGTGTTGACCCCGTGGTTTCTGCTTATTTCAATCACCACCATCTATCACCCTTAACTCGCATCTTCTAATTAGGACTTTGGTTCCTATTATCCTAATTGTACAGCAACAACCATAAAAAAGCATGGAATTTTCTAGCATAAAGGGGCAGTACATGTTATGTGATTCATGATTGTTACATTCATATTTAGAGGCATAGTCAGGAAGAAGCTGCTATCTTCTGGCTTTACACCCAAAGAAGTAGGTTCAATTTTCAGCACTGAAACAAGTCTTTCTGAACGAGACAAGGAAGCAAAACTTTCTGCTATGAGAATATCAAAATCATTCATGTTACACCTGGTAAATCTAAACAACAAAGAAAAACTCCAAGTTTAGATGAAATACTCTGTTCTATAAATTTACTAACTATACAGTGCATTCACTTTTGCAACATTTATGAGTGGTGAAAAGAATTTAGAGTCATTTACTTCCCTATGAGCATTTTATTTCAATGAATATTTTTAAATTATTTTAATGATTTAGAAATGTGGAGTGCTGTAAATAAAAGTTTTCTGTAATATTTGTTGATATTTATTATAACTTCATTCTGAATTGTCAAAAGTTTAATATTACAAGATCTTACTAAAATCAGTATAAAAAAATTGGTAGCGTTGGGGAAATAAATATGTCCTTCTTTCCCCACTTAGAAAAAAAAAGAAAGAAAGAAAAGTAAAGAAAAAAGAATCAATTGAAAAACCTGAAGTTACATGAACTTTCTCAGAATTAATTCACAAAATGTATTAAAAGTTCCTTTCAGAGCCTACAGTTTATTTCAGTTACTGTATAATCGTAGTGACAGAACCTTGGAGTTCTGTGACTTGACTTTGTTTAGAACCATAAATAAATCCTCTGAGACCATGAGAAAATACTCGGGAATGAATGGATGGATGGATAAATAAGAGGAAAGAATAAACAGGAGAATTTTACAGAAGGACAATTCACAGTGCTCTGTGGAGGTTCTTTCTAACAAATGACACTATTACAGATCTGGTCAGTGCACTTCACTTTTCTCATCTTGCTGTTTAATTTTTCTCTTGTTTCATTATTAGAGATATGAGAGAACAGATGACTATCCTAGTAGATCAGCAAAAGTATAGGTATTTAAAAGTGAGAAGTGAATGATACAAGGTACAATGGTATTGCAAAACAATCAGCTTCTAAATTATACTTATTGAAAGATTAAGAAAGAGAAAGTACTTGTTATTTATATATATAAAGTCAAGGCAATGTCACAAATGTCAATTTCTTTTTTTTCTCCCTTCTCCATTGTTTCTTACTTGTTTGTTTATTTATTTATTTAAAAGATGTGGGGTACAGTTCAGGATTAGGAATACAAATGATCATACAGGTAAAGTTTGGGCCTCCCTTTGGTCCTTACTTTGCCTGGTTTGAGATCAGGTGCCCTTACTGCTGTTGTGTCATCCCCCTCCCACCTGGCTATATCACCTCTGTGTAAGAAGATCCTACATCCATTATCTTTTCTACATTTCCCACCTATAATATGCTCTAGCTTAGCGTTCAGCAAGCTTGAAGCACTGAAAATAAAAAAGAACAAAATAAAGTGACAAAATTGTAAAATTGTAAAAATACAATATGCTCTACCACAAAAGAGTGCTCAGAAAAAAATATTTTTATTTGGTTAAGTGCAAGGAAAACATGCATAAAATGTTGAACCTAATTTTTAGGTTACTACAAAACAATTGCTGGCAATATTGAGCTGAAATTGGGACTAGTAATTAGCACAATAAAATATCAGAGAAGGACTTATTTCCCTTGGAAGCATGGCAGGCCCCCACGCCTGAAGTTTGGCCAACTAATCAACCTTCTATTCAATGTACAGCCTGTGGCTCCTCTTTTGCCTCAGAAAGTCTATTTATAAAGAAAATAATATTGTAACAAACAAGTAATTCTGATTGAAAAATGCAAGAAAGCCAGGCGGAAATTTGGTTTCTGCTTAATCAGCAAGTAGTTCTTGGTTTATATAGGCTTTGCAATTTTAGGTCCTCAATATTTGCACAAAATTATACATTTTTATAAATGTTTGCGTTTCTAAAGGACCAACATGATCAAGCAATAGACAGAATCATAAAAATATTGGGAGCCACAGCTGATACAGTGATGCCCTTGATTTCCAAAGGCTTAACAAGGAATAAAGAGCACGCCTCTTCATTTCTGGAAATGCCCTTTAAAAAAGTTCAAAAACCACTTAATTCCCCTGTATGCTCACGTAATCTTTAGCTAATAAACCTACTGCAAAGACAATAATTCCTTCATATATATGCATTTCTCAAAAACACAACAATAATTATAGCCATTATTTTTTTAAAAAATTAGCCGGGTGTGGTAGCGTGCACCTGTAGTTCCAGCTACTTGGAAGGCTGAGGCAGAAGGATCACTGGAGCCCAGCAGGTTGACCACTGCACTCCAGTCTGGGCGACAGAGTGAGACTCCAACTCAAAAAAAAAAATCATAAATTGCATATATATATATATATATATATATTGCATATATATATGCTTTTGGTTTCCATCATAGAAACACAAGAATGAACCTAGGTTAGTTAGAATAGCATCCTCAGCATCCACCTCCTATTATAAATTTTAAAAGTGGGGAAAAAAACTCGAATGGATTAAGAAGGAAATGTAACACAGAAATACCAGTGTGCTACTTACCACTTTCTGGACATGGAATTGGAAGAAAAGATAAGTAATTAATGTGTGAGAGAACATGAAACTTCAAAGAATACATTTATAATAAAATATGTCACAGAAGCATTATGGAATATATTTTCTGAGCATAAAATAATTAGAGGTGTGCTGTAGGGTGCCAAAATCCTACTGGTGTATTCAAAGGGCACATGTGCCACTAGCTCTGGATCAGTAGGGTTCCTTTACAACTGGCACAGGCCCACAGTGTCTAGAACTGACCGTGTATCTTTACCTTCTTGGTGAATGTGTTGGATGGTGGAGTCTCTCAATCCTTATCCCCTTCTTTACGGCTGAACAGAAACTCCAACAAAAGGATGAATTGGAAATTCTAGCACAGAGATGAATTTCCAGCCTCCCACACTGTTCAGTGTGGTAGACACAATGATGCTTGTGAGTTTAGACCTACACTTTTGGAACCAAATCAAGTCTTTGAGATGTGTAATAACCACTATCAACTCCTGAGTTGCAAAGTTGCATAATAGTAAGTTCCATTAACACACAGGCTCTTGTTCTCATCGCTGTGACACCCTTTGTCTCATACATCATATGGCAGATACTCAAAAAGGCATTGGAATCTCACTCTTAGCAACATCTCATGTCAATAAAGAAGAATCCATCCAAATTGTCCTTGTAATATACTCATAGTTATTCAGGCTATGGTATAACATAGTGTATTCAGCAAAATCCACTTGATCATACATTTCAATTGCTTCTAGTCTTTCTTCCCTATCTCTTTTCCCTCTCCTCCCTTTTTCTTTCCTTTCTCCAATACAAACAATACTATAATAAACATCACACATGTTGAATAATTATTTTAACTCCATCATTAGGGATGATCCTACTAGATTGCTAGTAAAGTATGTTGATTTAAAATTCTGCTCTTCTTGTCTAATAGACTCCCAAAAAGATATACCAGTTTACGTCAACATATTCACTAGCTCATACAGATGCAATGTGATAGAAAGACAGAATTTCACTGCTATTCATATTTATATTTATTTTAACAACTATAAGGCTGAAACTCATCAAATATGCTTATTGGCCATCTGTATTTCTTTCTCTTTTTTTGAGTCTTATTGACTTTGTTTCAGTGCCAATATCTCCATTAAAAATATTTTTAAAGACTTAGTAAATTGAATCATAAAGTCTATATCTATTACTAGCTGTTTAGAGTGTTTGATTTTCTTATACTTGCTTTTAGGTGGAACAGTTGGATTTTCAAAAAGAGCAGAAAGGATGTGTTAGGAAATGCTACTTTTAAGATGTCTTTCAGCTAACTTTCAGCAGTTTTTAATATAAGTGGAAGGCACTGGTGTTTGGGGGGAAAACAATAACAAAGCAAGCACGATTTCCTGACCTGGTTTTAACTTTTCCAGTTGCCTTAAGAAGCATTAAAAAAATAAGTAGAACACTTTACATGTTTGATACATTTATTCATTAAAATAATAAGCACTTGTCAGTTAAACAAATATTAACTGAGCACTTACTCAAGACTATGCCCATATCCAATTTTTAACAGGAGGCACAAAAGGACAGATACAACTAGAATTCAATGAGCAAATATTGATTGAGCTAAATATTACTTTGGGTTGGATTGATTCTGTAAAAGAAGTGGTATGTTACCTGGAGCTGACAGAAACAATCTATAGTGGTTAGTATAGCAAAATATATATAAATAAAATCAAGAAAAAAATTTATTTTCCCTATGATCTAATTTTAAGAATGGGGATGACCAGTGGGAACAAAATGAAATTTTAAAAAAGCCAAAAAAGAAACAAGAAAACAAACATTTCTGTCTGCTAATTTCTTAAATAATTTGATCTTTTATAAAATCCTGGAACTCGATAGTCTCCTTTTCACATGAATAGCTCTATATTTAATGACACTACAAATCACAGATAGCTGGGATATCAACAACATATCAATGGAATAAATAGGTTAAAAAAAAAAGTTCTTATATACAAAACAGTTAGCTTGTTTAAAGATTTTGCTTTTCATAAATAATTAAAGCCAGAAAAATGAGCAATGACAGTATGACATAAACCCAGATATATTTCTTAGAAGATTCTCCTCAAAGCATTTGATCACAGCATCAGAAAGCCCTTAGAAGACTATTATATATATAATATATATATTATATATACATATAAGTCACATATATATGAGATAACTTTACAGATTCCAGACAGTATGATGGTCTTTCACTCTCCAGTGAAGCAGAGGCTAGACACAGGGAGGGGGAGAAGAGGACAGGGTTCTTAGGGCTCTAGTTATATTCATATTTTAATACTCAGATTGTATAGCATTTGCTTTAATTTGCTGTATGTATGTAATATAGTTCAAAGGTGTTGAGGGATTTTTCTTCTGTTCAGACTGAAAATGACCATGGACGTCAGAGAAAATTGTAGCACAAATCCCAATTCCATTTAGAAGTTTGTGATCTCAGGAAATTCACTTTACCTCTCTGAGTTTCTCTAAATAATCTAATCTATAGCTTTTAAAAGGGAGATTAAATGAAATACTCTACAAAACACTTAGCAGAATGTCTAGCATAAAGGAAGCACTCAGTGAGTGGTAGTTATTATTATTAAGATGTGTAAAAATAAGTAAATAAATTAACATTAAGATGGCTGACTATTAGCATGTCTATAATCTGTTATTATAGAGGAGTAATCAGTTTAAAGATTACCTTGTGAGATGAGCTAATTTCAATATGAAGGATCAACATTAATAAGGCATGAGAAATCTGATGCTTTCCTAGGTATGTTGAACCTTTATCTGGAAAGAAATTGCTTTATTTTTTCCATTATTCTCCTTAATGCCATCACCAATTAGAAATCTATCTGGAAGACTATATCAAATTGAGAAAAAGTATCTTAATGCATAATCTCTCACCAAAAGATGCATGCATGTAATTAATGCATATATTATAGTTAGGAACACTTTTGGGCATACATATATCTCTATTTTTAATCCCATTCATTAGCAAGTTTTAAAATAGAAGATTTATTTTAAATGATTCCTTTCTATAAATGACAATACTTAAATGTGCTGAGCTTCTTCAGAAGAGCCAATCTAACATAATTAATTAGCAGGACTTGCTGTTGTGTAATTTTTTATGATAATGATTTGATTCAATACGAACAGCAAATTTATGTGCATGTAAGCCATCAAAATAAGTAGACAGAATTATTAACACAGGTTAGAAAATAGGTTTGCTACAAAATATTTAAAATATTCTAGACTGAACTAAAATATTTAATGCTACTTTCCTTTTTGGCATTACAAAGTATTAGATTACATTTATATTTTGCAGTTTGTTGATATTTGTTTCTTCTTTCCTGTAAATATGCTGTTGATCATTTTCCATGTGTCAAACCCTTTTTCAAGTACCGAGTGGTAAAACATTCAGAAAAAGGTAATAGTTAGGCAAATAAGACACACACGTATGCAGATTTCACTTGTTTGCCCTCTTATGGATCAGAAATTTCAGGTTTATCAAGAGCTCTTCAAAAAGCTGGTTGCCACCAAAAATTAATGAAAGAGAAGCAAAGTATGGCTTAGCCCAATAATATTCATCAAACATGTAGAGTTTACATTTCAATGTGTTTCAAAATTTTTGTGGTGCTAGCAAATGAAACTTATGACTCAGTTTAGTAATCCCTCATTTTCCCACAAACAATCCTTTGATCTTAATCAACTCCACCACTCTTTTGCAACAATTCCAATACCAAGTAATTATGCTACTAGTCCTTAAAAATGACAAGGGTTTAGAATATACTGGAAGTGAAGTGATATTGTTTCATCATTCAAACACTAGGGAGCCTCATCTAACTGTACCAGATCATCAAAAAACTAGGACATAAAAACTATTATGAGAACTCTATTCACTCCGAAATCTGAGCAACTACTTTCAGTGTTTGAAGAAGCTCCTGTCTGCTCAACTCAAATAGAGAGGATAACTATTTGAGGAACAGAGATCGACTATGTTTAGAACTGCTTTCAGGCACACAGTGGAAACCTGGATAAGTATATCTGCTGGGAAAGTGATTTTCTCCCCCTTCTGAGTTTTTCTAAAATGTCTTGCTATAGCTCAAATACCAAACTTTTGGCTTAAGCCTTCAATTAAGAAAGATTCTACTGAGTACCACGTCAGATAAGATGCTGAAAATGCACTGTGAAGAATATAAAGGTGGAAGACAGATCTTGTGAAATTTCAGTATGATTAGAAAGAAAGCATAATGGTACAAGTAAATGGAATACAGGACAGGACAAAACAGTGTATTCGCGTGTCACTTACAAAATGTTAAAAGAGTACAGAGAAAGAAAAGTGGATGTTACGGGAAGTGACCCCATATGGAGTATATATAGGATACTTACTCAGGCCCTCAAGCTGATATTTTACTAGATTATTCCCTAAATCTGGTCATTAGCTTTGCTCTTAGAACAATAATAACTTTTAATGACAACTAACCATTCAATGAGGGTAAAATCAAATGAATTCAAATGAAGGAAAATATGTGTATGTTTAGACATGTCAAGTCCTAGGTTGGCACGCTCTGGTGAGATATAGGATGAAACCTAACCTCTACATATGAAATTTGATTCTACTGAGTCATAACTGAATCTGCAGGTCAATTTTTACTTTGCAAAATCTTATGAATATAAACAAATGAATTAATTGTTATGCTTTAAAAAACAGCTTTCTTTGCTTAACAACAAAAAATATCTAAAACACCTAAAGCAAGAAAACAATGCACTAAAATCATGAGTGAGGGCTCCTTCTTCTTTTGCAAGCATCACAATAGTAGGAGAGCACAGACACGCCCCCACATTTTCAAGTTAAAATGGAATAAATATGGGCCTTTTAGTCTTCCCTAACCCCAACAAAGTTAAGATACATCAGTTTTCTAGAAGAAGGAAGTCCCTTAGGCAAGGTAACTCCTTTGAATTCTTTTTGGCTCTTCTCATCAAAGATCAAATCGAGAGGGTATGAAAATAGCTTCAGTTGACCATCAACATAGTTACAGCAGCAAAAGAAATGAGAATATAACATCAATAGCCAGGATCCATATCCTGTGGGCATTTCAGATAAAAAGAACCCCACCTTAACTAAAACCAAAGTGCACAGAAAGCCCTGGAAAAACTCAGAAAGAAAATTAGTGTAATTATTTCCATGTGATCGATATGACTGGCTCTATAACTTACTGTCTTCCATAATAAGCAGTAGCTATTAGGCATTTTCCTGAGTATTATTTAACCATCTTGCACTGCAAATACATATATGGTGTTATTCCATATAAGCAAGTCTTGCCTTTTTGGAGGCAGAGGCCTTGTCTTGTTCATCCTGAGATTTCCGGCATGTGACACATGTGACACAGTCTTGGCACTGAATAAACAGGGACTTTCTGCTGAATGAAGAAAGTGAGAGAGGAAGTAGGAAACTATGATTACTGACAATTAGACTGTCCTAGATGTCATATTAGGTACTTTACTTATGCCTTTGTATTTAATTCTAAGAATCCTATGATAAAAATAAACATAACTGTCTCCATTTTAGTGATGAGATTTAAGCTCTGAGAGGTTAAGAAACTTGCCCAAGCTTACACAGCTAGTAAGTAGCAGAGTCAATATTCAAGTTTTAGTCTGTCTGATTCCCTATTTGTAGACAGACACTGTAGGTACGTGTAAAAATACCCTACCTCTCTTTGTTCTAAATCTGTAAGCCGGCGAGAGGTACACATACACATCAGCTTGCCAATTTGATCCCTACAACTTAACATTGCAAAGAAAGTACAACCCAGTCAGCTCACAGTAGCCTCTGCAGATGAGTGATTATTGAAAAAGCATAGAAAGGACCAACTGGATTTCCTCCAGATAGGATACTACAGAGAACTAGAGAGGTTATTTCCCTGTTCTAAATATGTTTTCATGGAAAATACGTGATTGACTTGTAGTTTTTTTTTTAAGATTTGTGTTTTCCTTTCATTAATTGTCATATCATAATTCTGAAGAAAAATATAATAATCATATTCCTGTTATGGAAAGGGGTGACATCATAATAAGTCAAACATTTTAGAATAGTGGAAGCATCTTTTTTCATTAAAATAAACCAATATCAATGTCTCTCAAAACAAGGCAGACTACCTCCAAACTCAGTAGGCATCTCTCATGTCTTTGTCACTCCTAACAATGCCATATGTCTCTAGTAGCTTAAGCCTAAAATAAAGTTCTGTTTGAGAAAATATAGGTGAATTGTTCATTTTAAATATATAACATTAAATATTTAAAGATTCAAAAAACTTTAAATAGTCAATATTTCATATAGATTTTCAAATTTTAGTCTTATCTTTATGTCTCAGATTAGACACTAATCTGAGAAAGGCAAATCAAATACCATGTCCTCATGACAGAAGACATCTGTGTACAGAGATGTTAAAAGCTTCTCGAATACCTTCTGCAAGAGGCAAGTAAGGACACAAAGTCAGTTGTCCTTTGTCCTGTTTCCTTTCTGTTCTTTAGTTTCCTGCTTCTATGTATGGGATTTATCATCTGTTTGGTAATATATTAAAAAAGTATTTTTTTGAGAAGGTCAGCTTCAACCAAAATAGCTGCATATATTACCTCTTCCTGGGAATAACACCAATTAGTGTGAGATCCTAAAATGCCATCTTCAAAATTTGGTACTAGGGGAAAGATGCTATATTAATTTTCCAAGTTTATCTCATTGACAGAACATGTAAAAACTCCTAAAATAGTGTTTGATGCATTCTAATAAAGCTTCCAGAAGTATTTTTGGAATGAAGAATACAATATTCTTCTGTGACCAATTCTGATGAATCAGCTGCCCTGAGGTGTCACCTCTGGTACTCCTTTTCCTTTGGAGACTAAGGAATTGGGAACCCCTTGGAGTAGGCAGAATGGTAAGATGGGCTTCCTAGAGTCCTGGCCCCTGGTGTGCATATAACTGTGTTATCAATAAAATAAATCTAGGGACCATTTTGAAGGAATTTAGCAGATGGAATTAAGGCCCCAAACCAGTTGATGTCACAATAGATTATCCAGCTGGAGTTGATCTAATCACACGAGCCCCTTAAAAATGAAGGTGTCAGAAGTGGAAGTCAAAGAAATATGCCTCTCCTGGTCCAGAAAAAGAACAAATATCTATAGGGCCACATGGCAAGGAAGAGTGCTCAGGTCACCAGCTAGAAGGAAAATGCAGACGTCAGCCCTCCAGCTGCAAGGAAATGATTTCTGCCAACAATCAGTGAGTTTGGATGAGGACATTGGGCCCAGATGAGAAAGAACCGCAGCCACAGCTGAGGCCTCAACTTCAGGCCAGTGAGACCCCAAATCAAATATCCAGTCGTGCTGTGCCCACTCTCCTGACCTATAGAAACTGTGAGATGAATCCTACGAAGTATTTTAAGCTCCTACATTTGTGGTAAAGCTCCTAAATTTGTGGTAATGCGATAGCACATATGCCTCTTCCTTCAGTATCCAAGGTATTCCACGCTTCCTGAATCATGCTGTATATAAACAATATATTTACTATATATTGCCAATATATATGGTCAATGCCATACATAGTCACTCCATGAAGGAATGGTGAAGAACTTCACCACTATCCCTGCCAGAGTTTACTAGAGCTGAGGGGAAAAAGGCTCAGATACAGGGAATAGTCCCATGTAAAACCTGAGTTACAGCCTGAGCCATTAGACAGTTTTGAACCAGGACAAATGTGATATAAGAAGCTTATCCTAGCAGAAACTGCAAGCTGGACAGGAGAGAGGAAATTCAGATAACAGGAAGACCAGGTAGTGGACTAGAGGCAATAATTCAGGAAAGAAGGAGAGGGGATCCACATGAGTGGTGGGAATGAAAAAGGAGAAATTGGGCAAGACACATTTGAAGAAAGACTAGATAAAATTGTCTTCCTTCCTTAAACTGTGACAGGCATATCTAGTTTTGCTTGGCTTTGCTTTATTGTGCTACACAGATACTGTGCTTTTTTTAGTTGAAGGCTTGTGGCAACCCACAAGTCCTGCAAGTCTATCAGCACCATTTTTCTAACAGCAGGTGCTCACTTCCTGTCTCTGTGTCACATTTTAGTAATTCCTGAAATATTTCAAAATTTGTCATTATTATAACATCTGTTCTGGTGATCTGTGATCAGTGGTCTCGGTTGTTACTATTTTCACTGTTTTGGGGTATCATGAACCTTGCCCGTATAAGACAGTGAACTTAATCAATTGATGCTGTGTGTGGATCAAGGTTGTCTATTCTGAATTGTTCATCAACTAGCCATTCCCCCATTTCTCTACCTCTCCTCAGGCCTCTCTATTCCCTAAGACACAACAATATTGAAATTAGAACAATTAATAAGCCCACAATGACCTCTAAGTGTTCAACTGAGAGGAAGAGTCTTACGTCTCTCACTTTGAATCAAAAGCTAGAGATGATTAAGCTTAGTGAGGAAGACATGTTGAAAGCTGAGATGGGCCTCATGCTAGGCCTCTTGTGTCAAACAACTGGCCAGGTTATTAATGCAGAAAAAAAAAAGTTCTTGAAGGAAATTAGAAGTGTTAGTCCAGTGAACATACTCACGATAAGATAGTGAAACCTCCTTATTACTGACGTGGAAAAAGTTGGAGTGGTCTGAGTAGAAGATCAAATCAGCCATGACACTCCCCTTAAGGCAAAGACTAATACAGATCAAGACCCTAGCTCTCTTCAATTCTATGAAGGCTGAGAAAGGTGAAGAAGATGCAGAAGGAAAGTTGGAAGTCAGAGAAGGTTGGTTCACAAGGTTTAGAAAAGAAGTTGTCTCTGTAACATAAAGGGCAAGGTGAAGCAGCAAGTGCTGATGGAGAAGCTGTAGCAAGTTCCCCAGAAATTGTAGTTAAGATCACTTATGAAGGTGGCTACACTAAGCAACAGATTTTAAATGTAGATAAAATAGCCTGCTAATGGAAGAAAATGCCATCTTGGAATTTTTTATCATTATTATTTTTTTTTTGAGTTGGAGTCTCACTCTGTCGCCCAGACTGGAGTGCAGTGGCCGCTCCCGGCCACCACAGCCTCGACCTGCTGGGCTCCGGCGATCCTTCCGCCTCAGCCTTCCGAGTAGCTGGAATTACAGGCATGCGCTACCACGCCCGGCTGATTTTTTGATTTATTGAAGAGATGAGGTCTCGCTGCCCAGGCGGGTCTCGAACCCGCGGACTCAGGCAATCCACTCACCTCAGCCTCCCAAAGGCGCGGGATTACAGGCTGAGCCACCGAGCCCAGCACCATCTTGGAATTTAATAGCTAGAGAAGATAAGTCAATTCCTGGCTTCAAAATTTCAAAGGACAGGCTGACTCTCTTGTCAGGTGTAAAGTGATTGGCAATTTTAAGTTGAAGTCCATGTTCATTTACCATTCTGGAAATTCTAGGACTCTTAAGAATTTTGCTAAATCTCCTCTGGCTGTGCTCTATAAAGAGAACAACAAATCCTGAATGACAATATATCTGTTTACAGCATGTTTACTGAATATTTGAAGCCCACTGTTGAGACCTACTGCTCAGAAAAAGACCACTTTAAAAATATTACTGTTCATTGACCATGCGCCTGGTCACCCAAGAGCTCTGGTGGAGATGTACAATGAGATTAGTGTTGTTTCTATGACTGCTAAGATAAGACAAAATCCATTCTGCAGTTCACAGATCGAGAAGTAATTTTAACTTTCAATTCTTAGCAATAAGGTACTTTTTAATTAAGGTATGTAAACTGTTTTTGAGATATAATGCTATAGCCCACTTAAACTATAGTATAGTGTAAACATAACTTTTCTAAGCACTGGAAAACCAAAAACTATTGTTACTTGCTTTACTTTGATACTTGCTTTCTTGTGGTGGTCTGGAACCAAACCTACAGTATCTCTATACCTGTGTAATATAAATAAGGTAACCAGTAAACCTGCCATTTGTAAAGAGCCCCACTAGAATCTTTTAGGCTACATTTTCCCTTCTTATTCAAGATGAATTTGGACAATTCATACTAAAAGGCAGAAAACAGATACATAAGGATCATATAGACACCTGGATATTTCAGAATTAAAATAATCAGTTTATAATTAATTGAGACATTATAATTGAGCCTAGATAATAGATATTTCAATACTTTGAAAATGTTCTCACAAAAAAGCAAAGGATGTATTCTTTTTAATAGATCACAACTACTTCTACCGTTTTGTGTGTTTGTTTTTAGTTTTGTTATCTTAAAGTACAGCTCTGATTATTTTTATTCTCCTACCCATCAGAATGACCTTCTGTGTCTACTGCAAAATAATCTGTATGACCTGGTTTGGCCTTCCCATACTCCATATACCGACCCTACTTTTATCCAAACAAAATACACATCTGCTACATACATTTTATATAGAAACAGATACGATATACGAGATACTATTAGCTTGTGTCATCAATGAGTATGGGAACCTATTTTCTTACTTCATTTTTGTGTAGCCAAATTTCCCACTTACTCTCATTATACAAAACCAAAACTAAAACTCTGATAGAATCCCAGTCTTTAAAAACAACAAGCTTTTAAGGAAAATCAGAGAGAGAGATTTATTGATTGATTTTATTCTGCTTCATAGGAAAGACACAGAATCTTCCTGCAGTATGAAATCTTTTTCAATGAAAAAGTTTTACAGCATATCATCTGGCAGAATTTGGTTTGACAATCACATATTTCTTGGTTTACTAATAAGGAGTTGAATTTTAAAACGCTAATTAAAGAGTGTGCTTTTTTCATTTATTTGTATTAAAAGATTATGAATTAGGATGTTCTAAGGCTACATTGTGTTCTAATTTCAAAACAGAGAGTGGCTTTAGAAAGGACGACAAAATGAGCCTATGACGTTAGGAGTGGAGGGCAAATGCTATCAGAAATATGCTTACTTTATTAGAATTCCTATTAGCATGAATTTGGCTTTTTAAAAGAGCTCCTTTAAAGTTATGACTCCCTGAAACAGATTTAAATCATTTTTATAAAACATTCAAAGAACAAGTATGTAATATTTAACCATTTTCGGATGTCTCTGGCGATATTCAAATAGAGATTTCCTGATCCTCCTTAAGCTTAATGTTTTAATATGCCATTTCTTATACATTCATAAAAATGACATGTGTTGTTTGTGTGCTTCCAATCTTTACTAGGGAAAAAAAGTTACTGATTCTCCACTATCCCTTTTTTACCTAAATGTAAGAGTAGTAGAAAACAATAATGAAATAATGTCGGGGCTGTTTGGCTGATGGTTATCTCTATATTTCATTCCATTTTGTTTTGCAATTGCATTTTTATATAGATATCAGGGCAAAGCATGCACAAAGGTTTTGTCAAACTTTTTATCTTAACAAGACAAGAGAATTTTACTGAGGCAAGACCAAGTTTTACAGGGAATTCTTAAACATCTCAAACCTCATAAAATCCAGGAATTATAATAAGCAACATAGTAAACTGCAAAATAACTCTTTGCATCCCCGTTTTTCCTTAATGTGAGGATAATCTAAGATAGCTTTATTATATGAGGAGAAAGAGGCATAGTTATTTATGCCATAATATGTATTAAAATTCTTTTAAAATTATAACCTGCCCCTTAAAATCCATACAAAACCCACTAAACATACGTACAGGTATTTAATACATGTATTTTTGCATGTATGCAAAGGTAACTCTTCCCCAATAGGACTAATGAGAGTATAAATTCATACATCCACTAGAACAAGCTATAAGTTTATAAACAAAACACAGTATATTTCACTCTTTCATTGTACCAAATGACTTTTATATTGGAGTCAAATAACTACCTTTCTGCTATTAGGCTCCTTTTCTGTCATTCCTGTTGCCAATGGCCACAGGTCAATATACCCATATAATTCCATTGTTTCAGACCACAGAATTAATCACATGGAATTTGGAACTATGACTATGTTCATAAGAATATTTCCCTTAAGTTAATATTAAGGAACAGGAAAACATTTTTCCAGAATTTTAGAGGTTGGTTGATGATTATTTTATAAATTGAAAGGCAATTGTTTCCCAGTACAAATAAAACCAGGAGAGACTTAACAGTTCTCTGAAGACACAACTGGAGGGATCCTTTGTATTTATAAAAATCTAATTCTACCATTATGTAAACACACAGCACAAAGGAACAGCAACAAAATACTGGAATATATATTCTTAATTTTGACTTTTAAGAAAGTTCTTCAATTCTACACTTGGGATGTCAGTTTATGGTAGCAATTATCTCCTCCCCTCTTGAAGTGCTGACTGGCAAATGAACAACATGGACATCTGAACCTCTACCTTGTAATAATTAGACTTCACCCAAGACGGTTCAATTTCCCTCATAACTCACTATTGTCTTTGATAAGACCTTTGTCCCTCCCTTTCTCTTTCAGAATGTCACAGATAGCTGTTGTTGCCAGATTGTATCTCCAAATAAGTAAGTCATTTGCATTTATTTATCTGGGACTTAAATCCCAAGTTATTCCATGGGAAAGAGAAGCGGCATATATAGGCTGGTAGCACACAGCATGTTTACCCAGTGCAAGGGGTGAAGTGCAATTGGAATACTTTTGTCCTCTAGCCTTGGCGTGAACATGAAGCTGTTCCTGTTCTAGTGCTAATAAAACAGGAATCCTGGAAAGCCTGATGATGCTGCCCCTCAGATGGTCAGAATCCATCAGCAACACAGCAATGGGGTCACTGAAATAATTATATAATGACAAGCATCAAAATGACAAATTAAAGCCGGGGTCGGTGGCTCAGCCTGTAATCCCACGCCTTTGGGAGTCTGAGGTGAGTGGATTGCCTGAGCCTGCGGGTTCGAGACCCACCTGGGCAACTTGACGAGACGTCATCTCTGCAATAAATCAAAAAATCAGCCGGGCGTGATAGCACATGCCTGTAATTCCGGCTACTTGGAAGGCTGAGGCAGAAGGATTGCCGGAGCCCAGCAGGTCGAGGCTGCGGTGGCCGGGAGCGGCCACTGCACTCCAGTCGGGCGACAGAGTGAAACTCCAACTCAAAAAAAAAAAAAAAAAAGATGACAAATTAATCCAACCTATTGCAGGTTTAGCAACTAAGAATAAATACAAACTAGTTCATTCAAATTTATATGATAAACAAAATTGATGGAAAGTAGATATTTTGTATAGTAAGACTTTCATAAATGAAATATCCTCAGGAGGGCTTGATGATCACGAAGGGTTAAGGGCCTTTTAATTAACTGCATATTAGTTCCCACTTGGCTTCTAATATATATTCAAAATTTTGAAGAAAAAAAAAACAACAATGACTGAGATGAGAAATGGAAAAAATTGGGGATAGGAAGAGGTTGGATTAGACAGGAAATACTTCAGAGACTGGGGGTTCTTAAATAAAATTCTGACAGGCAAAAAGAAGAGGCAAGGGTGCTCTTGTTCAGAGATTTTGCTAAGCAAGGACTCACAGGTGAAAATGCTCATGAACTAGGTGTGTGTCTGGAACAGTAACCAGGTACATTTTCAGGAATTAGTTGGAGGAGTAGATAATTTTGCAGTAAAAGCCAGAGTTCCAGTAATAGAATATGTAAATATTTTGACTTAAATAGGGAGCCACTGAAAGCATTTGAATGCAGCAATTGTAATTTATTGGATACTAAGCACTGTGCACACATACATATACACATATATGTATAAAATTTAATGCATAAGCAGAACTTCATATAGTGGGTGCCATTCCATCACATAGATGAAGCTGAGTCTTAGACAAGATAATTAAATAGCCCAAAGTCACATGGCCACTTAATGGAGGAAACATGATTTGAATCCAGGTCTTTATGAAAAGTAAGTGAACAAAACAGCATAGTTAGAGGGATAATGGGACAAAAGGGTTTTTGATGAACAGAAGGGGTAAGATATTAAAAAAAAAAGACAGCCTGGTCAAGTCTAAAAGTTCTCTTGGAGGTGCAGAACGTTTGGCTTGGCTTCCAGCCTGCACTTAAATATCTGTTGACTGGACTATTAGCAAAAGTCTGATAGTGATAACATTTTGTCACCTTCCCTTTGAACTTCACAGGTTTTTACCCTGTCACCATAATCATAAGCCACTAGCCTTTAACTTCCACAAATTCTTGCCAATTAAAACAATTAAAATCTACTGTATGTTACATGGTGCATAGCTTACCTTTAAAACATATTGGTAGTGTAAATTTTTATTATCCCATAAAGCATTTTTTAAAAAGGTGCATCCAACATACAATATTATCATCAATTTACATTATTTAGAAAGCACAGTTATAGATCTTATAACAATTTCATTTGGACATCTGAAATTTTATTTTTTATTTAAACAAAATATTATTTAACAAGATCTGCTATAAATGGGGATATAATACGAAGGTGATTAACTATAAATAGACACGTATTAATTTTCACAGAGGGCAACAGCATGGGATACTTTTATTTTAGTGGAAAACACTGATTTATACAGGAAAACCTAAATTCTGCAGCAAAAAAAATGTATTTCACATATCTTTCACAAGGTTCTGTCACAACTCTGAAAAAATATATTCAATCATTTCATTAACAAAGCTTGAGCTCATGCTGGGACATCTCCTTCTGAAGGACTAGATTTAACAATGGGACTGTGAACTCCAGTGTCCATGGCAACAGTAGCTAATTCTTCTTTCCAATCATGGTGGCAATTTTCTCCCATGGCTTGAATCAGTTACAAAACAAAATACTCTCAAAGACCTTTCTGAGCCAATAGCCTTGCAGCTAATCTGCTAATAGGAAATAATCTGCAGCTAATACACACATTCCAGGGCAGCAGTGTGTTTTCTTAATACTTTGTTTCATGGGCCTCTTTCCAAAGAAAGCACAGTAAAGAATAGAAAGCAGACATTCATTAAAAATAGTATTATACTACCTGGCCACTATTAATGTCTAAAACTTGCTGCAACTTGCATGGCTCTTAAGACTGTGTTAAAAAGCAAGTCAAGAGGAGGCAATGTAGCAACAAAAAGAACGAAAGCAAATTTCATATGCCAAAACGGTAACAGCAGAGTTGAGAGAAGGCATTTCTAAAACAACTGATTTTAGCAAACCTTCAAAGTGAACAAATGTATTTTTCTTCAATCATTATTATTTGTAGAATCAGTCATTGGATGCACTCCAGCAACAAAACATCTTAACTGCCTCATAAACTTTTTTTTTTTGTCCCTACTGTGGAATGATGAAAATGGTTTTAGAACTGAAATGAATTTTTCGCCTCAAGTTAAAGTTTAACATCTTGAGCAACAGTATTGTCCTAAATCATTCTAATTACAGAGAAGAAGCAATCGTCCCCTAAATCCTGATAAAGTTTGATGAATCAGCTTCCAAAGCTCAATACTGCCTTTTCTTCAGAGGAAGACTGGGATGTTTTCCCTTCAAAGAAAAGCTATGAATACTCGTAAAGAAAGATGAAATACCTTTTCAACCCACTTGGAGTGGAACTTCCTCTTGCTCAGAGGTAGAATGTCTTGACACAGCAGTGTGTCTGATCACACCATCCTTCAGACCTTGAATTTTACCTGGCTCAAAGAGAATGTGATATCTTAAACTTTTATGCTGCAACTCTTCATTTGGGAAGACGGATAGATTCCCATTATTCCCTCTAGTCATGCTCCTCATCCACATTTTACAAAAAGGAAGCAAAATGAACAGAAGCAGAGATGGAACAAAATCTTTAAAGTTGAAGGAATTAAAACACCAAAGGGTATCTCTTCATCCTCTTTAAATTCGTTTTATAAATCTGGTTACTATGACAACATGATGCAACTCTGTATTACCATGACAATCTGACACAACTTTCAAAAAACAGTAAGCACTGTTTTATTCTGTTGTTCAATTGCTCCCAAGGAAACATACTGCTATTTATTTCTGTGATGAAACCTGTACTATAGTCTAAACCTGTACTATAGTCTATATCTTACATCAGAAAAAGAAAAACCAAATTATGGAGGAAGCTGGAGGAGAAAAAATATATATGTCTAAATTAGCTATTTATTGAATGGGAACGTTTTCCTTTTCCTGAAGAATTAGAAATTGAAATGTTTTTCATTTGAAGAATGGAAACTACTTCCTTACACTAGAGGGTGACTGTTCATGCAAAATAGGACGGGTTTACCTTTCCAGTTACTAAGTATCTTTTGCTGTCATCTGTGCAAAACTGCAATAAAAGTCTTCACCAGTATAGTCTTCTTTAGAACTAAAGGGCTCTAGGAAAACACATGAAAGGAACCAGAGGGCCATGTTAAACTAAAGCAAGGAATTTCACTGAGCTAATCCCACTGTTCAAACAAAATTCCAAAGAGAACAAATTTTTAGTCAAATTGATTATGGTACTTCTTGAATGATTAGATATCTTCAAAAAGAGAGTATGTCAACTTCCTGGATGGTCATTTCCAATAGTCACTTCATAGGAAAGTCAATAATTTGAGAATTTTCTTCCTACCACCAGTTCCCCCTCCACCCTCCTATTTGCTTCTCACGGCTCGTAAGATAAAATGAATGGCTACATCTGCGGGACAACTAACTACAACATGTTGAATCCTGTTCTGAAAATCCATTAGCTCTAATCCTTAAAAAAAAGTATGCAACAATATGTGCCATTTATACTAGATGGAAAATAAAAATTACAACTTAGAAAGCCTAAGCAACTATCAGTAGGGACCAGGTACTAATGGCAGAATCACAGTTTGAATCCATTTCTTTGGTGTCCAAAGCCTAAACTCTTTTCAACCAATAGGTTCAAAATAAAGACCACTATATTATGACAATAAGTGATAGAAGTCTTTTACCGTAACCAGCAATTATCAAATAAAAAAAAAAACAGCCTAACTGGATAACAGTTCTGTTCATTTGCAAACAGGTAGTCATTTTGCTACATCAATATCAAAATCAAAAGACAGAAAAATAAATCATTCTAGGCAGAGAGAGGATAAAGATTCAAATGTGATAATAGTCTATAAAAAGTCTATTAAAAAAATGCAAGCATTTTTTTTTCATCCTGAAACACAATGGTTATCATTTACTATAAAGACCCAGCGGTGAAAAAGAATGTGTATACCAAATATTGCTGTTAGCAATTTTACTGGTTATTTAGATTCTTATAAAAAAAGTTAGGTAGTGTGAATTTTTAAATTTTATGAAGATAATGTCAATTTCATAACTAAAAAGAACCCCCACATAATTCAGTCTTTTTCAAAGTAAATACTAGTATATACAGTGAAGTCTCAATAAATATTTGTTATGATAGTAGTTTTCTACATTTGGACCTCAATTTTAGGTCATTTATTTATATTAAAAATGTATTTTTTAGCCAGACATGGTAGCGTGCGCCTGTAATTCCGGCTCCTCGGAAGGTGAGGCAGAAGGATCACGGGAACCCAGCAGATCGAGGCTGTAGTGGCCAGGAGCATGCCACTGCCCTCCAACTTGGGTGATAGAGTGAGACTCCAACTCTAAAAATATATATATATTTTTAATCCTGTATACATCTCTTATCCCAAGTCTTGCTGCTTAAAGTTCTAAGCGTTAAAAATTACCAAGTTTCAATCTCAAAAACACCTTTGGCCTCAAGTTTGTTTGCATATATCCAAAGCAAGAGGAAAACACTGATGATATAATACTAGAAAATGAAGGTAAAAATAAGGGTGTGAAATACGATCTTCAGTTTGCTCGTGAGACTGTTCCTCTGCATGAACACAGGGCTGGAGTTCAGTTATCATCTACCTTAAAACATCTAGTCCCTCTACTCACTCTTATTTGTGGCTTCTACCAAATTCAGAAATGGACTCCAGTGTCCTCAAGTTCTAATTCTAATGAAAAAAAGAGGAAATTACAAAAAATCAAGAAAGAGAAAGTAACTAAAGGGGATAACTTCATTGTCTGAGAAGTTCTTCTGCTTGATGTTGCTCAGTTTCAAAGAACAGACCATCTGCTGGCTCAATTCTCGAGAATATATATGGTACAATAATATCAGAGGCTAAAATTATGTTAACTTAGTAAGCCTCTGTAAAGGGCATCCAGTGTAAGCTTAGGTTATAATTGTGGGCATATACCAATAAGGTGTATTCTTGTAATATTAAAATACTGTTTAAATTTAAATTTAATTGATGTTTATTCCATGGGTCTACAAAGGCACACAGAGTGGTATAATGGACATTGGAGACCCAGAAGGGGGTTGAGGGATTACAAAAATTACCTGTTGGAAATGACATTCAGGTAATAGGTACACTTAAAGCCAGACTTTTTCACAACTATACATTTCACCCATGTAACCAAAAACCATTTGTACCGCTAAAGGTATTGAATATATACACAAAGTGTCGGCAAGTGCCAGAAGCACCAAAAAAAAAAAAAGTAACTCTCAATGCTATTACACAACTATGAGCTCAATATTCAAGTGTATTCCGCATGAAAGTGCAAATGGTATAACAGTATAGATTAGAGAAAGGACTTAATCAAGAATAAGTTTTACTGTTGTTTTATCTTTCTCAGTTAATGTTGTAATCTTGATCTTAGCAAGAACAAAAATATTAAAAATAGTTTACTCTTGGTGATATTTCAGCATACCAAAGAGTTCCAAAATATTGAAGATATTTTATTTACTGTATCCTTAATGTCTACATAGAACAATGTCAAATGGTAACGAATGGGTTTGCTAGATATGCGAAAGTAGAATTAAGAATTAATGACCCTAAGGCATGCTTCCATCCCCTAAGTCTAAGCTATGTTAAGATAATTTGAAATCAATGATTAAGAACTAAAGACAAGGTTGGTGGATTATTTTGAAAACTAGCAAATGAAAGTGCATTACTTCATGCTTTTTTGCTTTTTTAAAAGCTGAGATTACTATTTGAGAAGAGTATTGATCCTAAGATCCAAAATTAATTGGCTCACCAGTCCTGTTCTCTTGAAGGAATAATCCTAAAGTTCAAAATCATGGATGAGACCTTGATTTGATCTTTATACATTTCATGAATGTATTAAATTTACACATGTACACCTCTAAAATGATGTACATATACTATGTATCAATTTTTAAAAGTTAAAAATATCAAGAATGAGAATAAATGTCTCTGATCAAAATTAAGATATATGCCAAGGATAACATAAAGCTTTTCAGTCATAATGATGGAAGAAAAACCATGTCCTAAAAATCACACCCTTTATCAATAATAAAACTTACTGTGTTTTTGGTCAGGTTCTATTTTTTTTCTCTTATATTCTGGGTTTGGAGTCCTCAGCAGATTAGAAGCCTCCAAAAATAAGAGAGTAAAGTGAGAAGAAAAGTAATTTAACCACACGAGGAACAGAGATATATTAGCCAGATGTGGAGGAAGGAGATTAGAAAATGGAAAGAGACAAAAAAATTCAAAAGTCATAATGGACACATGTAATACAGGCAGTGGGATGGGTAGCACTGCCTCATGACACCTGGGTTCATTCAAGTCACCAAAGAAAATAAGAGTTGATTCACTGACTTCAATTTGGCTGATGTTTACTGAATGCTTAAGAAACACTTTCAATGAAAAAGAGGGTTTTTGTTTTTATTTTTTTTTCCATTTTAAGCTTGGAGAATAACTTTAGAATTTAGAAAATTTGCTTATGAGGAAACTGATAAGGTAGGAAAAACATGATTAACACAGTAGAAGCCATGTATATATATCCTGTATATATATTCTGTGGAATTTAATGTATTTGGTACAAAAGGTTCATGTTACACAAAGTAAAAAATCACACTTTGCCTCAAAGTTTCATGCTATGTATTTCTTTGAAGAAAGGTCCTGGTTGATGGAACCGTGATTCATCATAATACACTTCTTGTCACTAAAAGAAAACAAATATAACCCCAGACAGAAATGAGCTAATCTTGGTTGTTTACTGAAGTTGTAAAAAGGTGATCTGTTTCTATCATGGGCTGTTACCTTCTGGGAGGTGTGGGATACATCAAAATAGATTTCTTAAACTGGAAATGCTCATTCACCCGTTTAGTCAATTTATAATATTAAATTAAGTCTTCTGAAAAATGAAGTATCTTTAAATTAAAAAAGACAAAATTCTCAAAAATCATATAATATTTTTGGCTTAATAACACTCTGATGTTTCAAGCAGAGCATGTGATGTAACTATTATCCTCATTTTTATTTAATAGAAGAATAAACTAAGGAGATGAAAAGCTACTTCAACCCAATGATTATGTAAGTTCATAAACCATATACTTCTTGTTTATTTCTCAAACTGTAATTATGTTGATAGATGGCAAAGGGCAATTGATTCAAATACATATTTTTTCTGCCCTTAAAGTTCCTCTTGTCTGTTTATAAGTGTTTTAGGATTCTTGAGCAAAAATTCCCGGGATGTATAAGGTGCTATGCTAATGATATGTATGTATAATTTATAAATCAATATGCTGTACCTATTTAGAAAAGTAAAACAATTTTTGGTTCTTTTAATCATGAGACACAAAAATAAGACTACCCATTGCGAACAACTTTCTTGTGTGTTAATACTAGGTTCCTCTTATCATCAAGAAGATACTTGCTTTAGCTGTAGAAGACAAAATTTTCAGTTAAAAAAACTATTATGATTTTCAAATTGGGATCTTTTGCAAATCAGGTTTACTTCAAAACAACAAGAAAGAAGTTAAATAAACAAGAATGTAAGAAGTCCTAATCAGAACCACAAGTAAGGAGTAATCTTTTGAAATACACAGGTTTCTTCAACAATAGAGTCAATCTGTCTGAAGCATTTCCATTATCGGGGGGGGTAGAAATAATGCATGTTTTAAAATATATTAATGAACACAGATTAAGATAAATTATTAAACTGACCAACTAAATGTTCTGCATGCTATAACACACCCTCACTGGATTCTGCAAAAATGTCCACACGGAACAATTGTACTCTCAAATAACTTCAGAGGACACAAAATGATAGTTCTGAAAAAATTTCTACCAGCTTATTATTTGATGTATAGAAGAACATGGAATAAGTTGTCAGTCATTTGTCTAAGTTAAATACAACCGTATGATAAACTTGACTTCAATGATAACATAGTCCAGTCATAGTACATATTCTTGACAATGAGAGGGAATCCTAAACTCCAAGCAGATGAACCAGACACACTCCCTATGTGTATGGAGATCTTGTTAATTTCTTTCACTGTGCTTTCTCATGGAGTTAAGAGTTTGGGTTGTGGAGAGCCAAATGCGTGTCACAACTGTGAACTCCTAATTTTGTACCTCTCTCCTCCCTTGGTTTCAGCAGTATCCCCCACTCTTCAGGTTCTCATCAAAGTGGTCTAAGCTCTCTTCAGAAATAATACTAAAATCCCAAATCATATTTTCCCATTCTTTCTTCTCATCCTGTTTGCTTCTTTGGTTTACTCGTCTATTTGGTTATTCATTGAACACACGGGCAGGCACAATGGTCATGTTCCAGGTACTGTGTTAGAGATAGAGAACCTGAAAGGAAGAGGGACAATTCTGTCCTCAAGGTGTAAACCAACTAGTAGGAAGATAAACATGCAGATAAAAAAAAATATATAGTATCATTGCAAAAACCTAGGCATCCACAAACTACAGTAGGAACTTTGAACCTTAAGAAATCTCATCTATGCCCAGTTTTCAACTAATACTTAAAACTCCCTATTTCAAATCGTTATAACCAATACAAAAAACTCTCTTAAAGTCATATTCTCACTTGCTTAAAACATGAGCCCCAAACATGTAAAATTCAAAAAATAAAAATCATTAAAAAATAAAAATCATTATCAGCAAACTGAGCCCCATGGAGCCCAGCCAAAACCAACCAAAACACAAAAAAATCTCTGTCACTTTTTATTTCTCTTAGTAAAGGGTACCACTTTTCATATTTTCAGCCAGAGCCATAGTAGAAAGTCATTTTTCTTTCTTTTTTTCCCCCCAGAGTTATATCTAATCTTCCTCCGCAAATTTTTCTGAAACTGCTCCCAACCCCCTTCTGTTCTACTGCCTATTCAGGTCTTCAATTGATTTCTAACTAATTTTCTCATATCTGGACACTAGTTGCTGCCCATTCCAGTCCACCCTTCTTATTGCCAGCAGAATAAGCGTCCTAAAATGCACACGGTATCTTATTCTTAGCCTGCTTAAAGTTTTCTATGACTTATCAACAACCAAAGGTAATTGAGTCTACCCTCTTAGCACTGATGAATATCAGCAAGTACTTAACTATGTGAGAAATACATCCTCTTATGTGGCTTAAAAATGAGATAAGAATGGAATCATCTGGAAGAATCAAGATACACCTTTATAATATGCTGCAGATTTGAGCTTACATTTTTCTTAATAGAACAAAATACAGTCACAAGACCAGGGCAAGATCGGTTATATCATGACAGTGTCTTCTGAGTGACAGTTTGGGCTTTCACAATCACAGGCATCAAAGATACAGAAGGCCAACAAAGAATAGAACCCAGCAGCTTAAAACATGAGAAAACCTTGAATACTTGAGCTCTGATAAGCCTTAACTTCAAAAACTAGAATAATGAGAGGCTTATTACCTCCAATTATCAACTCTCCCTTATCTCTTTGATGCAGGATCTTAGAAAAAACAAAGGGATCTGAAAAGAAACTAAAAGTACAGAAATGTGGACATTTACAATACTATAGGTGTCAAAACACCTGAAGGCTATGTGATAGGACAGCTCATATGGTATCCATACAAACACCAGAATCTAGACTTGAAATAACATATCTAGAAGTAATACACAGTATTTGGCCCACAGTAGGTACTCCACAAACACGTGCTGTGTGGATTGTGTGGGTGCCAATAACTAGCCAGAAATAATCAAGAAAAAGCAGTGAAACTGTTAAAACCTGCAGGCCAATTAATCATGCTTGGAATATTTAAACACACACATGTATATGCATACACATTTTTCGAAAGGGTGTCTTATTTATTTAACATTTTAATAAGGGGAATATTCACCACTATACACAGTGAAAATTTTTAGATAATTTATTTTCATAATAAATCTTCAATATAAATACCCAGAAAGAATCAGACTTCCTTGCTACACAACCTAATGATAAACTCAACCTCATGGCGTTTCTCTTTATGTATGCAAAATACTCTAAGATGACACTTAAAGATTCCACATCCAAGCAGATGAATTACTAGACAATCAAAGAATTCACTGCTAGTTGTCAAAAAAACTGTCATCAAAAATAAAAAATAAAAAGCATAGTAGTAAAAAGAAAAAAATTAAGACATCATAAATTTGAATAAACCTCTCCTGATTTATTTGTTACATTTAAGAAATACCCCTTTCAGAATTATGAAAAATACAAAAAGATAAATCACAGTAGAATAAATTTAGATATCCTGAAATAGAGTAAAATATTGGGTATTTCAAATCATAAGTCTCCAAATTAAAAATATAACAAAAGTCTGTTTTATTTAGAAATTAGAAGTTTGAACCAGATTTCTTGAAATTTCCTCAACTCTAGAAAAATTATAACTAATACTGACAAAAATGAAGAGGTTAAAAATCACTTTGAAAGAGAAAAAAAGTATCTATTAACAAAGATGCAAACCTACAAGCAACTAAGCATTTTCTCACCATCTTGATTGATTCTGGAGTTATTTATGAGTTGATAGAAAAGAATGAACATTCCTTTTTTAATATAGTAATGATATAATTTGTACCACCAACTTATTACTGTACTGAAAACCATGTTTTTTCCTTATTTGGTATCCCTGTGACTTTGGGCGAAAATATTACAAACAACTTACATATTTTTCCAAGGGTGTGTGCAAAATTCCCACATGTGCTCCATTAGATTGTTCAGTTTTATTCTACGCACTTCTCATACAACTTGCTTACCGGCCTGTGTTTCCTATCTCAGCAGGATCACTTCCTCTTATTCTTTCTTCACTCCCCAAACTCTCTCACTTCCTGCTGTCACCCAATTGGTTACCAAGTGCTGTGGACTCAACTCTATTACAAGACTTTGACCTCAGAACCGTATTGCGTCTACTTAGACTATTCCACTAAATATATATATTTAGTCTGTTTTTAGCCTGTCTTGTAGGAAGAAGGGCTATAGAGTCCAGATATCCCAGAACAAAAACAAATAAGAATTAGTCACAATAAATCCAGAATATCTAGAGTGTTTGGATGACTACTATTAAAAACAACCATTGTTCACAGTTCTTTTTTTTTTTTTCTTCAACCAACTATAGAATGACAGGCTGGTGGAACAAAGCCAGGAGTTGTGATAAATAAATAAAATATAATTCAGAGTATTCAAGACTCCTCTACAATGAGAACTTGAACAACTGTTTTGTTAACATCATTCATTGACCTCATGCACACAACCCAATGCACCCAAGTGAGAACTGGCCCTTTCTCCAACTCTAAATGCATTTATTTTTAAGTAGTAGGAAAGACAGGGTCAATAATCTTATTTTATTACCTTAAGTCAGGCCAAGTGACTAGGAGTTATACTGATAGCACTGGATCATTTTCCATGAAACTACTATCAGGCATATTTATCCTGAAATTCACCAAAGATTGCTGCTTTTGAAAATACACGACCTTTCACACCAGGGATTCATTCTGTGACCAGCTAGTTAAAATACATTAAATTATATTTAAAATAAACAAAATTTAAATTAACCAAAAACGAGCACTCTTACTTAGGTATAAGAAAATCTCTGACTGCAACACCATCAGAAAATAATGTTTTATTTTGATGGATAGCGGTCGTGTGAAGTGCTTTGGTTGGCATTTTTATAAGGCACAGGATATATATATATATCTTCACATTTGTGTAGAGAACCACATCCTCTGTTATTCTGGCAAAAACATGTCTTACCATATCAAACAAACACTCACATAAATAGAAGTGAAATAAAAGAAAACTATCTGCAGGGCATCTGTAGAATGGTCTGAATGTTATTGTCATTATCAACCAGCATTTATTGAGGATTTCAATGACAGAATTATATCAACCTAACCAATAAAACTAAAAAGACAAATAAAGATGTATCTTATAAAATATAAGGCTGTCCACACCATGTGTGAAACATAAGCAAGACCATGTTTAGTATGATTGCTGTTAACATGATTTAGTATGATTGCTGTTAACATGATTTCACTTACAGTGCAGACAGGACAGTGAATTATCACACGTTCCAATAGCAGAACTTGTCCTCACTTTGAAATCACAATGGTAATATTTTTAATATTAGAGAATTTTTAATTCTAGTAATAAGAAATGGGAAAACTTTTATGTGCCATGATTCTTTTAATGTTTGAGTCAACCATATACTTTGTCATTTTTCTTAAATGTCAATTGCACAGGACACTTTGATAGTATATTGTCTGTGACAAGCGTTATGTATGACTGTGCCATTTAATCGTCTGAAATTATAAAGCCTTTTCTTCCGATATATAGCATTCTTTTCCTAAAACTTTCTTTTTTTGCCCTTTTAATTTTTATATAAATAATGTAACTACCAACCAGAGGAATGCATTTGGTTCCAATGTCTTTAGTCCCAATTTTTGCAAAGTGATCTTGTAATGCATTTGGCAAAAACTCATACACTGAATGCTTGTTTAGATTCAAAAGCTTCCCAATTAAACACACACACACACACACACACACACACACACACACACACACACACACACGTGTGTAGGTTTAAGTATTTTAAATGCTTTCCTCCTAATTATACTTCTTAATTTGGAAAGTTGTATAATAGAAGGATGAGACCTTCCAAAAGTATAGCGTCTTTGAAAATCTATCAACATAATTTACAGCTTAAAAATGTATTTTAGAAAATAAAACATTTAATTACCATTATTTCTTTTGAAGTAAAACAATTGGGTTTTTTTCAGTGAAAGCAGTTTATTTTGTTAATGAACTACAAAGTTTTACAATGCCACTAATAGTTTTCCAAGAGTTATTGGCAAAATTATACCAAAGAAATACAAAGAAAATAACTCTATAAATGATATTAACGACCTAAGTGATCAGATAGTAGAATCAGAAGATGCTGAAATTCTTTCTTTCTCAAAGTACATCTTCAAATATAATTTACAAATTTGAAGGGGAAAAATAGGGTAAAAAACATGCAGGAACGAAAAGGAGGGTTGACTTTTTATACACTGGTTATCTAGAGAACTAGCACATTAAGTTATGAGTTGACCCCAGTTGAGTAATTATTCATTATCAAACATAATTTGGAATTGAGAATTATTTATAGAGCTGACTTTGTAAATGAAACTCATCATTTTTTCTGTGGCAAGTAGAAATTAAATAGTCTTAAAGAAATTCATAACTTAGGGCATTACATAAAGGTATATTTATGGAACTGTCTTGGTATTGTTACTATTCCTTTGCCTAGTACATTATGTAGAAAGCATTTAGAGAGAGACCGTTCAAAAAACTCTTATTTAATTGGAGAAAACAATAGATACTGGTTTAGACACTTACCTAAGTACTATTACCTAAATTCTAAGTAAATGAGTAAGTGTCTTTAAAACTATTTGGCAATAATTATCAATTTTTAAAAGTATATTTTGATGAGTATAGCTATTGCTTTTCTTCAAATACACACTACTCATACAGGTAGTTTTATTTGTACCTGAAAATTAAAGAGTGAGACACATTTGCAAAATATTTACAGTTAACATCTTTCTTGTTTTAAAATATCACAAGTTTTTCTTCATAATTTGCCAATCACAAAAAAGAAATGGCATTTGGTCATTCTCTGAGTTGGATCCCTGCTGTAATAAATGCAAAGTGTGAGAAGAAAGCAGAAAAATCAAGTCTAATTCACCTTCAGTTCTCAGAAATATACTTTTAAAAGAATGATTTGGGTTAAAAATAAAGATGGCTTCATTTTATCTCCCTTACAGTAAGTAGCAGAAACTTGAGCCGAGAACACATAGAAGCTGTACTAGTTTCTATTCACAAAGAACTGTTCTACTGTCTGTCTGCAAATAAATCTCCTCAGTAAATAGCTCCAAGGTTGAGCTAAAGAATATTGTAAGGATCAAAGAATCCATGTCTTCCTGTATAAAGTGAACAGGCTGCAAGCTCACTCGTTTGTCTAAAACAATTAAGGCTGGTATGAAAAGAAGGGGGCTGGGACAAATAAGTTACAGCTGATTTTCCGCTGCAAAATATTTAAGGGGTGCTTCAAATTAATAACCATCCAGGGCCCCCAAACAGCCTAATCTTTGTCAATTGGTGCCAAATTATGCAAGGTGCTGCCAATTCTGGTTGTCTAACAAATCAAGACCAGTGTACGTTACTCCTTGGCTGAGGTCTGATTGATTCTGGTCATTATATGGGTTGATCTCATTTTCACACATGGAATCAATATGTGAACCAGATGTTCATTTACAGAGAAGCACAAAAACGACTCATCCACACGCAAGTTTATCCCGGACCACAGAACACCACAGACCCAAAGTCTTTCCTCACCCATACAAAGCTTCACACAGTACAAAAATCTATAAAACATTCTGCTAATATTACTGTCAGCTGAATGACTTTTACAGTACTATATAAAGTTGACAGATAATACATGCCAGTCCTAATTTGAGATAGACCTTTTCTTTAGGGACCTCAACCATTGAACAAGCAAACAGATTGAGAAGTAACATTTATTACAACGCATAAATCATTTTCTTACAACACCTATAGGTCTGGCCTGAGGGTGAAGCTTCTGCCTAGGCTGGGAATCCCAATGTACTGCTTAAGTCACTAAACTGAACTGCCATTCCATTATTGGCGTGCAGAGAAGAGCTGATGCAGCTTTCCAGAAACAAGTTCTTATCACCATAATTTTTGTACTTTGTTCCTTGAAAAAAAAAAAGGCAACAACTTGGCTTCCTAAAACAAAAAAGCAGAACGTTAATTTCTCTGGAACAGTAATGACCACTTTAGCATATTTATTTCAATTTAAATCAATATGCTCAGTATTTCACTTCATGCAGAAATTACCGCATGGCTCAAAATGAGAACTAAATCTGAGTTTACTGCGAAGATATTCAAGGACTTTTTCATTTTGAAGATAAAACAAGAAATACAATGTATCACAAATATAATGGAATCAGTATAGATAGCATGGACTCTTTTTTTTTTTTAGAAAGAAATGTCATTTTAAATTTTTTAAAAAGGCAGAATACTAACAGAGAATCATCATACACAGCTTCAAGAATTTATCCATTCTTTAGAGCTGGTTAAAATAAACATCATCCATACCTCCTGTCAAATATTAATTTAGCACTATCCTTAGCTGATGAAGCTAATGTGCATTTCATGATATAGTGAATCTCCCTAATGCTTTTCCTACAACAGCACTTTGAAGATACATGGGGTACCTAATGTGGTGAGCTTATGTTTTGCATCCATGCGTTTTCCTCAACCATCTTGGCCTCAGTGGAGTCTTCTAATTGCATTTAGTCCTGTTCAGTCCTGCTTGAGGATAATCCAAAGGATGTCTGTTTTTCATCAGGTAACGATCATTAAGTCTGGCTGCATTTCCTTCTAAATATTGCTGAATGGCAGAAGAAACAGAAGCTAGAAAATCTCTTCTTGTAACTTTGCCATGGTTTCTGAACCTAGACCTTTCTAGAATGTTGCTCACTATTGCAGAATTCCAAGGCCAGATCCATATGGCAGTGAGTCTGAATGGTCTCTAACCCTTGATCTACTGTCCTAGGGGTAATTATGACTTCGATGCATCTTTCAACATACCCTGAGAAGACAGGACACTAGATAAAGTTGATAGACAATTCCTAAAAAATTTTAAATTGCGAGTTTTTCAGGTTTGTGCAAAATTTAAGGCTTTCTCCTGGATTGAACAAAAATACTGGTCAATTAAATACTCTTCCTCATATCATAAAATTCATCTCAACAACTTCTTATGCTGAGTTAGTGTGTAAAGACTAGCAGCAAATGTTTCAGAGTCATTTTTTTTTCTGTATAACAACCTAGAAAAGTAATGATGAATGGAAACTATATTTTTCTCTACTGCCAAAATCACTTTTTAATCTCTTTACAGAAGTAAGGGGCCAGGTGCAGTGGCTCATGACTGTAATTTCAGTTACTTGGGAGGCTGAGGCAGGAGGATTGCTTGAGCCCAGGAGTAAGAGATCAGTCTGGGCAACACAACGAGACCTCGTCTCTACAAAAATTCAAAAAACTAGCTGGGAGTGGTGGTATATACCTGTAGTCCCAGCTACTTGGGAGGCTGAGGCAGAAGAATTGCCTAAGCCAGGAGGTCAAAGCTGCAGTGAGCCATGGTTGTACCACTGCACTCCAGCATGGACGACAGAGTGAGATCCCAATTCAAAAACAAAATAAAAACAAAAATAAGTAGAGGAGTTCCTACCAGAGCAAGACCTGGTCCAATGAAGAGGCTTTTGACAAACCAGGCAATGCTGAAAAATCACAAAAAGCTTCCAGCTATTCACTTAATTTTCATTTATGGATCCTCTGTTAAGTGCTAGGCATGAAATTAAGGCTTGATGATAGAGGCAAATAAGGAATAAGTACCTGTCATCAGTGAATTCACTGCATAGAGAAGGGCTCAGTAAATACTGTAGGACCTAGTCGTGTGTGTGTGTGTGTGTGTGTGTGTGTGTGTGTGTGTGTGTGTGTGTGTAGCCCATGGCAAGTGAAATATGTTAGTTTAGGTCAAAATATTAAACATAAAAAATACAATTCAATTTTTATGCGTATTGTCAATTTTCTAATCATCTGTAATGCAGTACATAGTTCCTCCAAGGCTAATTAATTCTCTCGTCTTTTTTCTAGAGAAGAAAAATCACTAAAATAGAATTTCCACTTGTGAAGTTTGACAGCAGTTGATCCATTTCAAGAAAAATGAGTTATAGAAAGCAAATAAGAAACCCGTTCACGTCCTAGTAAGCTGGACTCGATATGAGGGAGTCTTCCTTCTCTACATTCGCTCTTATGCAGCATCTGGTATCTAACAGAGCCTCGGAAATTCTCCTTCCTTCTGTGTTGTATTTTGGTTTTCTCTCCCATGCCTAGGCACCTTCTCTGTTGCCCTAGTTTTCACCGAGAAGTACTGGCTGTCCAGCAGGTTTCTAGGAGTCTTGTTCTGCTGACCTCCACCTCCCTGAAAAATACTGGCCTAGGATTAATGTGCATGAGCCATTTCTCTCATTTGAAAGCATCAATGGCTGTGCCCTAACAAGTAAAATTCAGTCTTTTGGCTTGATATGCAAAGTTTCTGCCTCTCTGTCTCCAACTCAATTTCCTTAACGGAAAGATCTCTGAGATTCAAACTCAATTGTGCATCTTCCTCTTGGCTTCCATATTGTGCCCAGTACATCCCACACATGTCAGTCTTGCCCATCCTTCAAAGCTTAATTCAGTCACATGTCCTCATCCATATCCCAAGTAACAATAAATCAGTCTAATTGTGCCATACCTTCTGCTCTTCCTCTGTAAAGAAATACTGGGTCTACATAGCCATAATCACATATATGCCAGATATGACTTGTGAATTTAGTCTTTATAATGCATTTCAGTGGCCAAACAGGTGGGTTTTTTGTTGTGTGTGTGTGTGTGTGTGTGTGTTTTGTCGGAGTCTCACTTTTGAAGACACTGAACTGACTGATCACTCACGCCAGAGCTCTGGTCATCCCTTTATAATTCAGGCTTTACTTCAAAAACGATTAATCTATTCTTCCTAAGTTATAAATTTTAAGCTTACTATTAATAAAACTCAGTTCTCTGCAACTTTGTCCGTTAGACCTCCAAAAGAACGTTAACTTCTAACAATGGCACTGCTCCTCAATTGTCAATTTCTTATTGAAAAAAATTTTCATTAAGATTGAAAATCTCTTGCATTGAGTCATGCTTCGACTCTGACCTTGGCTTTTCCCAATGCATTTCATATCTTGAAAATAGGCCCCTTCTTTTACCTTCTTACAAAGCTCAACAAGTCAATTTGAAATTCAACACAGATGCCACGTTGCTTTATTTATCAATATTAGATAATTCCTCTTGCCATACTGAAACATTTTGCAGAAAGTTATCTATCCTTTATCTCCATTTTGAATGTCAAGGTTATCAGAATTTGTTCCAGACAGAGTTGATAGAAAGCCTCATTCGACTGAAGAAATAAATGTGAATTTTTTTTTTTTTTTTTTTGAGTTGGAGTCTCACTCTGTTGCCCAGACTGGAGTGTAGTGGCCGCTCCCAGCCACCGCAGCCTCGACCTGCTGGGCTCCGGCGATCCTTCCACCTCAGCCTTCCAAGTAGCCGGAATTACAGGCATGCGCTACCACGTCCGGCTGATTTTTTGATTTATTGTAGAGATGAGGTCTCGCTGCCCAGGCGGGTCTCGAACCCGCGGGCTCAGGCAATCCACTCACCTCAGCCCCCAAAGGCGTGGGATTACAGGCTGAGCCACCGAGCCCAGCTAAATGTGAATACTTTTCAGGATAAAGATTCGATCACTAATTCATGTACCTGTCTCAAGAACTAACTATAATTCTTACAGAATTTTATTTCACTTTTTTTTTTCCTTTATGGTTGTATGTTTGGTTTTCCTATTAGGGCACTTTTGTGAGAGAGTATACATGTCAAGTGTTTTAAAAGTATTATCTTCTGCAAATCTGAACTTATTTCCTTTCTGGTGGGGATAAGGAGCCACAAACAGGTTCCAGAAAAAACAAGACTTTTGTCTCTCTTAATGTGGATTATCTGCTAGAATAAAGTTTAGTAAATACCTATAAATTTTCTATGTAAATAAAAGGTTGTTCTATCAGATTTTGTTCAAAATAAATATACATTGCTGCTTGGAAATCTTTTTCTCAGGAGACAGTCTAACCAAAATAGTTTGCATGTATTTTATTGGCCCTTGTTAAGCAGTACTTCAATTTTGTTTTGGTCTGTGCAAAAATGGCCAAAGTTCCCTGCTGGATGTCTGCATCATCATTCTCTTCCCAGCATTGCATTTTCTCCATGCCCAAAGCTTCAATCATTTCCTATCTTTCCCCTTTTATTCTCCAATATAAAACTGACTTCTGATTGAAGTACCACTAGTTATCAGTTTTGGAAGTAACATCTTTGATTCCAGTGGCCTACAACAGAGAGTTGGCACCTGACAAAACTCATTGGGATCTGACAAAGATCTGACATATTCTGTGTTTTCCAAAAGATGACTGACCCTTTGGTTTACATGACAAAAGAGAGACAATAACTTATTCAACGGCAAGAAATCTAACTGCTAGAGTAAATCACTTACTTGGCAGTAAAATCACAGGCAAGTTAAAAAAAATTCATGACATTTCATAAAAATGGAAGAGACAAAAGCTTCTACATATAAATTACATTTGGTCTAGGACAAATGTGCCCTAAAATTTTACAATGTTGTATCACCTACAAAATATACTAACATACAGTTAAACCTTAACACGCTAAACCGATGTAACATATCCAATATACAGCTAAACAAAAGTTCTGTCCTTAAGAAAACTACTACATCAACTTGTTAGTGCCATTCCTAAATAATGAAAAGTTACCTTCATTCTCAAAAAGTGGCAAGATTTGTGGCCCTCACTAAGGGTGTGTAAAAATTTCCATTTAAAATCTTCTATTTTCAGGGGTTTATAAAAGCTATAAAAATTCTCTCCAAGCAGAAACTTGGCAAACAAGAACTCAGCATGCGAAATTTTTTTTTAAAGCCTAAATTTAAAAACAGTATGCTCATGTACTTTTTTAAGCAATGGGAGGACAAAAAAAGCAGAGAATTTTGGGGGGTTTTAAAAAAATATGCATTCTTCAGGAACTAGTTTGTTTTTAAAACTGAAAATTTGCAAACTATAAAACGAATTTTGGTCTTGTTTCTTCATAAATTTGATATAAATTAACATAGTTTAAAATGGACCCTATCATTGTTCTCAAAAGACTACTTCCAGAAATAACTATAACATCCCTCCAAAATGGATGTGAAAGATAAAAAAAAAGTGATGCATAGTTTTCTAAGCTAAAAAAACCATGTTCATGAGTGAAAAAGTTCAATGAATCACCATAATATTTTTGGTCAGAAAATACTATATATCCTATCTCTCTCTGCCTCTACCAAAAACTTCTATGTATATGAACATTTTATTTATTTGGCATTACCTACCATAGTCTTAGATTTTGGTCTAAATTTAGTTCCCTTAAAGTTTGTGCTTATGTTCAATTTCATAAATACATGGTCAAGCAAGACTACTATATACTTGCCTACCAAAATATGTCTTAAATATATGTCCTAGTAAGATTAATATACTATTGCAGAAAATGCATCTCACTTTACATGAGAACCTTAATTACTGTTTTAGCTTTGAAAATAGTCAACTACTTTATCCCAATATTGGGAAATAGGAATAACACAACAAATAAATAAGACATAGTACCTGTTTTTAAGATGCTTATCATCTAGTTGTGGATCTAAACACATAAAATGTAAACTCTTGTACCCACATCTTATAGAAACCTGCTATGAAAATATTTTCTAAAACAATGGTTTCAATTGTTCTTTTACTTCCATATTTTTGGAAATACTTGAAATGTAAGTACAAATATCAAAAAATTAAATGTGGGTTTTGTAAATACTGTGTAAGTAACATGAATTCAGTTGCTTTAAACTCATGTAATAAACATGAAATATATGTCAATAAAATCCCAAATGGTGGCTATCTACCTAAATCATATGGGGATATATCTGGTGGTTCTTTCTGGGTCCTCTTTCTAAGGACTTATATTTTGGGATACCATTTTTATTTTAGACACCATCTTTGGTTCTTCCATTGTCTACATCAGGTTCTCACTTAGCATAGTTTGTAATCAGGTGCTCATACCTTAGGTTTCTTGTGAAGAAAAGAAGTTTGTAAGGAAAAGCCCCTTTCTGTGTGAGCTAGGTTCATTTTATTTCCCAGCATTTTAAAGGCTTTTATTTAAAATAATAATAAAGGGTTGGTAAATTATGGTTCCCAGGTCATACCCAATGTCTACAATACAAAGGAAGGTTTACTGGAAGATGAAATGCCCATTCATGTACTTATTTTCTATGACTGCTTTCACATTACAGTGGCAGAGTTGAGAGATACCATGTGGTCCTCAAAGACTAAAACACTTACTACAGCAAAAGTTTGTGGATCTGTGGGCTAGAAAATTATTTCTGGTTTCTCTCAGTTTCTCTTCCAAATCAGAACTCTGAGTCTCTTGATGGCACATTCCTATATAATAGATCCCTTCTGATGATAGCACTCTGTAATAGAGACATATGTTTAAGTATGCATATATAAAGATCCATCTGATAGAAATAAAAATGAACAGGTAATTGTAGCTGTAGAGTCAGATTATGCTTCACAGAGGCCTCTCTGAAATGACCTAGGTCACAAAAACTTAAAGATTTCACAGTGAATAAGCAATAGCCACATAATGTCTAAGTTGAAGAATGTCATTGCATCATATTATGTCAAGTACAATAGACATCCTGGGAAGTTTTGTCCAATAATTGTTGTTGGAGGGCACATTATTTTCCCAATAACTGAGATAATGGACTCTCTTCTCTAAGACACACTCTTCCTTGGTTTCTAAGTATATCAACAGAAAGAATTAAGAAGACTCAAGTCTTATGTTCAAAAGCTGATTATCCAATCAGCCTACAAAGCTTTTTCATGTGTATTCACGAAAACCAGTTTATCTGTGGAATCAGTATAACACAGTAGTCAAGGGATTTCCGAGCTAGGCTGAGGTGAATCCTGGCTCTGCTACCTACAGATGTGTAATGTTGGATAAGTTTCATAATCATTCTACTTCTCTCTCCATCTCTTTATCTGGAAAATGGGAGCAATATGAGTATACCTATTTTATTAGATAAAAGCATATATTTGTTTTATTTGATAAGAGCATACAATTAATATAGAATATCTATTCTCCTTCCTTTCATACTCCATGGTCTATTCCCACGATGTTAGCACTTCCAATAGTTTTTTTCATGTATAATGAATTATTTTAAAGATTTCCTTAAATTATTAATAGAATAACTAAATCCTACATGCAAAAGATGGTTTGCACAATGAAATGAGTTGGGCATACTAATATCACTTCTCAATAATACAAATTAGTTTAATTTTGCGATGAACTATTTCATGACACAGTTTTAAACACATACCACTTTAACCCGTCAAGTAAACTCAAGGCATACAAAAAAAGTTTAATAAATAAAATTACTTCTTAGGATAGGATAGGAAATTACTATGGTTACAAGCTGTCATTAATATTCACATGTTCAAATTCATGACTTCTAGCATCGTAAGATCTTTACAGCGCCATGTGTCAATTCCAATGTAAGAAAAACAGGATACATTTTGATGGGTTTTTAAATATTTTTCCTATATGACAAAGACTATTACAGCCTAAAACTATAAGAGAACCTCTAGAGATGATCAAGTACATACTTAAGATAATTAACATTGTATACCGTATAGGAAAATTTGTTGAGGATTCAAGAGAAATGAAGTAACTTTCCCAGGGTCACAGACAAGTTGGAAAGAGTCACACCTAGAAGATGAAGACACACATTCCTTGTCCAAACTCTTTTCACTGTTCTCTGTTGCCTATATATCACTAAGGTCTTTATGGAAGCAAGAAGATCTGGTTTTTTCAAAGACTAAAATCTTCTTGGAGAGTTGTTACTCAAGCAGATAAAAAAACTTAACGCAATGACATTAACAAGTATAGTTAAAAGTCGGAATTAGCTCACCATTTAATGTGGAAAGAATTTAAGAACCTGTGATTACCCAGACAAGTGTATTTTGCCATGCAGTATAAATTAAATCACATGCCAAATTTCTTTTTCCTATGACTCTAAATGTCATTAGTTTGGCATATGCGTTAACAAAAAGAGAAGTCAACATCTTTTTTAGGTAACTGACCTAAATCAGAATATAGTGAATCCATTAATAAGCTTACATGTTGTCAATTGATGACTAAGTATTTCATATTAGCAATGTATTAAAAAGTCTTTTGTAATTATAAGAAGTTATGTTGTAAATGCTTTTATATATATTTCCTTGAATGAAGAACAAGTTTTGTTATTATTGTTGTTTTGTTTTATTTTGTTTTGTTTGAGTTGAGTCTCACCCTCACCCAGGCTGGAGTGCAGTGGTATGATCAGGGCTCACCACAGCCTCAACTGCCTAGGCTCAGGTGATCCCAGTAGGTGGTACTACAGATGTGTGCCATCACACACAGTTAATTTTTTAAATTTTTTTGTACAGACAAAGTCTCCCTATGTTGCCTAGGCTGGTCTTGAAATTTTGGAGTCAGGCAATCCTCCTACCTCAGCCTCCCAGAGTGTGGGTACCATAGGCATGTGCCACCACACTAGGATAATTTTTTTAATTTTGGGAGGAGAGACAAGGTCTTGCTATATTGTCTAAGCTAAGACTAGTTTTCATTAATAAATAAATGTCAAAGGTCACATATGCCAATATGAATAAATATCTGCTCTGTGATAATAGTAAACAAAAGATAATAAGCACAGCAATGACCTCATATTTGATTGCTTCAATGATATCTTTATAAAGCATTATAAAACAAAATTAAAGCATGGTATGCATTCATGATATTTTCATATAGCACTAAAAGAGGATAGACATACCTGCATCCACACTGTCCTTAGTGATCATGTAAAACATTGAGTGTTAACTTTAGCTGCATAGACATTAAAGGTTCCCTGTCAGTATCCATTCATTATTTGTTAATAAAATCCATGACAGGGTAAAAATCAGCTTGGGTTCTAAGGTCATTATCTTCTTTAGCTCCATTTTCTCTGATTCCTTGAAAACTTTTCAAAGTATTCCCAATGATGTTGTCCAAGACAAAAAAAACTTGACGATAATCCTTTCAAAAAGTAATCATTAACCCAAGTCTACCAAATTATACCACTAAGTTACCATATATGCCACTGTTTTCTAAATCTATGGTCATTAACACAATTGTATATGTAATGGGGGAAAAGGAAACAGATGCAATGATGTTAACAATCTTAGGTCAAGACAAATTTTAAAGAAGGATTTAAAAATAACTGATCAGAGAACCCGTTGCCATAGCTATTGAAATGATTTGAGCTTCCCTTGTACAAATGAGGAAATGAATCTAAAATATTCATTATTGAATCTTAAATATATTTTATACTTGTTTTAAAATTTTATATTTGTACATATTCTAATAGTCAACATCCCTGTGCAGTAACTTTTAAATCTGATATCACAAAATGTGAGTGAAAAAATAATATTTTTTGTGAAAACCAAGTTGAAATTCTTGGAAAGACTCAAGAAACACAAGTTGCCACAACATTAGTATTGGTTTGGTTACAGATATATATAAAAGATTAAGGAACATTATAAAATCTAGATGACCTATACCCTGAGATTACTTCATAACTGCCTTTTTGTTTCCATTCAACTGTTAAAATCTGAAATTTGTAACCCACAGAAGGAACATTATCATTTTAAGAAAATAGAAAAGGTCAGACTCTAGTCAGTAGACTTAAAGAATAGGCTCCCACTTCAGGAAAAAAATGTTCACATAGTCTGTATGTTTCAGTTGCAATAAAACACAAAAGGTATTCACTTTTTAAATGATTGCCTGCTTTAGCAAGTTTTTTTTGATTGCCTGTTCAATAATCAACAGATTAAGACCTTAACTATATGATAATCTTGTGGTTCTCAATCCAGGGTGATTTTGTCCCCCCAAGGAATGCTTAGCAAGGTCTAGAGACATTTTCGGTTGTCATAACAGGGGCATAGGATGCTACTGGCCTTTTGTGGGTAGAGGCAGGGGAAGCTACTAAATATTTTACAACACAAAAGATAGCCCCACAACAACGAATTATCTGGTCCAAGGTGTCAATAACGCTGCTGTTAAGAACTTTGTAGTAATCTGAGAAGAAAGGACTCTATCAATAATAAAAATAAACAAAACAGGATTTAAAGTTTTAATCATTGCTTAATGTCTTTCTAACAATCATAATGGCAGGGATGACACATTTACTTGTCATTTTCACACACATTTTATCATTTGACCCTCAAAACAACTTATAAGTCAGCAAGGTGTGCATAATTGCATAATTAGTCCTATTCTAGAGTGCAGGGCACAGAGGTTTCTAAGAACCAGAGAATGAACAAGGTCACTTGAAACTCAGACCAAAAGACAGTTCATCTTTATCCCCAAACAGTATTCTTTTTTGCTATCTAGCACTAAATGATTGAATTAAATCAACCTTATCAACATTTTATAGGATATTGAAACATTACTAGAAATGTAAGAGTGGAGAGGAAAGTTCTATTGCATTCTTATTTGCCCAAGGAGAGAGAAGTGATTTAAAAAATCCTTTTCCATAATGTTTATATATACATTGCTAATGCAAGAAGTAATCTGAAGCTATCTTGTGCTTTTTTTTTTTTTTTTTTTTTTGAGTTGGAGTCTCACTCTGTTGCCCAGACTGGAGTGCAGTGGCCGCTGCCGGCCACCGCAGCCTCGACCTGCTGGGCTCCGGCAATCCTTCAGCCTCAGCCTTCCAAGTGGCCGGAATTACAGGCATGCGCTACCACACCCGGCTGATTTTTTGATTTATTGTAGAGATGAGGTCTCGCTGCCCAGGTGGGTCTCGAACCTGTGGGCTCAGGCATATCTTGTGCTTTTTAACCAATATATGATTGTTCATCCAAATCTAGAACAATCACCATGTTCATCAAAAGCAAGGGATATTTCTGCTTTGTTATTCCTAACAAATTGTTTTAAAACAAAATGTGTCTTCCTATAAGTTTCAAAGTAGAATTGCCAATCTGTACTCACTGAGTTCTTATTATCATTTAGATAGATATTCTAATTACTCTTTTATTCAAATCAAGCAAAAAATATTCATTTTTTAAAAGCCCCTGAAAGTCTTTGCATAAATACATGTATTCCTTGGAAGATAATTTAGACATTTCTCTTATGACTGTATGAAGAAGGTATAAGTATTATAAGTAGATCAAGGTAGTTTGGGATTTTTTTCTCATGCCATTTTAATTCAACAATTATTATTAAAAAGAGAACAAAATTGTCATAGGTTGTCATAAGAGTTCTGAAGAGTTAATTAGCAAGACATCACTGAAACAATAAATATAGGTGTGAGAAGAAGTTTCCATGATTCAACATGCGGAGGAAAAAAGGTCATATAAATGGTATGAATTAATGTTATGAAATGTTAAATATTTTGTCTTTTTGCATGAAAGAAAACAACTTTAAAACGTAGTTGGTATCCTAACTACATTAAAGTTTAAAGCTCCAAATTCTAACTTCCAGACTACTTACAGGAGTACACGAAATCAAAGTCCTGATGATCTTTGATCAGTTCCAAACCTTTGTCACTTTGACTCCAGACAGTGCTATTGACCATGACTAATAATGGCCTTGGTTGTTGTACTATTTGGCATTTTCACTCCCGGTTGACTGGGTTTGTTCCAGAGTTGTATTGGTGTTAGTTTTTATTATTATCTGATTGTTTAGTGTAACTTGTAGGATACCAAAATAAAACTGGATCCAGTGGAATTATTCAAAGGACAACTCTGGTGTAGAAAAAGTTTCTGGACATGTTCCTACCCCCTACTGTGCTGAACCATGAGATGTAAGGACAGGAAGAAGGGCCAGACATCATACCCTAAAAAGAAGCTTTTCTACAGGGCTCAGCACTGGAAGTTCCTTGGTAGCAGGGGAAAAAAAGGCTTGAAATGTACAGAGCCAGGACTTAGCCTGTAAAAAGTACAACCAAATCTTGCAGCTCATGGATGAAAGATGCTTGATGGAAGTGTTCCCAAACTGAATGGCAATCCTAAACATTTATATTATGTACCAATAATGAGTTGTAAAGCTAATGGAAGCTATCCTAGAATTTCAACAATACAAAACCAATTTTGATTACTCCAGGCTACAGCAAAACACATTATCTTTCTAGAAAATATTACATAATTTTTGCCATATGATGAAGTAATCAAAGAGCAGACAAAAATATGAGGGAAAAGGATTGCAGAGGAGGTCAGGAAGATAATGAACACAAGTATTATGCTAGTTTTCTGGACTGTCATGATCATTACGGTGTTTGTCAAGTTTTTAAATTCTATAATTTACTATGATTTTCTTATTCTAAACAACATTAATTTTAGCCAATGATGTATCCATAATAATGAATTATAGCCGGGCTCGGTGGCTCAGCCTGTAATCTCATGCCTTTGGGAGGCTGAGGTGAGTGGATTGCCTGAGCCCGTGGGTTTGAGACCCACCTGGGCAGCGAGACCTCATCTCTACAATAAATTAAAAAATCAGCTGGATGTGGTAGCGCATGCCTGTAATTCCAGCTACTTGGAAGGTTGAGGCGGAAGGATTGCCGGAGCCCAGAAAGTCGAGGCTACGGTGGTCGGGAGTGGCCACTGCACTCCAGTCTGGGCAACAGAGTGAGACTACAACTCAAAATAATAATAATAATAATAATAATAATGAATTATTTTTCATGAAAAGAGGTATCTATATTTTAGAAGTTTCTTCCGCATAAAACCTAGATCCACTACTGCAGATGCTATTCTGAAAGGAGAAAATTATTAGGGACAGCAGATATACTTAAAGTCACAGAAACTCAGTATGGCATAGCTCTGACCATTAGGAAAAAAATTAAGAGGTTATAGGAGTGAAGGTGATATTTTCCACATTACACTAACTTCAAACTAAACAGTCAGATATTTAAACTTATTTTCACAGAGTATCAAGGGACACAAGTCAAATGCTCATATACAGGCATGTGTAAAGTATCTCAGTCATGAACACCACTTTTCTAACTGTCAAGGTTATCTATTTTATGTGCTATCAAGCAACGCCTTCTGATACATTTTCCTAAGTACAGGGACCACTTTGACGTATGTGCAGCACTTACACATATCCATCAAAATACTGTGATGACAATTCCATTACAATTTCTTTGATGTATTATTCTTTGGTAATATTTTAGAACTTTTTTGCTTGATTTTTTGTTGTTATTAATTTGTAAGTAGTATTTTCATGGACAGTGAAATTGACAGGAGAAAAAAACAAATGTGTCATGAAAAATAAATGATATTTCAGTCATAAAGGCATATATTGTGCAAAACTAAGTAGAAACACATCCTTCAGATGAATGTAAATTCTTAACAATATTACCAGAGAAGATTTACCCTCATAAATGCTTGTTACAGTAATCCTTTGAACTCAAATTTTTAATTAACTTTCAAATCCACAACGTAAATTTGAAATATGTTGCCTTTAGAAATCACGTTCCAGTTAAGAGGGTGGAATTAACTAAAATCTAATAAAGACATCCTCTTTCAAGAGAATTTATTTAGTGGTGCTATGTCCATTTAAATGAAAGAGGACTAGGTTAAAAAAATTTCAGAGTTGCAATTTTAAAATATGTGTATTTTGTTTTTTCCACTGTATTTCATACACAATAGATGTGGAGTCAACCAAAATACTAAATTATCTGAACCTGAAATCCAGGGCACATGAAAATGTTTTCTATATTATGGCTTTAAATTTAAAAGGTTTTAGCTGGGCTCGGTGGCTCAGCCTGTAATCCCGCGCTTTGGGAGGCTGAGGTGAGTGGATTGCCTGAGCCCGCGGGTTCAGGACCCGCCTGGGCAACTTGGCAAGACCTCATCTCTACAATAAATCAAAAAGTCAGCCGGGCATGGTAGCGCGTGCTTGTAATTCCGGCTACTTGGAAGGCTAAGCCGGAAGGATCGCTGGAACCCAGCAGGTCGAGGTTGCAGTGGCCAGGAACGGCCACTGCACTCCAGTCTGGGTGACAGAGTGAGACTCCAACTCAAATAAATAAATTTAAAAGGTTTTGTTCTACATTGTGCAGACATTTCTAACAATGTATAAAGAAACACAAATTGAGCAAAATAAATAAAAGGTGTCATTGAAATTTAAATTTATTAAAAACATAGATTAAGGAGTGACATTCTATGACAGTTCAATAGAAAAGAGGGAGCATTATAGTAAATATGTTTTCCAAAAACTCTAAAATAGGCATTATTAAACAAAGTAATCTAGCATGTGCTTTTCAAGAACACTTCTTATAAAATGCATAACTATGTATAACTCATGACATTACTAGTTCCCATTTGATTCTCTCTAAAACATTCAACTCAGCAAAGAGGGAAACACATCTAGATTCTAGGCACTGATTCATATACACACCTCTTTACTGTCAATGTAATCATGATTGTTTTGCTAATTCATCAACAGAAGAGATGGAAACACTTTTAAAAAGTGGCATTAATATACATCCTGATTGTGATTGGCAGTGTTAATTACATGAGGTTTTTATCCTGTCAGCAGTTTCAGGAAAATTATTCTTAGGTCTAAGTCCCAGATATGCTCTCTACATAAGCACACACATACATCTGTGCCCTAGGAGATCAGAAGAAATAGACAAAGGAGCAGGCAAAGTACAGGAAGAAGAAAGAGTGCAGAGAACTGGATGCCACCCAGGCTCATCTCGACTCATTTACCTTTCAGTTCTTTTCCTTGTAACTGCAGATTCATGGTAAAGCCACTTAACGAGTTGGGAGATGAACTTAATAAATACAGTCTACTTATTGTTCATGCAGACTTGAAAAACTAATTTTAACAAATATTTTTAAATGGACACCTAACATTTTTCTTTGTGAGCACTGCTATGAAAAAAAAATGTGCAAAACTTGCAAATGAGGCAAAAAACACCAAGTTGGTAGCATGGTTTTTCAACAGATACTGGGGGATTATTTAACAAGCTCACACAAAGATTGTTCCATTATCTAGGGGAATGTACCTCTGTTTGCCTTTGCTATCTACTATTAATTCAAGACTCAGATTCTGTGAAGTTGCATGTCAATTTTCTGTCCAAACGAAATGGTAACCCCTAAGACTGAGATTCCATTGCCCTATGAAACAATATTAACTGTTTTTCTCTCTAATCGGAATGTCATTCCTGTTGGACTATGTAATTCATGTTCCTCTAATCTTCCTTTAAAACAACTTTACCATCGTACGGTCTTCCTTATTAATGAGTTAAATACATTTTAACATGTGTTTATTCTATATTTGTACAAGCATGATGTTTAAAACTTTGTCAAAATTATTCTTTAACAGTTTGGAGTTTCCACTGTTAATGCCCTCCAGAAATGACTCACCAGCCAGGAATACTTAGGCAAAAGCACACTCTTCCTCAGTCCCAGGAATGAGTATAACTTAACAAGAGAACTTTATCTTCCATGATAGTTCTCTGTTTCTCTTTGTTATCCTATCTCTGTGTTTGTGTTTTTGTTTCTGCTTCCTGGCCTACCTGTTTGGATTTGCTCTGACATACACATGACAAATAAGTTATTCCCTGCCAGTGACAGCAATGACAGTGAATCCTACTGCTGACCACTTGGTGATCTTTAACCACTGTCTGTATTCTCCTTTGAATGAGAGGCAACAGAGATTGTATTTAGTTAGTGTCTTGTCTCAATTTGATTGTGCAGGAACATATTTCAAACCCATGAGAAATAGAACACACATTTCAAATCTCAAACAGTGAATTCTTGTGTTTGTTTCCTCTTGACCCATGGCCGGAGATGAAGAATTGAAGTTGAAAGCTCTCTGTGTGTCTGCGTTCATCTCATTTAGAAAGAAATCCATCTCTAGTTGTAACTTTCAGATGTTTTTCTATATCTACAGTATCTTAATAAATTGTATAATAATATCTCTAATTAAAGAGATATTATTATAATCTATTTATAAATAAGCTCTGTTGTCATTGCATTAGAGAGGTTAATAACCATATTCATCCTAATATTCTCCAAACTGACAAAATTTAAATGTGCTTTTATTTTATGATAAAAAACAATCCTTATAGAATCTACTACCACAGAGCATTTTTGCATGAGAATATAAATCCAAGTTTATGTAATTGAGGTAAATCTTTTATTTATTATGACAGTTTTGATAATTTTGGTTTGAAAACACTACAGATTTTTCCCTGAGTTTATTGATCTTCAGTATAATCCAAGATTGTGCTTTTTAAAAATAAAGCTTGGTATTGTGTCCTCATGAAGAGACCAATTAATCTACACTTTCAAAATTCTTATAAAGGTTTACTGCTAACATTTCTCCTACATGATGTCTAGGATTGTAGAAAATGTAAAATTATGTGTTCAACCAAAATGTTCCATAGCTTATCATGCTAAACATAATTAAGTACAGTTAATGGATAATCTTTAGATAACTGGTGAATATCTAAGATAGGGTAAGGACAAATGATCACCAATCTATCACAATTATAGTATGACTATATTTTGAGCCATTATAATGTAATTATTCATTTTTTCCACATCAAGAAAATATAAAATCAATGACTGTGACTGCGGGAGACTGTGTGGTATCATTTATGAACTTTGCACGTCTGTTAAAATGATTGTGAATGATACACATATCTCAAAGACCTACCTCTTAGCTCTCTCTATTATAGTTCATATGGGTGATTAATACTTTATATAAGCAATAGGGGCAGAAAAACTCAACTGTATAAGCAAGTTATGAAATATGTTCTTGGCTTAAATGAGAAATATACAAAGAAAGTAGTTTTCAAAGTAAAGTGTCTGGTTGCTTTATAATATGAAAAAGGATAGTGAAAGATAAAACTTAAGTGTGTACAAGATGTTTAAGGGTTGAGGAAAGGAAACTTTAACTCACTTTAATAATACCAGCAGATAATGAGCTTGAAAAGAAGTAATGAAATGTGCTAAATTTTGACAAGTTGATAGACATTCTATATAAAAGAGGAACATATAAATTATTTGCTATCCTATATTAATGTAAATTATATCTATTTTTAATATCTGCTAAAATGATAAACTAGTCTTAGAGCATTTAGTTTGGTTTGAGCAAAGGGTATTAAAAAGTTATTTCTTACCTTCTGTGTAACAAACAAGATATCAGGATTTGATTTACCACAATAAGTTTCTATGCTTTGAGTTTTCTTTGATTCTGAGAGATCTAAGGTTACTTAAAATTATGTTATTTCTCCTGTGTTTACTTAAAAATGTACATAGTCCTTCTTATTAACAGGTAGCCAAGCTATTGTTTCTCAGCACTTTGATCCTATTTGAATCACTCAAATCTCTTCTGATAACCCTTTTGAGTTTGCCTTTTCAAAATCAGATCCTATGTTTAAAGGAGGAAAAAATAATTGTATTCAGAACACCCCAACCTAGTTCAAAATATGCTGCTAGCTGCAAGCTTTACTCTTAACATAAATCTATAAAGTATAAAGGACAGGAAAAGACAAGAAGCTCAAAGATTTCAGGTGCTTTGCTAAGTCAGAAAGGACGCATGCAAAAAACTAATGTTTGACTTACCCTTCTGTTTGGTGTCTCGGAGACTGTCACAGCCTAGAAAGATGAGCCTTGGTAAGATTTGGGATGTGTAATGGCTATGCCTTTCTTTTCTAAAGTGGTTAACACATTGTTGTGAAAGTTTAGTACCTGGGTCTCAATTCCCTTAAAACTATTCATATCAATACTTGGAAAGTTGTCGCAAACTCTATGCAAACTCGAATTTGAAAGATTTCTGATAAATCCCTAAAATCCCTAATATTCTGATATTTCTATGAATTCCTGAACTTTAATATATGATAAAGCCAATCTTTAAAAAATCAGAAAGGCTACTTACAGGAGCATCCTAAAAACAATATCTGCTGATACCTAGATAAGTCTCTGTTAAGGTTTGGCTGTAAAGAGAAAGTGTCATTAATATCCTATCAATTCACTCTGAGGATTGTTACTCAAATCAGTTTTCAATTGTAATGAATTGGTGGCCCACTGGAAGGCCAAGAATGCATTGCAAACTTGAGATACATAAAAATAAATCTTCCATTTTCTTTCTAAAATATTTTTTTAAATGGTTTAGCCTTCATAAAGAAAAATAATAATAATAACATCTACCAGGATACTTTATATATCACAATATTTTTATAAACACAAATTCCAGGGTCCAGACAATTATTTTTTATTCAAACTTCTTAGAAAGCTATCCAAAAATTAAATTTATTAACTAATTTCTATAATTGGGTTATTAAAATAATCAGATGAATGGCTGAGAATTTATTTTGCCTGCCTACATAGATGCTAAATAAACACAGTAAGAGACAAGATTTAGCTTAACAGAGTCATTTTATTGTCTGTCCTTCTGCAATATCTGGCACACACAAATAGACTATTGAATTATTTCATACCACAAAGCTCTAATGCTAACATTTTTTATTGCATTTTCTTCTTATTTCTAAGACTAAGATCAGGAAAGGTGCATACCATTTGTAATAATATGAACTTTTCCTCTCAAATACAAATCTGTAGTGAACAATGAATAGAAAGTTCTAAAATAACATAAAAATGGCATTATAATGTTGCCTACATGAACAAAATGGTGTTTTTAAATACAACTTACCATCACTCAATGACTATCTTAATATTGGTCAGCAAAATTTTTCATGAGCAACACTAGTGATCAAAGTTGCTTACAGCTATATGTGACAGTACAATAATGCTTATAATGTCTTTCCAAAATTTAAAATTTTTCTAACTTTTATAGATTTTAGGACGGCTGCTAATGATGGTGTCATTAGTTCAAACAACACTGTCCTTTCAAGGTTGTTTGTTGTTAATCTATAGAAATTGATCTAGTATTCAAAATTCTTTTGAAAGTGTCTGATGCATTTTATCTGAACAATAGATCTTTCAATTTTACCAAAAGTTAAGCACTAAGTACAATCTTTTTACCAAACCTTTTGGCATATTTGGGTTTAGTGAAACCGATCAGTTCATATTCCTATGTACAAACAGGGGCAGCATAGGAAAATTTTCTCATAAAACAGAAAGCCTAGGAGAAAAAAATGTCATTAACTCATTGCTCTACAAATGGAATTTTAGTGCAATATTAAGTGACTTATAAACTCGGATACAGTCAGAATTTGTCTACATTATTAATAAGCCAGGAAAACAGAAGCCGTATTCCACCTCCAAGAACCTCACTCAGTGTTTCACATATTGGCATAAAGATTATATTCATAAAGCACCATTTAAACCAAGTAGACGACAGTTCCTCCTAAAAAATGGCATTGGTAGGACAGGTAGCAGTGAAAAGTAACAGGAACATATTTTACGGATTAATAGGTATCATGGTAATAACAACTCAATCTGATGGACTCCTGAAAACTATACATTCATTTTTGCTAACACCTGAGTAGTGTAGAAGAGTCATTTGAATCAAAGCTTCTGAATGCCAAAAGATGATGTAACAGCATCAGTTATTCCATTTTATTCATTTATGTTGTTTTCACAGTTATTTCTAAAACTGTTATGCAAAACACATGTTCTATTGATCCTGACCTACCAAGAGATTGATTGTATCACTCTCACATCGTCCAAGATTAAAATAATCTAATTAAATAAATATGACAATGATTTTTAAAATCCAATGATAATTTATTTCTGTAAATATATAAAAGAGAGATTGTAGTTTTTCAACATTATAAATAGTCATTTACGTAATTTGAGTTTCATAAATTAATACAAACAATAACATGCAAAATTAATTCATTCAAGAAACACTGCACAAGTACTCTTGGCTGCATGTTTTACAGTTTGCTCTTTGGTCCAGTACTGTTTAAAACAATATATTAGCCCATTTTTTTTCTTTAGTCCATCTGCTATTTATAGTTCAACTTTATGAATAGAAATTATATTCTTTGTTTTTATGTGTGAAGAATAAAACATAGAAAAGTTAAGCTGATTTTGAGGCTTACTTCAAAGTGATGTCATTTTCACTTTATTAGGTTAGAGGGCACTATCAAGGAATGACATCTGCAGGCTCATTCACAAAACAGATTAGTTCCTACAATGATCAGATATCAACATAATCCCTGCCCTCATGGGGATTACAGTCCCTTTGAACAACATGGTCTATTCAGGAATCATTAGAAGAGAAGTGTCATGCTTATAGTTGAGTAGTAAATCAAGTGAGAAAGGAGAAAAGGAAGATATAAAAGGAGATAATTGATGAAGCAAGATCTCTGAGGAGGAAGGAAAATAAAGAACAAATGGCCAACTGGGAGGAAGAACTGCATTTTTAAACAACTTTATGACACAAATATCACCTATGTAACACAGATCAGTGGGCAGTTTAAGTGTTCTTTTTCTCAAAGGTAATTAAAAGACTAAAACATGCATTAGTCTGAGACTCACTGAGGTTAGATCCTATAAACCTACTATACTGTTTTAATTTGTGACCAGTGTACTTGATTAACTCAATAGCATTGACATAACAGAAATAGTGGTAACAAAGATGAACTACCTAGAGCTGTGCTCTCCAAAATGAATAGCTATTTCTGGCTATTTAAAATTAAATTAACAAAAATTAGTGAAAATTAAAAATGCAATTCCTCAGTAGCACTGGCCATATTTCAAGTGCTCAACAGCCACGTGTGATATATGGCTACCAGATGTAGACAGCACATATTCTAGAAGACTCCCAGCATCACAGAAATGTCTAAGAGGACAGATAGAACTTAAATGTACTGAAATTCAGAAGGGTTTAAAATAGCGTAATTCTAAACAGCACTTCTTCTTCTTCTTCTTCTTCTTCTTCTTCTTCTTCTTCTTCTTTTTTTTTTTTTTTGGTATAATGAACAGATGTAACTTTAAAAACAACAATGAAGGCCTGTTAAGCAAACCTTTCACCTAACATGGCCATGATACCATTGGCAAAGTACACACTGAGAAATAATGCTGGGCAGGAAACTATTTGCAAAGACTTTACACTGTGCACTCAGGACAGCAGACCATATCAGGATAAATCAGACTAAGATGGAAAACCGTAAAACACTTAAGAACATTCTGTGTCATTTAATTAAACTCGTTATGCTATAATGCACTCAATTTGGATCTGATTTTCTAAAACCTAAAGATGTTTAAAATAGAAGGTATCATACATATCTGTATTACTATTATCTTTCAACATCCTAAATCTGTTTTCTCTTTCTTCTATTTTCCAACAATATATTTCTTCTATAATTTGGATAAAAACAAGAAAATTAGAAGGGGAGTTAATTTTGAGAGAGAGCGCAAGAGAGAGAGAAAGCCTCAGTACCAGAAATTTTAAAATAATGAAATCGTAATAAAAAATCACAAATTCACACCTTACATTGGCAAAGGCAATAAACTATGTGCTAAAGACAAAACATTAGTTCTAGTACATTAGAAAAGAAATCCCCAGATTGTCCTGCCTTAAATTATGTGGCAAAGAACCAGACTATTTGTTTCTACTAGCAATAAATTAGATAGTCACATAAGGATTAATTACAAAATTGACCCTTGAAACACTGCCCAGTAGCCCAATTTTGAACAATAATTCAAACTTGGTCTTCTACCAAGGAATTTTTAGCAGAGAATCCAAATGGTTTAGTTTCTAGGAGAGATATACTGGCGTGAGTCTTCCTTTTACAGATTTCACCATCTACTCATCTACCCTCCAATATGTGTACAGCCTGTGTTTTTCTCAAGGATCCAGCACCCTTGGGGAACATCAAGAGTGTATGCAGCCTGTATCCCAATTTTCCAGGGAATATCAGGTGTCATAATAAAATAAAATTTTCATTACTTGTGGGCTCAAGAATTTGATGAAGAGAAGGTGTAGCTTATACAAGTTGATATAAATGGAGACTACAGCCAGTGCCATATTTTTTCATTCTGACTCAAACTTCCTATTACTTTTCAGTAGTCACTTTATCTTTATTCTCTAAACTCTAATCTCCCAAGAAAATGTTTGCCACACAATAGAATGACATCATTTAGGTGAGTACATTACCATCTATTTTTCTGACATGCAAAATTATATTTAATGCAGAAAGTGAAATAATTTAACTCCAAATGCATGTGAGGTTTTGTTCACTGTGGAAATCAGAAAATGAATACTTAAAGATCATACTATTTCTGACAATTTAACCAATAATGTATTCAATTTCTCCAACATCTTTCATGCTGATTCCCATAGAAAAAAATTCAAAAGAAAGAAAAATTCAATGGCAGATTAGAAGAAAGAGAATAAAGGAACAATTATAATTCCACTCACTTCTTCACTTAGTTTCTAGTACACTAATAAGTGATTTATAATAAAATTGAAACTATGTGAGCTAAAGGTACCTTCACTAGCTAATTATACCTTTACTTGAAAATGATCTGGAGGAAAAAAGTCAGCTTTAAAAATATGCAGTTAATAGATGAGGAGATTTTTACCTCCCAAATGCTCAGGATAACTGAGCATTAATAGGATAACTGAGCATTAATAAAAAGACGCCATTCTGGTGTTATATTTCAACTGACATTACCTCCTTGGAGCTAACCGGGTTGAGATAAATTGTTCCCTCTAAATAAAAAATGGTCACTGTTATCCATTCTCAAAGTGTCAGAATCTGAGTAAGGCACCCCAAATAAGAACTTTTCTATTCCTTTACCAAGACATAAGGACGATTTTGTTTTCAGCCATCTTAGATTTCAACGAATAGGTAAAACCAGAAAAGATCAAAGCCTAATCAATTACTTGTTGCTGTGTCCCAAATGGAGAGTTTGACATCAACCCTTCTTTCTCACTTTCTGCTTTTATCACTCAGAAGCAATCCTTACAGAAAAAAAGTAAGTAAGTAACTTAAATAGGCACCATACAAGACAGGTAGACCTTTTCTGGAAAAGTAAAACTCAAGGCTATTTACTAAACTATAATAATTTGCAAGCTGGACAATTCAGCTGACAAAAGTTATACTAATCATTTTTTATATTACTACAAAACTACTGTGTATCTCTTTATAATAGGAAATATGTTATAGTGACAACTAACCTGTATTGAGCACTTAGTGTCACCAAACATGACATCAAATTTTGTTTCATACACTACCTGTCTTAATCCTCACCATAATACTCTGAGAAAGGTTCAATAGCACTTACATAGCCAGAAAGGGAGGGTGTCAGAATTACAATCAAGTACAATTCCACACCCCTATGGAAGTAAAACTGACTTCCATTTAAAAATGATAATAAAGGTTTCAAACACTCCTGCCCTCTACTTCAGTATTCCTGTGATGCATTCATATGATATTTTCAACTTCACTGACCATTATCAATCTAGCTAATCTCCTCAGAATAGTGGTAGAAATCCTAGAGGGATAAATTATCATTAAGAAACAAAATTCAAAACTGTCCTAGTAACCATTATAGACAAAGTCTCTAGACAACCTACAAAAATCTGATTAGAGGGTTGACATGTACTAACACTCAATTGCAGAGGTAGTAAAGACTTCTGAAAGTTAGATACTGAGTTCCTTATTTTTTTACAACTCTTATAGAAACTATTTCAAAATAGAATGTGGGGCAAATTAGAAAAGAATCCTGTTGCACTAAGCAGTTAAATATTATAAATACAAATAAGATACAGAATGTTTACAGTTAGGAACCCCAGGAAAAGAGATGAAATGAAGAATAGTATCACTGGCAACATCAAAATAAGCCGTCAAGGAATAAGGAAGGAGATGATTAAAAACCAAACTGAGGCAGTGGTATAAAGATTTTTTAAAATGGAGATTAAAAAAACTGGAAGAGAGATGGCATGTTGGTGGGTTGGCTGTAAGAATCAGAAGAAATAACAGACAATTGGGGTTTCTTGCAGAAAACAGTATAGAAATGATGTAAGTACCAGTGAGTGGAAAAATGTGCAGACTTTCAAAAACCTATGCAAAGTTTTACTGTGGCTTTAAATAAGCAGATCTGAGTAAATGCTAAAATAATATTTACATGCAAGATGCAGATTGAAAAATCACACACATGTATTTCTGTTATTAATATTGCCTCCATATTTTTATATGAACTAAAAAGTATGATCTGGAAGTCGGTGAAGAAGAGATGTCTTAAGCAGTTATTTTACATGAAATGTATATATATAAAATAACACACACACACACACACACACACACACACACGAGACTTTGCTGGCGAGGTTATTCCAACATCCTCATGCAGTAAACATCTATGACTACCACTGCTGAAGAGGAAAAAGCTTATTCTCCAGGAGGAGTCCACACCTATTCTGTACCTCATTCACAGGACAGTGGGATCATCTACAAGGTGTTTCCACAGCATAAAACCTGGACTGCTTTAAAGAAAGTCTCCGGTGTGCTTATTTCCATACCAACAACACCCATTTTGTTAACCAGAACAGTAGGAAATGAGAGGGTGACGCCAGGTAGTGACTTGATAACACTAGCTTTCATCACCTGGTATTGCAGCATATAGAAAGCCTCATTCCTCAATGTGCACAGGATCCCAATCGCACAAAAACTGTCATCTAACCGCACTTGACAGGGAAATAGAAAGATGCTCTGAGTACTGGAGATCTTTAAAAAGTTAAAGCGGCAGACATGTAACAACTGAGCATTTGTGTCTATCAGAGAAAGGGGTAAAGATAAGGTAGCCAAAAGCTCAGACTGCTTACCAAGTTCCTATATTTTCCTTCCAGTCTGAACATTTTAATAATTTTTAAAAATCCTTCATTTTACTCGTTTTTGAGGCCTTTTCAATCAATTTCATAAACTATTTTCTGTCAATTATTCTTTGAAAACCAGATCTTAAGTCATCATAATATTTCATCATAAAGAATGTATCAACATTGATTTTACGAGACTCTGTTTTTAGATATTTTATAAATATCATAACATAAATCAGTAAGTGTTGACCCCACATTCAGCAGTGTTCTGGGAATGTTAGAGAAGATAAGAGGAGTCAAAACCCAGCCATGAAGTCTGCTTGAGGAAAATTAGGCAAATAACCTAGGGAGCTGGTATAAAAAGAGCACTAAATATGAAGAAACAAGTGAAATGCAGAGACCTGTGTAAATCAAAAAGACAATTATGAGGTCCACACTTCTGGAACTTGGATATTGTTGCACTGGTATGAAAACATGGAGTAATATTGCAGAAAAATGTAGTAACTACAGAAGAAACATTCTGTTAAGCACACTGTGCTAAAGAATACATAAAGTCATGTTCACATTAAAGCAATGAGTTCTCTAAAAAACTTCCCTTATTAATTTTATGAATTAACAAAAAATAACTGCTAACAAAAAATAGCTGCTAAGGTGAATGACAGAGGTGGCTGAGACAGAATGATTGAGAGAATGAGAAATTCTGAGAAAGAAAGATCATACAGAGAAATAATTGGGGAAGGCATCTGAAGCTATTAAATTGGCTAGTTCTGAACTTTCTGTCAATATTAAGTAGCCAAAGTATTCTCATAACCAAGGATGTCTGCAAGTCTGGCCACCTGACTGACTAAGCCAATTCAAATAGTCGGTTTATTATTGCTGTATCCATTAGTTATGGCACTAACCTCACAGGAAAACTATCTTGTCCAGGCCGTGAGGTGAAGGAGGAGAAACATGTCTCAGAGGAAAATGTTAATAAGATAGAGGAAAATTTTAATATATTTTTGTATAGAATTAAATGGATTGGTAAAAGGGAAGACTGAAAATCAAAGACAGATGAAATCAGAGGACAGATGTAAGGGATTAAAGAAACTAAGGAAAGAAAGCAGAGTTCCCTTCCGTGTTAGGGATGGGATGATGTTGAAGAAGCCCTCGTAGTAAAATAAAATACATTATTTACAGAGGAAGAGTATATATAACTAAGAAGATTTTTTTTTTAAGTGAAGACCCTTGTTGGTGAGGCATATTCTAGGCAGTTGAGTAAAGACCAGTAAAAAGATTGCTGAGCATCCTGGAGTCCCAGCAGGAGGAAAAAAAACCACGGAGACATATGATGTGTGGCCTGAGAATTGTTTCAGAGACTGAGGAATGGGATATGGTGAAGGAACAAATGACAGGATGTGGTCAAAGATGGCGGTTTCTGAGTTCTAGGTGGTATGGGGGTGCTGCTGTAAAGAATGATGAAATTCAAGGGGTTTCATTCCTGTGAATATCTGAAGAAACAGGACTGTGAAGGTTACTGACACTGAGGTTGAGAAATTCCGAGAGAAAGATATCCAGAGAGTCATCAAGTATGCAAAATATTCTAAAGATTGGATAATCAGATCCTGGATAATACATGTTATGCCATGATTTTCTTTTAAAAATAGCTATAATGGCCCATTTCTAAAATAAGTTTACATGGTCCAAGCAAGAGAAAGAATTAAATCAGAGTATGATTTTTATGATACATGGCAATAATATATCAAATATTTGACAGATGAAAACTGTAAGTCAGATAATAGGTAAAGAATCCACAACCCAAAGACAGACTTTTCAGGCATCTTTTAGTACAATAAAAATCTACAAATATGAACTGAGGGGCTACTTCAACCAAACAACCAAACCTGGATAGGACATAGTCCCCGTGTTAGAAGCTTGACGTGCAGATGGGAGATACAGCTGTAATCAACTAACTATAGCATGGTGCAATTTTATAGCTATCAGTAGAAAATATAGAGCAGAGTTATTCCCTATTAAAACCAATCAGAGAAGACTTCCCTTTGGACTTGAAGGTTGAGCTGAGTTGTGAAACATAAATATGATTTATACAGAGACCTTCTATAACACAGGTACTGTGCATTAATTATCATGGTAGTCCTGACCACTAAAAAAATGCTCACGATCTTTGAGATGAAAATGAATTCATCTCACTGGGCTGACAAATGTGAGAGGAACGTCAGGAGATGAGGCTTCACAAGAAGAGTAGCCAACACACAAAGGGATTTGGATGCCATGTGGATGCTAAGAAGGCACTGAAGGATTTTAAGCAAGAGCCAAACAGGACCATAATCTGATTTCATAGAGGTTATTCTGTCAGCAGAGTGGAAGACATTAGAGAGAACAAACAGTAAGGCAAGAAGACAAGTTCAGCAGCTATTTTGAGAGTTTATAAAAGAGAACAAGGTCTAAACCAAAGAAGAGAACAGAAGATAAATTAGTGATTTATAAGATATGCATACCAGGTGTTCTGCACCTTAGCTTCTAGATGATCTGTAGTTTTCTACTGAATCAATACTAGTGAATGCAGGTATATGAGAGGAAATTCTACCTTGAACAAACTTTCAGTAGCTTATTAATGGCTCAAAAAAAAAAAAATAGAAGGTTCACGTTCCTACCCATGAAATTATCTACGAGGTTATTCACCACACTGTGAGTATATCTGCCACATACTCCCCCACTACCCTCTTGTGAACAGTGGTCAGTAGGAAAATTAGTCCCAATATCTGGCATGTTGCCAGGTATGCTGAAGTCTTTCTATAATGGAATACCTACCTACCTGTATGAATTCTCTGATTCTGAACAGGGCCAAATTTTAAGCAGTCTGCTTCCTACATTTCATCAGTCTTTTTTCTTCCTTATAAACATGTTTCTACAAAACAGTGAGTAAATTAAAATTAAAAATTTTAAGCATTCAAATTCTCAAGAGGGAACAATATTTACACAATCAGAATAAAAAACAAAGGTTTCCAGCAACTACACACCTATTTTCCCTTTAAACAGCAACAGTATTTATACTCTTTTGTAAATTTAAAAGTAACTTTCATTTTAAGCTCTCTCCGAACATGGTGTCTTAGTCTGCTCTGTCTGCCAGAACAAAATACCACAGACTAAGTGGCTTGAACAGCAGAAATAAATTTTCTCCAAGTTTTGAAGCTGGAAGTTCAAGATTAAGGTTTTGGCAGGGTTCAGTTTCTTGAGAGGGCTTTCTTCCTGGCTTGTTGGTGGCTACCTTCTCTTGCATGCTCACATGACCTCACTCTGTGTGCCCAGAAGAGTGACAGAGAAAGTTCTCCATTGTGTCTTCTTATAAAGCCACTAATCCCATCCAACCAGGGTCTACTTTCATGGTCTTACCTAACTCTAATTGCCTCCCCAACATCCCATTCCCAAAAACCAATACACCAGGGGTTAGGACTTCAATATATGAACAACATTCAGTCTAGCAAAAGACTTGACACAAAAACATTATTTTTGTTTGTTTGTTTTTGAGTCAGGATCTCTGTCTGTCAGGCTGGAGGACAGTGGCATGATCATGGCTCACTGCAGCCTTGACCTCCTGGACTCAGGTGATCATTCTGCCTTAGCCTCCCAAATAGCTGGGAATGCAGCACGTGCCACCATGCACAGCTAATATTTTGACTTTTTTTTTTTTTTTTTTTTGGGAAAAGGACTCACTATTGCCCAGGCTGATTCACACATGCTTTGTATCATGTAAAATAAAGAGAAGAAAAACAAATCTAAAAACCCTCTAAAATTCAATCTCTTTCTTGACAAAATTGTTTTCTTTTTTGAAGCTCAAATTATATCAAGCATATCAACAACAGTGATATTTCAGAAAGTGTAAATAACATATGATGCTATACTGAATTGAAATGAGGCTGTAGCAGCTGAAAACTGGAGAAATTAACAAGATTATATAATCCTGTCCTTTTCCATGACCAGTTTTATAATTATTTGTGTAAAAATAAAAATACTCTTTTTAAGTAAGAAATATTCTAGGAACATCCCCTATTGCCTTCTATAAAATGAATATTTTAGATTTTAAAAGGTGGAAAAAAAGTTTTAAAAATCTCAAAGCTAAAAGTTATTCACATATATCAGATTCAAGACTTTGGATTCATCTGCATTGGACATGAGTTAAAGTTTAGTTCTTCAGATCTACTTAAATACTGGTATTAATAAAACTACAGAACATTATAATCTGAGTAATATTTCAGACCCCAAAATCTCATATTTCATTTTATTAGTGAAGATTACATTGGCCACCATTACAAAAACAAAAACACTCAAGATCGCTACCACTTCACATCATAACATAATTTGTTAAAACTGAATTCCAAAAGAATATCATTAGATGATTATTACTCACAATATGAAACTAATGAGACAATCATTGTAAAGCACTAAAGTATCTCTTACCAAAATCATTCAACTGTATAGAAGTACATGATACAGAAAAAGACTTCATTTTACGTAATGCAATTTATTTATTCCTAAACTCATAAAGAATACTTCAAAAAAATTTCCTAGGTTACTACAAAAATAGCATTTCACAGCACTGTAAAATACCATTTCTATAACTTCAAAACAACTCTTTTTCAACAATTCTTTTTGTGTTCATATTTTAATTGTTATTTAATTAATATAAAAGTTAGTATAAATACCATCAGCTCATTTGCCAAATTGTTTACTAATATCATCCCAGGTGATACTTTACTCAATCAGACTATGAATTTCACCTTAATGTATAAGACTTAAGTGAGTCCTTCCTAAATATATATGGCGGAAGTTTTCTTTCTCAGAGGTGAGAAGCAGATGTATTTTTAATGCTTTAATAATTTTTAAAAAATATTAACACAAATTTGGGTCCAAATTTTACATATAGAGGACTCTTACTTGATATTCTATTTTAATAAAGTTATAAATTGCCCTCAGAGAAAAGTCCATTTGTTTGACACATTAGCAAACGTTTTCATGTCACCTCCTAGACCATGCATAAAATGCTCTTCCAGAGCAACAGAGGGGGCTCACACATATTTGATTCTTTTCCTGTCTTCTCTCTGAATAGATAAATGAAGGTTGTTTTAAGTTTTATTTTAAATGACTCCCTCTCCCCCAAAGTTCCAGATATAATTTTAAATCAACAAGGAAGTTAATTTCAAGTATTTATGTTCTTCCACTCTACATCTCTTAGATGTAGTTTAGTTTTGCTTTTTATAAACCTTATCTAAGAGACGCCTTTGGAAAATGTTCATAGTTATGATTCATTCTGTTTACTATACTGTGTTAAATAAAATGTGTTCTCAAAATTATACATGTAAATGTTTGAGAATGAAAATCAGATCTTGTAGCAATCAAAATTTCAAAATCAACTCTTGCCTACAGAGGGTTCTACAGAAATCTCATTAACAACCACAAAAACTTAATACAGTTAAGGAAATCACACATAAAAAGCTGTCAGATAAATTTTTAAAAAAACTTATGCCACAAAACCCTTGAGTCTACGTAGGTAAAATATACATAATGTATTTACATTTCATGTTTATTATTATAAAAAGGTGTCTTCTGATTATGTTTTAGGGACCCCAAATTAGTCTCCTATTAAATAGACAACAAAACAAATTTTCACATATGAGAAAATTGGTATGCAAAGACACCAAAACAAATTTTCACATATGAGAAAATTGGTATGCAATATGTTAAAATACAACTCATAAAATTTAAATGCTTAAAAATTATTTATTTTTAACAAAAAGTGCAGGTTTTGTCAAAACCTGAAAGTAATAGGTAACTGAGCTGGACTTTGAATAACTAAAAAACTGGACAATCATCCTTGCTGCTAATTTGCTCCTGGTTTAATCTCAGTCACATTGTACAAAGCTAACACTTATCCTGTAGTGTTCTACTAATTGCTTGGTGCTATGTTGACTGCTGGGAATGAACCACAAGATGCATCACTGTAAACTTCAGGGAGTGCTTCAGTGATCATGAGGTTAAAAACTCCCCATCAGCAAAAAGGGAGAATTCTTTACTTAACTCAGTGGTACAAATTATTTCCAGGTGGTGATAATTATCACTTGTGGTGTTTGATATTCCGGACTCTGCATCTAAATTTATACTTGACAAGTTAAACTTTTCATCGTGTGCATTTTCCCGTAATCTCTCAGAGGCCAAAGACAAGGATAGACGGATTAGTGATGGGTGAAACCAATTCCACCCAAAATGGCAACATTTAATTACAAGTCTTGTTGTTTATAATTAACTGTGTAAATCACTAACTTGAAAGTTTCTTTTCAAAGTATTTAAAACCAACTCTTTTCCCAGGGGGATTTAATACTGTATATTATCACATAGTTAAGTATTATTTTGTTTGCTCTATGAACAAGATGTGCATATGACACATTTTACTTACCGTCTTGCGAACAAATGTAGAAAATGTTCATGAATTGCATTACTAGCACCATTTTGTACCTCTCAGTATTTTTGGACATTCTTTGCCATATTTATGAAATCCATAAGGAAGAAAATGCAATTACCCAAATGACTATGAGGAAGTGATGCCTGCATGTGGAGAGTTAATATATCAAATTCCCAATTTTTAGAAATTAAAAAGTGAGTTTCCAAATGTATCTTCTGAGATGGATTCATTTTTCTGTGAGCAATATTTAAGATGGGGAAAATTTGCAGGTAATATACTATGGGCTATGTTTTTTAATATTCTAATTTAATTTCTTTTTGAAATATTAAAAGCTACTGAGAGATAAGAATAATTCCTATTTCACTGATGATTATATCCGAGGTTCAGAAAATAAAAGTAACTTGTTCACGACCACTGACCTAACCCTGAATTGCACCCCACATCTTTAAAGTTAAAAATTAAAAAAGAAAATATATCAGTGATACAAATTATTTCAAATAACAAAAGAAAAAAGAAGAAGCTGTAGATCTACAGTTTGAACTCAGTTCTTCTAAATCGAAACTTTTGCGCTTGAGAACAACCTTGCCAACACAACATCAAAAAAAAGTAAATTATTCACTTACCTTGCAGATCCACATCAAGGGAAACCACAAGGAAAAGAAAACACAGATGCACATGCAGTGAGTTCCAAGATGCCTAGAAATACCATATCATGTTAAAACTGAGTCAACCTAAAGGTAAGGCTGTCCAAACAACTCCCTAGTTCCTGGTTTCTTGCTGCATTAAGCTAATATTTATTAGCTCATAAAGCCTCAATACCAGAAACAGGAGAATGAGAAAGAAAGAGCACTTCCCTAGTCCACTGCAGATGTATCAGAAAAACATGACTAACACAACATGGTAGGTCATTGGTATGGGTACCAACAAGGGTTTTAAAGAAAGATCAGCAGTTCGGGATCAAATTCTTTCTAATTTCCAATCTAAAAAAATAACTGTGAACACTAATTCAATTTCTTTAACTTCAACTATACAATTTTTGCATCAATTTCAAATCTATTACGTCTGGTTCCATCCTCTTCCAGTTACTGATTTTGCTGGAAAATTCTTGCCATTTCAACGAGCCATCATCTATATCTAAAAGCCTCTCCTAGGATTCATGTTCCTCTTCTTCTTCAATGTCTGTGCAGATTATTTTCTGTTAAATGAGAGTCGCGTATGGTTAGGCAAGAGAAACCTTCAAACTCCAAATACCACCTCTTGTCCGCAGTGTGCCTCTTCTCTGCACACGGTCAGTTTTTCCTCATTTCTCAGGATGTAGAATTTATAATCTGGTCTTTTTTCTCTTGGGTTACAAGCCTCATCACGGAAGATTCTTAACACAATTTTGTACAAGAGAGCAAAACAGCAAAATAGACACTCTAAACAAATAATTTCGTTAGGATTTTCTATTCTCAAAAAGAAGGATTCTTGAAGGAGTGAATACAGAGACCTGTGAAGAGCATTTCTTGGCTGTCTACCAGTCATCAACTCATCAGTGGACATCAATAGCCATTTAACTGAAAAAGTCCACGGACACAGAAAATCATAAAAAATTAATATACAGTATCATCATTTTAATCTTTCTTGTTATTTAATCATTAATTTTATGTCAGAGCTCATAAAATAGGTATTTTGGCCAATTTTTGAATTATGTACCAGTTTTCTTGCTTACACAGACCCATGCATAGAGTGGGTCCTCTCGAATTTCCAAATGCTTATGACCTTTTTCCATATCTTTTACCGCTGTCTCACTGACACTTAATTTGATATGTCAAATGATGCATTTTTATTAAATCTTCCTGAAGCATTCGAACTTGTAACCATTGAAAAACTTTCTTTTCAATCTCAGATTTCATAATTTATATAATCTTTAGATCATTATGTAAATGTATTAACAAGTTTACAAGTCATAATCAGGTTTTGAACACTCCCCACCAATTCTTGGTAAACCCAAGTCAACTCAAGTAGTAGAAGTATATGTAGATTCCCTTAAAGAACAAGGCCTACTAGCTGAAGGCTCTCAACATGCTTTGTTCATTATGTGGTGAATTTTACAGAGGGTGCAGAAAGCACTAGAATTAAGGGAGATGGCTTAAAAGACTTTCTACTATATTTTCACTCATTCATTCATTTATTCATTCATTCATTCATTTAGAGATCTCACTTTGTTACCCAGGCTAGAATACAATGGCAAGATCACGACAATCATGGCTTATGGCAGCCTCGACCTTCTAGGCCCAGGTGAACCTTTCACCTCCGCATCTCGAGTAGTCGGGACTACATAGGAGCATGTCACCATGCCCAGCTTATTACTTTATTTTTCGAAGAGATGAAATTTCACTGTGTTGCCCATACTGGTCTCAAACTCCTGGGCTCAAGCAAGTTTCCTGCCTCAGCCTCCCAAAGTGCTGGGATTACAGGTGTGAGCCACTATGCCCAGCCTCCTGCACTTTCTTAATATCCAGCTTTCTTCTGTATTATTGTGCAGAATTTTCAACTCAGCCCTCCACTCTATACACATGAATGCTTACACCATGAACTATTAAGAATAAAAGCTGTAATGACTCTTTATTCTAGTGTAATCAATGTTGATTGGTTACATCAAAGCATTAGAACATACTCACATTCATTTAAAAAGTAATCTCAGCCAGGCTCAGTGGCTCAGCCTGTAATCCCATGCCTTTTGGAGGCTGAGGTGAGTGGATTGCCTGAGCCCACGGGTTTGAGACTCACCTGGGAAGCGAGACCTCATCTCTACAATAAATCAAAAAATCAGCCGGGTGTGGTAGCGCATGCCTGTAATTCCGGCTACTCGGAAGGCTGAGACAGAAGGATCGCCGGAGCCCAGCAGGTCGAGGCCGCGGTGGCCAGGAGCGGCCACTGCACTCCAGTCAGGGCAACAGAGTGAGACTCCAACTCAAAAAAAAAGTAATCTCCATATATGTAGACGTAACTCCATAATTATATGCATAATTTATCTATGTTTTAAAATGAAAACTCAACTATTTAAAAATTAAATACAGAAGTCAAGTATTCCATTTTGAAAACACTACAATTCTTTAGCTTTGACAGTTAGGTAGGCTGCCTCCTGTTCAAATCCCATCTTTATTAACAGCATTCAATCTCAGGTTCCTCATTTGTCACATGAAAGGTTGGACTAAGAATTGACTCATCCTCGATACACTTTATGATTCTGATAAGAATATTTTTAAGAACCACATTCCATTTTAAGATGCACTTGACACATTTTAGCCAAAAGTCTTGACTGTAACACAATATTAAGTGAGTTGTCAGACATCATCGGTACCAGATCCTTAAATTCACACACAGTGGGACCCAACGTGAGTTGCACTGTACTGAATTACAGCAATAAGAAAGATCAGAGGTCAGAGAAGCTACACAGAGCCCTGAAACAGTCAACAATGCAACTTAATGTCCTTTCCATTTCCAGAACAATCTGCCATACAGCTTCTGGAAAAAGAGATAAATAGTGGTAGTACAGCAAGTAGAGGAGCAAAGCAAGATATGGACGCCTAGCCAATATTCATTTGTAATGTGTCACATCACAGCACAATAAGACTACTGCAATTTACAATTTACAATGTTGGCAATTTACAATTCAAATGAGAGCCTTGATTTTTCAAAGAATGGACTGTGTACACATCAGTCAGTATGACACAAAAATGGCCGGTCAGGTTCATTTTAAATGCATGTTTTATTTGGTACTGTTAACTAATCACTATCATTACTTTTACTGTTTACGGATGCAATATTTATTAGGCAAAATGTAATTTGGAATCCTTTCTTGCACCCAAACCTAATTTATTTCCTGACTTTCTGAAATATTTATATCCTGATTAGACATATTAAGTCTTTAAAGCTGTTTTACTAAGATGATTTATTTATTTCTGGGGCAGTGTTAAAAAAACTATTTTATAAGAGGAAGACTGAAAGGGAAAACACCAGAGTTCTTTCCAGGACTTAAAAAAAAAAAAGGAATAATGATGGGGAGATAGGAGGAAGAGGGAGTAGGCCTAATTTAGGGCTAGGGAAAAGGATTTAGGCGCCAGGCCCCCTTTAGTTTATATCCTGCTTTTAGACTCTGACTTCCCACTATGGCCTATGGCAAGACTCTTAACTTGCTTGCATTAATTTCCACATCTGTAAAATGGGGATGATGATACCCACCTCACAGGCATGTGTGAGAATTAATTAGTGCTTGTGAAATGCTTTGAAGATGAAACACGCTATATAAATGATAACTATTATTATTATGAGAGAACTGTCAAATGCTATAATTAAACAATTTTAAGTCCCACAGTATGACCTACTTCAAAATAATCATAGTTGCATGAGGAAAAAGCACAAGCTCTAGCTTTCTCCTTTCAATTTATTGACCAAAGACAGGAAGAAAACCCATACCTTTTATTTTTATCTGCAACAAGCAGAGACTCCATATTCCCCGTAACATTGGCACAAACAATTTCATCAAATCATTATGGCAGCAGTGAAGCAGGCTAGCATCCCAAGAGGTGTGGAAGCCCAAAGGACAGAGGGGAAAAATAAAAGACTGAGGATATTTTCAACACTACTTGAAGCACAAGGAAAAAATAAGCAAGTTGGATCTTTTAACTTCACTATCACTGTCAGATGGAAGCAGGCATGGTCTTATGGAAAGATACAGCTTCGAGGGTCTTAGTACACCACATGGAGGCAATAAAGATTCAGTTAAGTTTGGCTTACATTAGTTCTGTTGTTATTGTTGTTTGGTCATGTACACCCACCTCTAATATTAAGTTTTCATCTATTTTATTTCTTTCAAGATTAGAAATGACATAAAAATTGCTAAGTCATTAGCTTTCAAAAGAGCCCGTAAAATTTCTTTTTTATTTTTTAGCCATCTGCAATTTTTCTTTTGAAAGAACCAAGTGTTTATTTTGTGTAAACTACTTGGTCTTTGATTTTAGTTTATATAAGTGAGCATAAAAAATTACCAAAATAAAAGGTTTAAAAATTGAGGCTAACTCTTTAGCAAATTGAAAAATGATGTCCCAATTTTTATTATTCATGCAAGATTCACTCTAGTAACTTCTTTAAGGCCAGCAATCTTTATTCTTTTTATGCCTCATGAGAAAGTCAATAAAATGACCCAAAACCAAAATGATACTCTAAGACAAGTAAGAGTCTAACTTACTTTAGCATGGATTGTTAAATGGCCCTCTTGTCAGTCTATAGATCATTTACTTACAGAATTCTTAGGTTTTGCTGTGACAAAAATAATTTAATAAATGATTTCTCAGAAATTCTCTAGCCATATGTTGCAGATGCTCATGTCCTTTTAACATATTAATGACAGTGCCCTAAATATCAAAACATAAAAACACAAATATACTAAGTATTAAGACATGAATTTTTCAAGTTGTTACTTAGTATTCATCAAGATACAATGAACGGCAACAAAAAAATGTACCTAAACATGAAACAAAATTCTCATAAGATATCAAGAAATTAAAAAGAATTCAGGTCAAAAAGAAAAATACTTTCAAATCTGTGAAGTGGCACTTTTGTGGAAAGAAAGGAGAAGAAACTAGGGGTAAGGAGGAAAAATCTAGAACCAAATCTCAAAAATCAAGTTCCAGCGCACTACAGAGTAGCTCTATTTCACCCTGAGCTAGCCACCTGTCTTCTCCAGGTCTCATTTTCTTTATCAGGAAAATGAGAGTCATGGCATCCAACTCATAGGATTCCTGTGAAGGATTTAATAAATTAATGTAGAAAAATATTTTACTTTCTAGCCCTGAGGAACGCCATGAATGTGACCTTCAAGATGCTGGATTGTGCAGGTCAAAGGCCAAGGAAGCCCTTGAAGTCTAAGTACTATGCCTGCCGGGCCTCCATTGAGGTGGTAACTAGGGCTATAGCAAATGCCACACAGTGTGGTAAGAAATTTCTGATTATACACGAAAACATTAACTAAAATGCTATATTGTACTGATTCACTTGATAAATTAATAGCCATCCAGCAGTCCAAGAAAACCCATGTCATGCACAATATTTATACTAACAAATAAAGTCATCCATTCCAACAAAGATTGAAGCACAACCGTTTTTGCCCAACATGGAGACACTGAAGCTCACTAACACATTAACATTTGTGTGAGTAAAAACACACCCCTTCTTTAATTTATTACTTCATTCTCCAGTGTAACTTCTGTAGGATTCTAGGTTTATGCTTTTGTAAAATAATATATGGATGGGCCTTAATTCTTACAAGCAATTGAACCTAATGAGAGTAGAAGGAGAAGAGGAAGAGGATAGAGAAGAAGGACAAGGAAAACAATTGGAATTAATTCTTTTTTGTTTCCATCTTTTAATATTGTTGAAAGTACATAGCACTAAATACAGTCATTTAAAAATGCAGATAGCAACGCATGATATCTAAACTGGATACAGACTCTCCCTTCAAATAAGTCAGGGAATTTTATTAGTTCATGTTTAACAGTTATATTTTTAGTATCATCCAAACGAAATCCTTTTTATCAACCCCATTATCATCTGCAGCTCTTATATGTGGCTCCCAAAGTGGACACATGCTCATGGTCAGAAAAGATCATTCTATTCTAGATAATGCTTTCACATTCTTTCACATTATCAGAAACTACTATCAAATGCAGTCACGTACAAGAAGAAAGAATTTTGATGATCAAATATGGTAAAATAAAGAAACATAAGGTGCTACTGTCTATGAATCCATACAGTCTTAGACTGGTGCCAACATGGCAACGAAGTTGTCTGATGAAACCACATGAATTATACTTTCCGTCCTCTATTCAGCAGCACTTTTGGCTGAATAGTCAAAGAGTTCAAGCTAAATAGTTAATATTGTTTTTAAAATACGTCTCTCTAATTGCCTATCTAGAGAATTCATATCCCTTCCTCACTATATCTAGAGAATCTTACTGGATGCTACTATTCAATCATATTAAAGAGCAGAAAGCCAATAAAAATACAATAAAACATTCAACAGTGCCCATTATTCTACTCCTGAAACCATTAGAAATGAAGGCCAAACTTAAACAACTAAATAGACCTAAACAGTTTTCTGTACTTACTGAAAAAGATAACATTAAAATTAGGCAGACATTTTATTATTCATGTTTCAGATGAAGATTCAATTAAGAGCAATGAAAAAAATCCAATATGCCTAATAATTTCTTATCAGTCAACCTCATACTATATTTTAGTTCTACTTTATAAATCCATTTTTTAACATTATTTTTAAGACAAATGATTCTACTGTTTTATTTTAAGAACAGATTCAAAGAAGTAAAAATGAATATAAATGAATATGAATACAAAATATTTGAGTGAAATGAACATATTGTAAATCACTTCACCAATTTTATTCACTTATCTAAGATGTCACAGAGTACAATAAGACTCGAAGACGACATAAGACATTTGCTTATAATCTGAAACAAATGTATATAACAACTGAATGATAGTATCTTTGATTTATTATCATCCCTCACCTAAAGAAAAATGAGAACAATTTCTCAAATTGTCCAAATTGTAGACCTGACCTGACATTATTTACATACAAGAAAATATTTAGAAAACGCTAAGGGCAGAACAATAAGCAACTTGCAAAAGAAATAAAATGGCACAAACCTAAGTATATATATAAAATTAAATCATGGCATTTAATTGAATGTATACACATATATGTATACACTGTTTATACACATCTATGCATCTATACTTAAAAAGCATTTGCAATGCTTTAATAAGATTCCCAATGCTCGCTATAAAAATGCAAAACAAACAAAAAAGATAAAAACCTTGTACCAGTAGGTGACTGTCTCTAACAGTCAAATTCATATTTCAATATATTTACATGAACCTTAGAATACTATTTGCTTTAAACTGCAAAGATATAATAGTTATAACATAATAACATTTGGTTTTATAAGTAACTCTGAATTTGACATGTTCTTATTTTTGGTATTTCAAGAAAAGTAAGGAATATATGCCCAGTGGATAAAGTAGGGAAAAAATACAAATGTAACTCTCTGGCATGCAAAAATATGACAAGCACGCACACACACACACACACACACACACACACACACACACACACACCCCATAGAGTTTTAAGTTAACATTTCCATAGATTACTTTTTAAAAACCTTTTCAGATTATCTACTGTTATTAAACACCCTTAAACTTGGGCAAAGCAGTTTACATAACTACTGTACTTATCACTGTGAGCTGAATAAGCAATCCTGATTAAAAACTCGCTTACTTTTTAACACAGAGCAGAGGCAAAACAGAAGGGCAGACATCACAAGTAAAGACAAGAGGCAGTTATTAAATAATTCAGAGAAAAACTCCCAATCCTGTGTTAACTTTCCCCATAAAGCCCAGTTCAAATGTTTAAATAATAAAACTGCCATTATAGTTGTCAACTACATTTGAAACTTATCACTGACTTTGTAATTTCCTAGAAATTAGGTTTTTAATCTAGCATCCAAATTGCGGAATGTTTGCTTAATTTTACTTTTTAATTACATTAAGAAATATATCAAATGGCATAATTCATGCCCGGTAAAATCATAAAAATGACATATCAAACAGCAAACAGTTAAAAGATGCTTTTATTACCCATATTTTGTTAAACTGACTTTCTATGCATCACTTAAAAAAAAAATCAGGGAAGAGGACACAGAATGATTCAATTCTCTCTCTCTTTCCCCTTCCACATCTCTCTCCTCCTCTCCCTCTCTGACTTTTTATTCTCTGTGCTAAACTGAGATAATCCAATGAGTCTAGTTGTAGTTGAACCAGTGAGGCATGGAGTTTCAGCTCAGCAGCTGTGCCATGGAGTTAATGAATGTGAATTTCTGTCCCAAGTTCTGGGATGTTAAACAAGTTACCTGATACTCTTGTCATTAAAAGCATCACACCCAATAGGAAGCCATCAGCATCATTGGCTTCAGGTCCATCAGAACGTCTTCTTGGGTCACTCTGCCTTCTGCCACCCAGTCTCTCTAGATGGACTAGCCACCCCTTGTTGCAGTCTCCAGCCTCTTGAGCCACCTGCATCCCAGGAAAGTCTTCACTCCTGATGAGCCATTGCCTTATGACAGCCATCTCTCCACCACTCCTTCTATACTGTACTTATTTGAGTTTTCCTTTTGCATTCTGTTCTTTGCTTTGAACTGCGAATTAATGACCTGAGAACTAAACTGTGCTGAGGTGTAAACACTAGAAATCAATAACTTGTGGCTACTGTAACTATCACTTCTATTTTAACAGAAAACTTGTACTCATAATGATCCTAACCTAAAGAAATCAAGTCTCAATGGTGGGCGCTTTAGAAACCAAACCAACATGACTCATTTGGAGGGCTGAGCGAACCAGAGGGTTTTAGAACCTCGCAAGCCAAAAGCAGAATGGGAAAGAAGTCAGTTGGAACCAAATCATTAACTCTAACATTAAACTTCATTATTTCTTTCTTCTCTTTCTCCTTTTTTAATATATATGTTTTTTTGTTTTGTTTTGTTTTGTTTTTTGAGCTTGGGGGATAGTTCTGTCACCCAGGCTAGAGTGCAGTGGCACAATTTTGGCTCACTGTAGCCTCAACCCCCTGAGTTCAAGTGTTCCTCCTGCCTCAGTCTTTCAAGTAGCTGGGACTACTGGCGCATACCACCACATTCCACTAATTTTCATTTATTTTTATTTTTTGTAGAGACAAGGTCTTGCTATATTGCCCAGACTGGTTGCAAACTCCTGGGCTTAAGCAATTCTCCCATCTCAGCCTCTCAAAGTGCTGCAGTTACAGACGTGGGCCACCTTACTTGGAAAAAACTCTTACATTTCTAACAGGTTTGTTACTCTCCTGTGGGTCAATAGTTAAAAGTTTTAGGTACTGGTAAATAAGACTACATTTAAATTCATAAAATAATTAGTAAATGATGGAAAATATTCCCAGCACAATCTCTGATGCATCTTATTCAGAATGCCAGTCTTAATCACATAGACTTCTGATTGCTAACAATTAAAATCCTGCCTTCCATTCTTCCCTCCTCATAGATAAAAGTCTTTGTGAAGAAGATGCAAAATTCACCCTGTCATATTACTGACAAGTGGCACCGAGCTGGTAAAGTAGTGTATTAATACTGATTACACTGATTAATAGTGCTGTAAAAATTGGTTCAATGGTGCTTTAACATTTTTTTTAAAATACAGATGAGACACAGTCAGGGCAGAATATAAATAGGTTTATGTAATTCTCTCACAAAGAAAAATCTTTGAAATGTATAAATTAAGGTGGAAATTGAACTGTTCCCAGTGTTAATTAATAAATTCATTTAAAAATGAAAATTTTTAAACATCTTCCCTTTCCTCCCCCTTGCCGCCTACTATCAGGACCCTTCAAGAAAATAAGGCTCAAGGCTTGGAACAAATCCTGTTAAATCCAAGTCCTGTCAATCTTCTTCATGCAAACAATTGTGTATTCAGCATTGTATCATTGTCACAAGAATCAGTATTGATTATGTTTTCAATATGACAAGTCTTTGGGAAACATCATATAAGATAGTATAAATTCTTCTAAGCTAAAGTAAAAAATTTCAATACATAAATTAGCAAAAATCTCCTTAACTATAGTCCATTTTACTCCAATTTCAACCCTAGAAGATTAGCAGAAAAAGGCTTTCCCCACACTCCTTTTGACAGCTTAAACGGCTACAGTACTGGAGTTGTGTGGTTCACTCAGTCTTGGTCAAGTAACCTTTCTATCATAATAATTTGTTAAAACAAAGAACAAATAAACAAACAAAAAGCCCTTTAAGGCACAAAACATAAATGAGAGTTCTGCTGGATAACTTCATAGAATTCATTGGTTTGGGGTGGTGCTTTTCACATCACTCCTACGCAACAACAAAAGTAAGGGCTGGGCAATGTCATCTTTAGAAGTCTGATGGATAACAAATGTCCCAGGAGTTTCTACTGGCTCTCTCTCTCTCTCTCTCTCTCTCTCTCTCTATATATATATATATATATATATATATTTTTTTTTTTTTTTTTTTAAAGTATGATTTCTAATGGTAACTAATGATTTGGATTTAAAAGGAAAGAAATCAAAAATAGCTTTGGAACAATAAAAATAGAGGGGTAATTTTGGGCTCAGAAGCCCAAGCATTCCAGCTTTTAAGTCAGATACATGTGAATTCCCATGCTGGCTCTGCCACTAGTTATCTGTGGGTCTTCAGGTAAGTCAGTTGACCTCTCTGAAGCTCTGTATCCTTATCTGTAAAATGGAGATAATAACTAGTGCCTAAATCATGAGGATATTGTGAAGACTGAATGATAATTCACATAAAGTTCAGCTCTTTTAACTGCTATCTGTTACTATTCTAAATTGGAGTTGCTCAATCTAGAGACAGTTGCTTTGCAAAGTAGTGACCTCTCTGATACCAGAAATCTTCTACTGAGTCAGGACAGGATCTATCTGTTAAGGAACATCATGTAAAGAATTTTTGGCATTGAACGGGAGGTTGTTCTATTTGACTTCTAAAGCCCTTGGTACTCTTGGAAATCTATAACTATCTCTGAAGGTCTCTCCTGCGCCTTGACTAGGTTAAGTTTAACCAACCTTTATTGAGTTCCAACAACTGTGCTTGCAAACATTAACAAGAATCAGTCCCAGTCCTGAGGGACTTCGTTCAATTGGAGGAGACAGAAGCACAGACAGTTTCATGCTAACATGGAATACCAGTGATACAAGCTTTACAGACTTCAGGTCCAGGAAGGGCCTCTTCAGAGAGATCATCACAAGCTGAATTCTGAAGATACATAACCAAAGGATCAACTGGGCCACACTACAAACTCCAGTTCTCACTCTGAAGTCTCGCATCTCTCCACCCAAAGAACAAAGGATGGATTGAAGAGGCATAACATGGGAAGCAAAAAATCCACTTCCTACTATAAAACACTTTTTTTCAAAACTAGATTATGAGGAAAATCCAATAACTTATTTGTCTAATTATTCCAAAAATAAAAGATTATTTAGCTATTCCATAATTCCATGATAGATTTATAAAAATTGAGCCTAAGATAAATTTCAAAAGAACAAAAGTTTACTGAGGGTTTTATGATCAAGTTCCCTTATCATTCCAGTGCTAAAAAGTATAGATTGGTCCCAACAACCCACAGTTTAGTTTTAATTGTGTTAAATATAAATTCTACACTTAGTTGGTAGTCTTTTCTTCTAGAGTCAATGCTTAGGTAATAGATGTGGCTTAGTATATTTCAAATATACATTTTATAATTCCATTTTCCCAAAGTAAATGTGACAAATGTATATCACTCAAGTCTCCATCATCAAAGCTGGGTGTAACTCACATGTTTACATGCAAAGTCTTGAGAGTTGCAAAAAACAGAGATTTTTATGATTATGATCTTTCCAGTAAAATGAATGAAATGACTGCTAGTATGAATTTTTTTCAAGGTGCTTTTGAATAGACTTGCATCTATTTTCAAAAACATCTTATACAACATTAAATACATAATTTAGCAGAATATGATTACATGGAATAAAACTATGTTCAAAGGCAGAAGTAAAGTGCATTTTATAATCGAAGTTGGGGAGGATACATTTGCCACACTTAATCTGGTGTATTCCTTCATAGTGGGGCTGCAAACACAGCATAAAATTCAGCCCATCTGTCATCACCTCCGTGCTCGGGCCACCTTCCACAGGTGTGTCTCAAGGATTTCTCACTCTTCCTCCCTGAATCATCTTGCAGACACTAATGAGCATCACTCTTCAGCTTTAATTATTGGCCCCTGACAAGTCAACATAATAGCAATCAGCTTAACCAAGCATATTCCCCAGCGACACATTCAATTACTCAGGCTGTACTTCTGCAAGAGAGGTCTGAGGGGTTGCTAATTTAACACTGTCAAAAAAATAAACATAGGTATCACTTACAGTTTATCTTTTGACCTTTATGTCACCAAATCTAACAGGATGTGCTATTTTTTTTCTCTCTCCTCCCAGAAAAGATCTGCAGATTAAGTGTGCTACAAGGCTTGTTAAAAAAAAAAATTGAAGTATCTATGTGAGGCCCACAGGATGAATGAAGTTATAGCATATGCTTTGCAATCTAAAAATGCTGGTATTTGTTAAGGGAGTCACGTCATCTCTTCACACACTCACAAGATATTCGATCTGGTGTATACTCCTACCACCTAATCAGTTCACATCAGAAGAAAGTAATAATCCTGTTACTTCCACACAGAGATTAGTCATTGTAAGTGAAAAATTAGCTGCATATTAAACTAAGATTTTTAAGCACAATTTCTCAACAGAATTTTTTTTTTTTTTGAGACAGTGTCTTTGTCACCCAGCAGGCTGGAGTGTAATTGTGCAATCATGGCTCTCTGCAGCCTTGGACTTCCAGGCTAAAGTGAACCTCCTGAGTTGCTAGGACTATAGGTGCATTCCACCACGCAAGGCTAATTTTTTATTTTGTGGAGATGGGGTCTTGCTATGTTGCCCAGGTTGGTCTTGAGCTACTGGCCTCAATCAATCCTCCCACCTTGGCCTCCCAAAGCACTGGGATTATAGATGTGAGCCATTGTTCTCAGACAGAAATTCCTAAGTATACTACTCAGCAAATGACAGTGGTTTACAATAATATCTACTTTTGTTATAGTATGGGAAAAAAATAGCATTTTTCATTCAAAATTATAGCATAGTAACTTCCTGTGTTAATTTACTAATTACAACCAGCAAACTGCACCATATTTGCACAATATGAATCAATACTAATAACATTCTTCCTTTAATTTCTGTAACCATTTGGATAAGTGTGCCCATGAGCTCTTATAAAACTTAAAGCTCTCTTTTATACAACCAATTGAAATTACACTATTTGTCAGCACTCCTAACCCCACTGCCCAAGCACTCTTGCTTTCAAACTTTAATCCTGGTAATACCTAGACCAAAAGGTTCATCCAAGAAACCTTTAATTACACCTGTCTTAGTACACTGGTCACAACCTACACACTCCTAAAACACTGAAGCATAAAAATGCATCACCACTGGCCAGGGAGAAAAGGTGTCCAGGGTCTTCACATGAGTGGCCTCTGCTTCGGAGGGAACTCAAAGCATGTGACCTCATGACAGTGGGTCAATTATAACTTTATGCAAAAACTTTGCTCTTAAATGCTATCAAGATATATATTTATATTCAGTAAAATTATACAAATTATAATGTATTATTTTATTATGCTAAGTAAATAATATTTTTAATAGTCTTTAGCCAAGATCACTGAGAGGTAACTTTCAAATGGACAGAAACCGTGCACATTTCAACTTTGTATTAAATAACTGCAACGTCCTGTTGAGCATTTAGCTCCTTTAGAGTAAATGCTCTACAAAATGTTTGTCAAAACAAATAAGAAGTGAATGAACAAACAAATGAATTATCCACATTCCTACAGTTAAACTCACTCTACAGATAGATGTATATCAATTCTTTAAAATACAGTTTGTATGTCTTCCTTTCTTACTTACACTAATTTACAAACATGAAGTTTAGCCTGACACTGTTAAAAACCTTTCTGGAATAATAAATCATTACTGCTGCCTATGGTTTGTGATAATGTTATCTTGCAATGTTCTATTTTCTTCTTTAACGTGAAGGTAACATTAATAAGTAAATGCTAGTAAGTAAATAGACAATGCACTGCCCATTTAAGGGAGTGTAAATGTCACTACATATTTTAAGCAGCTTAATTTGAAAATTAGTTTCAAACTAAAACTACGTTTAGTTTTCTAGGCTAACCTACTCTAATGATAGGTAACATAAATTTGTATCGCTTTTCCTTATTTTCACAGCAGTATAGAAGTAAATTCATTTATATTAGAATTACTAAATCCTTTAACAAGTAATAGCTGCAATTTGGAGAACTATCTAAATTTCTGATCTGACTATAAATGGAACTTAGTGGGGTTCATGATATTCTTCACACAAGTAACTTATCAGGCTCTGATAGATAAGCATTTGCTCAACTCAGTTTCCAAATTTACAGACTTTATTAACACTTAGTTTTTCCTGAAAATGCTCAAAATCCACACTTTGTACATTTTTAATTTCAAAGAAACAAGTTTAATAGTGTGGAGTGTTTAGTAGTATGAAATATTAGTAAACATTTCTATGAACATGTTCATGCATCAGTTCTCATTCACTAAACTAGTTCCTCAAAAGCATTCTTAAGGTTAACACAAAAGCAAACAAATGAAGGAAATCTGTAAAACTGGCTCAGCATTCCTAGGTATTAATGAATAATAGAAGAGCATTTTTTTCTTCCTTTCAAGTCCTCTTAGATGACCTAGGGATGGAGTTCCACCTGTCTTAAAAGGGAACTTTCCAAAATAACAAGACTGTCAGACCCCCAGGCTCTACCCAGAGCCCCACCTCAAACCCAGGACACCTGAAAAGTAGAAGAGCATTTCTGTAGCCCTCAAATTCAGTGACCCACCTCTTTCCTAGAACCAATCTCTATTCCAAAAACATCATGATATAACAATGCACAAGATGAAATTACTGATGCAGCCTGACAAAACTGAACTGCTCCACATTTTCGAATTTTAAACTGAGTCCCCTCCACAGGTATTCTGTGCAAACGAAGTCACACATAATAGTCAATGAAGACTGCACCCTGGTCTTTGATTCAAGATTTGTATCAGTCCAATAGCACATCCCTCAAAGGCTGGTTGAATACAAGATTTATCAATGTAAGAATAGAAGCAGAAATAAATTACAGTGCGGAGGCCAAAGAGAAGAGATAAGGCTTCCAAAGAGATTAGAAAAGGGAGCAAGTCAATGGAGCCCTGAGATAAGGGTGGCTGTTCCACATGGCATGGGTTCAGAGGAGAAGGCCCTTTGAGAGGCCTGCCAGAGTGAGGAGGGAGACAGGAGGCCCGGGGGTAGGCGAGGAGACAAACAAAGGAGAAAACAGGAGGCTCAGATCAGTGTGACAATGGGCATGAATGGAGCAGGCCATGGGGGTGAAAATGAGTGGTTCTACCTCAAACACCAAACGACTCCACTTCCACTTCCTAGTCACAGATACCTCCCTATCTCTCTTCCCAGAGTATCCCTGGGAGTCTCATTTCCCAAACACCCAATCCCTGGAAGCTATTAACTCTCAAAGGCAAACACAGGAGAAGAGGCACCTAACAATTACCATGTTTTCACAGGTAAGGCTCTTCTGAATGGATGCTTCCTGAACTACAATCCAGTTACAAACATATTCACTTTTTTTTTTCCTTCCTCCTCTGCTAACTTTGCTGTTATAACTTTCCAGTAAGACACCAAGTAGAATTCAAGTAGAGTCTTTAAGGTTACATGTTCCAAACATAGGAATATATAAGGTAATAAACTAATTATTTCAACATCTGTGTATCTCACTTCAACATCAAGAGTTCCACTTCAGTTACCAAAAAAGAGAAAGGAAAGCTAAATTATTCAACATGTTTCCAATATGTTACCCAGCATTAGTAACCTTTTCTGTGGTTGTTACAAATCATATTTGTTTGGCAAGTATTTCTTTCTCTAGCTGACCCATTCCTTTCCAACAAGACTGTAAAGCAGAGAGAGAGACAAATGGGGGCAGGATCAGGACATCAGCCTGAGGTTCAGGGGACAGAGCTCAGACAGTATGCTTCCACTGTGCAAACCAGTAGCAGGCACTCAAATTGCACCTCCTGCTAAGATGATGCTAGACCTATTACAGAACTTTAATGACTAAGTCTAATTTCAATATATCCTAACTACTCTACATGCTGATCTCAAATGAAGGCGGTAAAAGATTGACTACTCAAAAGGCTGAATGCTGAGCACACTGGCAACCTCTAGGTGTCAAAGTTCAAGTTGGCAACTACTGCATTCCCCCTGAAGTTTGAATTTGTCTTTTGAACAATGAAGCCTTTCTAAAAGCTACAGAACGACAAAATATTTTTCAGTATTCTCAGAGAATCTGAGGGAGGGTGGGATATTCTTTTTCTGAACAGTTGCTGTAAAAAACTATGATACTGTAAATTCATAACTTCTATTTTTACTGATACATGAATAACATATTTAAATGGAGTGTTAATATTCCCACAATGCCTGCAGATCTGCCTAGTAGGGACTGACCAAAGCTCTAAATCTTTCTGCAACAACTATACAGGTCTTGAAAAATCAATTTCCCTTGGTTGAAAATCAATATCCTCTATTTATTCTGTGTTCTCTGGGTATTCATATGGTGTCCTGGTACCACATCATGTGTAGAAAGAAAGGAAACCCCATTCCTGTGCCAATTCCTTTGCTTGTGTTCTGCGTTCCAACACAGACTGCACAATTCTTAAGCCAAGAAACATATCCTATTGTTATAGATGCCTAATATTTTTTGGTCCTTTACACATAAACCTCCATTCAGCAAATCTGGCAATGTAATTAAGTTGGGACACCTTCTGTCTAAGATCTCCTGAAATCCAATCATGTTTGGTGGCATTTCCTATCTTTTATGATGCTAAGTACTAGGCTTATATGCCATATCCCCAGACTGTCAATTATCTCAGCCTAGCATCTTCAACCCTAATAATTTATAAGTCAGCCCACGCAAAGGACAAATTCAGTCCTGGGATGTACTGGTTATATAAAACCCTGTATCCCACCTTCAGGTGTCCCAAATTCAAAAGACAATGAACCATGATCACAATGAAATTTTCTCCTTTTTTTCCCACAAATCTAAAAACTTGCTCTGAATCCAAGAAGATGAGCAGGCATGACCCTTGTGTGTCAAATGCTCTTACATCTTCTCATCAAAATAAGCGTGCTTTAAGCACACTGACAACTGCCTGTCTTCCATCCCAGATTTGGGGAAGAATAATATATTCTAGGGATGTTTTTGTTTGTCACTGACACTAAGACATGCAAAAACACACTACTTCTAAGCCCTAATGAAACCTCAGTAGTTATGGCACAATTGTGAGGTGAGGTTTTCTTAAATTCAAGAAAGTCTAACATTAGAATCCAAGTAACCAGATAGCTAGTTATAATGGCAGTCCCAAGCCATTCACAAAACAAGAAGAAAGTGCTTTGCCCTTCTTATAGACAGAAATAAAATATTGTTTTAAGCTTCAAATTTCTCAGCTACTCTGTAAACGATAGTCTAAGACCAGTTGTAAGGATACATGATGGTAAGCAACATTAAAGTAATTTATCTTAATACAGTATTAATAAATATAGTTGTCCTTTACTGTTAACAATGGAGAAAGTTGATGAAATAAAGATAAAATTTCTCATTTGCCTTCAACCAAAGCTCTTTAATTTTTGGATGATTATAAATGAAAATTAGAAAACAAGTAAGTGAGGAAACAATGGTAATACAATGCTTCAGCCTAGCTGTTCTACCTCCCCTATATAAAGAGAAAAACAGATGCAAGACCAGAGCCTGAAGCACTTGGGCACTTAGGCATTAGTCTTACATAGAATTCAAGGTTGAACTTTGGCATAAGAATTCTTACAAGATTTCTCAGTGCTGTAAAGCATTTTGGCAATTAAGCATGAAAATACATTTCTGGTAGTGTAAGATTCATTTTGTGGATTTATATTCTCCCACCATTGGCCTGTACTTAATCACTGCTTTTTTTTTTTCATCATCTGCTCAGTGGGGTTCTGTATAATTAAGATTTTTCAAATCTATAATTACAGTTATATTTCTGCAACACAGTTTTATGACAGATTGCATATGCTTTTAGAGTTATCAAATTATCTAGAATCAAACCTGCTAGATATATGAAAGTTCATGATAATGATGAAACAACCACTATAACTAAAAATGATAAAGAATCTTTGGAATGCTAATGTGCTATAAGTTGCTTTTAAGGACAGGGAGGTAAAATTTAAACCAACTGTTTTTTACAAAGACACTGTACTTAAAAACTTTTGTTTGTTAAAGATAACATTCCTGTCAGAATATCTGTGGTCCTCAGCAGCATCTAAAGTCTCGAGCTTTAGAGTATTTTAAACGCACCCACATTTCAAAACCTACAAAACATTATAAAATTTCAAGATAAAGCTTGCGTTCTTTTACTTTTTAATGTTAATGCATCAGTATTACAAAGTACATTAATATTTATGACTGACAAAACCCATTATAAAATCCTATGAAGATGTCTTCCCCATTTATTCTACCCAGTTTATTAACATTAATAAAAATGCCATATTTGTTATCATCCACGGTTGGTGTCAGCATATCAATATGCTACCCAGCGCACTTGAAATATTGATACAAAAGTGAGAGTATGTTATTCACTGGCTTTCTCAAACAAGCTTTTAGCATTTTAAATCTAGGTGTTCATCTTTGATACTGCATCATTATTTGGATAACACGAAATTCATCAAGTGTCAATCTCAGGGCTATAATAAGAACTAAGTAGGTGTGAGCTCATTCTGATTTATTCTCAGGTCTCACGTACCACAAACGTTTTATGTTTATTACCTTTGAATGTTCAGACATACAAAAAAGAAGTAACTACCACAGGAGACATTCTGTTTGGTTCACTACTGAACACCCAGCCCCCAGCATAAAGCCTTGTTTTCAGTAGACACTGATATGTGTTTACTGAATGTGTGAATGAATATAGCTTCAACACATTTGATGCCATATGAGAACAATATTTTAGGGCAATACAGAGTTTACAAATGAAAAAAAATTTGACATCAAATTTTCTTTTAAAAATAATTCAAACTCCTGTAAAATCTTAACGTTTGCATTTGATAGGCACCCCACCCACATGTGTATCCTTAACATGAAATTAAATCATCAAATTGTTGATTTTAATAACAGCCAGTGGAGGGATAAACTGGTCTTGTAAGTCTTTTTATGCAATTTCTTTAGTAACATTTTTACCCATATACAGCACCTTAGGTCATAAATGCGTAGATGCTCAGTCTGTGACTTGAATGCCCTAGGAGGCATTAGGGAACTGAGGTACTCAGAGCACAAGAAGGAGGACTTATCCTCTAAGAAAATTTTTGAATGCACAGTCTGTGTATATCTGCAAACTCAAATTGTCGAGATTATGTTGATTTTTTTGTCTGCTTGATCGCTTAGTCTCTAATAGAGGTTTATTAAAAAATCTCACATTATGCCAAAAAAGAGAGAATTTAAGATGACTCTGCTCATCTTAAATTCCACCAACTTTCAAGCTTCTTTCTATCAATCTGATTAATCTGTTTGTTTCTAAAGTAGAATAAAAGTAAAGTCAACGTTAAGGCTCAAATCATTTGCCAAAGACAGAGAGAGAGTTACTATTGTGGGCATGCAAAATCTAACTGGTTACCTCCCCAATTTATAAAATGGGTGAAGAAAACACAAGCATAAAATTGGTGATCAATATCAGGCCTGCTCCAAAAGCGGTCCACGAAGAAAAAAGTTATTGAGTGTCCTTACAACATTAATGAGGCAGAGAAATCTTTGCTGACTAAAGCCAGAAGTTAGTAGAGAAAAGAAACAAAGACTGTTTTCATAAAATCATAACAACCATGTTGCTAAGGTGTAAAGGGGCCATTTAAATATCTAGGTTACTTTGTGCCCTGAACTATTTTGAACATTCCAGGGAAATGCTGCTGAATCCATTTTTGGGAAGTCCCAAATGCAAAATTAGCTGCACTGTGAGAAAAGTTAAAAGAAACTTTTAACCTAAGAAACCGTGAGTGGGTAAAATAATTTGTACACTAGTGAAAACTGCCCTCTTAGGTTATAAAGTTTACTTTCATCAACTCTGGGCAAAACTTGGGGGCTTTTCAGAAACTAGACTGTATAGATGGCTTGAGGTGATACCCAACACAAATTTATGTCTTTACAAGGCTACGTGGCAGTCAGCTGGTAAGGAAACAAGTAACTCTCTCCACTCCTCTTTTGACTGCTGAAGTATTAAGCACCATCAGTTTAGCATAAAAAATCCCTGTTGAGTTGGTAACACCAAGTAAAACCTCAGCTTAAAGGCAGAGCGCTTGTTTTAGGACATAAAGAATAAGGGTCTAACCCTACTTACTGCCACTTTACCGTTAACATTCTCTTACCTAAGTACCTCTAACACTTTTGCTAGAACTCAAAGTACAAAAGTCACAGCTTTATTTTCATAGAGTCTAAAGGAACATTAACATTAATCATGGATGAGTGCTACGATTACTTTGTACTAACACAGCCCTTTCTATCCAAATGTTTCAAAACATTTTATAAACAAAACCTCTGTGGTACAAAGTAAGATAAGTGGAATGTTACACCTTTTTTTTGAAATGCTCATTTGTTGTTTTGACACTTATCAAATACTAACCTATATTCTAGTCATCTGTGTGCAAAGCTTATCTTCCCCGGTGGACTCAAAACACTTTGAAGGCAAGAATTGCGTCTTGACCATCTGTACATGAAGGCTGAGGTCTCAAGCACACACAAGACAGGCACCGGCTACGCTCTGAGGCTGTGGAGTTCCATTTTAGAAACCCTATCTGAATACTGGATGAGACACAGTCTTCAAAATCAGCTATACCAGAGGGAAGGTGATACATTGTTCTTTCAACTTCCTTCACCTTGTTTTGTTTTTTACTCAAAAGTTTCACAATTCTAATAGCAACAAGAGGCGTGATATTGGAGAATGTTAAAACAATAACAACAAAACCGACCAATAATATAAAGTAATGGAAATGGAATTTTTCCCTTTGCGACCTTTAAAAAGAATAGCTAAAGCAAAATCTGCAACAGGGAGAAGGATAATCTGCATAAAGTCTAAAGATTCATCTACGCTCCATGAGCATCTTCAAGTGACTGGCTCAGATCACGCAGTGGTATTATAGCAAGCAAGAAAAATCCAATGAAAAGTAAACAACTTCTTCTGATCATATTAATAATACTACCAAGCACGTCCTAAAATATCGAAACACACACACACACCCATCTGAAAGTCTGCAATTGCTAGTGAAAACAAAAGCCTGGTCATTACCAACCTATGTTGAGCTTGCCAAGGGAAGGGAAGCCAAGTACCTTAATCATGCGCAGATCATGATCAACAAATCCAAAAAATATTTTTCAAAACTAAATCACAAAGAAAGATTTACATTTTCCTGGGGCTTGTGTAAATGTCTCTTGAGTAGTAAACCACAGTGATAGATCAAGACAAGCAGAAGAACAAAAATAACTATAATAAAGCACTCCAAGAAGGTAGGTATGAGAAAATAATTTTTTGTAGGCAAATGTAATTCATGCTCTTAACCAACTTTATGCTTTTTTTTAAAAATAGCCCAATGAAATTAAAAATAAAAATCCAAATTTAGTAGAGCCATTTAAAAGTATTTATGTGAAACAGGAAGACCACTCCCTATATTTTCAAGCTCTCAATATTCTCTTTATTCTGATTGCTCCCAGTGAATGAAAAATAGTTATTTATTTCTGTCAATGTTCCTGATTTTTTGAAAACCATTAAAAATCTTTTTTATTAAAAGCACACACTTTTAAGTGTTAACACAATAAAATCTGTAGTTAGAATTATCAGGAATTATTCCCTTTTCTCTTTCTTCAAAAAGATCCGAAACTCAAAATAGTTGGTCAGTGTAATTGAAAGAAAGAAGGAAGGAAGGAAGGAAGGAAGGAAGGAAGGAAGGAAGGAAGGAAGGAAGGAAGGAAGGAAAAAGAAGGAAAGAAAGAAAGAAAAGGAACGAAAGAAGGAAAGAAAGAAAGAAAAGGAACGAAAGAAGGAAAGAAAGAAAGAAAAAAAAAAACTTAACCAATGCTGAACTGCAGTTTATATAAGGGGAATTTTTTGTTGCTGTTGGGTTTTAAAATATGATTTATTTAAAACAGCTTCCAGACAAACTGAATTCAAGACTGTATTCAAGACTGAAAAAATTTTGAGTTTTTTTTTTTCAAGTTTTCAAGTACAAGGCACTGCACTGATGAGACAGTATACTTGTTCTATTTCCAAACTCGTTCAGGTACTTTCTTAAACAACAGAAACGAAAAAGAGAGCCTATATATCAAAGGAGAGGTGGCATTTAATTTTTCTACCTTCTAATTGGAGGGAGGGTCTGGGGGGGGTCTCTTTTTCCATTAGTTTTATTAAATTGGCTAGGATCTACATTAAAGGTTGCTGATCACCTAAGGCAAAAAGCATGATCAAACAGATTAAATGCAAAGTAACCATCCTTGCCAAACACCACAAAAAATGTGGATTCAAAAGTGTTTCACCACACAAAATGAATGAAACACTTGCCTACTGCACTGACACATTGTACCCACTAGCAAAATCTGGATAATTTCTAAACCGGGAATGGGGCATACGGGGGGGAAATAACACACTCAACAAATATCCATCAATAAAAGGAACTGAGTCCTTTTAAGGTAGACAATGACATTTCAGAAGTGGCGTGAGGATACGCTTAGGAAGATTTTTTTCCCCCTACTTTTCTTCAGTCTGCATTTTCTTATTCACCATTCAGGACAAAGGCAATCTGACACTAGTTTCTGTAACCAACCTGGCCCAGCAGGATTTCTCACACACCCTACACAAATGGCTAACCCCTTACAAAGTACTTATTTCAGATTTACGTCAAGGTTGAGTGAATTGCAGCCAGGAAACTAAGCTCAAAACCTAATATAAAAGTCTTCTCTGCTAATCACTAAACCAATGGTTTAGCCTGAAGGGGAGCAAATTAAAACTTGGTACTGTTTCATTTCCTCTTATGCAAATGTGGAAAAAAAGAAATAAATATCTTTGAGAAATGTAAAGAGAATGGAATACCTTTTGTTCGTTAATTTAAATGGAAAATTTAAGACTTCAAAATAGCCAGACAAGTTAACTTTAACAATTTAAATCTTCTGTGGGAACCAGCCACGTGAATTTCAACTCAAATTCACAGGCGCTCCTAAGTCTTTCCTGTGTTCACTTGAACTCCCTGGGCCGTCAAGATGCTTAGACTCTGGCTGAGGCAGTAGGTGCTGAGAGAGCTCAGGCAATGATCAAGGTATTTCTGGAGTGACCCCTCCTAGCAGAAACCCACACAGCCCTGGGCTGACTTAACATTGCCAGAGGTAGGACACAATAAGGAACCAGTGAATCAGTTCCCAAGAGATTTCCTGATTTCTTGGGGAAAAAAAAATGTACACTTTCCTCTTCACCATTCCCTCTTATGCCCTACAAAATAATCAAAGGGACCAGAAGTATCCTAAACATTTTTCAGTCTTACAGAGAGAGCAAAATTCACATCTCACTCCAGTCACCCCAATTAACAAGTAAAATAGCTAATCATGGAAAGATTCAATGGCCAGGAGTTTATGTCAAAGCACACATTTGACAATGAAGAATAGGAGAGAAAAATATCAGTGACTCAATAAAATACTGCAAGGCATATTACTTGGATTTACAATAAAGACACAACCAAGCTTTTCTTGACTCAACTGTACACATTGGAAAAGAAAAGACATGCTGTTGCTTTCACAAGTTATTTTTTAATCCTACATTAAGTGTCTTTAACACTTAATTTTATGTATGCTCTGACTAGCTAGCTATTACCCATTTTTGTTTTTTATTTTCAAACAAGAAACTGTAGAATACATTATTGGTAGGGAAAACAAAAGCAAAAACAAAAACAAAAAATACAATGGGTCTTGATGACATAGATCTATTTACACAAAAGTTTGCAGCAAAAATCAATGGGGTCTGTATCAGTTTATTCTGAGGAAAATGACAATTCTATTTCATGTGACTGGACAATATGGTGACAGATGGGCTTGGAAAGCTTAAGAATAATTGGTGTATGTTTAAACAGCTGAGAGTGCCCATTACACATGCCGCATGGGCCACCAATTACTTCATCCCAGTTTTTGGTGCCAAAATGCTGAATGCAACCAACCCCCTCACAATATTGGTATCCCAAGATTTCCATCCATTCTTGTAGCAGGCTAGAATGAGGGGGACATGTTTATCTACAGCAAGGGGTCCAAAGTCGCTTAGATAGTTTTGTTCTCCATTTCAGGAAAGATCTTGTTTTGACCACTGTCCATGTCCATGGAGTACTTGTGGCCATGAACTCCACTGGACATGACTTTCACAGGTTTCTAAATAATGACACAAACACTTAGAAAGAATGTCAGAAAAAATTCAATCAAACATCTTTTCTCCATATTCTTTACTATATAAGCAGGGTTTTTGAATAAACATGTGATTTCTAGAAGAGAGTTGAGTAGATGGAGACTAGTTAGGGAAAAATACTGTTTGCCATGTTACTACCCCATGGAAATAATAGGCCACTGGACACACAGGGAACTCCTAATTTGGTCTGGTATTTGGGAAATGTCATTTTATCCATTGTTTAAATTCAAGTTAGGAACCTGAGACCTTTATTCTGACTTCTGATGTGAAAACCTTGGATTGTTAAACAAAAACTCCTGCTGACAAAGAGAAAATGATACCTAGCAATAGGGACCGTTTGCTGGGAGTGACTCTGACACAGGTGTTCCTCTTTTTTAGGTCAGAAAGTTCTCTCCACTGGTTCTCCAGCACCATCTTTTAGCAGCTAGCCTGAAAGGAGATTTCCAATTATTTCCAAAATCCCAACGATGTATGCTGTTGGTAAAATCTGATAGCACACACAAAAGGATGAGCATCAGGGAGGGCACATACTGTAGACGCTAATTAGGTAAATGTAATATTAGTGGTCTCTTTTTATTTAATTACATTGGGGAAAAAATGACAAATTTTTGTTTTGTTTTCTTTATTACTAAACACACGAGTTTCCTGTTTTGATTTTATTTTCCATTTGATGAGGCCATGCTTACATACATATATTAGTGAGCTCACCAAATTACTACAAAGCAACCACATTTTAAATAGAAATAAAAAGAAAAAAAATCCACCCAATTTTCTCAGCTTCTGCAATTTGGTAGAAAATGTAGAAGTTATCTTTCCAAGGTACACTAGCTGAGAAAGTGATCCTATAAGCAAAAGTAATGTAATTTAATCATAGTTATACTGGCTGCACTGACAATTAAAAAATAATTCAGCAATGCCAACTAAAATACATATTTGGTGCAGCAAAAATAACAGCACCAGACATGAGGCACTGTGCTTCATAATTTTGATCACACCAAAAAGCAATATTTCTTACCATACTAAATTTAAAAATATGTACTGACTTGAAACTTCAAGATGAAGGAATTTCTAAGTTCTCATATAAGCAATACTATTTCCCTAACCTTGTATTGCTATTTTCATATAGGTTCTACCAATACTATGATATAAATTTTGGTATATTCATGACCAAATCCTATTTTAAAGTCAATAATATACACTGAATCATAGATATCTCGATCTACACCATACACTCTTTAGTACTAATGTGTGTGCACAAAAATGAGTAAAAAGAGAAAGAAAGAGAGAAAATATCTGCCAACATCTAATATATTCGTTCAAGTCTTAATAGATGATCAGAAAAGGCAGTGTTAGAAAATTCTGGACATTCGCCAATCTACAGGCTGGCCTGCTTAGAAGGACAACATAAAATCATCAACCAGACTGTCCAAGGGAGGGAAGGTCAGAATTGCAGAAATAAGCTACCCTACAGCTCCTCCAACCTGGAGCGAAGAGAAGAGTTGACCTATTGGCTCAAGGACATTTGGCAGAATAGAAAACAGACAAGATCCAAGTCTGTAGAGTATCTACACAGCAGAGAGAACCAGCCACTCAACCCCAGGCTATGCGGCACTACAAGAGGGGTAGCAACAAGTGTCTCTAAGTCATTTCTGGTTTTAGTTGTTGTTTCTGCATTATTTTCTTCCTTCACTTTCTGATTTTTAAAAAAATCAGAAAATAGTGATTAAAACAACAGAATTTCATCACTTTTACCACTCACTCTTCAAAATATGGATGATGATTCTTCACTAAATAATGGCAACTTGATCCTCTATCTGTAACAATTTAAGATAACTAAAAAAGTTATAGTAAATCTGGGATAATCATACATTTTTAGTCTGCCTAGAAGTTTAGTTAGAAAATAAATGTTTTTGACAGATAAGTAATTAAACATAGATTAGTAACTACACCTTTATCTAATCATACTGTGAAAGGACAGGGGAAAATGAAGAAAGAAATTGATTCAAGAAACTAAGATAATTCCATTGCTTCAGCACCTGATGAGGTAAATGTAATCATCACTCCAATACCATATGTCTGTTTGCAGCATTTATGTCACTGCTTTTTATCTGAAACCAACTCACACATCTTACTCATCTGAGAAAATTTACATTTTTTCTGCTGAATATTTCTTACCTACTGCAGCAGTTTATGCCATCGAAAGGAAGAACTGGTTAGCACCACCAAGTTTATGTATCAGATACATCCAAGATCTACTTGGTCCAAATACAGAAAGATAAATGGATAAAAAGATTCACCACATGTTGAAAATAAGTGATCCCAAAAATGCCATCAAGGGAATAATACATCAGCATGGACGAAAAGCTCAGTATGCCAATTCCTAGTTGCAAACATATTTTTCCCATATGTTGATTCTTCACTTCTACCTTCATTGACATTCTGACCTAGCAGACTTCTGAATGGACACAGTTACTTTTCAAAACGTTTACTGATATTAGAAATGGGAGAAAAATCTTGCATTATCTGTCCACATTTCCAGGTGCACACTCTTTAACACAGCAATTCCACTTCCAGGAATTTGGCCAAGAAGGATCTGTGAACAAGATATCTTTGACAATACTATTTGTAAAAGTGGGGGACTGGAAACAGGCTGCTTAGTTATGAATTACAATATTTAAAAAGTATCCCTCCCTACACCAATACCAAATCTTCCTATATAATCCGACGTGTATTCAAGACAAATGCAAGGAATACAATTTGGAATAAACACTGGCAAAGTGACTTAAAAAGTCCTAAATGGCTTAGTGACATAAAACCTTCCAAATACCTACAGCAAGGGGCCTTGTCAAGAAGGTGCTACCCTCATCCACATAATCTGGGCTGAGAAGAGGAGCCCATGTCAGGCCCCTCTTACAACCAAGAGGACTTCTCATGTGCTCCTTGGTCCATTTCTGTCCTCACAAGTCATCCACAATGTTAAAATGATTCCCTGTACTCCCTGCAGTTCTTTCGGGATATAGCGTAGAGTCAAACGCCTCCTTCTGCATTCGTGATAAGGCAGAAATTAGAGAACTAGACACAGTGATCTTCTAGTTCCAAGAGGCCATGGTATAATTCCTCTCATACAGGGAGTTTTAAACCAGCTGTGTTATTTTGGGGCAACTTACTTAAAGTTTCTATATGTTAGTATCTTCATTAAAAATGAGTTGCAAATGCCCCAACATAATAGTGTTGTTTGGAGAACTCACTGAGAAAATTTCTGTGATGGGCTTGACTTAATTCCTGATGCACAGGAGGACCCATTTCTGTGCTGCTTCCCAGAAGGCACATACCACGTATTATTAAACTTTGTATTGGTCCAGTCAAAAGCTATATACCACACACATTATGTGAAAGAATGAACAAATAATTTAACTAAAAATAAGTTTTGTATAAAGGTTAATCTGGATAGTATGTACACATACAAACATATATACACACATAAATACACATATGTATTATTCAGATAATATTATATAGCATATTGTTTCTATACTTAGATGACTCTAAATTCTCAAAATTTTAAGTTAAAACATAAATAGGTATAATTTTAGGCTTTTCAGGATCATATATCAGCGTTCTACCATCATAGAAATGGATATTCTTTTTCTTCGTATTTCTAATTTCCTGAAGGTTAAAGTAGACTTTCAAAAAATAGTTTACTATAAAAATAATCAACATATAAGTACTGAATAAATTGTTCTTTTTTCTAGTTATCTGAAAAGTTAATATTTTATGTTCTAACTTCTAGTATGAGATATAAAATGTATCATTGCTCTAGAAAAATACATCAGAAACTTTTTTTCACAAATGATTATTTTAGGAAAAAAATTTATAATTAACGGGATCAAAATTTCACACATCTCTAAAATGATATAGAAATTTAATGATTACATAACTGCAGCCATATCAGCAAATGCTCTCCTCTTACTAACACACATCAATATAATCCCAATTAAAATACTCTGAGATTGCCTACAGTATTTCAGATGAAAATAGCTTCGACTGAAATAGACTCCCTTGCCTCTCTGATTTAGCATCTCACGTTCCCTTATCGGCAGATGGCAAGCCAAGTTCTATTTAAATCCATATGTCTTCCATAGGCATCATTCAAATACTGAATAAAACAGATGAACAAATGTTTCAAAGCTAATCAGATTAGCCTTTAAGTGAAAAAAGTTATAAAGTAGGGCTTCATTTCCTGTAAATGACTTTTACTACATCACCGTGAGGTGAGGTGACTGAGGGAGATACATCCCTGTTGCTTACTAGACAAAAATAACTCCACCAATCAAGATTACAGGAAAGACTATCCTGACTTTGATTACTTCTTCATGAATTCTTCTCTGCATGGATTCCAATCCTGGCAGGCAATGGGGAGATACTGCAGTGGTTCAACATAAAAGCTAAGAGGAACAGAAAAATCCACAGGCTTTATTTCCATACAATGATGCCCTTTCTCCCTTCTTTCCATTCATTATTTTCCTGAAGGGTCAAGAAAACAAACAAGAACCCTACTGGAAGAAAACAGCTCCATGCCTTTACAGATTTCAATTTTACAGGTACACACAAAAGATTTCAAACCCTCCTTCCCAGGTCTGTCTCTAGAAAGTCAGATGTTGCAGGCTCAGGGAAGAATATCTACAAATATCTTTCTCTGCTTCCTATCACACTCTCTGGGCTACCAGTCTTCGGTTTTCTGATTTGATCACATAAATGGTGTGGCTAAATAGTCCCATTACACATTTCTTCTTATCTTGAGCTCAGTGAATAATATTCTAAAATGTCTCCCTTCAAGAGAAGGGAGCAGTACATTAGTAAGGTGAATCTTTCTTCGCATTTTAGATTCAGCAAGGGCCAGAAACGAACAACATAGCTGTACAGAAGACAGATTAAATTCAATCAAAACTGAATCTAGAGTTATTCTTTAAAAGGAAGTTATATAAAGAAAATGAATTTTGGATTTATGATTCAACAAAAAAGAAAGATAAAATTTTTAGGTTTTAATGGAATATTTTAAAGCCTAGAAATGCATTGGCAGATTGTTTCTCTAGATTCTCATATCACAAAATTCTGTGAACCTTGAGAAATCTCAGCTTCACCAGACAACTCAGAAAAAAAATCACATTTAAATATGTTCTAGTAAAGCTCAAATAATTCTTTTAATTCTTAAATGAACCCCAAATTGTTGTAATTGTTTTTTCACAAAGTAAGCAACTCACTAAATAATATTATACTCTTATAGTTATTGGGAAAATGCACATAAACAATAATTTACTAATACTTTTGTCCTAAAAAGAATATGCCAATATTGATAAATGATAATTATAAATTTAATGGTAGAAAATTATAAAGGCAGTAAGTAGAGCAGTCTCATACAGAAATTAAAATACGGTTTCCCAAATTTTAAAAAATGTATATATTCTCAAACATTTCTATTCCATTAAAACTATATTGATTCTGAACCTCTTAAGGGATAAGCAGTATGGCAGGGTCGGTGAGAAACAGAAACATAAAAATAGCAGAACCCCTATCTCTCAGGAGCCCACAATCTACTAAAAGAGAAAATTCACAAATGAATAAATTATAAGATCTAGTATTTGCTGTTTCTCTTATACCTTTGCTCTCTAGTCTCCCAAAGTTGTCCACAGGACTAGAAACTACACACATGCCAATTCAATCCTATGAAAACTCAAACCACCATGTTTGAAACTCATCATGTGTACTCATTAAAAATAGAATAACCAAGACTTTTGACTGAACCTGAATATTGTGCCACAGGAAGGTAAGACGAAGCCTGTGAGTCCAAGTATAAACCCTAACTGCATTGTGGCTGTTACCTATCCAAGATTTTTTAGCCATGTATAGTTTAGTTAGCTATTAGGAGGCAAGAGTAGATTGGTTATGTCATGATTAGAGTTCACAGTTCTGCAAGTTTGGAGAGAACAACTTAAAAGTAGTCTAGATATAAAACTTAAAAGACTTACTTTAAATAACAGAAAATTGGTACACTCAGGGCGGCTCCTTTACTTTTAAAAATGATTATAAAATGTCTTCAGAGAATTTTCAAAGAACTATCATAAATTCTGTGATCATCACACAACAGAGTGTGTTTGATTTTTTTTAAAGGTATTTTAAGTTGTACTTATTACAGCAAAACTAAAATGAAACTTGTAATTTTTTAAACATGAAATAGGTTAAATAGGCTAGTAAAAAGTCATAAATAGGCCTATCTCTCAGATCCAAATTGTTTACAAGAACTGAAAGCCTTAAAGCTTGGAACATTTTAATCAAGACTTCCATTAAACCCCTACCAATATCCCAGGGATTGTAGGAATTTTAAACAAAAGGAAAAGCAGAGTGCTTTTAAAATGACTTAATGTGATACAGTATTAAGATATGTAACAGATTTACCCATTAAACAACAGGTGACATATCACACACAAGCATTTCTCTTTCTTCTCAATTATAAAATAAGACATTTAATAAGACATGAAAATGAGTCACTGGATTAACTCTAAGAGGAATGATTAGTGAATAAATCAGAATACCAATACATAAAACTAACATATGATAGTTCTTATATATAATGAATCTATCAGACAAGCACAGTACATATGGTACATATTTTTTAATGGGTATTTAAGAATTTTTCATGTATATTTTTCTTTGATTGTATGTATGTAATAACTCTAAGTAGTTGAGTTATTTTAAATTTATATTTGAATTAGAACTATTTATACAAATATCCTATATGCACATATATGTAATTAAAGAAATTTTAAAATTTTTATTTCAGACTTTAAATACCCATTTTCTGTTCTAAAATGCACACTTTTCTTTTGGCTTAGCGTGTGATAATGAGACATTTGAAACATGCATGTTTCTGTGGTGTTTCTGAATCCTATCAATTAGGAAAAAATTCTGACATACACAGAGGATCTTAAAATTTGATCTCACAAATGTCAAAATAGTAACTTTCACTGCATGGGTGCTTACTCACTGTACAAATTTTTAGTTGCAGTAACAAGACTTACTTCTACTTAGCTTCTCCTTAGTCTTGTGCACTTAGATTGTTTCTTAAGGTTTCCAAACACCACTTTTCAAGAATCATCTGGTAGCACCTTTTCTGGAACACTTTCCTTTAATGGCTGGATTAAGAAGGGGTCATTTCCTCTTCTAAAATACTACATTTTGGTTTGGTTCACTCCATGGTACCTGATACTCCTTTTCTTGTGCTATAATCATTTTATTGAACATTTTTTCCACTATTTTTTCCACTATTTTTGCTTTGCAAAAAACTTAAAGAATCAGTGCCCATAGTTTGGTCATGTTGATACTGTCCCTATAACATTTTGGAAAAGCTACACTTTCAATATATCTTCAATTATCAAATGAATGTCAATTAGTTTAGCAGTCATTTCAACACCTCTATTCCCTAGGCGAGATACCATTTCCAACTAACCACCAGATATTTTCATCTGAATGGCCTGCAAACTTGATGAGTATAAAACCAACTTTATTATTTCACCTTCTTAAAGCAGTTGAATCTAGAATCCTGCTAATGATGCTACCATTTCGTTGAAAATAAATAGAGTAAGGGGTATAGTATTTGAAGCAGGACTACTTGGACATAATGCAGTTTGGCCCAGTCATTTACCAGCTGTGTGACTCTGCATAAGTGACTCACATCTCTGAGGTTGTACTTACTCTCCGTAAAATGGAGAAAAAGAGAATATCTATGTCAAGGGGCTGTTGTGAGGATTACATAAGTTACTACAAATGAAGAGCAGAGAGTGGTCCATAGTTAGTCTTTATCAAATGTAAGCTATTCTTTGTCTCCTTTCAGCCCATACTCAGAGCCTCCTTTTAGTTACCCACACATACATATTCTGCTAAGTCATGAAGATTCTACATCCAGTATATCTATAGAAATCACTGTCCGTTTTTACTATTCTAGTATAGAATCCCTGTTATTACTCCTAGAGAAATGAATTTACCTACTAGTCGTCCTCACCTCAACTGTCTACCTAGCCCTCTTCCAAGCCAACTTACATAAAATATCATATTAACCTTATTAAAGGCTTGATCAAATTATCTTTTGCCCCCAAACTTGGGATGGTTCCCTATTTCCTTCAGAGATAAAATTTTTCAAATAAGCATCTAATGAAATCTCCTAATCCATATGTCAATTCTTAGTCCCCCCCAAATTATCCTGCACATACCTTTCCATCAATATCCTGAAAATGTCCCAAACTAATCTCTCACTGTTTCCTCTATAAGGCTGCCTTTCATCATACTGTCATATTCACCTACTAAAAGTCTTGTCTTTTTTTTTCCAAAAACCAATTCAGAAAATTCCTTGGGACAACCAACTTTATTCTCTCAACTAAATGTGATCTGTTCCTCTTGAAACATTCCCAGTCACTCTCCTCTGCCCTCCCCTCGATTATGAAAGTCTTACAGTATTGCAGCACCTGTTTTATTACCTATATCTGATTGTACATCATTTAAGGGTAGAAACCTTGATCGACTCACTTTCATATCCTTTACAAAGTCTTCCATGGTTCTTGCTTGAAACTTACTAGGTGCTAAATTAGTATATATTGGGCAACATGAGAAGTTAGAGACCTGTATATTAGAAAATAATTCCTTTGACTTATGGATTTCAAGTCTGAGTTTAAGTTAATTTGGTCTAGTGCAGGTTGATTCTTTGAAAATAAATTCTGAATCCAGATGAGTGTCGATATATTTATATTCAGACACAAGCAAATATGCATTCAAATCCCACTAACAGAAGTGTATTTTGCTGAAATTTCATGACCTACAAAATATAACAAATCTTTAGTCTTATGAAAGGACTTTGCCTATAGCAATATGATGCTTGGAAAAGCAACTTAAGAGATGTAAAGGATAAAGTAGTTTTCTATACTTTTCTTTAGTACCTCATTTCCATTTACTTACCTTACAATAAACGGTGTATATAGCTATAGGCAAATGAAAATAAATTTAAATATTTCAAAATACATTTTGTTTGCCAAACACTTCACTTAGTAGCTGTTGGCTTCAACTTCATATGATCACCAAAACACATTAACTTTTGGACATTTTACATGTGAAGAAACATTTTAGAGACAGTTAAATTAGATCCACATAAATGTATAAATGTATGTGTACACTATCCCATTGAAATACGCTCTGAAAGTCAAAGTGACTAGGGCATTTATCTTTTAACTAGAAAAGTGAAATAGATACTAGATTGACTCTTTGTTGGGCTTCAGAAATACACCTTACTCAACCTATCATAGTTATTAACTTTTTCTTCTTAGCTATCACTGTGAGCCAGTTCTTGCTAAAGAAAGTCAAGAAATAATATTGTTTTTCTGTTTCCCAGCAGTAGATCTACACAACCTAACAAAGTGACCTATACTTGCCAATAAACTCCACTATTGTGTCATCCCATAGAAGATACCATTCTAACAATTTAAAATTGCAAGCAAGATGCAATTATCTAGACACAAAGATATTAAAGATGGCACTCTTAATAATAACAAAATTTAGAAATAACTTAAGGGTCTAACAACAAGGAATCAATAAACTTTTCTAGAACAAATAGTACAACATATAATGAAATACTATGAAGTAAATATGATGTAGCAGAATACATACAGAGAAAATATAGAAAATGTGAAATGTTTATAACTTATTATAAAGTGACACTGAAGTTCATTAAATAGTACACATATAAATCTATGCTTGTATGTGCATGTGTGGATGTGTGTGTGTGAGTGTGCACGTATGTATCCAGAAAAATATTTAAAATGCTGAGGACTCATTTTAGTTTTGCTTATTAATATTTTCTAAAATATTTATAATGAACTTACATTTTAGTAGGAAAGAAAATGCTTAAAAACAACATAAATTTAGCATCCTTTTCTCTTCAGCTAGACTCCTCCCAATTTCTTTCTCCACTGCATCATGGCCTCACCCTAGCAGTCCCTCTTCTCCTGAAACTCACAGGAGCTGAGGAGAAATATGGTCACTTTCATCATGACCACCCACACTTCTAATAATTCACATATGAATTATGAGATATGAACTCTGAAAGAACATAAAGAACTAAGATAGGTTTATGGTTTTAAGGTTTCAGTGGGATGAAATGGAATTATTCACATCCATTAAATAGAGTTTGAATGATTCACAGCCAATTTTATTTTTATAATTGTAATGAAACAGCTGGGATTAGAGTCTATTCACGGACTCATAAAAAAAATTTTCACCCCACCTACTAAAATTAGTCTCTGCATCCAAAATTCTGATTTGAACATCTGACTGTGAACAAAACAGGCATCATCTCTCAGTGCCAAGAAACTGAGGAAAGAGACTTTAAGCATGCCACAGTCTCACCAGAATTATCTTATTATTCCTTTTTGCATATTTCCCTGTATCTTCATTCATAAGCAGCCCTTTAACAGAATGCTTCTTTGTCCCAAAGTTATTTCTAAAAAATGAGCTTTTTTGTACAAAATAAGCTCTAAGGACATAATGTTTGAGCATTTCAGGCTGTATGTGTGTCTGTTGTTATAACCTATGGATTTTCAACCACAGGATGAAAACTGTATTTAAGAACTGGTATTTCAAATACACGATATCTCTTTGGATTCCAGCTCTCTAAGTCAAAAATATAATTTTTGCCTTTTTTTTTTTTTGGAAGCAGGATTTTTTGAGAGGACAGAAAAGCTTGCACAGTTGGAGGAGACCCGAGGAGGTTGCCTGATTTTTTTCTTAAAGTTGCCTCACATATCAACTCACAGATTTGAATATTTAAGGTTTTATGAGAAATTTACTTGGCCTTAGATTTGCAATTTTAAAGAAACTTGAGCAACTGCATACTTCAAACTCTGCAATCTTCCAAAGGAGGAAACTGTATAAAGATGGAGTGACCCACCTGGTGCCACAAGGCTAGTAGTCACAAAGTGAGCCTACAACACAAAGCCTCATTTCCTCCAGTCCAGAGCACTTTCCACTATATCACAGGGGAAGAGTAAAAAGAAAACATGAAATCAAACTTTACCAGAAAACAAAGTCAAGCCTGAGCCATGGAGTTAAAGGTGGAACACACCCCTATCCAAACCCAATCACATTCCTAAAGGTCTAGATGTACTACTAAAGAAAACTCAGGATCTGTGTGGGAGTCTATGTGTGAGTCTTCAAAAATATTTAAATCACATGTGAGTTTGAGGCAAGCTCTGATTTTCAAAAACCCAAACACTGCCAGTAGTCAACAGAGCATAACGTGATGAGAGGCATATTAACTGGATAATTTGCAGACCATGGTCTGTCCATTCAGACAATTCCCATTTTAAAATCATCAACCTTCTTTGAATTAGTTATATAATTCAGGCAAAGTAGGTGGATCTTCCTGAATTACCAAAAAATTTGTGGGTTGTAAATTTCTGACATTAAGATTTAGAAAAGCTAAATTTGTGTATCTCCTAAAATATGGCCAGCTCTGCCTTCATTATACCAAGTTTTGTAAAACAGATATGCTTCAGAAAAGTAATAAGTAAGTTAAAGTTTTTTATTTTTTAAAGTACAAGAGAAGAAATTTCAAAAGTTTTCCACCGAGACGTAATTTAAAAAGCAAATATTTATTTTTTAAGTAAAGTGAATAGCTCTTCCAAATGTATTATTTGTAAATTTTTAGCTTCTCATATTTAAGGCTGACTCAACTTGCCTGGCTAAAACAGATGTAAATGATCTCATTCATGTTTTCATAAGTGTATGCTTATAAATGACCTGAGACTCTGCATTTTAGCAAATAATAAGCACAAACATAATGTTAATTGAGAAAGTATTCTTGTCACACTCCTCTCAATACTTCATGAAGAAATCATTTAAAAAAATTATACCTTATATTCTGAAAATCTTATTAAAGAAAAATTACTTTCTAATGGAACCAATATGTAAAATTCAGCAACAAACAAAAATAAAGATCATTATATGCTATCATTTAAAAACAAAAATCAAGTTTTACTCTCTTATACTCCTACAAAGGCTACCCTCTAACCTATCCAAAATACATCCAAAGGTGAAAATTTTAAAACTGAGTTGAGAGTGTATAGAGTTGCAAGATCATCAGCATGTAGCCAAAGTGAAAACAGAAAAAAGACAGAAATTCCTCCCCCAACAAAGGCAAACCTGTCTAAGTACATGCTTTTACATAAAATACTTGAGTCAACCCTGCGTAAGAAAATGGGTTCTTCCTGAAAATAAGTTTCTCTATAAAATAAACTGTGCTGTGCATGCAATATAAGACGAGCGTATTATACTATATGCTTTGCTACTGGGCATCTACTATGTTCCATATACATCATAAGAAACAGTTCTTAAAGAGTATCATTTGCTTTTCTCTTAACTCTTTTCATCCCTTATCAAATAAGTCAATTTATAGTTTACAGTTCAGTCTTAAATAATTCAAAGATATTATTCTCCATGTATTTTATATGAGCCAATTTATTTTCTTTTATATCTTAAAAATTAACTCTTTAGATGACAGTTGACATCAAATACCATTTGTTATTAGTCATGTATTTTCTCATTTAAATAACCAGAATTATATGATAAGAAATTATTCCAAGAATATGATAAAGCAATAGAATAATATGTACAAGGAGGTTCATCAAAGTGTTCTTTATGATTAAAAATTGGAAATAGCCTAAATGTTCATAGGGAATATCTTACACATATGATGATATAGCTATTTCATGCTATAATGAAGCAATATGAAATATTATTTGTTGATGGGGAAAAAGTTCACAATATATTGATTAATAAAGAAAGAAAATTATAAAACAGTAAGGTACATGACCCTATACTTGAATAAAATATCTTTTTGAATGTACCTAAAGAACAAATTAGATGCTAAAATAGGAACAGAAAAATATTTGTGGGTTGGACTACTTGAGTGGTTTCACATTACTTACAGTGTATTATATTATCTACCTCTTTTGCAATAAGCATACATCATTTGCATAATTTCAAAAGCTATTTTTTCCATTTGTACATACACACATAAAAACATGTATGTTTAGATGAAACAAATTAATTCTGAAATTGTAGAAAGTCATCCACGCATTTATAAGCAAATCACAGTGAACTGTGCAGTGGTTTCCAGCAGGAACTCTGGAAGCACATGGCCAGGGACAGAATTCCACCTCTGCCACAACAAGCAGCGTGATTGTGGGCAGATTACTTAAGCTCCCTGCCTCAGTTTCCTCATTTAAATACAGAGGATAACAATAGTTTCAACTTCAAAGAGTTTTGGTGAGGAAGAAAGTTCATCCTGTAAGAAATTAATAAAATGAAAGTAAACCTTTAATCTTAGGAATTGAGATGCTAAATTATGTGACAATCAGTTATAAATATCCACCTATTTTAACCAAATACTTTATGTTTGGATGCTTTTTTATACAAATTGTCCCAAAAATAGTTTTACCAGATTTTGTCTTCATTGAGAATCCAAACTACGTAGGTAAAATGAGATATTCTTGTTCTACTCAGTGTATATTAGCTAAGCTTAGAATGTTAATTTCCTGAGAACAGATTATTCTGTGGGCTTTTTTTTTTCCTGTCTACCAATAAGTTTTTTTGCTCATGATCTCATCTGTCTTTCATATAAAATTTTAAACTAAATGTAACACCATGCAAATACAATTTGATAAATCATGTTGTCCTGGATCTTTTCCCTTTCTTTACATAAATACTATTGTTTTTACCAAAAATTTGTTTTTAAAATTCTTCCACTTGTATACAAATTCTCAAAGTTTGATTCTAATTACCACCCATCCTTCTTTCAAGTGTTAACAAAATTATAAATTATATTATACCTTTTAAAATATGTATCTGTACTGTGTATTATTAGCATTTTCTGATTAATCATGATGTTACCAATGAGTAAATTTCCATGGCATAAAATAGTTTATCGTTGTCCTAAATAATAGACCCCCATTAAATTTTCAAATTTGAGAAACTATCTTTTGAAAGAGGCAAATAAACATCTAAAATTACATTTGATAGTCATTTGATCATTCTGACATGAATCACAATGCCAAACACTAAATTCATCACAAGTGTCCTATCCTCAGAAAGACAAAACTAAACTAAAATTATTTGCTCTCACTCCTAACCACTGATAACAGCATGAACAAAATATAATAGAAGATAATGTGAATTTGTTTTTTAAAATAAAGTAATACTCCAGACTCCACTGTAGTTACAAATGACAGTTAACTGTAAATGTCTACAAACAACCCTGCCTCTCTGAAATGAAAGAGGTTCTTCAAACTTGAAACACTTTGCATCTCCTTGAACTGGTAACACAATTAGATGCAGCAGTACCCAGCTTACCAAGTTTCCTTGAGTAACTTGGTAGGACAGTCTAGAAATCAATGCCTTTGCCTATAAATACTTAAGGAAAGTTCTTGAACAGAATCTAAAAGAAGGGAAAATAAAATAATATTTTTGGTAGGAACAAATAACAGAATCCCCAAAAATTCAACATTAAAAAATATTTGTCATGTTTTAGGTAATCAGTATATTTTGTAAAATCGATGCATCAGACAGGGGTCTAACAGAAAAATACTAGATTCATGTCGAGACTAAGCGTCTCATGGTGACACACTTTTGAATCCTTCAGCACCTGTGTTCCTGGCACTCGGGCCATCTTCTCTATACTCCCTGCTCCACCAGCTAAGGACGCTCAACAATGGGCCCTTTTTGGGGGATCTGCTATCTCCCGAGTAATGCAGTCTGTGAAAAAAAAAGAAGCCTAGCAAAAGATCGTTATTCAGGAAATAGTTAACAGATACCGCGCTAAAGGATACCATTTCACAGTGACTACAAACCTACAGCCCAATTCACTAAATTATGTCTGCTTCTCTTGCCTTAGAAACCTGGGCATACAGAACTGAACTATGCCAGGTCTCTCAAACAGTGTGGGTTACACAAAAGCTTTTCAAAAAAGTGCTTTCATTGTTGGTGGGAGTGCAAACTAGTACAGTCACTATGTAGAACAGTATGGTAGTACTCAAAAAACTACAAATAGAACACCATACGATCCTGCAGTTCCACTACTGGACATTTATCCAAAGGAAAGAAAATCGGGATATGAAAAAGATATCTGCATTCCCATGTGTACTGCAGCACTATTCACAGTAGCCTGAATCAACTTAGGTGGCCAACAAGATAGGTGAGTAAGAAAATGTGATCTATATATACATACATACACACTTATATACATACACACAATGGAATACTATTTAACCATGAAAAAAAATGAAATTCTGTCATTTGAGATAACATGGAACCGGATGATATTAAGTAAAATAAGCAGAAACATAAAGTTGAATACTGCATGTTCTCACTCATATGTGGAAGCTAACAAAAATTGCTCTCCTAAAAACAGGACATGAGAACACTAGAATAATAGAATAAAGGACACCAGAGGGTAGAAAGGTGAGGGTAAGGGAGGGGGATTGGGAGAGATTTTTTTACAGCTAGAGGGGAAGAATAAGTTTTAGTGTTCCATAGCACCATAGGAGGACTACAGTTAATAAATATTTTATATAATTTCAGATAGCTAGAAGGAGAATACTGAATGTTCCCAACACAAAGAAATGGTAAATATTTCAGATGATGACTATGCTAATTACCCTGATCTGATCACTAGATATTATATTCATCGAGGCATCACTATCTACCCAATAAATATATACAATGATTATGCATCAATTTCAAAAACTTAAATGGCTTCAAAAAGTACTTAGGCTAATGGAGCTAACTTTTAAAAAGATATTAGATCAGTCAAAAATCTTATTAGTCAAATTAATAAAACTAAACATATATATCAAATTGTTTTAGCTATTCTCTACTGTCAAAAAATGGCATATCAATATAAAAGATGAATAACTAATACAAAAAAAGCTACTCAAATTTTTGTAGTAAAACCAATTAAAATAGTCATGTTCTCTATTACACATAACAAATCCAATGCATGAATTCTATTTTTAAAATTAAAAACCAAATATATTTGAGTTAAAAATCATACCTTTTCCCAACTTGCCAACAGAAATACATCTAGATAGGGCAGAAAAACAGAGATGTACAAGGATTGTTAATCTCTGAATACAGTCAATTGTTTTTAATCACTTTGTTTTATAGGCAAATAAAATATCAGCTGCTACCTAAAGAAAAATTTTACCAACAGAGTCTAAATTTACTGCTTTATAGCCAGTGGTTACTTCACATTTTTCCTAATATAGTCTGATCTACGATACTTGTCAAAAAGTACCAGGTAAAAAGAAGGACGGAGAGAAAAAGTTATGCAGCTCATCATTGTGTTAAACCAGTACTACCTATATGAAAACTAAAATCCTGCTTTTATTTTAATTAAACACAGAAGCAAAACAATGAATCTCACTTTTCACTTCAGATCATCTTTAGTTTTAAAAAACCCCTGTGGTCTTCTGTCAGCTATTGTAAAGGCATTCAACATTGTCGCTTGTTTAAACGTCTGTTTGGCTGCCAACAGACTGTCCCCAAAAGAACATTTTTGCATCTCAATAGACTGTCCGGTATCAACAATCTTTAAACTATAAATTTAACGCTGCTAAAGAAAGGAAGAAATAGTGTTTGCTTTGTACTGTGCTGGTATTGCATTTACAAAATGAACAAGTAATCAGACCACTTCTACTTATCTAGCACTCCTCATCATAGGGTCTCAAATGGCCTGACAAACGTTAATTAACTAAACTGCACAGCACTCCTGTGAGGAAGGTAAGCGGTGGGAGCCTCCAGGCCACAGACAACAAAGGTCCTGAGACCTCTTTTTGACAGTCAGTGGCTCAACTTGGAATTCAACTCCCAGAACTTGGAACTCAACTCCCCAGGCCTAGGGCTGAACCTGTCTTGGAAGCCAAGTTGTGCAAAACAGATGTTCAAACTGACAAACTCTCCTATATACATGTTTGCTGTAAACCAAAATCAAACTCAAGGAGACTGACCTTTCTTCTAGGTGCATGAGAAAAGTGGTCTAATAACTACATCACTGGAACCTATAATCTTTGAATTACCTATGACATTCTGTTGTAACAAGTAATGTTTTCCTGAATGTTGATTTGTCATAAGCTCGCCCTGCAGATTTACCTGGTAAATGTAATTATACTTCTGCATGTTATTAACAAATAAAAAATGCCTTTGATGTTGGCAAAATTTTATGAAATTGAATGAATGATGTTTATACTCCTTATTAATGTGGTTATCTGAAAAAGAGACAAAGCTTTCTGCATTATAAAATCTAATCTAAAAATTCCATTCCAAGAATAAAAACCCACAATTTCTTACCCAGGAAATACAAGATGAATACACTGGCATCTGCATAAGAGTTTATCTAAAAGATAAATAACTAAATAAATGCCTTTGTGTAAATATATAGAGGAAGCCAATCAGAAAAAAGGAACACAGCTGTATGTGACTCCTGACTACACCACACTATCTAGTTTAAAATGAGAAAGAAACATCTTTTGGAATAAAAGAAACTAACTGGCATACTTTTAGCACAGACAATATTAAATATGCTAATCTCTTCACAGAGCCAAACTTTACATCGAAATAAAGACACTGGGTTTTCAAAATATTAAATTATGGTAACCATTTTCAGAAGCTTGCTCACGGTTATAAGATATTCTAGAAGTTTTAAGAGTATAAAGTTTTCATATAAACTTGAACTATTTCTAGCAAAGATTCTAAAGGCTTTAATATTTAATAAAATACCCAATGATTTTATAGAAATATTGGGTGGTTAACATGAAACAAAAAGCCTAATTTTCCTAAACAATTCATAACAGAAAGCCTATGCTAATGTGTTCTTGGTCATACTCAAAGCATAATGGTCAGCACAGATGATATACACAATCTAAAATTCTTATAAGAAGATTAATTTCATACTAATAACAAGGAAGAAATCCAGACATTCACTAAATGAAAGTATACAAAAATAATCTGACATTGAAGACAAAATTGAAAGCTAAATACTACCCCAATATAGGCAATAAATAAATAAAGAGAAAATTCATGCTAATGAAGGGAACATTTTGAATGTTTAACTCTACTTGTGATACTTGTATTTCCTTCCTTACTTTGAGGCATACAGCAAATCTGTATTACTAAAACCAGTAAAAATCTATGTATCAGAAAGACTAATATTCTGAAAGCAACATTATTAGTGTGCTTTGTGTCACAACCCTAACTACATTCAGTCTGTTCTTTAAAAAGACATCCCTTATTTACCAGCAGAATGGTGAAATATTTTAAATCAACATTTTCTCTTGGTCAAATTTTTTCAGTTAATTCTTGATATCCCTCTGTATAGTATTTAAAGATGATTGTCCAGTTTCTAATCTTAGTATTAGAAACTATATGTATGAATGCATTTATGGATATACAACATACTTGCTCTATTAATGCTATATTGAATGTACTATTTAATAAAAAATTCACTTTTAGAATCTGATGTTCACCAGTTGCTAAATTGCTTACTGTATTGCATGCCAAACAACAAGGGAGTTAATTTCAAGGTTCATTCTATTGTTTAAACTCAATTATGAATATTCAATTCCATCCTGTAAATATATTTATTTACATGGACTACTATATTTTCATTCAAAACATGTAAATTATACTTGAAAATTTATATTGTATATTTATAAATTATTACAGGACACTTTCACTAATAACCAGACTTTTATAACTACAAAGCTAAAGTACATTATTTTTTGCTTTTAATAAACATGAAGATGAGATTCTGCTGTTTTTTTTTTTTTTATCTGATGGTTGAATGATGAATTGAGAAGGGTAAGCTTGTTATGGTCACTTGGAAATACAATTTATAACACTAAAATAGAATTTCTTTTAAATTCTCAATCAGAACAGGCTTGGTTTTTTTCATTGTTAGGTGTCTTAAGAACTTTATCAGAAATTAGCCAGGTGTGGTAACGTGCGCCTGTAGTTCCAGCTACTTGGAAGGCTGAAGCGGAAGGATCGCCGGAGCCTAGCAGGTCGAGGCTGCGGTGGCTGGGAGAGCGGCCACTGCACTCCAGTCTGGGGGACAGAGTGAGACTCCAACTCAAAAAAAAAAGAAGCTTATCAGCTAAAATGCATACATCCAAATTTTTACATTAATTTTAAAATTAATTTCATATTAACTTTTGTTAATTATATTTAGCTAAAAAGCTAAATGTTGCATGATCAACTAAATTGGTTTCTCTTCCTACTCCAAATAACTTATAAATTGGTGATTTCCAAAAGCACAATTCAAATACAAAATTTAAATTTTAAAGATTCAAATTTTATTACAATCACAGAAGAGTGATTCAAGGCTCTTCCCTGTGTGTGTGTGTGTGTGTGTGTGTGTGTGCGCGCACGTGTGTGAGTGCTTGTGAACAGACATATACATATATTTAATTTTGTCAACTCTCTGAAATTTAATAAGTGAAAGCCTTTAAAGATAATAAATCATACAGTTAGGAATTTGGCTATTCATTGTAGAATGTGGCTAAGGAGTCTCTCAATGAAGATTTCCTACTTCAGCAGCTGATGTGGGGGAACTGAAAAGACAGTTGAAATGATGCAATAGAAACTTGAAGTCAGCGAATTAAGGAAGTGGAAGATTTGAGAAAAACAATTTTTTAGAAAAGTATTATCAACCCCAGTCTGCTAAAAAAAAAAGAAATGTAACTATCATGTTCAGATTTTGGATGTCACAACTTAATAAATTATTTGTCCTTTCAAATTCTTCAAGTATACAAATGGTGGCAGAAAAGGTAGTATTTTAGGAACAGTCCACAAGAATTAAATGATTTGGCATGAAATAAAAACATTACAGATGAAAACAACTTTAAGTAAAAAAAAAAAGAAAGAAAGAAAGAAAAGGGGCCATGGTGATACAGATATAAGGCACCCAAGTTAGACCACACTCTCAAGACACAGTATGACCCAACAAAACGTAAGGCATTTTATTCCTGCCTTATAACCAGAAGCCAAGTGTCACCAGAGGTCAGCGGAATCCGGACATGCTAAGAAAACAATGCGTGCCTACTATTATGAAAACACAGCTCCATATATATTCACTTGAAGGAAGCTCCTTCAATTGAAACCCTCCTGGAGGGCCCAGGAACTGTTCTTTTCTTTCCAAAGTTACTCATAATAATTTGCTTCTTTCCTGCTGGAAGGAGTCTTTGTTTTAGGGTGTACAGGGGTAGTCCCTCTTCCGTATTCAAGCCTTTCTCTTAGCTCCAGGGCACAACTACAGATAGAAAAGGTAACAGCTTTATAATTAACTGTGCCTCTGAGGGGCATTTTTCAACTCCATCAGAGAATACTGAGAAGCACAGACAGGTTTCAGAGAACCTAAAGGAAGCGAGAGCAGAGCAGTCAGGCCGACACTGGGAATAGCATTTTGCCTCCAGTGTACTCCAGAAAGACCTCATGAGCGCCTGACCTGCAGGTCTGAGCACTGGACTGACTGAACTCCTGTTTCCTAGCTGGATCTTTACAAAGGTGAGATAGTCTCTGATCCTACTTGCTATGCATGAACAAAGCTTCAGAATCACCCAGAAAGCTAAAAACTTTCACAGACTTAAGGTGAGAGTTCCAAGAAGTGGTGCCTCAGGCAAAAATAGCAAATATCACTTATTAGGAGCTTGTGAATTTTCAAAACCTTTTCTTAGCAATTCTGAGTCTACATAAAACGAAGAGAGCACCGAGGACCTTGTCTTACTCAGAATGTTGTTTTGCCTTTCCAAGCAGGACCATGAGTCTCTCCCTAAGCCAGTGTCTCTCCCTAAGCCATCCCGATATTAGAAAATGCACAGTATGCTTCTTTGGATGCTTGACACACTTTGGCTTTCTCATTTATTCCCCCTCATCTTGGCCACTAAGCAGCAACAAGTATTGTCACGTATACACAATTATACTGTGAATTTTAACAAACACTACTTTTTGATCTAAACATCCCACCAGGACACGACATTCTCTGCTTGCTTCCTTAGGAGTCGGATCCCATGTCACACCAGCTTCAAATGCAAAGGCATTTAGTTATTGTAATAGAACAGATGCACATCACCTGGGATTTGAAAGCTTCCTTCTCCAAGAGCAGTCTTCTTGTTCTGCATAATCACCAGGAATGATTAACCCACATTCACTCTGAGCTGAGAGCGAAGACAAGCAAGTGACAGCCTAGCCCCGTAGCAAGTAAGGGTTCTGTCCACACAAATACACAACAGCAACTTTCTGCCACTTTGGCCTTGTACGAATAGATTCCCACTGATACGGACCACGAAGTTTTACTTCGTAAAACCTCATGCCTGAACAGAGAGCATGTGTGTTTACCCCTCTTCCCTTCAAGTTGAATGAATGATGTAAAAATTAAACCTTCCTACCCGTAACAGAGACTGGGATTCATCCTTGGACTTGCTCTCTCCCGAGGCAGGATACTGCTGGGTGAGGGCCCCAGCCTTCTCTCCACCGGCAGTCACTCCTTGCAGGAATCCCTTGGTTTCCACAGCCAAGCCATAAATAGGTCGTGCCAGGTGGGCAGCTTCTACATTGGGGCTATCCCTCAGAGTCTTGGTCTGTTCCTGGGTGCCGGACACCGGCGACAGTAGCCCCAGGCTGGCTGGAGTGTAGGACGGACTGCCCCGCAGGATGTCGGCCCCTCTCCACGTCACGTTGCGAAGGTCATCATTGGAACTCTCCGTCCACACCTTGTCCTTGAGCCCGTCCTTGTCCTCCAGCTTCTCTCTCTTCACCACGCTCTCGGAAGCTGGCTCTCCCATTTTAGAGTCTGGGTTGAGCAGACTGTAGACCTTGAGGTCCATCTTGGGCTCCTCCTTGATGGCAGACCCAGCATGAGCGTCCTCGTCGCCGTTGGCCGTGGCGCTGTCCTGGTCCCGGCAGTGGACGGTGTTGAAGTGCTCCAGTAGCGATTGCGTGTCGGCCGCCGTGAAGCTGCACTGACGGCATTTGTAGCAGCTGTGCGCTCTCCTGGAGAGGAAGAACACAGGCATTGCAGTCAGTCTTCGGAGGGGCTGGGCTTTCTAAGGGCCCTTGAGCACCTGAGTTTTAGTTCATGCGATGCAGTGGTTAGAACGAAATGCACTATTCACAACACCCAGACTGGGATGTAATTAACTGGCATTCTCAAGTCTACAGTAAAGATATGAAGTCTCTTCTTGTTATATTTGCGGTAACAGGCATAAATACACACACATGCACATGCACACACACGTGCTTGTGTGCACACCTTCCAATGATTAGCATTACAACTGGTTGGTGTGCAACATTACCAGCCGACCTGCTCTGTTCATTTTACTGGCATGGATAATCATTAATGATATTGTTCAAGCCGATATTCTTATAGTTTTGCACCTCATTTCATCAATGTCCATTTTTAACATTTTGTTATTTAAATTAAATTTTATATTTGTTCTCCTATAAATACACTACATTTCTAATACTCCAGTGCTTTGTACAGCTTTTCCATATATTAAAAGAAACTAAATAAAATGTTCTCTATCATCAAATTTAAATACATGTAGTGAATTAAATATTGCTTGTTGATCTACATAATCTAGAAAATAAGATGTATTAAAAACCCAATATTTTTCTAGACAAATTCTATCCATCTCGAGGAACATACACACATTCAATAAACTTAGTGTCTGTTGAGTGTCAAACAGCATGACAGATGCTCTATGAATGCTTTTATTAAAAGGGTGTGTGTGTGTGTGTGTGTGTGTGTGTGTGTGTGTGTTCTTTTTTTATGACATAAACAAGGCAATCTTATTGTCAAATTTCATAGCACCTTCTTCTGTTAAAGAGAGAAGAGCAACTGCTATATTAGGACAAATGCTGGATAACATAAAAGAACAGAGGTACTGCAATGTAAAAAGCATTCCAGAAAGATACACAAATAGTTTGGAAGAAGGCATCCTTTCTTTAACTATAAGATCCTTGTATGACTCCAAATAAATACCATGTGAAACATTTCCTACTTCCCTGACATAACTTATTATGAGTTACCAACATAAAGTTTTGTGAGCGATTACTAAAATGCTACTGTAAGACACATACTCATATATGTGTGAGTATATATACATCAAAACATTTCTTTGCAAGGCTCTGGGTACTTATTGGTGAATAAAAGATACATGGTCCTTGCTTACCTGGTGATAACAGTCTAGTCAGGAATGACAAACTTCACATAAAAACTATAAATAAGTCAGTATAGAGTGATATGTGCTGAGAGGGAAATGGATAGCATGGTCATGGGGGGAAGGAGGACTGCTTAGGGTGGTCAGGAAGAACTTTCTGAGTGACATTTACAAAAATCAAAGGATGAAAATCAACTATCCTAAGAGGAGAAAGAAGGGGAAATAAAGCATATTCTAGCAAATATGAGATACTGAAAAGTGGCTGTTGTGTCTTTACAGGACGAAATAAGAGGAAGAATGTTAATCAACAAGCTGGAAGGGCCATGGAGCTCTCTGTAGGTTACGACAGGGAGGGGAGACATCCTCAAAGAAAAAGGGGAGCCTTACACAGAGAAATTGATGGTCAAACATATGTGTTAATAACTTTGGGACTGTAACTGTTTCTGTATCAATAACTTCATCCCCTCACATGACATGTCTGATGGGTGAAATTCCAAAAGACCATTCCTATGTTACGGAAGCAAAATTCAAAGGTATTAGACATGTAACAAAATCTCAACAAGAATACCTAATATTGAGTCCACAACTAAAAACTTACATTTGGTTCAATAAGCATGGATAGTTAATTTTACTTTCTGCTAAAGATTGCTTTCAATCTTTTCTCCTATTTCTTCATTGCTTAAGTAGTAAAGATAAATACAGCAAATGACAAATAATCTGAGGATAAATTGGTCTTAAAATTCAATACTAAAATTAATTTTCCAAGGTGGAAGTAGCCTAACCCTTAAGATGAGGATGTCTATGACCTATGAATCTTACCACCAATGTCAAGGCCAGAAAATCCAAAAACAAGGTAAATATCACAAAGGACAATAGACAAGACCTAAAACCTAGGGCCTAAAGCCCTGGGGACTTTATCCAAAGAACATTCTTACCTAAACCACATTCTAGTATGAATGAGAAATAAGCTCTCAAATCCAAAAGATTATTGAAGACATTCTACATAAACTACTGAGTAATGACAAAAATAAATAAACAAATAAGCAAAGGAACTTCTGGAAGCACATTAGCAAGTTCTGATTGACTTTCACCCCAAGAAGGGTATAATCAACTCAATGCCCACATGGCAGCCAGTCTGTGATTCCTCGACATGGTAAGATCTCTACTTGAAATCTCTAATGGGATCCCTGTCTTTAAATTAAGACTATACAGCCGGGCTTGGTGGCTCAGCCTGTAATCCCGAGCCTTTGGGAGGCTGAGGTGAGTGGATTGCCTGAGCCTGTGGGTTCGAGACCCGCCTGGGCAGCGAGACCTCATCTCAACAATAAAATCACAAAATCAGCCGGGTGTGGTAGCGCATGCCTGTAATTCCGGCTACTTGGAAGGCTGAGGCAGAAGGGTCACCGGAGCCCAGCAGGTCAAGGCTGCGGTGGCCGGGAGCGGCCACTGCACTCCAGTCTGGGCGACAGAGTGAGACTCCAACTCAAAAAAAAAAAAAAATTAAGACTATAAATTGCTTCTGACACTTCACCAAAACTGATGGTCCTCATGCAAAAATTCCAAAGGATTATAGTGATTCTATTTCAAGAAATACAAACTATAAATACTGGAGTACAAGAAAGAGAAAGTATCAAAACACTTACTCTTTCTAAATACTAAATTCTAGAGCACCACAGAGAAAAATTGATTTTAAAATGATAGATTCTCGGTTCTCAGAAGCTATTTAGCACAAATGAGAGTGTAGACTCTTGAATCAAAATGCTTGAGCTTCACTCTTGGCTCTGTATTTTACTATGTACATAACTTGGAATAATTTACTAGCCCTATTTCAATTTATTCATTTGCAAAATGAAAATAAGAGTGCTCTTGATAGGGTTCTTGTGAATATTAAGTAAATAACACTTGTAGTCAGTAAAAAAAATACTGATAGTTAACCAGTATACATCCTCAAATTAAATAAAAACCCCTCTGGTCCATTTGAACCTGTTTTCTGCTCTCTTTCTGCAAAAAGAATTCAAGCTTAAAAACTACGCTTATCATTCTTTTCCATTCTCTCGCATACCTCAACCATGGCAAACAGCATTTTAAAACTTGAGCTTACTTCCTAGAACAGCCTTGCTGTAGGACACTGCAAGGTGGAATCTATTCTATGCCTTTCTGCCTCATCTAGCAGTGTTCAATGAGCTGCAAGACACTACAGTCTGGCACTTCACAGCTTAATTGTCAAGCTTTACTCACTTTTCATTAACAGTAGTCAGATACAACATCTTAAGAGTCTGAATATCAAAAACAATAAGGACTGTCCTTGTGTTTTCTTTTTCTTTTTCTTTTTCTTTTTTTTTTTTTGAGTTGGAGTCTCACTGTCGTCCAGACTGGAGTGCAGTGGCCGCTCCCAGCCACTGCAGCCTCGACCAGCATGCTGGGCTCCAGCGATCCTTTCGCCTCAGCCTTCCAAGTAGCTGGAACTACAGGCGCACGCTACCACACCCGGCTAATTTTTTGACTTATTGTAGAGATGAAGTCTCGCCTGCCCAGGCTTTCTTAAAGTCTTAGGAGTTGGGGAATGTTTCGTGAATGCATTCTTTAAAGCTGTTTAGAACATGACATATCTAGTAATATGTCTAAATAATTAAGATTACTTAGCTTCAATATCTGCTTAGACTGTGAGCTAGGAATATTCTTGAGCCACCCATTCCCCTTCACCAAATGATGATGAACACATCCAACCCTCACCTAGTACTTCCTCCCAAACATACAAGGTCCTGGGTCCCTGCCCAGAAAATGAGTTCATCAGAAAGTGTCACACCCTGAGACAAGGCATCTGAGTCTTCTTGGTTTTCTAGTTTGTAGTTCCCCTCTCAGTGGACAACTCCCTGATTCCTGACAGGTCTCAGTAAGAGCTGCTCTGACCTGACTCACAGAGGTCTTGATCACAAGGACCCAGGCAAAATGGCCTACAGTACAGGTGCTAAGGACCTCTCCAAAGGCCGAGGCAGAAGTACAGCACAAATGAGACCAAGGTCGCAGGGGTAAGTGTTCAATGAGAACCAGATTTTACGTTGAAAAGAAAAATACATCTTAACAGGAAGAACATTAAAATCAGACTTTAAAAACAAGCTCAATTCACACATCTTTTCTTTTGAAAGTTCAAAGCACTCAAGTTCATAGAATATCTCACATTCCACTGATGTATAAGGCCCATTATACAGGGAGTAAAATGGAGAAATAGTGTCTTGCCCATTTAGTCTACATCAAGTCAAGAATACAGGACTTCACAATCAGGTGCGGTGGCTCATGCCCGTAATCCCAGCACTTTGGGAGGCTGAGGAGGGAGGATCGCTTGAGGCCAGAGTTCAAGACCAGCCTCGAAAACATAGTGACACTCTTTCTCCTCATTCTCTACATATAATATAAAAGGAAAAAAAGAATACAGGGCTTCTGACTCCCAAATCAATGCTTTTCTTTTTATTTTTCCCTGTTGCCAACATTTTAACTCTATACAAAAACAAATGAATTGCAAAATGAAAACACGGGGGATAGAAAAGGCCTTCTAACAGAAAAAAAAAGGGACTGACTACAACAATGGTTTGTAAAACAGGCTGGGCAGCATTGCAACTTGAGGAGTCTCTAAGCAACACGGATTCCAAGTCCTCCTTGTCCTCCTGAACTGGAATGTCCGGGGCACAACCTGAGAGTGTAAATTTTTAATGAAGTCCTCAGGTAACACCAATGCAGGGACCATTACCTATAAACCATATTACTAGATACATCACGATTCTAAACAACTTAATAAATACACATACAACAAGACTTCTCTCACTTCCCAATACTTTTAAAAAACACAGGTGATGCCCTTACTGTCCTTGCTATTCTGAATCTTAAGGATCTGGGTTTGACTGCTATTAACGAAAAGAGAGTAAAGTTTGACATTTAAGCAGTAAACTGCTAAACTGCTCAATCTTTCAGGTCATTGAACACCACTAAGTGAAGCAGAAAAGGCAATTTGCTACAAAGTACTCTTGAGACCCTAAGAACTCCTTTCACTTTGTATTATCAAGCCTAAATAAGTGATAGAAAACATATTAAAAAGTCAACCTTAGAGTCAAAAAGCCTGGGGCAATACACAATTTTCAATAACCTATACTAACATGTAGAGCAGTGTTTCTTAAACTCATGTGTGAAAATCGTCTGTGCATCTTGTTAAAATTCAGATTCTGACTCCAAAAGCCCGGGGTGAGATCCAATATTCTACATTTCTTAAAGCTACCAGATGATGCAATACTGTTAATCCCCGGACTATCCCTTGAGTAGCAATGATCAGGTAGTCACAGTCAGAAAAAACTCAAAGATGGGTAATAGTTAGCTTGGAATGAACTCTCAATACACCTGTATATGCTCAGCATTTTTAAAACATTCTCAAATAAATTATTTTTTAAGAGACAGGATCTCACTATGTTGCCCAGTATGGCCTCAAACTCCTAGCTCAAGTGATCCTCCCGCCTCAGCCTTCCAAGTAGTCAGGATTGTAATTGTGTGCCACCATGCCCAGCTCCCAAATGAATTTTTTTAAATAAATGTCAACGCCATTTTCCTCTTAAATCACACACAACTTCTGAGAGGCAACCCTCACCGCTTTATAAGTTAAAAGTACAAACTTGAAATTGTCAAGAATAATCTCAAACCAATTCAATTTCTCTCTTCCATTGTTTGATATAGTCTTTCAATGTTCTTTAGTGCTAGGTCATTTACATATATATTACCCACATAATTACACAAAGTAAATATTTCCAGCCTCCCTTTGCAGATAAAGAATCAGAAGCACAGAAGGGGCAATTCACATAAAAAAATAATAACAATGAGGACAAGATCCAATACTTTGGCTCTGCTTCATGTTTGCTGTTTGGTAGTTAATGCCATGCTTATTCAGGAGCTAGTTCCTAAAAGATCTGGGCATGTTCTCTGATATGTATCATTCTCTCTGGGATAACTGATAAAATCTTCAATACAATGTTATACTTCCAAAGAATAAGACCAGATAATCGCAAACCCTCATAAAAGGAAACATTTCTCAAGAATAAATGTTTAGTCATTTTGAACCTAACCTAACCTACTAAATGCATTTTACTTTTATCAGCATTAATTTGAAAACCTCAAAGACATTCGGGGAATTTTTCCTCTATTTCTCAAGACCCACCTCAAGTACCCTTCATCAATAAAGACTTCTCAAATGATTCAATCCAAGAATAAACCTAGTATCCTCAAGTTGCTCTAAGACTTTGTCTTCCCCTTAAGATTTTTTGCATACTGTCTTTTACTGAAATCTTGTGTGTGCCCTACTTTGCAGTGTATTTAACTGTCTTAAGATCAAGATCAAAACTGTCGGTAGCCCATGACAAAACATCCAGATAGTGCATATCTGTTTAATAACCAAAGGAATGAACAATCACAGTTCTGGGGGTGCTACAGATTTCCAGAAGCTGGATTGAATAAGGAGGATCACAGAGCAGCAGAGAAACATTAAGAGGTATACAGATATTTTGCAGATGGTATATTTTGAGTAGTACTCTGAATAAACCATTATTTAAAAACTGCTAGAACCTCTGGCTACATTCAGCCAAACTCATTGAAAAGATATTGCAAATATATGCTCTGCATTCATTTCAATTCTATACCATCCTGCCAACTGGACAGTGAACCAGACTCTCCTCATGCTAACTGAGGAAAAAAGATGTCATTTGGTAGGACTCCTTAGCAGAAGGTCACCAGATAAAGCACAGGCTGCCCAGTTAAATTTAAATTTCAGATAATAAGTGACTATTTTAGTGTATGTCCCATAAAATATTTGAGACATACTTATACAAAATTGCAGTATGTCCCACACAATATTGGACAATGAAGAGATAAATCAAAGAAACTTAGACTAAAGAGCTAAAGCATGCTATCTCTCCAGGCAAACACCAAGTTGCCTAAAAAAGACCAAATTCTACTTAATTCAAGTGACTTAGAATTTCTGTCAGAAAATATTTTTTAAAAATTCTATTTTATGAAATGTTCGTGTGCTATAAAAAAAGCATTTATTTTTGAACCCTTTCATATTTCAATGCAAATTGGCCTCTTATCCCAATAGTAGATATTTCATTCATTAGTAGAGATTATTCTAAATTATTTTAACCCAGTTAGAAGCATTTCATTCACTAGTGGAGATTATTATAAATCATATTATAAATAGTATTTCTAACGGGTTGAGGAATACTTCTTTAAAAATCAGCTAAAAGATCCTACTCATTTATTATACTTCAGTAATATTTCTATATTCACAATAAGTCAGTCCATAGTATAGATGAAGTACAGCTCTGAGTGCTGTTTAGTTTATCTCCTTTAAATGTGAACTTCTAGAGATTTATGCTATCACTTGAAAAGCCCTTCTTTACTAAGTAACTGTATTTCACTTTGAGTAATTTTTTAAAAGAATCTTAAGGACAATCAATGAATAATTTTAACCACAGTTTTTATTCCTTAATGACTAGATGAAGCATCAAAGTAAATGAATAAATCATAAATACTAATTAATTAGTCTTTGAAAGGTATTTTTTACAATTACAGAATCAAATAACTACAGACAAATTATCACCGAAGTAGGGTGAAGAACGGTGATTCAAATATCTGAATGTAAATATAGTTCGGTAGACCTGACATCTAATGGAGTAAGTCATTTTTGTAATACATATGTTGCTGGTATGAAAGTCTACAATGTATGTCATGTGACATTCCTGACACCATAGAATAAAATTCAAAACGAGAGGAGAGTATCTGGGGAACAAAGACAAAAATAGAATTATAAATGCATAATCAGGTCAGTCCTTTAGATCTGGAAAACAGTGAAGTGAAGAGAAGCAGTCTACAGAATATAAGCTAAGAAAAATTGAAATCCTTAATGAATAAAATTATGTTCAGTTTACTAATCCTGTATTTGCAAATTGAAATAATCTGGTTAACATTTACTTATTAGTAGTAACCGGCTTTTTTGGGTGGATGGAATGAAGTGCTTTCATCTTTAAGTAGTAGGAAAAAAACACTACTGATGTCATATCTGAAAAATTCGAACTTATGATTCACGTTCAAAAAGAAGGCATCCCGCACAAAATGTTCAGATGAAAAGAAAAGTCTTCTCATAAAATAGAAAGAAAACAAGTAATGGAAAATAATTTATACAAACTAATATGAAATGAATATTGTGGCCAAAATGTATCTCATTCCAAGACTTTATAACTGCTCTTGAACAAATTTTCAGAAACATTAATTCTGAAATTTCTTACAAATAATGTATACAAATAAAATAACAGTTTGTGAGTTATTTTCTTGATGGATTATAATATGCTCGGTAACTTTTTGTCTCACAGTGAGAATTTTCAAATTGAACGATTATGTCTATTTTAAAGTATTACAGGCAACTGATTTATTAGGTATTATTTCAAAAACATTGACACATGATTACAAATTGAAATGTAATCATGATGGCCCTCACCCTTTTAAAAACAAGAAACTAATGCACTGTATACTTGGCAGTTTTAGATGTGTTAATAATTAAGTGCTTATCATCAAAATCTCTTTCAGAATTAGCAGAACAGCACAGTTCATGTTCTTTCACAAAACTCTTCTAAGACACAGATTGAGTAGTTAATCAATTAATTTGACAACCTACTGTATGCAATGTTACTTCTTTCAGTCCAAGTTTATATGTTTTATGTCTGAAAGGTACAAGCACTATTTAAAAAGTCTGAAATGTATTCACAAATCTCCTAAAAGATAGATTCTTGTCATCACATACACTACTAAAATTGTGTGCACTTTCCCATATTCAAGCCAACAATGAACATTCTAATATTGGGAAGTGAACAATAATTATATTATTGATTTTCAGTGGTTATTTAATAGGAAGAGAGAGAATCATTTATTTATATATTTATTGGACATTTGCACTGGTGAGAATTCATGCTTCATACTTCATTTATTATTTTATAATAAATATAAATATATTTATAAATAAATTTAAATAAATTATTTATAAATATATTTATATTTTTATAAATATATTGTTTTATTTTATAATGAATTTATTATTTTATAATAAATATAAATATATTTATAAATAAAATTAAGTAAATTATTTATAAGTATATTAATAAATATATTAATATATTTATAAATATATTAATAAATAAATATGTTAAGTAAATAAATTTTTTGTTAAAATATTAAATAAATAAATTATTTATGAATGTATTTATAAATAAATATAAAAATTTTATAATGCATGTTAATGAAACAAAATAAATATACATACATGAATACACATGTATATCTAAGTTCAAAAACAAATTAAAAACTAAAACAAAATCACAGATTCATAGAACATGATTTATATAGACAGCTAAATTGACAGATGTGTGTTAGAGTCTAAACATATTATAGATTTTCATATGACAGAGATTATAGAGATAATAAATATTTATGATACAGTAGAATATATGCACATATATGTATATATATGATAGACATATGAATACTTACATATAGTTTCGTTTTGCTAGTTTGTGAACTTACATAAAATGCTATCCAGCAGTAAATATCCTTAATTTGCCTTTACTGAGTCAAAATTATGCTTATAAGATTCATCCATGTTGTAGTCAATTGGCATTTATTCAAATTCACTATGGTATAATATTCCACTGTATAAAAATTCTACACATTAACTAATCTCATTAAAAGATAATTGAGGGTTCTTTTTTTCCTGTTTTGATTTTTGTTTTGATTGTTTTGCTCATTCAAATAATTCAATTATGGCCATTTTTTTACAAGTTTCCTAACACATCCATGCAAAAGGTTTTCTTCTGAGTTGTGAAATTATGTACTCATTAGGAATATGAATCTCTGATATTGCCAGAATTTGCCAAATCTGCCTTCCAAAGTCACATGTACTGAACATTTCTGTCCCTATAATGCATTTTGCCTTCAAGTCTATGTTTTCTCAGATTACTAAAATGATCTTACTTTTTGCTTGGTTAGGATTTGCCTTGTGTATCTTCATCAATCCTTATCTTTGTTACTGAGGCCTAAACTGCATTGAGTCAAAGGATATGTTGAACAAGGTATTGTTTTATGAAATCTGATTTCTTTTTGGATTAATATGAATCAATTTTTATAACTAGTCTATATCTGCTTAAAATGCATGTACACTCTCTAATTGTCAGATACAGAACTTGTATATTTGTAGTAAAATCGATTTGGTAATATGTTGTTCAAATCATGAAAATTTTTTTCCTGCTTAATTTTTAATAAGAGACTTATGAATATTTTACCACTATGATTGTTTTGTCAAGTTATCTCTGGAGTTTCTCCTATCAGTTTTTGTTTTATATACTTATATTTATTTATATTTATATTTTATGTATTTAGAACGGTTGTTTCTTAATGAATTAAACCTCTTATTATATAATGATTCTTTCTTTCTCTCATATGTTCTTTAACTTTAAGTCCTAAAGTCACATGAGATTGATGAAAGTACATCGATTTTCCTTTGGTTTAAATTTACTAGTATAATTAAGTCTACTATTTTCGTTCAAACTCACCAGAGATTTATAGGTATATATATCCTATGAATAGTATATAGTTCCATTTTATTTGTTAATACCATCTGATAAGACCTTTTCAGTGGGAAGTTCAATACAAACATGCTCATTAAGATTTTTGATCTCTGGACTTTTTTCTAGCTATCTCACTGAAACATAGAAATCCTATATGTCAACTTTTCCAGTATAGCCTTTCTTGCTATCTTTTTAAAAACAAATTGAATTATAGAGGTTTTCTTTAGTTCTTTTATTTGTTTTTCCCTTTTTCTCCTCTCTATCTTTAGAAGTTATGTTCTAATTTCCTATTATTTGTTGGTTACTCTTAAATTTTAAGTATGCGTAACAACTCCTGGCTCAAACAATTCAAGGATCTTAGAATACCTTCACTCTAATCCTTTTCCCTTCAAACATACATAGCAGCATTGCCCAATACCTTAGTCTGGCCCTTTTTTTAACTGCATAACTGAGGCTGACTATGTATGTTGAATAGATTTATACAACTGTTTCCCTGGTCTTTACTTATCTGGAAATGCCTTTGCTTTGCTTTTAATTCTTGGGAGATAGTTTTGATGGGTAGATGACATAAGGCTAACTATTTGATTTTTTTCTCAAAACTTTGAGTATTATTCCTTCGTCTTCCAGTTTTTATTGCTGCTAATAAAAAGTGTGTCACCCTAATGTCTTTCCTGAGTAGCTGATGTATATTATTAGTCTTTAGCTGCTCTTAAGGATCTTGCATTTTTGCATTTTAACTTGCATTGTAACTTGCATTTTAACTTTTGCTGCAATGTGTCTATAACTGAATGTATTTGCATCTATCATCCTGCTTTAGTGTATACTATGTTTCTTTATGTCTGAGTATTTATGTCTTTTATCAGTTCCAGAAAATCCTTTTCCATTTTCTCCTCAAATAGTGATTACCTGTTCTCCATTCTGTATATTCTTTCCTTTTACAACTCTAATTAGAAATACATAGAACAGCATGACACATTTCCATGTCTTACTATTTGCCTTTGATATTTTTGCAACTCCTTGCCCTCTATTAAATATGTCTATATCTCATTCTGGATAACCAATTTGCTCTCCATCATTTTCTAATCTACCATTTAACCTATCCATATATTTTAAGTTTCAATACTTATATTGAAAACATTATCTGTCTTCTTTCGGGGGGAATCTTCCTGGTAGTTTATAGTCTCATGTCACTTGATCTTTTTTCATGGTAATGTTCATTTCTTTATATGCTTAATAACTTGCAGTTTGGCTGGGCTCAGACTGTAGACCTAGCACTATGGGAGGCCTAGACGAGAGGACTAACTGAGCCCGGGGGTTCGAGACTAGACTGGCGAACTTGGTGAGACCTCATCTCTACAATAAATCACAAAAACTAGTCAGGTATGATGGGGCACATCTGTAGTTCCAACTACTTGGAAGTCTGAGGCAGAGGGACTGCCTGAGCCCAGCAGGTCAAGGCTACGGTGACCGTAAGCATGCCATTGCACTCCAACTTGTGTGACAAGAGTGAGACTCCAACTCAAAAAAAATAATAATAATAATTTGTATTTTATAACTGAAAACTCCTGTATCTGAAGTTACTGGGTATCTAAAGCTACTATTTGTGTTTTCTACTGATTTTACATGTGATAGTTTACTTCCTTGCCCATTTGGTGAATTTCTGTAATTTTGAGCTCATGTAAAATTTATCTGAATCCATGGATATCTTGGAAGTAATAACTGAAGTACCTTCCTACAGATAAACTTTTGTTTAGTTTTCCCAGAAGCCAGTGGTAGGCACTAATGTAAAAACGTGAGTCATCTTCAAGATCCAAGCTTGAAGTGAAACTCAGGTTCATCACCTTCTCTCTGAGTGGCTCCAGGTTTAGTTTCCTATTAGCTGCAGCATTGACACCTGCATCTACCCTCAGTGCAACCTCACATTCCATGCTTAATGCTCACTTCTCTCTAGCCTGTCTTCAGCTCACACTTGATGAAGGGGAAAAAAACACAAGCTTCAGAAATCTCTCTTAATTTGCGAAAGCCTGACAATACATTATGAAGTATGCTTTATCAAGTCTAGCTGTTGTATAAGGAGATAATCCTCCTACGTATGCCAAAAACATAAGTTATCACACTGAAAATTTTGTCAAGAAAAAACATCCTTATATAGAGGAATGGGACACTATTGAATTATAAACAATAAATGAAATGCAGTGAGAAAACAAATTCCATGAGTGGAACATAACTCAGTCATGATCTAAGGGGTATTATAGGTAAATATGAAGCACCAAGAGAATTGTCCAAATCCCAGTTGCTGGCTGGATAGTGTTTCAGTCAGCCAGATAAAACCTAGTTCTTAAGGAAAACACCCATACAGTGGAATCCACATTGAGATTTTTCACTCCGAGCTCTAGATCAACTCCTTCTTCTCAGCTAAATTTAGCTATCTTACAGCTAAATGATTTCCCATATTTGTACAGTTCACTGCTTATGCTAATTTTTACTACACTGTAAGTCTTGTATATAAAGCACTCAAAATCTAGACTTTTTCACAGGAATAACACAGAATTACAGTAGAAGTTTCTCAACGTGAATATTTAACTAAAAATAGACTGTGTATTCAGGTAAACTTGTCCTCTTATTCTGCCATAAAAATGGGGCATTTTGGGAAAATGCTGTGGTAGCAAACCAAGTTCTAAACATTCGTGTGACCATTTTCTTCACATCTCTGGAGCCCGCATTGTGGTTCCATTTTCAATATTATTTCTTCACACTTCCCACCAAGCTAGCTCCTGAAACTATACGTTTCCCAACTTCAAATATTTCTATAAGAACTCATAAACAGATTAGAGTTCAACAATTCAGCACCTCAAAGGATCGCTGGTCAGCTGAACTACATCAGGATATAAAAATAAATGCAAGAGTAGTTTAATGCCTTAGGTACAAATGCTATTTAATTTTTTCATTAATAAAATGCTCAGTGGCTGACTTAAATTCAAAATAAACAGAAAACTGTCATTTGGTGTGGAATCCTAGCTCCTTAAAAGGGTTCCGCGACCATGTAACAGTGAAAGATTAAAGTGTAACTCACCTTGGAGATATCAGCTTATTCGTAACTACCGTGAAGTAAAACACTCACAGGGACCTCATTTACATAAAGATATTCACGAAGTTCCTATCAGCCATCCTGCTACCATGTTAAATCATGCAAATACAGCGGTGAACTAAAAAAAAAATAGTCTCTTTTCGCTGGAGCATACTTTCATCACTGAATATTAACAAAATTCTGACATTATTCAGTAACACTTTTATTCATACCTTTATTTCTTGGGGAATTATTTGTTTACCTGAAATTTGTGGAAACCCTATTCTCCCAGACAGGTTTCTGAGCAAGGACCTCATCTACCTTGAGAAAACTTCTCGGCCACATGATCTGATAGCTACATGTATCAGAATGACTGTGCATGCCCACGTGCACAACACGTGTGTTTTGACTGATTCTCTCATGATTCAAGAAAATCATGAGGATGTCTCGAAAAAAGGCCTTACTTTAAAGAAAACAATGGTTGATCTACTTTTTGCATCACTTAAATACATATGCCCAATAGGTACATCCACACTAGTAAAGCTAGAGAAAAGCTGATGTCTGCTAGTCTCTGAAATAAATTAACATTCAGCTAACATCAGAGGAGCCAGAAACACTCATTGCAAGTGTGAACACATATTTGATTGCAGGACTGTGTCTTTCCTAGGACTGACCTTATAAATTAAACAGTGTAAATCTCAAGTCAGTGTTTTCTGAACATTTTGATTCACTGTGAACATTAGAATGCCCTTCAAATTAACATCTCACATTATTAGCCTATTGTTGGACATGAACTGCTTCATTACTGATCACTGCAAACACACACACACACATACACACACACACACACACACACACACATACACACTTGCACTGACACACAACTCTCAAAAGGAATAGAAGGAACTGTTTAAAACCATGGGATGTAAGAACTGAAATGAACACATTTTTAAACCAGGATATTGAAATCATAAATAAAGCTCTTTATTTTGATGCCTAGAGGCATAATAACAAGAGGTACTCAAGAGTACTAAGTAATACCTGAGTACACTGCACCACCAGGTCTTTGCTGAACTAATTCCTACTATAACCAAGGTTCAGTTGAAACATTCCTCCCTCGGCAGGCCTTTCCTAATCCACCATATTGGACTGTGTTGTCATTTTATACAAACATACTGCTCTGTTCACTGTTCATGACACTCATCCATCATTTTTAGAATTACCTATTAAGTGCCACACCTTCCTGACTAAACCAAAAGTCCAATGAAGGCACTGACAATGTTTGTTTTCTCCTATATATACAATGTTATTTTTGTAATTAATTAATAAATTAGTACATAAAGAAAATAAAGATGGATATATATATACATACATATATGTGTGTATATATATGTATGAATATATATATATGAATCTATATATATCCTAAACTCACCTCTTGAAAGTACAACAGATTAACTAGGAAAATCCATGTTTGTAAAGAAAACGGTGATGGTAGAAGGAAAACACCAACAAGTCCTGATTCTATTTAAGAATCTGAAATAATGTAAGCAGTGTTACCTGCTCAGAGGAGCAAGCATGCATCAAAAGTCACTCATGTGACAAAATTCTCACCTTGAGATTATTGTGTTTATGCCAAACAAGGATACTGCAGAATTGTCCAAAGCTGGAAGAACATTCAATCTCGTTTTAAAATAAAAATGAGTAACGTCTTCAAGATGACTGTTTCTCAGTCAGGATAAAGAAGAGAATATATTATAATAGTACCTTTCACCTGCGAGCTGCTCTGTCAAAAACCGTAGGATGTGGTATACTCAGCAAAAACAAATACACAGATTACAGGAAATGAAGAAATTCACAGCATTATTGGCATCACTGTGAATTTTTAAATACACTCAGTAAATGGTATAAAACAAGCATGAAATCTGAGTCTGTGGTCTAAAACAAGTGACCAAATTAAAATCTGCATTGATCACGTCTAGTAATCCATCACCATAATTCCATGAAGGATCTTGTTATGTGTTGCTGTCTTATAACTCTCAGGTCAGAATCACTCCCAACAACTCCTGGCTCAGCTCTCTTTCCATTTGTGAATTCTTTCTATTATTTTCCCCCTTGGCCCTCCTCCCACACAGCTCACCTGTAGTGTCGGGAAATCTCTTCCTCCACCTGGGTAATAAAATCACATTTGGTGCATGAGTGTTCTTTGCTTTCCTTGACAGCGGGCTGCCCATCCGATCCTTGCAGATGATTTGCTTCCTGCTTGACGTCTGACGCCTGGGCCTCATGCACACTCTCATAATGGAATAGGAGCACATCTACATCAGGGGTGGTGAAGGAACACTGGTGGCACTGATGCTTGACACGTGAGCTTCCGGCCGCCCCAGGAGACAAGTGCAGAAGCAAGAGCGCACAGTGGGAACAATTACTCTTTCTACAAGCAAATGGGTAAGTAATTTCTCCAAGGTGCTTTTCTGGGCTGCAAAGTCCTCTAGGACAGAATGGACAGTGTTTAATGGTACACTTGTGAATGTTATGGAGCTGCTGATAATGACGGAGAAGTGGCCCCACCACAATGACATCAGGGCCATGGCTTTTGGAATACCGGAAGTCGCAGAACTGACAGTTGTAGCTGGTAACCATGTTGTCCTCGGCGCCCTTGCTGGAGAAGTCCTTTTTCTTTGTCCCACCAGAGCTCTTGTCTGCCTTGGTCACAGTCTCTCCTTCTGTACTTTTGGCTAGGTCATTCTGATTAATGACGGAGCCCCTGACAAGCTTGTCGTTCAACTCTGGGTTAAGGCCACCTGACTGCACCGCTCCATGCTGCTTGCTGTAATGTTCCAGCAGTTTCAGGGAGCTAGATGACTCACAGCTGAAACTGCAAAATTTACACCAGTAATAACTGGTGGCCTCCGTACCATTTTGTCTGGAGGAATCGAGGGGCTTGATGGGCACTGAGTAGCCGACAGGAGTGTCATCTCCCGTCTTGACTGTTATCTTGTCCTGCCATTTCCCCAAATCTCCAGAATCACTGGATCGAAGTGCAGGGATGGATTTGTTCGAGTTTTTCTCTGAAGACTTTGAACCCTCAGAGGAAGGGAGAGAAGATTTTATTTTGTTCGGGTGAGTCTGAAGAAAATGTTGTTCTAGTTCGGTTGATGAGTTGCCCATATAAGTGAAGTTGCAGAATTTACAGCGGAAATACTTGGTGTTTCCTTGGCAATCTGGCGTTTTCCGTCCAATGCCAATGAATGTTCCACCTGAAGTGACCTGGAGAGGAGTAAAAATGGGTGTTACTTTAAACGTGTCTTTAACTCAATGGGCTCCTTGCAAGGGACAAGGCAGGGGGGGTTACTGACAAGTATGCCACATCAGAAAATACAATAGTACTCCTGTGTATTATGAAATCACTTGAATAACCAGAGCCAAATAAAGTCACTCTTCATTTCTTAACAGCTACTCTTTGAGAGGCTCATTATGCTAAACATTTAGGTCAAAGTAACAGGTGAAGATAAGTTATAAATGCATTCTAATTCAAAAGAAGATTTAACGATATATACTTTTTTAATGAAGAAAATAATTTTTAATCAAGTAGGTTTTACAACTGCCTCCTTCAAATCCCATTTCTGCAGAAGCACCCAAATCACATGGGATTTCTTTTCAAAAAACTTGGGGTTGCTGTCAAAACCAGAGGCCGTCACTTAGAGATTATTCAATATCGATGTTCTCTAAGGAAATCATCTGTTCAATTTCTACAGCAGGAATAAGGCAGAAGGAAAGGAAGGATGTGGTCTATCTTTTGGGTAAAATAAAAGTACTAAAATGACCACGCAAAATGGCTTATAATTAAAGTCCAAGCATGCACAATTCACCTAAAAATAAAATGAACGGAGTGGGCAGGAAATCTTGGTTAAGGAGGACCCATGGAAAGAGTTTTAAATGTTTCCCAATCTAAGACAAATGAGAAGCAGCAGAGCTTCCAGAGACTTCTCTCATTAAGCTGTCTCATGGTAAAGGCTCCCAGAGCTTCTGTGAGTAGGTCACAGGGATGCTTAAACACCAAAATCAAATCATTCCACCACAAAAATCATTGCAACTCTGCTTTTTCTTCCCCTAAGTTATCAAATTACATCACATCAGCCTGTGAAGCCTGTCGACGCGCACTTTACAGAAAACTCCTTCCTCTGTCCTGAATGTGCCCCCTCAACGGGCAGCTTGATTAAGTGCCACCACTGAGCAGTCACAATTTATGGTTTAAATAGAGTTTTAGAATGAAATGCTCCAAAAGGAGAGACATTTTCCCTTCCAACAATCAATGAATTTTTGAATTTTTCCAGCAACCAGATGTAATATATTAAGCAAGTGGCATAATCATGTTCTGCCTTTTTCAACAGCTGTTCAAAAATGATACATGTAATCGCTACTTGTATCCAAATCACTTCATGAGAAAAGTCTCAGGCGTCTCAAAAGGCATCATTTAAAGGCTCTACTTAAAATGCAAATAACATTCCTGTACTGTCTTGAGAGATACATTTGTACTTCTGTTTTACAGGACCAAGATTGAAGTTGTCCTTCTGCTATTTATAGAGAGGTATAACCTCGATCCAATCATTCTTCATTTATATCTGACCAACAGCTTCCTCAACTGGGGCAATCTCTACATGTATGTCCAGAATCACAGTTCTAGAAAATGTGCATTCACAGATAAACAACTCAACACTTATTGTACATTAAGATAATAATTTATGAAAGACTCCCACAGCCTTTAATCCAAAGAATGATCATGTTTCACGTTAGACCATGTCTATATCCATCATAACAAGCACATAGATTCAAGTCTGTCAATAACAAAGTACCACCTAAGCAGAAAGTTTAGAACAGGGCACTCTCCCGGGCAGCAACCCAACAATCAGTCAATGGTGTGAAAGATGTCAAAGCCAAAGCCATACACTGAAGGATACTGTCTACCACATTCTAACCTAGCATTTAAGTGACTACTTGTACTGAAATGTAACGCATGGTATTGTAAAACGTCTACAAATATTTCCCAATTCACTGGAGGCGAATTTTCAGGAAACAAAAGATTTACATGGATGGTCATCAATCAGGTGCTTTGTTCAGGAACTTTAACTTGAGTCAAAGGGACAAACTAAAAAGTATCCCATTCTTATTTAATACAGGCAAAGCAAGAATGTGTGCACTATCTAGACATGGAAATTTCCTTGTTTTAGCTTCCACATATCTTCAGTGCTGCTGAGTTTCCCTAATATAAAATGCTTTGAACATCTGATTGTAGAGCCAAAATTCCCAGGAAATCACCACACATAATCACGATTTCTTTGATTTTGGAACCCTTAAGCCTTGCGTGACATGACTACATTGAAAGGTCTATGAAGAAATCTCTAAACACATGATTGCGAAGTGACTCTAAATCATTACTAAACATTCCAACATCCCTTTTAGGTTGTTGTTATTTGACAACAACCTTAAAAGTCAGAAATTCCACACTAAGAATGACTAGGTAAAGAGTTATGAAAGAAATGCAATTTTGTGAAAAATTATCAGTAAGGCATTTTGGTCTAGGATTAACTAAGCCACCAAACACTGCATTAGATCTTTCAAACGGATGGTGTCTACGTGCTTTTAATGGCTATATATTTCACTTATGCTGAAGAACAAATATCTTCATACTACTGAATGCTCTTTTAAAAACCAGCCCCTCAGGTCCTCTCAGTAAATCCTGCTTTCTTAACTTTCCATTCATCTGTGTCCCTCATTTCTTCTGGACACGAGATAAGAACTCCGACTCGCGGATCTCATTTAATGGCAAGAATAACAATACTGACGTTTCTACAGGTTATTTATTTGCCTTCATGGCTAATAATAGTAAAACCTATTAGTATTATATACTATTAAAACTAACATAATATTAGAATCACATATTATAATAGCCAATTTTGGAAAATTCAATTCGTGAGTATTCTTTTTCTTTTTCAAAAAGAAGATCTAAAAACTGTATTAGTGACAATTTTTATACTTTCTATAATTATAGATGTACACTGAAGTCATAGTAAAATATAACTGATGTACATTTAAATTCGCTTCTATAATAAGATATAATTTATCATTTTAAGAGAGAGTATCCATGTCTACTGACCATACTTGTTTTGTTTTCAAGGCCTATAAATGCTATTTTACATCTATTCTTTTCTAGGTTAAAAACAAATACACTAGAAAGACAGTTATACAAATCAAGTGTTTGTAACAACAATTTATTGAAATTTATTTTCAGAAAACAGTACCTACACAGTCTTAGAATTATTGCAAACTTTTCAAATGATGGAATCCAACAAGAAGTAAAAATAAAAGTATTGTTCCCTAGTTATGACTACACTAAAAAGAGATCATAAGCAAAATAGTGTAACTTTCTATTTTCCTTCTTTTGCTAACTAGAACTTTAATTATAACCCATTATTCCAGCAGTTCCTTTGACATAGACATCCACATTTTAAGAATTATACTAAACTGTAAATTCTGTTTGGGCCAAAGATTACATGTATTCATTCATCCAGTTAGTAACTATTAAATGTTTAGCTTGTTTCAGGCTCTGTGATACAAATCAGGAATACAACCGTCATCAAGTAGACAACCTCTTTGCCTTCAAGATACTTACATTTTAAGATTTAAAATGGTAAGTAATGCCGGGCTCAGTGGCTCAGCCTGTAATCCCGCGCCTTTGGGAGGCTGAGATGTGTGGATTGCCTGAGCCCGCGGGTTCGAGACGCGCCTGGGCAACTTAGCGAGACCTCATCTCTACAATAAATCAAAAATTAGCCGGGCGTGGTAGCGCGCACCTGTAGTTCCAGCTACTTGGAAGGCTGAGGCAGAAGGATCACCAGACCCCAGCAGGTCGAGGCTGCAGTGGCCTGGAGCAGCCACTGCACTCCAGGCTGGGTGACAGAGTGAGACTTCAACTCAAAAATAAATAAAAATAAAATAATAATAATAAAATGGTAAGACCCTTTATTTATTTGTATTTACCTCTGTATATGTTTGCTCTCAGAGGAAGTTCTTTAAGTGAAGTCTTGGGAAAAGGCACATCATTTAAACTCCTGGCACCTCAGTTTCCTCATCTTTATAGGTACAATACTGTAAACCTTGCCATTTTATAGGATTCTTGTAAGGATCAAGTGAGAACTCTAAATATGTGCTGTCCCATAGAACTTTCTGAGATGATTGAAATGTTCTATAGACTTCCTGGTCCAATATGGTAGCTACTAGCCACATGAGGCTACTGAGTGCTTGAGGTAGGTCTAATAAAAATTAAGAACTGATATTTTAATCTATTCCAATTTAAAGTATCTTTCTGAATTTTTCATTAATTTAATTATACTTAACTGAAATTTAAATAGCCATATGTGGTTGGAGAATACCATATCAGATAGTTAACCCTCTGGTAATATGCACATGGATGGGATTATTGTTTAAAAAAAAATAAAATGTCCATGTGAATATCTGCTACCAATAAAAAGGACAGAAAAATAGAGGAGAAAAATACAGGTCTACTGGAAAAGCTATTCAGTGACAAACTCACTCTATTGTCACTATCAGTGTTCTTAGCTGTAAATAAATATGTTCAACTATGCTGTTATTGAGTTAATGCTTCTGTTTGTATTCCTTCTTGGGCTATAGGAATAGTATCTTATTCACCTTTGGAAGTGAGCAGGAGCTCCATGCATTTTGTCCGAATGAATGAATGAACTCCTTAAGGGAGACATGAGCACAGTCAGAAATTTCTCACCAAAGCTCCTGAGTTATATGGGATAAGGAATCCACTGTAATTTGTGGTATCATTACCACTGAGTTGACCAGACATATATGGGCGTCTTTCAAGAAGTACATCCTGCATCTTTTACTCCAAAGCAGAAGACTATGGAGTAATTTGATTGAGAATTAAAGTCACATAAAATCACCCAACACAACTGTTAAGGCATGAAAAAGAACAGGTTGTAAACTGTTTTTCACTGACTGAGGACTATGCTTGCTTTTTATTCTACTTTAGCGCTAGTTTTAGAAACTATTCCTTCCATGGAATATTTTCCATAGCTTTCATTTATAATTAATTTACATATTTTTTTCACAAAAATGTTTTACTGTAGAAGTGAAAAATATGAAAGGGTTGGCTTTTTTCAAGGTTATTAACTTCAATTTATTTCCTTCCTTCTAATAATATGGAACAAAAACTAATAAGAATAATATCTAAAAGAGTATGTCAAAGGAAAATATTTTTAAAAGCCTCTGAGCTCTTAAAATGACACTGTAGCACATGTTCTTATTTTCAATGTAGCAAAAAAAGAGTTGTTTGAACTGAACACAATCCTTTTCTCAGATGTGGTTCATTTTCAAGTACTATAATTGATAGCAACAGAGACAATTATGAGGGTACTAATTTCAGAGGACTTGAGGTTATGGGCTGATAGTCAAAAAATAAAAAGCCAGGTAGTGAAAAAAAAAAAAAATCCCTCCTCAAATACTAAAGTTTCAAATAATGTGAAGAAATCTGTAAGGGCCAATACTGGCTGAAAATAACTATAATCAGAATTAATCTGCTAGTATCCATAGGGAGTGTTTCTGCATGTAAAGTGCTTCAAAGAAACAGTCCAGAATATAGTGTGCTTCAATGATATACTTTCAAGGGGGATTAAATGTTGGAAAATCTCAAAACCAAATCTAATTACAAGGCAAATCATCCTTCTATCATGTAACAAATAGCTTATTCCTTCAGTTTATTCCTACTCATGTCTCTGTAATAACTCCCTTATTTAGATTTATAAGAGTCATCAATGGGCAGGAGAGGTCACAGGGGGAACTAAAATTTAAATTGGTATAAGGGGCACATGTAAGGTAAAAATACTCATATTCTTCATTATGCACATTTGTGTATTGCCTTCCTGGATTATAGCAATGCACGGTTTATCCTAAACTGATTTTCTCATTTTACTCAGTATAACTCTGAATTAATTTCTCTACAGTTATCTGGTATTTGAGAAGAGAGCATACCAATGAATCTTAAAGTTGGTCTCAATAATTTAGAAGACAATCTTTTACGGGAAAAATATATAAGAGATAAAGCAGTGCAAATGAATAATAAAGTTAAGTGACTTCCCCACAGCATACCTCTCCTCCAAGTGACCTGCCATCACTGCTGGCTCATGACAGAGATACGTAAGAATTGCCTGGGTGTTCTAAAGAGTATCTTAATGGGAAAACAGGGAGTCTAATCCCTGAAAACGTGGAGCATCCTTCTCCCAGGGAAGGACGCTGGGTTACACATCTACTATGCGCCAAGTACTGGGGCTACAAAAAGGAGAAACGTGGTCTAAGACCTTATCTTATCTGTGATTTAGCACAAAATGCTGACAAGTAAAGAGAAGACAAAAGCAGTGGGGTGCAGAATTCTGATGGGAAATCCAGCCAAGTCCATGACAAGACAGAGGAAAAGCGCCAAACAAAGAGTGTCCAATCAGCAAAGGCTTCCAGGGTCACAGACCACCTGTGGACTCATGAGTTGATATCTGAAGATGAACCTTAAAGGCAGTAACCATGGAAAAGTATTTTAGGTGAAGGAGGCAAAACAATGGGTAACAGCATCAATTAGAGAGAAACAATGCAAGTCGCTCTCAGAAGATAGTGAGCAGGGTTGAAGCACTATCAACTCTTCAAATGGAATCTGCTACATAATGGTACCCACTTGTGTGAGAAGTAATATAACAGTGCTAGCCTTATTATCACTTTTATCCCAACTAGAAGAATAGTGGGAGAAAATTTGGACAAGTAGTGTCTTATTAGAGAGCCCCATGTTGACTTATACAAATGTAGTTAGATAAAATACTTTTTAAGAGAAGTACTGAAGCACTGTAGACCCATACGTCCTACAAAATACTGGACAATTGATCTAGAAGTAGAATTGTTAAGAATTAAATAAAAGAAAAAAGGAGGGAAAAGAGGGAAGCAAAGAGGAAGAAGGAAGGAGGAAGGAAAACAGGGAAAGAGGAAAGAAAGAATAAATAGAGGAAGAGGGAAGAAAAGAAAAAACAAACCAAAAGTAAAGGAGAAGAGGAGGAAGGAACAAGAAGATCAGAAGAGGAGGGAAAGGAAGAGACCAGAAGAGAACAGAAGGAGAAGTAAAAACAGAAAAGAAACCAATAAGAAATTACTAAATAAACACAAAGAGAGTGACAGTAAAAGAATAAAGACAGGAAGAAAGGGACAAACTCCTCAAGCGTTTGGGGAGAGATTGTATCAGAAGCAAATACAGGTAACTCCAAAATTCCCTGCCTGACCAACTTGAAAAAGAGTAAAGAAGAAAGGAGGAAAAAGAAAAAAAAAGTTGTTTGGGGAAATTTCACTTTTATATATGTTGACTTGGGGGTGCCTGTGAAATCAAGGTGGCGCTACCCACCAGCTGTAAAAGCAGGTCTTAGAACTAACTACCATTTATTATGAATCCCAAACATGGTGACTGGACACAAGAAAAAACCCAGGTGTTCTTTAATCTTACATCAGCAGGTCATCTAAATCTGAAAGGAGACATACCAGACTGGTAGACTGGATTCCCAAGTTCCCCACTGAGCCCCACACCTCTCTTTTTCAGAATCCAATGATATCACACAGCCCCAAGCATGGCCGGGGGACCCAGCACTCTCCATCAGACACTTTAAAGGAATTCTGATTTGTTCTCTGCCTCCACACCCATTCCTGCACTGAATGTAGGCAGAGGATAAAGCCTTAATTACACAGTCTTGGAGGACATAAATGAAAACAAGGTGTGTTTCCTTAACATTTAATCTTCACAGAAAAGCCAACCTACATAGTGCCTAGTAACTAGAAGAGCAAAAGACAACTCTCAGACCACCTATTATACCATAAATTCCTAAAACACAGTCCTCTAAAGAGAGGAGTACAAGACAACTCAAGCAAAGGGATGAATAGTCCCTTAATTTGGAAATAAAACATTGCATCCTTAATTGCTTACAGCAAAACTTGCCACTTACTCACTCTACCGGAACTAGTTTCTGCAGCAAAAATGCCAGGGAAAATGAATCATGGTAATTAAAAAAAAAAAAAGGTAAGTCAGCAAATTTAATTTTCTTTTCAATGCTTTCAATTATAAGCTTAGTAAGTTCAAATAAGGTAGCATTGCACTACGTGAAGTAGATAACAGACAACCTCAAAGAGATTACAAAAGTCCCCAAATTCAATGTAATTCACTGAGAAAGCATCAAACAGCCAGTTTTACCAGTCTTCTACTTCTTCCCTCACATGCGACCAGCCTATCTTCCATTGCTGTAAACTCAGACTCAAATTCGGGAAGGCCATATATCAGTGTGGTTGTGAAGACAAGTTCTGTAGTCCATCTAGCCTGGTTTACATCCATCCCCTTCTCTCTACTTATGTAACTGCGATCTTGGGCAGGTTACTTTAATCTATGCCTATTTTCTTATTTTTTAAAAAGTGAATGTAATGTTAGTATTGACTTTCAGAGTTTTTATGAAGATGAATTAATACAAATAAAGAATTTAGATCCACATACACATACAGGAAAGAAACCCTTAATAAATGTTAGCTAATATAATATAAAATGTTAGCTAATATAATATAATATAAAATGTCATAATATAATTTACTATCATATTATTTTATATTATATATAATATCATAAATTAATAGAAAATGTTAACTAATATAATATAAAATCTTAGCCATATAATAGGTGTAAATGCAAAATTGGAAAAAAAAAGATATGTGCCACTTTTTATTACATAAGCTAAAAGATTAAAAAAAGTGTGAATCAAATTAAAAGTAATACAGAAAAGTAAATTTTACATTTTACATTTGACTTTCAGTTGGAATTAAACAAGAATTCTGAAACTACACAACACTTGTTTCAAAATTTGGAGTCTTATGATGAAGAATTCAAGAGGTCTATTGGCCTTATGATTCCTGAAACCAGACTCCATGAAGAAAATCAGAAAGGGAACAAAATTCTCTCTCCAAACTTTCCTGATGTTGGCGCCTGGTTGTGTATTTGTGTTTCCAACAGCTGCACCTATGCTGCAATTATAATGACCCAAAATATAAAAATCACTGAGTAACCTCCTGACTTGATATGGTTAACGAGAGCAGGCCATCTAAGAGATAAAACTTTTATTAAGAGTTGAATAAAACTAAATGTGATTGGATGCTCTGATAGCTATGATTTCTTCTTCCAAACATTCTGCCTGGGGAGAAATACGGGTATTTAACAAAATGATACGTGTTCTTTAAATGATAACAAATAAATCAAAAATCAAAGAGGGATTGACATTCACCATAACATCTCTCATATAACAAAGCTAAATAAAGATGGGACTGTCACGCAGGTAAAAGGATTAGTTAAGATAATCAAGCAACTCTACCCGGGTGGCTACATTATCCAGCTCGGCCATCTCCTCGGATGAAAATAACCTGGCAACTGCCAGAACTCTGCTCTGCTTTACGGCCTTGAGGTGAGCATATGTTTTATTTTGCACACTTTATTACTTGTTAAAGAGACACAGCCCTGAAAATAAGTATGGGTTCAGAGGCCAAACGTTCTGTACTCTGTACACAGTCTGAATCAATTAAAGTCTCATTCACCAGTTTTTTCTAAAATGCGATCGTCCTCAACTTAGAAAAACAAAGAAACAGAACCTGCTAAGATCTACAACTTCCCTCCTAATCCAGATCAAAGAAAACACCAGGGCAAAAAATAAATGTTTGGAAGTAAAATTCAAGACAAGTCAAAATAAACCAAAATGAGATTAATGTTCCTGGGGTTTTTTGGGGTTTTTTCAGACCAAACTGTAATTCCGTGTTCAAATTATTGTACTTGGTATATGTTAAGGATCTATAAAGCTCACACAGTTAAATATGTTGAAAATGTAAATCCAAAAGATGACTTCCTCTCTCAAATCTGTTTCTCCTACTTCTAACATGACATATTGTGCAACTCTTATACAAATATTTCCAAAACAGAAACATAGCACTCCTAGCTCAAACATAGGACAGTCCCTCATAAGTTAATCATATGATTTTTCTATTAACCTTAGAATTTCAGTAAAGGCCACGATAAATGTAATAGCTGGAATCCAGTAGCTACCTTCTTGGAGTCCTGAATAATGCAAAATAATAGAAAAGGTTTCCTAAAATGAAAAGGCAACAGAGACACCACGGGCATATAAACGTGGGGTAGCATAAACACTTTCCCGTGGGAAGCACAACTTTTATAACCTGATCTGAGGGCTAAAAGTTCCTCCATAAAGATGATGCAAGAGCCCTAATGCACAGCACATTCATCCCTAATGAAACAGCAACATTCGTGTGGTTAATGCAGGCCTCCATTCAGCCTGCTTAAATATAAGCATAATAAAGTAGATTATAAAGAAAGAAGCTGTAATTACTTTTTTAAGAACTCAATCTCTTGTCTTATTATTGGCCTATCTGTGAGCCTCAAAGGCTGAATATAAATAGTAAAAATTACACGAAGGGCTTACCAATCATACCACAGCTATGACTTTTAAAAAAATGTAAGCAGAACAATTGATAAAACATGCAAAGAAAATAAAAAGTTGGAAAAGTAACATTCTGCTCAAATCAATTAGATCTAAGCTAGTCATTATACCTCCTCTTGTTTTTCTTGGTCAAGAACTGACATCTCTTCTGATTTCAGGGCTGGACATGCTAACTCACGGTGTAGGGGTAGAATCTCATGAATCCGACTGACTTAAAAAGGACAGTCCTGGTTTGATCATAGCTATTTCCAGTGACCTCCATTACCCTGTTAGAACTCTATCTACTATGCAGCACAAAGGAGCAATGTAGTTTGGCACCATTTTTAGGAATTTGTTATTCTCTGAGTCAGTTATTTATGATAGAATTTACACAGAAGTGGATATATTCAGTATATGTATGTCTAAATTTCAGTTATTCCTCCAAATACATGTGAAATAATCTAAACTTAGAACTGGAAACCTTAGAATTTGTTTGACTGTACCTCTTTCTCCCAACTGTATATCTCATATTTGCACTCAAGTCGGTTCAAATGATTTAAAAACATCCATGTCAAACCAAAATATAGATCAAAGCCACAGAGTTCTTTAAGCCCCCTGCTTCTGACTCCTGTTCCTTTTTTCTTGGTCTAAAATGTCATAAATCTATCATTAACCACCAACTGTTCTGAATGTTTAGAAAAAAGCCAGTATAGTTGAGAAAGATTAATGAATTGTTCATCTATTTCTCCAATTAGCTGAAATTATAGATTTATATAAGTAATTCCTGAAATTGAATGATTATTTGCCTGTAATACTCACATTTACCAACATCTTTTTTTTTTTTTTTTTTTGAGTTGGAGTCTCACTCTGTCACCCAGACTGGAGTGCAGTGGCCATTCCCGGTCACCACAACCTCGACCTGCTGGGCCCTGGCGATCCTTCCACCTCAGCCTTCCAGGTAGCTGGAACTACAGGTGCGTGCTACCTCACCTGGCTAATTTTTGATTTTCTGTAGAGATGAGGTCTCGCTAAGTTGACCAGGCAGGTCTCGAACCCATGGGCTCAGGCAATCCACTCACCTCAGCCTCCCAAAGGCGCGGGATTACAGGCTGAGCCACCGAGCCCAGCTACCAACATCTTTTTATAAGAAGACACACAGGCCATTAGCTTACTGTACATTTCTGAAGACAGTGCAGTAAAGAAATCCTCTGATCAGCATTTTATCCCCCACAGCTTTTAGCCTCCACACAGTCCAAGTGCCAAGGAAAGAATCTCTCAAGTAGCATTTCAGCAACACAAACTTGTGGGTAAAACGGGGAATTTCAGATGTGTTGTTAGTTTATGCATATAGAGAAGCTCTTTAATATTAATTTCAGCATAAAAATATTAATACGTTTTTCATCTTCAGACATGTTTTTGCATCAATATCTGGAGTATGTGCGGAGAGTACAAGATTAGCCAGCCTTTGGCCTGGAAGTATATTGTGTTCTGGAAGTTAACCCTTTAGACTTATCTCAAAGTCCAATAGATTCTTTGAAATAATCACCCATTTTTTCTATTGATTTTTTTTCTATTTCTAGCAATAATATTTCTCTTTGAAAAAAAATTGATCCTCACAAGATTATCTTCCTGCATGCTATTTCCTACCACTTTCTGTCTTCTTTACTGTGTGCTGCGAGGATTTAGTAGACAGCATAGTCTAGGATCAGCTGTTTTATTTCTAGTTCTATTAGCTCAAACTCAGATAGCTCACACATCTGTTTTATTTCTAAAACTACTGCCCAGGAAAAGTGTCCAGCTCATTCTACCCAAACATAAACTTTACTATAAATAACCAAGAACCTAACAAATAACTGTTTGGGGGAAATGGAAGTGTGTTTAAAAATCCGAAGTCTTCCAAACTATAGGCCTTCGTAATCTTCGTTTCAGAGCCTTCCTGACAGCCCAGATCAGCTTCCTTCAGAAGTCGTCCCCAGAGTGAACAAACTGAAACTCCTGCCGGAAATCCAGGTATTAACATCATATTACTTGCTAATTATAAAACACCATTTCACATACTGACATTATTCACTTCCAACCCTTTTATCTAAAACACGTATTTGCTTTCCAATCATAGTTTGACAGCAGAGTGTATCTGACATAAGACAGTGAAATGATCTTTAATAAGACAGCAGTTCAAAGCATGTAGCTTTCATGCATAATAACTATGTTGGCTTAATTTGCTGCTCCTCAGAAATAATTCTATTTGTGGAAATTCACAAAGTAAGATGGAATTTTTAGATCGCCTTAACAAGATGAAACTGACTTTTTAAGAACTCTTCTTTATATCTCCCTTAAAGTGGTAAGAGTGCCATTCTGGAATTTAGAGGACTCAGAAATTTCTGATTCTTCCTACAAGTACTGCAAAATACGTTCACTTTCTGTTTATTTATAACCCCTTTGCCTGTCTTTCTTAATCAGCACCGGGTCAATAGAGCTATAGCAATTGAGTTGATAATAATGACTGATATTTTAAGGAACTTAGTAGGTCAAATAAGCGAGATGTGATTTCATTATTTATCTAGTACTTCTAATCACTTCCAAAGAAGGTTAATATTAAACCTAATGTTTTGAAATCCCCCTGGCCTAACAATACAATAAAAATCAACAGATTGTAACAAAAACTAATACACTTTCACAAGCTGACCATGAGTTTTGACTAAGATAAAATTGCAAAAATTAAATGTATACATTTCCTTTTATTCAGTTCGATGTTTCATTTTATTTGAAAGGGTAACTTTTTTTTCCATTACACATATGCCATAAACTAAAGACAGAAAAGTAGATCAAAAAAGTATGCTGGTTTTAATAAAATATGAATCTAAATTATTTCTAAATGCTTTCATAAATTATTGCCATTTTCCTTAAATGCACAAAGGAATGCTTTATGGGGCTACACCAAGGTCATTCTGGTGTCCCTAGTACTTACAATCACATTGACTTCTTTTTAATCAATATAAAATGGTATTTCCAAGTTTTCGTTTGCAAGTATTTTTCCTTTTCAGGAGTCTATCTCCGCAACCATCCACATGACCCAAATCATTGGACAGTGAGTGTAAAAACAAATCCTAACCCAAAACACAGAAAAGATCCTCATTGAAGCAATGATTATAGCAAAAGCCTTATTATTCAAAACTAGAGCAAGGCATGAAATATTATCATGTACAACCATAAAGATTAGTGTCATTTTTGAAAGACTGAAAACATCAAATTACCATGATATGTGTCCAGATATATGAAGCTCACCTAATTCCATAAAAATACTTTTCCCAAACTTATAGAAATGTCGGGATTGTTTCCCACAATAAGACGCTACAGACAACTCTGAAAACACGCTGCATGAAGTAGCTATGACCTGTGTCCCTCTCTTCTGCTGGGTCAAGCTGGCTACCTGTCTGGTATTGAGACCTTGGTGTTAACATGCACATGAGAATCTATAGTTCATTACCAGCAATGTTTTCTGTACAAAAAGATCACAAAACAAAGCACAAACCTGCACATCATAGGTCCCATTTAGTAAAACAGGCCTTGAAGAGTTGATGTCCTGCAGTACACCAGAGAGCACAGAGCGGTTGACCTTCTGGAAGTCTTTGGAATGGCTGAACTGCACCATGTTATGAAGGGCCAAGATCTTGCTATCCAGCTCAGCATCCTGCCTGGTGCGGTTGTGCAGTCCCAAATGATACTTTCGGAAGTGCTTAATCAGATCTGTGGGGTCATTGCCATAGTAACCATAGCCACAGATATTGCATTTAAAGTCCTGAAGCTCTGGAGACAGAGGTGCCGGGTCTGGGTTGTCATTCACCAATATGTCCGTTTTGGATTTATTCAGTCTTACACCCCCATCTGAAGGCACTTGTGGGTTTTTTGAGGCCACTGAAACTGGGCTCAAACCTTGACAATTGGCTTGACCACTCTGCACTTGCCCTGTTTCCTCAGTAGCCTTTGGTGACACCTTCTCATCTTCCTTGGTCTCCAATGAGTCCCCGGAGGGGGTGCAGGCCATATCTTGAGGGTCATCTGCCTCTGCTCTTTGAGGAGACTTCAAGGGCTCACAGATTCCCCCAGCAGCTGGAGACGAGAAAGCCAACATATTTCTGTCTGTCACCTCATCATGTGGGAAGGAAGGAAGGTTTCCTCCCTTGCTGGGGCTTTCATAATTGAAGCCAGCCTTCTCACCCAGGACTGAGCTCTTTGAGTCCTTCTTACCACTAGAAGATGGATCCTGAACATGTATGCTATGCTCCTCCTTATTATTTAGTTCCACAGCATCACTATGATCCGTATTTTCGGACATCTGATCTGCAGAAAATTCTTTGTTCTTTCCAGAGACCTTGCTTTCTGCGCCTATAGGCTCCAGGGTCTGGCCCTCGCCTTCACTAGCAATGTTTCTCAGAGGGGGGTTCTTTTTCCGGACCATATCTGTAAAAATACAGGGAAAAGACAGATACAGGGTTATTTGATAGTTACAGACAGGTCAGTGAATCGAAATATTTTACTTATTCTTTTCAAGTTTTTGTAAGGTGCTTAATAAAATACTTCCTCTAGGCAAATAATCCATTTTAAAAATAGCCCACGAAATTGACACTAATGTAGACAGTTTACATTTCGAATTTTTTGGAGTGACAAAGAGTGGCTCTTTTATTATTTTTAAATGTTTTATGAATATTGAATAAATCACTTTTATTATGAGGTCTACCTTTCCTATTACTTACTCTTTCCCAACACTCATGTGTTTGCCCAATTTCTTTCTTCAGTTACTGTCGATTATATATATACATGTTGTATATTATATATAATGTATATATTAATGTTATATTTTATATATAATATGTACACATTATGTTTATAAAATATCTAGTATGTTTAGGTTTATAGAATATATTGCAAATTTATGTGATATATATGTGTATATAGACAACATAAATTAGAATTCAATATTATTACACTGCACAACCAGGATATAAACATAGTTTCAACCAAAATATTCTCACAGTCAAAAAGACAAAACAGCCATGTTATAAACAGTGAAAACTGCTCCATCACCTTCAGGAAATGGAGAACAAATGCTTCATCTTTGACCTATGAACAGATTTCATTAAGCCCCATGTGGGGCTTTCCTGAAAGTTACAGGAGAACCTGGTATACACCAGAGTGGTCATGTCAGGTTTTACCAGGACCACATCCAGCATTATGCAGTATCTAACTGAGCCTGGGGTTCTATGTACAGCCTGCTAGGAATTGTCTAGTCTCACCATCAGGAGCACATTGGAAGTTGACTAAGATAACTACTAAGTTGAACCACATGACATTGCCATTGTACAGCTTAACATGGCTAAGTATCAGCAGTTTCCTATGATTCATCTCTACATGTTAGGTCAACTAGATCTTTTTGTTTGTTTGTTTAAGAGTCAGGGTTTTGATCTGTTGCCCAGGTTGGATTGCAGTGGCACAATCATGGCTCACCTCGAATTCCTGGGCTCAAGTCATTCTCCTGCCTCAGCCTCCTGAGTAGCTGGGACTACAGGCAGGTGCCACTAGGCCCAGCTAATTTTTTTTAATTGTTCTGTGTAAAGACAGAGTCATTCTGTGTTGCCCAGGCTGCCCTCGAGCTCCTGGGCTCAAGCAGTCCTCCTGCCTGAGCCTTCCGAATCCCTGGGATTAAAGGGATGGTCCACCATGCCCAGTTCTCAACTGTGTCTTGCAAGTTAAGTTAGTGGCAACAATGACTAAGGTCCAAAGAAGAATTCTCTGGCAAAATTCTCTACTGGGGGTTAATGAGTCAGAACTCTGAGGGTAATGGGAAACAATTTGTGTTGTGTCAATTAAAGAATGCACTAACAAAGGCTAGTCCAGGACTGTGGTCTGTGTTCCAGTGCTGTGTGAGTCATCACCCCAATGTCTCTTGGAAAATTCCACCTGTGACTTTCTAATAAAATAAGGCCTCTTCATTAGCCGACGCTGCTCTAGAGACTGATTCAACAGAGTTAGTTACACCACGATTATCCAAAGCATGCTGAGAAAATCCAAATTAACAATGTGGTTTAGTCGTTTTCATCTATTTCTCACAAGTGCTAGGGAACCATACTGGCTTTGGATATATAATATATCTTTGCTTATGAAAAGCTGGTCAAGCATAATTTTTATAAAACAATTTCTGAACAAAGGTAATGCACTAATTAGAGTATAAAGAATAGTTTACAAGGTAAAGATGGACTTTAGTGAATAATGTCAAAAATAGTACAACTGTATTTAAGAAAGTACACTGCTTTTCTTAGGCATCAATAATGTTATCCATCAAACATCCATAGAATCTCCCTCTTCGAACTACAACAACAAAATTATAGGATGAAAGACTGAAGTACAAGTGAAAGTGATGGTCTTGAGGCAAGGTAAGCCTATCTGGTCTCCAGTGGCAGGGAGGGGATGTGCCCCTCACCTTGATGTCCTTCCACTGGCCTTAAAATTAACAAGGTTAGGTAATCATCGTGAAAAGAGAAGATACTGGTTACCTCTTTTTTTTATTTTTTTTTTTGGCATGGTAATGTCTTATTTGTTGATGTCAACGTTACAGGAACCCTCAAGTCCTTTGTCAGAAGTGACTAAAGTGGGCTTGGGAATACCACACATGGAAGACCAAAGGGTAACTTTTTTAGTAGCCAACAAAGGGAAAAATATAAAGGGAAAAAAAAAAAAGGCTGAGTGTGATGGCTCATGCCTGTAAACCCAGTACTTTGAGAGGATAAGACTGGAGGATCACCTGAGCCCAGAAGTTCAAACCCAGCCTGGGCAGCATAGCAAGACCCTATTTCTACAAAAAAAATCAAAAAAATTAGCCCAATACGGTGGCATGTGCCTATAGTCCCAGCTATTCGGGAGGTTGAGGAGTGTGGATCCCTTCAGCCCAGGAGGTCATGGCTGTAGTAAGCCATGATCATGCAGTTGCACTTTATCTGGGTGACAGAGCAAGACTGACTCAAAAAAATATATATTCGTTTTTATTTAAAATATAATTACAAGCAAAATATATATCCACTGTTTTAACTTGGCCTACAGCAAAGGCCATTCTAGGTACAGAGAACAAAACATTCTTACATATAAATATGTCACAGTCTGGTGCAGCTTCTCTTACCTGTCCCTCCAGAATTTCCTGATTGTTAATATTTCCATTACACATAATGTCTTCAGTAACTATTACAATATAATCTTCCCTTACTGAATAACTATATAATTTGTATTTTAACATTTTTTTCTTAATGTAACTAGAATCTAACAATGACTCATCTAAATGAAATGAATAAAGTTACACAAAAAATATGAAAGGACAGGACTCATGAAGAAATAATCCAATTCATGAAGGTTATCCTTCCATCAAAATGAAGACAAAATGGTCTACATCCATATATTAATGTCAAGATGATTGGGAAAATGGTAACATTTGAAATATTAAAGGAACTATGATAAAATGTTTAAAAATGAATACATCTAAATTCATTAATATTTTAAAAATTAACTTATTTTCCAAAACAAAGAAAAGTTTTAGATCTCACAGATTTATTGCTATCTTGAGGAGATGTAATGGGTCATAGTTTAAAAACTACTCAGCCAGCATCTTTAGTGCCTGAGAGAAAATATGATTTAATTAAATTACCATCTTTCCAAATTTCAGTTCCTTCTTCCACCCAAGAACAGACATTTAGAACACATATGACTCACTGACTCCTTATGAATAGAGCCCTTAATAACATACATTGCAAAGAATGTTAAACTCCTAAAACTTCAAAGAAGTATCAGAAAGGTCATTTGGGTTTTATTTTGTGTTGTGGGGGCAGGAACATGTTCCCTTCAGTTGCTGTTTAAAAAAAAATTGTGCTAAATTTAGTTGAATATACTTTGAAGTAGTTATAGAAAAAATAATTTTTTACTGGAATTATATCATCATAATTTTTCAGAGTGACATATTATGTAAATATAAGCACATTTGCAATACTTCTAAGTGGAAGAAACTCCCCTAGCAAGTCATAAGTTAGATACCATAAGACTATAGCCACCCTCAAGTTATTATCTCTGAGACAAATAACAGATTGCACGATGTTTTACTGTGTGCCAAGAACTTTTCCAGTTAACATTTTCACTTGAAAAAATAGATCACATACTTGTAAAATCATACCCAGCATTGACTTCATAAGGCATGTGGCTTTAGAGTGCTTTTTACAATTATTAATTCTATTAGTCAACTAGCAGGAGGCTAATGCAATTGTCTTAGAAGACTCTCGGAAGACACAGAAGACATTTTGAGAGCTGATCTGTATATCTGCAAAACAAAGCAAAAAAAAATTCCTTCCTAAATGATGTAAACATACTTTAATGTATCACACCTAAAATACATTAATATGCCTGCACCATAATCTGCTTGAGAGATGCCTGATAATGAGCAGATCTTGAACAAGAGCCTCTCCCTCCCCTGGATTTTAATAAAGCAACAAGAAAAGGAGGAACACGATACAAAAGATCACAGGACAAGAGTCATTTTCATAACAGATTATGATATTGGTGAAACTATTTAACTTCTAAAACCTCCTCAATCCTAATGACTAGAATACTTACCTACATGGGCGCGCGGGGGGGGGGGGGCGGGGAGCACGGAGGCGGAAGACCTTAATTGGTAAACACCAGCAGTGGCTCATGCCTGTAATCCCAGCATTTTAGGAGACCAGACCAAGGCGAAAAGCCTGCTTGGGTCCAGGAGTTGGAGATCAGCCTGGGCAACATTGCAAGATCTCCTTTCTACAAAAAATCAAAAAAATTAGCTGGGTGTAGTGGCAAGTGCCAGTAGTCCCAGTTACTCAGAAGTCTGAGGCAGAAGGATCACCTGAGCCCAAGAGACAGAGGAGGCAGTGAGGTGTGATAGTGCCACTGCACTCCAGCCTAGACAACAGAGTGAGACTCCAACTCAAAAAAAAAAAAAGTTCCAAGTGCCATTTAAAGTAGGTCCACTATAAATTGCCCTTTTAGACAATGGGCTACTAGTAAATTGGACAAAGAGGAGGTAAGAATCTTAAGGGAGCCGGGTTCGGTGGCTCAGCCTGTACTCCCGCGCCTTTGGGAGGCTGAGGTGAGTGGATTGCCTGAGCCCGCGGGTTCGAGACCCGCCTGGGCAGCGAGACCTCATCTCTTCAATAAATCAAAAAATCAGCCGGGCGTGGTAGCGCATGCCTGTAATTCCGGCTACTCGGAAGGCTGAGGCGGAAGGATCGCCGGAGCCCAGCAGGTCGAGGCTGCTGTGGCCGGGAGCGGTCACTGCACTCCAGTCTGGGCGACAGAGTGAGACTCCAACTCAAAAAAAAAAGAATCTTAAGGAGAGCTACAAGGCTCAAAACTGCTAATTTAGATCCTGTATTTAATTCTAAGATAAAAAATCTGACATTTAGGGATCACGTCTACATTATTCTCTCCCTAAACAAACACGGGACAATTCCTATAACAGCTCACACAATGTGAATGCATATATGGGCCAAGATGTTTAAGCAGGGTGTCCTATTTGCATTCATTTTCATTGCTGTGATATGACATTCCATCTGCAAAAATCATAAACTTCTACTTTCTAATTTACTATATTTTCTTCTAATTTTAAACAATTCCAAAAGCTTTCTTTTTCTTAGAAAAGCATTTACTATTATAAAAGATAGTAGAGTTCACTATTTCTATGTTATAATATTAGACCAATTTATGCAGTAGAAAGAAGCAGCATTAGAGCTTAAAATATAATTCAATAACTTTTTAAACTCACTGATTAAAATGCTTAAGTATATAAGAAAATAATTCAGTCTTTCTGTAGAAAGCACAAGGGATTGGAGTTTTTTATTACTACCTAGATATTCTGAATTAACCATTAATGATTTGGTTATATTTCATATATGTATACATAATTATATCTTATATAAATATATACCCACATGCATTTTACAACATATTCTTGCTCCAAATAACTTTGCAACAGAGAATCAAATAAATTATTTAATCAAAGAAATCATCTATCACAGTAATATTTTTTTAAAGTGCTTAGATCACATACCTACCTAACACAGATAAGAATTAGGATTTATTCTCATTAGAAGAGAAATTCCTTGAAGGTAAAAGATGTAAATTCTATATTTTTTATAGTATGCTGAACAAAGTAAAGAGTCAATCCCTAAGGAGGAAAGATTCTATGGCAACATGAGTCCAGTTTCTGAGTCTGATTTAAATCACCTGCTGCCGTGAGCAGGGTGAGTCCCTTCACTTCTATGAACCTCTGTTCTTATCTGTACAACGAGGGAATTGGAATGAATCATTTGTAAACTTCCCCCTGCCTCTAGAATTGCTCTCATTAATGGTGCTTCAGTTCTACCTTAGAAAAACTTTGTCCAATTTTGTTGAAAGACTATAAAATATTAAACCACCAACTACCACGGTTGGCCTAAATGCCACTGATGCTTACCCTGCTCCTAGTTACTCATTTCTTCCAACACCCATTCACTCAATAAATGTATATCCAGGATCAGCTATGTGCTAAACACATAAGGTGATATACCTTTAATTATTATTTGTCATTAATTTATTTAGAAGGCAAAGAAATGATTATAAGGAGTTGTCATTCTCAAAAACAAACTAAAACTTTTGAGAATCCTTTCAAATATCATTTCATATATACATATCTATATATGTAATTTATCTATAAATTTTATATATATATCCTGAACAAGACTGTAAAAAGTTAGGCAGCAAGATCATGTCATTTGACCTCAGCTTCAAATCCTACTGAGTATGATATTTATCATGAGTAGCAGTTCCTACTTTCATAATATATAATACCAGATGACATTTTCTTTTTGTTTTTCCAGATAATAAAACTTTCAAGTGTTTGAAACCAAAGCTTAACACAAAAAGAAAAGTCATGGTGGTCCTCTCTTTAATAAATAAATGTTTTTTTCATGCTTGTTATATCGCCAGCATAGGAGTGCTGAGTTATTAATTACACATTTCATGTAGCTTTTATTTAGAAAATTAAAAAGAAAGAAAAAAAGAATAGCAAAATGTTTCTTTTGATCAAAAGTCTCCACAAGGAATTTAAGGAATTAACAAGTGATAGGAAAATAAAAGGAAGGTCAAGTCTTGGGCCCATGGCAAACTAGATAGCTTCCATATGAACAATATATACAGTTCAGTTTTAAAAGAACATATGTGTTTGCTCATTGGTTTAGGAAAAAAAACTTGAATCCTGTCTACTCCATATATACAGATCAAAATCAGATTGCTTAAGTGAACTATAAAATGCAAGAGAACATTGTTTACCCAATTCACAAAACCAAGAATTACTGAAGGAGTTTGGATGTTTTCGATTTTGTCAGACTCCAAGGCAATACTTCAATGGTACATCACTTTTCTGCAAACTTCATAAACCCAATTTCAGATCCTGTTCTTTGCTACCCATTTCTATTAATTTGCTGTCTCTGAATTGAATGTTCCCAAGTTTTTCAAGGTATTTTTTGACATCTTAAATCTTGTTGAGATTTAAATGTCATCACCTTCAAACTCTTATCAAATAAATTTCTTATTAATTCACATCAAATTAATCCAAAATTATCACTTCTATTAACGTATGCTTCAGAGCCCAAAGCCCATTAATAGTCATCTGGACATTAGAACTAACCCAGAGCTCTCTGAAATTAAATGCACACTATTTAGATATCTTATTTCAAAGAGTTGTGATGCTACCCCAAACACATTTTATTAGGCTTTTACTGCATCATGCTATGTTCTCTACATTTTAAATACCTCATTTCAAATGCACTTGTCTAGGTAAAAGGAGATAGTGTGGGAAGTAACAATGTCCTGTGTGCTGAAATGAGTCCACATACATCTGTGTATATTAAAAAAAAATGTCATAAGCCATTTTACTTTTTAAAGAAAATTACACAACTTTATTGTTTCTTGAAAGACATTATGCTGAAAGTGTAATGATACTGTAGGAAATACCTGGGGGAAAAATGACGCATGCACCTATTTCACTAAATGGAGTGACTAAAATAGAGTAAGAATACAACACAGAATATCCAAAGGAAAGGAGAATTGGTAATTTATTTCTTTCATAACCCATGAGACACAAATGTATTTAAAACTCTAATTTGAATAAGATCACGATTTCACTATGCACGTGTTGTTTTTCCTTTCATTTTCCTTGCAAAGAAAAGAACAATTAAAATATCTGCACTGACAATTGTTGATTTATCCAAGCCAATCTGACTTCACATTCACACGTGGGCCAGCCTCAACTACATCCCTTAATTCTTGGCTAAACTTAGAATATTTCAATGGGTACCTGGGCAAAAGCCAAGCATAACACTTATGTCCCAAGAAAGTGGATCATCAGCCGTGCTCGGTGGCTCAGCCTGTAATCCCGTGCCTTTAGGAGGCTGAGGTGAGTGGATTGCCTGAGCCCGCGGGTTTGAGACCCGCCTGGGCAGCGAGACCTCATCTCTACAATAAATCAAAAAATCAGCCGGGCGTGGTAGCGTATGCCTGTAATTCCGGCTACTCGGAAGGCTGAGGCGGAAGGATCGCCGGAGCCCAGCAGGTCGAGGCTGCGGTGGCCAGGAGTGGCCACTGCACTCCAGTCTGGGCGACAGAGTGAGACTCCAACTCAAATAAAAAAAGAAAAAAAAAAAAGAAAGAAAGTGGCTCATCGAAGAGGATGAATGTATTTATTTATCTTGATGGTTACAATGTGAATTGACATTTTATTGTATGTATATTAAATTTGCACTGGTAACAAAAATAGCAAAAGCTGTGCTCTATAAGAGTATCTCTGTCTTCCCAACATGCGCAGTAAAACATCTTTGTATACTAAAGATATTTTAATTTTTACATATTGATATTGCATTTTCTGTTTTCCAATCTGTTCTTCCATAGAACAGAAAATCTCAATTATTAATTCGATCCACCAATATAACTGGCTAACAGCTGTCTCAGTTCGCCCATTAAAAAAATCGGTGTCAATTACTGCAAATCCATTTGGTAAGCTGAGAACATACAGTACAGTGAATCTAACAGATACCTACCATAAAAGACAAAATACTTCAATCAGAATGGTCACTGTCTTCACAGCACCAGCAAGCAAAATGTATCAGGCAAGGTTTTTTATTACTATTAGTATCAAACTGAATATAAGATTAAAACAAAATGTCGTGAAGACATAATGAGAATTTTTACTGCTAGTGCACGTGTATGTGTGTGTGTATGCACGTCTCCAAAATGAAAAAAAGCGTGTGCCTTCATATGCAACAGTTCTTCCTTAAGAAACGAGGAAGTAACTCACAAACCACTGTGCTCATACCTACCATAACATAGGAAGCAGTTGAAAAGGCATGCACCCATCTTAGGACAAATAGACTAAGGATCGAACCATAGGAGTACGCAACAGTTAAGGCACAACAATCACAATGAATTAGTTAATGCATTCAAGCAACAAAAGGGATTTGGAAATAAGTTCAGTGTCGCTACACATAAATTTCAATACATATAAGGCTGAGGATCTTTGTTTTCTATGTATTTTTGAAATTCAACTTAAAATAATAAACAAAACTGATAGATGTCTTCCACATTGTAATACACAATATTGATATGAAATATGGTTTAGATACCACCCTAGTTGATGCCAACTGCTTAATTTAACTCACTAAGCATTTCTCTTTCTGATAAAAACAAATCATACACACACACACATATACTGGAATCGTTTTCTTTTTTATTATGTACAATGAAATTTTACAAATAAATTGATTTTTAAAAATATATACACTTGAAAGTAACTTATGAGAGTGGAATAGATTAAGCCACTTTTTCCTGTCTTCTAGGATGAAAACGTTTTATTTATGGGGAAATAAAGTAAACACAGAATCCATTCACAATTTGGGAAAGTAAACAGCTTAGTAAGTTCCAGCTACAAGAATATTTTTTGAAAAGTCATTACAGTACTTCAGATCACTCACCCCAAGTTTAGCTAAGTTCTGCCTGGGATTTAACATGGTCATTGTTTAAGCAAGATATAACAAGATGTTAGTTTCCAAAAAAATAAACGAAAGGAGGTTCCATTTCAGTTTTAAGTTTCTATATGTATTGTTTTATGTATGTATAAGTGTCTATGTGTATTGTTTCTATATGAACTATGTATTCTATGTATGTTTCTATATGTATTAGCTGCTGTGAAACTGTTACAGGGACTATGGATAAGTTATTTACAAAAATAAAGGTAATCTGTAATATCTGGAAAAAAAAAGCAGGTTCCTTAATCAAATTAAGTTTAGTAGAAACTATATACTTTATACCCTTCCCTGAGATCCACAGTGTACATTAGTGACTACAGCTTTAAAAAGTTCTAGGGATGGGATAGGGTAGAGTTTGTTCACTTTGACTAGAATTTCCTAATCTCATTTGGCTTTATGTCACATAATTCCATTTACCCAACAAAGCTAAAGTTCTGATGAACACTGGGAGATGCTTCTCTAAGACAGCAATCGTCAAAGAAATATAACCAGGATTTTAAAGCATGCATATTAAAAAAAAAATTTTTCCCTCATTAACTTGGCAAGACAACTAAAAAGCTTTCCTCTGAAGTGGACTGTTTTGAAGAATTTGTTTATATTTTTTCCAATATTGTTAATATTAAAAGAAGATTGGGATGTATCATCATGAAAAGTTCAAAATCATAATTTTTTGGAAGAATACATAATGGCAGAGGATTACAGATAGAAGATTGAATTTTTTAAAAAGCAGGAGATAAAGCATCTATGTACAATAAAATCCCATATGTCCAAATTATACATTCATAGGCATATATGTGTATATGCGCAATGTTATCTTTCAGCCAAATAGATTACATAGATATCACTGCATAAAGTGACCCTATTTTTTTTTCAGTTACTGTAGCTAATGCTGTCCAACTACAGCAATTAATTTAAAACCTTATATACTCTATCTGTCTCCTTACTTTACAATAGCTTAAATTTTTTTTGGGGGGGGGCTTGGAGTCTCACTCTGTCGCCCAGACTGGAGTGCAGTGGCCGCTCCTGGCCATCGCGGCCTCGACCTGCTGGGCTCTGGCGATCCTTCCGCCTCAGCCTTCCGAGTAGCCGGAATTACAGGCACGCGCTCCCACCCCCGGCTGATTTTTTTGATTTATTGTAGAGATGAGGTCTCGCTGCCCAGGCGGGTCTCGAACCCGCGGGCTCAGGCAATCCACTCACCTCAGCCTCCCAAAGGTGCAGGATTACAGGCTGAGCCACCAAGCCCGGCTTAATAGCTTAGATTTTATCTAATTAAAATTAAGTCAGGTACCAAAATATGACCAAGAGTTTAATGAAACATGGAATATGGAAAGACCCAGGATTATCTTGAGAGACCTACAGTTTGTATAGTTACAATCAATAGTTCTCAAATGCTTTCAGATAACTAAAAGAATAGATCTAGCCCAAATGCTTCTCCCTGGTTATTAATAAATGCCTTTCTTCCAACTCCACTCAGTCTGTGTCCCCAGATGCATTTGTGCTGCTGATAGCGAAGGATAGAAAACTAAGGCCTGGGATCACAGTCATCAACATGTGCCTAGTATGGATACCATCTCACTCTTGCAAATCCCAGGCAGATCCCACAGCCTGATAGATTTTTGGAATTTGTTTTACTGTTATTGCATTATCTTCCTCCCAAATATTAAAACAAAAGACGAGGCCAGGCTTGGTAGCTCAGCCTGTAATCCCAGCACTTTGGAAGGCCAAGGCGAGTGGACTGCCTGAGCCCGCAGGTTCAAGACCAGTCAAGGAAAAAAAAAAAAAATTAGCCGGGCGTTGTAGCGCACGCCTATAGTTCAGGCTACTTGGAAGACTGAGGCGGAAGGATCAGCAGGTCGATGCCGGAGTGGCTGTGTGCGTACCACTGCACTCCCACCTGGGCGACAGAGTGAGACTCCAACTCAAAAAAAAAAAAGGAGAAGAAAAGAAATACAATTTTAAAATAGGTTAGGTAGATTCAGAAGTAAATCTGAAACAGGGAATCTGAAATTAGTTTTAAACACAAAGGCAGACATGGTGGTGAGGTCACAGAGAGGTTCACGCCTGACAGATAACAGCAAATCCAGGCTTCTTCCCAACTTCTACTTTACACATTCACATATGAGACAAAGAACAGTGATGCTGCATGTGCGTGCAGGCTTGGGGGCTTTAGGAATTAGGATAGAAATTAGCTCACTTGTTAAATATTTTGTAGAGGCAATCGAGTCAATCTTCACTTTCAAATTCAATGTAAACTTAAAACTCTATCTAAACACACACAGAGACACAGACACACACCTTTAGAAAAAGTGTTCACCACCTGCAGCCCAATTAGTAATTTATTTTCTCCATCAGTCTTTCTGTGGACACCTGTCATAACAAAGTAAGGGAAAAATACATGTGTATACACATAATTCCAGATTCAGGTATTTTACAATTCTTTCAAAATCTAATTAAATGTTGGAAGAAGCCAAAAGTCAGAACTAAACTTTTTCTTAAGGTCTACAATCTTCAATGTGGATGTCTGGTCTAATCTAACCTTTTTTTAAATCTACCATATTATAGGTAGCTATGAGCCTGGCATTGTGCCAAGAGTGCACTGTCTCATTTGATTTTAATTTTGATGAACAATCCGTTGAGTTAAGCACTATTATCACCCACATTTTACAGATTATGTAACTAAGACATGGAGAAGTTAAGTCACTTGCCTAGCAACAGACCTAGCACACAGGCAAGCTGGGTCTGAAGGAGTCTAGAGTCAAGCTAGACCACTTGGTTTCCCATTATTCATAAAGTCTCTAGTGTTTCATAAATAACAGTTAAGCAATGCATCATAGTGATAACATTTTGAGAAACTTACAAGAGAACATAATCTACACGACACCATTTTACAAAGACTGCTATCAAACATACTGACCCGGCTCTATAGTTGTGATAAATGAGCACACGATCTTCTCAACATTCTCACAGACTACTGGGTTATCCTAGCTTTTGGATTTGCCTCATAATGCCTAGCACATCACTAAGATTATTGAAGTGCACAAGTCTCTAAACTGGATTCAATTCTACAAAACCCTGTACAGTTTTCTCAAGCAAAAGTGAGTCCTCTTCACTATTACATGGCACGTTGTACATATGTCCTTTGAAGGTACTCTGCCACACAACAATGCAATTATGGGTAAATGTTTTATGTTACCCTACGAGGCTGTAAGTCCTCCAAACCCAAAAGCATTATTATTAATATTGTTCATTCAAAATATTAATATATGTCCATTCACATGTGTGATATTAATCAACATATTGATATAAAGAATTCAATAGATGTATATACCTATATGACACCAGTGATTCCCTAACTTTTTCCAGAGGCAACACATCTAAGGCTAAAACACATTTCTATCATCAACATTGGCAACTGTGATGGTGGATGGTGATTACTGTCAAGAAATAAAGTATCATATCGGCACAAGAGGCACAAAAGGTTTTTAAAAGCTAGATTATGCTAATATGGCCCTATCCAGAGTCAAACCTAAAATAGTGTGGGTACTCACAAAAGTTTTTATTGGATGGATGTTAGTGTTAACACACTTAGAAATTTCTGAACATTGCTTATTTCTTCAAGGAAAGCCTGAATCTCTTGATTTAAATAGACTTGGGAGAACAAAAGTTAGAATAACGCTAATATTGTCTCATCAACATAATAAAAAAACCAAATCAAAACATACAGGAAGCTGGGCTAGGTGGCTCAGCCTATAATCCCACGCCTTTGGGAGGCTGAGGTGAGTGGATTGCCTGAGCCCGCGGGTTCGAGACCCGCCTGGGCAGCGAGACCTCATCTCTACAATAAATCCAAAAAAAAAAAAAAAATCAGCCGGGCGTGGTAGCGCATGCCTGTAATTCCGGCTACTCGGAAGGCTGAGGCGGAAGGATCGCCGGAGCCCAGCAGGTCGAGGCTGCGGTGGCCGGGAATGGCCACTGCACTCCAGTCTGGGTGACAGAACAAAACAAAACATATAGGAAATCAAGACATCAACTTAATCTTTCTTTGGGTTGAAAAAAGAATCAGGTATCATAGCTCTAGACATCACAGATATCAGATATCATATCGATCTGGATCCCATGAGCATAGGACAAGAAATGCACAAGTAATGAGAAATTTAAAAAATATTAAATTGATTTTTTTAAGACTGTGAATCACAACCATGCTGGTTTGATTTGGGTTCTATAAATATCCATATGACTTTATATGGGAACTAATTATATAGTTAGAAGAAAGGCCACTAAAAAAATTAGCAAAAATGGTACTGTGGCCAATGAAATGAATTTTTATAAGTTTTTATATCTGCATAATTGTTTGTGTTCTATACATGAATATACTATAGTAATTAATGCTTATTAATTATATATCTACTATAAACACATGCAGTTATATACATACACATTTTATTTAGAGGTTTCTCACTACACGTTCTTTAACATTCCAAAATTCAAAATATTCTGCACAAGCAGCATATAATATAAAAATAAATAAAAGTATTATTTAAAAGAATAGCCTGGAACATAAAGAATACAGAAAAGCCTCGAACATCTGGATCAGACTCCAAGCAACTTAAAACATCTGGAAGGATACAAAACTAGCAGTTTAATTTAAAAAAAAAAAAACACACCCCAATGCTCATAGCATCATTATCTGAATCGCCCAAACTAGAAACAAGCTAAATCTGTATCAGTAGTAGAATAATATTTTTTTTTACATTGTGGCATATATCTATACAATGGAATAATTGTTCATACAACAAAATATTATGCTATAATATGAATGAACAAAGTACATACAACATGAATGTCATACACATGATGCTGAATGTGAGAGGCCAGACACAAAAGAATGCATGTAAAGTTCAAAACAAGTAAAACCGATCTAAAGTATTAGCAGTCAGGAGTGTGATTTATTTCTGGAGGAGGAAAACAGAAAAAAGGGGACAAAAAGGGCTTCTAGAATAAAGGCAAGATTGTATTTCTTGACATGAGTGATAGTTATGCAAATGTATTTATTTTATAATAATTCATGGAGCTACAGACTTAAGATTGGTGCACTTTTCAACTACTGTATGTGTGCCCCCACATGTGTATGTATGCGCTCACGTGTGTGTGTGTATAGTGAAACCACAGCTTCTCTGCAGAAAGCATGGAGTAACATATTGAGAAGAAATCTGCAGTCTCTATATCCTGATGAGAAAACCAAGCAGTCCAATAGGTTGGATTGGGTCAGTGGCTCCTCAGGCTAAATTGCAAGACAGAAAGCACCAGGATGGGTCAAAGCAGGCAAAGGGGTGGTTAAAATTAAAAAGGCAAGAGAAGAGAGAAGAAAATAAAGAGTTCTAGACAAAAGGAATTTGAAAGGTTAAAGCGTTTGAAAACAGAGAGGAGGGCCAAAAATGAGTGCAGAAAGCAGTGGACAGTCTAACAGAGAAGACAATCAGAGACCAGGAAACAGGAGAGAGGGAGCTCTGTCTGGATTCTGTTGCGATGGTGGAGGAAGAGGCAAAGCACAGACTCACGTCTGCAGTTCTTAGATGTTTCTCGAGGAAGCACTACCTTAATCATACAGAGACAAGCTAAGTAAAGATGGAAGAGAACTGACTCTTGCTGAGTAACTATGGTGCACCAGCCCTTTGCTTACTAGTTCACATAATTTTCCCATTTAGTCTTCACCAAATGCCTGCAAGTTATCAATTAATCCCAGTATACAAAGGAGAAAACTGGAACTGAAAAGGGGTTAAAGTAACCTACTTACCTTAGAAGACTCGAGACAGCAGATGAAAAATAGTCAGTAAAGCAGTACTGTGACTTTTTTGGAGAATTCATGCATCTAAATACTGAACATTTTTATAAGGCTGAATAAATGCTGTTTAAATGATGTGTGTCATAGTCTGCCTTCATCTAAGGTAGTTGTTGTGAATCTATGTAATATGGTAGACCAAGATATTCTATCTCCACAAATAGAGTAATGAAAATTGCTTGTTTCATTTTGCATAAAAAAGATAATAGGTAAAATTCTATCCATTTTAAACTTTCCACCTGCTTAATATTTTCTTAAGACCTAGACTTGTATTATCAAATGTTTTCTAATGTATACTAGTAACTAACCAAAAAGAAAAAAAAAAGTATGAACTGACAGCACACAAATGTTAACAGGAAAATTTGAAAATAATATTCCTCAAAACGATCCCATGTGGCCATTAGTTTTTGTTTTGTGGGTACATGCAGACATATGATGCAATCACATTTCAACATACAGAATTTACTCCAGATTTGTGTGATATGATGATTTAACATGCCTCCACGGATTTCCTCAAAGAGAACCATAAAGTCCAAGAATACAATCATCTAAACAAGCTTGGGAACTTTGGGGTTAAGCAGAATAAGAATTAGGTGATTCATCGACTAACACTTTACAGGTTCTAGACGTCAAAGCATTAATGATATGCTACACATTTAACTGGTGACTTTGGGATATAAACTTACACATGGATAGAAAAAGATGTTTGTGAAAGGAGCACACAATGCCTAGGAAAGAGTGGCACTCTATAAACATAATTTATTTGGCCACTCCCATTATTCTTTTGAGCTTTTTATAAGACCTTACACAATAACAGTTTTAACAGATTATTTCAAAAGTAAATTATCATAGAGTTCTCATGAACAAACAGTAATGGTCTCTGGTAATATTATTGCCATCTTCACACTTGCAAATTATGCCTTGTTTATTGATTCTACACACCAGGATGCTATTTAGAAAATAAAATACCATATTGAAAAGATTTCATGAAAGAGTTACTATATCACGAGGGTACCATACAGTGCTTTTAGTCTTGTTAAAACATTAAGAATGTCTTGTTTTAATGATGAAATAGACCGAGTTCAATTAAATGTGAGATATTATGGCAGTCATTAAGAAATAAAATTGTAGTCTGTTAAGTGTTTACTGTTTTCTGGAAAAAAAAATGGAAGAAAAAATTTAAGAAAGGAAAAGGAAAGAAAAGGGTCCTAGCCTGGTTTCTTGACATGAAAGTGAAATTCTAGTTCATAAATATCATCAGTAGAGTCCAAATGAGTTAAAAGAATAGGTGGACCCTGGTAGCTGATACCCGTAGTCCAGTGTATAAATGGAGGAAAAAAATCACATGAAATGCTTTGAATATTTCCTGATGTTCAGGAATACTGCTGGAGAGAGGACTGCTTTAGTCTTTGATTCAATAACTTTAACTTAGAATAAAATTAATTATGTCAAAACGCCCCCTAGTTTATCCATTTGTGTATCCATTACTTCACATTCATGAAAAATTTGCAAAAGATTACCCAAACAAGCTGATATCAGGATTTTTTTCCCCCAGAAACCCAGGTCAAGTGCATTTGCTGGCATCATTACCTATTTAGCATTAAATCCAATTTTTATGCTAATATCACAAAACTGACCAAATGCTATGATACCTAATGCTCATAATCAAAACTAAATTAATATCACATTTATTCATTCAACATAGTTCTGGGGAAGTCAACTATGTGTCAGGCATTAAGTGAGAAGTGGAGGATACAACTGTGAACAAGGTAGACAAGCAGTCTTCCCTCGGTGAGCTTACAGTCTAGCTGAAGAAAAGAAAAAGAATAGGGAAAAGTAGTGCCCAATCTTGATTTGGTATAGCAAAAAGGGTTTTGGGGAAGAAGGAAGGATACAAGAATAGCAGAAGCTGGTCAGGTGAAGAGGCAAGACTGAGTCAGACAGAAGAAACAGTAGATGGAAACGCCCAGATCAATAGAGAATGTGGCTTCTTTGAGGAACTAAAAGAGCTTCAGTGGTATTATCAATTCCAGTGGCATTTAAAACTTTCAATTCTATGTGATAAATGATTAAAACATAAATTCTTTAGAAAATTCTTATTTTCTTGAAAATATCACACATTCATTTATCATATATATTCACAAAATTTGGGATAAGGTTCTCATGCAAATTGTGTACTACTACTAGTTAATGGATAGTTTTTCTACAAAATTATGTCAAGTGAAAATCATTATTGAAATGAAAAGATAATTTAAATTTTAAAATGCTGCCTCTGATTTTGATGTAACTGTTTTACTGTATGATAAGATAGTGCCAATATTGCTGTAGTTTTTTAATCACAAAGAATCAAATCTATCCCTGAAAATATAATGATTATATTCTAAATATGTATATATCAATGCATATGCACATAAGTATAATTTATTTTAAGTTGAGCTCTTCCTAAAAGCTTAATATTTTAGCTATGAACCACAAGGTGATACATATAATTCTCAAAAAAGTAGCTGCTTACTGTGCCAGGAATTCAGAGGTACTAGTAATTTTTTTAAAACCACGCTTGTCCATCAGATTGGAAAATAAAGTACCAAAGCAACATCAAATGTTATACACAAATTCTACTTATGAGCAACGGCATGTCAATCTTCTTAAATTTCCAATCAGTTAATTCATTCATACATTATGAATTTACTGGACACACAATATGTTTAAATTCTAAGGGAAAATTATTGCTTTCTTAGAAGATAGCTACCTTTGTCAAAGAAACAAGGCTCACATTAAATATCTGTGACAACACAGGATGAGATGTGATTTAGCATCAAAATGAGCAGTGCTAACAATACATTCCCTTGAAAGCAAACAGTAAGTACTAAATGCTTGCTATTCTTGCTATAACTGTTATTATTTCTATATTTCCTTCATTCACAATAAAATAACCAATGTGGTCAACAGTAGTAGAAACATTCAACAGAGATGAGAATGAAGATATCACTGAGGGAGAAATAAGAATTACACAGCCACTTGGGAGAGAAAGGGCATTCCAGCAGACAGGAGAAAGAAAAACAAGATTGCTGACAATACTTGCATATGCCATAAAACAGGGAAGAATTTAGGCTTAAAACAAGAAATCAATACATAAAAAGATACCTATACTCGTACGTTCACCACAGCACTATTCACAATAGCACAATCATGGAATCAATCCAAGTGCCCAGCAACAATTGACTGGATAAAGAAAATACGGTATATATACATTGTAGAATACTATGCAACCATTAAAAAAAATGAAATCCTCCCCTTTGCAGTAACATGGATGGAGCTGGAGATCATCATCCTAGGTGAACTGACTCAAAAACAGAAAACCAAACACCACATGTTCTCACATATATGGGGGAGCTAAATCGACACAAAAGGAAATAATAGACACTGGGGACACCCATAAAGGAAGAGGTGGGAAGGGGGATTAGGGTTCAGAAATTGTCTATTGGGTACAATGTTCACTATCCAGGGAATGGGCCACCTGAGACCCAATGCCCACAACTACACAATATGCCCATGTAACTAACAAGCTTGTGTATCTTAAATCTAAAATAAAAACAGAAACAAAATGAGTTCACATGGAAGATGTGGTTGCAAGGGTTGATAAGACAGAATCTGGAATCCTAGTTGACAAGACTGGAACACTTGTAGAAAACAGGATGCCACGTGAAGTTTCTGAAAAGAAGAGGTTGGAAAAACTAAACTAGATATGGTGTTTATATGTAGGCTTTAGAAGGAAAAAGAGGAAAACGAAGACATGCTATGCATTTCAAAAAAAACTTTCGACTCTGATCATAAAATGAAGAGAATTTTAAAACCTCAAAGACATCTTGCAGGTTTAGATGAAAAGATACGGTGGCTGATATTCATTTGTGAGATAATGATACTGGATAATTTGGGCATTTAGGAGTCAGAATAATCCTTGTTTTGTTATGTTGGAGTTATGGTTATCAATGTTATTTATCTGTTTCCTTACTTCTACTCCTATCTGAATAGCTTTCTCCTGTTGTCACTCCTAATGATATTCTAATGCCCTAATACAGTACCTGTAAATGAGTAGGTGCTGCTTAAAAAATATTTGCTGAGTGAACTTACTGACATTTAGTGAAACTTACTAAAAAGACAAAAGTAGCATTAATCAACTGACTTAGTTGGTTGACACTCATCTGTTTGTTTCCAATGACTTCCTGACTGTACTTAATGTTTTATTCTAGCCCAGTCTATTCTGACCCATTCTAATTCTTAAGTTCGTAGACCTGCAGCATTTTGTCAAGTTTTGCAAAATAACTTCAAAGCATAAAAAAGTAGACTTTCCAAACTGAGCCCAGATCTTCCCAGTCCCATTGGCAGCTCACTCAGAGTTTGTTCAAAAACTCAATGACCTCTACTAGTAAATTCCAAAAATCAGTAGTTTAAACAATGGCCAGGAAGGTCTCAACACAACACACCTCTCTATTTCAAGTCACATCTATACAGAGGGGGACTTGGCAGACTTGAGATTTAGGTACTAAAAGTTCTTCTAAAACTCCATTTTACATTGAAGCTCCCTGGTAACTCCCAATGCTCGTCATCCAGATGGAACTTGTTTTTGAAGTAGGAGTACTGCAAAGTTAAAGTACTTACACTGAGGTTAGCACTCTTTGTGTCTATTCCAAAACAATTACCCTAAGACTCTGTAGTAGAGAGCAAGACAGAAGCACAATGAATAAAACATGTTGACTTGGGAACGTGTGCTAAGGTCACAAAGTTACCTTCAGGCACAAGCCAACGCTCACTTTTTGGCCAAAAAAAAAAATCTGACATTGTTTTCAAGTTTGAGGTAATGGGCCTCCCTCACAAAAAAAAAAAAAAGATGCAGATAGAGACCTCCTTGTGCTTCCAAAAGAAAATTCCGGCAAATCTGCCTCTTTTCCAGGGTTAGATAGGCAAAAGAAAGAAACACACACAGTTACACATGCACACAGGAAGCACACAGGTTCAAAGGATTATGCAAGCATATTAACCAGAACCAATAGTGATTTTGGCCAGGTTTTTATTCTCTTCTTTGAGTTTACTCACATTTGTATTATCTTAATTCCTATAATAATATGCACAACTTGCCTATTTTATACAGTGAATTTTTAATGGAAATAAAAAAAGAGAAGAAAGTATAAATTAAATTAATACAACAATATATGCTGGAATAGATTATAAAAGTCAGTGCGTTATAAGTGTTGATATACTTCCCCACTCTTCCTAACTAGACTTTAAGCTTCTAACAAGTAGCACACACTAAAAATATTAAATGAAGATGGCACCATCCATTGGGAGAAAGAAGTACTATTTTGCAAAAATAAATGTAATCATTATATGATTTATAAAAAAAGTGGATAAACATTTTTGGGCAAAAGGAGACAAGCAGGTTTGATGACATTTCTCTTGTTTTCATGTTTTTAAAAGTCACTGATTTTTATGATTTAAATCAAGGTTTTTCTTAAACAGCCTATACACTATAATATAGTATATATAAATCAGTAAAACTCTATTTCATACGTCACTCCAGAGTCTCACTCTGTTGCCCAGGCAGGAGGAGTGCAGTGACATGCTCACGGCTACCACAGCCTTGACCTGCTGGGCTCAGGCGACCCTTTTGCCTCAGCCTTCCAAGGAGCTGAAACCACAGGTGCACGCCATCACGCCCAGCTAATTTTTTTTTTTTTTTTAATTGTAGAGACGAGGGCACGAGGGCTTACCAAGTTCCCCAGGCTGGTCTGGAACACTTAGGCACAGACAATTCCCTCACCTCCCTCCCAAAGTGTTGGGATTACAGAAGTGAGCCACTATACCTGGCAAGTCTCTTTTTGACAAACTGGAAAACTTTAACTTCTTTTTCTTTGTCTTTCTTTCTTTCTTTCTTTTAATTTACAGATGAGTTCTCGCTCTGTCACCCAGGCTGTGCAGTGGCATGATCATAGCTCACTGCAGCCTCGAATCCCTGGGCTCAGGTGATCCTCCCCCTCAACCTCCTTAGTTGCTGGGATTACAGGCATGAACAACCACACCTAGAGACCATAATTTCTTAAGGTAGTCAATACTCATTAGTGGTAACATAAAACAAAGAAGTAACTCATACTTTTACAGTGTCCGAGCTCCTTAATTCTATAGCCTATTTCCAGGGAATGTTTTAAGCAATAAGAAGACTGGAAAATAATTTAATCATCAACCTTATAATTTCTTCCAAAGAAAAAATACTCTTTATAAAAGGCATTTTGTAGAAATTTCTCGTGATGGATTAATTTTATGTAACTCCCTCCACCTGAGTCAGGTTTCTCCTAATATCCAACTACAAATGTTAACTGGAAAAAAAGAGACAGGCTTGTTATTGAAATGGTAAAACAATATTCTCTGAATTTGAAAAAAGGTTATCTTTTTTTCCATGACAGAGTATTTGAATTTCTTTTTCCTAAATCACTGAAGGAAGTAATATCCGTTCTCCACTCCACAATCCCTCCCCATGTCTGCCTTTAAGAACCTTTGCAATGGCAAAATGGCAAGCATGGAGTTCTAAGATTCCAAGAGACACGGTCAGGTCTATTGTTCAAAGTTACATGGACCAGCTTTGTTAGAGTTTGCAGGAGTGTGGAAACCATAAAAAGAACAGGCATAAGAGACCAGGTCTCTGAGAAAGACCTGGAAATAAATTGTTAATAACTAACAAAGTGACAGCACCACCATCGGTCTCCATCCAGTCTGTGTTACAAAGGACTAAAAACAATACAAATTTTCTCCACTTTCTTCACTCCTAAGGTGCTCCAAAGTGTTAAAGGAGATTGTCTATGGTCAAATCTAGAGCAGCTCTTGGCGAAAAGTCAACTCATGGACAGAAAACTAAGTTTTGAATACTTAAGGTTCGAGAGGTACCTACTCTTCCTTTTACAGGAGGTAAGCCTCTGAGGTTCTGAGTTTGAAGATGAGACTTATTCATTTATCCAGGTAGTTAGGAGAAGCATTCTGAAGAATCTAATTGTTTAACTAAACTCAATTTCACTGCCTTACTCGGGGGTGGGGAGGTACACTAGGGAACAGTCTGGATTCATCTGCAGCAAGCTTTCTGTTTTGTAATATAACTTAAAATATTTTTGAAGAAATATGGTAAAGTGATTATCCTTCTGGAACTAGATACACCGACACTGTCACATTAACTCACAGCTTGTTAAATACTGTGCAATCTTTCTATAACATTCTTTGTTATGAGACTAGAATCGGCATATGGGAATTGCTCTTTTCCTGCTAAACTGAAGTCATTACTAACTACTCATCTGTGACATGTACTCTTTCTTGTAACCAGGGATTTTAGCTTCACAAAATTTAGAAACTGCCACACTGTTTCTTGGCATCACTTTCAAAAGTGACATCATTTAAATTTTGGAAAACTCTGTTTTAGCAAATATGCTAGTGAATGCCAGGTTAAAGATTATACAAAGAGGACAGCAGAGCCCATGGATTCGAGACCCGCTTGAGCAGCAAGAACTCATCTATACAATAAATCAAAAAGTCAGTCGGGCGTGGTAGCGCATGCCTGTAATTCTGGCTACTTGGAAGGCTGAGACGGAAGGATCGCCGGAACCCAGCAGGTCGAGGCTGCGGTGGCCAGGAGCGGCCACTGCACTCCAGTCTGGGCGACAGAGTGAGACTCCAACCCCCCCCAAAAAAAAGAAAAAAGAGGACAGCAGGGTCTCTGTAGGGACCAACCCCAGATCATTCTTTTGGTCTATACCATCACATTTCTTTCATTAGAAGCACATGGAATTACAATGAACTCAACAAATGCATTTCAAAATGGATTATCAGATTGCCAGCATATAGAGATGGCCTCCAGTTACTGAAGATATGCACAGAACAACCACCATGATCCTGGGATGAAAACTCCACTTTTGGTCTAATTTCTAAGATCTAAAATATATGGGAATATTTTGTTTTTAAAATATACACGCACTTATTAAAAACATTATATATGTATATAATAGTCATATATGTAATAGCAATAGAAACATGCACAATAACCTACTGATTCATTTACTTCTGAGCAAAAAAAAAAAAAAAAAAAAGAATACTGTGTCTAAATGACAAAGAACTTGTCAGAAAACCAGTATCACTCACAACCTCTGAAAGTCTTATTTTGGAAATTTGTGAATGATTTCTAGAACTTCCTCCATTATTTGAAAACTCACATAGCAACAACAACAAAGAAAGATCCTAGCCATCTCATCAATACATTCTGCAAGCCACTAGTTATGGAGTTTGTGAATTTAGTACTCCAAGTACAATTCAATAGCAGCACCTACCAACAAAATTTAGAATTAGTACTCTCAGACAGGAACATCTTTTCCATCAAATAAAAAATAATTCCAAAAGTTTCATGATAATCTCTTCTAGAAAATATGATTGGCAACTCTTAGGTCACTGTTTAAAAAGTGATTTGAGTACCTAACCTTAGAAAAACCATTATTAATTATGAATTACATTGACATTTCTTAAATAAATATAGTGTGTCAATTTTATCATCTTTGATGTTAAAAGCATGGTTACTTCTTGAAAAGAAAAAATATATAGGCATACCTCAGAGATATGTAATTTCAGTTCCTGACCACCATAATGAAAACATCACAACAAAGCAAGTCACACAAATTCTCGGCTTCCCAGTACACATAAAGTTATAGTACCACTAAGTGAGCAGTAGCATTATGTCAAAAAAATGCACATACCATGGTTTTAAGAATACTTTATTACTAAAAAATGCTAACAACCATCTGATGATGTATAATTTTTTTTGCTGGTGGAAGGTCTTGCCTCAATGTTAATGGCTACTAACCAACTGATCAGAGTGGTGGTTGTTGAAGGTTGGGATGGCAGTGGCAATTTCTTAAAATAAGACAACACTGAAGTTTCCCACATCAAATAAGTCTTCCTTTCCTCAGAGATTTCTCTGTAGTATTCAATGCCACTTGATAGTATTTTACCCACAGTGGAACTTCTTTCAAAATTGGAGTCTCCAACCCTGCTGCTGCTTCAACTAAATTGATATAATATTCTAAATCCTTGTTACTTCAGCAACATTGACAAGCATCTTCACCAGGAATAGATTCCATCTCAAGAGATCACTTTCTTTGCTCATCCTTTGGTAACAGCTCATCTGTTTAAGATTTACCATGAGATTGCAGCAATATAGTCCCATTCAGATTCCACATCAAATTCAAGTTATCTTTGTATGTCCATGATATATACAGTCACTTCCTCCACTGAAGTCTTGAACCCCTCATCCATGAGGGTTGGAATCAATGTCTTCCTAACTCCTGTTAACATTTGTTAATCACAAATAATGGCACTTAAAATAACAATAACGTTCCATAACGTTTTCAACTTACTTTGTCCAGATCCATCGGGGGAATCAACATCTATGCCAGTCACAGTCTTACAAAATATATTTCTTAAATAAAGACTTTTAAATCAAAATTATTCCTTGATAATCCTGCAGAATAAATGTTGTGTTAGCAAGCATAAACACAGCATTCATCTCTCTGTGCATCTCCATCAGACCTCTTGAGTGACTGGGTACCCTGTCAATGAGTAGTAACACTTTGAAAGAAAATTTTTTTTCCAGCAGTAGGTCTCAACAGTGGGTTTCAAATATTCAATAAGCCATGCTATTGAAGATGTGCTGTCATCTAGGTGCTGCTCCTTGAAAACAGAATACACAGAGTAGATTTAGCCTAATTATTGAGGACCTTGGGTTTTCAGTACAGTACATGAGCACTGGATTCAATTTGCAGTCACCAGCGGCATTAGTCCCTAACAAGAGAGTCAGTCTGTGCTCCGAAGCTTTGAGGCCAGGCATTGACTTCTCCTTTCCAGCTATAAAAGTCCTAGATGGCATCTTCTTCCAATAGAAGGCTGTTTCATTTACACTAAAAATCTTTTGTTTAGGGTTGCCATTTTCATCCATGATCTAGCTAGATCTTCTGGAGAACTTGCTGCAGCTTCTCCATCATCACTTGCCACTTCACCTTGTACTTTCATGTTATGGAGATGGCGTCTTTCTTTAAACTTCATGAACCAACCCCTGCTGGCTTCAAACACTTCTTCTTCAGCTTCCTCACCTCTCTCAGCCTTCACAGAAATGAAGAAAGTTAGGGCCTTGTCCTGGATTAAGCTTTGGCTTAAGGGATTCCTGTAATTGGTTTCATCTTCTGTCCAGACCATTAAAATTTTCTCCACATCAGCAATAAGGCTGTTTCATTTTCTCACCATTTTTGTGTTCAATGGAGTAGCATTTTTAATTTCTTTCAAAAACTTTTCCTCTGCACTCACAAATGGCTAGCTGTTTGACACAAGAGGCCTAGCTTTCAGCCTCTCTTAGCTTTTCATATACCTTCCTCACTAGGCTTAATCATTTCTAGCTTTTGATTTAAAGTGAGAGATCTGTGACTCTTCCCTTCACTTGAACAGTGAAAGATCACTGTAAGATTATTAATAATTTCAAAATCATTGTGTCTCAGAGAATGGGGAGACCAGAAAAGAGGGAGAGATGAGGAAATGACCAGTCACTACAGCACTCAGAACACACACAATTTGTTAAGGTGGTTAAGTGTGCCGTCTTATATGAGCAGGGTTTGGTGGCTTCCCAAAACAACTGCAATAGTAACATCAAAGATCACAGATCACCATACCAGATAAAACAACAGTGAAAAGGTTGGAAATGTTGTGAGAATTCTAAAACTGTGACAAAGAAACACCAAGTAAACACCTGCTGTTGAAGAAATCGTGTTGATAAACTTACTCGGCATAGGGTTGCCGCCAACCTTTATTTATAAAAAATAATAATTTCTGCAAAGTGCAAAAAAGTGAGGAATGATAAAAGGGGGGGATGTTTGTGTATATGTATATATGCCCATACGTATAAACACACGCTTAGCTTGGGAGTGTCTGGTATGTGGCTATAGAAGTTAAAATCACTCTGCCATAGAGTTGCCCCTCCAGTGGCTGTAGGGTCACATAACGTCTATTCATTATTCTCCTGCAGGAAAAATCTTAACAAACCAAATCTGTGTTAACAAATCATGTTTACTAACAAAGTGTTTATAATCATGTGTTATATATCTCACATATTAAAAAAATAAGTTCTAAAATATCTAGAAAGAACCACAAAACATTATCTCTGAGATACTAAGACAAAGTTACCACAACCTACTGACAAATAAGACAGTGATTAATTCTGAAGGGGAATTTTGTAAGACTCATTTTGGAGAAGAGGAAGAAAATTCATGAAACTAAATGCAAAAAGCTTACTATGAGTGAAATCTCTGACTATCAAAAAGTCATTTTTTTAAAGTCACATATTAAAATCAAGTACAACACAGATATAAAAAAATTAAAATGATGGTATAGATCACTGAAGACCCAAAGAATAAGGCAAAGATGTACAATGTGAACAAGTAATGCAAAAATACTTCTTTCAAGAATTTTTATAATTCAGAGGGGCCTAGAACTCATCACTCTGGAACACTAAAGGTCAAACACAGTAGAACTAATGAATTTAATGCGTATATTCTATCAAGGGGATGACACTAACTAGTCTTCTGAAACAATATGATGCCACTCCTCTCTACGGCTGGAATCCTCAGTGTGCTCCATTATGTATATACCATAAATATAATTTTTAAAATTAAAAGATAAAATAAGGTCTTGGAAACACATTTTGAACACTCTCACCATTAAAGATATACAGAAGTTGCAAAGATTAGAAACAGAGCAATCATTATTATTATTTATAATAATTAATCTTCACAAATACTTGGGTATTCACCAAACCTGTTTTACATATCTCATCTAAACTGATTCTTCCCCAAAGCCTGTGCCCAGGTACTACTACACACAACCTATGAGTGAGGACACTGTGATTTAGAGAAGTTATAGACTTATTTTAAAGCTGACTTGATTTCGACAAAGTCACACCACAGAAAGGAAAACATAACTGGACATAAACCTATTTTCATGTCTGGTAAAATACTGGGAAGGCTGAATCTTCTTTGTTTTAGTTTGCACTGTACATATCTGGAGAACAAATAAGCTGAGAAAGAGGTCAATGTGCCCAAACTACAGAAAAATGCAAAGCAAAACAAAAAGGTAAAAAAAAAAAATCACAGTGTGCATTTATTACCCTGGAAATAATAATAAGTAGGTTCCATGCTCTAAGAGCGGCTCCTCCAACGGACAGAAAAATGATGGTGGTCTCAGGTCTTTCTTATTCGTATATTAGAACCAGTGTTTCTGGGGCTTCACCTTCTGTTTTAATTTTAATTTTTATTTGTATAAACGTAAGGGTTACAAGTGCAGTTTTGTTACTCGGCTATATTGCATAATGGTGAATCTGGCTTTCAAGTGCAACCATCGCCCAAATTGTAGTATCTTTATTTTAATAAGGCAATTATTTAGATTAAAAGTTTGAGGCCAGCACAGAATTTATGAATAATTGGTTTAGTATTGTTGACGTTTTTATCATAAAATTATGATTTTTCTTTCAGCATATTACATTTAAAAGATTTACTGTAGTAAATCATTTCAAATAGTCAAGAGACAACTGTTTTGTTTTTGTTTTAATAAAACACCTCTAGTATTATATCTTATGACATCAACTTACAGTATCAACTTTAAAATTCTCACTACAGAAAGCAATACTAGAAGTGAAACTGCTATAAGTTAAAGGATTTAAATATTCTTTTTGTTGTTTTTTGTTTTAAAATTAGCAAAGGCATCAATATATAAGCCCTACCATCTACAAGTTAAAAGGGCCACCTCACATACAGTTACATATCAACTATTTTCTTTACCTAATATTAGGCACACAGAATCTTCCAGGTTTTTACCTAGAGACAGTTGAATACAAATTACAGGAATCAGCATAGTTCAGTACTCACTAAATGCTTCTTATAGTAAAGATTTCAGAACATCTCTATTAAAAATACTGATGTTTCGTGATATGGTCTTACTAATATGGACTTCTAGAAAAGGAAATTAATACAGAGGGTGTGAAAAGTATGCCCTTGACAGGGATTAATTTTAAAAATAAACTTGAAAATGTAGAGAAAGAGGAACCTTGAAAGGAATCCATGTCACCAACTGCCTTAAAATTCATAACTTAAGAAAAATATAAAGGCCTCAATTCCCAGTATACCAAGAATATAGAAGACTCAGCTATTCCAAAAAGGTTTCATGTGCTTATAAAACGATTAAATTACAAGGTAAATTTTGATTAGGTGCATATGACTTTCTTACACTTATTTTATTTATAGTTTCTGATTGTGAATGCGTGAGACACAACACTTCCATCAAGTCAAGACTGTTTGTGTCAGTAAATACCCTTCAAAATATCACAACTACTTTAAGCATCTCCTTGAAAACCGTATATGAGAAAGTAGTGGACCGATTTAAAGACAAGTAACACTTTTTTAATTAGCAAACTCCTACTTTAGTTATCTCAACTCATAAAAAAATAGTACTTGTAAGAAGTTATCTCAATTTGGGGGCTGTTTTTGCTCACTGCCCATCTTGGCCTCATTCTTTGGGTCATTAATGACCTATCATCATTTTAATTTTCTGTATTTCTATTAGTACTTAATTTCAACATGTAATTATTTAAAAAAAAAAACCCTAACTGTTAGATGACCAGAGACGTCCTTTCAGAGTGAGCTCTCCGCATTCGTCCCAGGCCTCTACAGTGTGCAGGTGATCACAAGCGAAGAGTAAGATGTAGACGGGCAACTGTGGACAAACCCACTTGGGGACCTGGAGAGAAAACCAGTCAAATGAAGAAGGGGCAGCAGCAAAGAGGAAGCAAAGGGAAGAGGAAAGCGAATTCCTGGAGAGAGGAAGCCCAGCTGGGAGTGGGAAAAGGCAGGGGGGCATGCAGGCAGAGCAGCCAGTGGGGACAGCTGGCACCAGGCGGGAACAGGAAGGGTGGTGAGGCGCAGGAGAGAGAGCAGGGGGTGCAGGCACACCCGCAGAGCAATGGGAGTGGGGACAGCAGGCACCAGGGAGGCGCAGGGGAGAGGGCGGGGGTCCAGGCAAGCAGGCAGAGCAAAAGGAGTGGAGACCGGAGGCACCAGGAGGGCTTCCAGGGGCTGCCCGGAGAGGAGCAGAGAAGGCAGGAGGGACGCAGGCAGAGCGGCGAGTGTGGAAGGCGAGCACCAGGAGGGCGCAGGCAGAGCAGGGAGGAGCAGAGCAGGGGCGCAGGGGGTGCCCGCAGAGCAGCCGGCTGGGATTGCAGCACCCAGCGGGCCTCCGGCGTGCCGGGCAGAAAAAGCGGGCGGCGGGCGCTGGGAAGCGGCGGCGCCGGCACCGGGGCCGGTGGCGGGGGAGGGGGCGGGCCGCGGGCAGAGGAACGGGGGCGGGGAGGAGGGCGCGGGCACCCGGTCTGGGAGGCCGGGAGCGCCGCCACTTCCGCAGGACTTCCTGCCGTCACCCGCCCGCCGGCCGAGCACGCGTGGTGGCTGCCCAGGCCGGGCTCCTGCGACAGCGACGCTAGCGACACGCGCGGCTCGGGGCGCGCCGCCGCCAAGGCCGAGCCAGGCCGGCAGTCCTCCTTGGGCACACCGGCTCAGCTCCCGTGTCTAGACCCGATCAGGAGAAAATGGAACCCAGCTCTGGGTCTGAACTGCGGTTCTGATTATCTTTTTTATTATTTCTTCTTAAAAATAAAAAAGAAATTTCGCATTTTGTGTTTCTGAGTATACTATCCACTAAAGCACTCTTGAGTCTTTAAAGCGCTTTCATAAAATATAAATTACTTCAAAAAAACTAGCAGCGTCAAACTCGTAATAACTAATGAAAGTTTTTGTTGTTGTTGTTTGTTTTGTTTTGTTTTTTAAGTCTAGCCCAAACCAAACTTTCTCTTTTGTCTCTGTAACATACATAAGCCACATCAGAATTTGAAGCTGTCAAGACCCTTTTTTAGGGTAGGGGTAGTTACCCAGGACTGCAAATACGTTAAGATATACAAAGCCATGAGGATTAACAGGACAGTGCCACATCCTATGTCATTCAACAACTTCCCCTTACAAGAGTATGCTGATCACAGCCTTTCTACTGTCATGAGCCAAGAAGAGGCCGGTTAACCTAGATTTTATTTTTATTTTTTATTTTTCTTGTAGGAGATTGCAGCTATCTCTGCAGAAAGAACACAAGTTGGATGTTTCCTGTTATCACTATCATTTTTTAAAAATGTCTCAGATATAAAGGTGATGGTTTTATCTCCCTGACGATGAATTAGGGCCTAAGAAGAAAGCATATTGGAACAATGTGAATATGAAAAAGTTGCCTAGTCTTTGAAATCCCATTACTGACCTGAAAAATACAGACAGCTCTCCCACCAGATGAGAAGAAAAGTAGAACCGCTTATTCAAATCCTGACTCTGCTAAGTGTCATCTGTTGTCACCTAGGCAATGTATAAAACTTCCCTGGGACCCAGTTCCTTCCTTTCTGTAAAATGAAGATGACATTGAGTTCTCTCTCAGGTGAGAACAATCTTCTTCAGAGTGCTTAACAAATGGGAACCCCCCACCAGCATTTTAAGGCAGCCCTTCATGGAAGACAACTCTTGGAAAGCAGCCTCTTCCTTGCAAACCCAGCTCACCCAAGGCCTGTCGCTGTCCTCACTTTTATTTGGCGATATGTGCCTGCTCCTGCATCTCCCAAATCCAATCCATTGTTGCTCCTCGTAGCTCATTTCTATGCAAACTGTGTCCAGCCTTTGGGCAAAGTTTGCATGCCCTCTGCTCCCTGATTTTCACAAGTGAAAACACTAAGTCCAGCACATTTAATAACGTCCTCCTTCCCATGGTTAAAGGCACCACACAGCTTCAGCAGACAGGAAGCCAGCCCAGCACACATGCCTCACAACTGGCAGACACAGGCATCTTCAGCTGCATCCACTACTACATGCAGTCTGATAAGGAACATTTTCATGGAGCCAAAACATACGTTTCCTCCCTCTATTTCTGCATTTAGCAGACAGGAGAGCTGGACCATCAGTCACGACAGGGATTATGGAACGGCAATCGAGATTTCTGAGCCACCAAGGCTACCAGAACAGAAGGGCTAAATTTCGCCTATTCATTTCCACCAAAAGTACGCACCCCTTCAGCTGTGGAAAAGTACGGAGAATTTAAAAGCCCCTACTGATTAACTAGAATGTGCTCTTCAGGAAAACACTCTCTCTTGCCACTTGTTTGCAAAATCCAGGCAGATATTGCTTTAAAAATCCCAACTAACTCCTTCAAAGGATTTGTAAAGTCGCTGATAGACATAAGGGGACATGAGAAAAGTATGTTTGAAATATGTCATTACCTAAGGGTTCTGGGAAGCTTTGGAATGTTTTGTTTTTAAGGAAGAAACAGATAAATGCAAGTCCTACAAGTAACGAACTGTTCGGGAAGCAAATGAATCCATTAAGTAGATCTCCTTGACTTCTCCTTCATGGTCCCCTGTCCAATCAGACTTGGAACTGCACAGTCATAGCAAGAATTAAGAATGTTCCAGAGTTGTTTAAAATAACATTTAGGTGCTTAATCAAAGGGAATTCCCAATTTAGATTTTTTTAAAAAAACTTGTTTTAGTTTTAAAAAAAAACAAAAAAACACTACACAGAGAAGGCCAAGGATATGGTCTTAAACTTCAAAATTGTTCCCAGGTTTTTAAGATGAAATTAAAAGTGATTAGTAAAAATCAAACAGTCAAAAAAAGTCTCAGGCATTCTTGTTCCAGCATGAAAAACGTCTCGGCAGCTCATATTCAGTTATCACCTTACTGGTCATTTCTCAGGGCAATATGATACTAAACAGAGCCAAGGTAAGTCCAATAACCTTCCACTGCCATAGACCTGCTCAGCTCCAAACAAACCCTACCCATCAATATTCTTGTTCAGTCTTCTGAACGATCACCTTTGAACCCTTCACACCCAAGCATTGGACCCGCTGACAAGCAACTTTATCCTGAAGCCAGTACATCAGCCATGGTCCTCACACATCACGACGCAAACATTTAGGCTAAAGAACCTTCAACACATGGGAGTTAAAACCGTACATTTCTGACTCATGGCCTTAGAGCCTGACATCGTTCTCCTAAATGTTTTAAGGGCACATCATTTATCATCTTGGATCTTTGATTACTTCGCAGTGCCTCACAATATCAGCAAAGCACAAGGCAAGCTGTGTTTGCATTTTTCCAATGTATTAGGGCTTCCCTTTGCCTCAGTTTCACTGACACTGTCCTCCTTGGTTAAATGACATTCATCAATAAAAGTCAGGATTTGAAGGCACACTGCAAAATACAATATACTAAGTTGTAACTGACGGTACTCTATACTTCAGGAACAATCCATCAGGGCAAACCTCAAGAAGCATCTGTTACTTAGGCAACACCACCTAATCCTTTTCTCTTTGAAACCTGACAACTCAATAATTTCACAGTTTTCTCAATACCTGAAAGTCTAATGTCACTGGCCACAGCATTCTTCTTCCCATGTGCCAACGTACTGCAACACTTTGGAGAAGGACTGTATCCAAGGCATTTGAAAAGAGGACAAGAACGAAGAGGGTATATGCTGACTCTCCTCAGGCGTACAATGCCAAGTTGCCGCTGGTATAAGCCATACTAAAACCACACATAAATGGGAGCACAGGCAGGGATGTTTACATCGAAATAAATGGCAGTAGAAAACTTTAGAAGTAGTACAGAAGTCAATATTCTCTTTTTTCCCCCCTTATCCTGAGGCAGGGCCTTACTCTGTTGCCCTGACTGGAGTACAGTGGCACGAACACAGCTTACCACAGCCTCGATCTCCTGGGCTCAGGCAATTCTTCTGCCTCAGCCTCTCTAATACATGTGACTACAGGCACGCATCACCACAGCTAGCTGATTATTTTTTTTTTCATAGAGGTGTGGTCTTGCTATGCTGTCCAGGTTGGCTTCAAACTCCTAGGCTCAATCGATCCTCCCACCTCGACCTCCCAAAATGCTGGGATTAAAAACATGAGCCATCACACTTGGCCAGAAGTTGATATTCTGAGGAATAGGTAAAATCTCTGTAGTTAAGGTTTCAGGAAAAGCATTTCATAAAGAACGAATAAAACAAATGAAGGTCAGTTTGGAAATGTTCTGGGGCCAGTAAGCACTATATTAAGGATAGACTACATGGTGTAGTACAGATAGATTTAGTAAATTGAGGGCAGATTGAAGGGTTCAGAATGCCAAGCTAATGATGATATTCAAATGTATAAGCAAGTGCTTATGGAGTTTGAAAGCCACTGATATCAGAACTCAGAGCGAGGTTAGGTATACAGGTGAAGGCTCTGGAGATATTTCATTTGGAACCAAAGCTAAAAGCATAAAACTCTCAAAGACAAGTACAGAGTTTAAGCGAAATTTCAAGAACAGACTAAAACAAGTGTGGCAGAGATGCATTGCCCAGAAGCCAAGCCAGGAGAGACACTCAACAGAATGGCTGGCAGCATCCAAGACATCTGAGAGATGCAGTCAAATGGAAAGACCATTGGGGCTTGGCTCCCACGAAGACACTGGTGACTTCAATACAGCAGTGTCAACAAATGCAGAAGCTTTGGCAGATTCTGTCTTGTTGAGAAACAGAAATATACATGAAATGAAACCCAGATTCAGGCATTCAATGTTTTCTCCACTCTGAGGTTACTTTTTTTATGTGAGTAGGTTTATCTTTTATCCAAAAAAAGAATGGACTCTATGTCTTAAAATCATTCAATTAATAAAGCTCAACAAGCAACATTCTGATTTTGTGCCATGCCATGTACAAGTTGAAATTCATCTGGAAATAAACTTTAAAAGTAGCTTTTGTTTTGTTTTACCTTGTATTTTTCTTAACAGTTAACGAAACTATAATTAATATTTGCTTTAACCAAAATCCTCCAGTGCTTAAACCCTAACCTATCTCTCAGCTTCATTAGCCATATGTATGTGCTACAGAGTTGCATTTGGACTTTTTCTAGATTCCAAAAATGGTCCATAAACAACTACAATTGGATTGTAATCCAGATGAACAGAAGAGAACGCCATTTAACTGCATTCTATAAAACATCCAAGGTAATCTTTGTTCATAAATCTGTGCCATGAGAACAAGTATAAAATAGTTTACAGAATGTCTGAAAAGGAGTTTATCAAAAGTGGGTGAATACATTAGCATATGTGTGATTCAGGGGAAGTAATATAAAGTGTATATTGATTTATAAGGAAAGCAAGTGCTGTAATAGGTGGAAATTAGAAATAAAATACTGCAACTCATCTTATTTAAACCTTATCTGGATATGACCTGTTTGTGAAATCAACAAAAAAGCACTTTCTGATAAAGCTCAAAGTTTGATCTGTAATGTCGAGAGTCCATGGTAAGAATCTAACCTCTTAAAGTCAAAGAAGAAAAAAAGAGACGGTTGGTATACACAGGGAAACTTAAGTTAAAAAGTAAGTAACATTAACAAAATTATTAAGAAGAACTGGAAGCATGGATGGGGCTTCCTCTGGTTCAATTGGGCAGACATAAGATATTAAATTATAATTCACAGTCGGGGTGAAAAATACATTCTGCTATATAGCAATAATAGCCATAGGGGAAAAGGAGGAAAAGAGAGATAATCTATAATAATAAGGGAAATTTTTAGTCTTTCTTCATACAATATGCTCACCACACCAAGACAGAGATTTTATGTGGAATGATTAGCATTATAGTCAAATTGGTTACTTAATCCATTTTAGAAGAATTGTTTTTTTAATATTAAAGATCATCCATAACTTTTTTATTTAATTGATGGTATCTAACTGAATGAACATGATAATTTTCTACAAGGAAACTGTTTCATTTTAAAGGAATAACTATTCCAAGCTATTTATAAAAGCGTTTCACCTAAAAGAAACATGAAAAAAACAAAATAACTAAATAAAAATAAATTAAAAAAAAAAAAGGACAAACCTGCCTCTGGCTACATGACACAGAGGAAAACCCACACAAATGAAACCCACTATCTTTCTCACCTTGCAACTCAGGATTAAATCGTTCCAAATACAGACACTGAACCAGTCCAGCCCTTACAGGGCCTGACATACCCCTACCCCCACCTCTTCTGCTTTCCAAAATCACTTCTGGAGCTGTTCTCTGAATGAGTTTGGGGACTGTCTCAGGTTCAATATCCTTCTGCATAGTATTCACTATAATGCTTTTAAACCCAGAAATGGAAATGAAAGTATCCTTGGGGTTGTAAGTGATAAGTTTTTGCTTATGGCAGGTGTACCTTTAGATTATACAATTTAACTATTAGGACTGAAAAAGAAGAAGAAACAAGGAATTTAAGAAGGCACGGAATTCTTCCAACAAAGTAAATGATTAAAAATAGCTTATCTATAATCAAAAATCATAAATTTTATCTATGCTGTGCAATAGGGTCATGGCTAAAATACTGAAACTTTTAGAGAAAGTCTAAAAGAAATTTTTGAGAAATTCTAAAAGAACTCCTAAATTTTTTAGAAATTCTGAAAGAAAAATAGCATTACATTTATATTTTAAAATACTTTATTTTTACTACATTTGAAGTTGAAATTTACCATTCAAAAGACAGGATTAATAAGAAAAGTATTTAAAATAAACGAGGCTCTTTTATTTTTCTTTCAAGAATTTGTTTTTATAAATGCTGAAGAGTTTATGTAAAATACCACGAATGGTTTCTCAACCACATTTAAATAACTAATTGCACATTTCAAGCCTAATCTCACTGATGCCCGTCTACAGTTTCTCAACCTGCCAAGGGGTTTATGTCTGTTATGAATAAAAAAAAGTCTGGTTTCCTGAAAGATTTTTAAAAAAAAATCCTTAATTCAAATGGACTAAGATAAATATATGTTGGAGATATTTTAAACTAAAGGAAAAAGAGTAATAAAAACTAACTTCTTATTAATGACAATTTCATAACCAATTTTTCAGTAACAACCAGATTCTTATGTCAGTGAATCCAAAGCTTCTAATGCTAAGGTGTATGAAAGAAGCATTAAGCCTAGATTTTTCTGTAGTTACTGTTTAAATTTCTGTAGTAGTTCTAAACTAAACACTTAACACCCATATCTTCTTAAGGTATTGATAAAGAAATCATGTGAATAAATCAACTACTCCATTATATATATGATCATCTATTTTCACTGCATCCTAATAAATAATATTATAATTATTTTCTCATATGCACACACAAAAGAAAAAATAAATATAAATAAATCTCATATATTAGGGAGATTTCTTCAACAAACATCGAGACCATATCGTGTTTTCCATAAATATTAGGATGGTGTTTTGACCCTGGTTCTAGTTCAGTCTTTTATCCAAATAGAGGAAAGTCACTTCACTCTATCTTCAGTTTTCTTATTTGTAAACTAAAATGATTATGCTATAATGCACAGTAGCTCACATCCTATCACTCAAAATAAAATTTGACCCCATGAGCACTCTGAACAGTCCTTAAATTAAAGAAATAAAACCAAACTGGACTGCCCCGTTGAGGAGAATTCAGCCATTGAAAAAAGAAGTGGTCAGGGTCTACTTCTCTATGAACAAGAGAATATTAGAAGAATCTCAGGCCTAGACCTACATTTTGTGGGAAGCAGAACATACACTTGTGCACATATAATGTGCCCACTAGTAGAATATGTGAGGGTCCAGAATTTGTAGTGAAATTACAGAACTAAAGGGAATTATCTCAGAGGCCACACAACTTACTCTACATCTGACCTCAGGAAGGTGATTTAATTTAGTATTTTAAGTTTTTTGTTTATTTGGTTTTTTGTTGTTTTGGTGCATGGTTTTATTGATGTACCTTATGAAATAAAATGTACATTCTGTTGAGCTTGAAATGTTATCTAATATATTTACATAGTCATCTTTTGTCAAAATTAAGTTGGCCAATTATTTCTTCAATGATGTTTATAAAAATAAACCCCATTTTCTGCTACATTAGAAAAAAATGAAAGAAATTGTTGAATTTATTTTTTAATCTTTATCTAGAGGCTTTGAATTAAATCTAAAAACACTGTCCTTGCATCTTCCATCATATTCCAAATGAGTAAATTTTTTAAATTTGTATTTTCAAAATAATGCATTTATATGATTCAAAATCATCACATTAACTTCATCCCACAACACTGTTGTAATTACATCTGACCAAAAGTTTTGGCAAAATGTTTGCCTCACATCACAGGAACCAAACAAAAAGGTGGTTTATTAAAATGTCCACATTTCTACCAGTGAAAACACAAAAATACTGTTAAATACACTCCACTAAGCATGGACATAATGTGTTTCCTCAGATTCAAGTCCACTTATCAGGACATAGTGTGGGTAATGTGTTAGGAATACTACGTATGCAATTTGATATCTCTTTATCTAGTGCTTACTTCATGAATTCCAAATGAAAACACTTTATAATAGCCTTTGAGATGTATGTGCAGAGCGTTACTTCTTCATGGTAGCAGTCTTGTTTCTCACATAACTATAATTTAAGAATGCCGATTATCATAAGCAAAGCTGTAAGAAAAGAAAGGGCAGGCAAAACTAAAGAAAGTTTTCTTTATACTAAAACATCTTTACGTTGAAATATGTCAGGCTAAAGTCTCCGCACTACATACAGATTTCGTTTTAGCTCATTGACAGTATTTTACCCACTGACAGTATTTATATTTTCTCACTACTTTTGGAGAATTCCATGTAACTATCTTAAACTGATTTCAAAGCTGGTCAATTTTTTTTTTCTTTTTCCTTCACTCAAGTGTTCAGATACAAAATGCATAATATCTAAATAACAAACAACTAAATGTCATGTTACTTTACACCATTCATAATTTTCAATTAACTACAAAGAATAAATAGTAAGTAATTTTCCAACCCTACTCTTTTTTGAAATAAAAATGAAAGTGTAAGGATGACATATGAAAGGTTTTCTCTCCAGTGACTCTTTAGAACATCTTATCACAGAAAGATGTGGCAGGAAAACTGACATCACTGATCTCTCAATTTCTAATGCATCAAAAAGAGTTAGTGAAACAACAACACAAGAGGAAAAAATACAAAATTAATGCAAAATTAATTTGTACTTTATGGGAAATAACAAGGGTTCTGTAATAAGAACACACTAAAAAGATGTAAGTACTTCCTTTCCTTTCTGAGAAGCTTAAAAATTGAAAAAACTGAAAACAAAGTATCTCAAAATCAATGAACTTCAAGCAATCCAAGAAAATTTGAAAAACATTTTTCTATAAACCAATCCAGAACACAAGATGTCAATTTGGAAATAATGGACACATATTTTGTTTTAAAAATCTAAAACTTGTTAAAGACAAAAATTCAAGTTAACATCCCAGTGATTAACTCTGGGGCTCCTTAGCCAAGAACAACTTTCGGCACTTAAAACATAAAACTGTCAGTTTCCTCTGCTTGGAGACAAAACATACAAAAAGCAAACATTCACTGTTATATTTTCCTAGACATGAAAGATAGAACTAACTTTTATAAAAGATGATCACTCTTAATATTCCTACATATGATGATATTCATACCATCACTCTTAAAAAAAAATTACAAATTCCAGACCTCAGAACTACCCTTGGTAGATAGCTACTAATCGAATTTGTTATTCCCTAAACTTAATGGAAATGTAGGTAAATTTACCGAGCTACACTAGCTTAACACATAAATATGTGAAGCAGCTTGTGCTTGATGTTATTAAATAGAAGCTACCATAAACAAGAAAACTCTTTACTCTAAAGACCTTAAAGAGTTGGTAACATATACTTGGCATTCTACTTCTGGGGAATCTAAAACATACAGATGATGAGACTCTTTCAGGAACTCTTCTTCCCTAAATCAAGACAATGTGCATTTCAAGTGGCAGCCGTGATCTAGTGGTCAAATTCATGTTTATAACCTTGGAATACAGAGTCTAATGGAAGTACTGAGTAACTAGAATTGACTTAAATTTTTGCCAGAAATATGTCACAGTTGGTGCTTATCACTGTTTCAAAATTATACCACAATTTTATTTAATTTCAATCAATGCATTTCTTCATAAAAATGGAATGGTAAAGTCCTACTCAACAGCAAACAATAAAATCAAATTATAATTTTACAATATATAAGCTTCTTCCTTTTCTTATATTGCTGCCCCCAAATATAAATATGATCAAGAAATGTAGGTAAAAATCCTACAGCTGGTGTATTTTTTCCACTGAAAGAGTAAACTTTACTCTTCCAGAAATTGAAATATTAGATCCCAAACAGGGCGGGGGGGAAGGATAAGAGGAAAATGGTAATAAACTATGGCAGGATAAGCCAGAGGAAGCATGCCTGGTCTCAGCACAATTTTCTTTAGCATCCTAAAATCAGCGACATCACGCGGCCCGAGATCTCTGCTTACTCTTCTGAAAACCATCCAGAGGCTTTTCAAAAAGTTTAGAATTCTAGATGTGTTTCCAAGTGCCAAATTAACTTACAGGAATTTCCACTCCTGAAGGAACCAGCACAGTAGTGCACCCGGAGCTAGAGGATGCTTTTTGTCACTCAAAGCCAGAACTGATGAGTGTGACCCCGGCCAGCCTTATCTAAAATTCCCAAGTACCACAGGTGAAGAGGTCAAAGTGTTCTATGTCAAAAATATACAAATAAATAAAGCTATATGCAGCAACGGTTCCTTACGTCACTGTGGACTGTACGGTATCCTAATCCCCCTTCTGTTCAGATATATATTTTTTAAAGAAAGAACTGGAAATGGAAGGGAAAAAAAGGAAAACCTGCTTACATTAATATCTACTCTCAATTGGTCTCATTTTAAAAAAATGCTATCATTGCCAATGATACATGAATACACTGAATTTTTCAGGGAGTGGGAAGAACATGTATGTATGTAGGTAGGGGTGTGTGTGTGTGTGTGTGTGTGTGTGTGTGTGTGTGTGTGTGTGAATAATTAGATGATATATTGAATTATCCTGGGAGTAAAAAGTGCATAACTTGTGCACATAAATGTACACAAGATGTATATCACCAGAGTTAAATGTTTCAAAAAGTGAAAATGCAAAACGATGTACTCATATTTACACATAAAATGTGCATGTCATGATTTTTGCTATTGCCCAAAATCTTCTGAGTGACAGCTTTCTTACATAAATCTTATCAAAGTACAAAGAAAAAGTAAAATGTGTTGTAAATAATTAGGGTTTTCTTTCAACAGCATAAATGATCTTAAAAATGAGACATTTAGAAATAGAATAAATAGTGATGGGTTAGAGTAAAATAAACAGTTTTTTGTAATTGAGGTTTAGATGATAGTGAGTTTCTTATACTAATTTACCACATCTTACATCCAGGAGTATACTACAAATGTTTTCCATACACAAAGGAGGAAAGTCTCTTTCAGTTTGCTTATATATTACAGAAAATAGTATATCATCATATTATCAATTACTTAAATGTATAACTGCTTACATTGGCCACTGCTACATAGATTATTTTCTAAAACTTTCCTAAATTTGCAGAACTGAGGAGCAAATTTTGTAATAATAATCTATAAAAGGGATATACATCCAATGTTTAGTTAAAGACAGTCTTAAACATCATATTTTGTCTTTTTTTGGGTGTAACCTAAATCTATTTAACAAAATTTCAGCAGCCAAATATAGAAGAAACATATGATTTTAAAAGATTTCAAAGGCATATCAAGAAAAAATTGAAAAACAATTCATTCAATGATAGTCTAACATGTATTAAAAAATTTAGTAATCAGAGTCTTGGTTGAGATATATATACATATTTAACTCTTAATTTTTATCAGTTGAACAGTATATTTTAAAAGCAAAGTAACATAGATTCTCCTTCAAAAATATTTAATGGCATCAAAAACTAAAGTAAAAACAAATATCAAACTCTCTTTTAGGAACTTTTACATGTTCAGAACTGTTTAAGAGTACTGGGAGAAAAATGGGCTTATGTATTTATTTCTACATCTCTCAAAGCTAAAGATAATGCACAGATAATGACATCACCAAGTAGACACAAGTAGAATTTCATTTTTGTTTTGCCAATCCTGCTCTGATTTCAGAACCAAAATTATAATTAAATTAACCCTCAAATAGGTGTTGGGATGCATTAAGTAATTAAAATGAACACTACAAAGACTAAAATGATTTCAAAAAAATATGTCATAAGTTAAAATTCCATGCAGTGCCTGTAATGTGAGAATGTTCTATGCAAGTGAGAATACAGATATATGCACGTACATGCACGCATTTGTTAATATGAAGTCACAGATTCATAGGTTGTACTTGTGCATAGCTCAGAATGAAAAAAAGCTAAAACTAGATTAGTAATGCTTGATCCCTCCGCACATGAAGTGTATCATGTAAAAGAGAAATTAGATTCCACAAACTATATTCTGCCGTATATTTTTACACTATTTATAAATGTATCTGATCTCCTATATAATACAAGAAATTGAAACATCAATTCACAAGAATCCATGGAAAGTCAAATTGTAGTCTCTAATCAAGAAGCCCATGTTATATTACAAATGTTTACTGATTTGTTAGCTTTATACATTCTCTCCAAATTCTACAAGTAAAAACAGCTCCAAAGCAAAGTCCTTTTGATCTCTCTTTTTATAGCTATGATATTTTTAGTGTTTGAAAAGCAAATGTGGTTTTAGCTATCATCCTATACAATACTGGGTTCATTCCTGGTTATTGCACTACTCAATTTAATAATATAATAATATTAATGGATTTTTCAAGTTTGGAACATATACATTAGATATGTATACGCTAAAATTTAATGTGTGATATACTGTACTACTCACTATCATGAACACAAAGTAATCAACAGATAAAGCTATTATTAATACAAATAAGAGAACCATGCTCCTCTCAAAAAAAAAAAAGAAAGGAAAAATAAACTGTGGACACTTGGAAAAAAATACTTTTCCAACACGATCTAATAGAGAGGCTTAAATAGTTGACAATAAACCATTTGTTTATTCAATCGTTAAATAAATTGAATATATGCATTAACTTCTGACTGACTGAAAAGTATTTGGAACATTCTCCAGAGCCTATTTTGACTGTGTCAATTACCTAGATACCAGAGTTGTTGTATTGTGTTGCTGGATGAAATAGGACATACAGGAACGCTCAAAACCAGTATTACAACCTGGCAAACGGCATCACATTTGGGTGACGCACAGAATCCATCACCCTAGGGAAAAACGCATCAAGTCATAGTACAGAGTCTTTACATGTTCCATATTATTTCCACATAACGTTTCGAGACGATAGAATTGTAAACTATAAAGTGCTAGCCCATAAAAAGATAGATTCAGAAAACAGCCCTGTCACTTAACTGCTCCTCTCAACAGAAATGGGACTTTAAAAAAATGATCTCAGAAGCACTGCTTAAAATACACTGAAAAAGGAGCATTTTGATTTATAGTTTTTTTCATTATAAAAAAATCTTAGTAAATTCAGAGCAGATATAAGCATTACGATAACAATTGGTTCATGAAGTTTAAACTCCATCTTCATTTCCAACTTCTAGACTTCATAAAGTAGGTCATGTAGCATCTTAAAAGATTCACGTTTAAAGCGCAGAGTTAATGGTTTTGCATATTAAATTCCACCATCCAGGTGTATCTAAACATTGTCGGTTCACATGCCTTACATACATAAAACACACCTAGAAAAGCATACACATGTATCAGTAATGATTTAAACACAGTAGAGCACTCGTGGCTGATTCCAGCACTGGCAGGCATTTACACTGCTAGAACTCTCCTCGTATTATAGGTATCTTACCACTAAGTACTAACAAATCACACAAATCAAAATGCGTTACCTTTGTTCAAACAACACTGGTGTTCATTCTACCACAGAGAGGGTCATCCTCAATCTCTCAGGAACCAAAATAGTGGTGGACTCTTGGAGCAGAGGTGGTGCAGAATGGTTTGAGGCAAAACCGAAACATATTGTTTAAGTAAACCTTAAGGGGAGGGGATCATATGCGCAATTGATGGATTTTTTTTTTTTTTGGTATCATCTTCCACAAAGCCTCCTCCAACCCCTCCCCACCACTCAGCAGTAAACAAGCTGCTGATATTAAAGAGCTACAGCTTCAGACACCTCCCTCTGCCTTTTTTCCTTCTTGCTAAACTTTTATTACTTTTCCCTCAGTTTTGAAGTAACAAACCAACATTCATTATATAAAAATTCAGTGACAGACATACTTGTAACTTGAAATACATGTTTAAAAATTTTATCAAAAAAAAAAAAAAAAAAAAAAGAAAGAAAGCCAGACTTACTCCAGGAAACTTCCACGATGCTGGTGTGAACAACGTATCTACTTAAGTTCCTAAAGTTTTTCCTGACAAATCTTTTAAAAAAAAGCACAAGCCAGCAAAGAAAGAATGTCTCTGATTTGAACTAAACTCTGCAGCTCTCACAAGAAAAACTGAGAAACACATGAAATAAATCAGAACTGTCAAATTTCAGAGCAGAGAATGCTGCAATGGCCCCGACTAGGCGGAATGCTTTTTATGATCATTATGAATGCCTTAAAGACTACACTCTTCCTCTGCGCGACACTTAATTTTCAATACATTTTATTCCTTGTATGTGCTCTAGGTAAAGACAAAAAAAAAACTTTCTTGAAAATTTTGGGGTTAAAAGCAAAGTCTATACCAAGTAGTCATGAGATGCAACCCTCAGGAAGGATTCCCAGCAGAAATGTCGATATGATACGGTACTCAGTTCTGACCCACCAAGTAGGGCGGAGGGCCCCATTTCGGGGTGGAGTGTCTTTTCCCCGGGGAAGGAACTCCTGGCACAAATCTTTTTGCCCCTTAAAAAGATTTTCCTACTTGCCAGCTTCTGAGGTTGCCCTGATGTCAATCAACATCATCAAGATGTCATTTAACTGGAGAAAGTTCTGCTTGCCTGTGCAAGGTCAGAAAGAGAAAATGACAATTTTTTAAAGGAAACTAAAAATACTGTGTGATAAATAGGGCTAAAATTATCACCTAAAATTGTAAAGAAAAAAGAGCTCCCAGTAGAAACATACTGATCCTTAAAATTAATGCTTTCAATCTAAAAATGCCTTTTTGTGAAGTTTCATCTATTTTCCTTCCTCTGCCCATAAAAATGATTAATGTCACGATTAAACTTCCACATTTTAGTCTCTGGCTAACAGGTGTCGCATTCTTTATATAAACATATTCATTGACCTGTGGCCATTGATAACCTCAATTAATTAATCTCAACAGAAACAAAAACAAATCTATTTTTTTCCAAATAAGAAAGAAATAACACAACGCAAATACCCACTCTCCCCAAAACCCAAAAACTGTTTAAGTTACGGTAACCTGAAATGCACCAGCCATCACAAAGAGCAATTGGAGAAATCCAGCAGTGCTCAGCAGGAAAGATTTTTAATAACAGATTGAAAAACAAGAATAAAAATAACTGCATCAACAGAGCCTTTCTTCCTCAGGCCACAAGCCCGTTCTTACTTGAACTTTTTTTTTTTTAAATGGCATTTTGGCCACTAAAACCAATCCAGAACATTATTAAAAGTTAAAAGCTACCAATTACTTCTGTCTGTTCTTTTAAAGCAAAGTTTGGCATTACGTCAGTTGGTTTAAAGAAAACAAGAAAGAGAGAGAGAAAGAGTAGGAGAGAAAGTTTCCTGCTTGTATAAACTAAACCACCAGGGAAGGTGTCTAGCCACTTGTAAAGTATTTACTGCAGGTTTTTAAAGAGCTAGAAACATTTTAAAAATTAAAAGTTTTATTATTATTATTTTCAGTGAAACATACTTAAGAACGACAAGTGTATCCATAATGTCTTCTTTGGGGTGTTTCAATGGTATTTGTATATCTGTTATAACTTCGAATTAGAGAATGATCTCCAGTGATGCTTCAAATTTGAAATACATAGATAATTTCATCTTTATTTTTGCTACTTGGATTTGTGCTCTTGGGAAAAAAAAAGTGGGATAACAAAAAGTCAACATCGCTGCTATAATAACCACTATGGTTGCAATGATCTGACAGGCTTCTTCATCTAACACTTAACAATTCAAAAAATTTTCACCTGTAGATCCTTCTGAAAATTCAGTAAAGGAATTTCCTTACGCTCAATTGTCTCTTTCTAAACTAAGTCAAGTTCTAAATGATTGTGCCCAGTGGAGAAACAAACCAAAGACCAACATATTCAGTCTCCGGACATGAAAGCCACTGAGTGCTATGACAGCTCAAAAGGGGATCATAATAAAATTAGAGATATTATTTATAAGGGTCATATATAATTAATAGAATATTTCACACAAATAAACAAATGGCTTTAAACCTACTTGCATTCAAGGATAAATTTTTTTAAGTTAATCCCTCTGCAGCACTGTCTGTTACAGAACGGTGCTATAAAACAGTACTCGGTATTTTAGCATATTTACTTTAATCCACTGGCTAAAGCTTTTAAAGGATACATTATTTTGCAAATTATTTTTAAAACTTTGCCCAATTTTCAAGATGTAAATAATTGCAAAGTGTGTTTGTCTTTTCTGTACATGGCAAGCATCCTTAAAGAATCAGAGTAAATGTCTAGTTGACAAAGGCTAGAAAAGCATCTTCATATTATATCTAAAGGGGACCCCCAAATCCCATAAATCATAACCATTAAAGTAACAAAGAACTCACTACTTTCTGTGTGATATCAAAAGACAAATGTAGTAATCACATAGATAAGCCATCAAACTAAAACCAAGTCTAGACATGCTGTCACTTATTTCCCCAAATCTAAATAACTAGTAAAAAAGGAAGATAAAAAAGTAGACAAGACTCAGAATTAGTTATCAATGGAATTAGTAGTCATAAACAGCAAAAGAGGGAGAAAAAGAAACCTGTTACCTGAAAGCTTGACCAAGGACGAACAACAGAAAACAAATCCACAAATCTTGCCTGCTTTTATCAAATTGATTGTAACTTGTGAGCTGCAATATTTGGGGCAGAACTGTCTGAGTTTATAGTTTTCTCAGCCTGCCAAAAACAGATGCAGACTACCACACTAGCTGTCCTGCAGAAACTAAATTAAGCAAAGGCAAATACCAAGTGGAAAGTTGTCAGTCTATTGAATGAATGCCTTTATTTTACACACCAGAGAAATCTTAATAAGAATATATTTTAATGTGAGCCAATCATTTCCTTTTAAGTACATCACTTAGTACAAAAATAATAATTTTCCCTTTATATCAGTTATAGCTACTTGCCCATAACTTTCTTAAAGTTTATTTTCTTCTACACACAATAGCATAGTGTTGCTAGATTATTGTTTGCTATCAAAAGGAGCACTAAGTAAAAAGTAATTGTTTTAAAATATAAGCATTATGAAAAATGTTTAAAGCCAGTTCTCAATATTGATCCCAAGTTCAAATATGAAATAAAACTCTAGTTCAAAAACAATTTGCTGCAAGCCCTCTCTCTTAAAACTTTCAATAATGTTTATTTATTTCAACAAAGAAGGTAAAACTAGATTTTATTAAAACCTAACACCCTTTGGGTTTCTTTTTTAATTAAAATATGCAGTTCATTAATTGCAAATTGTGATCTGCATCTCTGTACACACACAATGTACCACTACTACTATTAAAAATAATAATAATAGGACCATCACTGAAATACTTGAATCTTAAAAGAAGCCTTTCTGCAGATGCATTCACTTCCCTGTTTTCAAGATTTTTCTTATGAATTAGGATTGCCTTATGTGTATTAGAGAGAGCCACATGATGGAAATCAGAATAAACTCAGGAAGGGTACAGGACTTAAATAACACAGAAAATACGATAGGGGCATGTGTCACACACTGATTTGGATCCTAAACTGTTTTTTAAGCAAGTATGCAGAAAATTTTATAAAATTATTGAAAAGGTTAGTCATCAGCATGCTGAGTTCTAAAATCAGCTCAGAATTCACAGCTATTAGGACGCTTTTCTCCTTACCTTTAATGTTACCTCTAAGAGACAAAAGACAAAACCTAAATAGTGGCCCAGACCCTTACAGCATCTAGAATTCAAAGAAGTGGCAAACTTTCTGTTAGGAACTTGCTATGTTCCACCATTTATCTAGTGTCAGACTTAGTTATTACATGTGTAAAAGTATTCTACACACATATCTCCTTAACATATAACAGATATATCAGGAAGTCATAAACATCAGCTCGCCAGTGGTGAATACTTTGCCAGCAGAATACTAATGAAGTTTCTGAAGGCCTCACCTTTAGAGAAATCGAGTCATAATGCTAGCATTAAAATGATATTTCCCCTCAGGAGTTTAACTTCACATTATTAACATCCAAAAATCACTGTCAAACTTTAGCACATTAGTGGCCATGGGTGTTTAACTGAATCTAGAGACGTTTTTATCCAAGGGGATAGCTTTACTAGGAAGTTATGATATCCATGGAGATATCGACACTAAGAATGACACCTTTGACTCGTTTCGATTAAGCACATCATTAATAAACGTTCACTTAAAGGTGCAAAAAAAAAATCCTCACTATGTTGGTATCATTTCCAGACTGTCCTGTCAGCATCACAACTTACAGGAAACGCTTCATCTTCCCATACAAACCCTGTATTTATTCACAACCCTGGCATACTTGGGGGAAAAAAAAAACCCCACACGATTTTAGATCTTGTTAGCTTTTCACATTAACCGGTGGAATATCTGAGAAAGCCTTCTAAGCAAATAAGCGGCGTGTGCAACTTCACAACAGTACGTTCAGAAACTTTCATTCTCATTTTGTCCACGTCAAGAATTGGCTGCCCGCATGACTTTCCTTGCTGTCCCTTGCATTTTTAACTCTGGCAGGATTTTCTAAATGATCAACTTTTCCTAAAACCAGCAGGAAAGTAACATGATGCCGGCAAGATCCATAGGTTTTCGCTTCAGAGCTGGAGCACTTTGAAGAATTGTTGGAAGTTTCCTATTTTATTTTTGCTTTGAACAATCAGATTTCAGCCAACAACCAGGCCTAGAGTTATCACTTCTTTGTAATTTTGTCTCAGGTCCCATCTGTAATTTTTTTCTTTTGTACATGTTACCTCTCCCAGACCCTTTCCTGTTCACCTGGGGCGTTTACAAAAGTTAAATAAATCTACAAAAAGTTCAATGAATAGGCCTAACTTGTCTCCAATTTAACTTCGCTAAGCTTCGACTTCACTTACCTCGCTTAAACTCTACCATGATTTTCCAAAATAGGATAAGAAGGAACAATCTATCATAATTTTGATTTATCATTAAGCTCCACCGCTCTTACCCAGAAACTTTCAAAGTATCAAACTCTGAGGCCTAGAAAGACATGGGGAAGTCAAGCAGGTCCTAACATTTAGTAAGTCCTAGATTCTTTCTGAAACCCACCAGTGTCTTCGCCATCCAACTTAAATTGCTTTAGAGTCCTGGGGTCATAAAACAGTTACTGATTTCCCTGGGGAAAGGGGGAAACACCACCATCTCAGACAGGTACTACCAACAACAACAAAAAGCCTTCCCAGCCACACACACACACACACACACACACACACACAACACACACACACACACACTTTGCACTTCAAACAGCTCCCACCTCTGCCTCGCCCTCAAATTATTCCTGGGGTCCTATAATCCTGGGGTTATTTGGAAGGACAGTGGTGTTTGCCTTGGCCTTTCAAAGATGTGTCTTCCTTACATCCCCACCAGGAACTAGAGAGAAGGCAAAGAGCCTGTCTGCCAGGATGTCCCACTGCTGTCAGGCATTTAATCACCGGCCAGTGTCCCCTGACCCGCGGGACACATGGCGCATCACCCGCACCGCAAAGGAAGTCTGCCCCTTCCTCAGCCCATACGGAAGCTCCCTGGCTGCGAGGCCCCGCCACATGGTGGGGACAGGGCACCGACCCCCAGGCCCGGATGCCTGGAGCCGCTTGGCGGGGAGGGGGTGAGGGGACACCCAGGGAGGGACACCCTCCTTCTCCAAGCCCAGCTGGGCCTTGAAGGGAAAAAAGTTTGAAGCCTGGCTCTGCAAACTCTTGCAAGCCAAAGCCAGCGCGGGGCTGGATCCACACATTGGGGGCCGCACCGAAGCCCCTCTCGTTGCCCCTCCCCTCCCTCCCGAGTCCGCCCGACTTACTACTCTGCATGCTGGTGCCCAGTCTGCGCCCCGCCGGCCAGGGGCCCCCCGAAACTCGCGGCGGCAGCGGCCCCGGGTGCAGCCACCCCCGGCTCCTCGCCGCGCCGGGTGGGAAAGACTCAAAACCCGCCGGGGAGCGGCGGCGAAGGGCGCGGGGCCGGGGGGGGGGGCGCCGGCCCGAAACTTCTTTTTTTGGCAAACGGGGATTTGTTTTTCCTCCTCCCCGGCGGCTGAACTTGACCCTCCTGACTCCAGGGGCTAACGCGGTTGGAAGTCGCTGGTCTCCAAGGCTCGGATACCTCGGCCCCAGCGGAGGCAGAAGAAGAAGGGGGGAGCCCAGAAAGAAAGAAAGAAATCACACGCGCAAAAAGGAAGAAAGAAAATGCATGTGAAACCCGAGAAGCCTGCGCCGGGCTTTCTGCACACTCTCTCCCTCGGCCTTTTTTTTTTTTTTTTTTTTTTCAAAGAAAGTCACTTTTAATTCCCAGGGCTCCCCGCTCGCGATCGCCCACATTTGTCGCGCACACACTGGCGGGCGCTGCGCTCGCTCCCTGGGCCCGGCTGGGGACCTCGCGCCCCCTGCGCCCCCCGCCCGGCCCCGGCCCGGCCTTCCCCCCCTTACCTGTTGATTAATCGTCAGGAACACCCTCCGCAGCCCGAAAGATGGTGGCGCGGCGGCCAGAGCCATGAACCGTCTCCTGTTGTTTGCAGAGTTGATCTTGGATTATTTGGGGGTGGGGGGGAGAAAAAGGTCTTTCCTGCCTCCCCCCCTTTCTCTTCCCTCCCCCCCCCTTTATTAAAAGAGAGAGAGAGAGAGAAAGAGAGAGAAAGAAAGAGAAAGGAAATAGAGCAAGGATGTGCCCGGTGTCGGGTGGGAGAGGGGAGGGGGTGTTGTTTTTTGTTTAAAAAAGAAAAAAAATAGGCAGGCGGGCTGGCGAGCGGGGGCCGGAGACGCGAGCAGCGCCGAAAGGAGGACGCCGGAGATCGCAGGGAGATCGGGGCTTTATCAGAAATGTTATCGCTTGTCAGGACCTCAGTCTCCGCGCATTACGTCAGTTTCAAGACACCAACACTATTAATATCAAAGGAGCCTTCGCGGAGGAAAGCGCCACCCCAGACCCAGCTCCCTTAAAGAGACAGCGCGCGCCCCGCCGCCGCCCCGCCCGGCCCCGCCGCCTGCAGGGACCGGCCCCGGGCCCGCCGCCGCCCGCAGGGACCGGCCGCGCCAGCACCGCGCCGGGCCGCAGCGCCGCGACTGGGAGCGCGCGGTGCGGGGACCCCGCCGCCTGCCCGCCCCGCCTCCTCGCCTCCCGCCCCCACCCCCGGCCGGGGGCGTGCGGGCCAGGGAAGGAGGCACCCTCCCCAAGCCGCGGGGGCCCCCGCGGTGGAGACCCGGACTTACCTCGGGGAATCGGGGCGCAGGTGGGGCACAGTGCGCGGAGGCCAGAGCGGTGTCCCCCCAGACACTCAGATGCTGTCACGAGCAGTCCAGAGAACTCGAAAAGTGCCTGTACCTTCTGGGCTGTGACTTTCCTTCTCCCTCCCAGTTGAAGGACTTGGGATGTGTGTGTGCCTGGGCGCCCCCTTCCCCCACCCCGCCCCCCGCCCTATATCTGAGGCGAGACGTCTTAGGACACCTAGTCGGTGGTCAGGGTTTCCCCTGCTCCTAGGCATGAGGTCTCCAGGAGAACAACTTGAACTCTATCCCGAGTTGGAGAACTGCGGACGGAGGTTGCTATGGTTTTCTGGGCTCAGGAGAAGCCAGACGCTCAATGGGTGCTTTAAGGGGGTACCACAAAATAAACCAAAATGGGGACATATTCAAATGCTGCCAGGTTGATACATGCTGCTCTCTGGGGTTTGGGTAGCAGACAGGGAACACTGCATTGAGCCTAACATTTCTTTTTCCTTCTTCACCTCTCCATAGCCTCCCATTGTGAAAAGAAATTGCCTCAACGGTAAAGTTCACTGAATTGAGCGTTTTGTTGCTGGGTTTTTTTTTTTTTTTTTTTTGGTGTTTTTTTGTTTTTTGGTTTTTTTTTGACTTCTAAAGATCAACAATGCATAAAACATTACCATGACAGGATTCAAAGTATAGTAGGTGTTAAAAACTAAGTAAACATTTCTTGGGCGTTTGGACTTCATTTTCTTCAGTTGGGTGACTTTAAGTGGCATGTTTTTCCTCTGGTGAAAGTCAGTTTAAACTAATTTTGTGCTAAAAGGAGAAACATCTTTCCTTTTCCAAACTCCAAAATGATTAAAATTAGAATTTTAGAGAGGTACAATCATGATGAAGTAATTTCCTCCAAAATATTTTTCACTAAATGATTCTTGCATCTTTTTAGAGGAAAGATGGGCATAGTTTCCAAGTATACTATTATCAGAGGTGAAAAAGCCAATCATATATAAAAAAGTAAAACTGAAGTAGGTGTTTTTAGAAGCTTGCTCCTTTTTTCTAAGTGCTTTTTATTTCTATTTAACATACCTAGTCAAGCAGATATGTGATTTATTTTTGTGGCACATTTATTCCAGAAGTCTTTTGGTACCGTGTCCCATACACTCTATGAGTGGAAAAACAATAATTATTTTGCAATAGAGAAACCAGTCAGGTGAAAATAGTAGTCAAAATACAGTTTCACAATGAGGCAAACAATATATTCCCTAAAGGAGGAAGAAGACAATGAACCTCATATGCATGGAGTTATTCATACGTTATCATCAATTTAAATTAATTTGGAAACAGAGTTAGATTTATATATAGTCCCGCATGCTGGGAAAATTAATATCAAAATCTTCAGTAAATCTCATAGTCAGCTACTAATGACCACCTGCATATTTCCACACTGGAGTCATTTAATACTGTCCACCACCAATTTCCACTGTAAAAAGCATTCATATATTAAATATAGACCTTTTATTTTCTTTTTTTAAGCCATAAATTAACTTGCCGACTTTTATGGAAATATGCAAGGCACAGTGAGAAGCATTTTTATTAAGAAAAAAAGTAAGGATCTGAGTGAAACATTCTTTGACCATGACGAACTAAAATATTAGATCAAATAAATTTTGAAATATGTAGCCGAATAGTAAGGCTGTTTGTATTTAAAGGGTTAATACCACCTAAAACTGCTGAAACTTATACCTAACTGATAAAAATCTGAGGTTATAGCATCTTAGCAAAGTTAAATAGTACGATTTATCACTAGGATTAGTCCCCTAATCTCCTCCTGCTCCCCAAGATTTAAATGACATTTTAAAAGGGGAAGTGATCCTCCTCTCCGTCACCCTCAAATCTGAGGCAATCATCAGAAGTGTAAATTTATTCACATGAAGCAATCATTGATTAAATTGGTTCAAAAAAATTAAATTATATGCTTTTGCAAGCACAAAACCCTTGAGATGGCTGATGTTTTTCCACCTGTAATAATACAAAATTTGACCATTAAGTGTACCCAAAATTATATATTATATGAAAAATTAAAGGCAAAGGTCTCAGGGTGAATTATGTCCCTTAATTGAAAGGATAAAGTTACACTTCAGGTACTGAAGCCAACAAATTCATGGTCACTTAAAAATTTAATGAATGAAGTTTCACGGACTCAATCTTTCTCAAATTTGCCTGAGAAATGAAGAATCCCTTCATGCTCTTTTTTGTATTTCAACTTAGAGGATGGCAGATCAAACTGCTGTCTGTATCAATTCATTTACATTAACTGCAGAAGATCTGTAGAGAACTTAATAAAAGCAAATATTTTTGTAAACTTTTTCAAGCAAATTACTTATTTATTTATGAAATAATTTATGAAGAACATTTTTACCTCATGCTTTAGATATATTACATGTGCTCTTGATTGACACAATATGTTTAAGCTCAAAGGGCCTCATGGCATATTTTAATTCTAGTAGGAATATTTCAAAACAACCAACTAATACATGAGGTCATAATTGTTTGACAGTTGTTTTTAATATATAAAATAAGTTACGTATATTGTTTTCCTTGAAATGTTTGTTGATTTGTTTTTCTAGTCCTGACATTTGCATGGCACAAACTGAATTAGGGGAAATATTAAAGATTTATTTACATTTATTACCTTCTGCTGTCAAACATATGCAAAACTCTTAAAACCATTCTATTCTTTTGCTTTTATTTGCAACGTGTTTCTGAACAATGGAGACTGGGTGTTAAAAAGACAACCTATGTTTTTACAGGACACATCAGAAAATAAAGGAGATATTAGGAAAAAAGACCAAAAAACAAAAGAAGCAAAACTTTTAACTAAAATAACTTCTTCATAACCTCTCATAATTCTTTGAATTCTGGAATATTCTCTCATGTCTGGACCAATGATGAAATAGCTCCTCAAGCTGTACCAATGCTTATTATTTATCAAAATGACATAATATGCTTTTTCGGTTGTATTATTTAAACATTCTTTTTTGTCCCTCTTTTCTTGTAGTTTATTCAGCAGAGATACAAAAGGGGATTAGTAGCTAAGCACAAGCATACTTGTTTTACATTTTCAACCTTTTAGCACATAACTTACTTACAGTTCCAGTGCCTGTAATCACAATGATTTTACCTGATGGAACACGTATTTCAGAAATGTAATCCAATTGTTTACCCTAACACGTCATAAATTGCAATTCCTTTTAGAGACCTCAAAGATTGACAACCCTTGGTCCTAAATGCCGACTGCTTTAACACATATACTATCTAGAAAATATTTATGTATTATTTGCTCTCAAGTTAGTATGATACCATTTGAAATGGAAGACCATTTTGCCTTCAGGCAGATCACAATTACTGAAGTACTCTGTCCTCCTTCATGGTGCATCCTGAAGGAACAGAAGAATGATCAGAGATGAACTTCCCTGAGTCTATTTCTTCCCGCAATCACTTAGCAGTCCTTTAAAAACATACTCTTCTGAACAAATTATGATCATTTTCCAAACTACCTATTGCTGAACACCTCTGGGTGAATTTATTAAAGATAAATTTAGCTTTAAATAGCCTGAATCTGGTATTCAAATTCACACTTACACTTGCCAATCTTTCCCCTGCAGTATGAGGAAAATGCCTAGTTAAACAGATGGGCCTTGCAGCCCACCCTAAAAACCAACAAACATGGGCTTTATTTAATTAAAAAGGGAAACAAATTTCAGAGGTGTAGACACATACACACACATACACACACACACACACACACACACACACACACACACACACACACACACACATGCAGAATCCCTGACTATAATGTGCCAGAACAAAAGTAACAATTATTGCTTTTTCAGTAGGTTTTATGAATGTCCACGCATACACTATCCACTGGGTTGAAGTAGAATTAAACGAGACTAATCAGTGCTATGTACTCAAAACACACCTCTCTGGGAAATAGCTGAACTCACCTCCTTTCTCTCAAGTTAGAGAGAACATGTACATCTGAATTAACCCAGAGCCAAATCTTCTCCATCTGACTTTGGAAAGTTGGTGCTTTCCAATTTCCTTCTTAGTTCTACCCTCTGCTTTTATATCTTCTGCTGTTATACCCTCTCATCCCACTCACTACTCCCAACTTATGAAATAAGCTCTCAGTTGTATAAAACCAAGCTCAACTGATTTTGCCAAAATCTCAGACTAAAATGTTCCACTTGACTTTGATATGTCCTATATAATAATTAAGGAAGAGGAGGCTGAAAAGAGAGACAACATGGAAGGAGGAAGGAAATAGACAAACCCTATCTGTGTTAAAGGCATGAGTCATCCAGACCAGAAACCTCAGGCCTTTGACATGTTTGGCAATACCCTTTCCCACAGGCCCTACATCCAATCAGTTATCTAGTTTTCTACTGTTCATTTTTTTAAAGGCATTTGTACCTGTGACCCCCTTTCTTTTCATCTACAGAGATCCTTCCTAAATTCCTGAAAGCTATTATCTCTCCCAAGACATCCCACTGAGCCACTCCTCCCTACACTCTCTCCCTCCACCCATTCTCATATAGAAGTATTAGATCAGATTATCTCCTTTTGCATTTTCCACTCCCTCATGACCTCATGAGAGACATTGCATGAATCTACTGCCAAAAGAATAACCCCAAAGTGCTTAGGGCATTCAAGTTCTTCTATAACTTTGTCCAGAAGAGCTTTCTGGCCTTATTCTCTGCTCCATTCTTCCACACAGACCACTCTTGACCACGGACTGACTCGCTGTTGCCCAGAGACCGCTGACATTGCGGAAAGTCTTGACTTATCCCTGCACAGCCACCTCACCTGCAAGGTTTCAAGGGGCCTTTCATGCCAAATCTCCATGTGAATACCCTCTCCTCTTCCAAGGGTAAATGAGATTGTACCTTTTTTTGAAGCCTTCCCCTGATTCCAATGTTCCAATGTATAATCAGCCATGCAGGAACTAAGTTTCTATAGGACTTGCTTCTAATTCTAAGTAGCAGTTCATGGTAGTCATTTGCATCATATTGTTCCTTGAGTTATCACCCTCCCCTAAAGGTAAAGATTCTAACAGGAAGGAAACCAGGAAATTACAGGTACTCAATAACATCTGTTGAATTGAATTTGAAGATTGGTACAACCTCTTTAAATTTTACTTGGAATAACGCTATTGAACCAAAGTTTCAATGTTCTATGAGACTTTCTTTCCCTTCCTTCCTTCCCTTCCTTCCTTCCTTCCTTCTTTCCTTCCTTCCTTCCTTTTCTCTTTTCTTTCTCTCTCTCTCTCTCTCTCTTCTTTAGTACATATGATCTGATGCCTCATGTGCTCATTGAAGCCTTCTGGGTGGTCTTCATCTCAGCCACACATTTCTGGCAATGTATCAGAGAAGACATTTGTCCTCTTCTGAAATATTGTCCTCATTATCATTAAGTTTTGGTTTATAATTCCATGTTGCTCTAAAAATAGTGAATTAAATGATCTTTAAAGCCAAGGCATTAAAATATGAGTGTATAGAAATTGAAGCCGAAAGCTGAGAATTTTTAGACGGGAAAGGATTTTTTGTAGTTTTAGAAGCCAGAAGTGTGAGTTACCAAAGATATATAAGTGAGATTGAAATAAGCTAACTTTTAAAACATTAACAATAGTTTTCTCTACGATGTTAACATTAAAATATTGAATCACTTTAGCATAACTCAATCTATCCATAGCTATTAAGTTTTGCAGATGTTAGAATGTTAAAAGCTCAAATGATTTTTTTAATGGTATATATCCAAATGTCCATGTTCCAGCAGTGATCATGTTTTGTGATGTTCTTTGACTCTAAAGGATGTGTGTTGTGAATGCATGGTCATGTGTGTGGACATGTGCATGTGTCTAAGCGCTTGTGATCATCTGGCAACTGAAAATTCCTATTTTGCTGACATTCCACCTTGATATTCATACAACTGACTTATCCTTAGTACATCTAGTCAATTCAAATAGACTGCTCTACCAATAGCCACAAATGCATGGCTAAGTGATCCCATGATAAGTATTAGCTATTCATTTCCTTTTAAACTTTATTCTTCAGTAGCTGTGCACTGATTGGGAAAAAGTAGACTGTCAGCTTCTGGAAGGAAGCAACTCTTCAAATTCTCTTCGTACTCTGTTCCATGAGAGGAGGAACACTACATCACCCAGGCTCTCTTGCCATCTGAGATCTGAGTGGGTTTAGCCAATGGCATTATTAGATCAGAAAAAGGGAACTGAGACAGTCAGTGTACGTTTCTCCCTGGCTTTCTCCTGTCGTGTGGGACAGCCCCTCTACCATGACTATACTCTTATAGGGTTCTAGTCATAAGTCCTTCCTTAATAATTTTAGTCCTAAGGTTGTAGCTCCTTTTGACTCTTGCTAGACCTTGGGCATTTCACCATCTTTTTTTATGGCTCCCTCAGTCTTGTGCATGCCTTTGTAAGTGACCCTTCACTAAACTCCTTTTAATTTCTCCTTGTGTTATCTGCCTGAACTCTTACTGACACAGAGGACTTGTGATAAATCATCTTTGTACCCTAGAGTCTAGTATAGTTCTTATACTATAATTCAACAGAGATAAAACCAGTATGTGTTGAGTAACAAGTGCCCAGCACTATGTTAGGTGTTGGATAGCCCAGTGGTAACTGAGCTGACATAGCCTCTACTTTATGAATTTTATGATCCAATTTAATGCTTCCTAAACTGTCTTAGGAACTTATGAAGATACAAATGTATGGACCTCACCTACTGAACATGCATCTCTATAGGTGGGATCTGATAATTCAATTTTAATAAGCACACTATGTGATTCTTATATTCACTAAAGTATGAGAGAAAGTGGTCTTTTGACTGTTAGTGGTATTAAATAGTCCATTACAAATGTGGAGATACAGCCAGGCTCAGTGGCTCAGCTTGTAATCGAACGCCTTTGGGAGGCTGAGGTGAGTGGATTGCCTGAGCCCGCGAGTTCAAGATCCGCCTGGGCAACTTTGAGAGACCTCATCACTACAATAAATCAAAAATGAGCCGGGTGTGGTAGCGCACGCCTGTAGTTCCAGCTACTCGGAAGGCAGAGGTGGAAGGATCGCTGGAGCCCAGCAGGTCGAGGCTGCGGTGGCCGGGAGCAGCCACTGCACTCCAGTCTGGACGACAGAGTGAGACTCCAACTCAAACAAATAAAATAAATAAAATGTGGAGATACAAAGTAAGACCTTGACATGTGTTCATTGAGTTAATGCATGAAGCCATGAATTAGTGTTAAGAAAAAGGTAGTTAAAATATGCAGAACAAGCTCATTAGCAGAGGTTGACAGTGCTTAGGGCACTGAAATACTGCCTTTTTGTGGAGTGGCCAACAGTTGGGAGGTAGAAAATGTCCTACAAATTATGCTAATTGTTTTTAATAATTGTGCACTATTGTACTAACTCCCTGCCCTGTCCTTCCTTCTCTGCAGCAAGCATCCACAAATCTCTTGCAATCCCAGCCTTGGGTCTCCCCAGTGCAGGAAAGCCCTGGGCAATTGCTACAATTTGCTCTAGTCTAGAGTCTGGAGATAGCTCTGTCTGGAAAAAAAGGCATGGACACTCATAGTTCAAAGCTAATTAAGTCAGCAAGATAAACAAGGTAAAACTTCTGGGGATAGGGGGAATTTCTTAGGCCTCAAAAAATTCATGAATTAGAGATTGAGAACATTGATAATATCTGAGACTTCTGCCTATATTATTCACCAGAGGTTTTCAGATAAAGGGCATGCCAATGACCACAGATGGCCACCTCATGATCATTTAATTAGCTTTCTATTAAATGATATTAATTACCTTTTTATTATTCACAGTCTTAAGTTTTAGAGTATTATTTAATTTGTTCTCATATTCTTGAGCTCTTATTTAAAGCAATTTTTAAGATTCTTAAATTTCTTATATCCAGCATATATATATATTTTATATATAGCTAGTCAAGCAGTATTACAGGACACAATATACATCTATATCTATATATCCATAAACATATTCACATGTATATTTAGGTTATTTAAACAAGAAAACATAATTGAAACATATCTTCTATTGGACACATGAAGAATGCAACTACTTCTTCAATACTTCAATAATGCCTTGACTTTCCAACTGCTGAGTGTCAGAATCTAACAGAGTCCTAGCACATATTTTAAGTGCTTCAAACCAAATCTTATTTTATTTAAAAAGAGAATGCTACTTCAGATCTTGTTTTTATATTAGGTGAATAAAGGTAATTCTGTCTTTCACAAAGGCAAAAAATGAATATGAAATATCCATCTCGAAACAACCCATTTTGTGGAATGCATCTGCATCCCAACTTGTATAGATTATATATGAAATATGTCATAAAGATGATCAAAGTACCGACCACAGGTGATAACTTCATGGTCTGCGCTACTGGGTAGTGCGCAGTGCTCAGTAGAATACTGTGCTGTAACTTATAATGTCATTAGATAAAAATTAAAGACTTTCTCAGTGGTTCATCACATATTCAGTATAATGCTCTATTGACGGAGTACAGGTAAAACCTTAATAATTCTGCTTTAGTAAGTTTTTTTTATGATTCAACTACAAGCTACTCTAGCAAGGGACATATCTCTTAACCACCTTTTGGCAGTGGATTTCTTTTCTTATTCAGAATATCATAAGAGAAAAGTTATATAATTTCTACTGAGGTCATAGTGAAATTTAGCTCCTTCATGCTGGGCTTCAGGACTCTTGCTTCAAAGTCTCTGTAGGAAAGACTATCTAAGAGGATAGGAATCATCCAAATGTTCATAAAAGCATAGAATTGTGGAACATTGACTTTACAGTGTTGCAATGACTTCACAAATCAAGAAACTGAGCCCTGGAATGCTCCAGAACACACTTAATTAATAATAACTGTTAACACTTACAGGGTGCTTGCTATGCACCAGCCTTTTTCCTAAGAATTTCACATACATTGATATATGTGAAATATAAATATAAATAAATATTCTATGAGATAAACAACATTATTATCCCCATTTTGAAGATAAGAAAAATGAGTCATATACAGCATCACACCAAGGTCTAGCAGTCAGGCATAGAACTAGCTTGGTCAAGGGTCTAAATCCCACCACACTCTACTCTACTTTCCTTACAATGGCAGAATGGAGAGTTGGACCTGTGCTTTTAACTTGACACTAAACCTGCAATTATGAGTGTGTGTGTGTGTGTGTGTGTGTGTGTGTGTGTGTGTGAGTGAGACCACTTTGGTGAGCACATTCTCTTTTTTAGCCACCAACATTCATTCTCTCTTCCTTGGCAATAGCCCACTGGTTTTCCTCTGGAAGTTTATCAGAGAAGTACTTTCAGGATACTGACACAGTTTAGGAAAGGAAAGATCTCTTATTCCACTGCACTTGAACCTAGGAAGATGTAAACTGGAGCTCTTGAAGTTGTTTTGCCACAGCACATTTGAGCTAATTCATAAAAAGCAGAGCTTAGACAAGGAGAGACAGATCCTGGCTTCCACAGCATTGCTTGGACCCCTGAATCATGCCACACCTAAGATCAGCCATAAACTTGGAATTCTCCAGTTACGTTCTTTTTCTATGGCTTCATCCTCTGTGAATTAATATCAAAGAGAATTCAAAAGGATACATCACACTTTAATTCAGTATCAGTTATTAGATATATATTGATATGCAAAACTGTACTGTCATGAAACTTAAACATTTGTGTTTTTCAGGTCAATTAAAAGCAAATTAAAACAATAGATTTTCATGCTTTTTACCCAAAATGGCATTGCACAGATTTGATGACCAATCTTGCTTGTCAGACTTGGCTATGGGTAATTTTTAACAGTAGTCCATATCAAATTTACTCTCAAATCGCAAATCTAAATATATTAGAAAATATTTGGAAATTCAGTGAACATACCCAAAAGACAAATTCCAATAACTGCTGAGAATAATATCAGCATCTTTGGAATATCTTGTGCTTTCTCATGCTCTGGGAAATTTGTTTGGTTTAATCAGCAGTTTTATTTAATAATTTTAAATTGAATATGGCTTTAATTTTACAAATTATTTTTATTATCATTATTATTATATTAATAGAATGCTGGTATTTTGCATAATACCCATCAAAGCAAATTGAAGAAAATAAGAGTCAAACTGGGCAAAATGTGTATCACAATATGTCAGTAAACCCTTGGTATTAAAGACTCTGTATGAAGATGATCAGAAATTCAAATTCACATGTAGAAATGAAGATTTCATAGGCAGTAACTAGCATTCATAAAATGATGCAGAGTTAGATTATAACCTGTCTCATGAAGAAAGTTTAGACATTTCATTTTAGCCTAAGTGAGCGAATGATGATTACACATATTACGCTTATAATGAGTTATGAGGTCTAAAAGATTCTTGACCTGAAATGACCTAAAGAGACAGAAACCCAAACAAGCTTTCTGATGTTTCTGTTATCAATTTTAATAGTGATTAAACAGCAACCTATAACATACTTCCTTATGACTCACTATACTCCAGGACATGAGGCCCTAGTGGTGTCTATTTTATGTTTTACCTATAAACACAGCACATATTAAAACAAGGTTATTGTGTTACAATGAATGAGACACTAAAGAAAAGAAGATCTAGACTCTGGATGGAAAGTCAAAGCTGAAAAGGCAGTTAAACTAGGGAGAACTAGTAAGAAATTGGAATTATTCTGACTTTCTAATACAAATTTTCCAACTGATGCATGGAATAGTGCTTGTAAAAATTAAACTGTGTAGAGAGTAAAAAAGAAACATTATCTTACTGTAGTTTAAATAAAATCCTAGAATGTTAGAGATAAAAAATTTCTAAAATTTTTTTTATACAACTCTTCCCTTGCAAGTGCAACAGCTTCAAAATCAGTGACTGAAATAATAGCAAAAATAATCATGATTATACAACATTTGCCCCGTGTCAAGGGCTGTGTCAAGATTCTTATGTTTACTGACTCCTGTCCTTTTAGAACAACTTTTTGAAGGAGCTACCTTTACTATTCCCATTTTAGAGATAAGGAAAACGAGGCATAGAGAGATAAGTTACCTACACAACATTACATGGCTGGTGAGTGGCAGAGGTAGAATTTAACTTTAAGAAGTCTGGCCCCAGAGTTTCCTTAAAAAATAATAAGATGTTTTATTTTATTTGTTATACTTAGTGATGGTAATGTATATCAGTAAGTTAAAAATATGTATCTTTTCACTTAATATGTCAACTGTATAAAGCAGTGTTTATTAGGTTACTTTTTAAAAAATTTTAGAAGTAATTAACTTTTTAAATAAAGAAATGTAATTATTGTAAGTGCTTTTGAGAATTCTTTATTATTTTATTGTCTTTGATAGATTTTCCTTAATTTTAATGTTTTGGCCAAAATACCAGAAGTCATGTAACTAACATGCTCCAAAGTACATGACTGTTATACATTTTTTTTTCACTTCTTTATGTTCGAACCTGGTTTTATATTGGCATCCCTCAAGTGATCTTATAGGCTAATAATTGTGAAATATATTTTGTAATCCTCTTAAAACTTGAGCCAGATCATGTCACATACCTGTACCCAAAGTCCTTCAATAACTTTTCACATCATTCTGAATTAAATCTGAAGCCCTCACTGTAACTCAAAAAGAATCCCACTCCAACCTTACTTTACCTATCAACGAATTTTCTATTGCACTTACCTTTTCACTTATCTTTTCTTTTACACTTCACCCAACTTTAACGACTAGCCTCCTTGATATTCTTTAAATATAGAAACATTTCCTCATTACAGCTTTTGCATCTGCTGTTCCCTCTGGGAGTGCTCTTCCCATGAATATCCCTATGATGCTGTCCCTCACTTCAGGTTTGACCTAAAAGTCAACTCCTCAGTAAGGACCTGGGCTACTCAACCTAGAATACCAAATTTCATCCTATACTTTATACTTCCTTATTTTATTATTTTTCCTTGGCTTACTGCTATATGCGTTATTATGAGTTTTACTAATTTATCTGACTTTTTTGTCCCCTTAGCTAAATGATAAGCTTCATAAATCCAGGTTTTTGTTTGACTTGGTGCTATATTCCCTGCATTTATAATACCTGGCATATAATAGCTGCTCAATACATATTTGTTAAATTAATCAGCTAATTAATTGTAGTTGTTTATATTGAATTATTTTAAGCAAGAGCTATTTGCATTGCAAGTGAGATAAATTGCAATGTCATTAACACAAATGTATTTCTTAGTCCACCTACTTTGAATATTTGATTTTGCCATTCAAGTTTGTTCTTGGCAGCTGTGATACTAGGGATTTTAATTTTATTTATAAAGCATCACAATCCAATTTATATCACCATCTGCTGGATTTTCTTCAGCTTTCCAGAACAAGTTAGTGGTCAACTTGCTGCCAACTGAATCTAATCAATGGATTGATTGAATTTTTTCATTTAACAAATATTTACTGAATGTCTACAACGTAAAAGTCACAGGGATAAGAACAAGAAATTCAGGACCAACATAAACCCTTCTCTCTCAGAGTTTGAAATCTTATAGAGAAAAGCTACTGGAACCAAGAATTGAAACATGAGTAGTTATAGGGCTATTATCGCTGCTCTTAGGTAAGATATTAGAGTGCTGCCCAGGGTTGTACAGAAAAAGTGGGAAGACTTGAGAGGTAATTTGCTTGCAGACTTGATAGAATTCCTGAAGAATTAAATGTGAGAAATACACGTAAGGGAAAAGGGGAATTCAAGATGCCTTTCAGCATACCTATGAGAAATAGAGTGATGGTATTTTTCAGTAGAATGAAAAAAAGTGAAAAAGAAAGGTTTTAATGGTACAGGTGTGACGTTCATGAAGAGATGTGAAGTTAGAAATGCAAACCAGGTTCGAGACCTGTCTGGGCAACTTGGCAAGACCTCATCTCTACAATAAATCAAAAAATTAGCTGGGCGTGGTAGCGCACGCCTGCAGTTCCAGCTACTTGGAAGGCTGAGGCAGAAGGATCGCCAGAACCCAGCAGGTTGAGACTGCTGTGGTTGGGAGTGAGACTCCAACTCAAAAAAAAAAAAAAAGAAATGCAAACCAAGAACTCACAGTTAAGAGATTTGGGAAGAAAAGATATACATACATATGTGTTTATGTATATATATATACACATGCATACACACACACACACATGCATACACACACACACACACACACACACACACACACACACACACACACACACAATCATCAGTATATGGCATTCAAGCCATGAAGTTGTATCATGTTATTTATGGGAAGAGTAAAAAAAAAGGTGAGCACTGAGAAGTAAGACTTAAGAGGCCAGATAAAGGCAAAGATTTCTTTCCAACTAGCAAGGGAGATTGAGAAGAAACTGTTGGGATAAAAGAAAGAAGCCCAGAACAGGAGCAGTCAAGCAATCCAAGAAAAGGAAAGCATTTCAGGAAAAAGGGAAAGCTAAAATGTTGAATTACATTCTTTTGGTTCATGGCATTGGACTTTTAAAGTCACACTATGTTCCAGTGGTCTGGTGGAGACAGAAACCATAATGGAGGGAGATGGGGAATGACTCAGAGGTGAGGGAATGGAAGTAATGTGCACATATAATAGGATGTCTGGAAGTTAAGGGGTCAGAGGCTTAGTCTTCCTTGAAAGTGTGGGTGAAGGCATGACATCTTTTTCAAGATGACAGATGCTGAGCATGTCAGCATGCAGGAGGGGAAGAGGCTATAGACAGGGAAGATTGATGAGGCAGCTTGAGGGGGCAGCATGTGAGAAGCCACGTTTTTAAGTGTCTGACAGATGGTATTTCTAGAACATCCTCCTCCTTGGATAGGAGGTGGTTCACTTCTTTCATGGCATCAGACAAAAGGTGAAGATATGGGAACCAGTGTCCTTTTGGTGGTGGGAAGCAAAGGAACATGAGTCTGTCAGGCAGAGACCTCATTTGCAAGCCTACTAGATGATTAAGAGGAAAATCAATTTATTACAAGTAAACCCTGGAGCTAAAACCATCAGTGAGAACAAACTCAAAGCTTAGCTTTCAAAAATGACACCCCAAACTATCTTCACAACTGGATTGATAAAGAAACCACTACTGCCACCATTGAACTCAAGATGTGACATTTGCACATCTAGCACTTTTGCCCCAGAAACTTGCCTGTGCAGGTGGCACCACTGTTCCTGCCACCAAGAAAGAATGTTCTTCCTCACTTCCCTCTTTCAGTAATAGCCCCTTATCAGTTCTGGTGCTAGAGTGGCTGAGGGTGGAGGATATCCTCAACCCAAGAAGTGCTAGAAAAGCAAACATCTCACGTAATTAGCTTCTGTAAGGGAAGATTTTTCTTTACTCCCTGTAAGGATTCATAAAATAAAGATGGTGTTCAGATGTTAAACAGACCAAGAAAAGATATTCCACAGGCTGTCCCAGGAAAGGCAAAATATAATAGCTTAAACATTCTTAATAACAAAACATCTTCAAAAACAGAACAATGCTGTCATAATATTATAAGACGTAAAAGTTATCTAGCTTCAGGAATCAGTTGTAAGGATACATCAAATGAATATATTGTAACTCTTTTATTTGTTTATTTTATTTTAAAGATGTGAGGTACAATTCAGGATTAGGTACACAAGTGGTCATTACACAGGTAAAGTTTGGGCCTCCCTTTGGTTCCCACTTTGCCTGGTTTGAGATCAGATACCCTTGATATGTTGAGATCAGATACCCCTCCTTCCCCTGGCAGTTTCTGGCTACTGCCAATCCCTTTCTTTTAGTATTATGGTAAATGTTCAGGGTCCTCTTATGAGTGAGAACATGTGGTACTCAGGTCTTTGTTCCTTCATACTAAAGATACTGCTATAAAAAAAAATTCCAAATTTTAAACATGATCCAAAAAGAATGCTCACGATTGGTGTAGTTGTTACCCAGGTGTTCTACATTTACTTTCAGCTCACCAGGAACTACAATATTCTTTATTCAATTTTTGTTTTTAAAATATTGAAACATATTGATTTTTAAAAACTCAACCACTATAGAAAATTCAAAAAAATAATTAAAACTGCCCCAAATCATACCAATGTATTTGTGCTTATAGAGATATAGGCAAACAATTTTTACATAAATGATGTATTAGGCATCTGTCCTCTAATTTTCTTTTCATAATCAATAAGATGTTCTGAACTGCTTTCATTACATTCCCATTATTATCTCTAAGATGTTTAAAATCTCCATCCCTAAAATATTGGATTGTTCTCAATTTTTCACCATTGCAAACCAAGATATCATTAATATTCTTAAATGTAGAGCTTTTTACACCGTGGTGTTCTCTGTTTAGGGGAAGTTTTAAGAAGGAAGATTATTGGGACACAGGATATACACATTTTAAATTCTGGAGTATTTTGCCCAAATCGGCTCCTGAAATAAAGTACTCATTATATCTTTACCAGTGCAACATGTAAGTGCCCATGGGAACAAGAACTATTTTGAAGAGACTTGAAGGAAATGGGCAGGGCTATATAATTTCATACCTTCTGAAGCAGCTAACCTTGATCTTCCAGGGTTTCCAGGGGTCTATACTCAAGCAGACATTTACTGTTCCTATTGGGTTTTTCCCCCTGTGTACCACAGTCGGTGGAGGAATTCAGCAGCACAAAGAAAGCAGTCAGGCGGTAGCTCTGGACATTCTTGATGGTGTTAAGGTTCAAAACCAAAGTTCAAAAGTTTCTCTTGAGCCTACTTGATCATCTACATAGATTCTATATGATAAGATCTCCTAGAATTTAGTTATGTGAAAGAGCAGCTAGTCTAATGTCTTCATTTCATAACTGAGGAAACGGAAACTCAGAGATATTTAATAACTTTCTCACTTTCACAAAGTTGGTTAGTGAAAAAAATTAGTAAAAAGACCAAATTCTAGCTCCTATCTATGATATTTTTCTCATCCATTTCTAGGTTAGATTATGTCATATCAATTCAAGCCACTCTTAGATATGTTAAGCATTTGGAGAAGTAGGTTATCTCCTTCAGGATTTGAATTTTAAGTTATATATCATGTGGCAAATCTCTAACTCCACCATTTGACAGTTATCTTTAAAAAGTTGGCAAATTGAGACAAAATATGAATTGACACAAGTAGCATTTCTGACAATTGCTCCTAAAATAAATTCTTACAAATCAAATACATTGAAACATAGCATGAGAACATGTGACTAAATCTTGGATAAATATTTCTATAGAGAAAAGAAAATTATGTGACCGGTAAAATTGACTTTTTGTAACTTGAATGTTCTTACTTTGAGACAACTATTGCATATAGGGCATAACCAATTATGAATTTTGAGGAAGATTGATTAGTTTCACTGCTCTACTTGGTGAATGTTTTTTTTGGTCAATTGATACAGTCTTCTTCAATGTTATAATTTGGTGCTCAACTTTGCTCAAGTACCACCCAAAGTGTCACACCCTAACAAAAAACCATACTGACTTGAAAGGCTACATTAAAAAGCTGTGTGATCTGATAATGAAAGACTTCATTTTCACATAGTATGTTAGATCACTTCTGGATGAAAATCAATTGAATACTTTTCTTTTTGGTAGAAACCTTAATTTAGAAATTTTCACAGAGCTTCTACTTTTATATTGTTTGCTGTCAAAAACATAGTGGTCTCTGTCTTTTAGAGACATATTCTCAACCCCTTGTAACACATTTGGGGCAAGAAAGCTTAACAAATTCACTCTTTACTTAGTCAAAGTCACTTAAAATGATGTATCCAATTTTTGAAAAATTACTAGTCAAATACTACCAATAACTGTAATGAATAAGTTAACACTATCTTGGATATGATTTTCTTTTCTTCAAGTCTGCCAGTCAAATCTTCCTCAAATTTTCTACCATTCCATTTTGGGGTATTATCCACTCAGGATGGATTATGCATTTGGCTCACTGACCCAGCTTCACATATCCAGATTCTGCTAGACTGAGAAGACTTGTCAATGAAAAATACATTTTTAAGGTACAAGATAAAGCTTCCCAGTCACCAAGTGAAAGACCATTTATTCGTCTTTGATGCATTCTTGCCCATATCCCCTCCATGCTCCAGCCTAAAAACCACCTATATAAATTTACCTTCGAGTCCCAGGGGAGGGGCAAGACTGATCAACATATTCTTTTCTAAACAATGGACCTAAAACTGCTTGAGGGCACAGGCAGGTTGAAGGACAAAGTGGCTTCAATTTCTAGGGGTCCTACCATCCCCCACACCTTTCTGCTGGCCTGCTTCCATAATGGCTCAGGGTTGGAGATAATACCTGATGGTCATGGGATTTTTTTGTAGACAGCATCTATTGTAAAACCTAAGAATGGTATTTGAGATCTTTTTCAGATGTTGTACTCTGGTGGACCCAAACTCCCTCCCAGGTTCATAGCACCAGGAATTCCTCTACTGTTCCTGGACAGCCAGAAAGACAATCTCATAACTGCTCCATGACATCATTCACCAATCAACAGACCCTCTCCTTCTGCTTGCCAAATTCCCTTTAAAAATCCTGTCATGTGAATTGTCAAGGAGACATGTTTGAGAGATTTTGCCTGCCTTTCTGACTATGCTGCTTGTGACAGTAAACCATTTCTCCACTCTAATGACTGTATCAATTTTGTTTGTTCTGGGCAGTTGATATAAGAGTCCTGTTTAGATGTAACACTGGCAGGTCTTTTTGATGTTTTCCCATTGTCATTTAATTTATTTTCAACATTTTTTCCTTTCCTATTGCCTCATCTCTTTATTAAGACCTCTTGTCTGAGGTCTGATATGTTTGCTCTGTTGTCTTTTTTCTCCAGTTCCCATTTACATATTTATGTAAGAAAAAATATTTAAAAATTTTTGTAGTTCAGTTGTTCCTTCATATCAAAGTCTTCAGTGACTCCATAATGCTTAACTCAGAGATAGTAAGTCACAAACATGACTTCTGCATCCATGGGATCACCACATTTCTAACACCTTTTTCAGCTCTTCCTTGAAAATCCTTCCCAGAACCAATTCATGATCTTTGCTACCACAAATTTCCAGACATCCACTATAATTCAATCTATTGGTTGATCATTCAATAAATCAGATGCCACACATGAGATTTGCTGCCTTAGGCTTTCAGAATGAAGTTTTATCTTATTATTCAAGACTCAACATTTGCCCAAATCTTTCCCCAGCAATCTTCTAATCATATAAGTCCAGAAATATGCATTTTTCTTTCCATTCCTGTGTCTTTTATTCCAGCATTCTCTCATCTAAAATGTTATATTTGCTCCTTTCAATCAATATGATTTTGGAACCATTTCATTTCTTTGTTATAACCTTTATAGTCCAGGCCAACACACTGTAATATACTGCATGTCTAACTCTATAGCCCTCTTGGTCTATGTGACTTATTGATAATTAACCACAATACCCTTGACATTTCTTGCTATTTAATCTTATATCACTATTTAACTTTTTATTTCTTTGTGTCTTGAATCATTAAGTGCATTTAGGTTTCCAGCTCATATATTTTCCCATGTTTTACAGTAGCCTAGGAGCTCATGAATATGAGACAATGTTTAAGTCACTTTTGCTTATTCTCTTAGGAGTTGAAGGTGGTAAAGGAAAATTTCAATAACACAAGATGATAATACAGTAGAGGGATATACAAGAAAAAAGAAGAAAAGTGTTAATAATACTAAAGTTAAAAAATAATGAAAATGTAAGCTTACATATTGTGACCAAAAAGTGAGGTCACCAAGCTAAAGATAATCTGACCTTTTGGAAACAGAAATCCTATCTGGAGTTTATAAGCAAGAGCATGATAAATACTACAACAGAGAGATGAATTACACGAACTCTTCTTTCCTTTGGAGATATATTATCCAACTAACTGCCTGTGCTCTGTTTAGTTTTACAAAAACCAAATGAGATCATCCATATTCAGGCTTATTCAACTCTACTCTCTCAAGTAGCAATCAAACAGCTGTCTTCAGTTGCAACTTTGTGACTCATAATGCATTCATCCCAAAATGTCCTTGTATATCTTGTAGACCACATCATCATCATCATCATAAGAGTAACACTTAAGCATTGTGTACAGTCTTTTTCATCTTTAAAACTTGTTTAAATTCTATAATGCACTTAAAACATGACAAGTTAAAAAGGTATGGAGGGTTTTTTATTGTTCTAGGAAAAGGGTGTTGAATAGTGCAACCCTGATTATAGTGTGCATACTCTTGAGAGGGTCTACAAGTTGGCAGTGTGCACACAAAATGAAACTTCAGAGCTGAAAATTATCAGGTTTAAATTGCCTCTCCCTTTAGGGCAAATAGAATGAAAATCTTAGCTATGGGAGAAATATCAACTGCAATGTGATCTTTTTTTCACAGTGCAGTACTAAGTTAGTGTCTAAGGTAAGTATTTCATTAAACTTCATCTTTTGAAGAAATGAATGTTTTTTTGATGACCATTTATAAAACCTATTGCAATCTCACATGCTCATCTTTTGAAAATAGTTCTCTATTTTCAAGCTAAATTTTTAATCTTAGTTAACATTTTTATTCTTAACCAGTCACCTGACACTGTTACTCACTAATGCGTTTTCAGGCTCTTCTTTCTACGGCTTAAACGACACATTTTTCTCATTAATCTTGAAAAATCAAAATTGCCACCAATTTCCTTAGTTGGATCCAAGGGGAAAGATGTATGTGAGTATATATGTGTATATATATATATATATATATATATGTATGTGTGTATATATATGTATATATATATATATGTATGTGTGTGTATATATATATATGTGTGTGTATATATATATGTGTGTGTATATATATATATATATATATATATATAGAGAGAGAGAGAGAGAGAGAGAGAGAGAGATAGAGAGAGAGAACTAACTCTGCTTCCTTTTTTGGACTTCAGTATTTTTCTTTTGTTCTATCATCTGTCACCCTGCTTCTCAGCTTTCTAAAGAAGCTATAAATTGGTCATCACTATGTCTTTACTGATTAGACTAAAAGATTTTTCCAAAAAAGTTACATCTATTTGCATTATTGAAATTAAAATATATATCAAGGATGAGCACATTGATGGCAGATGAGAGCTGGCTCTATCAAGGAAGGTGTTAATGCCACACTGGTGTGTAAATACTGCCTGTCAACTCTGCTGGTGTGGCCCAGAGAAAGACTCCTAAGGACCCTGTTATTTCTCTTTGCTATTTCCTTTTTACTGGGAGTTGGAGGTGAGGGGCAGGACTCTCCTCCTTCCCCTGTGTTTATTCAGGTTGGCAGCACACTTTCCCTCTGAGGATTCTTTCTGACCCTTCTGAGGACCCTCAGCAGCTATAATCTGGGTCATGACTTAAGGAAGGCAACCAATGATCTATGACGATTGTTAAGTAACTTTCAGGTTCACAACAGAATAGCATATTTTCAGCTATGTTCCGCAGATATCTTGCTTTGTACGTGTTTAATTTATCTCATTATTTCTGTAACCATTTCCAGTCTTTAGGCACATCCACATTTTAACATGTTTCTTAGTGTTGACAATTTAATATACTGTTGGCATCCATCTGCAAGTTGCATTAATTTAGACACCCTTCTCCAGTCTTTAGGAAGCTAAAGGAAAATATACTTGTAATCTTCTTTAAATAACTTTATACAGAAAAATGCCACTTAGTATTGTCTTTTTATTTTGATCTCTTTTTCTTCCATATACTTTTTCTTGCTGGTTAACTAATTCAGCAAGTATTATTTGAGAAGGAAAATTAAGACTTTACTGAAATATGAATGTATCTCCCTGTATTTTCTTTCATTTACAATTCTTTTATCCACTGCTATGTTTTTCTCCAAACTAACTTGCTCTTATGTTATTATATTATTTTCTAAATCTTTAGATCTTAAGACTTTTTTCTGTTCATATCGTTTGACTACTTTAATTATGGAATTATATATGTTGTAGCTCTTCTCATTGTTGAACTCTACCATGAAAGTCTTTACAGTATTGGAAAAAAGACTCAAGAGTAATACCTAAAGAAAGACTAGGAGTTAAAAAAAAAACTGCTTTTTTTCTGTTCATAGTTTTTACAGGCCTTGGAGTTGGAATGGGTGGGTGGGCTATGATTTACCCTTTGGCAAGTTGAATTCTTGTTATAATGAGATGTATTATACATGAGGCTTACTGTACTATATTATTTTTTCCTATCCACTACATATACTAACTTTTGCCTATAATGTAATCCTCCTATGAGCATGCCATTATGGTGATTAAATTACTTCTCCACAACTTCAGCAAGCATTGAAATTTTTATAATGAATATGTAAAATCATGTTAACTAAATCTATTATATTTTGCATATGTTCAAAATATTTCTAGATGTTATCAGTCCATAGTCAACTTTATTAAATACTTATGGTATGGTGAGCAAGATTTATAACACACAATAGAACTGATTTCTTTTTAATCTTGAAGGAAAACCTTCACGTTTTTTGAATCAGTAAGTCAATTTTTTCTCCATGTCTTAAAACTCGCCATTTCCTATGAAATGCACTAAGGTAGTAGCATTTTTCCAGGGAGTGCTCCATTTTAGAGACTTTTTTTGGTGCATGTTTCATTCATTTGGATATACATTTCAAAAGTTTCATCTTTAACTGATATAGATTTCCTGATTTTGAAGTCCAAAAACTTTATAGCTGTGCCACTTGTGAAGCCGTATCTTACTACATAGGTTGAATTTGAGCAGTTCATAGAAACAGAGTAAATGTGATTATATTTTTTACGTTATCAAAAGTCATGGATATGGTCAGAAGCCATGTATATAAGAGGTTTTCTTTGATTAGGAGTTTAATTTCTCAGTAATAAGCTTTTAGCACAAAAGACTGAGAATCATCAAGAAATTGCTCATTTCTGAGTCTTGCTATCTATATTTAACTAAACCAGTAGAGAGAAAATTATACCGAGCTTGCATAAGGATGCAATTTAAACATGTTTCTTTTATAACAACAAATCAGATAAAATATCAAAATATATATATATTCATCATTAAGATTACATAAATGTTGTGCCTATGCCAGAGAAGAAAGCTAAAATAAAGCTTCTTTTCTGGGATATATTGTATAATGACATCTGAATGTAGTTTTTTATGGCAATGGAAACTACTATATTCAATAAGCTTTTTTCTAAACATTTGGAGATAGTTCAACATATTTTGTGTTTTCTCATTCTTTTATTTCCTTTTCTTTTTTGATATTCAAAGAATACTAAGTGACTGTTAGAAATATTTAGTATCAAATAATCATAGAATTGACAGGAGCTTAAAAACTCGACCAATTGCCCAAGCAATGTAGAAATCCCTTTGTTCTATTCAGTCTCTGCCCAGTGACAGGAAAATGATTGCTTCATAAGACAGACAGATTCATTTTTTGGTATTTCTAATTGAAAGAAACCTCTTCCCTGGTTTCCTGTGACATCCACCAATTGTTACTGGCTGTGGACTCAGGACCTACTCAGAACAACCTATTCTTTACCAGATATTTCTCCTTACTTCATTGAAGATGACTCTTCCAGTCTCTTTGCTCTAAATCCCTCTGGGTGTGCTGCCATGATTGAAGTACCCTTCATAAGCCTGGGTCATCTTTGTACAGGATCCCGTTTGATAATATCCTCCAAATGTTGGTGCCATAAAAACTGGAAACAAGTCTCCAAATGAGCTCTGACAGCGGTAGGTGCAATGATAATATCACTATTCTTCACTTGAAATTGACAGATCCTACAATATTGTCATCATTTTACAATACTTGTCACAAAATCGGCTAATTCTGAGCATACTGGCGATTAAAAATCCCAAGTCTTTTTTACATGACTCTTGACAATGTCTCCTGTTGTCTTTGATTTCTTAGAGATGACTGAAATTGTTTCATGATCTCCTCTGCAAGTTCTTTCAGCATGATACATTTCTTCTTGCCCTGAACTACTAAATAAGTTCATCACCTGAAATACCTTACTGCTTTGTGTTCATGTTCTAGTTTTTGGCTATAATTTTTAGCTAATAGTGATTTATAATGATAATCAGAAATGAGGTTAGTTGGCAATATTTGCTTTCAGATTATCCATGAAAATTTCCCGTGATGACTGCATTTTTCCCATTTATTTATACACCATCTGTTTGATAACATAATCGTGAGTTTGACTGGGGGTTGACAAGTTTGCTAGCATGTGGTTGATGCAATTTGCTTTTTCCCCTTTTAGAGAATTGGGACATTTTCGCATCTCCACTCTTTTGGCACCTCTCCTGTTGTCCATGATTTCTTAAAGATTCCTGAGAGTAGTTTCATCATCTCATCTGCAAGTTCTTTCAGCACCATGAAATGTTATTCATAAGGAGACCTAAACTCATTTGAAGTACTAGATACTTTCTACTATCTCCTCATCTATTGTGGAATTCAATTCCTTCTTAATGATGCTTGTTCTAACTTTATCAGCCTGAAGATCAAGCTTCTTGATAGAAAAGCTGGAAAAATAGAAGTTGAATCGTTATACTTAATTTTTGTTTTCTGTTAACATTACAACATCTTTCCTAAGCAGTGAATACAATCATTCCTTGTTCATGTGCGAAAAACAAATAGCAATAACTAGAACAACCAAAACCTATTTTTATTTTTATCGTTTTAAGCACTAATAATGCAAAGTCTTAATAATATTATTTAGTGCATTAATTAGATTTTCTTGTATCGTGCTTACTAGGGACTCCCTAGGGGGCAAATCATTAGAAAAGTTAGCATATGGACAAATCTGTGATGAAAACTGAATTCCACATTTTTCCATCTAAGTGAGATGAGAACCTCTAAAAATCATGTTCTTTTATTTTACTTCAAAATTTAGACAAGTTGCTGTGAAATTAGAAGACAGGTTTGTTTTCAAACTGAAGAATAAAACTTGATACAAAATCAAGTCTTCAAGATTTATTAGCAGATATGCTCATTTTTATGACTTCAACTTTATGTGTTTAAAAATCCTCTTTTCAAATATATTCTGCAAGATAGGAAAAATTGTATTCCTAAGCAGTTTGCAGATTTAATAATGGCTTTGCAGAAATTGTATGAAGACAATATGGAGACGTGGTCCTGTAAAAGATAGATAATGTTCTGTTCCTCAAGTTTAGTGACCCCGGAGTAAAAAAGAAGCAGTGTTTTGAGGTCCATAAAAATATTTTTTAAACAGGTTATAGCACATTTTGGGTTCTGTTTTTTAGGATTTAGGAGAGGATATGCATTAATTGCTTAACATATGGTTAAATAGATTTATTTACATAGATTTGTCTATATTAAATACATGTCAATATGTACACATTTATATGTAACTCTCTGTCTAAAGGAAACATTAATTAGCAGCTATGCATACAAATAGCCACTTTCACTACATCACTTTCTAAATCATACATATATAAGCATTTTGAGTTGTGTTATAAAAGTGCTAATGTCTCAGAGAAATTTGACTGTATTTTTACATATAAACATCTGCCAAAACAGTACATTTTCGGACATAATAGTTGAGAAACTAGAACTTATTAAAGAAAAATTGAAAATACATATAACATGTTAGTATATCAAAACCAAGAATAATAGTATTAATATTGTTTTCTCATTTTGAAGAACTTCTAACATCTTTTAAGGGAAAATCTACACAAATTAAATGATCTTCACTTGATAATGATTACTCTAAAAATGGAAATATGTAGAAAGATGGAGTCACATTTCAAAATTAGACAAAAGTTTAGAAGTCATCATGGTGTGACAATGTTAAATAAATAGTAGCCCAACCAATGAAACAATACTAGAAAATGAAATTATAAAGTGATATTTCTAAACATTAAATATCTTCTACAAAATAAAGCAGATTGCTGATAAGTTATGGGAAGCCTTATTTATGCACACGATGATGAATATCTTCCTGGAATGTATGTACCGGGTTATCACCAGACACCAGGAAATACAACAAAACATTCACCCACCGCCTATGGGATTTAAACCCGGTGCTTGCAAAGACATTCTTCAGAATCCAGCTCACTCCAAGTAGGCTGTCAACGTGACTTATGTCACCTTGGCTCTTTCTCCACCCCTGTGATTCTACCTCTGTGTGGTTTCACTTACTTCCCTTCTTACATCTCTGCCTGCCTGCATACTTTTCCCTACTTGGTCAGGTTGCTGATGCTCTAATGGTAGACTTTAAACTATTTTGTTTAACTCTGACAACCGTAGTTGTCAGGAAGAAATTATTCTAGTATTATTTCACCTTTTGCAAGCTGCTGTCTTTTGGTAACAAATCAGGGGAATGGGACTAACCCTAGTGTAGAACAATATGATTCATTCTGTTCCAAGGTTAGAAACTTCAGACCATCCCTCATCTAATGGCACTGGGCACAGGGAAATAGAAGAGGAGATGAATGATATGCCCACATGGGCAAAGCTTGAATCTCCTTCACCACTATGACTTTATCGGTGCTCAGCATGTAGTACATGCACATACACAATATAAGCTAAATGTATAGCACATAAATTGGTCACTAAAATTCTAATTATTGCTTAGACTATTAATGGCATCCCTGTTCCACCAACCTAATAAAGATCATATTAACTATATGGACAATTTAATTGTTCCTATTCTGATATATACATCCAGTTTTCTATCTCTTTTTTTCCATTCAATGCTGTAAAATTACCAGAGTTTTAAAGTTGAAAAGGACCTTAGGGGTCATTTTATACATGAGAAAATTGAGATCTACAGTAATTTAAACCTACAACTAGACCTGAAAACTCTTAAAGAACCAGGAAAAAATAAATATTTGAGGGTTCTTACTGTATGCTAAGCCAGAGCAACAGATTAAACTGAAAAAATCCCTTTCCTCATAGAATTTACCTTCTGTTCTTCCTACTAAAGAACTTAGTCTATGATGAGTATGCTACATATATAGTCATGTATTCCTTAACAGCTGGGATATGCTCTGAGAAATGTGCCATTAGGTGATTTTGTCCTTGTGTGAATATTCTGGTGTGTACTTACACAAACCTCGATAGTGTAGCCTACTACACACCTAGGCTCTATGGTGTGGCCTATTGCTCCTAGGCTACACACCTGTCCAGCATGTGACTATACTGAATACCATAGGCAATTGTAACACAATGGTAAGTTTTAGTGTAAACATATCTAAGTATAGAAAAGGCACAGTAAAAATGTAATATAAAAGGTTAAAAATGGCCCACTTATATAGAGTACTTGCAGGACGAGAGGTTGCTCTGGGTGAGTCAGTGAGTGAGTGCTGAGTGCGTGTGAAGGCTTAGGACATCGCTGTACACTACTGTAGACTCTATAAATATTGTGCACTTGGGCTCTACTAAATTTAGAAAAATGTATTTTTCTTTCTTCCATACTAAATTAACCTTATCTTATTGTTACTATATTACCTAAACTATTATATTTTTAAACTTTTGACTCTTTGGTAATAACACAACTTAAAAAACAAACACATCGTACAGCTGTACAAAAACATTTTCTTTCTTGTTAAGCTTATTCTATAAACTCATTTTTATTTTTTAAATTACTTTTTTTTTTAACTTTTTAAAGTTTTCGCTAAAAACTAAGACAGGAATACATGCATTAGCTTACACAGGGCCTATGCAGGGTCAAGATCATCAAGACGTCTCTATGTGACAGGAACTTTTCAGCTCCATTATAATCCTATGAAACCATCATAATATTTGTGGTGCATTATTGACTAAAATGTCAGTATGTGGGGCATAACTGTGTATTAGATAAATGAATATTACTCATCTTATTATTTATGAAGTTGAGATTTCCATCTGGGTCTCTAAACTCCTCATATCTGTAACTTTTCTGAAGTATTATGTTGCCTCCCTGGTAATCACCTGAACTATATTTTTGAAGATAATGTCGAGGTAAGATAGTGACTTTTGAATTATATTTAACTTTCTTTGGATAATTGTGAACCCACCGGGATGAGAAGGGATGGATTATTTAATCTTCTGTATGGCAGGACCTCTCTCTTTACATATTTTGCTTACGTGTGATCACATATGTATGTATATGCATATGCAACCACAATTCAATGACATACATTGTGTTTATATAGACATAAAGTATAAGTGTATGTATATATGTATGTATACATATATGTATACATATATACAAAGTATATATATGAACTTTTATATATAAATATATAAATATGTAGGTGTGTATAACCTCACTTAAATAACTCATTAAGTTCACAAGCACTACTGGTCCCATTTTACAGATGAACAAACTAAGATTAAGAATAACATTGCATAGCTAGTCATCAAAGTAAATGAATTTTGACCTCAGAGGTGGCTGACTCTGAAGCCCATACAGGTGATCACACTTCCCACAACTAGTCCTGCGTGCTAGCTAATCTGCCAGAAAATTAACCTTTTGAGTGTGACTTACTCCCCAGGGGCCCATAAGGCTACTGTGCTACATAGCACCTGATTCTTCAGGTGCTCATCTTAGAGAATTCCATGGAAACTTGATGCAGTTTTCAAGGCCAGAGAGAGAGAAAATTAAATGCTGAGTAAAACCACCAATATAGACAGCATTTTTGACTCAGACTCAGCTATGATTCCTATTTCACTTATGAAAGTAATGTGAGCTATCTAGCAGAAGACTGTGAATTTGAATGACCTTAAGAAATTAATATTCCTGCTTCCAAACTAGAGCGATTGCCAAATCCAGTGGACATAAATCTTCCTGGAACCCCTGCTGCATTGGAATTTGTTGAACACACTCTTCTGAAACACCCTCTTCCTGGCTCCAAATATCCTGAACGTCCTCCCATGTCCCGACTGCCCTTTTTTCCTTGCTTCTCTCAGCCCCTGTTGTTCTCAGGAATTTTGCATCTCATTGTTCTTCTAAGTCAACATACTCTCCCCAAATGATCATGTCCTCGGTCATGATTTTAACAATCACAAATAGACTGATGGCTCTTATATCTTCTTCTCTATCCTGACCTTTCCTGGATTCTACAGATGTCAGAGTGCAAACACTTGCATTCCCCAGCGTGATCTCACATTTTGCCTGTCCAGATATTAAAATTATCATCTCCCCCATCTTTTCTTGTTATCTATTCTTTACTTTGCATTTGCTTTGTAAGGTGTTGAATTCAGGTTTCTCCATCCTCTGAACCCAAAATAGATCATTTACATTTTTGCTTAAGATTTATTAGTGTGTTAATCTCTTCTGGATACCTGCAAAAGCCCAGTAATACTGGCTCTCCCCTTCAGAGCTAGACTAGCTCTTTTCAATAGTTTTGTTATTCTTTTTTTTTTCTTTTACTTTCTCTTTCTTTTATTTCTTTCTCTTTTTCCTTGTATTAAGAGTCAAGTTCTTGCTCTGCTGCCCAAAGTAAATTGCAGTGGCATGTTCACAGCTCACTGCAGTCTCGAACTCCTGTGCTCAAACAATCTTCCTGCCTGAGTCTCTTGAGTAGCTGGGACTGACTACAGTTGCACACCACCATGTCCAGCTATTTTATTCTTCTGTAGAGACAAGGTCTTGCTATATTGTCCAGGTTGATCTTGAACTCCTGGCCTCAAGCAGTCTTCCTGCCTTGACCTCCTCTCTAAGTGCTGAGATTACAGGTGTGAGCCACTGCATCTGGCCTCAACAATTTAAAAAGTCTAACATATCACCTAGTTCCACTCAGTTTAGATGAGTGCTCCTTGAACTTTAATGGGCACATAAATGGCAGGAGGACCTTGATAATCAATAGATTCTATTTCAGTAGCGCTGAGGTTGGGGCCTTTGATTCTGCTCCTGAGTTATGCCTATGTTACTGTCTGTACTACACTTTGAAATCTTCTCCTCACTTATCCTGTTGCCTCTGATGGCAGCCTCAACTTACAATGATTCTAGAATGAGCTGGAAAATATTGTCTCTGCTTAAGGGCTTTTACTCTCTCAAGCCCTGGAGAAAGCCCATGCTTTTTCATTTGGCTTCCTCCAAAGATCTCTCCAGACATCCCAAAACATCTCACAGATTTTAATGGACCCATAATACAAGAGTCATCTTTGGGACCCCTTCCTCCAGAAAGCCTTCTTGGATTTGCAGCATCTTTGCTCCTTATTCCCTGCGTGTTCCAGGATATTTTTTTCCATGTGTTTATTTTCTGTTTTTATAGCACAAGCTCTTTAAGGTAAAGAATCATATCCTGGCCACCATTGTGATCCACTGTGCCTAGGATAGCGCTTATATATACTTTATGCTCAGTATTTGCTTGTTGAGTTGAACTGTATGTAAAAGATTCACTTTCCACTTTCAAAAGTGCATCAGACTTTGAAGGCAAAATATGAATATGCTGTCATATCGTTAGTGGAAAATTACAGGATAAGCTTGAAGCATTGGACCACTTTCAGAAACAGTGGCAGAGAATGATTCAATACATTAATTAGAAACTTTCTGTCTCTGTAGCACATTCTGCTCATGGACTTTAGATAAATATCCTTTTTAAAAAAGTAATCTGAATATATAGAAAATACATCACATCACCTGGCAGCAATGCTGCATTGATGTACAAATTTATAATTATAAACGCCAAACATTATGAAAAGAGAGGACATAAGGACACATGGAGAAGACACTAATTAAAGCCACAGAGTTAATTTAGTAAGACTGAGATGTAAATAAATAAATAAATAAATAAAAAAGACAGCCACTTATAGCAATCTCTGGAATATATCGTAATATTGCCTTTTGCAAAAGTGGTATTAATTTTAAACCATGTTGTCCCATTTTAACATACAGAATTCTTATTTGAAACGCATAATACATTCAGCCCAAACACGCTGATGTCAGCTACAATCACAGATGAGGTAAAGAAACACAGTTTGGGTTTCCTTCTGGCTGTGTTTAGACGACCTGCCCACCGTGCAGGTACGAAAGCCCTCCTATTGGTGGATGGGCTGCACATTTCGCTCCTGGCTTCGGCAACATACCAGGGAAAATTCGTGATTGATGACCTGTGGAAAGATTAGAAGAAGGAAAAAAATATGCTACACTTGCTTCTTTACACGCAGACCAAATTTCCTTTTTAAAAAAGTAACTATTTCATTCTCAAAGCTGTTCACTCGCAGGCAAATTCAGTTGGTTTTACAGTCTTTCCTCTGTGAGAATATGCAAAATTAAATCACTTGGTTTATGGACAAACGATCCTTATTAAATAACTGTAATAAAGAAAAGTTATCTTTTCTTCCTAAGACAGTACATTTCTGAGCTTTTAAAAGTTATTTGAACAAACAAATGATACTCTTAGCAGAATTGTTAAATGGGTCACAAACAGAAACCTATCCAGTTTCTATTAAATGATGATTTATATTCCTTTCTGGGTTGCATATGTGTTTGTTTGTTTGTCTGTTTGCTTGTTCAATAGAGAAAATACATTATATAATTTGCTCTTACAATCTCAGGTTTTATTTCCTAAATTTTCCAGGTGAAGCAATTTTGAATTCTCCACACCTACATTCTTTCAAATGGGTGAGGACTGTCCCAAAAGATCTTTTCAATCTTCAAGAGACAGCTTTGCTTTCCCCTTCTTTTTCTTCTGTAGATGACATGTTTTCTTTGAACAATTCTTATTGCTTTGTATAACTCAAATAAGCATGATTGACCCACTTTAAACTTCTACGGAAGAAAAACATCTTAACGACAGTCTCTTTAAAATTTTTTGGTCAGGTGGAGTTTGGCTTCTGAGACATGACAGGATTACAGTATTGTTGAAGGACACTTAGTGGAGCATTTATATTTACTCTGGGTTCATGAAAGTTGAAAACGATGCTGCTCTCTATCCAAAAGACATTAGCATCAAGTCACCTATTGAAGAAACATTGGCCAAACTGGGCTTATTGGGAAGAATTCTTAGTGGGGTGCTGACATGGCAGACAAATGGGAGAGGTCAGGGTGTCTACGTGCACTCGTACCACAAACAACTTACTTCTAGAAATGATCTGCTTCTGTGACATGTAAATCATTCATGTTCACCTATTTCACTTTGGAGGTGGAGTGCTCAATTGATGCATATTTTCATCTACATGGCACCTTTAGCTGAGACTATTTATGAAGTATCATTATGACACAAGCTAGTCGATAAAAATAAAGCAGGGAAAAAAGGAAAAAGGGGGTTCTTAGAAAATTATTTGTGCTGAGATTTATATCAGGAAACTTTAAACGGAAAAACTATCCCTGGTAATAAAATTTTTCTATAAGTGGCTGCTTTTAAATTACCTAAGAAATATTAAATCAACATTTAAAAAAAATTGAGTCAAGGCCTTAAAACATTCTAGTTTTTTTCAGAGAGGTTAAAATTAAGCCCAAGTCAACTCAAAATATCTCATCTGTGGAAGAATATAACAAAAATAAATTTCTAGAACTGTGGAGCAGTATCAAATGGCATGAAAGACAAAATGAAGGTTGAATGCTTTTTGTGCACTTTCTCTTAAAATTACACAACAATCAAAACTGAAATGCTCACAGTTTAAATTAAATATTGCTGACAATGGCATATTTTTTTTCTAAAGAAGTTCATTTTAGTTGGGAAGAAAAATGTATGGTAAAAGAGGACTCAGATTACCCAGTTTTGTGCATATTTAAATTATTGAGAGTAATGCAATTGTTGAATATTCATTTAAAATAGAATTCACAATAAATTGCATACAAGAAAAATGTTATACAGGAAACAAATATCATATTCAAACATATTCACATTTCCTCCAGTCCAAATATATATACCACTCCTCCACCTTCTCCAAATGCAATTATCTTCACTATACACACGCACAAAAATAATCCCTTCTCCCATCAATATTTCTTTTTCTACTGAATATTGGGAAGAACAAGGAAACAAAATAATGATGATATCTTCTTCATTGATTCAAATAGCAATATTAAATATGTTGATCAGTGTTGCTGGGTGAATTCCCCTACCAAGAGCCACCTTCACACTAAGACGTTGCTGAGCTGATGTGGATCTTATGATATTTTCTTGTAACTAAGAGCCACACTGAAAAACACACTTAGCACAGGGCATTGCACACAGCAAGTATTTAGAAAATTTTAGTTATGTTGATGATGGTGGTGGTAATGAATGAAGAGATGATAGTAATGATAAGATACAAACATACACGGCGGCGCTGGTAGTAACTGCCAGAGGGTATCCTAATTGTAAGCAATGTTTATGTATATTTTAATGCATAAAAATATTACAAATGTACTGATCAAATCTAGAGTCATGGACATGTGAAATGATACAACAGGTATATATTAATGATGAATATTTTTACAATTTTTAAGTAAATTATTTTAAAATTAAATTTACAGAAACTTACTTTCCTTTTTTTCAATCAATGGTTAAGTATATAGCTTTGAATTTTAAGAAAAGAAACCCAACATACAGCTTGAACCCATGAGTTCCCACAAATCAGAAATGCTTTGGCAAACTATTGGAGTAAAAACTCTAAAATGGTGTAAAGTGGCTCAGGGAAAAGTATTATGTATACTTTGCTAGGAGGACATCAGAGTTTCATTTACTAGAAGGTTAGTCTCTAAAATGTGTGCCTGACATATTAAATAGCTATACAAAACACATTTTCAAACTCTCAGAAATAAACTGGCACTTTTATCACACTTTTATCATCTTCAGGAAATCACACAACATTGAAAACATTTGTGTGCTGGAAGAACAACCAGTTTTAGTGACATTTCTTTAGAAGTTCTTTCTGAATGGAGTTTCAAAATCTTTTCTAAGAGCCTTGTTCATGAATGAAAATAATAATAGTAATTGTCAAACTGCAGAAATAAATGCTTGGGAATTGCTCAGATGTAAAACCTAGCAGAGCACACTAGTCTCAATAATTTTTTTTAAACTTGTGATACTTGAAGCCCAGGAGTGAATACTATTCCTGCTTCCTACGATGATTTTTAAATGCAGAAATGAGACCTTGTGATCCTGTGAGCTACTAAATGCTTTACGTGTCCAAATCATTGACCTAAAATTTAATAAGAAAGTAATACCCTTTGCTAGTTCTGTGAGGAAAACATACCATAGCAGTAACCGCATAGAAAATTCTGTGTATATCCGTCTATATTTCAATTAAGGTAAAATTTTTACCAGGTCAAAATAATTTTTCAGGCATAAATTTTTAGTTTTATTTTTCTCCTGCAACTGTTTTTTAAAAATTCAAAAGAACAATATGGATGAACAAAGAGAAATGGCCCTGTTCCGTTCTGCAGAAGAGTGAGAGACAATTTGGAATTTCTAAGTATTAGTCAGCTTTAAATTTCAGATTTAAAAATAGGAAAACCTAGTGTTTTTTAAAAAGAAATACAATCTTTTTAAAAGGACTTTATCAGAAAATATGTTTTTTGCTTAAAGGTTATCTAGTGTTTGTTTTCTTTGCCAATACTTTACACACTTCCATAAATAAATACTCTTTTTTCATCTCTAATAAAATCCACATACCTGGTCTCAAATTACTAAATCAAACTGGTCAGTATGTTTTGGATAAAGTTACTAAGTCAATCCAGAGAACTGCAGCCTGAGAAACAACAGGATGACATGGCCTTTTGGTAGAAAACAACTCAAAGTAACCTAATAAAACAGTATTCTAGAAAAATGTAGTAGTAGCATTGATCTTTGATTAACTTTTAGATCTAGTTAGGATACTTGCCAAAATGACACTTCACAAAATCATTCCCACTGCTCTTTCAAAAGTGTCCATTTCTTTAAAATGTTTGCCACTGCAATTGACTGAGTTTTAAATGTTGTTAGCTACTTAGAAGGATGGGGAACTCTTTGTCAGTTCATTAATTTATTTAAGATGTGTGTATGGTCAGACTCATGAAGGTAATAAATCTCTTCTGTAGAGACAGATAATTACTTAAACATGGCAAGACACAATAACATAGAACTTTATATTAATAAAGTAAGCTTTGCATATGCATGATAGAAAACAATAGAATCCAAATATTAATAGAAAATAAAAAGCAGTTCTCAATTACATAATCATTGAAAGAACACATTTAGAAGTTGAACATTTGATATTTTCTCCCTTTAACAAGCTTTTCTTATTGCTAGATACTTTCCCACATTAAAATTCCACTAATGCCACCGTATTCAGATCTCTGGGGAGCCCTTTCGCCTCTTGAAAATATTTTGGGGTTTCACAAAAATCGTTTGCCTGTCTCACTGGATTGAACCTCAAAGACTTCTTTGACGCAAGTGTTATTTTGACCACGTGAACATGGTTTCCATTTTTTAACTAGATTAAAACATGCATGAACAAAACTTCTCATTGAACTTTCATGTTGCTTTGTTGCTTTGATGGCTTACAGATTTCTGTTTCATAGATGGTTTTCCCCCATACATTCTAAAAGTGAAATGATACATTGTAATTTGAATGATAATTTTGTTTTGATGATTTAATTGATAGCAGACCTAGGGATACAATCCTTGCTTTTCCATTTATGTTTTCCCCCTGCTGAACAGATGAGACAACTAGGAGTTTCATAAACATCTGAAAATAATTAAGGGATGTTACACTAAACTGTATTTCCTTTACCTTCACCCAGGCTTTTCTTGAGGAACTACATGGTAATTCCAGTTCAAAAAAAGAGCACCTTCATCTTTTCACTCAGAAGTCCTTGCCCTTCCTTTTTGTTAGTTTAGGTGATGAGTAAAGGGAGTCTGCCCACGTTAATTTTCATGACGCCAGGGAAAGTCTTCCCACATCTTTTATTGTTGTCATTCTGACTGTGTTTGCATCTATTCCAAATACTTCACCTTAGTAGAGCCTTCTAATATTCTCTCTCTCTCTCTGTTTTCAAGTAAACTTTCAAAACTGTTCCTGTGTTTTTTGTGAATCAATTTTAAAAAAACACACAAAATGCTGGGCACAAAGTCAAAACGTGGCTTCAGATCTACTTGCTTGATGCTGTGGCAATACCATATTTTAGATCTGTTTATCTTCGCAAGAACATGTACAAAAAGGAGGTTGCCAGCTGTTCAAACCTGCTCCACCTTTGTTGCTTTCAAGAATCTATTCATTTCCATTTATCAGCTATTAAAAAGATTAGATTACATCCCAAATGGACTCTGACTTTCAGTGTAAAGTGTCCTCAATGGATTAAAAAAAATTAATTCTGCTACCAAAATGCCTATGTTGGTATCAGTTCTAACAGGAGCTTACAGTCTAATAAAAAGAAAAACTTTACCAGCAAACTGAAAAACAAATCAAAACATGTTCACTGAGTGCTGTTTGGTTATCCTAACACATATATGGTCAAAGATTGAGAAGCTACTGTATATTTATTTTGACCTTCTGCCTTGAGTTTTTCAATGTTGTTTTCTATTTAGGGAAAGTCATAGCCTTGGGAAGTCTTATAGCAGTCCCTAAATAAACTGTTGTCTCTAATTTCACCTTTTAATTTCTCTCTCCATGCCCACCACCCACTCAACATCAGGAAAGTTTGTATTATTGATAGTTGCTTAGACTTTTCCATTAAAAAACTGAGGAAAATTGGAAAGAATTTGTCTTTTTTTTATTAGTCACTAAGATATTTATAGGAGGCAGAAACAGTATGGGCAAAATCTTAATAAATGTTTGAAAGTCTTTTGAGAAGTCCAGTTTTGAATTGTTGAACTTTGATTGAAATGTAATTTACATGTAGACTAGGACACCTAAGTAGTCAGTTGGGTGAAGTTTCACAAGCTGAATGCACTCATGTGTTCAATGTTGTGGCTAAGATTCTAGAACAATGTCAGCATCTGAGAGGTCACTCTCATGCTCCCTTCTGGTCCCTTCTCACAGCCAATGGCAACAACTATCCAGGTTTTCATTTAATGTTTTTATGGTATAATAAAGTAAACACCCCCACTACATCCACCACTGAGCTTGAGAAGTTGAACTTCATCAACAGTGCAGATACAGCTCCTCAAGGTCCATCCCCATCACAGACACTCACTCCCTTCAATGCAATTGTTGTCTCGAGTTTTACAGTAATCACTTCCTTGATTTTACTTTTCTGGTTCTGTCATGCACACATGAATCAATAGACATTATAGTTTAAACTATACTTGATTTTGATAGCTCTGATAGTTCTCTGTGCATTTTCAAACACACAAGTGTGTGGAATATTGATTTGTATTCACTTGCTATTGTCAAAATTTAGTGTTGAATCTGCATGCTGAAAATCTTGGTATTAAGAAGCTTGCAAGAGAGATGGGTGCAGTGGCTCAAGCCTGTTATCCTAGCTGGTAGGTTAAAGCGAGAGGGTTGCCTGAGTCCAGGGGTTCTAGAACAGTCTGGGTAACTTGACGAGACCTCGTCTCTACTATAAGTCAAAAAACTTAGCTGGGCTTGGTGGTACATACCTGTGGTTCCAACTACTTGGAAGATTGAGGCGGAAGGATTGCCTGAGCCCAGCAGGTTGAGGCTGCGGTGGCCATGAGTGTACCACTTCACTCCAACCTGGGCAAAAGAGTGAGACTCCGACTCAAAAAACAAAACAAAAAAAAGCTTGCAAAGAGAACAAGTTGAAATGTTAGATAGTGGTCTGGAGGAAGAAACAAATCAGTAACCAGCACTCTAACTACCCTTCTGAAGAGGCTGGAGGGTAAAGCGGCAGCAAGAAAAAATTAAGTGACTTCTCCCTCCAGGCCACATTTCTGATTACTGACAGACAGATTTGCATTTTGTCTGTTTGTACCTTACCTTGGATATGAATGAAAGATAACTGTAGTCTTCAGTTTGATAGTCCCTTTACCTTGTGAAGTACATTTATTCATCACCTCATTAAATGGAAGAAAATGATCAAAATATAAACAGGAGACATGGGAGGGCAGTCGGGGTGGTCTTCCATTTAATTCAAGATTAGAAGAGATTGCTCCAGGAGCAGAGAGGAGGTAAGTCTTTTTATGCCTGTTACAAATCTTTTCTTCTTTTCTTACCAGTATTTCATTCAAAAATGGGTCCTAGACTTGGGGGTGTGGGTATGTGTAAGTGAAAATTGAAGAGAAGCAAACAAAAAAAATCATACACACACACACACACACACACACACACAGAAGAGAGAGAGAGAGAGAGAGAGAGAGAGAGAGAGAGAGAGAGAGAGAGAGAGAGAGAAACAACCCTCTCCACCAACTGTACTTGTTGCACATAGTATTTCTTTTGGCAAAGTTTAGACATGTCTTTCTAGTTAACAAATGTATTCTGCTGTCAGCTACTTTTAAGAATTATACTCCATACCTCATGCCAAATAACCTCTTTAAATATTAATAAATAACTCAAGGTATCTTAGAGAGTCTGTGCTTGAGGAATTATGCTAATACTTCTCATGGAAATGACAGAGGGAATCCCCCTTCTAGCTGTTTGCTCCAGGATCAGGCTTCCCCCAACATGGCCCCCATACTGGTGTACTCCTGCAAAAGGGGTAACAAAAAGGAAGTCGGTTTATTTTCTTCCTATGAGCTATGTTGTGCGCAAACGCAGGGCAGTCCCCTCCTTAACCATGTGGTTTTCCTTCAGGATTCTACATTGTTAATCCAAACCAGGCCACTCAGATCTTTGCACAACGGATATCCTGACATTGGCTGTGTAGAGGAACAAGAATGAAGAGTCACACCCAGATGCTTAGAAGAGTTCACTGAATCCACTTCTGCTGCTTGTGTGCACATGGTGGGATATTGAAGGAATCCTTTGATTGATACCACCACCACAAGAGTGTGTCTTGGGTTTTACTTGCTGTCATTGTAAACTGTATATGTGTTTGCTTTTCTGCCTTATCCCAGTCAACTGATTGTCTTTTTCCCGTCATCCATTTCTCATAGGTTTGCACTAATCAAGGCGAACATGATTTTTCTCTGGGTCATCTTTAAAATATTCCAAATTATCTATTCAGCAAATCACCTTCTCCACATTGACTTTGTCCAAGAAATACAAACACCTTTGTAAATAGCCAACAACTGAGCTTCATGACATCAGCAAAGCCTGCGATAATTGATAGAGGAGTGTGACAATAAAGAAGAATGATCTCAGGAGGCGACCTTGTATCTCAACCTTCTTCACAGGAAAGAGGTTAAAAGAATCTTGGCTCTAGCCTGGCTTTCTCCAAATACAGCACAGTACCAAGCAAGAGCCTTCTACCCACCTTGCTCATCTTAAAGCAGGATTAAAATATAAATTAACTGCATTTAGTTGCATTATTCTTTGATTGTAAGGTTAATATGTTTTTAAAACAAAGCAGTTGCCCTTTTAAATGTTTGCAATTTTCTTTTTTTCTGAATTGGAAGTACAGGGCATATAGAATATTATAAAAGATGATTAGAAAATTGCTAGTGTATAATATGAAAATATATTATTAGTTGATATTAGGTAATGTATGTGTATGCAGTTGCTATTTGTGCTAGTTATTGCTACTAAGATCTACTTTTGTCCACTGGAGACTTCTAACACCAAATGTGTGTTTTTCCCCCACACAAACACAGTCTCTAATGCTCTGGACACCCACTGGGTGTCCCACAATTTTCCTCAATTCTGAAACTACCTAGAGTTAAGCCTCAGACCCCACAGGCTAAAGACTCAGTTCCACAAGATTGCCTTCACTTCAGATACTAATCCCACACCCAGGTCACCTGTACTTCTTACCAACCAGCCATAAGCTGGGGACTCCCATGACCCCTTTCTCAGGTTTCAGAATTTGCTAGAACAGCTCACATAACTCAAGCAAATGCTTTACTTACTATCTCCAGCTTATGATGAAGGATATTATACAGCATACAAATGAACAGGCAGATGAAGATATGCACAGTACAAAACTTGGAGGAGTTGGTAATATAGGAGCTTTAGTCCCCTTGGAGATGAGGTGTATGTGGTATGTTCACCAATACAGAAGATCCCTGAACACCATCTTTTAGGGGTTTTATGAAGACTCCATTGCAGGTATGATTGATAAAATCATAGGACATTGGTGATTCATTCAATATCTAGTCTCTCCTCCTCAGAGGTTCAGGGTTGAGGCTGAAAGTTCCAACCCTCTGATCAAGTGGTTGGTTACTCTGGCTACTGCCCCATTCTAAAGTTGTCTAGGGCCCACCAAGATTCGCCTTATTAGCATAAACTCACAGATGAAAGGGGTTTATGGATGAAATGGGGTTTCCTATGAATAGTAAAATAAGATCCTCTCACTCCTATTATTCAGGAAATTCTAAGAGTTTGTGCCAAGACCCAGGGACAAAGACAAAATATATGCATCTTATTATGTTACAACATCACAACTATGCTCTGCAAAGTTGCTGTGAACACTGCGTTAGCAAAAGCTGCAGCATTATTCCTAGGGGAAATATAAGGTCAGGTTCCTGCATGCTTCTGGTCACATTTTCATCAACACATTTATGCATAGCCTTGTCCATTGTGTGTTTCTGTTTACATGTGTTTCTTCTTAAAGACACCTTATTTAATATACATTGTTGAGTTATTATCACTGAGCTCATGGCCAACAGCATTGTAATTCATGCCTGAACAAATTTATTCAACATATGTGTTTTCTTCATAAGACACATCACAGCCTTCTTGCACTTAGTGCTTCAGTCCCACCATTGGGGGCATTTTCAACAGTGAAATCACCAGCAAAGAGCAAAAAGATATGAAAAATGTGCCATTCAGTATATCTTGTAAATGACGTGTCTTCACTGTATGAGAGGTGAATCAAAAAGGCAGAATATTCCCTTTTGTTTGTCCTCAGATGAGAATGTGTGCATCAGGGGACTCATATTTTTTGCTGTACTACATGTCTTCAAATAACTATGAGAATGCCGTGAAAATTGATTTGAAGTTATAAATAAATTTTAACAAGCAAGCAAATTTGCAAATACAGAATCCACACATAATGGAGATTGATTCTATAACAGTGATTATATACATGCATAGTGAATATATATATTAGTAGTTATAATAATTTAATAACAAACAATAGTAATAACTGGCTCAATAGTCTCTTTATTCTTGACCATCGTGATAGTTTGTAAAATTTGGTATTATAAATAAAGCTTCAATCAATAACATTATATATGTTTATGTTCACATTGCAAATTATTTCTTTAAGGGTATTTCCCAGAAGTGTCATCTCTGAATGGAAGGATGTACACATTTTTTCACACGTGTCACGCATTTCTTAAAGATCTGAGTAAATTTGCCTTCCCATTAGTAATTTTCAGGTGCCTTTTGGCAAAAGAGTGAGCAGTTTTTTATAATCTGATTCTTGAGTATCTCTCTAGATCTCATCTCTCACCGGCAGTGGGAAATTCTGCTAGCTTCTAGGCAGCTGCACCAAACAATTATGGCCTGGGCAATACCTGATGTATCCTCCACCTCTGTCTTCTTTGGCTCCACTAATTTCCCTTGACTGGCACCTCTTCACTTTTTGCATTATGTATAGTGGTTGCTCCTCCCACATGCTGTCCCTGATTCTCCCCATATGGGTCCATTCTGTGTTGTTATACAGGAATACCTGAGGCCGGGCAATCCATTAAAAAAGAAGCTTATTTGGCTCACAGTCCTGCATTGTGCTGGCATCTGCTGGGATTCTGGTGTGGCCTCAGGAAGCTTTTACTTATGGCAAAAAGCAAGCAGAACAGGCATGCCACATGGGAAGAGTGAAAGCAAGAGGGAGAAGGAGGTGCCAGGCTCTTTTAAACAACCAGCTCTTGTAAACTCACTCACTGCCATTGGGAGGGTTCCAAGTTATTCATGAAGGATCAGTCCCCAAGAACCAATCACCTCCCACTAGGACCTACCTCCAACACTGAGGATCACATTTCAACGTGAAATTTGGAGGAAACAAACACCCAAACCATATCCCTCCCAATACTGAGGCAGGGCTTCTCCCTTTGTTCTTTTTGTTGTTTGTTTGTTTGTTTGATTTTTATAATTGTTTAATCAGGAGGAAAGAATTTTAGATGCTATGTGAGGAAAGAACAAAGTATAGCAGGAGTTCCTCCTCTTTGCCAGTTATCTTTTTTTTTTTACTTTTAAATTTTTTTATTTTAAAGATGCGGGGTACAATTCAGCGTTAGGTACACAAATGTTCATTATGCAGGTACCCTTGTTGATGAGGTGTGCCCCCGTCTTCCCCAAGCAAATTCCCACGACTGCCAATCCTGTTTCTCCATTCGCCTCCCTGCATTTTCCCACTGCTGCCAATCCTTTTCTTATAGTACTATGGTAATTGTTCAAGATCCACTTATGAGTGAGAACATGTGATACTCAGTCCCTTGTTTCTGTGTTGGTACAAGAACAGGTATATAGACCAATGGAACAGGATAGAGATTCCAGAAGCAAAACTTCAGTTTCTCCACCAACTCATCTTCGACAAAGCCTCTACCACCAACGACTGGGGAGAGGAGAACTTACTCAGTAAACAGTGCTGGGAAAACTGGTTGATCACATGCAGAAGATTAAAACAAGATCCCTACCCATCCCCATACACAAAAATCAACTCTAAACGGATCAAAGACCTAAATGTAGAACCTCAAACTATAAGAACCTTAAAAAATACAGGAGATATCCTTATGGAAATTGTAACTAGCAACCAAGTCCTGATCAAAACTCCAAGTGCCCGTGCCATAAGAGATAAGATAGACAAGTGGGACCTCATCAAACTGAAAACTTTCTGCAAAGCCAAAGAAACCTTCATGAGAGCAGGGAGACAGCCCACAGACTGGGAAAACGTATTTGCCAACTATTTGTCTAACAAAGGCCTAACATCTAGGATCCCCTTTGTTCTTGTAGATTCTCCTTTTGCTCCTCCTGTGGCATTTACCTCATGCCCTGAGTCAGCCTATTTACCTACCCATCACTCTCTAAATTTTAAGCTCTTTGAAGACAAAGACTTGGTCTTATTTATCTGATACATAACTGCCTAGCAAAGGCGTGGCATCATAAAGATCTACTGCATGAATAAGCAAATGGTAATGTATAAATGAATTGCATAGTTTCTCACCAAATCCTCACTGTGAAAATACATGAACAGGTGGAATGACACTACATAGTCTCTGCTGAGAGTCAAAGATTTAAGAAGTAATTCTCTCTGCTGGTTTTCCATTATCACTGGGTTCAGCATAGAGCAGAATTTACAATCACAGGCTTTGGAGTCAACACCAGAACTGAAATCCCAGCATCACCAGTTATCACTTTACTTCTCTAAGCCTCTGTTTTCTCATCTGTAATACTGGAGTTGTAACACCTACCTCTAAGTACTGTTGCGAGGATTAAAGGAGAGACAAACAATGTTTTTATATTCATATGAAGTCCTCAGTACGCATTTGGGCATTTCCAATCCTCTCAATTCATCGTGAACTCTGCTGTCAGATTAAGCTTTCAAATACTGTTCCTCGATATTTCATCCCTACGTCCATAAACTTCTTTTAATCTTCTACTTTTCATTCTGTGCCCTTTTCAACACATCCTTATTTCCATCTGGATCTCCCAGGACACCTGAACTCATCCTCTCTCCTATAGATCCTGCCAAACTGAACCTGATGCCTGGAACTTGTTTCCTTCTGGTCTCACTTTCTGAAGAGGGCTCACGTGGGATTTGTGCACCATTCGAGCCCTAGCTCCTTGCATAATGCGTGGCCACAATATGCTTTCAATGAATTCCAAATGAATACATCCTTCTTTTATTTCTCTTTTTCAAAATCCTTTGAGACCCACGTAAAATGCCCTCTGATAACTTTACCCTATAGTGAAACCAAATTACTCCCGTTGATATCTCACATTCTCTCTACTCCCCATAAAGCTATTGGACTTTGACACAAGCAAATTTGATTTTCCTTTCTTTGAATCCATGGCTTTTTATTTGTTATACTCTTATGGACTTCCCTTTTTTCTTGTATCTCTACCTTTCAGAATCTTTTTCCAGGTATTGTATCTTATTTATCCTAGTGGCTTCTGTATCTGACAAGTCCAATGTCGGACACATTGTCACTGATCAATTGGTATTTGTGGGGCTTAATCTACTGAAATGGTTGTAAAACTAAGTTCTTTAATACTGTGGAATAGTATTTTTTTTGTATTTAGATATTATTAACTTCATTTTCTAAATTAAAACACAGAAAAATAAACAAATCATGTAACATGTAACTTTTGAGCTAAACTTAAAAAAAACCAAAAAAACTTGTCTCTGCGATCATCACAGCCAAGGAGAGATATACATGGGTCCATTTGGCGAGCAATTTAGTTTATTATACATACATGCATTTTATTTACATATTTCATATTTCTCCCCAACCTCCTGTTATGTTGTTGTTCAGATAATTGTGACCATCTACCTATGTTTCTAAAATCTTAATTTCAAAAATTCTTATTAACTTATTTTCTCAGATCTGAGATAAAGGCAGTCAAAGGATGACATATGATCTCAGTCTTTCTGAAACTAGTAAAATGATATTAATAATCATAGCAATATCTTTTCCTTCTACAATACTTTATAGTGTACATATATCCTATAATTTGATCCTCACAACTACGCAATGAGGCATTAAAGGCAGGTGCTATTATCCCTGTTTTGCAAATAAGGAAGCTGAAACAATTACATGAGAAGTTAATTGATATTCAAGGTCATTCAGTTGGTACATGGCAGTGATATGACACAAGTCCAAGTTGTCTAACCTGAATTTCTTTCCATTCCATTCCATTCTTTTCCTACAATACTCAAGAGCAACAGTGAGAAGAAGAGAAAGGTCATAAGGAGTGGGAAGACAGAAGAAGTATTACAAGAGTGATGGGAATTAACTAGATTAATTTAGGAAAATTCTAAGATTTCTGTGTGTTGAAGAAAAGTGTTGCTTTAAGAGACTGTATTCTGCATCCACCAATTAATGTTTCAGAAATTTCATTCAAAATTATGGAGGAAAGTATGCGTTCTCAAATCTAAACTAAAATCAGTAAAATCAATATGCAGGATTGATTTGAATACCTCTTTTTAAATATTTACCCAAATATTTGTTGATTAGCTCTTATTTTAAAATTTAGACATACAATAGAACTCAGGTTTGCAGCAGTCACTTTTAAAGGTTAAAAGCACAAGAAAAGATAGTGGATCTTGTTTCTTGCTCAAAATTGTCTTTTATAATTAAGTTTTCAAGCATGGTATAAAACGGAATGTTTTTCTAAAAGAAAAAAAAAATGAGTACATAATTTTTCCAAAAAAAAAAAAGGTTTTATTTAACTGGCAATGTTTTTATGAAAATAATTCAAGCTCACTCGCTGCCGCTGGCCCACGCTCTGTGTTCTCCTGTCGTCCCGACGCCCCGCATCTCCTGCGATCGCAATGGAAGAAGAAATCGCCGCGCTCGTCATTGACAACGGTACTGGCATGTGCAAAGCTGGCTTGGCAGGGGATGACGCTTCTCGAGCCGTGTTCCCCTCCAGCGTCGGGTGTCCCCGACACCAGGGCGTTATGGTGGGCATGGGTCAGAAGGACTCCGACGTGGGCGACGAGGTCCAGAGCAGGCGAGGCATCCTGACTCTGAGGGAGCCCATCGAGCATGGCATCGTCACCAACTGGGACAATATGGAGAAGATCTGGCACCACACGTTCTACGACGAACTGCGTGTGCCCCCCGAGGAGCACCCGGTGCTGTTGACCGAGGCCCCCGTGAACCCTAAGGCCAACAGAGAGAAGATGACTCAGATCATGTTTGAGACCTTCAACACCCCGGCCATGTATGTGGCCATCCAGGCCGCGCTCTCCCTGGATGGTCTGGTCGTACCACTGGTATTGTCATGGACTCTGGAGACGGGGTCACCCACACGGTGCCCACTTACGAGGGCTACGCCCTCCCCCATGCCATCCTGCGTCTGGACCTGGCTGGTCGGGACCATGACTACCTCATGAAGAGCCTCACGGAGCGTGGCTACCGCTTCACCGCCACAGCTGAGCGGGAGATTGTGCGCGACATCAAGGAGAAGCGGTGCTGCTTTGCCCTGGACTTCGAGCAGGAGATGGCCACCGCCGCATCCTCTTCCTCCCTGGAGAAGAGCTACGAGCTGCCTGATGGCCGGGTGATCACTATTGGCAACGAGCGGTTCCGGTGTCCAGAGGCGCTGTTCCAGCCCTCCTTCCTGGGCATGGAATCCTGCGGCATCCACGAGACCACCTTCAACTCCATCGTGAAGTGTGACGTAGACATCCGCAAGGACCTGTACGCTAACGCAGTGCTGTCTGCTGGCACCACCATGTACCCAGGCATTGCTGACAGGATGGAAGGCCATCACTGCCCTGGCGCCCAACACCATGAAGACCAAGATCATTGCTCCCCCTGAGCGCAAGTACTCCGTGTGGATCGGTGGCTCCATCCTGGCCTCCCTGTTCACCTTCCAGCAGATGTGGATCAACAAGCAGGAGTACGATGAGTAGAGCCCCTCCATTGTCCACCGCAAATGCTTCTAAACCGACTGCGAGCAGATGCGTAGCATTTGCTGCATGGGTTAATTCATAAGTATAAATTTGCCCTGGCAAATGTATACACCTCATGCTAGCCTCACGAAACTGGAATAAGCCTTTGAAAAGAAATTTGTCCTTGAAGCTTGTATGATATCAGCACTGGATCGTAGTACTTGTTGCTGATTTTTGACCTTGTAATGAAGTTAACTGTTCCCTTAGTATTTGTTTAATGCCCTGTACATATCTTTGGTTTAAACCGTTAGTACACATGTGGCTCAGTCACTTCATGGCTGAGGTGAGAACATGCTTATGGAAGAGAAGTCCCTGATCTGTGAATCTGTGTGACCGAGAGTCTTGATCTGTGCAGGGTATTAATGTATCAGAGCTGAGTATTCCAGGATTTCTCTAGAGATTGGCAAGAGCTGAACAAGTTGTCATTTCTGTCTTGCCAGCTGTTCTAACAGGGTTGGAAAGGTCCCAGCCTTAGGACCCAGTTTCCTAACTGTTTTCCTGCCAGAACACCGTGGGTTGTTACTTGCCTTGAGTTGGAAGCAGTTTGCATTTACACCTGTAAAGTTATTCATCCTTTTAATTTATGTAAGGTTTTTGTACGCAATTCTTAATTCTTTAAGAGATGACAGCAGATTTTGGTTTTCTACTGTTATGTGAGAACATTAGGCCCCAGCAACACGTCATCGTGTAAGGAAAAATAAACTGCTGCAGTAAAAAAAAAAAAAAAAGAAAGAAAGAAAGAAAAGAAAAGAATTCAAGCACTATAAAATACAAAGAAGATTGAAAAAAATCATAAAATCATTTCCAACTTTACTGCCCTATTTCACATGCATATTTAGACATGGAAATATTCCTTTCTTTAAAAAAAAAAGTGGGGTCATCTCACACATGCTGTCTTGTGCTGCTTCTCCTTCCCGGGTCCTGGATCTAGCATCCTCTGGTGGGTGGAACTTTATGCCAGACACCTGAGTTTCTTTAGCTCTTTATATATTGTGTCAAAAACAGTGGAACCCAAAGGAAACTACATGTGCTGAATCTCTGACATGTGAATTAAACCTGGAGTGGACTGTTATAAATATGGCTGCTTTTGGTGACAAAATTGCTGGGGATTAAATTTAAAAGCACAAAGCAAGCTGATTAACTCTCATGACAGATAATCTGAAATGGCAATAAAAATTTCTCGAATAAACAAAAAGGATATTCTCAGAATGTTGGAAAGAAAATGAATTCTAATTCCTGGTTTATTCTCTGGAGTGTCACCCAACCTGTGAACTCTCATGAAAATGCACTGAGTTATAGCTTCTGGCTCAGTACATACATCTGTAATTAAAAGCTTATCTAATTTGTTTGAAATTTGCACTGTTTTTGTGAGATAATCTTCTATGTCCAGGAAAACTTGTATTTTAAAATGTTTATTTAAAAATTTTAAATATTTTCAGATTATAATAGCTCTGTAATAACCTGCATGGGACAGCTAAGAGGAAGACTACAGACCATGAAGGCATCTTGATATCAGAAGGGTTATCAAAAAACCTTGCTCCTTATATTAAGATACAATTGAAGCATGTTCAAGATAAAGTCTCTCAATATCTTTAAGTTAATTTGGGAATTTTAATTATGGTCTGTAAAACTTCATCAAGTTACCAAGGAAAAGAAAAATTCTAGTTAATTAGTGAATATTCTAAATTAGTTTTAAGGAAGTGAAATCATTGCTTTTAAACATGAGGCATTATATAAAATGTTAAAAAGAAGATTGCAAAAACAACTCATTCAACTAGCAAAAAACAAAAACAAAAACAAAACAGGCTTATTCTCAGTAATTTTGGTAAATGAAAACAAAAGTCAAATTCATGGGAGAGATCAGTATTTAGAGGAAACTGGTAATACAATACTTCATTAAAAAGTTTTGATTCATTTCTTTTGAAAGTTTAAATTATGAACTGTAAGATTTTATTGAAGTAAGAAATACATACAAAATGTGTAACTATTTGGTAACAATGCTTAAATAATTACTTATAATTGAAGTAATAACTGAATTATGGTGTGTCCAAATTATCTTCAATTTTGAATTACTAAGTGCCTACGACATTTGTCCCAACTATTGCTGAGCATTTTAACAGATGGGCCATTTTGTCACCCTGAAGAGGAAAGAACAATATCTTCCTTTGCCTTAAGGTCCAATTTTCTTTAAGGCCAAATTCCTGGATTTCTATGAAGTGGCCTGGATGGGGCAAAGCCAACTCCAGAAGAAACAGATACTGAAGCTCTTCCCTGAATAGGCTAGTGTGTAGCTGAGGTATTGGGCCGGAGTCAAAAAGTCAGATTCCTGAACAGGAAATTACCTTTCTTCTTCATAAGTGCTTTGTACTAACCAAACAACACACACATAAAGGAAAATACATTTTTCTTATTGTCACTATAACAAATCTCCTCAAAGATGCCTTATATGTGAATTTTGTCTAAAATTTTTAAAACCGATTTTGTAAAATCATTTGGACAAGAACATCAATTTTCTGCTTATTCTCTGTGCACCTATATCTTCTGCATTCTACTCTGGAAGTGCAGACCATGCCCATTACTCCCACTGGTTAGCACTTTGAGGTTAAGGTAGTCCTCAGGGCACTTAGCATGTAGCACAATTTCTTCTATAAAGCACAAACCTGCATTGACCTCTCAGCAGAATTCAGCACTTTTGATTAGTGTTTTCCTTCAAATTCTCTTTTTGTGAACCTCTTTCCTGATTTTCCTTATATTTCTCAGACCACTCTTTCTCAGTATCTTTTTCTTGCTGCTCTTCTTCCGTCTGACCCTGAGACTCTGGAACGTCTCAGAGCTCTGTCCTATGACTTCTGTCCTGCTCTCTCTGTACACATTCTCCCTAAGCAATCTCATATACTCACATGGCTTCAATTACCCTCCACAAAAGCAAATCTGAAATTTATATCTCCAGCTCAGACCCTTTTTCTGAGTACCAGATCATGTTTTCAAGTGCTTACTTGTCATCAACAATTGAGTGTCTCACAGGCACCTTAGAAGTAACATGCTCAAAGTGAGCTCATCTGGCTCTTTCACGTTTGTCTTCCTCTAGCTTCCTCAGAAAATCGCCATCCACTCAGTTGCCTGAAACACCTAAGAGTCTATCTCTATTCCAGTATCTAAGCTAACAATCAGGGCTTACTGAGTTTACCTTCTAATAATTGTATCTAGATTCTATCCAGATTTTCCAATCTTCTCAGGCACGTCCCTAGTCTAAGTCACTGTTTGTACTACTGCAATGATCCCAGCTCAGTCTTTCTGCTTCTGCTTTTGCCTCCCTTCAAATTGTTCTCCATGCTCTATCCTGAGAGGAATTTTCTCTGAAACCCCTGTTGAATATCCTTCCCTGGCTTCCCATTGTACTTGGGATTAAACCGAAATAGAATGTCATGGCCTGTACAACCTACGCTATACCTCCTGACTGGTTTTTGGAGACCTCTTGTTGTGCCATTTTACTTTGCTCTTCCTACTCCTTGAATGGCCCAACATCTCTCAGATTAGGACTTTCAAGTCAGTATTGTTTTCTTGTCTGACATTCTCTCTTCCTTCTTTCCCTCTTCTAACCTTATAATAACTCTTACTCATCCTTCACGTCTTAGCTTACATGCTACTTCCTCATAAAAATCTTTTGCTTTTGCCCTTTAAGTCAGGCAGTTCTATTTTAAAGTCTTATTGCAACTTCAACTTTCCCTTATGTTTTACAATCCTTACCACACTCCCTTATCTTTTATAGTATTCACCATGTGTACAATTATCTAATTGATGTGACTCTCCCTATGCTGGACTGTAAGCTTCATGCAGGCAGAGGTTATGTAGGTTTTCATCATTGATGCATCCTGTGTGTTCAACACAAGTAATAGGCACTCAAAAATTATTTGCAGGATAAATGAAGAAATAAGTGTATGAATAGAAATTCAATCGATGTTTATTGGACAAATGGTTATATTTCCCACTATGTATTGAGAAACTCACTTTTTAAATGTATAACCAATATAATTTTGGGGAAGAATTGAGGAGATAATGTTTCATTGTATTCGTATTCTTGTTTCCACAAAAGATTTAATGTGACTACTTTAATAATATTAATTCCAGATTCAATACCATAGCTCATATGCTTAAGAGAAAATGGAATTTTTTTAGATAGTCTAACTTGCTCATCATTGGTGGACAAATACTTGCAAAGAAGAAATTTTTTTATTGCAGAAATAACTTCATTATCTTCAACTGTTCAGATGAGAGAAATCATCTGTTCAGATACAAAGGCACATTAGAAACATGTATTTGGTTCTATTGTAAACATATTAAGATCAATCACTCTAAGTCACTCAGCAAAAATAATTGGTTCACTTCCTTGCTTTTACTGAAACATTATTATAGTAGAGTTTCAGAAAATAGAATATTTCTGTAGTACATATGTGCATATGCATAAATGTAATCTGTTATACTTATCAATCCAAAATTTAACGTGGTAGAGAAAAATAATCTGACATGAACTGATTTGTCTGTATATTTTCTCCATCTTTATTTTAAATAGTAAAAATGTAGCTATTTTTCTCAGATAACAAACATATATGTAACTCCCAAATAATGGAATTCTTACTCAGAAGGAAATTCAGGCCAGCTTGTTTATTTCTCCCGTGAGAAGACAAAAAAGATTGTGTGATTGGTTTGTTTTCTTAGTATATATTTCCCAGTGATTACACAGAACTTCCGCACTTTCTGAAATAATGGAAACTTTTTATTTAGGAAATTATTGAGTTTGTCCATGCAAGGTCCAAAAATATGTAAGGCAAATAGAAATCAAGTCAAACTTATCTCTTTGGTAGCTAAAGGTCTATATTTGGAAGTATACTCTATATCAGATAAACATCAGAATAGGAAGGCTGAATTTGGAGAATTTTATTTTAAAATTTCACTTGAAAATTTTGTACTTTTCATTAGTACTTTCTTCCCAGAAGTTTGCAAAGCTTAGAATTTGATTTTGAGTACAGTCTTTGATTAGATTTGGAGAGAATTTTTTTTTTTTTTCAAGATGAAAAGTAGGTTAGACCTTGGAAAGAAGCAAAAAAGGAACTGGAGTTTTAAATATTATCCACATATAAACTTTAAACAAAAAAGTAGTAATTCCACCATACAGTTGTTATTAAACTAGTTCTACTTGTGAAAATTTGAAAGCTGGTGTGGAGGACTGATGCTACCCAGTTATACAAAATGTCAGTCCGTAAAAGCAAGATAGCAGAATTTAGATTCAAAGTCAGGCAAATTTTTAAAGAGACCTAATATTTAAAATAATTAATGAGTGATGTATCAATACTAGTGTCCACTAGATGCTATTGAGTTCATTTTTTTACACAATATATTCTGATACTCTTATATCTTGAACCCAACTCCTCTTTCTTCCTACCCAAGGCAATTAATCAAGAGCAACATTTCAGTTTACTTACTGGACACCATTTAAACTTCTACTTACACACAGATTAGAGCAGGTTCAACAGGTATTTTAAAGAAGTACTTGATGATAAAGCCAAATGTCAATCAGTTGAACTGCCAAGACTGTACTATGGCTAAACTTCAGGGTTGGATCAAGGTGTGTTAGTCATGTCAGGAGATGGGGCAGCTCTGTGGGAATGACTCAGAATGTGTTACATGCCTACATCACCATGTACATACAAGTTGTATTTTAGCTACAGATCTTTCCTTTGATGATCGTTTATCTATGTGGCACATTTCCTTTCATAGGCTTTCAAGGTGGCTTGTGAAGCTGGGATCCCATCATTTGCTTCTGGTGGAAATACACACTAGGTCTGTGTTGGAATACACAGCCCACTCCTCCCACCTTGTCACTGCCTACTAAAAGATCTTGCCTGAGTCGTAAAGCAGATAATTTCATATGTGCAGTCCACCTTAGTGATAACGTGGCCCAAATCCCTGATTTTTACTCCTCTTGATTTTACAGAGAATATATGATGACCAGAAAGGCTCAGGGATAGGATTCAGCCTACTTAATGCATTTATTAACAGATGCAGGACTTGAACACTGAACTTCTGACTCCCAAAATAGGTCTCTGTCACCTTAAACAGTTGTCTCTAGCCTTGTTTTCATGACTAATAACATTTTTAAAGCTCAGAGAATCAATATACATTTGCCAACACTTTATTTTGCAAGAGGGAGACATTAAAAACACATTTATCTACAATTTACTATTACTATTATTTAATAGAAGTAATGTCATTTTAACACAGAAAAGGAGAAATACAATAAAAATAAAAGCGAGTGTTCTGAATTAAATAAATTTGACTTTATGGAAATCTGTATTGTTTTTGTTTGGCTCACTTTGTTGTAGGCCAGAAAATGTTTCTTTATAGATCAGCATCTACCCTCATTATTGTGTCCTCGATTAAAAGCTCTCTGTCTCCATTTCACTTAAGGAGAGAATTCCCTTCTGAGAATAAACTTAAACACTGGGTTAAAATGATCATAAAATCCAGTGTTCTTCATCTCCCTCTCTTTCTTCTTCTTCAACTCTAAGCATATTTTATCGATATTATAGTCTTGTATCTGAATGAGATCATTATTTCTGGTGTAAGCAATTCTCTAACTTTGGGTACATGAGGCTAGCCACGAACCACATGCAGTTGCTATGTGTTTGAACTGTGGTTATTCCAAACTGTGATGTGCTATAAGTGTAAAATAGGCGCCAAATTTTGTGCAAAATAGAAGACAAAATACACATGCATAATTCTATGCTGATTACATATTGAAATGATGTGTATATGTTAGATTAAATAAAATATGATTACAATTAATTTTATCTGCTTGTTAATTTTTGCTTCTTAAAATGTGGGTACAGGTTGGGTGTGGTGGCTCACAAATGTAATCCCAGCACTTTGGGAGGTTGAGGTGGGAGAATCGCTTGAGTCCAGGAATTCGAGACCAGCCTAAGTAACAGTGAGATCTCATATCTACAAATAAATCAAAAAATTATCCAGGCATGGTGGTACATGTCTGTAGTTCCCACTACTTAGGAAGTTGAGGTGACGGATCACCTGAGCCCAGAAGGTCAAGGTTGTGGTTAGCCGTGACCATGCTACTGTACTCCAGTCTGGGTGACAGAGTGAGATTTTGACTCAAAGAAAAACAAACAAACAAAAAACAAATTACATCAGTGGCTCCCATGTGTTACTCTCCTTATGTTTCTGCTGAGCAGCGCTGGTCTGCAAGGAACAAGTGCTGTGATGAAGGTACACTGGCTTCTTACTTTTTCTCTTACCTCTCCCCATCTCTAGCCTCAGAGGCTACACATGGCTGAGAGTCCTGTCTCACAAAACGACCACAACCTGACAACTGTGCTCACATTCCATATCTGGTGAGAAACTGGTTTAGGAGGCATCCCTGCTAGAATGAATCTTGCTTTTTTTCTTTTAGCCAAGAGTAAATTCTGCCACCCCTATAAGATCAGAGAGGATAAAGCAGAGGGATGCCCTAGGTTCTTTGAAATGCCAGGAGCATCTAAATAAATTCAGGTGCTCATCCATACAAGCTTCCGAAGTAGCTTCTGTCAACCCTCTAGAATACAAATAGGAAGCAGTACCTTCATCCTAGAAGCCTGCATTACACTGTCCGCATTAGTACCCAGAGCACACAGGCAGAAACATTCTGAAAAAGCAAATAGAAAAAGAATGTGAGTCCAGAAATCTTTGGGGTGCATAACAACATTAAATTGTTTTCTTCCATTTTCCAAAATTAAATACATTGTCTGTGACACCAAATTGAGGGGTTATCCCTGTCATTTGAGAGTGACCGCATTAACCATTGTTTTCCCTAAATCTTGATACACTCAACCTTTTTTCAATTAGTGGATCCTATTTACATTAATGTGTAACAGTGGATTATTTTCCCCTCCAACATGTAATTCTGTTTGCAGGTTGGATCACAGGCTATAGTTTCACAGAATGGCTGGGCTGGTCTTTGACATTCTGGAATTATTTAGCACAGTTTTGAATGATCACCTTACTCTACCTTCCAGGTATACTGCTGAATACACAGCAAGACTGTGTTGTTTTAAGTGACTCCAGTGACTCTCTAGTCTGTGGCCTCTATCCAGGGAAACCGGTCATCTCCAAGTTAGCAAAAACATATTTTTGCATTATTTTTTTGGAAGACATCATAGAAATGGTCATTGCCATTCAAAAAAAAAATTCCAGGCAGCCACCGATTCATACCTGGATGGCAGTGACACCCTGCTGATTGGTTTCTCTGTCCCTGCACAAACTTAATCCATCCTGTATGTGGCCGTCAGGTGATTCTTCATTACTTACCTTTTTCCATCAAATCGAAACCTACAGCACAGCCTAATTTATAAAGAGCAGCACATTTGGTCTAATCTCTAGCTGACATTAGAGACATTCATATAAAACTCTTCTAGCCATGTCCAGTTTTATGTCTCTGTTTAAGTCAGTCTGTAAGATTCAGAACATCCTACCTCCATGCAACTGTCTTGCACTTTCTGCCTCAGAAGTCGCCACCACCCCTGCTCACTGACTGTCTCTGTGCTAAACATCTTTCAAGGTCCTTCTTCCATGACTCGTCTGGAAGAGATCTTAAAGATCTCTTTATTCTCTAGGTGAATTTTTTACTAATTTATATTAACCCCGACTTCTTCTCTCTTTGCCTTATATATGTTAATCTCCTTTCCTGTGAGACTGTAAATTTTTTGATATTGCAAATTAAACTTAGCACAGTTCTAGATTTATATATTGTGTTTAAGAACAGGAGCTGGGTGTGGTGGCTCACACTTGTAATTCAAGTGTTTTGAGAGGCCAAGACTGGAGAAATACTTGAGGCCAGGAGTTTGAGACCAGCCTGGACAACATAGAGAAACCTCATGTCTAAAAAAAATTTAAATTAAGCCCAGAGTGGTGGCACATACCTGTAGTCCCAACTACTTAGGAGACTGAGGCAGGAAGATTGTTCGAGTCCAGGAAGTCAAGACTACAGTGCACCAGGATCACACCACTGTACTCCAGCCTGGGTGACAGAGCAAGACTCTGTCTTAAAAAAAAAAATTATTTAAATATGCACTTGACACTTTGGATAAAACTCCCAATAACAATACCTAGAAAAGATAAATGCTGTCTCTCTACAGTTTAGACATAGAGATTGCATGCTACAAAGAGTAGTCTGGTGAGTCCAAAAGCAGCTCTAGTGATGTAAACACTGATGTCAAAGTGCTTGGGAGAGTTTGAAACAAAGTGCTTCATGGACTATGTGAATGTTATTAAGGTAGAGTTGCTAAAATTATATCTTTTTAAAGTAGTTTTTGTCATCTCATTACCAGATAAAATACTATAAATAATTGTTAATTAGTTCATCATCATCCTTAGAATTTTATTAATTCAAGTCCATCACAAATGTTGTTTCATGGTATGTTTGTTATTTTATTTTCTTTTGTGAAAATGGGAGGATCACCTTGTGGTTTTTGTGGTTGCTTCTGCCCTGTGCTTTCTGCTATTGAGTCTCTTCAATTGCAGTGTTGTCATTATGTACTTTCTTGTCTGTTTCCCCCCCAGACTCTGAGTGTCTTCAGCACAAGATCAGTTCCTCTATCATCTTTCTGTCCTGTAACTAAGCCAAAACCTGGATCAGATATTCTTCATAGAAGGAAAAAATAAGTGAAATATTAAAGGAATGGCTCAGTCAGATTCATTATATATCAAAATGTATGGCTTTTATTTTGATATTCAATTAAAATGCTACTAATAAATGCACAATCTAATAGAAAATAAACCACACCTCTATCATGACCATTTGCAAAAAGTGCTCAGAAAAAGTTAGCTGATGAATGAAAGAGAGTGACTGAGATCTCTTCTAAATAACATCATAGAGCTTTGATTATTAAAAAAACTCCTTTTTCATATTTTAACACTTCATAAACCAGAGTGTGTTTGTGGTTTTTTTTTTTTTACAGCATTTGTGGTAAGACAGCATTGTCTCATAATTTAAGTAATAATCTCCCCATTTTTTTCTTTATGGAATATAACTAAAGGTGTTTCTTACAAAGAGGAAACTGCCCAATTAGAGCAAAGCTACAACTTGTCAGTCACCTTCTATATGTCAGGCACAAAAATCTTGTTCGGTAGATAATATGATCATTATTTAAAGATGGGCACTCCAGGTATAGACAGTAAATTTGAATATGAGTAACTGGACTTAAGTATCTATCCAGCATCCCGTGTTTTATATTTTTGAGAACATTTTTTAACTTTTGAAAGAGGAATGAAGAAATTATCAGTAAAATAGGTTTTACTTCAATTCTATAGGTTCATGCTATGGTTTCAAATTTATTGTTTATAGAAATTGTTAATCCCAATAACTGAGTTTAGTATAACAATCCAACCATGAGAGTATTTATGCTTAAGTAACTTCTACAGTTGATGTTGTCAAGCTACTGTGTCATTTGTTAAAAGCCCGTACCTCTAAATATTATTTTATTTTCATTAGAAAAAATTTAAAATTTAAAATATCTGCTGGATACTGGAGGAAAAACACTAAGGCAGACACTTCTGGCCTCCCTGTCTTAAGGGATTTTTCAAAAACACTTAAACGATTCCTTTGCTATGAATCAAACACTGATGTCAGTAAAGGATTCCTCCCTGTTCTATTAGCTGTGGAAGCCTCTGTCAGATATCCTTTCCCCCCATAGAGCAGGAGCAACAACCTCAGCACACATCAAACATAGATTTTTAGGCCTTTGTTTGAAGGTGACACTAGAATATTCTGTGATATTAGGAGTGTTAAAATCTCCTTTGAATACCTTATGATGTATGTGTACACACACACACACACAAGGCATCCATATATATATGTCTGTGTGTGTAAACACACACACATACACACAAAACTTTTTTCATTTGATAAATATTTACTGAGCACCACTCCTACCATACAGGTACTATGTAGGACTACAGATTCAGTATGAAACAAAATAGGTAAACTCCTATCCCCCAGTAGACCCTTTGTCTAGAGGGGAAAAAAACTCACACGTTTAAAAAATATAATTATAAACTGTGATAGAAAAAAAGAACCGAAAGCTAACTATAAGGCATGAGAAACCTGCTCTTGTCTTCTATTGCAAGAATTTGGAAACAAGTCTGCCCTTGGAATTAAACTAAATCCATGTACAATGGCTTTGATGTGTATTAGTAGTAGCAAACCAAAGAAAACCAAAAGATCTCTAGGGGTGTCATTAATGAGGCAGGGGAGAGTCAAGGTGATTATGAAGTGATCCCAGAGAGAGAAGACAAAGTTTTAATTTCATACACAGAAATATAATCAAGGAATAGGCTAATCGGGGAGACTAAGAAGTATCATCAAATATTGTTAGGGGAAGAAAAATAGATTTAGTCACGTGGCCTTGACTGTGCTATCTCCATAGAAGAGGTAGAGCAAACTTGATGCATTAGCTGACAAATACTGTGTAAGTTCGCATAGCTTTCTTTGTTCAGTTTCCAAGCTTTGCAAACAACCATTTGAACACTAACTTGCTCAGAGGCACTGAGTCTCCATGGTGGACTATGTTTTTCCTGGGAGTCTTGTGGCAGTGGTAGGAGACAAGGTGAGTGATCATAACTGAAGGAGGAGGACTGTTACTAGCATCTAGTGAGAAAAGGTCAGAAATGCTGCTAAACATCCCACAACACACAGGACAGCTCCCTCACAACAATGATCCAGCCCGAAATGTCAATACTGCAGAAGCTGAGAAATCCTACTCTGTTGTAAGGGTTGAAACAACATCAGAGGAAGGGAAAGAGTGAGAGTGAGCGAATATGCTGTGCTTCTTTCCAAGTTCACCTACTCCGGGATACTCTGTGCTTCTTTCAAGTCTAGCTTCTCCTGGAGGGAGCTCACCAGGAACTGAACAGTGAGTCCTGTCTGATAGCCAGCAAGAAGACCAGAACACTCTCAAGGAATTATATTCTGCCATCAGTGTGATGAGCTCAGAAGTAGATTATCCCCAGAGCTTACAGATAAGAACTCAATATGACCAACGCCTTACTTTCAGCTCTGTGATACTCTGCGTAGAGAAACCATCTATACTATGCCATACTTCTGACTCACTACATTTATGGGAAGTTTTTACATAGCAGTCGAAAACTAATATGATGACTTAAGGGACCAATGCGGTAGTACAGCAGATTCCAGTATACTCAGACTACAATCTCTCTTTGGGCAGGAGCTAGGCATGCGCTATTCACTATTATTTTTCTCAGCACAAACAGTGTCAGGAACATGGTAGCCTTTCAATAAATATTTGTGAACTCACTGATTTTTCTTGGTTTCTTATATATCTGTGGACTGGTTTAATGTGAAGCTGACTCAGAGAGTTCAATCTGTATTCAGTGCGCCTATAAATATGAGTTTCTGGGCAGACAAGGTAGAAACAAAGTCCTAGACGAAGTAAATAAACCAGGCAAAGGTCACTTTGTGAAGGAACTGACTAGTTGGCCTTAAATAGGTAAACTTAACTTTCTAGGTGAATGTAAAGGTGAATTTTATGTGTCAATTTGTCTGTGCCATGGTCCACAGCTATTTGGCCAAGTTTTATTCTAGAGGTTTCTGTGCAGGTATCTTTTGATGGGATGTACATGTAAATAAAATAACTGTGAGTAAAGCAAATTGGCTTCCATGCTGTGGGTGGACCTCAACTAATCAGTTGAAGGCCTGAGCAGAATGGCATCCCCTATATGAAATCTTAACTGGGTGAATTAGATGACATGAATCTTATGAGCGTCTGTAGATTCTATTACTTAAAACTTTTAAAAAGATACTTGATAAAATATATCAGTTCTTGCCCAAACCAAACTTCAGTTTTCCTCACAGAAAATGCTAGCACATGCAAATTTATTTCCATAAAATTTTATAGCAGATGTGAAATGTGAAATGTTTATAAGTAGATTGCATGTAAATAAATTCACCCAGACATCCCCTGGGTCGGGCTCATTAGAAAAAGTATTTTTTGAAAAGGTGAATAGGACGGGAAAAGAGTCCAGAAAGCAAAAGGGAAATATAATTTCTTTCTTTTTTCAATTAACTGTAAAGAAAAACAAATGAAGGTGAAATGAAGCAAACCTAGGTATAAGAAGCACTGTTTAGTGTTGGAAGAGCTTGGAAACTGAGACTGGTTAAGAAGGATAGTCTGCATGAGCCTTGGCAAACCATCATCCTCTGTGGTGGAAGGAGGCTACTTAATGCTCTCCTCAGAGGAGCAAGGTGGGGAAATCTCACTTCAGTAATATTTAATAGGGCAAATACAAGCAACAGATGTTGTTTTTATCTTATTATCCTGGGAAGAATAACCAAGAACAGGACCCAGTAGACAGGATCCAATAACTATGATTCATTAAACTCAATGTTTTAAATATTTGGGTAGAATATTACATTGAGAACAATAATAATAGTTACTGAGGATTTACTATGTGCTAGGTATTGTTCTATATACTTTAGTATACTCTATGTGCTTTGTTCTATGTACTTTTAGGTATAACTACACATTCATTCTTCATGACAATCCTATGAAATAGGTACTATTTTTATACTCATCTTACAAAATACACCTGCCCATTTTAAGTTTTATCCATTTCAGCATGCTACTAAAAACACAGAGGAGTTAAGTAACTTGTTAAAAATTCATAGACATGGCCATTGAAGCTAAGGTTTGATCTACATATTCCAGTTTCAGAACTCATGTTTTTAATTACTAGCACTTGTAAGTCTCTGAAATGTTGAATATTTACTACATAGCAAAATGAATTCACCAATATCTTTTAAAATTTCAATATTCATCTTGAAAAAGAAGAAATGATAAATAGGATAGTGAGATAACCCATTTGAAATGATCAATTAGTGGGTGAAAAATTATCAAGTATTAATAATTTCATATGACTCAATGTGCAACAAACCATTGCTATTGACTTAGTAATTACAAAACTTCGAATGTATCTTTAATGTGTAATTTTTATTGATCATTTTACTTTATTTAATCTAAAGATTAAGAAAGGTTTCACTTTTTTCTCCCATGATTTTGACCTTATTTTTATTTTTTTTCAAAAAAGATCTTACTTAGCCTTTTACATCTCAATTTTTCAAAGCTGAATGTTTTCAGAAAATTAACAGTAATAGTAAGGGGAAAATTTACAGTAATTTTTGACATCTGGAACTTGCAAGTCATTAAAATATTACTTTAAATAAGTGTGTATCTCATCTACATAGGAGAAAATTAAAATCTATTCCAAAGACATTACTAACTTAATAAATTAGTTTATTCTTGATTCCTACTTTAACAGGTCATCAAATTCAGAAAAAAAACAGAAGTAGCAACTTTACAAGATAATCTTTCTTAGAAAAGTAATGGAAATTTTTTTCAGTAGTAAATATAATTTACCCTCAATAGTTATAATGTCCTATTATATTAAACTCAAACTCAGGGTACTTTCCTAATATTTAGCTTTTTAAAATTCTTGTCTATAAATGTGTCACATTTCTTCTTCATTCTCCCCAACCTAAAAAGTTGTCTTCTTGATTTTTTCCACAATTGCATTATCTCTTCATTTTGCTTTTGTCAAAAGTCCATGTGATCTACTAGGTTCTATTTCATATGTCTCTATTGCCTAAAGCATTTTCTAATACCTATTTTTGAGAATAAACTCTATTTTTTTGAACTACCATAATATTTTGGTGCACCTTTTACATTTTCCCTCTTACTTATAATATTTGTGTTTATGCTTTTCCACCACACTAGTTCCTTCCTTTGTATCTCAGCCCCATTGACTTAATTCCTTAATGGAACATGTAATCTATCTGTCCTTTCCCAGTGATCTCTCATTTACATTAATTGGAATACATTTAAAATGATTTCTTGGTCTATCCTCTATCTAGCACTTAGGATACCATTGCTTTCAGCAATAGTAGAAAAACTCCTCACTAAAACAGGTCAAAAAATAAGGATATTTATCAGCTTTCATAGAAAGAACTCCAGAGAAAGAATGAGCTTTGTCAGGGCAGCCATAGTAGTTCAGAGCAAAGATCATGGATCCGGTACTTTCTATCTCTCAACTTTGTCAACTTTAGTGTTTTGGTCTCATGCCTGTTTCTTTCACACTTCCAAGATAGTTGTCCCATGATCCACATGTCACATCCAGACTCATAAATGTCCATGACAAAGAAATGAAGGTCTCTGTGTGTGTGGTTTTTTTTTTTTTGGAGTGAGGAAATACTGAAAAGACCATGAGTGGACCTCTCCTCATGTCTTTTGGGTTGATACTGGATCTGTCTTAGTCCACTTTGTGCTGCTCTAACAAGGTACCTGAAACTCTGTAGTGTACAATGAACAGAAATTTTTCTCATGGTTCTGGAGCCTGTGAATTTCAAGAACAATATGTTGTATCCGGCAAGCGCCTTCTTGCTGTGTCATCACACAGTGAAAGGGGAAAGACAAAGAGGCAAAAAGGTGTCAATCTTGCCTTATTTATAATGACACTAACCTATTCATGGGATTGGAGCCCTCATGACCGAAACACCTCCCATTAGGCCCCACCTCCCAACACTGTTGCATTGAGATGAAGTTTCCAATACATGAATTTCTGAAAAACACATTCAAACCATAGCAGGGTCTTACACCCTTTCCACACCTACTAGTGGTAAAATGAATGGGTTGAATACAGTGGTTCAGGCTAATGGTTATCAAACCTGGGAGCATATTTGTATTAACTGGGAAACCTTGCACATTTATTTATTTCTCTCTCTCTCTCTCCCCCACCCCTCCCTACACATACATAATACATATATCCCCTATATATACAGGGGGTGCCAACAAACATATATACATTTTAAGAGATGTTTGCTGTAATCACAAGTCTCTGGACAATGATAGTAACTACTCTGAGCATCTCACATAATTTTGGAAGTCAAACATGACTTGTATTCATCTTAATGAGCATTACAATTTTAATACAGATTTTTATTTTCTTAAAATATGAAGATATTTGTTTAGTGCCCTCTGTACATTTGTTATTAACATATGGAGGGATTACGATGAATTTTCCTGCCAAAGCTATATTTATCTTACCATGTGGACATGCTCAAGTGAAGAATGGAATAAGATTATTCCCCAAAGAGGAAAAAGCAGATATGTAAGAACTTTGCTCATTTAATAAACTCTGTAAAGTTGAGTGTGGGGAGGGAATCATGAAAGAGAAAGAAACTGTAAAGCAAGCTGAAGAGATGAATGAAGACCCACAACATGGCTTGCCTTATAGACTTTCCATTTTCTTCTAATTTTTAAAAAAAGGGTTGTGCATGGAATAGATTAGAGGACAAAGTTGGGTAGACCAGTTAGGAAGCTGTTATCTAGGTAAAAGATAAGTATAGGATTAGGAGACAGGCAGTGGAGATAGAGTTAAGTGAATGAATTTCAGATATATTTTATGTGTAGAAACAAGAGAAATGTGTGATTCTTTGTAGGAGGATAGGAGAGGAAGACCTCTGGCATGAGCATTATGGGAAAAGAAAATGTCATTTACTGAGAAGGTTAACCCTAGAAAAAGGGGGAAAGGAATATTAAAGATCTGGAGTTGGTTTTAATCATGTTATATTTGAAATATGCAAGTAGATATTTCAAGTAGGTTACCATTTATACAATCTGAAGTTTCAAAGAATAGAACAGGCTGAAAATATAAATGTGGGAGTTATTCCTTTATAGATGGCGTTCAAAGCCATGAGAGTGTATGACAGTACCTAGCATGTGTGTGGGGAGTGGAAATAAACAGGACCCAGGGCTTTGGCCTGTGGAGTGTCCGGTAGAGATGAAAGAGTTGACAATAGAAAGTGAAAAGAAGTGGCCAGAGAAGTACAGGGGGAACATCAGAAGTATATATCATGTCGAAAGTGCCAAGAGTGAAGAATGTTTCACAGAGCGGTTTCTCAATAGAAGAAACAGAGAAAGAGAAAAGGAGAGAGGGAAGGAGGAAGGAAGGAGGGATGGAAGGAAGGAAAGAAGGAAGAAAGGAAGGAAGGAAGGAAAGAGGGAAGGAAGGAAGGTGGAAAAGAAGGGAAAGAGAGAGAAAGAAGGAGGGAGAAAGGAGGGAGAAAAAGAAAAAAGGAAGGAAGGGAGAAGAGAAAGAAGGAAAGCAAGAAATAAAGAAAAAAGAATGAAAAAGTAAAAAAATTTGACTTCTACTTAAAATAGAATCAATTGATATCATCTGAAGCAAAAACAGAGCTCACTTAATGGAATGTTTGTAGCTAAAAGGACAGAGATCTCTACAACAATGTCTTCAGACTGTCTTCTTTTCTGCCCAGTTTGGCACTACCTGAAGCTGTAAAATATTTAGAAACTGATCATTAAACAGGCTTTGAAAGCTCTTTTGTGCCAGTCTGTTTGCTTGCCTTTTATCTGATCTCTGCACCCAGTTCTGCGTTAGAACATGCACCAGTCAAAATGTCCATTATTATCACAAATAATGAATTAGATGACTCATGAAGCTTGTGTCTTCAAAGTTAGACTTCCAGAAGAAAAGTAAAAATTTCCATCATCTGAAAGTCTGGCACTATGTGGACAATACTTGCCCCAAGGAATGAGCACAGATGATGGATTTCGGGCATCAGGCACTGAGTAGGTGAGGATATTTTAAAGTAAGGTATACAATGATCTCACATTAGACAATTACCTCTTTTGCTTCTGACTTAAATAAATATATTTTTAAAATGCCAATATAATTTGTTTTTCCCCAAATGTAGATCATGCTCTTAGAATTTCAAATAATGTATCAACCATGCCTACAACAAAGAAACTGGAATAGTTGCATGTGGGCTAAATTTGATATCATTAATTATTCACCTTTGAATGCCATTGGTGAAGATTCTTATTTTTCACCTCCTCTGTTCCTGCTACTCCCACCAGGGAAAGATCAAGTTTCAGGCATTTTACTCCCCCTCCACAATGCCAAAGGAAAAGAGCTTTGTGCCTAAGATTGGAGTGTGTTTCCCTTTGGACACTAAAAACAAAGTACCTCTTAGATGATAAGAGCATGGACTTTGGTGTCAGAGCAAACTAGAGTTTATATTCCCCGCCACCCACTAGCTGAACTGATTTGGACAATTAATTTACTACCTTAAGTCTCATTTTTCCTCAACTGTAAAATGATAATGATCATATTATTGATTACTTGAGTGTCTGTGAGTTATTGTGAATAATACATACATTAATGCATGTAAACCAGTTAGCACTAAATAAATATTATTATTACTGCCATCAACTTGATCAATAACAGCCTTTGTTATCCCTAACAAGGGGAGAATGGGAGGAGCCTAAACTGCTCAGCTATGAGATAATCTCTACCACAACTGCTCTCTGATGGTATTTGCTTTCTGAAACTGGATACGTGATCTAGACTCAGTGCCTCTCCCTGCAGAAGGAATCCAAGTACAGGTGCCATCTCCTTTCTTCCCCACAACCATTGCTACTCAATTTCTTTGCTAGGTGTTTTGGGGCAAGAGTGCTTTTAAGTATGCTTTGATCCTAGTCTGCATAAGTCTATCTACTCACAACAAAAAGAGTGTTAGCAATCCAAACTAAATCACTGAAATTCTACACTGGAGCTTTGAGTCAAACCCTCAGCTAGCAATAAAGTGTTCCCTTGGGTTACCAAGTGGTATAGCGGCATTAAAAAGGAAGGTGTTTAACTTGCTTATTAGGATCTTGCCTTTGCTCTCTACATATAAATAACCACCACCTGCTTCTTAAGAAAATTTGTTAGTTTTATCTTTCATTTATCCACCAGCCATGTTGCCCCATGTATTTGACAATTAACCTGAAGTCAAGTATGGGATGTATGAGTTTTAAGTCAAGTAATAATTCCATGTAACCAGCCTTGGTATAACCAGTTAACAGAAGTCAACTTGGAAAAAGAAAATTTGAGCCGGGCTTGGTGGCTCAACCTGTAATCCGGCGCCTTTGGGAGGCTGAGGTGAGTGGCTGCCTGAGCCCGTGGGTTTGAGACCTACCTGGACGGCAAGACTTCATCTCTACAATAAATCAAAAAATCAGCTGGGCATGGTAGTGCATGCCTGTAATTCTGGCTACTTGGAAGGCTGAGGCAGAAGGATTGCTGGAGCCCAGCAGGTCGAGGCTGCGGTGGCCGGGAGCGGCCACTGCACTCCAGTCTGGGCGACAGAGTGAGACTCCAAATCAAAAAAAAAAAAAAAAACAAGAAAAAGAAAATTTGATGCATTTAATTTATCTGCCTAAAGATTGAACTTTTTATGTGGATCATATTATTCCCAACTTAGTAGAACCTGGAATGCCTTTTTGCTTCCTTGTGTAATTTTATACACACTAGATCATTTGAACCTTGTAACAACCATGTGAAATAGTAGCTGCTATTTTCATATCTACTTTACTGCTGATGAAACTGAGAATTCAAAAAACAAACAAATTTTTCAAGAAAACATATAATAAATGATGAGAATGTCACTAGAGCTCCCATGATCTTGCTCCAGCATGAAAGGGCTTGTCTATGTCATACTCTTAGGTCTCTGTCCCTTAGGAGTAGGACAATGGGGTCTCACCAGGCTTAGGAAACAAGCAAACAAATCCAACTCCTTCCCAGGGCATAGAAAGTCCTATATGATCTGTCCTACAGGCTCTCTGTCCTCATTCCTATATTCTGTCCAAGCCTACTCTGCTCAGTCACGGCAGCCATTGTGCGTTTATTGAATAGTCAATGTTCATTCTCACTGGAAACGCTAGCATTTTGGCTCTAGTTACTGTTCTACTATTGCATTACAAACTGCCTCCAAAGTTTGTGACACAAACAGTCATTTTATTAGGCTCATGGGCCCTCTGGGTCACAGATTTGCACAGGACATCACATGGACAGCTTGCTTATGCTCCATTATGCCTAAGTCTTCAACTGGCAATACTCACAGGCTTAGGGTGACTCTACAGCTGGGGACTGATATCATCTCGAGGTGTCTTTGCACATATGTCTGTGGTTGGTTTAGCTACTGGCTAAGAACTCACTTGGGGCTCTGGACTAGAACACCTGCTCTTCTATCCATGTGATCTGGGTTTCCTCACAATGTGAAACCTGGCAATAAAAGCAGGCATCCCAAGAGATTGGGAAGGAATTGCATTACAATTTTATGATTTAGTCCCAAAAGCCAATTAGCATCACTTCCTCCTATTCTGCTGGCTAAAGCAAGGACCAGTTCTGCCCAGATTCAAGGAAGGAGCATCAGTGTCACGTGGTAGGTAGAGTATATTGGATGGGATAGACTGCTTTGGACAGTTTCCGAAAAGGCAATCTGCCTCACACTTGTTATGTACTCTAAGTAGGTTTCTCTTCCATTCTTTCCATTGTTGACTTCTCCATTTCATTCTATATGTGTTCAGATGTCCCCACCTATGACAACTGTATCTACAAGAGTACCCCCCTCACTTCTCACCTGTCATTGTCCTTCTGCACAGTATATTATTTATCCTATCTGGTTTTCTTCCTTCCCTTTTTTCCTTCCTTCCTTCCTTCCTTCCTTCCTTCCTTCCTTCTTTCCTTCCTCTCTCCCTCCATCTTTCTTTCCTTCCTTCTTTCTTTCCACTTGTCTGTCTCCCTTTCTTCTTCCATCCCTACATCCCTCTTTCCCTCTCTTCCTTCCTTCGTTTTTCCTTTCTTTTATTTGTCCCTTTTCTTGTGTTCTGTCTCTTATCTATTTATCTTCTATTCATATATTATCTATCATTTATCTGTCATCTGTCTAGTTATCTCATCTTTCTATCATTGATTGATCTATCTATATCTCTATATTGACCTATATATCCTTCTTATTTTATTGCTTTTATACATCAATAAAAGAAATCTCTACACAGAGGATTTTTAGGGCAGTAAAACTATACTCATGTTACAATAATGGTGGGCACATGTCATACATTTATCCAAATCTATGGAATGCACAACACCAAGAGTGAGCCTGAATGCAAATTATGGACCACGAATGATAATTTTGTCACAGTAGTCTCCTCAGTGGTAACAAACGCACCACTCTGGTGAGGGATGTTGATCATGGGGGGAGTCTGTGCATGTGTGGAGATGGGGGCATATGCGAAATTGCTACACCTTTTATTCAGTTTTGCTGTGAGCCTAAAGCTTCTCTAAGAAACAAAGTCAGTTAAAAAAAAAAAAGAAAGAGAGAGAGAGTAAGCTCTCCGATGGCCAGGAGTCTGGTTTGTTTTCCACCATACTATGGATACAGAGAGAGCTCAATGCAAATTTGTTGGATAAATGCACACACAAATGAATCCACTGACATAAACAGAGTCACCAGATCATACTGTTCTGAAACTAGGAGCACATAGACCAGCAATAAAAGCACTGAGTACTCAGGGAAGGGATGTGCTGAAAGGTAAGGCTACAAAGGCTGGTGGGAGGAAGTATACAAACCAAATTCAGCTGACTGCATGATTATTTTCCTGCTCAACTCTGGTTCTCAAAATTCCCAAGTCAAGGTATTCTGAGAAGGTGTATCAGCCTTCCCAAAGTATGCAGAGTATAAGCAGCATGCCAGGCTCTATCATTCCACCTCTTCAACCTGCAAACTCAATATTCATGTAAGCTAGCCTTCCTCTAACCTATACACACTATTGCATACTCATTACTCATTCTCGGAAATGCTTTTCCCCTCTTTTGGTTTGTTGCACTTTATGACCCTGGGTGATCAAACCAAGGTCCAAGAATGTCACCTCAAATTTTGTCTAACATGGTATCAAGAGTTGAGGTTACTTATATCACAATCTTTAGACTGCTCTTAAATTACTAATGTTCGTGGTATCACTTTTGAGCTAAACAGTAGTTGAAAAGACAACCTGTTACTCTCTCAGACACCAAAATTATCTTTTATCTTTAATAATGAGGTACATATTTCCCTCTAAGACATTGTCATAGATTTAAATCTAAATGATAATTTTTACCTTATCAATTTTCAACTCAGCTTCTCTCTAAAAGGCAAGATTTATATATCCAGTTAGTTACTGAACATTTTCCTTTTGCTGACTCATTGGAACCTGACATATGTACAATTTATTTTATCATTGATCCTAAAAATATTCTCTTCGTTCTATTCTCTATTAGTGAATGGACCTATGGTAAGAGGTGGATTTTCCACGAAGTGAATGAAATGTAAATCTCTTATATGAGTTTATTTATTTATTTATTTGATTATTTTAGAGACAGGGTCTTGCTGTCATCCAGGAGGTAGTGCTGTGACGTGATCATAGCTCACTGCAGCCTTGAACTCTTGGGCTTAAGCAATCCTTCCACCTCAGCCTTTCCAGTATCTGGGACCACAGGCATGGGTCACCATGCCCAGTTAATTTTTAAATTTTTTTGTAGAGATAGTGCCTCACTATATTCCCAGGATGTCCTCAAACTCCGGGCCTTAAGCGAGCCTCCTGCCTGAGCCTCTCAAATTGCTGGGATTACCCATGTGTGCCACTAGATCTGGCTGGTTCTTTCTAATACGCTAATCTTGTGTTGTTGTTGTTGCTTTTTCTCATCAATATACTTGTCAATTTTCTTTTTTCTTTTCTTGTTTTTTGAGTTGGAGTCTCACTCTGTTGCCCAGGCTAGAATGCACTGGCAAGCTCACAGCCACCCCAGTTTCAACCTCCTGGGCTCAGGCAATCCTTCCGCCTCAATCATTCAAGTAGCCAGAACTACAGGCGCGCGTTACCATGCCTGGCTAATTTTTTACTTATTGTAGAGACAAGATCGTGCCAAGTTGCCTGGGCTGGTCTCGAACCCTCAGGCTCAGGCAATCCACTTGCCTTGGCCTCCCAAAGTGCTAGGATTACAGGCTGAGCCGCCCAGCTCGGCCTGCTTGTCAATTTTCTGTAGCCAATACAGGTGACCCTTTCTCTTTAGCATATGATAGTGTTTTATTACCATGAACTAGTTTTACTTTAGCAGAAAGTTGACCCTTCTGAATAACATTTGCCCTAAAGTGTGTCTATGGATCACTATTTTAAAATAAAATTCATCATTTTTATTAATGTTTTACAACTTTTCACCTTTTTGTTACAACTAAATTGATTTATCAAGTCACCTCATTCAGTTACCTAGGTGTCAAGGATACATGGGAAAGTTGCATTATTTAAATCTAACAGTTCCATGGGTACTTTCCTGACATATTTAAGTAATCTAAAGATGGGATTTGACACAACTGCTTTAAATTTTTTCCAATAACTTTGTCAAGTCATATGATGTAGAATTTTGTGTTAGAACAAATGTGTATTTTTCAGTGATGTCTTGTTCTACTTGTTGTCATTCCTTCTGCTTATTTCTGTATTGAAAATAAATTTCCTAATATACACGCACTGTGTTAGGCAGGCTTTCCAGTGATCTTATAAGGTGAATAATTTTACCTACAGTTTGGCTTAGGACTTTAACCCAAAGTGGACAAACTAAATGGCTATCCTGTCGAAACTTTTCAGGGATTACAATTCTAAATTCATACTGCCTAATACTTGGCAATCTTTGATTGGGGGATGTAATATATCTAGAAGAATTGATGAAGTTTATGTTGGCCATACATTCCTCTAGATTTTCTAAAAGTTACTTTTACATTATACCAGACCATTAGAAAACTGAGTATATAACACATAATCCACTTTTATTAAATCATCCTTGGGAATGACATTTTTGTCCTAAATTTAGAGACACCTCAATAAAAAGTCTTACTAAATTTACTCTAAAGATGTTTATAATAATGCTTCTCATTATGTTGGATGAAGAATTGTCTCAATTTCCTCTCTTTCTTCTCAAGGGATGAGGCTTTTATAGGCTTCAGAATAATCAGGAAGTTTGGTTTTAATGCTCTCTTTTGGAGAGTGATTGTAGTAGAAACATTGGTTTCATTTACAGACTAAATGATTGGAAGCTTCTGCAGATCTATTTTATGCTGGTCCACTTTTCATAGCTTTTAGCTTACTCTTGGAGGGAGAATACTCTATCTCATAACTGCTTACCTATTCTCATCCATCCATCCATTCATTTATGGAGGAAATAGTTATTGAGCACTCCCTGTGTGCCATGTCACTCTTCAAGTCATTAAAGATAGAGCAGTGAAAAATTGTGAAACTCATGCATCTAATGTTCTAATAAAGTGTGAGATCGGTTCTGGCTTCCTTTAAATGAGAGTCTTTAGTAGGTATTCTTTCAAATCTTAGCACCAGGAATAATTATCTCCTGATCAATTTTTTATCCTTTGTGTCTAATAAATTTTTGGCTCACAGGAAGCCTACAACCACATTTGTCTACCCTTAGCTGCTGATCATAAGGGCATATTATCGTTTGGTGTTCTATCTCATTTTGTGTTCTATTTCATGACTTTGGCCTTATTTTCTCTTTTCTTTGTTTTTAAAACAACTTATAATTTATTGTGTCCGTGTGCTTTACATGTGTTGGTAAGAGTTTCAAATCTCTTTTGAAAGCAACAAGGATTCTAAAACATAAAAGCATACAAATAATCAGGTACAGTACTCTCCTCGTTACCTCCAATCCATATTTTCTTCTTGCTAATCCTTACTAGAAGCATGTTGCTAAAAAGCCACCTCCACCATATCCTAAACTTTCTCATCCCTTTGATAGTTCCCCACATAGGTCCTTCCTAATCTGCCCCTGCTAAGCAACCTCATTTTGGCTTTTTTCCCTCCTTGTGTGCAAGTCCCTACTTTACTGAATGATTTGTAGATTCCCACAAGTGTTCTGCTCTCTCTCACCTCTGAGCCTCTGCATTTGTTGTTTCCTTTGTTAAAAAGCCCATTCCATCCACACCCTCTCACCTGGCTTGCTCCCATTCACCCGGTGTCATCTTCTCTGGGAAACCTTACCCACTGCCTTAGGCAGAGTTGGGTGCCCCTCCTTCAGGTTGCCATGGTACCTGTGCTTATGTCTACCCTGTACTTATCACTGTATTATAAGTGTTAATTTGCCTGTTCTTGTCTGTCCCTAGACTGTGACCTTCTTCAGGGAGGAGACTCTCTTTCATCTGTATGTCCCCAGGGCCTAGCACAATGCCTCATAGAAAGTATTTTGTACAGAATTGCTGAGTGAGTCAGTGAAAGGCAGATTTCCGAAAGTTGCCTAGAAAACTGGCTCACTTCCTTAAGTGATCTTATTTCCTTGCACATTTAAAATGACCTGTGATTTGCTTCTGCCTTTCCAGTCAATTCTGTGGATAAATATACAGTCACAACTTACAGTCTCACTTTTTGAAAGCCGTTCAGAGAGACAACAGAGGACCCCCAAAGAGACACCGGTCACTTCCTTCTAAATTTGCTCAATTCTTTTCTCAGATGATAATCACACTGTCTGGCAGTGAGCCTAGCACGCAACAGATGCTCCATGAATACGAGTTAAATAAGTATCAGAAAATGAGTGACTTGATTGAAAGAATGAATTAATGAATGAGTGTTGAACTTTTGTCTACGTGATATGGCTGGTTTTACAGTAAGCAGAACTGATTATTCCATCTGGTGCTGGGAAACCTCTCCTCTGACTCCAACACCATCATTAATGATTGACACTTTGGGGTTAAGAATTAAGGGTTGAGAAATGGGAGGAGGAATCTGAAATAGGACAAACACAGGAACAGTGGAAGCCAGCCACTTACACAACTTCCCCATCTCTGGCTAAAACAGGCTTTGCTAACTCAATGCATCACCAGTTTTTTCCTCCCTTTCCCTGCATCCTTTCTTCCACAAATATGTACTAAGGATTTATCATGTGGCAGATACCTTGGAGATGCAAGGGGCAGAACAGAAAGCAATAAATGGGATTGTATTTTCATAGAACTTGCAACCTAATGTGAAAATGGATAATACAATAAGTAATCACACAAATTGTGATGAATGTTATTAAAATTAAAGGGAGATTTCCAGAAGTATGGAAACATATTACAAATATCTAATTGAGTTTTAAAATTTCTTTGATTCCATGGCTGGTGGTTCAAAGTTCTGCATTCACATAGTACTGGTTTGAATAAAGAGTCTTTGAAAACGTTCTTGAGTCTTGTAAGAGGTTAGAGCTGTGTAAATAACTCATCTAATGACTGAGATGTGTTGGCTTCCCTACAGTTTCCTCAGTTCCGTCTAGACTCAACCATTGTTCATTGATTGAGAGGATCAGGATTTCTCAGGTTATTAAACTGCCTGGTTTGTAAACATCAAAACATTTGATCTCAGGAAATCCCCAAATACTGCATTTCCCTCTTTAGAGGTGAGAATAAGGGCAAATTTATGTGAAAATATGGGTTACATTTTAAATTATTTCTTGTGTTAAATTACCTGATAACAGCATCATCAAAATGTAAATAATGCCCTAATAATGTACCCCATCAATCCAGAATATTAAAATTGAATGGTCATTTCTGCAAACCCCAACAGGACTGAAATAATTCTTGGAAGTTCGAAGCTTGATCAAATGGTTGTTGGTCAAAGGCTTTTCATAAATCAGATGTGGGTGGTTAAAAACAGGTTTATCAAGATTCTGAAGCTTGTTTTCTCTCTTTGTTGAAAACATATCCAGTCTGAGACAAGGTGATATGCTCTCTGAATAAAGTAAGCAATTTTTTTGCTTTGGTTACCAAATTATTATCCTTTTCTTTTTTTTTGAGTTGGAGTCTCACTCTGTCGCCCAGACTGGAGTGTAGTGGCTGCTCCCGGCTACCGCAGTCTCGACCTGCTGGGCTCCAGTGATCCTTCCGCCTCAACCTTCCAAGTAGCTGGAACTACAGGTGCGCGCTGCCACACCCGGCTAGTTTTTTTATTTGTTGTAGAGATGAGGTCTTGCCAAGTTGCCCTGGTGGGTCTCGAACCCGCGGGCTCAGGCAATCCACTCACCTCAGCCTCCCAAAGTGCGGGATTACAGGCTGAGCCACCGAGCCCGGCTCATATTATTATCTTATCAACAGATCTTATGTATCTTTCTATAACCTATGAGATTAAATACAGTACCCCTAAATAGGATACATCACTGTTTGGTAGTCTTTTTAGACCTATGTCATCTGTAATGCCAGAAAAAATTGACTGATTAATTTGGTAAACTAAACTGACTGCTAATATTTAAAAATGAATAAAATAAATAGTTAAATAAATGAATATGAAATACATAGCATTGCTTTACAAGAAACAGAGCAGTTTGACTAAAGTTTTACTTCTCCAAAAATGGGATGTTGAAGTGAAAATATCATCCAAGTGCCTGGGTTTTGGCACAAGCCATTATGAAAAAGGGAACTAGTTTTGTACCTGCTGCTTGTGAACTATTTTATATAAAGATTTAATAATGAATATGTATTTATAAAATTGAAATACTGCAATGTGAAAGACATAAATAAGTCATAAGACAGTTTGCCTACCGTCTGGGTGGACAAATAAGATGCATAAAAAAACACATGAAACTCTAATTAATAAAGCCAGGTGAAAATGATAAGTTCCAATTGAGTATTATGGTCAATTATATTGCTTGAGTTTAGAGAGGAGAAAAGGAGAGAAGGAGATTTGGGCCTAGTTGCCCAGGATTTGAAGGATAAATAGATAAAGCAGAGGGGATTTTAAGTCGGAGAGCAGTGCCCAAAATGTTAATGGGTTTGGAAGATGGAGGATAATTAGCTAATCTAGAGCAGGGGTTTTGTTTTTTTGTGTTTTTGAAAGTAATGGAAAAAATGCCAGAAGGAATCGTGGGCTAATTTCAGGCTATAGAGATTAATATTTCTTCCCAAATGATAAAACACAGTGATTTACTTAGAGGTCAGCCAGTGGGTAAAAATATTGATCTAGCAACCTGAAATCCTATTTATAAACATATGGGATTCCAAAATAATAAATAACTAATATATACTTATTTATACATGAAAACATATACAATAGTTCTGATTCTTTAAAAAAGCACTTCAATTTTATTTTAAAAAGTAATATTGTTGACATTTATCAAAAGAGTGCTGTTCCTGAACTCCATATTACATAATTCACATATTTTATTTTGAATAGTCTTTACAACAATCCTATGAAAACAAATTATCAGTCTGTCAGATTTATTTATTTATTTATAGAAAATTTATATTCTTTTATAGACGGTTTATCCTTATTCAACCAATGAAGGAAATAAGCCTTAGAGAGGTTTTGCAACTGCTTAAAATCATAGATCAAGGGCTTGCGGCTAGGTCAAGCTTGACTCCAAATCAGATTTTGGAACCACAATACTAACTTTAACATACAGATAGCTCTAAGAATCTGTGTAGGACATGCGTTGCCCCAAACCCAGGCCAATACTAGGTACGATGTCAATTTTTCAAAATGACCTGGCTATTTGAGTCAATTATTCCAAGGTCACACATTTCCATTTTGCAACATCAGGTAATCAAATTTCAGAGAACAAAATAAGTCGATGGTACCCAAAGACACCAAATGTAGACTGGAAGTATTGGTTTTTCAATGTCAGTGGGTTAGGCTGGTAGTTGACAATTTGCAAGGTCTCAAAAAGTGCCAGCCGGGCTCAGTGGCTCAGCCTGTAATCCCGCGCCTTTGGGAGGCTGAGGTGAGTGGATTGCCTGAGCCCGCGGGTTCGAGACCCGCCTGGGCAGCGAGACCTCATCTCTACAATAAATAAAAAATTCAGCCGGGCGTGGTAGCACATGCCTGTAATTCTGGCTACTTGGAAGGCTGAGGCGGAAGGATCGCCGGAGCCCAGCAGGTCGAGGCTGCGGTGGCCGGGAGCGGCCACTGCACTCCAGTCTGGGCGACAGCGTGAGACTCCAACTCAAAAAAAAAAAAAAAGTGTCACAGAACATGAGAAATGATTCCTGTCTCCTTTCTGAACTCTGCTGAGGTGTCAGCATCTGGTTTAGTGGCTGAGAGTGTAAGCCTGGGAGTCAGGTATACATGAGTCCTCAGCTTTGCTTCTCTTACTAGATGACCAAAGGAGAATTTTTTTTTACTTCTTTGAGTCTCAGTTTCTTCTTCTGTAGAATGGGATTAATAAAATCTGCTTCAGAGCACCGATGTGAGAAGGAAATGAAAAGATGTATAGAAAGCACTGTGTGCAATGCCTGGCACAGAATTAATGCTCAATAAATGGTAATGATTATTAGTCATTTTGGGCAAACCAGCATTGTTCCTGTGAGGAAAGAACTGTTCAAAGGGAACAATGAAATCAGAGTGGATTTCCTGTTCTCTGCCTTTTAAGCCTTTCATCAAAGGCAACACAATGCAGCAGAGGCTCTGAGAACAAGCCCAAGACTGAAGCCTCCTCTGATTAATGCAGTGCTTTGAGCATGAGCAAATAAAGTGAAGAAGGTTAAATTCATGCATGGCTTAACTTGAACCAAAGTGGTCAAGGATCATCACAGGCTGTGGAGCTGAAGAATTCCAGCAAGAATTGGTTAACCTCAGAGCACAGCCTAAAACAACTTTAGAGACAAAGTGTCATCAATAAATTGGTATGTTTTGGCATTGGATATCACCAGTAGCATATACATTTATCAGATCACTCCACTTACTTGCTTAAGGATTACACCTTCATACATCTAACAATTTTCTTTCCACCTCCGGGAAAACATCGGCCTAGCAATAGAATAAGTTATCTTCCCCACCTCAACCCTTTCCCTCCCTATACATATAAAACAGAAGACCAGGGATCAAGGGTAATGAGGGGAGTAGTTTTACATACAGATGTGTGATAATATCATATATTTCTGTATCACCTTACAGATCAACAAGTGCATTCATATACGTTATTTTACTTGATTCTCACACAGCAAGGAAGGAAAGAAAACAAGGCCCAGAGAGTTTACACACTTGTTTAAGGGTACACATCACACCATGTGGCAAAGCCCCATTGGAAGTCTGATCTTGAACTTAGGTTCAGCTAATTTTGCATCACACTGCAGCACCTGAGCAGTGATATTCACCAAGTTCTGTATAGCACTTCACACTTTATAAACCCTTCTACTACATTAGAAATCCAACTTGACTCTCACATTGTTTCAGAAGCAGAGTGAATCTTATCCTTACTTTAAGGACCAGGAAATAATCTTAGATTGAACAAAGTTCTAGGACTTGAACTTTTTGGTTCCAAATGCCATTCATTCATTCATTCATTCAGCATATACTATTGAAAGTTCCCTTGTCCAGCAAGAACTTCTCTAGATAATGAGAATAGAGTGGATAATAATGACAAACTCCTGGGCCTAATGGAGCTCAGGTGCTCCATAAATTAACTAATAAAAATATAAGTTTATGTCAGACAAAAATAAGTAGCATCAAGAAAAACAAAAAAGAATGTGGCAGGCACATGGCAGGGGTAGTTTTTGGTAGAGATGAAGAGCCTTTTAGATTTGAGACATTTAAATGGAACTGAATGAAGAGAGCAGTGAGCCAGAAGAGCAGGATCAGGCTTTCCAGAAAAGGGAATGTCAAGGTAAAAGGTGCTCCTGTATGGTGTGCTGGAGAAACCCCATCATGATCAGGCAATAGAAGGCTTTGGCTGGATAACAAGTGTGAGGTGATAGGTGAAATATTGGAACAGGTAGGGATTTGTCATCATTTGTCATGACTTTCTCAAAGATCTCACTGGATTGGGAAAACAACTCAAGCATGATGGCCATAAGCCCTTGCAAATTTCCTTTCACTAAACAATTCTTCCAAGCCACTTCCATTTTTAACAGCTACTCTCACAACAGGAGTTTCAAGATCATGACTATTTGCATGTTACGTGTAGCCATCGCATAAACAAGAGGTCGTGTGCATTGTATTGAGTTGTTGCATAAATTCGTTTGTTTTTTGCATGGCAGCACTGCAGTGTTGGGGGTTTGTCATTAGTTATTTGGAGTGACATTGTTGCGCTTGTGAATACACCCTGCATTTTGCAGATTTGAAGAAAGTTAGTACCATTTGTGGGCTAAAGAAGATGGAATGCCAAGTGAAACAAACAAACAAACAAAAAACGAACACTTCTAACATATTCTACTGTTTGAGTTTAACAGAGGAGTAAAAGCAGCTCAAAACATTTGCTCAGTGTATGGGGAGAATGTCAATAGGACAACCTTGCACAAAAAATGCTCTTGTCGTTTCAAAGAGGGCCACTTTGACCTAAGTGGTTCTCCATGTACAGGAAGACCATCAGGCTTTGTTGAAGACCATTTAAATGTTTTAATCCATGATAATCCACATCAGTCATCCAGAGAATTGGAAAACGTGATGAACTGTGGCCAGTCAACCATCGTGCTACATTTGCATTCCATGGGGAAGTGCAAAAATGCTGCGATCTTATGCATCAGCCCAATATTTTGACTGTAGTTACTTGTCTTGAGGAATAGTTCTTAAAAACAGAATATAAAGACCTGAATTTGGTGAATTCTTCCAAGCTAAGTGTCTAATTTGAAACAAAGAAAATCTACAAAAAGAAAGTCGTTTATCAATGCCTGAGGAAAATTATTGCAGCTCTACCATAAATTTCTATTGATTCATTGGAAATCAGGTTTTCAAAAGAAATTGCTGGTGACAACAACCTGGTTATTTGCTGATGTGTAGAAACCACAGAGGAATCTAAGAATCAGAGTTAAACAATTGGACCATCGATTTATCTAGCAAATTTCTAACTAACCTGTCAAATATTTCTTCTTAGTATTGTTTTCTCTACAGCATTCATATAGCAAATGTTGGGACTAGCAAAGACCCTCAGATCACAACATATGTACTAACGATTGTTAAGTAATGTCAAATAAATGTCTCAGTGTCTTTGCAGGATAATCAGTGAGTTTCCAACCTCGACTTTTTAAGAAGTCAACTCAGCCAGGCACGGTGGCTCATGTCTATAATCCCAACATTTTAGGAGGCCAAAGTGGGAGGTTCATTTAAGACCACAGTTTAAGACAAGACTGGGCAAGAAAGCAAAACCCCATCTCAACAAAAAATAGAAAAATTGGTTGGACATGGTAGTCCCAGGTACTCAAGAGGCTGAGAGAGAAGAATCACCTGAGCCCAGGAATTGGAGGCTGTGCTGAGCCATAATTGTACTACTACACTCCAGCTTGGGTGACAGAATGAAACCCTAACTCAAAAAAACAAGCCAACTACAAGTTTAGCTGTGAAACTAAGGCACAATTAGTAGACAAGTCCTTTTGATATGAGGTGGAGCAGTTTATTAAACAGAGACAGCTGCTAGAATGAAGGAGGAAATAATTTTTCCAAACAAGTGAACATGTAATAGATGATATGAAGATTTGTATTTGAGTAACTGGTGTGGCTTCTTAGTCCACACTGTTTTTTAAAGATTTTTCTGAAAGCAGGCAGTGTCAATCCATTTAAAGCTCCAGGATGACCTCTGTGCTATTTCCAAAGGCTTCTCCAGAGGATCCTCAAGTCCCTAAATCCAGAGGTGCTTTACAACCTATAATTACTCCTGAAGAAGAGCAATAAGTGGTCATGCTAAGTGATGCCTTCAGGATTGTGAAAGCATTTCTAAAAGGTGCTCACCAAACACCTGATACCTTAGCAAGGGCTATTCCCACTTGTCCTTCGGTCCTTCCATTGGATTGACTCAGCACACTCCTGCATCTTCCTGATATTTCTAGCCACAGGCTCAACACTTACCCAGGAGCATGGGAAGCCAGGGCCTATGGGATCTCTCTCCACCACCCTCATGCAGGGATGTCAAGATCTGTGATCCTATGTGAAATACAATAGGAATGCACAGGGTTAGTCCTCTTCCTTCCCTCTTTTCAGTTCCTACAACACCTCTTCAACTCCACCTGCCAGCTGTGTGATTTACCATATCATGCTGCCAAGTACACTTTTAAAAACAATTTAATTTACTTATTTATTTTAAATGGAGAGATACAACTTTATTTATTTTTTGTATACAGCATGATGTTTTAAAGTATGTACATATTGCAGAATGTTTTTATCTAGCTAATTAAATATGCATCACCACACATAGTTACCATATTTGTGGTGAGAACATTTAACATCTACTTTTAAGCATCCTTCAGGAGTGCAATTTATCATCATTCACTATAGTCACCATGCTGTACTAACTGTAAATTTCAAAAAAACAAAAAGTAACAAATGGTGGTGAGGATGTGGAGAAATGGAAATCCTTGCACACTGTTGATGGGAATGTAAATTAGTACAGCCATTATGGAATACAGATGGAAGTTCTTAAAAAAATTAAAAATAGAATTGCCAGATGATCCAGCAATTCCACTACTGGGTATATATCCAAAGGAAATGAAATCAGTATGTGGAAGAGATGTCAGCACTCCCATATTTATTGCAGCACTACTTATAAAGCCAAGGTATGGAATCAACCTAAGTTTCTACCAACGAATGCATGGATAAAGAAAACATAGAGTGTGTGTGTGTGTGTGTGTGTGTGTGTGTGTGTGTGTGTGTGTGTGTGTTTGCAATGAAACACTATTCAGCCAGAAAAAAGAAGAAAATCCTGTCATTTGCAGCAACACAGATGAACCCAGAGGACATTATGCTAAGGGAAATAAAATCTAGGCCCACAAAGACAAATACCGCATGATGTCACTCACATGACCTCTAAAGAAGTTGATTTCATGGAAGTAGATATAGTGTTGATTGTCAGAGGTTAGGGCAGTTGGGTGGGAGTTATCCTGGAAAGATGTCAAAAGATACAAAATTGCAATTACCCTTTAAAAAATAGTTCTGACAATCTGTTTCACCAAAAATAATGTGAATTCAAATGTGTGTTTAAACAAAATTAGAGACATGTTTATCTTAAGAACCTCTGAGGTTAGCTGCAAATAGCTATGTTATTGGAAGTCAAGGAGCTACAAGGTTTGGGTTTTTAGAGCCCCTAAAGTATGTGCAAAACTTCATTTGGGGAAGGGAGGACAGGGAGAGGGTGGATAACATACAAAGTGACAACTAGATGGGAAAAACAAGGGTTAGAATTTTATAGCAGCAGTTCCCAAACTTTTTGGCATCGGGGACCAGCTTCATGGAAGATAATTTTTCCACTGGGTAGGGTGGGGAGGCAGGATCATGAAGCATTAGATTCTCATAAGGAGTAGACAGTCTAGATTCCCTGCACGCACGGTTCACAGTAAGGTTCACGCTCTATGAGAATCATATGCAGTCACTGACTTGACAGAAGATGGTGCTCCACTGGCCTGTGGCTCAGCTCCTGCTGTGTGGCCTGGTTCCTAACAGGTCATAGATGGTACTGGTCTGCAACCAGGAGGCTGGGGACCACTGTTTTATAGGGTGAATTTAGTTAACAACAATTTAGAGTATTTTTCTTCTTGCTTTCTTGCTTCCTTTCATCTCTCTTCTCCTCCCCTACTCTCTCCTCTTTCTTTCTTTGCAAGTAATGGAGCCAGCATACAGTCTCAGGCAGTTAAGTATGCAACTCTCTCTTATGATGTCTTTCACATTCTTTTTTAAAAATTTATTTATTTTAGAGTTGTGGGGTATAAGTGAGGATTTGTTACATAAGTAGGCTACATGCAGGTGAAGTTTGGGTTTCTAGCTGGCCCTCTCTCTATTTACTATTTACAAGCAATTTAGCATAATTTTCAAAAAGCTAGAAGAGAGAATTTTGAACTTTCACAACACAAAGCAATGATAAATATTTGAGGTGATGGGTATACTAACTACCCTAATTTAATTATTACATATTGTCTGCATGCATCAAAATATCACTTTGTACTCCAAAAATATATAAAGTTAGTATGTACCAACTAATAATAAAGGAAAATGGTGTCTGATTATAATATAGTAATAATAGCCAAAGTTTATTGAGCACTTACTTCATATTGTGCAGTTCCTACATACTTCACTTTGGATCTTATTTTGGAGATATGGTCATCAAGATGGTTAATAACATGAGAGGTTAAGACAAACACTTAAAATATATTAAATACAAGAAATATTATGCAAGCATATTACTCAGTTTGAATATATTTGAAAAATTTAAAAAATAAAAATTAAAAGAACATTTGATACCCTCTAGATTTTTCTGTCAATATTAGTGGAAGTTGTTTCAGTAGATCCATTCATTTTCTTTAGTGAGTGATTAACTCAGCAATTACCAAGAGTTAGTATTTATTACTATTAGAACCACATTTAACTTTTTCTCATGTGAATTTTTCAGATGCAAATTATACAATTTTAGCCGGAAAATTGTTATTTTAATTCAAATTGGTTGATAATAAACAGAAGATTCAGTTAAGCCAGAGAACCAACTCAGGTTGGCTTCCAGCTATTGTCTTTGTTGAATTTCCTGTCAGTTTTTAGTCACCCAAATTAAATGAGATCTGAGCAGCTAAAATACGCCAAAGGAGAAAAAATAAAAATAAAGAGATATTGAAAGGAATAACCACATGTGCTATAAAACAAATCCATAGAGGGGGAATAGCATGGTGGCTAAATGCTGGTAGCTGAAGAACTAAAATACACATTCCTTTTTTCCTGGGCACAGAGCCCAGCCATATTTCCCAGTCTTCTTTGCAGTCAGATGTGGCCATGTGACTGCGGTTGTGCCAATAGCCCATGGTTAGAGGTGACATGAGCCACATACTATTTCTCCATTGAAGGCTGTGGAAGTAGAAAACCACAGCACTCTTGGAAGGAAGCCATGAGATGAAAATGATGGAGTTAACCTCAGCCTGGTTCTTTGAATGATTCTGTGTGGAGTAGACACGTTGCTTACTTAGACTCAGCTCAGAACTGCTTCATAAGGAAAAATAAATTTCTGCTTTATTATTTTAACTGATTCTTGGGAATTTAATTGTTTCTGTAGCTTAGCCTACTTTGATACATATAGTTTATCTTGTTATTTTAGGGAAAATCAACATAAAGAGCATAGGGTAAAGATATGGGATTAGAAAACAATATAGAAACATATTTCATAAGAGAATATAAAAAATTTAAATGTGTTTAAGTGCCCAAGTCATATTTAAAGACAAAGAAGACTAATAATGATGAATTTAACTTCAAATATTTGGTGCACTGATGACACTTATGACTAGATCTGCTTTTCTGACTAATGTATCTCACAGACATACCCAAATGACTGTACTAATATCTTGGGAACCTCCAATAATTGCCAAAAAAGTAATGATAACATTATGGAATGGAGATGTAGAGGGACTACTAACTTAAGAAATGGTTAATCTTCAACTTGACAAACATCTCCAGTTCTAGTCTAGTGAGAAGATCTCTACCTTGTTCTACTGTCTCCCTATTGGGTAATAAACTGCCTTCTCCTCCAAGCTAAGGAATGCTTCTAAATTGTGTCTGGTGGCCTTCATATTCCTTAATTTTTCCATAAATACTTTTTTAAAAGTCTTGTTTAGAGCTTGATATTGTAGACCGGTATTCTTTAAATATGGATATTCAATAATTATTTTATGCTCTTAGAAATTGTACTCAACTTTATATTCAATTTTAGATTTTTTATATTTTATTGTTACTGATTTTTTGGTTTTAGAAACATCACTTCTCTTCTGAATACATATGAAAGATTTACCCTGAATTGGTACCTAGAAAGTTCAGTCCTAGTCATGCATACAAACATATAATCCATCCTTAAGAATAGGGTCACTCTTATATTAGCCAGATTTCTGGGGACTATTTCATTCAATATGTTTTTAAGAGTTGGGGACAGTAAGGAAGAAGTAAGATTTCTTCAATAATAGATCAAAACAAGTAAGGTGTTTTTAAAAAGCCTAAAATGTGAGCTTCCTTTTGGGAATGATTACAATATCAGTCAGAGAAAACATATTTGGACATTTCTAAGCACAGAATCAAAAACACCTCCTAATTCACTGGAGGAAAAAGAAATCCCAGTATAGTGATCTAGGTACCAAAACACAGGAATCAACTACATGACTACTGAAGCATGGAAGTAGTTGATGGGAAATAAGCACAGTCAACATTAAGTCCTGCCACTCAGACGCTGTAAATCATCTGCCTTTAACAACAGAACAGATTCCCACTGGATGTGTCCTCCCTTGCAAAAATTACAAAAGCAAATCATTTCCGACCTCTCTGAACACATGCAAGATGAAGCATTAGAAAAATGTATACACGTGGAGAAAAATAATCAGATTTCATAAAACTCACACACACACACACACACACACACACACACATACATCGGCAGACACTTCAGAATGAGATGCTACCTCATTCTCCAATCTTTTCAAGGGACCACAGAATAAGATACTGGAGAAGAGAAGAGGTGTTGACTTTTTCACACAAGATATGGCAACAAAATCTGGTTGTAAAAGTCAGCGAGAAGACAAGAAGTAAGGAATTTAAAAATAAAGACACAGGTAAAAGCAAAATTGTCTGAAGGAAAGTAGCCATGTGATACATTATTGAATATACTAGCCACGGTGACTCACGTGGAAGGCTCAACATGCTTGACCTTTGTTTTTGTCTATTTCAGAAACTAAAATTGATTAAGGACAATCAAATCCCCCAAAACAGGATAGGAGAGGAATTGTATTCACATGTCTATTTTAGCTTTAACCATGTTGAAATCATTGAGACATTGATAGCAGAGATTAAATAGATCTTAGACAGTAGATCCAGGCTGCTCTTGATTAAGGATAAATAATACGAATCCCAAATAAGGAAACTGCCTTGCCCGAGATCACAACATCAAGCTCCAGCAGAACTGACTGAAAATTCACCGTTAGTCCCGTGCTTTTTCACCCCTATCTTATCTGCATTTCCAAGACCATCTCCAATTGTAGATCAAGGGATTTGACAATATTTGTGTTTTTAATATTACTGATAATATTGTCATTTTAATAAGACCAGTAATAGAATAATGGCTACCAGGAGTTTTTGAGAACCTCCCATAAAACAACTCTAATTTGTTATGTAATCATACTATAATCCCATTTTGCAGATGGAAAAACTATGACTCAGAGATTAAATAACCTGTGTGATGTCACATGGCAGAATTGGGATCTAGATACAAGTTTATCTGAATCCAAACTCTGCATTCTTTAACTGCCTCCTTTAATATTGTTGTGTTTTTTGAGGCATGTCAAGAAATATAAGGCACAACTGATCATTGAAAATTTGGTTAATCCCCCCAGAATCTTCTGTGTAACCATCTGAACATTGTCAAAAATTGATTCCTCTGATCAAGATTATTAGAGATCCTGCTTCTGCAGTGTCCATCCCAACAAGAAGCTTTAGTAACTTCATATCCAAATAAGAGAGTAATTAATTTTATTTTGTAAATGACGATAAGACAGTAGTCACTGAGAGAAAGGCTTGTGAAAATTTTATGATCTGGTAAAAAATATCTCTGCAGGCTGGTGTTTGCACTATCCTAGCTGACATAGATTATGTCAGCCTTGCAGATGGTGTTTTTAAAAAATAACCCTATGTCTATATGAGATCAAAACACCAAGACTGAATTTAACCCAGATGCTTGGCACTATGTAGACACAACCTATGTCATATCTTCCATTTTCTGCTGGGAGGCAGCAGAGGAAGGGTGTGACTGCCCACAATTGTTAAAAGAATACTATTTCCAGGCAAGTTTGCATTCATGCTTTAGTTTTTTTTCTTTTTTCTCATTCTTCTTTTAAATTCCTAAAATGCATCAGACCTCATGAGTTTCAGGCAGACACAGTCTGTGAGGAGTTGAAGGAAGATTTGCACGTTCCCTCTCTGACATGTGGACAAGCAGACGCTCAGTTGCAGGGCTTCAACTACTCACTGGCTTTCTTTGTCTTCATTCACACATGCGTCCTTGCCAAATTCCCACTGAAAATGCCACTGCAGAGACTGAAAAGTTTCTGGAATGACTCTTATGGCTTTCAATCTCCTCGACAGAAAGAGAACATTTAGACAGTCTTACTTCAAATAAAAAAGAAAGAAAGAAAGATTGAAGACAGGGTTCATCGTCCGTACAGCCATCATGAAAGCACTTAGAGATAATGGGTTAAGTGTAACTGAATCAGAAACATACAGATTTGGCAGTCATCTCATTCACAAAATGTTGGAGTGGTTGTAGGTGATGCCAAGTTAAACAGGATGATGGACTCAACACAATACATGTTTGCAACACGCATGGGTCTTTGGTTCAAGGCCACCCACTTCCAGGTGGCAGGAAGTAAGGGCAGCTGCCCCATCTCTTGAGAGTCAGAGGGACTTCCTGCTCAGGTGACCAGTCATCTAAGGTCATGCAAGAAAGGAGGGCTTGCATGTTTTGGTGTTCCATGATCCACATAGGAAGCAACATTTACTCCTGGACTGGAGAGCTAGGATATCTCGTTCACAGCCTCTCATTCATTTGTGTTTCTTGTGATACATCAAGAAATAGGTGGGTGGCAGAAGCATCTTACACGTCCCTTAGTGGGTCACTAATGACTATGGCCTTAAATGGCAGAATGGGAGTAGGAATAGGAAAGAGGCAGCCAGATACTTTAAAGCCATTTGTCATGTATGGTACCTTCGTCTAGACCCAGATATTTTCATTTGCCTCTTTCCAGAACCTTTCTGCCTACTACTTTATAAAGTGTGCTGTTTATATCAAGAACAAACATCAACAGAGATGATGTGAGGCCTTTCTGACTCATGGTGACTTAATTCAGATGGCACTCATGTTCAGGATACTAGGGCAGGCACAGTGGCATGGGCAATAAATCACCATATCATGGAGAGACCATTGTTCAAATGTCTTCCATTAGCTATCATTTCTGTCTTTCTTTTTTTAAATTTTTGAGACAAAGTCTTGCTCTGCTGCTTAGGCTAGAGTTCAGTGACATGACCATGGTTCACTGCAACCTGGATCTCCTGGTCTCAAGTGATCTCCTGCTTTGGCCTCCCGAAACACTGGGATTACAGATGTGAGCCACTGTACCCAGCTCAAATGTCTTTCAGTAATTAAATTAAAAAGATAACATCTGTGGAAAGTGACCTTTTAAAATGTGATTTTAATTTTAATTTAAAATTATGATTAGATTATAATTTGAAAGAACAATATAATAATGGTGAATACTAATTAGTTACTTTTAATTGAGTAAGTAATACTAATAGCTAATACTATGTCTCAGGCACTCTTCTAAGTACTTCACATACATTAGCTCATTTAATCTTCACAAAAGTCCATACAATTTTAAAGTTGAGGAAATTGAGACAAAGAGAGGTTGGATAACCTGTCCAAGGTCACTCAACTGGAAAACAGAAAATGTGCATTTCAAGTCCGGAAATCTGCTCCAGAATGTGCAGTGTTTACTGTGTGTAGCCTGACATTCAGCAATGAGCTACCTGTGATGGAGAACTAGAGTGGATGTGTACAAAGCAATAGGACCAATTTTGTTTTAACAGAAGGGACAGGATTTATATTCAAAGTTAGAGACATCTCCTTTAAGTGAGTCACCTTTAGAAGAATAAACTTCGACTAATAATAAAGTGTCACTCTACAAAATGTGTCACTATTCCCAGTACTGCCATCACAGCTGAGTTATAAATTATATGAGAAAATCAGTACCCATTTTTTAGAGTCTCACTTTTTTCATACTAGAAACTGTAATGCCCTTCTAATCACTAAATGATTCTCAATGCAGCCTCCCAATGACTCCTGGTCTTTTCCAAAACCCAAATCCATCTTCAAAAGTCAAAGATTTGACATTGGTTGTAAAGAATATCCTAAAGAATCTGCTGAGTCCTGGGCTCCTATAACAGGACTTTGGGTAATTCTGAGGGGTGGTGGCTGCCTTGCAATGCATGTACACTGTGGCGTGATGGCTGTTTGACAGGTAAGAGCTCTCACTTGGATGACAAAGTACAGGATTCTTCAGGAGACAACGCCTTTCTACACTTTATAGTCAAATATCATGTATAGGTATCCCTGGGACATTATACTCTCATTGGAAGGAAATTTTAGATATAAAAAGCAATTGAGGAAAAATGCATAGAAGAAGAAAGTTGAGGACCAATACGTATAGCATAAATAAAAAGCTCTTTGGGAAATCATGACGGTGAAAGAGAATATAGTCATGAAGGCTTCATGGAAGAGATGGTTCTTGACCAGAGCTGTAAGTGCAGAGAAGAATTAGGATATCATCTTGATCACTATTAACATGGTGGAAGGATGACAAATATTTGATGACTAACTCTTCATTCCTGGCCCTCCCAAGTTTGCTGAAACATTAAGAGATAGGGATGTGTGTGAACTTCCATCCATAATCAGCCTGAAAGCTCTGCCATGTTTCTCTGCACTGAAATAGAAAAAAACAGAAGAAAAAAAGAAAAAGAAGCCTAAGAAGGAGGAAAAGCACCATTCTTAGAAAGTAACTTGTGTGCACCTGCTATTTAGAATGTGAGTCCGACAAAGGAGACAGGACTTAAAGTGTTTTCAACATACGCTATGCTGGAAAATGCTTGTAGAGTTGCTCCTTTCAAAAGTATTGGGGGAAACAAAAGATAGTTCTTTAAAATGCTAGAAATGGCTAAATATTCAAAGATGAGAATGACTGCTTCCCTCCAGAGACAGACTTTAATTATTCAGGTCCTATGAGATCCAAGTTTCTTCATAGTAATAGTGGCCTAACTCTGTGAACTATTAATTTCCTAGTTGACATCAATATCAAAATACAGAGAAATCTTTTACAATGATTCAGTCATGCACCAGTAGAGTGAATACCAATGACCAAATTGTTCACTTAAATGCATAAACATCTTTGGGGTTAATTTGGTCAGTCTGAAGATGAATTGACTCAGTTTTGAGGACCTCTAAGTTTCTCTTCATTTCTTCAGGTACAACAGTATGGAATTAGATTTACTGATAAAATATAATTAGACACAAAATATTTCTCTCTCACACGTTCATTTTTTGTTACCACTCTTTCCTTCCTTCCTTCCCTTTCCTTTTTCCTCCTTTTTCCCCTCACTTCCTCTCTTTCTTCTTTCCCTCCCTCCTTCTCTCCCTCCCTCTATTTCTCCCTCCCTTCCTTCCTTCCTCCTTCTCTCCCTGTGTGCTTTTCTTATTTCTTTTTTTTCTATCAGTACATCTCCAAACGATAAATGAAAAGTTATTATTAATTAGGATATGGGATACAGCTATTCCACTGGCGCTAAAATAAGATTCAGCTTAACAGAGTGCTATTGGTTGGACCGTTTTGGAAGCATTTGTAGAATTTGTAAATAACCATCCAATATGATGAGTTGCCATAAGGGCCCACCAAATAGGGTGAATGAAAGAACCCTTTAAAGAAACACTGAACTGGTATGAAATCCCTTGTCCTCCTGGCACACAAGAGAACATGCATCAGCTCAAATTAAAAGTAAGGTATAAAACACTCCAAAATGGGGAGAATTTTAAGGAATCGGCCTATGGCTATAACTGTGACTGAACGACAATTTGTTAAGTTCCTACTCTACATAGGGTTAGTGATGGGGGTATGAAGACTACAGAGTTTTCCTTCAAGTTACTTGTAACACAGCCAGGTACACAGTGTATGAAGTCAATCTTAGCATGAGGCTGGTTAATATACAACTGTGAAACTGCTAACTAGACTGATCATAGGATTGGAGTGTGCTTGGGGACATTTGTAGTGGGAAATATAATTCAACCATAGATACAAAAGATTTCTGTTAACTTTTTGCCAGGAATATGTTGTTTTCCCCTCTAATTCTATCGGAAATGCCAATGAACTCCTTCCCACTGTCACAAGAGGTGATCTGGTGTGTGAGTTTTTGTATTCTGTGGGCATCCCACGGGTGACCCGCATCACCTGAAGCTCCTGAACTTCAGCTGCTGTTGTGGAAAGGTATAGGTGTTGTCCATGAAAGATACAACAAAGAGACCTTGGCAAGGACCTCTCATGAAATGTCATCCTGGAGTGAGCACAACAAAAATGGAAGGAGAAGGAAGCAATTCGGGTCAACAAGTGTTTCTTGAGCACTGGTTTTGCTTTAAGGTGCTCGGTGAATGACATTGTCAATAAGAGTTCCCCTTAGCCTGACAGGAGATGATAGCTTCCCACAGGTTTGGGGATACATGCTAAGCTATGCTCTTTCAGCTCATCCACTTCCAACTCCCCTCAGCTCAGGTATTTTCAAAGCTACAGAAAGTAGACCGTTTCCCCCTAGTACATCCTGGGAACTTTATTATCCTGTGGTACAGAAGTCTAGAGTGTGAAATTGATTGAGTGGCACTATCTGCTTCACAATGATGTTTTTTAGTGTGGTCATCTCTGTTTGAAATCATTTCAAACCACTGCCACTTCCTGTCAACCCTGACTGTCCTCCGAAGCCTGGGCTAAGCATCAGCATAGTAACCAAAGGCATCACGTGGAAAAAAATGGACCCTAAGTCAGAGTTGGGAGTGTGTGTACTCCCTAGAGGCTAGCTCATATTCCCTTTCTTAGAGACAAGATCTTCAGCTCTACATTGCAAACCTGTGTGCCTAGGAACCAGGTTACTTCAACATACTAATTTGCTATGGGGATAGTCACCAAGACCAGGACTGGGAGTTTCAGAAAGGCCAACATGCTGAGATCCAGATGTAACCCTGCCATGTCCCTGCCTCTTGTTTCTATAGCAGTGGCTTAGGGAAATCAGATTAATTAGCACCATGGAGACACTCCAAGCTTAAAATTTGAAAATGAGATTAAGAATATCAGAGTGAGCAAACTGGAAATTTTAACATTGTCATGGAAATGAAGAAATGTCTGGTAGAGCACTGGTTCCTATGAGGTAGGTACTCAGTAGATATATGAAATTGGCAATAAAAAATTAGGGTGATGGATGGAGTGAAGAAATCATTCTAATCTAGTGACTTATGGCTGAAAAATTCACCAGTCCCTCACTGAAATAAGAATCCTACAGAGCCTGCATGCTATTCATAACTCACTGCATTGTGTGTGTGTGTCTATAGTATTGCTGACAGAAGGTAAATGACAATCATACAGTATGAGAGGAGACCCCAAAACACCTGGAATTTCTTTATTAAAACACTGTGTAGTTATTCTTACAAGCTTAAACTTCAGTTGCCTTAAATAACTTGTTGTTTAATGTAATACACATATTGAGACACTTCTTCACTGCTCAAACCAATTTTTGAACTAGTCAATTTTTATGCCTTTTAGTGTTTCTGTTGTTTTTTGTTTGTTTGTTTGTTTCACTTCTCCCACATCAGCAAAACATTTCCCTTTGAGGACGGTTTTCATCCGGGGAAACAACAAACAATGTTACTCATTGCAAGATCAGGTTAATGGGAGTATGGGGCACAAGAATCATGCAGTTTTGGGTCAAACACTGTTAAACACTCAGCACATTGTGGGCAGATGCACTCTTGTAAACCACCCACCACGAAATCCATGAGAAATGAGTGAAATTCATGAAATGGACAAACACATTGAAAGAATCTCCAAAAAAATTCAGTGAAGTCAAACATAGCCTCTTACAACAACACTAGCTGGTACAATGGTGCTGATGGGCTCCTAGAACACTTACCTAGTAGGCAAAGCCTGGACTACAAGGGGCCCACCCTCCAAAAGATCATTCTGCTTTTGGTTTGTTGTTTTGGATCCTCCCTCATACATGTAATTCAGACAGATAGTCACCCTGCACAGTTTCATTTTGTGGCTGACCTTCTTCTCACTTTGTTCTTTTGTTCATAGAGAAACAATAGTTGAAAACATCACTGTAGGGTCCACCCAATCAACACTTGGTGTTTCCTTCTTAGAGAAACCCTGAGTGGGCACCTGGACAAGCACACTATTGTTTGTTTGTGGTGGAGGTTTCAATACATTCTTGTTTAGTTAGATAAATAAGCTATAAACACACAAGTTATGGGAGTTTAGAGCAGTTGCAGAGGCTACAGATGTTGGGAGAAGAGCGATTCATTTTACTTCGGATGATCAAGAAGTCTTCCTGAAGGTAGCAATGGCATTTGACCTGAGCCATGCAGGATAGGTAGCATTTGCATAGGAAAAGATGAAGAAACTTTATTCCATGTGGTGATCCTGAAGAAAGAGAGAGGCTGAGATGGAATGGCGGAACAAGAAGATCAGGGTGCTGAGCAGTGGGTATGAGAAGCCCTGGGGATTAAGGTGGAAAAAGCATAACCTGAAGAATGCCAAAGCATCAGGACTCCTTGGATAGGTAATGCTAATCTGAAGACTTCTAAGCAGATAAGGAACAAGATCAGTGTCACAATTCAGGAAAACTTCTATGGAAGCAAATTATATTGTGAATTAGAGAAGGAAAATAAACCATAATTTATCTTGGTTGCTGGAAATCAGAGTACAATTTTCAGACACATATGGTATTAAAACATCACGTTGCCTTTGTCGTATTTTCATATAAGCTAGTAAAAAATGAATATGAATAATCAATATGTGTGTATGCATAATGGGTGCAAAACAAATTTTTGTACTCATTGAATGTTGCTGTCGTACATGTACACACACACACACACATACACCTGAAGCAAAAATGAAATGCAAGTTATATTTACTGCACTCTTTCTCTTATTTAAGAATGTCTGCTATGTACCAACTGTGATTCTAGAAGAAGGAGACACAAGGTTAAATTCAAGATCTATCAGGTGAAAGACAAGTAAATGTAATAATATGTGAATAAAACAATGGTAGTGGCCTGGAAAAAGTACAGTGAAACACATAATAGGTGAACAACAAATACTTTTCGGGGAGCCATAAAGAAGGAACGTTCTAGGAATTAGATGTCTTAGATTAGTTTCTAATCTGGAACTGACAAATGGATCTAGTTCTGAAGCGTCCCATCAGTAAATATGCCCTGTAGGTAGGAAATTAGCAAGCCCTAAAAGATAAATTTTTTCTTAGTTTTGTTCATTGTTGCTACTATGACAGGTATGCATGTTCAGATTATTCCACTTACTTGCTGCATGTCAATGCTTTGGTGTCTTTCTGACATTAGCAGAGGGGAGCAAGAAAGACATAGGGCAGGTATTACTGAAAGGTGTGTAGAGCTTCTGGGATCTAAACAACCTCAGAAGGAATCCCTGAAATGAATGTGTGTGATTCTACAAATGTTGGAAGAAATAAAAATTTATGTACTTGAAATGGTAACACGTCTCTTCAATACATGGTACTTTTCACTCTAGAAAGCAAAGGGCAAAATAATGTCAAATGCTCACTTCTTGCTTTCTTTCAATTTGACTCTTTTCATGGGACATTTGAAGCTTGTACGAGATGCTCCAAGTTAGAGAAGGGCTAGATTCATGGCAAGCAAGGGCAAGGGGGAGCTGCAAGGACATTTTCTAGAATCTAGGTGCATTGAGATGACAGAACACCTGCTCTCACAAGACCCCTCCTCCAGGTGTTGGTGTGGTGAGAACCTCAGCCCAGAATCACCCAAGCATCAAAGGCGGGTGCAGTCTGTACTAGAAGTGAGAAGATCGGTGTAATTTAGGGCTATCTTGAAGGTGGTCAGTGGAGAAATCCAGTAAACCCATTCTGCTACTAGTTGCTCAGTAAAGAATGACTCATTGACTCATTGGCATGCATGGCAGCCTCAAAAGCTGAAAAAGCACCTGCAACAACACTCACATAATGTTGGATTAGCAGCAAAGTCATAGTCACTTTTCAAGCTCTGTTTTCTGCCTGATGGCTTATGAAGTTCTTCTCAGCTTGCTTTTATTATGGAGTTATCCAGGTCATGTCTACAACAGACGATAAGATTTGTGAATTGGTTATACTTTAGTACCCTTTCTGTTGCCAACGCACAAAAATCTGCACATGATGGAAGAGACTCTTTATTGAATTAGTGCTGCAGAATAAAGAAACATTCTGTCAGTCTATTCTCAGACTTTTTCATATATATATATTTTTAAAAAAGGTAAATGCCCTTAGTATAATGTTGTCCAAAATGAAATTGCCAGGATTGTCTTTGTAAATTTTGATTGGTTACCATTATAAATGTTGGGTGTTTTCAAACATCTTTTGGGTTTTGGTGGTTTATAGCAACAAATCAACAAGTAATGTGCAAACAATCTGTATTGCTACAAACATTTTTTATAAGTAGTTAAATTAGTACCCATTAAATTTACAAGTTATATTGCAATATAGCTATTAAACAAACTTAGTCAATGAGCATAAGCTTTCTCCTACTATGCACTACTTACTTTTGAAGACACAATCCAAACCTTAGTTTAAAGCTAATGTGCTCAAATATACTATTAGTGTGAATACTGCTAAGCCTTTAGTCTGGGACTTGAAAAACACTGTTCTTAGCAGGAATCTTTACATTAGAGGCATTAGAGTGAGCATAAAGAAATTTTTTCCTGCCTGGGCAACTTGGCAAGACCTCATCTCTACAATAAGTCAAAGAATTAGCCGGGTGTGGTAGCGCGGGCCTGTAGTTCCGGCTACCCAGGAGGCTGAGGCGGAAGGATCACCGGAGGCCAGCAGGTCGAGGCTGCGGTGGCCGGGAGCGGCAACTACACTCCAGTCTGGGTGACAGAGTGAGACTCCGACGCAAAAAAAAAAAGAAATTTTTTCCTTTTTTTTTTTTTTAAGCATTAACACCCATTATAATCCTTAAACAAGAATACGTTCCTCAAGTGAGAAGACACCACAGAGAAAAAATCCAGAAGTCTGTACAGAGTTAATTTCACCTTATAATTCTCTATACAGATTGTGCATTGTACATTCCAGGGTGTAAAACTCCAAGGGGAGCTACTGATATTATTGATGGAAGAGACACTGGACAGTTATCTGTTTTCATGGATGTACCTTTCAAGGAGGCTACTGTGGGTAATAATAATCCTTGGAATGCAGTGACTCCATCAGAGCAGAGTAACTTAGTGAAGAAAGAAAGGAAGAAAAAGAAAAGGAGAAGAGAGAGAAAGAACAGAAAAAAAATTGGAACGGAAGGGGAGTGGAGGTGAAGGAAGGGGAGGAGAGGGAAGGAAGGGGTAGGAAGAGATTGGGGAAAGGAAGAGAGGGGAAGGGAGGGGAACGTAACTGGGTAGTAAAGAGAATCCTGGTTCTGCTTCATGGAGTGAGGCAAACTTTTCCTGCAAAGGAGATTCAGACCCCTTCCCAGACCTGCCCCAGAATTTTCCCTCACCCCACAGTGGTGCTGGGTCAAGGACCTGAGAACATATGGCTTGCTTAGAAACCATGTTTCTATCTTTCTTAAGGAACTTCAAATCTCTGCCAGGTGAGTAGATTAAGAATGTTGGCACTCATGTTGACAAAGAAATCCAACTAGGACGCCCACTTGTCAAGCTTGGCTCAACAAATTCTATGAAATAAGAGAACTCCGTGTCACAGCACTACAGGAGATAAAGCCAGGAGAGGCTATTTGATAGTCTCGATATCAGGGAGATAATAGGCAATCTGTTTGAGAAAGAACAGTGTGTATTTGGCCGGTATCCTTGGAAACAACATTTGGGAAGCACCTTGAGTCATGTCCACTGTTGAACTTCCCTAATTTATACCTGCCAGCATGGTTTTACTAAAATCACGAAGCCTAAGTCCCGACCTGGTAGACCCTGGTCAGTTTACTTTAGTTTGGAATTGTTCTAATTGTCTGTAGTGATCTCAGGTGCAAGTGAATTTGAAGGTGTGACTTGAGCTTCTTTTGTGGCAAAATTCTCCCAAGAAGTACTCCATGGAATCTGAGCTCTATGGAAAGTTACTAGATGTCTAGGAGTTATGTATTCAAGTTATTTTGGAAACACTTTGGTTAATCAGTAGTAAGCAAGGTGCTTTAATATGAACCCTTCAGAACTTTCATATGCATTACTATTTCTTAGAGGGGGATAGAGGATGTAGTATTTTTAAACAGATCTTTTTCTCATAGGGCATCATTAATAAAAAGCACCATTGACATGTCTCCTCCTATGCCACCTATCCATGACAATCTTTGAGAAATCCAAGTCTTGTGACTATTCTAGAATTGTTGGCTGGTAAAACATTCTGCCCTGGTGGAAATGCTCTGGGATTACAACATGGTAGCCATCACCACATGTAGCTATTGAACACTTGAATGTAGTTAGTATGTCCAAGGAACTGAATTTTGCATTTTATTGATTTTCAATTACCTCAAACTTAAATCACCATGTGTGGTTAAGTCGCTATCTTATGAGCAGTGTGGTTGAGAATATGACATGTATCGGTCAAAGGGGTATTAGCAACACATGCATTCCTCCATGTACCCTGAGTCTTCCAGTGAAATGGGAGGCTGGGATGTAGACTTTTGAGTTGATGTGGGCATGAGAATTCAAATTTTCAAACATAACAATTACATTTCCATCTAATAATTCTCTCTTCCCTCCTCCTCCTCCTCCTCTTCTTCTTCTTGTTCTTCTCCTCCTTCTTTTCTCTTTCCTTCCTTCCATCCATCCTTCCCTCTCCCTCCTCTCTCCTTTCTTCTGTCTTTTTTAATAGCAGGTCCAGACATGGGTTCTATTTTCTACCTTCTTCTTTTTCTCTTTCCTAGATCCTCCGATCCACAAAAGGGAATGACAGGGACAGTCTAGCCTTTTCATACAAATCCTGAGCCAGGGACAGTCAGTGTCTACCTTTTCTTCCACTACAAAGGCCTCCATCTGAGACAAATGCCCTCTGTGGCTGGGTTTAGCTGCATTCTCTACATACTTTGCCCATTCATCAAATACGACTGTTTCGACACTTATTGCAGCACTCTTCTGTCCCTGAGGCTCAGCACCACTTGGCACACTACCTTTTCCTTTTAGGGCCTCAGATCACACTGCTTCTGCCGGCTGGCATCAGATTAAGCCGTTATATGCAATCAAACGAAGGAGAGCTTGATCGCTTTGAAGGACTATTCATAGTAAAGAGGGCAACACTTTTGTGTCATTTATAAGGGGAAAAAGGGGAGTAGAAGCAGTGTTATATTTTGGTTCCAAGACCTGCAAAATGTGTGAGGAAGAAGAATTTCAAGAAGGATATTTTCTCTCCTCAGCTCAGGCTGTGGTCAAACAGCTCAGAAGCTTCACAACTGTTCTTTCTCTTGTTGGCTGATTTGATTCCAGGACATTGCAAAAGATTTATTTACAATCACCCAAAGAGCCAGAATAGCTTCACCTTCATCTAGGAAATAATAGCTGTTTTGTGCAATTTTGTACAACAACAGTGATTCATTATGTAGCACTAGGCCTTCCCTGATACTTGTAACTGTCAGGCAGAGTTCCTATGGCCTGTTCTCATACAATAGACCCCTTCTGTCAAATTAAACCTAGAGATGTGTAATTATCTGCATGTGTAGATAGGGGTGTATTGACTTAGACATATCTAATAACACAAATATATTTTTTAGCAGGTGCTTCTATAATGATATCACGCCAAAATGTTTCTTGTAGCCATCCTAGGCGTGTACTTCGGAGAATACATCCCATTGGTCACCTCCATGTGACTGACAGAAAGTCAGCGCTTGAAGGAAATGATGGCTTCTGTTGAAACATTCACAGTTATTACTCTTCATGGCATTGCGGTGAGTGGCATTGCCCTACTGCTGGGAGAAGAACATCTGGGTTTCAAATATCTGATTTCCAGGTCAACAAAGGGAATTATTTTGCATTCAACCTTTATTGTGGAGGGTTAACAAAATAGAGCACTATCATGTTCAGTTATAAGGACTTGTTTCTTGATTTATCCTCAGCATGTCTTTTGTTTACCCTCTGGACCAAATATGCATCTTGGAAATGTAGAAAGAGAAGTATCAACCCTGCTTCACAAGTTCAGTGCTCTATAGAGCTCCATTACTTAATTACAGGGGTAATTCTTAGACTTGGTATTTTGGTCATTTGATTTTAGAATATAATTGTAAAGCAATAAAATAGACCGCATCTTGATTCCTTAATCTTCTTTTGAATTAATATTGTAAAAGTAATGATATAAAATAATAAAAACTTATTTCCTAATAATTATCATTTATCAAGAAATTTACTTCAAAATTACAGATGGGTAAATTATTTTTGAAGCAAAATGGGCAATTTTTTTTCAAGCAAAAAGTTACAGGAAAATCCCAAATCACTTTTAACCACTTGCCTTATACCAGTTTGATTCAAAGTTAATGAAGTACTCAACACTAACAGCCACATTTCTAATGACTTACGGATTTCCATTGTTGCTTAAAAACTCTTAACTTCATTCAGCAAAGGGGAAATTTGGCTTGTAAAGACATTTTGTGGCATGAATAACATGACCTTACTAGTCAAAAATAGTGAATCGTCTAAAATAATTATTTAGATAAGACTAGGCATAAATTAAAAGTCAGAGCCATTATATATAAAACAAATAAATGTGAACCAGGTAATTTCTTTAGTGAATTTGAAACTCTGTATTAGCCCAGATTTGTGTTTTCTAAAAATCAGCTTTGATTATAACAATGGTCTCCTTCTATTTTACTCCTGTTTGAATTTCATCTAACAGTTAAGCTACTATTAGTAAGAAAGATGCATATCATTTTCAAATCTTTTCATTTTGTATGTATTTATTCATTTATTCATTCCTTCAAGTCTATAGGGTAGAGCATGTGTAGTAGTTATCTAGAAGCACATACTGAAAGAAAGAAAAGAAAAAAGAGAGGCCTCAAGTTTTGGCTTTATTGTGCACTCAATGAGTCAACAGTGCAATGCATAGGCAGCAGAATTAATAGAATTGCAGGTTGCATCAATGACATTAAACTGAAGAAAAAGTGCATCAAATTTTCTGCACAGATCAGGTTTGACCTGGAATATTGAGCTCATTTCCGGGCAGCATGTTTTCAGAAGGTTGTGAATAAATGGAAGTTATACTCAAAGAGAATAGTCAGAATGTTGGGAGACACAAAAACCGTGATATAAAGATTTAGCTTTGGGTAGCAGGCACTTGTAGTCTCAGACTCAAGAGGTTGAGGTGGGAGAATCACTTGAGCCCAAGAGTTTAAGATTACAGTGAGCTATGATCATACCACTGCTCTCCATCCTGGGCAGCAGAGTGAGACTCTCTCTATTTTTTAAAAATAGAGATTTATAACACAGAGAATAAATGATTCAAGGTTGGAGATACATGTTCATCTGAATTTACAAATACTTCAAATACTTTAAAGATTTGAACATCTAAAAACTTACAGAGGGTAGAACTAGAATCAAAGATGATGAACTTCAGGAAGTCAGGTTTTCTCTGATCATAAGAACTTTCTAACAAAACATGGAACAAGGTGCAATGAATTGCAATTTTCCTGGAGGAATTTTGGAAGAAACTGCACATGAATTCCCTCTGAATTTCAATTACAACATTTTGCGGGAAAAAAAAGCCTTAGATGGGACAAGTAATTGATCTGGCCACCTTGAGAGTCTCTTCTTGTCTTAACACCATTCGAAGTATCTGCTGAGCATCTACTGTATACTTCTTGTCTTTTCAAAAAATATCTTAGCAAATTGGTTCAGAAGGAGTGAAAAAAATGTTTGCAAAGTGTTCCTGTGACTGACACTGTGAACTTGCAGTATGCTGAGACCTCTGAAAGTTCAGTGGCAAAACCCAAAGATGTGTAATCATTGCGAAAACAAGGAGAAGTTATGCAGAGAAAATGCGTTTTATTTTTTCCAAAATTCGTCATGTAGAGAAAGAAGGAAATGAGAGGGAGGTGGAGAAGCCCTGGGAAGGTCTGTATCAATCATTTTCAATTTAGAGGAGACATAGAGGATTTACAGATAACTCAATAAATGTATCAGTTTGCAAGAAACATGTTGGGATCTGCCCACAGTGGTTCCACAATAGCTTTGAATATTCTGGATCAGAAGCAGCCCAGGGAAGGGAGTTACCATTATTTCAGCAGACTTTGAGGCCCTGGGCCTCGCATTGTTCCTTCCTTTAGTCGTCACTGATGCCTGCTGCAGCAGGAATATAATAAACGGCTTCCTGTCTGAATCAGGTCTTAGCCAGGTTCAAGGTTGCAGTGTTATAGGAGCCATGAGTCTGCACCTGTTTTCCCGACTGGGCACCTTGCTGTCACCACTGCACGTCCCCTTTACTTCTGACTTGGAACCCTTTCTCATCTCTGGCTAGGTGCCTGGTATTCCATTCTCTGCTGTTTTTCAGCAGGGGTTTTGTGTTTTCACTAGTTGGTGGCTGCTTAACTTTTGACTTTGACTTCCTCAACTTCTTTCTACCCATTATCAGTCTTGACTTTAGTTCTACCAGCCTTTTCTGCATGCTCATTTCCCTAATTCAAACAGAGTCTGGTTGTAGCTCCTCCTAGAAATGATCAGTTGTTGTCAGTATTAATTTGAAGGTGTTTTTTTTTTTAAATGAACAGCGCTTCAACCAAAAATGCACTGTCATGCCTTAGTAACCTGGAATAGTAGGGGCTCAGTCCTAAAGACAACTTAAAGTGAAGATGTGAACTAGGATTTCATGAAATATTCACTTATTTATTCAAGAAGTATTTACTGAATGGACAATATGCTAAGCCCTGTGTTAGTTACTAAAGATAGTGCATTGAATAGAAAGGAAATCTTCCTGTTCTTAAGCAATATCTGACATTAGGCTTATTAGAGTATGCAAGTGCTTTATTTATCAATCCAGCTTACTAGAACTCTTGTGATGTTTTGTTGCTTTACCTCTCCATGCACTATACCACCTCCGTGCACTGTACCTCCTCATTTCTCTTTTTCCTTCCATGCAGACCAGAACGCTCTGCCACTCCTCATGTACTGAAGAATGCCTCCTCTTTGACCTTTCCAGTCTCCTAAAAACACATTTGAGGTTAAGACAAGCATCTTAAGCTGGAATTTAAATATGGGGGTGTGCAGGCAGTAAATCACACACAAAAGCATTTGACAAAGCAATTTATCACTTAATTTTTAAAGACATATATATTTCAAGTGAATTTAATTTGCATATTTTCTGACTCATTTCCATTCCATTACCATAAGCCCTTTTTAAAGACTTGCTACATTTTTACATTTTCAAAGGAGGCATTTGTGTCATCTATGACTTCTTAACCTTTGCTTTCTGGAATTTGACTATCAGAAAAGTCTTTCTTTGTCTAACCTCCATCAATGCCTCTTAGCTCTTGCAGCCATCCTCTGTTCAGTTGGGTTTCTCTTCTGTCTGAAAAGTCACGCCACTGCCTCAGACCTTCAGTTTTGGAGTTTTCATTAAAATTCTTTCATCATTTCAAGACCATCTCTGAGCACTTTGCATTCATCGAACGGTGAAAATAAGAACTGGCCTAGGTGTTCGGTTCAACAGCATATAGTCAATGGGTTGTCTCTTGGCATCATTGGGGCACACCACCTATATCATTATTAGCATTGGTTTGTCCCAACATCATGCTCTTACTAATGAACACAGTATTGCTGACTTGGGCTTTTCAAGTTGTCTGTTAAAACTTGTGTCCTATTGCATGGCATATAAACAATGTCCATGTTGAAATATGTGAGTGTTGTAAAAACACTTCATTCCAAGGTGGCATTTTGAAACAACTAGATTGTTTTATTAAGAAAGGATACTGTTGTACTGGTGTTTGTAGCTTCAGAATTATCTACAGAATTATCTGGCAAGAACAGGGTATTTATTTTCTTTTACTTTTTTACCCGAGTTAAAGGCTAAATGGCACTTCAATATTAACTTCATTGATTGTTTACTAGGTGCTAGATATTATGTTAAACTCTCTACATGAGCTATCTCATTAATGTTTCCAAACTTTCATGGTAAAATTATTATTCTCAGTCTGCAGATGGGAAACTGAGGTGCAGGGAATGTTGCCCAAAAACACAAATCTATGAAGCAGTCGAGCAAGAATTCCATCCTAGGTAGTCTCATGCCTGAGACTGAGTTATTATCCACTCTAGACAAAGCTGCCATCATATTCTTATCACCAGTCCTATAGATATATATGAATAATGCATGTTTGAAGAGAAGTCAGTCTTGGGTTCTGGGAAAGACACTAGCTAGGAGTCAGGAGCTCTTGAATTTCATTTCTTGTTTGTCTTTTTAACAGTAAAATGTCCTTAAATAAAATAACTTCTTGTTCTTCATCAGCAAATCATGGATTGGATTTGACAGAAAAATGCTTTGGCCTGTAACCTTCCATGATTCATTGGTTTCATAAGAGTGTACCAAGGAAGGTTCTGGAAGCCAGACTGACCTTTGGGCTGGGTGCTGAGCCATGACTGGGGACAGAGCATGGAGCTGGTGTCTGTTCTCCCGGTTGGTCTCAATGCTGGGTCTGGCTTGTCAGCTGCTGCTTATTTTTCCTGCTCAAGCTTTTCTTATCAGAGGCAGAAGGCATAAAGGCTGCCATCTGGGAGTGCTTGTTTAGATACAGCATGGTGTTAACAAGTTTTCCTTTCTCTTACTCTTTCTGTTTATTGGTGATTACAAGGAGCAGGGATACACACGTCCAAATGCAGCCATCGCCCAGGCCCTGGTGCTCACCATGAACTACATGGGCAAAAGGCAATGGAAGGCACACGCTGAGAGTCAGCTAGAGGGAAGGCGAGAAGGGGTGGGCATGAGTGATCCCCGTATTCTGCAGCATTAAGAGGAGCTTCAAGATCAAGTTCTTTGAAACCGTGAGAGAAAATGCATGGGGTTTTATTGACAGGCTTTTCAGGAGTAATGGAAGACTGTATATTCCTTTGAATCTGGAGGCTGATAAAAACATGGCACTTCTTAACCCTGTTAAGAGAGTTTGTGCTTACAATATAGTACAGTGCTAGGATTTTAGGAGCATGGATTTGAGAGTCACCCAGGACTTGAAGCCAAGTTCTGCCACTTGAGAGGTGGTAGAGGACACAGTGTCCCCCCTACCAAAGTTCTGTTGACCTGGGCTTTGCACCTCTACCCAGCTGCTATGAATGGTGGCCACTAACTATGTTTTTACCTTAGACGACTGTCCCTGGCAAATATGGAAAGATCTCTCCTGGAAGCCAAAGACTACCAGACTGGTTCAGACAACCTGTTCCCTTGCCCCAAAGTGGGACAAAATCTATGGGGCACTTGGTGCTGCAGTGCTCCTGTGAAATCAAGGCAGAGGTAGACGAGCTGAGGCCCCCGTCTTCCCCTCAATGGGCAACTGCTTCTACTCTGCTTCTAGGGAAACTGGCATGAGGCATTAGGTGAATTTGGGAAGTAACTCAGCAGAGTAACTCTCTCTCTGTTTCAGGTCTCTCCTTGGTCAAAATGGCCTATATGATATTACTGACCTTACAGTTGTGTACTGGATATTAAGTGTCACATGGGGCTTGGCACAATATCTGGCACATAGGGTAGTTACAGTATAGGCTACATTATTTGCTCTATTATTGGAAGTTCTGTTAAAGTGATGCCCCCTCAAACATTTGGGAATGCAAGAGAGAAGGTTAATTTTCTCCCCTACACTGGAACGAGAGTATTTATTATTTGAACATCTTGGCGCTTAGATTTTTTAAATGGGACCAGTCTCAAGTAAGTCACAGGAAAGATCGTGAATGCTAGTGCCCAACCCTCCTGCTACAAATGTCTGCCTCTGTGCACTCCATGTCCCTCTGTGTGCTGAGAGCTGCTGGCAGGAATCTTTGTTTGTGCAATGGAAAACGTTGCTCTTTCAGACAGAAAAAAAACATATATAGAATAAGTCCCCATACCGCCAGTGTCTAAATTAAGAAATGTAAAAGCCAATTCATGGAAGCCAGCAGGCAAACCAACAGCCGGGCTGGCTGGGAAAAGAGCAGATTTCGCAGACTCAGAGATCTCTGTGGCATCTCCTCCACGGCGCCCATAGATCCTCTCCAAACTGCACATCAGAAACTGTGCACACCTCGAGCAGATGCTGCTTTAGAGTACAGTTCACTGAGTGGAGGTCAAAGAAATGAGTGGAGCTTAAAGTATTGCTAGGACAGTTGAAAAGACACAAATTCCAGAACAGAACTGAATATGTCCATCAAGACACCCAGTAAGAGGGATTGTGATGGTCATTGCAAAACTCCCTTTGCAGTTTGTGGTGTCCGTAAACCCCATCTGCTGATTATCAACTGTGATTGATGTCTCACTGGGGTCCTTACCTCCTGGGCAAGAGGAATTGCAGCCATTCATTCATTCATTAAATTAGTAAATACCCACTTTCCCCCAAAACGTCCCAACAGTTTATCTTGTGCTTTAGATAGAACCAGGGGGAAATAAACACTATCCTTTGGTTCACTGATGTTGCAAAACGAAAGTGAACCGGAAATGCCCACTGCACTACTGTTGCTCAAAGCCATGTTTCCACCCCCAGGGAATTTTGCTGACCTGTAAATACCATTTGTGCAGAAAACTGAACACTGCATGAGAACTAAACACAGTGTACAACGCGGGCATAATGATGGGAACAACAGACATGTGGAGACTCTTAAAATGGAAAGTGGGGGTAATTGTTGAAAAACTACCCACTGGGTACCATGCTCACCATATGGATAATGGGCTCAATAGAAGCCCAAACCTAACCATCAGACAAGAGACCCATGTAACAAACCTGCACATGAATCCCATGAATTAAAAAAAAAAAAGCTAAAAAACCTGATTGCGTATAGCTAGACAACAAACTTCCTAAGACAGAGGAGCTGTTTGCTTAACTGACCAGCCTGCATGGTGCTTGGCACACAATAAGTGCTCAATTGACACAAGACTGGAGTTGATTTCCCAATTCATTTACAATTTCTGGAGGAAGTCACATTGCCACGTATTATCATTCAGCTAAAATAAACCTATTTTGCTTTCTTGCTTCTTTTCATCTTCCACACAACCAGTGCTGCAATGTTGAATTTGAGTTGGGTCTGTCTTGGTTTCCCAGGCTGTCATAACAAATGACCACAAGCTGGGTGGCTCAAAAAAAAAAAAAAAAAAAAAAGTTCAGAAATTTACTCTTTTCACAGCTCTGGTGGCCAGTAGTCTAAAAATCAAGGTGTCAGCAGGGCTGGGAGCTGCAGCTCATGCCTGTAATCCCAGTATTTTGGAAGGCTAAGGCAGAGGAATGGCTTGAGCCCAGGAGTTCAAGATCAGCCCATGCAACATAGCAAGATCTCATCTCTACAACATTAAAAAAAATATTGTCATGTGTGGTGGTGCACGCCTGTAGTCCCAGCTACTCAGGAGGCTGAGGCAAGAGGATTGCCTGAACCCAGGAGGTGAGCAGTGAACATACCATTGCACTCCATTCTGGATGACAGAGTGAGATCCTGACTCAATTTTTTTAAAACGATGTCAGCAGGGTTGGTTCCTTGTGGATGTTCTAAGGGAGAGTCTGTTCCCCAACTCTCTTCCAGGTTCTGGTTGCTACCAGCATCCTTAGCAACCCTTGGCTTGTAGTTGCATCATGCCAGTCTCTGCCTGTCTTCACACAGCTTTCCCCTCATATGTTCGCCCCCCTTTTCCTCTCTCATTAGGACACTGTCATTGGGTTTTAGGTCCTATCTTGACTCCACATGATCCCATCTCAAGTTTCTTAACAAATTACATCAGCAAAGATCTTTTTCCAAATAAGGTCATATTCATCGGTTAGACATATCTTTGGAGGGGCCATCATTCAATTCCATGCAGCATTCTAACATTTGCAATTACTGGGAGAATTCCTGGGAGAGGCAGATGCGTGGCAGATCACAAACCCAGTATCTTGAACCAGCTAAGGATTATCGTAAGGACAAATGGACTTGGAATGAATATGTCACATGAACCCTGTGCATCCGTATTCAAATGCAGACAATTGATCACTTCCTCCGAACCTGACCTACAACCACCTGAGTCTTTCGGCCTTATCGTCCTGCTCCATCCTCATTTCTGTTTATTTCTTGGCTTCTTCATAGCAATGGCATGGTAGCAGGCATTTGGGAAGATGTCACCTGGTGCTTTCTCTTACCCTCTGAAGTAGAGGAATTCCTAATTTCATTGCTATATTTCTCTCTCACATCTTCTTCTGATATTCTGATAAATGCTCTTTATTTTCATGTCTTTTTCCCATTGAAGCTATTTATAATCTTTTAGGATTAAACAAAACATGTACTCCTGATTTCTAACCTCTTCTCTCCTAAACTTAGTTTGCTTTAAGCACTCATCAAAATGCCTATTAAGGAGTTACTAGTTTCTTCTTATGCAGAAACAGAATTTCAAAACAGACTCCTGTTAGAAAACAAAACAAAAATTTTCTCCTTTTCTTTGCACATGCTTCTTACCAAGAATATACATTCCGCAATTAAAAATCCTGTTACTGAGAAAGCCCACTAGCTTTCTTTGGAGGATTTGATTTGAATAAGCTTATGTGTGAAAGAAAAATAACTCTTCTTTCATGAAACATGTCTGTTGATATGTCCAGCAACCATGGACAAGCAAAACAAAAGGTAAGATAGAAGTCCAAGCTTTACAGCTGGTATGAACTGTTCAAGTTGGGCTTCTCCCCCTTTGCCTATCAATTTGACTTGTTTGAATCAGAAGAAATCACTGGAAAAATTCTGAGGACGGAGTTTTCTCCCAGAGGGTAGCTGTCACCACTTGTTCAGGGTTTTATCACCTTAGAAACGCTGCCAGGGTAGGACACACCCAGTCTGAGCGGATGGGCTGTGCTTGCCTTCTTGTTTGTCATGAGCAAACTTGATCATTTTAGTGATCTTAATGCTAAGCCTCTTTTTCACTCACTGCTGCAAGTCTGGATAAAAGACACAAACTTGATTTTCTTCTCTGTCTATCCAGACTGATCGTTGTGCCATTTCAAAGATACTTTCTCTATATGGTATATAAACGAGAGAGGACCCTTGTCTTAACTGTAAGATGCTGATTTAATCAATGCCTCCTGTGACTCTCCCTGTGACCTTCCCAAGCCCATCTTTAAAAGCAAAAACATAAAAACCTTTTACTTCCTCTTATAGAAGGAGTTAGATTTCTTAAGCCATCCTCAACCCACATCCCTTAATTTAATTATATATCAAATATTGGGTGTATCATTATAGCTAAATAAATATTGTTTATTACTAAAATAAAATTGCAGCATAATTGAAAAAACCTGAGTAACATTTTACATTTTAAGTTCTATCTTCCTATCAATTTCTACCTTTGAACTGAACAAAGTACCCTAGCAAATGTTTCACAGAATAAGACTGGGTTACTTGTTTAAGATCTACTTTTAACTGACTATATTTTTTTTCCTTAAAAAACTGTCCAGAGCCCAAGAGAGTGGCATAATAGAGTGTTTCATAAGTGAATTCTCCCCATATTGCATTGTTTTATTCACAATTTGGATTCAGAGTTACTTCTGAGATGATCGGTTCCACGTGCATTTGGACGATACAATCCCTTTAACAGAGAAAAAAAAGGCACAAAAATAGAAGAAAAAAAGTTTGTACATGAAGTAATTGTATTTCTTTACATCAGTGTATCTGGTCCCAGCCTATACCTGGAAGTTCAATTTGTACACATGTCCGCAGGGCACTTGGAAGCGAGCACAAGGAGAGAGGATTTATTTTCTTGGTTTTTCCTAATCCTCCTGGCTGCTTGCTTTCCTTAGCTATAAAAGCCACTAAACATTCTGTAGCCCAAGCAGATTTCAGAGCCACAGAGAGGGGCTTCCTCCGGACCGTCGAGAAGGCTCTTTCAGAAATGTGTTTGGAGCCCTTTGGCAGACTTTGGGCATCACCAACTCCTGTGGCTTTCCTCGCTGCCCTCCCCCATCATCTCTCCCCTTCATGCCCTCTCGCTCACAGCAAGCTCCCTGTTTTTAGCTGAGTCACAGCAGCTGGCTGGCACCTCCAGGGTCATCGGTACGTACACAGAATCCTCTCTGTTGGCTACCATGGTGCTTGAGCAGAGGGGCTGTGGCAGCCACCGAAAGGCATCCTGGGTACTGCAGCCGGGCCCGCCTTTGAAGCCCTGGAGTCAGCGGCTGGCAGAAGGAGCCAGGGACAGCTCAGGCCTGCAGAGTTCCTGGATGACATGGCTTCGATGAGGCCCGGGGTTCCTGCAGCCGCTGAGATGTTGCTCAGGAGCAAATCCTTAAGCCATTCAGAGCAAAATCCAGACAGACAGAAGCGGAATCATGTGGCCGCTCCAAGCCAATGGCTGCCAGGAATTGGTCTTCAAAGTGCCAGGTCCTTGGCAAGAGGCCTCGAGCTCTGCCTGCGGCTGAACGGGGGGCAGGGTTGGTGGGCACATTCTCCCTTTGCAGTCAACTGGGCACGGAAGAGTCGGGGTGGGGATGGGGGTGGGGCAGAAGGTGGAGCAGCAGTCTCTCACTTTCTCTCCTGAAAACAAATGCGGCCTGTTTAAGTGAAGTGCATGTCCTAGCCAGGTGCAAAAATACAGGTTTTCGGAGTGAAAAACACAATCTTCTGGCTTTCAGAGATTTAGGGCTGGACCACTCCCAACTTCCAAAAACTGTCTGACGGCTGAATTTTACAAACTGCAGATCCTAGCAGCCCTTGGGTTCATTTATTTGCTCTATCCTCCTCCTCCTTTCCCACATGAGTGATCACTATCTGGTTCTTGTTCTGCAAAACAGTTTTCTTTTGCAAATAATGTATAAGCCAAATGATGGTGGTGACGACGATAATGATGGAGATCTAAGCTATCCAGTGTGCTTTTTGCAGGTTGATAATATTTATAGATGAATATTAACAGTATTCCAAATGTGTATGTGTGTTTTTAACGCAATTTTTAGCCGCAAAACAAACCCAAGTGAAGAAGCAATTGATCCTACATGGAAAATTTCAAATCATGAAGCAGCTCTGTGTCACATTTGAAACATGGCTCATAAAAAAGTCAAATGAATCCTCCTTTGCAGCTGTGCCCTCCACACAAAGTAGTAGAAGAATTTTAAAAGACAACATAATAGGAGGATAGCAGCTGCCTTTTGTAGCTTCATGAAGACGTTAATGTAAACTTATAAAGCCAGATTATTTACCATCATACCCATGGTATACACACACACACAAAAGAAAGTAAACACTAAAAACACAGAAACGAAGTGCATCATCTCAAAATATTTGCATTTTTTTCAACTAAAAAGGTTCAATGAAACACAAGAGACAGGATATATCACTTCAAAAACCAAACTTTTAAATTAGGATGATTTTCTTCAGCTGTCAATGTCAACAATAACAAAAAAAATCAAAACTAAGCAAAAGTACCCCTTAGAAGACAGTGACTGGCACAGGAAAAAGTGACATTTGAAATGAGTCCCAGAAGAGTTATTAATAATTACATTTCTGAGAAATTAATACCTTCAATATGTGGCAGACCAGGTTCCTGTCTTAAATTCAACATGTGAAATGTTTTTATCCCTGCTTAAGTCATTTTTAATAAACAAAAATAAATTATAATTGATTTGATAGAGGTCAGAAAACTCATCAGTGCAATAAATGCAAATATTTAAGAGCACATGATCAGTCTGTATTTAGTTTAAGGTCCTGAACTGCTTTTTATTCCTTATAACAAGAATTTGTATTTTCCTTTCAAACATGAAGGACCTGACGGTTTAGACTGAAATGAGAAACACACATAAAATACACACACACACACACACACACACACACACACACACACACACACACACACATTCACTTTTCACAGATCTTGTTTGCCTGCTGAAGACCTACTTCAAGAAAGACATAAGTTCAGAGAGGCTCAAGATTCCTTCTTCTAAGAAGCCTTCAAAACCTGCAGAGGCTGAATGAGTTTATGTCTTTATAGGAGTATTAGCACACAGGACCTTGCGTGTATCTGTCATGCATTTTCACATAGCATGTAATTATTATGTCTTAAATTTCTCACCATCAGACAGTGAGATATCTGATGTTAGGAATAAATTATGCCTTATTCATTCACGTATTCTCAGAACATAGCACTCCAGTACTCAGTAGACGTTCAGTAAAGGTTTGTTGAATAAATAAAGTAATGATAGCTAAAGTTGCCTGGCATTGTACTAAGATCTTTATATTGATTATTTTATTTAATCCCCATGGCAATCCTAGGAAAGAAATGCTGTTGCTATCCCCATTTTGCCAATGAGGAAACTGAGGTCATCAAGAAGTTAAAGAACATGCCCAAGGTTACAGAGTAAAGTGGTAGAGCTTGACGATAAGTAGGGACAGACTGACCAGCCCTCATGACCATGCAGCTGAGGAAGGAGTGAAGTCCCAGTCTTCTTTGCTTTAATTCATGAATGACATGGTACTTACTTCTGTGTGTGTGTGCACGTGCACCCAAACTTACTTTTATTTCCCTGTTTTTTTCCCACAGATCTGAGATTAATTTGTATTGAGTATTAAAAAGTACATTATATCTAGTATTATTTAACTTTTGAGATCAATTGTACAAGATTATTACTTTTTAAATTGCTAGAAACATTAAAAAGTCTTAGCCAGCAAACAAAATTGAACATTATGAACAGTTTAGCAACCAGCAAAAACAATTCATAATAAAATATTTCTTGATAAATAACAATTCTGGGACTAATATTTCAAGTATATCTATAACTCTCTCTCTCTCTCTCTCTCTCTCTCTCTCTCTCTATATATATATATATATATATATATATATATATATATACATATAGAGACAGAGAGAAAGAAAGAGAGATATTAATGGCAAACTTTTGAAAGTAACCTAATAAAATTTTGCGTCACGAAACACAAATAGTTAATTTGACAAAACAGGAAATGATGGCTTTACATATTAGCTCTGTTTATTAAATAATGAGAAAAAAGTCTCATGCCATTATTGTGATCTCCTTTATTGACATTCAAAGAAAATCATTTCCCTGTTTAGTTCACATGATTTCTCAATCTATACCAGACTGATCCAATATTGTCAAAAGCTGAAGCTCTCACTCAGCAAACTGCCTCTATGTAACTGATTTTGGTTAGTTCTGACTAGTTCCACTTGTCTCTAAGCTGTTCTAACATAGACTCTAGAAGTTGGCACCTGGTTATTGTGATGTCTGCTGATGGTCTTGTACTACTGCTGATGTTTCTGGTCTTTTCTACCAAATTATACTTTTCTTGAAGTATTGAGGTATAATTGATAAATTTACAGTATTCCTAAAGTATATAACTTAATAAGTTTTGACATACATGTACATATGTGAAATTGTTACAACAATCAAGTTAATGAACTTACCCATCATCCCAATAGTTTGGTTGGGTCTCTGTCATCTATCATTGCTTCTTACCACATTTGCAGGGAGCACTGATCTATTTTCTGACACTATAGATTAATTTGCATATTCTAGAAGTTTGTATAATTATACTTACATAGTATGGATACTTTTTTGCCTGTCTTCTTTCAGTGAGCATAATTATTTTGAGATTCATTCTTTTAGTTGCATGTATCAATAATTGATTTCTGTCTGTTGTTGAATGGTATTTCATTTTATGGTCACATGACAAATTGTTCATTCATTAGTATGTGTGTGAATATTTACATTGTTTTCAGTTGGGCTATCACAGTTAAAGCTGCTATGATCCTTTGTTTACTGATCATTCATTTACAAGTCTTTGTGTGGGTAAATACCTAAGAGTAAAATGGCTACTCTATCTAAAAACATCACATGTATTTTGATTTGTAAAGAAATGATCAGATTATTTTCAAAGTAGTTGTGTCATTTCCCAATCCAAACAGAAGTGTTGAAATTGCATTTGCTTCACATTTTTGTCTGCCCTTTATTTATTGTTGCTGTGTAAAGCTGTTACAGTTTTTGTATAGTGAAACTTCATTGTTGTTTTACATTTCATTTCCATGATGGCTTATGGGGTTGGATATCATTTCATGGGCTTATTTGCCATTGATATATTTTCTTTGGTGAAGTGTCTTTTGAAAACTTTTGTCCATTTTATTAGTTTGCTGTTTATTTTCTCATTATTAAATTGAAAGTGTTCTTTATGGAATCAGGATAAGCTATGTACAATAGAAATATCATGTGAGCCACGTATGTATTATTAATTTCCTAGTGACCACAGTAAATAACATTAAAAATTAATAAAGTTAATTTTATTAACACATTTTATTAGCCAAATGTGTAAATATGTTTTCATCTCAACATTTAATACATGTAAATTATAACAATGAAATATTTTTATTTTTTTGTATTAAGTCTTCAAAATTTAGTGTGTACTTTATTCTTGTAACTTATCATAATTCAGACTAGAAACTTTTCAAGTGCTTATTACATGTAACTGGTGACTACCATATTGGATGATGCAGCTCTAAATAAAAGTTCTCTGTCAGACATACGTTTTACAATTTCTTTTTCATCCAGACTGTGTCTTGCATGCACATTACTAGAACAGTATCATTTGAATAGCAAAATTCTGATTTATTGATCTTTTTAAAAATTTATGTTCTTAGTGTGTGATTTAAGAAATCTTTGCTAAACTAAGTCATTAAGATTTTCTTCAGTTTTTTCCCTAATACTTTTATAGTTTCGACTCTAAGTTAGGTTTGAACTCAATTTTGATTTAGCAGAGGTAAATGGTGTGAGGTAGAGGTTTATGTTTATCTATTTATTAATTTTTCCTTTGCTTTTTTTCAGTAGTTCTGCCATAATTAATTTTTTAAATAACTCTGTTAAAAATCAATTGGAACTAGCAACCAATTCCTGATCAAAATCCCAAGTGCCCATGCCATAAGAGATAAGACAGGCAAGTGGGAGGGACCACATCAAACTGACAAGCTTCTGAAAAGTTAAAGAAACCACCGGCTGGGCTCTGTGGCTCAGCCTGTAATTCCACGCTTTGGGAGACTGAGGTGAGTGGATTGCCTGAGCCTGCGGGTTCGAGAACCGACTGGGCAACTTGGCGAGACCTCATCTCTACAATAAATCAAAAAATTAGCCAGGAGTGGTGGCACGCGCCTGTAGTTCCAGCTACCTGGAAGGCTGAGGCGGAAGGATTGCCGGAACCCTGCAGGTCGGGAGCGGCCACTGCACTCCAGTCTGGGAGACAGAGTGAGACTCCAACACAAAAAAAGAAGCCATCAAGAGAGCGGGGAGACAGCCCACAGACTGGGAAAAAATATCTGCCAACTGTGTGTCTGAAAAAGACCTAACATCTAGGATCTATAAGGAACTCAAGCATACTGAAAAGAAAAAGCAGCCCATTACAAAGTGGGCAAAAGATACGAATAGACACTTCTCAAAAGAAGACATACGAGCAGCCAACAGATACATGAAAAAAATGCTCAGCTTCATTAGTCATCAAAGAAATGCAAATTAAAACTACACTGAGATACCACCTAACTCCAGTCAGAATGGCCATCATCAATGACTCAAAAAATACAGATGCTAGAGAGGGTGTGGCGAAAAGGAAACACTTCTACACTGTTGGTGGAAGTGTAAACTAGTATGATCTCTGTGGAAAACAGTGCGGCAACAGTGCGGTGATTCCTAAAAGATCTAAAATCGACCTTCCACATGACCCCACGATCTCCCTTTTGGAAAAATACCCAGAAGAACTCAAATCACTCTATAAAACAGATACCTGCACACATACGTTTATTGCAGCATTGTTCACAATAGCAAGAACATGGAACCAATAGTGCCGCCCATCAAAAGAGAACTGAATTTTTAAAATGTGTTGCATATACACGATGGAATATTGCACAGCCATAAAGAAGAACAAAATCATGAACTTCACAGCAACCTGGATGGACTTAGAGTCTATAATACTGAATGATGTGTCACAGAAACAAAGAAATGAGTATCACGTTTTCACTCATAAGAGGACCTTGAACAACTATTGTAATACTATAAGAAAAGGATTGACAGTAGCTGGAAACTGCTGGGGTATCGGGGGACAGGGGAGGGTGGGGAAGTGGGATTGGCAGTAGTGGGAATCTGCCTGGGGAAGGGGGGCACACCGCAACAAGGATACCTGCATAATGAACATTTGTGTACCTAACCCTGAATTGTACCCCACATCTTTAAGATAAAAAAAAAATTAAAAGTTAAAAAAAATCAATTGACCATATGCATTTTTTTTTTTTTTTGAGTTCTGTTCTGGTTCATTGATCTTAGTTTCTTTCTTTACACTTGTAATGTACTGCCTTTACTACTTCAGGTTTATAATACGTTTTGAAGTCAGGTAGTGTTAGTCCTAAAATTGTGTTCTTTTTCTAACTTAATTTGGTAAATATAGAGAATTTTCATTTTCTCATAAATTTTAGAATCAGTTTGCCAAGTTCCAAATAACATCTGTTGGGAATTTTGACTAGGATTGCATTGAATCTTCAGATCAGTCTGAAGAAAAATGACTTCATAACAAAATTAGGTTTTATAATCTACAGTCAAGGAATAGCTCTCAATTTGTTTAGGCTTTAATTTCTCTTACCAGTGTTTTGGAGTATTCATATACAAACCTTGCACATTTTTCTTCAAATTTTATCCTAAGTGTTTCATATTTTGATGCTATTGTAAATAGTATTTTAGTATCTTAATTTTCTGGCTAGTAAAATAGAAATACAATTGTTTTGTACATTGACATTATGTACTACAAAATTGCTAAGCTCACTTGCTAGCTCCAGTTACCTTTTAAAACAATTTTCCATGCCACCTAACTCCAGAAAGAATGGCCATCATCAATAATTTGAAAAACAACAGATGCTGTGGAAGATGTGGGGGAAAGGAAGCACTTCTACACTGTCGGGGAGAGTATGAACTAGTACAACTTCTGTGGAAAACAGTGTGGCAATTTCTAAAAGATCTAATACTCAACCTTCCATACGATCCAGCCATCCCTCTTCTGGGAATATACCCAGGGGAACTTAAATCACTCTATAAAAAGATACCCGCATATGTATGCTTATTGCAGCATTAGTCACAATAGCAAAAACATGGAACCAACTGGACTTCCCATCAAAAGTGGACTGGATAAAGAAATTGTGGGGCATATACACGATGGAATATTATGCAACCATAAAGAAAAACAAAATTATGAACATCACAGCAACTTGAATGGATTGACAGTCTATAATACTCAGTGATTTATCACAGAAACAAAGATCTGAGTTCTACATGTATTCACTCATAAGCAGACCCTGAACATTTATCATAATACTATAAGAAAGGGATTGTCAGTAGTGGAACACTGCCAGGGATGGGGCACATAACATCAATAAGGGTACCCAAACTTTTACCTGTATGATGACCACTTATGTACCCAACTCTGAATTGTACCCTGTAACTTTAAAATAAAAAGAATATAAAAAATTTTCCTTAGGATTTTTTTATATAGGCAATTATATCTTTTGAAGATAAAAAGCAATTTAACTTTTTTCCACTTGCTATGGCACTGGCTAGAATCTCTGATCCAGTATTGAACAGCAGTGGTAAAAATTGAGCACTGCAATACTTTTCTAATATTATGAGGAAGCAATAGTCTTTCACCATTTAGTATGATATTAGGATTTTTGGTGCTACCCTTTATCAGGTTGAGAAAGTTCCCTTTTATTTCTAGTTTGCTTCAAGTGTGTATCATGAATGGACGCTAAATTCTATAAAAATGTTTTCTCTGCGTCTATGGAAATGATTATATGTTTCTTTTTTCTCTTTTTAATCTAGGGATATGCCATGATTTAAGTTTTCAAATATTAAACCAACTTTACATTCTAGGGAGAGAAATCATTTGGTCACGATGCATTACTATTATTATTAGAATTGATTTGTAAAATGTTAAGAATTTTTGAATCTATGTTCATAATAGATATTGATCTGTAGTTTTCTTGTAATAAATTTAATTGGGTATCACTTTAGGGCAGACCTCCCAGAATGCATTGGGAAATATTCTCTATGTCCTACTCTTTAATATTTGCAAGAGTGTAGTCAGAATTGGAATTATTTATTCTTTAATATTTGATAGAATTCATTTAAGAATTCATCTTGGCCTGGAGTTCTCTGTGGGAAGGTTCTGTATAATACATTTTAAGTAATTTGTTTATATTAGTTAATTTATTATATTTATTGGCATAAAATTATTCTTTCTACCCTGTTAATATACTTTTTGTGAATGCAGTATCTATAAAAATATCTCCCTCTCTCCTTTCTGATATAGGCAATTTATGTTTTCTCTTATTTTTGATCAATCTTGCTAGTATTTTATCAACTTTACTAATTCTCAAGAACACATTTTGGTTTCATTAATTTTTAAAATACTATTTTCCTTTTTGTTTTCTGTTTTCTCTTTCTGTTCTCTTTTCCTTTCTATTTAATTTCCTGATTTTTTTTTTCTAGTTTCTTAAGGTAGAATTTTAGGTCATTGATTGGTAACTTTTTTTATATTATAGAAGTTTAGTACTGTAAATTTTAAAGTATGACATCACACAAATTTTATTATGTCGTGTCTGCATTTTTATTTTATTCAGCCCAAATACTTTCTAATTTCTCTTTCAATTTTTTTTTTGGACCCATGGGTCCTATCTCTTTCTATAGATGGTATTTCTTATATTGTTTCTAAAAAATGTTATACTTTTATGTTTTACAGTTGGGCTCATGCTATATTTTGAATAAATCTTTATATAATATATGAAGCATGTGTGGAGGTTTCTTTTTATATAAATAGATGTCCAATTGTTCCAATATCTGTTGAAGACTATACTTCCTATATTGCAATTACTTTTGAATTTTTAAATGTTTCAGTTGTATATATTTTTGTGGGTCTGTTTCTGGGCCTTCTATTTTGTTCTAATGACCTTTGTATACATCCTAACACCATCACCACACTGTCTTCTTTAGATTTATAATTAGTCTAGAAATCAAGGAGCATGCATTCTCCATTCTTGTTTTTGTTTTTTGTTTGTTTAGAATTATTTTGGTTATTTTCCTTTCATATATTTTTCATGTGTGGATAAATAGACACATATAATTACAACTTAAATATTTCAGATTTGCTTATTTATTTATTTTCAATTTTAGTGTTGTAGGGTACATCTGAGGATTTGCTACTTAAGCAAATTGCGTGTGGGTGGGATTTGGACTTCTAGTGAGCCCTCTCTCCCCCAGTAGAGGACATTGTATGCAGTAGGAGATTATGTGCCCCTTAACCTCCCTCCCTCCTGCTGACTGCAGTGCCCAATGTCAGTTGTTCCCATATTTGTGCCTGTTTGCCCAAGGTTTAGGAACGGCTTGTGAGTGAGAACATGTGGCATTCAGTTTTTTGTTTCTGTGATAGTTCACTCAGAATGAGGATCTCCAGCTTCATCCATGTTGCTGCAGAGAACGTGATTTTGTTCTTCTTTATGGCTGTATAGTATTCCATCATATATATGTATCACATTGTCTTTATCCCATCCATTTTTGGTGGGCATCTGGGTTGGTTCTGTGTTTTTTACGTTGTGAATAAACGTGTGTGTGCAGGTGCCCTTTGGGTAGAACGATTTCTTTTTATCTGGACATAGCCCCAGAAGTGGAATAACTGGATTGCATAGTGGCTTAATTTTTAGTTATGTGAGGAAATGCTACACTACTTTCCACAATAGTTGAACCAGCTTGCATTATACCAACAGTGGAAAAGTGTCTCCCCTTTTCTCCACAGTCTTGCTGACACATTTTTTTTTTTTTTTACTTTTTAATAATAGCCATCCTGACAGGTGTGAGGTGGTATCTCATTGTAGTTTTGATTTGCATTTCTCTGGTGATTAGTAAAGCTGAGTATTTTTCTTCGTATTTTTGTTGGCTGCTTAGATGTCTTTCTTTGAGAAGTTTCTGTTCATGTCCTTTGCCCAATTTCTGGTATTATTTGTCTTTTTCATGTCTATTTGTTTGAGTTCTATATAGATCCTGGATGTTAGAGCTCTGTGGGATGCATAGTTTGCGAGTATTTTTTCTCATTCCATGGGTTGTCTCTTTACTCTTTTAATGGCTCTTTTTTTTTTTCTGTGAATAAGCTTTTTATCTTGCTAAGTTTCCATCTGTCAATTTTAGCTTTTGCTGCCTTTCCCTTTAAGAACTTGGCCATAAGTTCATTCCCTATTCCTATGTCCAGGAGGGTGTTTCCTAGGTTTTCTTTTAAGATTCTTATAGTTTGAGGTTTCACATTTAGGTCCTTGATCCATTTTGAGTTAGTTTTTGTATATGGTGAGAGATAGTGATCCAGTTTAATTCTTCTGCATGTGGTTAGCCAGTTTTTCCAGCACCATTTGCTAAATATGGTTTCCTTTCACCAATGTTTGTTTTTGTTGGCTTTGTCAAAGATGAGCTGATTAAAGGTCCATTATATTCCATATTTATTTTACTATTGCTATCTGCATAAAACTTTTCTGGGATTTTTATTGGGATTATGTTGAATTTGTAGATCAACTTAACTTCTAACAATATAGTTTTCAAATCGATGAAACAGATGTATCTCTCCATTTACTTAGATCTTTAAAAAATGTCATCACTTTTTTTGTAGTTTTCTACATAAGGATTCTGACTATATTCCTTAAGATTTATATGTAACAGCTTCACTTTTCTGTGCTATTTTAAACAGTTTTCTTGACTCGGTATGCTACTTCGTTACTGTACTGCCTGGTTCTCTTGGTGGTTCTTTTCGGGCCTTAGGTAGTTTCTTCAGATTTCTGTCGAGTTTCAAATTATCTCTCTGTGTGATTTTCTCTTTCGATGAAGCGCTCTTTTCTTCAGTTCTTAACCTCTTATGGTTTTCAGCTCTGTCTCTTCAGCTCAGAGGTCCTGCAGGCTCTGTTTGCTTTGCCTGTCTGTAATGTAACCTGGACACTCTTTGCCAGGGCAGTCAGCTGAGATAGTCATGACATTCACCTGCTTTGTGTCTCTCCCTGTAGTGATCCTGTACTGCACTGACTCTTGACCAATGTTTGAAAAGTAATTGTCTTATATATTTTCACCCCTTTTATCATTGTTTAAGGTAGGAGGATAACGCTAGGCCTCGTTACTCCATTATGGCTGAAAACAGATTTTCCACTATAACTTTCAACATGTATTATATATAATAATTTGATGATAGATTTTTTTCCCTCTGCCTCTTTTTTGGGCACATTGAACTTCATTCATTCCTTCACGTGTGCTAAGGTAAGTTCCAAAGGGCCCTTATGAGATAATCTTTCCTTTGGGCAAAATGCTTTTTTCTCTTATTGTTTCCTTAATTCTTACCCTTCGGGTCACAACACAGTCATCATTTCTTCTCAGGAAGCTTTCTCTGACTTCCTTAAGCTGTCAAATCCCCCATTATATACTCTCATCACATGTCTTTATAACATTGGTCTCATTTCTGATTTTACATTCATTTGTGTAACTATGTCATACATATGTGTTTCCCCCTCTAGACTGTGATGAGCATTGGAATTATCTGTCTTTGCTTACCGTTTAACCAAAGTGCCTATTGTAGGTGCTCATTAAATATTTGTGAAACAGATGGACAAATTGAGATCACATCCATATTTGTGTTTTTACCAAGTTATATTATTTCCTATACTTCCTTTTATATATTATGCACCAATAATTATAGCTTTTCTTCCATAATATTAAAATTTTCTGTATCTCTCCAAAGCAAGATTAGCACAAGAACAACTTTTCTATTAAATTGTAACAGCCTTCATTATATTCAGAGATAACTAATTTAAATATTATTATTAAGTAATCTACTGATAGGATAATTCTGTAATAAATTAGGGCTCTTAAATTGCTATTTTCTCATTACAGACACAATAAAGCCCAACCTGGCACTAGCAGTCAAACAGAAACTGACTCAAGAAGGAGATCAGATTTCCTTGCTACCATTTTGTTTCCATCTTTCTAGTTTGCTTGAAAAATTATAAAAAACAAATGATGAGTTTTTAAATAAAACTTGTGGTAGCTTTATGTTGACTTCCTGCTCCTATAGTTTGAGTTTTTATTTCAGGGCTGTAGTGCTGGTCTCACAGAAAACATCTCAAGAAGTATTCTTGCATCGCATTGTACATTATGAAGCAGATGAAGAATCTGATGGCTTATTTTTTTTTAATGTGGTGGTTATATTATTTGTATTTCACTGGTTAATATAAAAAATGACTTATTTGATAAGAGTAGTTGTTACTTTTATTGAAAATGTTGCCAGAGCACTCCTGGATATTTTCTATAGTTGTACAATTGATTTATTTCTTTCCAATTTGGTTATAATTCAGAACATCCCTCAAAGTTAGTCATTACTATTTCCCATTTAAAATAGAGACATATTTTATTATAATTATCTTGAAATCCAGCAAATGGTTCCAAAGTTAAAAATAAAATTTGAGAACTATTAAGAGATACATATAAAATTTTTTCCTTCCTTTTGCTTTTGTTCCACTATCTGAAAAATCTGAGAAATAATTGCTAGTTACCTTCCCAGCAGAAAAATTACGAGGATTATTAAAATAATATATGTAAATTACTCTGCTGTCAGAAGCCCTGGATACCTGTGTAACATATTACATTGCTAAGAACTCTTATTATTAGATTTTAAATTTTATCTTAATGCTCAGGTAAGTAATTCCCATATATGGCTCAATGTATCGGCTTTGATTTTTCTTTTTAAGTAGACAGTTGTTGTGCTGCTTTAATATATTTGAGTGCACACAGATTTAAAATTTCCCCTGTGAGAAAGCATGGTTGTTTTAATGTTAATATCAAATGTAGTTAGAGGTTTACTGTACATTTCCATGGAGCCTCTGTCTGCTTTGAGTGCAGCACTCATATTTAATCATTTTGATCTCTTGAAAGAAATGCAACGTTCTTGGTGATATAATAATATAAAGTGCCTGTGTTTGAGAGTTTCTTGGTCTAAATTTATTCTTTGCATACATTAACTGCTTGAGCTAGAGCAAGTCCCTTCCTTCCTTTGTGGGCCTGTGTTCCCTCCGTGTCAAATAGGTAATGATCCCATAGGGTTTCCTGAGGATTAGTGACCTCTGCATATAGCATTGACTATAAAAAGAAAGCTCATTGAATGCCAGTTATCATTATTACTGAAAATTGTATCATGCATGCAATAGTGTGATGTGGTCCTAGTGTAAAAAACACAATGCTTATAAAGGGTTTGTTAGGTTTGATCGATACATAATTTAGAGGCATGTTATGTGATTATCATAAAACTTGTGTGATAATCAAGTTTCCCATTTTATAAATAAGAAATCTGAAGCTAAATTAATTTGCTCAGGGTAGAGCCAAGATTTGAATTTAGATCTGTTGAATTTCAAAGTCTGAGCAACAAGCTTTAATTCAGAACTTGAATTGCTTCATCTTTAATTTAAACTTATTCTGCAATAAGTGACTGTCTGTACTTAAATATTTCTTCTGTTTTTTTTCTCATAGCCAAGTTTCTTAATTTTCTACTGCATCAGGTTAACAGATATTGAGGCTGAAAGCAGTTTCGTGGATTTGGTTAAATAGGAAATGTAGGATAGCTTTAAAATATGCTTGAAAAATTTTTTCTATGATTTTGAACATTTATTCATTACCATGAATTATCCCTAAAGTTATAGTGAAAGATAGAGGAGCTGTTGCCTCTATTCCAAAAGTATTTGCCTCGGAAATATGAAGTGATTTGCAATTTATGTAAGGAGAGTTGCAGAATTGGTTACTGCCCTATTTCCATCCGAAAGTCTTCTCCCCAGTATTAAAATGAACACAGTTAGAGCACTTCTAATACTTATGACTTCTGCAGGTCATCTCTCCTTCTAAGATGTTAATTTATAGTTGTCAAACACTTGATAGATAAAAGGCTCTTGAAGTCTTATAGTCTTGTTTCTATTTTATTATAAATTGCTAAATTGATAAAGAACATTGAATATAGCAGAGGGCAAATGCCACTTGGAATATTTTATAAAGAATTCAAGAATTATACTCTCCATCTCTGCTCAACACTTGTAAGTATACAGATTTAATGATGCTTTTAAGAAAAAGGAATGTGAAAGAGGTCTAAGGAAGATTACATAATATTAATATTATTAATATTAATTAATATTATTAATGTGTGTGCATACTTTAAAAATTAATTTGTCCCCAAAGCCTTATTATTACCAAAATATTTATTGATTTCTTTCTATTTAGTCTTGTTCTTATGACACAATAAAACATTTACCTCTTTAGATGTTCATTTCTAAAATAAATCTCCATATTTCTGAACAATGGAGTTATCATTTCTTAGTTTATAAATTTTGAAATTATCTTTCGAGTTTTTTGATAGACTAGAATTTAGATCACTCTTATCAACCCTCGCTTGTCTTTCCTTTCTTTTTTTTTAATTCAGAGCAATATTTTAGGTAAATCAATAATCAGTGTTACACACGCATTACCACATAAATATCGTCTGCTTCAAAGTCAGTATTATGCTTATATGCCTTTTTTTTTTAAAACAGATCCCTGTTTTACCATTAGTTTTTAATCAATTTTATTATTTTCTAGATCTGTTTGTCATGCTTACATATGCAAACATTTCTCAAATATTCCATCATACTAGGATTTTTTTCTCAAGTTCTCTCCCTACCACATGCACGTTTTCCCTCCTGAAACACTTCCTTCCAGACCCGAGGAGTGTATTTAATCACTTTAAATAATTAACCACTTGTTTGTAAGCCACAGGGGTATGAGGACAATGTAGGTTTTGGTCACCTCTATACTCCCAATGACTAGTGCGGTGTTTGGTATATAGCATAATATACACTCAGTACATACTGTTGGAACTAATGAATAAATAGTGTGGTTTACATACATATACTTTAACTGAGAGGGAGCTAGATACTACTCTTTTTCTTACAAGTCTTTGAACAATCTCTGTATTGAACAACTAAAGAGAAGCAAATTTTAAAGTACTTTTAAAATTTTTCTGTATTCTCTATCATTTTTAAGAAGGTTAAAAGTTCTTTTGATGAAATACTTTTTTCCTATCTGTGCATCTGTGGTTTAACACTGGTTACATCTAACTCTCTCTCTCTTCTGTACCCTGGCACCTCTGTAATTAAACTAGATGGCTAGCTTAATTAAAATTCATAACCATGAAGCTCTTCATGGCCTTTCAGTGCTGCTGGATATACATACTCTTCTTTCCCAATTCATTGTCTTCCCTTCTGTATTCTTGTGGCTTGATAATGAAGACACAAGTTAAAAGGAAAAAATATGACTGGTGCTAGATTTCTCATCAGAGATTATGGAGGCCTGAATCTTTAAAGACCTGAAATAAAAAGTCTGTCAACCCAGACTTCTAGATCCAAGGTAAATATGCTTCATGAATGAAGGCCATAGAAAGGCATTTTAAATTTAAAAATGTGTAATGAACAAATCTGTTTTAAAATAAATTTACATAAGTTTGTCAGGCTCATAGAAAATAGTAGCAGTGGAAAACTCAGAACTTTGAGAATGAAGAAAAAGCCAATTGAATGTTTAATATCTGTGTAAGTATGGTAGACTATCTTCTTTTAGTTTTTTAAAAAAATATTTATTACTCTTGAAAGAAAATGTATAAGACTGTCTGGTAGTGCTTTCCTTGTATGCAGACAGAAGCATATAGCTTTGACATAAAAGCACAAAGGCTAAGTGACACATGTGATTGTAAGGCTTCTACCTTTTACTTAAGGTGGTAAAATATGAAACCTAACTAAGTTGTGACTATTTTAAGTACACATATCTTAATTATTTAAACAACTATTAGAAGAATAAAGGAAAGAGATACAGTTTAAAAGCCAACATATAAAATGAAATACACTTTAAAATATTTAAATTATCTAAAGAAAGTTAGGGAAAACAAATATCAGAGAAAACAAACAGAAGAAAAATAATCATAATTGTAGGTCTGAATTCAACCATATTAAATACAATAAATGTAAATACTCCAAACATTCCAGTTAATAGAGATTGTCAGATTAGATTTTTAAAAATTCTCTCAGACATTGAGAAAAGATATATTTTATCAAGCACAAAGTCTCTTTCAGAAAACAGAAAAAAAGAGAAAATTTCTCAAATATTTTTTTTAGGCCAACATTACCTTGACACCAAAACCAAAGACATTACGAGAAAAAATAGACTAATATCCCCCACAAACCTCAATGCAGAAAGCCTAAACAAAATATTAGCAAATTTAATCCAGTGATATATAAAAAATATAATACATCATGACCAAGTGGAATCACTACCAAGTATTCAAGGTTGGTTCATTATTTTGAAATCAATCCTTATTGCATAAACAGAATAAAGAAGAAAACCGCGTGATCATATTGTCAGGTGGATAAAGACCATTTAAAAATTAATCTCCCATTCTTGTGCTTCAGCAGCACAAATACTGACAATTAATCTTTAATTTGATAAAAAAATAATTTCAGCAAAGTAAAAGTATAAAGAAAATTCCTTGAATTTATATAGAGCATCTACAATTAAACTTTACATAAGCTGACAACATGCTTAATGATGAAAGAATCAATGCTTTCTTAAGATTGGGAACAAGGGTAGAATATTTGCTCCTGTTCTCAATTGTACTGGAAGACCTACTTAGCAAAAAAAGGCAACAAAGAAAAACAAAGCATACAATTGAGAAGAAATAAAATTTTCTCTATTTGAAGATGTCATGGTTGTATATGTAGAAAGACAAAGAAACTGGTAAAATTTTTTCAGAATTAATAAATGAGGAAATCTCAGTATATAAGGTCAATATACAAAAAGCAATTCTGTTTCTTTATACAAGCAATAAACAATTGAAAATTAAAATTTGAAAGCAATGCCATTTGCAATAGTATCAAAACATTAAAATATTTAGATATATACATAAATGCTATGTTTATAATAACAAAACATGCTCAGGATAGATATAATGAAAGTTATAAAAAATAAAATTTAAAAGATCTATATTTAAGTAGAGATATGTAGGTACTGCTTTCATGGTTTGAATGTTTAATGTTTTCAAAATGTCAATACTCCCCCAAATATATCCATGGATTTAGCACAATCACAATCAATATACCAATAGGGTTTTTTGTAGTTATTGACAAGGTATTTAAAAATGTATATGGAAAAGCAAAGAAACAATAATAGCCAAAATAATTTTGAAAAAAACCTAGAAGTCTCACACTACCTGATATTTACTATATTTACTATAATATTTACTATAAAGCCACAATAACCAAGACAGAGTGGTATTAGCAAAGAATCGACACACAGATCAAGTGGAACAGAGTAGAGTGCACAGCAGTAGATCCATAGAATTCTGTTCAATTTTTTTTGACAATGGTGCAATGAAGAAAGAATAACCTTTCAACAATGATATTAGATCAATCGAATGTTCAAATGTAAAAAGAAGATAATATTTTGAGGCAAAAAGTAAAACTATAAAACTTTTAAGAAAAAACAGGTTATAATTAGTGACTTTTGTTTAGGCAATTTATTCTTAGAATACCCAAAGAATGATTATGATAGGAAATCATTGATATAGTGAACTTTCTAAAGATGAAAATTTTTGCTTAGAGAAGGACACAAATAAAGGAATGAAATAACAGTTCACAGACCGAAAGTAAATATTCTCAAATCATGTATGAGAAAAGACTTGTATAAAAAATATATAAATAAATTTTAGAAATTAATAATAAAAACCAACCCAATAAAAATGTATAAAATATTAGAGCAGATACTTTACCAAGGAATACATATGAATAACAAAAAAGCACATGAAATGGAGCTCAATATTTGTAGTTCTTTAGAGGTTTGCAACTTACAACCACATGGAATTAATCACTGTGCACAAAAAGTAAAGCAAAGCAAAGCAACAACAATGACAGCAGAACACCTCAGGATACCAAGTGCTGATCAAGATGCAGAGCAAGTGGAACACCCACACTGCTCATGGGAACTCAAAGTTGCACAGTTCTTTTGGAGAACAGTGTAGTAGTTTTTAAAATGTAATTACACCCATACATGCCATGAAACCCAGCAATCTGTCTCTAAATCAATTATGCAGCATCAGTAAAATGTGTGCCCATGCTAAACCTGTAAAGAAATATTATAGCACTTTTTTGGGGGGAATCACCAAAACCTGAAAATAACCCTAGCGTCCTGCAACTTGTGAACAGAAAAACACATTTTACTAATCCTTACAATGGACTATTACTCATCAATTAAAAAACTCATTAAAAGAAGTCATATTTTAAAGGATGCATATCATATGATTTAGTCTGTGTAACATTCTGGAAATGGCAGCACTGTGGGACTAGGAGCAGATCAGGAGGTGTGAGGGTTGAAGGAGAGGTTGTCTGCAAAGATACAGCTCAAGGGAATTCAGTGGGATGATATTTGTGTTTATGGTTGCATGCATTAACTGTACTCCAAATAAGTAAATTTTCCCAGATGCAAATTAAAAACATTTCATTAAAAAGATATACACACCAAAATGAAACAAAATGTGCATGTGTACACACACACAATCAATGTAACTATATTTTGACTCTTAATAATTAATAGAAAATCTAGTCAACTGTCTTTTGGTTCAGATCTAGTCTATAGTCATATATTAGCTCTGTTACCTTGTGCAAAGTTACTCAAAAATCTGCAAGTCTCAGTTTCTTCATTTGAAAAGTAGGGATAATAATACACTATTTAAGGGCTATTGAAAAGAGTAAAGCATGGAGTGAAGTGCTTGACCCTTCATAAGTGTTTCATGAATGCTCAATTTTATTACTAATATTCTTACTATTTATTTTAAGTTGTATGCACTTGGCAAGTTAACTTGGCAAATGATTGCAGTCCAGTTCAGTATCATACAAAACACAAATACAAACCATGCATACAGTTTTATTCCTCAGTAGTCACATTTAAAAACTGAAAAGAAATCAATGAAATTAATTATAATTTTTGCCTAACCAAAATATCATTTCACAGTTAGCTAATATAAAATAATCAAATTAAACTAATATGAATTATTAACTAATATAACTTTTTTTGCATATGTCTATGAAGTATGTGTATTTTACACCTATAGCAAATCCCTGTTAAGGCTAGCCACATTTCAAATGCACAACAGTCACATGTAACTAGGGGCTGCCATGTTGGCAACACAGCTCTAAATATCTTGTACCTATTACTGATTTTAAAAATGTAAAAATGAATTCCTATTTGGCCACTTTAGGTCAATATTTGTTTTGTTTTCTCTGAATAAACTATTTGCTAGGCAAAAAAAAGGAAGTGTAGTTTTTCTCTTTTTCTAATTAAAATTCTTTAAAGACTCATTCAAACTAGTATCTGAATATCCAAGTGTCTCATGCTACTGCATGAATCTTATGCTACTACTTCTTATCTTAACACAAGTTCCACTCCCCGAGAGTCTGGAGTCTCACTTTCAGGATAAAGGACCATGAGAAGTATGAAGAGTAACAAACGCCACGGAGTTGACAGTCTCTCTTCATCCACCACCATTGCCCTCTTCTGCTCCCCCTCACCCCCATCAGTGAGAACTTGGGTTCCTTAAACTCTGCTGTTTCCCAAGCAAATACTTCACACTATCAGTTGCTATAACTCTCTTATGATAATGTAAACTCAAACTACTCATAAAACACAAATATAGATTTGTCTACATCCTATGGATAAAGTGCTCGTAGCATTATTCGGAATTAAGGTGTCGACACTAGATTTATAGCTTGCCCTTGGAGTGAGAGTAGAGGAAGAAAAAGTTTGAATGAACTCAAAATAAATTTACATGAAACACCGACACGCAAGAGTTGGACATGCCACTGTGGCTGCCTGGCTCACTCGTTATGAATTGGTTTCTAACTTATCAGGTTCTTCTCCTTTTCTTTATCTACTAGTAAGAGGAGAGGGAGACAGGATCTGCCTTTCCTTGCTCTGTAGGTATGAGGAGACCACCAGATCCTGGGGACTTGCTCTACTCTAGAAGAGGAGGCATTTTCTCTGTATCTTAAGTTTAAAATTCTCCTTAGACATACTGTAATTAGACAGCTTGTGTGCTGCTTCATAAAACATATGGAAAGCCATCACCTGCTTTATTTAGGATTGGGTGCCGCTGTGGGGAGAATCTGTCAGGTCTCTGTCTAAGGCTTTAGTTATGAGCAGAAATTCATGGGCAAATGTCAGGTGACCGAAGAGAAAGTTAGTCATAAATCAAATGCAGTGCAACTTTGAGGACATTTAACATGGTAAATATTGTCCTGGCTGATGAATTTCAAAGCAACAAAGAATCTCTAAAGGTAGAGAAAGGACGTGTCCTTGTTGTGAAACAAAATTCTGAGAAGGCGGCAAGTGAAACTGTCTTCCATCATTAAAAATCTACGGTGAGCCTGGGAATTTAAAGATGCTTCCTTTGGTGACTCATCTCGGCCCTTATGTCCCTTTAATCAGTTTGTCTTTGTCATGTCTCCAAAGGTGCATGGGCTTGAGCATAAATTGAAGCTAATTCCATCTGGGAACCCAGAGGCAACTGAGGGCCTTAAGCTGTTGTCAGAAATTACCCTTTGAAATCCCAAATCTCCTAATAATACTCTGTATTTCAGCATCTAGACTTAACAATAAATGCTTAGAGTGACAGTAAGTGTAGCAGCATTTTTCATATGAAAAACAAAAGAATGTGAAACAGAGGAACCTGTTGAACTCTAAATCGCCATTATTCTCCCTACCAAAGTTCCTGCTGCATTTGTTCTTACTCAGTGTCAAAGACAGTCTGGTTTTCCCAAGTCAAAATGTATAACATCCACCCCTAACACACTCCATGAGCCAGCACACGGTTGTACAGAAGACGCTGTTTCAGTAGTTCCCACTGCAAACTTTAAGATCTAATAATGTAGATAAATGTTCAATATTTAAATCAGTCTTTCTGAAACCACTTATATCCCAGAGTCTTCATTCTAGGTAAGAAGCAATGACAATATAATAAAAAAAATTTGGAGTTAACAATTTAAAAGAATTTCAACTCAGTTGTATAAAGTGGGTTTTCCCCCTAATAAAAAAGGATATATTCATCTTCTTGTCAATGTCAAGGTTTTCTGAAGATGTGGAGTAATGCCTATCCTTCAAGTCTCATCCTATTTAAATCTCAGTGATGATTTCTTATCACCTAAGAAATTCATTCTTTGAAGTCTCTGAACTTTCTCTTCTCTCTTCCTGGGATAACCTTTTCTAAGATCCTTTACAAAATTTATTTCCACCTTTCAGATTGATATACTGATCTCTGTTTCAAACATGACCTTCTTTTTAAATTTAATTAAGTTAAACTAAAATAAATTTTAGATTTAGGAGACACATGTGAATGATTATTATATGGAAATATTGTGAAGTGGTAGGGATTGGGTCTTAAGTGGTCAATTCCCCAGAGAGTGAACACTATACCTAAAAGGTAATCTCTGAACCATAACTCCCTTCCCCACTTTTGAGGTGTTTAGGTCCATGTTTGCTGTCATTTAGCTCCCTCACGTAAGTTATAATACGCAGTATTTGCAAACGTGAACTTCTTTGAGAAACTTTAGCAACCAACCTTCCTTCTCACATTATTTCCTTTCTCCTGACAATATTTTAGTTTTCCTCATAACACATACACTACCTATAATCAATTATATATTGTAAATGGATGATTGCTATTATTATTATACTAATTATCTATTTAATTTTTTCCAGTCTCCAACCCCATATGTAAATGCTTGAAAACAGAGATTTTTGTCTTATTCATTGCTGTGCCTCCGGTGTTTATCATACTATTGGGCACAGAGTAAGTACTCTATACATATTTTAAAAAATATTTTAAAAATAAATAGATACATTATTGAACCAAGATAAACCTCCACAAGCTTTACAAAGCACATGATCCTCAACTCTTGTTTCCACGTAATTGTTTAACCCTGATTCTCAAAACTTCTGCACACGTCTTATGTTTCTGCCATACTGACCACTTCTTGTAAACTGTTTCTCTGTTTCAGAACTCTGCATCTCTGCATGTGATGCTCAGTTCTTCCCATGAAGAGCTACCCCTCAGTTTCAAAGGCCACCTATTTTGTGAAAGTATTCCTGACTCTCCTGGAGCAAGGTTCTTCCCTATGTTCCCATAATAAGCATTCCATACAAATGTATTAAAGTATTTTCATCATATCCTAGTGTAATTACTTGCTATACAAATGACTATGTCTTATTTTTTTATACCTAGAGCCTTTCAAATTTCCTGGTCTAAAGTAAATACTCAGTACATGTTTCCTAAATAAGTAAATCCTAGCAAAAGTCTTATTCTACAAATAAGTGATTAGTTCTGCAATGTATTTTTTTCAAATTCAGGATTATACTATAAGGATATTTACATATTTTCTGTGTTGTCTAAGTAAGTGCAAATAACAAAATAAGCAGAAAGGAATGTTAGTCCTATAACCTGAAGAAGGCTGGTACTTGACATTTAATAATATTCAAATACTAAAGCTAAACAACTTTATTGTTTTCACACAAAACAGTCAAATGATAATATACTGTGATTTTTTGGGAAGTGATTTCTTTAGGTAAGACTCTTAATAAACTTGCTGATTAGAGAGGTATTAATTCTATTTCTAAGAAAGGACGTGGAATCACATTATCTGTCAATCAATAAATATATGTTAGACAGGTGTCTTTTTGAGAAGTAGACATGAACTAAAGGATGATTTTCCAGCCTCTGATTCATGCAATTGAATTTCCTAAGACCAACAAACAAGCTTCACAAGTAGAAGTGCTGTAGTCATGAACATACATACCCATACAAATCAGAAAGGTTCAGTTTATCATTTTGGGGGTACATCTATTATTTTATGATTGGTCAAATTTACTTTTAACAAATACAGTTAACATTTGAGGATCTTTGGGAGGAAAACAGTGGTCAAATTATTTTCCTCTGAAGGAGGAAAATTAAAAGAAAGTAACATTTCCATTATGGATTTAGTAGTCAGGTACTACATGTAGAATTAAGATGAGAAGACTCTTTCATTTTTTTAAAACTAATATTCTTTTAAGACTATTTCTCATATATTATCAGGCAGCAGCAGTGTTACAATAAATATTAATATTACTTGATTCCTTGGGTAGTAGAGAGACTATTATCTTAAACATGATTTGCATACTTCAGTTCCTTGCAAACCTAAGTAAGGAAGACATCTTAAACATAGGTGAAGCTCATTGCATTTGATGGTTTTACTATATTATCATCTAATATCTTTACAAATTAAAGGTTATTGATTTTAATTTGCTTCTGTGAGTGTGGGAGCACAAACAGAAATTCCATAGATGAAAAGTTTAAAGAAATGCTTTCCCCCAAATCCCACCTTCTGCTAATATACCAGCTAAAAGTGCTAGTCCTGCTGAATGCTCAGATAATGTTCATCATTCTTATTATTGGTGACAATCATAGAGAAAGACTGAGAAGGAAAATTGAAAACCTTGTCTTTGACAGTCTTTCCACTCTCATCTGTTCAGTGCATAGATAAGAGTACTCTCAACCTGAGAGGAAACAGCAAGGAGAGAGCTCTTAGGAGTCTGGCCTGACTTCAGAGAACCCAGGAGGTGTAGAGGGAAACACTTCTCTGCTCCATAGCCCAGAAGGACCCAGGCTCACCTCCAGTCAGGGCCCCAGGTGCAGAAGAAAAGAGTTGGACTAGCCGGGCTCGGTGGCTCAGCCTGTAATCCCGCACCTTTGGGAGGCTGAGGTGAGTGGATTGCTTGAGCCCACGGGTTCGAGACCCGCCTGGGCAGCGACACCTCGTCTCTACAATAAATCAGAAAATCAACTGGGCATGGTAGCGTGTGCCTGTAATTCCGGCTACTTGGAAGGCTGAGGCGGAAGGATCGCCAGAGCCCAGCAGGTCGAGGCTGCAGTGGCCGGGAGTGGCCACTGCACTCCAGTATGGGCGACAGAGTGAGACTCCAACTCAAAAAAAAAAAAAAAAGAAAGAAAAAAGAAAAGAAAAGAAAAGAGTTGGAGTGAGATCACTCTGCCATAGGCATCAAGCAGGAAATCAAAGCCACTGAAGATTTTCTCACCCACAGGTACAAATGTCTTCTGAATTCAAAAACATGATTGGAGTTTATTTCCATTTCAACAGCAATGTTTTGACTTTGGAGAAAAATGACATCAAAGTGTCTGTTTTCAGAGAGGAATCCATAGTAAGGAAAGGACATGATCTCTGGATCCATATCTACTTTTGAGAACAATTTAGTATTTTCAACTCTTGTCAAAGTTATAGATTGCAATTTAGTTCATTTAATGTTTGAAAAGTTATACTCTGCTACTCGAATTTTCATATTTTCTTATACTTAGTTGTTTTGTGAAGCTAACCACTGCATTGCTCCTTATACCTCTACTATTTTTACTTGTTAACATGCAGTTACAATTGCAAATGGGGCAATTGGCCAGAACAGTACTCTGATATTTCTTAAGGATAAGTAATCAATCAGTCAATCAAAGGAACAAGAGACAACCTTGGCAAGACAACCCTCCCCCGCCATTTTGAGCCCACACTTTTATGTGGTCTCATTTTGTGTTTTGCACCTTATGCATCACATATCTTAGAAAGTTTGTAATGGTTTAGAAAATGGTGCTTTCTTTCCTTACATATAAAAAATGAAAGACAGAAAGAAAAAAAAAGAGATAAGAAAAGAAAACAAGAGAAAAAGAAAGGAAGGGAAGAAAATGAGGAAGGGGGGAAAAAGGAGAAGGAATAAAAGGAAAAAGAAAGAAAACATGAGAGAAAAAGAAAATAACTGTATTAACAATGTTTCTTCTTGAAAAGTATGTAGGCTGGTTTCTCAAATAATCTTTTTATCAAAAAAATTTTGTGAAAAAAGAAAATCAGAGGAAATGTCTATAGCTTCATAATTGAATTCCTTTGCATTCTTATGGCAACTTTAAGTTGACTAGTGAAATGACACCCCAAGTTACTTAGCCTGACATTTCAATACATTTTGTTCATTTGCTCATGAAAGGAATAGACTTAGGCTCCATAGAAAATATTCTTAGAGATGTTTTTAAACATTAGTCATGAAAAAATAAAGAAATTGTGACTTTCACAAACATTTTGAAATAAACTGGAAAATCAGAAAGCAAATTGAATGTCCTATTTTCCCACATCAAAAATCTGCCTATAGGAATTGCTAGAAATTGTTAGTAGATAATTCTTCCCAACCACGTCATACACAAGGAAAGACACCAGCTGCACCCACCTCACTTTCCCAATATTTCCAGTTATTATTAATTTTTTCTTACTGTTTTCACTTCTTTCAGTCCTATCTCGCCTATTTATCTTTTCCTCATTTTAAACATTGTTGATGAGCAATACAGCCAGCATCTTATTCTGATGGTTTTCAACACCTTTGAACAGCAGTGTGTTCTTGTGCCTAATTCAGAGACATTTGACAACTGTTTTCATCAACAGAGATTTTCTTATGTCGTTTAGCTCTTTGGTTCAGCTTTCTTTCTGGGAAAATATTGTATTGTAATGATGATAAAAATAATTACACATCTTCAGGCAGAGTACTTACAGAGCCACTGTCTTTTATATCGATGAAATTAGTCCTTACAGGAAAAGGAAAATCCCAGCCTTCCACTCACTAGCACTGTATGCACAAGAGATTCCACTCCTGCCTCCTTGCTATCCTGCTCATCGCTCTTCACACCAAATCGCTGAGGAGAATTAACAAACACTGTGAAAACTGGACCGACAACCCTTTAGTTTATATTTTGAAATGATACTAGAGATGGTGTAGTGCATATGCACTATTGGAACAACTAGAATTCTTTGGGGGGAAAGAAGGAGGCAGAAAGTAGAGAAACTTGTGTTTCCTATTTTTTAAAAAATGTAAAGTACGGTAAAATAAAAATCCTTTTTTCCTCTGCAAAGTGAAATAAAGGATTAAAAATTCTCTTGATTGATCAAAGTACAGTGCATCAATTTCATGTCAAACCACCATATTATCAAGGTTGCTTAAAATATGAAGAGACAAAGATAAGTGGATGTGAAAGCATAATTTTGAAACAAAACTGCCATCTATAAAATTGGAGGTAAAGCAAACTTATCCAAGGAACATTTGGAAGACATTAAAGAGTATGATAGCACCCATCCTCACATACATTTGCAGAAAAAACATTTAAAAAATAAATGTGACTTTCTATATCATTTTTCCATATTAGCAGCAAAAGTAGAAAAGCAAGTGAAATCAAGATTTCCTACATACCTTCACTGTCACTTGGGTGAGTGATAATTTGTAGTAATTGTGCTATTATTAACATGTCCTCTCTGAAATAAACTCTATCTAAAGAACCTAGTTTGTTGCTCTGGTTTCATTAAAAGTGCTCTAAAATTGAAAACAATGAATATATATTCAACACGAGAATGCTATTTTTAAAATATACAAACATGTTGGAGAGAATTCATGGAACATCAGGAAGAACAATTTTAATTTCTGAATGAAAAGATTAAAAGAGTACCTATAGCTGGCTAAGCAATGACTAAGTGGAAACATGGTAACTGCCCGCAAATTTTTTAAGGGTGTGAACACAAAGGAGGGAGGAGTATTTGGTGGCCTCAAAGAGAAGACATGAATTTATGAAATTCATGACTTGAATTTATGAAAGCCTCTGTCTTTCATTTTAATCTATGGCTATTGGGAATCCTACACATTGTTATATCATTTAGATAGGTATTTCTTAACAACGGAGATTATAGATTTTTTATAATCTATATTGTAATTATAGAGGGGAAGCATATTATTTGAGTACAAGTTAAAACTAGATATGAAAGAAAGAGAAACTATTTACATAATTGTCAGTCACTTCTGCATCTAATTAAAATGATAATTGTGTCATATTAATGGCATAATAACTTACACGAATTGTAAGGACCCAGAGAGCAAACTATCACTGGCTTAGCACACTTTGGAAATTGTATTTCATTTGTCATTATTTAAAGACTATTACCAATATATTTTAAAACAAAATATTTGAAATGCAGATGAATAGAAATGAAAGTTTAAAATGTTGTCATTAAATATTAGTTAGCCTAAATCAAAATCCTTAAGAAAGTCAAGATATCTTTACCAAGAAATATAGTGTTGTCAAAGTAATACCACTTTAAAATAAATTGACTTCTGTGTCTTACTATATATAGTAATACATTTCTATATTGCCCAACTTTATATACTTTAATTGCAAACATATTAACATTGTGCTACTGAAGGGATGTTCCAACCTGACAATCAAAGTTTGAGAAATGTTTTGTTCAACTTTAGGAAACATCATCACTTAGCTAAATTAAGTAATTTCATGCAAAAGATGTAGTTCAAAACACAATTGCAATGCAATGACAGAAGGTCTTTCCTTAGGATATAATGAACACAATAGAGGAAGGGGTAATATAGTAGAGAAAAATTCTGTGCTCAGTTACTACTCCATTGCCCACCTATTTTCAATGTAAACAAGATAAAATTCCTTACCTAGACACGCCATGAAAACTCCAGTGTATTTTTCTCTTACTTTCATTCATTGTTTCCTTACTTTCACTTGTGTTTGAAAGTTGAATAAATCATTTAACTTGTACTTCTTGTACCTCTGTTCTTGAAACAGTTTATATGTATGTAGATTCAAATCCTTCTTTGAAAAGGCAATTCTAACTGGCAAAAAATAACTAACTTACACTGGGCATAATTACTTTTTGCCTTAAGATCTTGGCATGCCATCTACTCTAGAAAACCCATGCCAGGGAATGCCAGCCACACCTACCTACAAAATGGCCTAAAGAAACACACTCACTTATTTTCCCCCTGTAATTTGATAAGTCAAAATAAATGATGACTGGGTGGTGTCATTTTGATGTCAGTGTACAAAGGTAAGGAATCTCTATTGTCAATGGAATGTTGAAATATATAGTCAAAATTTTAATACATTAAAAAAGTGTCATACATGAAGTTTCATTTCACCAAAATAGTTCAGATTTAACTATACTGAATAAATTCCAAAATGAATATATAATTACATACATTTAATAACTGTTGCTAACAAAAACGTGTCATTTTAGACATGGGCTGTAAAGCAAGCAATATGGCAGAATAAAATTTGGCTGGTGGAATTATTGCTGGTGGCTGAATATTTTTAATCTAAATTTTTGTAATATTTTGTAACTTTTTAATCTAAATTTTTGTAAAATTAAAATATAATAGGTATATTATTCATTCATTACTAAATTTATTATGGGAATTTTCTTTGGTAAATACTTTCAAATTTGAAGTAACCTGACTTACATCTTTGAAGAAAAGTTAACTCTCTTGCCTAACAATTCCATTTTACAGATGTAGTATTGCCTTTTTTATTTACTAAGTTTTATTTTATTATAGAAATGTGAGGTACAAGTAGAATGCATGCAGGTGAAGTTTGAGCCTCCAGCTGCCTCTCACTCCCCCGGTATAAGACCAGGTACCTTTTGTGTTGTGACGTGTCCTTTCTCCCTCCTTCCCTCTACTGAAAGTGCCCAGCGACTACCCATCCTTCCCTTGTGCTAATGTGATTAATGTTCAGGTCCCACTTACCAGGAGAACATGTAGTATTCAGTTCTTTGTTTCTGTGATAGATCACTAAGTATAATGGTCTCCAGCTCCAATCAATTTGCTGCAAAGTCTGTGGTTTTGTTCTTTGTTATGGCTATGTAATACTCCATTGTGTATACCAGGGATGCCAAAAAATGTATACACATTTTAAGGGATGTTATCTATGTATTACTTTTCCAAGCACTTTTCAGAAGTGTCTGGATGCTGATGGTAACCACTTTGAGCACTTCATGTAACTGCAGAAGTCAAACATGGCTTGTATTCATCTTACAATTTTAATACAGTTATTTTTTCCTTTCTTAAAATATGTATACATTTTTGGGGCGCCCTCTGCATGCACCACAGTTTCTTTATCCAGTTCACTATTGGTAGGCAGTGTGGTTTGTTCTATGTTTTTGCTATTGTGAATAGAGCGGCAATAAACATGCATGTGCAGGTGTCTTTTTGTAGTACATTTTACGTTCCTCCAGGTAGATTCCCAGGAAAGGAATTGCTGAATAGTATTGAACGTAAAGTTTTAGCTCTTTTATGAATCACCACACTGCCTTACATAGAGGTTGAACTAGCCTGCACTGCCATCAACAGTTTAAAAGCATTCCCTTTTCTCCACACCCACGCAAGCATGTTTCTTGATTTTTTAATGATGGCCATCCTTACTGGAGTTATGTATTATCTTATTATAGTTTTGATTTTCATTTCTCTGATGATTAGTGAGGCTCAGTATTTTTGCATGTTTCTTCTGGCTACTTGTGTGTCTTCTTTTGAAAAGTGTCTATTCCTGGCCTTTGCCCACTTTTTAATGGGATTTTTGTTTTTCCTTTCACTTTGTTCTTTATAGATTGTGGGTGCTAGGTCTTTGTCGATACACAAATTGCAAGTATTTTTTTCCCATTCTGTAGAGTGTCTCCCCACTCTTTTAAAAGTTTTTTTTTTTAATGTGCAAAAGCATTTCAGTTTGATGAGGTCCCATTTGTCTATCTTCGCTTTTATGGCATTCCCTTTTGGGGATTTGGTCAAGAATTTGTTGCCTACTCCAAAGTACATGAGGGTTTTTCCTATGTTTTTTTTCTAGGATTCTTATAATTTGAGATTTTACCCTTAGGTCTTTAATCCACTTAGAGTTTATTTTTGTATATGGTGATAGGTAGGGGGTCCAGTTTCATTATTCTGTGTGTGGTCAACTAGTTTTCCCAGCACCATTTGCTTAATATGATCTCCTTTTCCAAGTGGTTGTTATTGATGACTCTGTCAAAGATGAGTTGGTTGAGAGACTTCGTTTTTGCTTCCAGAATATCTGTCCAGTTCCATTGGCCTAAGTACCTGTTCTTGCACCAATACCAGGCACTTTTGGTTACTGTAGCCCTGTAGAAAAGTTTTAAGTCTAGAAGTGTGATACCTCCTGCTTTGTTGTTTTTGCTGAGGATTATTTTGGCTATTCGTGCTCTTTTTTGCTTCCATATGAATTTCTGTACCATTGTTTCCAGGTCTGAGAAAAATGATGTTGGTAATTTGATGGGCAATGCATTGAATCTGTAGATTGCTGTAGAATGGAAATCTTGATAATATTGATTTTTCCTCCAATACATGAGCATGGCATGTTTTCCATTTGTGTCATCCTTGATTTCTTTGAGCAGTGTTTTGCAGGTCTCATTGAAAAGATCTTTAATTTATATGGTTTGGTGGATACCAGAGTGTTTCGTTTTGTGTGTGTGTGTCTAATGTGAATGTGATTGTACTTTTTATTTGGTTCTCAGTGTGCTTGTTGCTGGTGTACGAAAATGCAACTGTTTCTTTTGCACATTGATTTTGTAACCCAAGACTTTGCCAAAATCGATTATCAGTGTGAGGAGGTTTTTGACAGACTCCTTGGGGTTGTCAAGATATAGAATCATATTGTCTGCAAAGAGTGGTAGCTTTACTTCCTCTTTTTCTATTTGGCTACTCCTAATTATTTTCTCCTGCCTGATTACTCTGGCTGGGGCTTCCAGTACTATGTTGAAGAGGAGGGGTGAGTGTGAGCAACCTTGTCTTGTTCCTATTCTTTGGGGGAATTCTTCCAACTTCTGTCCATTGAGCAAAATGTTGACTCTGGGTTTATCACAGATGGCCCTTACTGTTTTGAGAAATGTTCATTCTATGTCTAGGTGCTCAAGGATCGTTATCAAGAAGGGATGCTGAATTTTGTTGAACATTTTCTCTGTGTCTAGTGATATAATCATATGAGTATTGGTTTTACATCTGTTGATGTGCAGAATTACATTCATGGTTTTGCAAATATCAAACCAGTCCCACATCCCAGGAATAAAGCCCACCTGGTCACAGTGGATGTTCCTTGAGATGTATTGTTGGATCCAATTTGCTACAATCTTTATTTTTGCATCTATGTTCATCAAGAAAATTGACCTGTAATTCTCTTTCCTTGTTGGGACTTTGCCAGACTTGAGAATCAGTATAATATTAGTTAACTTCATAAGATGAGTTAGGGAGAGAGAATTCCATCATTCTCAATTGCCTGACATACTTTCAGTAAGATTGGAACCAGCTCCTCCTTGTATGTCTTGTAGAATTCAGCTGGGATGCCATCTGGTTTGGGGCTTTTTTTTTTTTTTTGGTGGGGAGATTTCATATGACTGAGTCAATTTCCTGAACTGTTATTGGTCTATTTAGGGTTTCAATTTCTTATTGTTTCAGCCTTGGGAGGTTGTGTGATGTCATGTGTGCTGTCAGAAAGTCCTCCATTTTCTTTAGGTTTTCAAATATATTTGCATACAGGTGTTCATGGTAATTGCTGATAATCTTTTTTTTAAAAAATTGAGTTGGAGTCTCACTCTGTCGTCCAGGTTGAAATGCTGTGACACAATCACGGTCACCGCAGCCTCCACCTGCTGGGCTCAGGCAAACCTTCAGCCTCAACCTTCCAAGTAGATGGAACTACAGGCACATGCTACCACATCTGGCTTATTTTTTGATTTATTGTAGAGACAAGGTCTCACCAGTTGCCCAGGCTGGTCTCGAATCCCTGAACTCAGGCAATCCTCTCACCTCAGTCTCCCCAAGTGCTGGGAGAGTGCTGGGATTACAGGCTTGAGCCAACGTGCTCAGCCGATAATTTCTTCAAATTCCATTTTACAGGTGCAGTATTACCTTTGTCGCTTTGTTCCTGTTTACATTTTATAGTTTTCCAAGCCTTGCTCACAGGCTGAATTCTTTCAGTACATTTTGTTTTAGCCCTAATGACAAAGGATGGGAACTTTTATAAATAAAATAATGCATAACTCTGCCAAATAGTGGAATTATTTCTTTAGCACAGATTTTCTTTCCATCAATATTCTTCATATGCAAATACCAAATGGCTAATAGCTCACTGTTGACTATTTTGCATAGGTAAATTCTTATCAGTTAGTACCAATAACAGGTATCGAAATGATTTATGAGTGATTGTCAAGCCTCCATGGTTTAATAAGTATTAATATACTGGCTATCTTTCACTGATAGAAAGACAGCTGCTCTTGGGAACAAAAGTGATTCAGACACAATTGGACTCAAGTGCAAGAGAACATTGTGGGTTCTTCAGGTCTGGCAGAGTCCACCCACCCACAAACTGTCAGGACTTTCCTCGCTTTTATTTTTGCTACTATAGCCAGTAGAGAGTTGGAGCTAAACTGCCACGCTCCTCCAGAAGAGATCTGTGACACACTTGTACAGTCTGATCCTGAAATGACATCTTCATTTCCTGCTCTCCTGCACTTTTCCTGGCATCCTCCATGAGATGGATGCAAGTTGTCTCTACCCATACACAAGCAGAGGCAGGCAACTTCATGCCTTTGGCATCAACTACAGAAAGTACAAAACAAATTAAAATGTTTTAAAATGTTTTTGAACTTCCATAAAGACTTTTAAAAGTTTGCTTGAGAGATGTAATTTTTAAAATCCTTTGTTTGCTAATATTTTCCCCCTATAGAAGATTGAAGTGAAGGAACTATATAAGGGAGGAAAATATCATTCAGTTGACAAACAACTGAGTGTATGCAATGAGCCTCAGGTACTACAGACACTGTGGATTTTGAAGATACAATGACTAGAATATCATTTTGCATTGAAAGGAATATTTCAACTGCCCTTGGTATGGGTGGTAGTGGGATTATCTTGTATTTTAGTTTGCCTTTTCTGTATGGTTCTAGTGGTATACTTGGAAATACATTCTACAGTTTAACAAAAACTGTACTTAAGCATCTCTTTTATATGCTGAGAAAAGTCTTGTTTAGATTTGATGTTGACATTGGGATGTTGTCAATCTATATTTACTTCAAGGGGAGTAAAGCAGAATTCAAACATCTATTTTCAGTAAATGCATACACATGTACCACACAGAAGCACATACATGCATACATACATATTTACATTTTAACTAAATCTGCTGTAACTTGGTATAAATTTCAATGTAATTATGACATGTTATTACACAAGATGAGATAAATACAGAATACGTTTTTCTAGTTCATTTTATTCTCTAATATCTAAAGATGCAAAATCAAACACAGTAATAAAAGCCCTACCCAAACCTGATGAAAAGATGCAAGAAAGGATGAATTTTTTTTCTTTTAAAGAAACAGAAATACATGAGTGTTTTTCAAGCCAAATGTCTATATGGATATGCTATCTTTATGATTTGGAATAGTAGGCTGAATATAGTTGAGGAAATATTTTTCAGTACTAAGCTGAAAAACGGGGAAAAGAAACTAGAAAAATGTTATGTAGGAACTTGAGTGTAAACTATGTTGAAAGAAGAATTATAAGATGTGGATCAATTCATATGTACCCACAAAATAATAGTGAGATCATTCACAGCCGATCTAATTTCTCTAAATTGTTTTCCTCTTTTGTAAAATGAGGTGGTCTAGACAACTAGCAAGCATGCAAAAAATATGTTGAGAGCCTAGTAGTGGTAGGCACTAGGGCTTAAAAGCATTTTCACATATATTATTTATTTCATCTTGACCTTATATTAATCTGGTAAACAAGTATTATAATCTTATTTAATATGAGTGGAATAAAAACTCAATAGAATTTGGGTATTTTTTTCAAAGTCTTTATAATCTCTAGGCTCTCTGTCAGATGCTAAAATTATCCTTAGATCTATAATTTTAAATGAGGCACATATCAAAAGGTAAAATGTATAGTAACCATGTGGACACAATTCTTACACTTTCTCTTTCAAAGGGAAACAAAAAGATAAATGAAATTTCTCATTTCCTACCATTTCCTTCCCATTTCTTCTCTCTTCCTCTACCACCACACACATATAAGTCAGAATTTGGCAATATTTTTTTGTTAAGTGCAAATAGTAGGTAGTTTAGGCTTTCTAAGCCATCTAGTGTCTACCACAGTTACTCAACCTTGTTAGAGCATAAAAGCATCAAAGGAGACATAAACAAATGTGAGTGACTATATTCTATTAAGATTTTATTTACAAAGACAGAGTGGACCATTTTTGACTTGTGAGCCAGAGTTTGCTAATTCCTGATGTAAATAGATCTTAAAAAATAAAAGGAGCTGGTAATAACTCAGAAGTTCATGTCAAATAATAAGATCAAAATATTTTAATAACACATGCATTTTAAATTTTATGTGTGTATATGGCTATTAACTAAATTTATACTAATTATATGATTCTTTACAATAAATACCAACGTATTCTATGTCAGCTAATGTTACCTTTATGTTTGTGTGTATGATTGAATTTGTTCAACTTTGTTTACATTCATCTGACAAGACTTGTTAAATCTTTTGAAAAAGGCCTAAAGGCCTTTTTGTTTAGGTGGGCCAGATGGGGTTGGAGTCTTCTATTGATATGTCAAATAGAAATTTACTCTTGATTCTTGATTAAATTAAGACTAGTATCTGTAGCTACTATAAGCTACTAAAGCAGAAAGTAAAATGACTACTTATTTAGCTTAGGAGTGCTCCCTACTCCTGCACATCTATTTGACTTACTGTTTTTGGTCACCTGCTTTTACCTGAAGTTGCTTTATTATTTTATATGATTGATTGGCTAGGAACAAATTCTCTCACTGTGTGCTTATTGATAATGTCTATTTTTCACTTTTATTTTTTGAAAAAAGTTTTTCTAGATATAAGATTCTTGGTTAACAGTTTTTTCTTTCATCATTTTGCATATGACATCTCACTGCCTTTTGGTCTTTATTGTTTCTAATAAAAATTCAGCTGTTAATATTATTGGGATTCCTTGTACATAATCAGACATTCTTCTGTGACTACTTCATGATTTCTCTTTGTCTTTTTTCTTTCAGCATTTTTGCTAGTATGTGTCTCTGTGTGAATTCCTTTAAGTTTAGACTACTTGGATTTTGTCAGACTGCATTCATAGATTAACTCTTTTTTCCCCCCAGCAAATTTGGGAAGTTTTTAGCCATTATTTAAAAAAATACTTGTCTTGCCTCCCTTTTTTTCTAGTACTGCCATTACCTATATATCACTGTTCTTAATCCTGTCACATTTTTCTGAGACCCTGTTATTTTTCTTTTGTATTCTATTTTCTCACAGTTCTTTGAATTGCATAATCTTTTTTGATTCATCATCAAGATCACTTATTCTTTTTTCTGCTATTGCAAATCTACTCTATTGAATTTATGTTTCAGTTATTGCAATTTTCAACTCCAATATTTTCATTTGATTTTTATCTTTTGTAGTCCTACTCTTTATTGATATTATCACTTTGATGAGATATCATTTTCAGACCTTCCTTTCATTTTAATCATGACCTCTTTTAGTTATTTGAATATATTTATAAAGGCCATTTAAAGTGTTTGTTTTTTAAATCCAACAATGAGTTTCTCTCACAGTCATTTTTTGTTGTCTGCTATATTTTGCTGTATGTTGGTCAACATTCATATTTTGTTGTATTCCTCATCATCTATAGTTGTTGTTGTGGAAAACTGATTTTTAAAATAATGTATTGGAGAAAATCTAAGTACTGATCTTCCCTTCTCTGGGCTTGTTTTTCTTTACTTGTTTATTTTTTAGCTGACTGACGACACAATTTTAGTGAAGACTATTTTCCCTGGAGAGTGAAACCTCTAATGTCTTTGTCATGAGCACAGTCACATGGGTTGACAGCGATTTTCACAAGGTCGTTTTGATCATCTCATCTGCTTAATCTCTGTTAGGTTGTATTACATTCTTAGTGTCATAACCAGTTGTTTGTCTCTACTAATTGCTAATTGCTATATTATATTCAATCATGCCCTAGGGTATAAATTGTTTTATATTCTGTGCCTGTTAAATTTGAGTTTCTTTGCAGGGTCAATTTTTTAGGCTAATCTTGGAAACTGTTCTTCTAGACTTGTTCTAATATGAAGAAGGCTCTTACTAACTATCATTTCTCTGACTCTTTCTAATAAAATGGCTGACCTATGGTGTCTCTTGTTGCTCTCATAAAGCTACTAGCCATTTATAAATGGTTTGCCACTCAAATCTCCATTGTTTTCAAGGATGTTTTAGGATTAGATATTCCCAAAGTCTAGTACAAAGTAGTGTGTGTGTGTGTGTGTGTGTGTGTGTGTGTGTGTGTGTGTGTGTGGTGGAGTGTGGTGGAGTGTGGTGAAGAGAAGCGTCAGAGTTGTCTGTTCCTATGCCTGCCTCTCCCTCTGTACAAAATATGAGATGCAGCTGCAGACAATGTTCTACTTTTCTTAAAGTAACACCCCTACTTTATAAACACCCTTGCTTTATAACACCCCTGGGATAGTATGTAGGATTGTATCCTCTTGTTTCCTAAGCCTGTCTCTCCTGGTGTGGAACCTCTGCCTTTTTTAGTAAGCTAGGTTAAAGATAATCTGGGCTCTGGTAACCTTGACATGTTATACTTAATGTAGAGACTCTACTCTACAAACTTGAACTAGATGGAGAAAGAAAACCTTTGAAATCTTGGCCATGCTTGCCTGGGTCTTAGCCTCTGCAACATGTCTATGTGAGGATTTAGTAATGCTGATGGCCTGCCTCAGTAATGCTGGTGGAAGGAGATAACAAAGCCCTCAACTGAGAGCTAAGGGAAAGACTTTACACCATTATCTCTGTTGCAACTTTTAGAGTCATGTCTCTGGCATATTGAGCTGGAAGGAGCTGTTCTTGGTTCCATTGCCACAAATGATTGCTTTTCTTACTCTTTAGTAGATGTTAAAAAGTGAAAGTCTCTTCCTTTGCTAAAATGTCCTTAAAATGATTTTCAAATATTTGAAATGGTTACGTTTACATAATCTTTATGTTTGTTTCAGTGGAGAGTGGACCAGCAGAGCACCTTATGCCATCATTAAGGAAGTGGAACTTTGCCTTCAATTACCTGTTTTCAGTTATTTGGGGCATATAATAACTAGAGTAGATTTGGTAGGTCAGATGATATTATAAGCTACATGACCACATCTCCCCAAGATTTGTATATTGAAACCCTAAACCCCAATAAGATGATATTTGGAGATGGTATCTTTAGGTACTGAATGTGGAGTTTTTGGGGTGGGAATAGTGCCCTTATAAGAACATCGTAAGTAAGTGTGCTTGTTCTTCCTGTGATTCTCTTCTCTCTCTCTCTCTCTCTCTCTTTCTGTTTGTGAAGTCACAGCAAGAAGATGACCATCTACAAAGAAGGGAGAGAGCTTTCACCAAGAAGCCAACTATGCTGGTACTGGCACCCTTATCTGTCAATACCAACCATTTTCAGAACTATGAAAAAGGTTTTATTGCTTAAACCACTCAGTCTAAAATATTTTTGTTATAGCTACCCAAACTGACTAATACATAAAGTAATTATTTATCTAGCTTTTTGGAGAACTGTCAAACTGTTTTTCACAGCAGCTGCATCATCTTATATTCCAACCAGCAATGCATGAAGTTTCCAGTTTCTTCACATTTTTGCCAATATTTGTTACTTTTCATTTTTTTTACATTAAAGCCATTTATTAGGTGTGAAGTTGCATATTAATTATGGTTTTGATTTGCATTTCCATATGACTAATAACTAATAATATTAATCATAATGTTAGTAATAGTGAGTATCTTTGCATGGTTTTTAAAAGCCATGTGTCTATGGTTTTGGGATAAATAACTCTATGAGTTCTTTTGTCTGTTTTTTAAATTGGTTTGTATGTCATTTTGTTGAGTTGCAAGAGTTCTTTATGTATTCTGAATCCTTATGAGATGTATGATTTGCAGTTATTTCCTCCCATTGTCTAGATTGTCATTTCACTTTCTTGATAGTTTCCTTTGATGTTTAAAATTAATAAGTTTTAGAAAACCCAATGTCTCTTTTGTTGTTGCTTATGCTGTTGATGTCATATCTCATAATCCATTGGCAAATTTAAGGACATAAAAACTTGTCCCTATGTTTTCATTTAACATAGGGACAAGTTTTCATTTCATTAAGCGTATTTGTAATTTCAGCCTTTGTATTTAGATATATGATCCACCTTGGGTTAACATCTGTATATATTGTGAGGCAGGGGCACAAAATTATTGTTTTCCATATGACTGTTCAGTTGTCATGGCACCATTTGTTTAAAAGTTTATTCTTTCCTACTGAATGGTGTCGGCATTATTGTCAAAATTAATTAACCATGGATATATGGGCTTAATTCAGTATTTATCATTGTATTTTATTTATCTATATAGTAATATTTATTCTGTTATCTCACTATGTTCATACTGTAGCTTTGTGTTGAATTTTTGAGTAAGACAATGTGAGTTCCCTAACTTTTTTTTAACAATTGCTTTGGCATTTTGGGGTCCTGTGAACTCCCATATAAATTTATAATCAGCTTTTTATTTTTGCAAAAGAGGCAAATGATTTTGATAGTGATTTTTATAATTGTACTTATATTTCTTCTTTGATGCATTGTTGCAAAATGTATTGGTTATGTTCCTCATATTTGTGAATTTTCCAGTTTTCTTTCTTTTTTACTCACTTTTGTCTTCAACACTTCATACTCAGAAAATAGGTTTTTGTATAAATATAATCCTTTTAAATTTATTGATATTTGCTTTGTGATCTAATACATTATTTATCCTTGAAAATATTCCATGTGTACTTGAGAGAATGAATATTGTTTTATTATTGGGTGGAATGTTCTATTAATGCCTGTTAGATTTAATTGTTTTATAGTCTTGCTCTGTCTCTGTATTTCGTTATTGGTGGCCTGTCTAGTTATTGTATTCATTATTAAAAGTGGGTGTTAAAGTCTTCAACTGTTATAGAATTGTTTGTTTTCCCTTCATTCTATCATTTTTTGGTTCATGCATTATGATACTAAGTTGTTAGGTGAATATATGTTAGTAAGTGTTATTCTTCTTGATGAATTATGCTCTCTATCAATATGTAATGTTCTCTTTTATCTTTTGTAGTCACTTTTGTGTTAAATTTTATTTTAATAATATAGCCATTCATCTCTCTTTCAGTTATTATTTGCATGAAAAATCTTTCTTTCATTCTTTCACTTACAATCTATTGTCCTTAGGTCTAAATTGCAAACAACATACATTTGGATAAGTTTTCATAATCAATTGTGGCTATCTAGTCCTTTAATTGAGGTATCTAATCAGTTTATATTCAAAGTAATTACTGATAAAGAGGGCTTCTGTCATTTGCTATTTGTTTTTGAATATCTTAAACAATTTTTGTCTCTCAATGCCTGTGTTCCTGACTTCTTTTTTGATTAATTTTTGTCTGTTGTACAATTTGATTTCCTTATTTTTCTCTGAGTATTTTTTAGTTTTTTTCTTGGTTATTAATAGCTTAGCTATAAGACTATCATGTTTGAATGATTAATTTAAATAGTAGACAAAATTCTGCACCTATACATCTATGTATCCCTTTATGTTGTTATCATCACAAATTACATCTCTCTGTATTTTGTACCCATTAATCTAAATTTGCGATTACTTTTTTGTATTTTTAAGTCTTATAGAAAAAAGAGGAGCCATAAACCTAAAAAATACAACGCTACCAGTTTTTATATTTAGCCATATAGCAACCTAGCCATTGTTTTTTATCTATTTGTATGGCTTCAGATTACTCTCTTGTGTTTATTCCGTTCAGCGTGGAGTATTAACTCTATAACTTCATGTAAGGCATATCTATAAGTAATGGACTCCCTAAGTTATTCCTTATCTGAAACTGTCTTATTTTCTTCTTTACTTGTGAATGGTACTTTTTTCATATACAGAATTCTTTTTTTTTTTTTTTTTTGCTTTTCAGCATTTAAAATTTATCACGCATTGCCTTCTGGTCTCCATTGTCTTAAAAACAAAACAGTTATTATTTTTGAAGACCACACGAATGCGATGAATTGCTTCTCTCTCACTACTTCCAAGAATCTCTGTCTTTGCTTTTCAACAATTTGACTATAATGTATCTCAGCTTGGTGCTCTTTGAGTTTATCTTGTGTAAAGTTGTTAAGCTTTCAGAATGCATAGATTAATGTCTTAATTTGGAAGGTTTAGGACATTATCTCTCCAAATGTTATTTCTGCTCCTCTCTCTCTCTTTTCTCCCCCGGAACTCCTATTATGCATATCTTGCTGTGCTTGATTGTGTTTTATAGGTCTCTTTGAGTCTGTTCATTTTCTTCTTCTCTTTATAATTTCTAACTGGTTCTTTTTATAATTTCTATCTCTTTGTTGATAGTTTCTATTTGTTGAGACATCACTTTTTTAGTTTTATTTAGTTTTTGTTCATTGTTTTTGTTAGTTTTTCAATATATCTAAGATAGTTGATTTAAAGTCTTTTTCTATGTATTAATGCCTAGGATTTTACATTGTTTTTATTATTTTATTTTATATCTGTGAATGGGCCTTACTTTCACATTTCTTTGCATGCTTTTTAATGTTATGAAACATTTATAATTTTCTGTTAAAAATGGAACCTTGGATATTTTTATATGGTAACTCTGAAAATCAGATTATCTTTCCTCCTTGTGGCTTATTGTTGCTGCTTGTTGTGATTTATTACTGTTGTCTTATTTACTGAGTTATCAGAACCTGTTTTGCAAATTCTGCCTTCTTTGTAGTGTATGGCTACTGAATTCTTTGTTCCATTAGGTTAGTAGTCAGCTAGTATTTTTATAGTTTCCTTAAATGCCTGGAATTTAAAAAACAGAAAAGAAAAAAATAAAACAGAAAAAAATAAAGAAAAAATATGTAATCTTCCAGTCTTTGAAGACTGAATTTGTGTTAGGTCACTCTAACACTTAACCAGGCTATTTAAAACTCTGCCTTAATATTTACCCTCTATTTGCACAGAGCTTGGAGGCTGACCAGAATTGGAAGTATAGGTTTGTCTCAGGCATTTTGTGAGCAGGCATCCCACCATGAATATTTGTGTGACCTTCTCAGTTTTCCGATATCTGTGGGAAATTTTAAAAGCCCTTGTACTCCATGTATCTCTTTTCCCAATCTCATCTTTCCCAGGCTTATTAATATGTTTATTGCCTGTTATGAGTACTATGCCTTGCCCCAAACTACTACAACCAATACTGTACTTTTAAGAAATGCCGCGTGAGAATCTACTCCATCCCTGGGAGTGTTCTGGGTCAGGTCAAACAAAGGCAATCATTGGGCTGAACCTTCAGGAAGCTATTAGAAAGGTTGAAACAGCAATTCTTACAGCCCGAGGTCCTCTAACACTAGCAATTCGCACAGAATGCAGCTGCTCTTCTCATAGCTGCTAAAAATCTGGGGATTGAAGATATAAGGTGGACAATTTAAAATGCCACAACACACTCATATTGGAGGCAATGCCACTTTGTTCACCAAACCTTTCCTTAATTAATGTGAGCTTTCGACGAGATTCTAGAGATCTGTAAGCATTGATTCTGACCAATTTTTAGCTCATTATTTTGTGTGTGGGGGGTGTGTGTATGTGTGTAAGATTTTCCTACTCCATCATTTTTGGTGACACTCCGCAATTCATTCTTGTATATTGCCCTTGCATCCTGTGACCTTATATTCACCTATTAGTTTTGTTAACTTTCTTTGTAGGTTTATTAGATTTTTTTACTTAGCTGAATTTTGTCTTCAAGTAAGACAATTTTATACTGTCTTTTGCAATCTGAAGGCCTCTTATTTGCTTTTCTTGTCTTGTTTCCCCATTTAGGAGCTCCAGTAAAATATTGAATAAAAGTGGTGAGAAAGAAAACTCTTTCTACATTTTCAGTCTTAGGAAAAAAAATTTCTCTCTCTGACATAGAACATAATATGAGTTCTAGGTTTTTCTTAGATAATCTTTATTAGTTTTATCATTAATTGGTACAAAACTTTATAAATTTTTTCCTCTAATGAGATTATTACATATATTTAGCTTATTTCTATGGTAACTTTCATTGATTAATCTTCTGAAGTTAAACTTGTCTTACCTTCCTCAGAATAATACAATCTAATTGTGATATGTTAGGCATTTTATATTTTGCTGGATTCATTTTATTGAGATTTTTACAAGGAGTTTTATGGTGGTTTCTTTTATAATTTTCTGTTTGGTAATGACTTTTTATCATTTTGGTGTTTGTGGCAGGGCATTGCAAACCTCATAGAATAATTTAGAAATATTCTTATTTATTTCTATTTCTTGGAAGAATTAGAGTAGAATTGATGTTATTTATATAATACACCAATAAAGCTATGTTGGCTTCTTTTTTTGAATGTTTTTACTTATAAATTCTGTTTCTCTAATAGCTATAGGAACACTCATTTTATCTATTTCTTCTTCAGTGAACTCTGACAGTTTATATATTTCAAAGAGCTTTTTTTCTCTCATCTAAGTTGTTGAATAAATCATGATAGCATTATTAATAACAGTTTTATGTCATTTTACTACCAATACAATTTCTAGTGCTTTTGTACTTCTCATCCCTGATATTTGTAACATATATGATATTTCCTTTTATTTTAATAAGTCTGACTAAAGACTGTTTTTACTGACCATTTTAAAGATTTAACTTTGTATTACATTGACTTTTGAATATTGTTTCTGTTTTCTATTTCATTTATTTCTTCCCTTTTTTATTTTAATTCGCTCTTTATTTGAGTTTCTCAATGAAAGCTTATTCAAATGTTTATATTTACTGTTTTTTTTATTATTATCAATATTTTTTATTATGATGTTGTGGGGTACAGGTAAGGGTTAGGTATACAATTACGTTTCATTCAGGCACCCTGTTGATAAGAGGTGTTTCCCCGTCCCTAGGCAGATATTTGCTACCGTTAATCCCATCTCCCTCCCCCCCATAGTTTCCCACTACTGTCAGTCATTTTCTTATAGTATTACATTGGATGTTCAAGGTCAATTATATGAGTGAGAACATGTGATACTCGGATCTTTGTTTCTGTGAGACGTCACTCAGTATTATAGACTCTAGTTCCATCCAGGTTGCTGCGAAATTCATGATTTTGTTCTTTTTTATGGCTGTGTAGTATTCCATCGTGTATATGTACCACATTTTTTAATCCAGTCCTCTTTTGATGGGCAGCATGGTTGCTTCCAGGTTCTTAAATATAGGTCTTTGACACTAATTTTTTTGCTAAATACTGTTTTAATTGGATTCTTCAAAGTTCAATATATTTTATATTCAATTTTCATTCAGTTCAAGATTTTTAAAAATTCTCCTTTCTATTTTCCTTTGAACTATGGATTATTTGTAAGCATGGTTTTTAATTTTCAAATATTTGGAGATTTTGTAGCTATCTTCATTACTCATTTCTGATTTAATTTCAATAAAGCCTGAGAATATATCTTTAATTATTCAAATCATTTTAAATTTATGAAAAATTATTTTAAAGGCTAGACAATGGTCTGTCATTGTATGTGTGTGTTTGTGCATTTGCATGTACATGTGTGTGTGTTTGTTTTTGTGATCTGAAAAGAACATGTATTCTTTGAAGTCAGATGAAATGCTCCATCGGAGAGATGAAATTATCTATAACTGTCAATAAATCCAGCAGCTTGTTAGGGTTACTCAGGTCTTCAATAATCTTAATCATCTTCTGTTTACATTTTCTGTCAATTATTGAGATAACCGTGTTGAAGCCATCAATAAAGGTAGTGACTATATATTTCAATTCATTTTATTGGTTTTTAGTTTTCATTCATATAATTCAAAGATCTCTTAGAGGTGTATAAAATGTGTGTAATGTTATGATCTCTAGAAGAAATGATGTCATTATGGAATGATGAACTTTTTCCATGGTAAAATTTCAATATCTAAAATTTACTGTAACTAATATTAATATATAATCTCAAACATATTGAATATATTTGTTGATGTTGGATTATACATCTTTGTCAATATGTCCCTGTACACCTACAAAGTTATTAAGATGGATTTTTCATTTTATGAGTTGGAGCCTCACTCTGTCATCCAGGCTAGAGTGCAGTGGCACACTCAGACCACCCCAGCATCAACCTGCTAGGCTCCACCGACCATACTACTTCATAATATAAAGTAATCGAAACTACAGGCATGCACTAACACGGCTGGCTAATTTATATTTATTGTAGAGGCGAGGTCTTGCAAAGTTCCATGGCTGGTTAAGGTCCTTAACCTTAACCCTAACCCTAACCCTAACCCTAACCCTAACCCTAACCCTAACCCTAACCCTAACCCTAACCCTAACCCTAACCCTAATCCTAACCCAACCCTAACCCTAATCCTAATACCTGTGGGTTCAGGAAATCCAGTCACCTCAGCTTCCCAAAGTGCTGGGATTACAGGTTGAGCCACCAAGCCTGGACGAAGTGGTTTTTTTAGAAAGCTTCATTTGGTTGAATCACGATTTTCTACCTAATCTTAACATATCTGTCTTTTAAAGTTGACTTTAAGGCTCTTTACATTCAGTGTAGTTATGCATAAATCTGAACTTCTTATTTTCCTAGGTTTTTAATTTTTGTCTCGCCCGTAATTATTTTTTTCTTTTTCTTTCTTTGCTCATTTTTTTCTTATTTTTCTGCATTCTTTGGATTAGTTTCTTATGATTTTATTTTATCATTTTGGGGGCCTTATACATTTATTTTTTATTGTGTCTAGTTTTTAATAGTTTTAATAGTTGTTTCAAGTTTATGCTATATAAGCATTTTCAAAATCTAAATTCAAATAATATCATACCACTTAACATATGGTATAAAAAACATCCAATAGTGTGCTTCATTTTTTTAAAATTTCTGACCTTTGTGCTATTGCTTTCATATGTATAATTCCATATTTCTAAATAAACTCTAAACATATTAGTACAATTTTTCTTCAAGCAGTAAATTATCTTTCAAAGTAATTTCAAATATAATAAAATTTTTATATGTATACTTTTATATTTTTTTTACTCATTTTCCATTTCCAGAAGGGGCTTTTTTATGTGAACATTTTTCTCTGTCATTCTCTTTTACAGTTCTTGTAGTGCTGGTGCACTAATGATGAGCTATTTTTGAATTCTCATACCTGAAAATGTCTTTATTTTTCCTGTTTTGAAAAATAATTTTTTTGAGTTCAGACTTCTTGGTTTACTTTTTTTTTTTCAGTACATTATAATTATTCTATTGTTCACTGGCTTACATTGTTGCTGAGGAGATGCATGCAGTGATTCTTAACTTTTTAAAAATTTTCTTTGTCTTCTTTAAGATTTTCTTTTCATTTCTGGTTTTCAGCAAGCTGCTCATAATATGCAATGGAGGCACATATGTGGACTCTGATAGATGTGATATTCTGTGATAGATTCTGTGTGCTTTTTTAGAAATCAACCAAAATAGCAACAATCATCACCAGCAGATTACTGCAGTTGCATACCTAAAAACTCACTCCCTCTCCTTTCTGTTTTTCCTCCATTTCTACAAAGACTTTTATAAGCACCAACTTTTCTACACTAAATCTTTTACTTTCTGAAATATCTAAAGTGCCATCTAATTATGCCATGCTATTTTAGTGCATGACTTTTTGATATCTGACTTTAAGATAACATGTTTTCCCATATTCACTGTCCTCTTCTTTATTCATGTCAAATTTTGGACCCTGCTCAGATACCATTCCCTATTAACTCTACTAACAAGGAGATAAAATATATACTCTCCTTGTGATTAATGTATTTTTTACCTAGATAGTCTACTATAACAGTTTTTAAAATTTTATAATTTTAAACATATATGCATACATGTTTTGTTCTCATCTATTCATTATTGATATCCTTAAAGGCAAATATTGTGTATTAGCATTTGTAGCCCAGCATTATATACAACTATACTCAATAGGCCTTTGCTTAAAAGATGAATGAATTAATAATAAAGTAACCCTGAGGAATGACATAAAAATTCCTTAGATCACTGTTCAAAAAGTATATTATGTGGAAGATCTATAGAAATCAGGACCAAAATAAAAGTAACGTGGGGACAAAATGTTTGGGAAATAATACATTACATAAAACTAAAGAGAGCTATTAGTACAGGACTTTTCTGAAAGTTGATTTACACTATGTGTTTCCCAAATGGCCATGCAATTTTGTAGTATTTGCTGAACTTTTTGGTGTTGGGAACATTTTCCCTAAGTCATCCATTGGTACTAGTAAGCACATGGGAAAATATTTAGGATTGTTAGTTTTGTATTATTTCCACTGCATTCTATTGGTCAAAAACTTCATGGTATCAGCTCAGATTCAAAGTGGGGGGAGGGGAGAAACTAGATTTCATTTCACAGTAGAAAAAGTAGCAATAAGATTTGCTATTATGACTGTCATCTGGTTACAAATTATGAACAGTTACCCTTCAAAAGTTCTCTAAAATCCTTATCCATTACAACCAAGGTCTCAGGCTCCAAGTCAAGGTTTTTTCATCTAAATTAAACTCAAGTATGCATAAAACACCTTGCATGCAGCATATGTAGTGTGGTTATACTTTATCCGAATACCTTGATCTAAACATACATTAACGGCCAATAATACACCCATTTAATTTTTAGGGTAAGGAACAAGTTTTGCAGAAAAGTCACTGATCAAAAGCAGTTTTGAAACTCAGCTCTGCACAAGTCACCAGTTACTTGATTAATGCTCAGTTTTGCTTCCTGGGAATTGTTTTCTGTGGCACTTGGTTTCAACACTGGGCTTTTCACTCTGTTCTCTGGACTCTTTGCTATATACTCTGAGTCATCCTTTCTTTTTTGATAGAAAAAGGAGAATGAAAAATTTTCAGTCTGCTTCCTGTCCATATAAATGTAGGTGCCCTATTTTGAACTGTCTTTCCAAAAACAAAAACAAAACGAAAACTAAGCTGCTTTTGCCTTTACCAATACAATTCTCTTCAAAGTCAGTGGATTTCTTATGAAGTTTATTGACGTTTATTTCATGGGAGAAAAAGTACATTTGCAAATTTATTCAAGACAAGCCCTTTTAAAAAAATGTATGTTGAGAGTGAGTGTCATATAATTATGTGTTTAAGATTGTTCAAGGACTTTTTGTGTACTTGAGAGAGTTTATCAGCATACCCTTAAGTCGATCTGAAGTTTTAGTCAAGAGTTGTAGCTTCTTGCCTTTAAGATAATCTTCACTGTGAGGATCTTTTCCACTTTGAGAGCCTTTGCCATCTGAAGAGTCTGGTGATTAGTAACAGTTTTATTTTTTAACATAGGAAGTCCTGCAGCCTTTGTATTTCCTCTCAATTCTGCTTGAAATGGATGATCCTTTTGCTGCACTTTTTTCTATCTATCTCTTGTCATGCATGGTTAAAATAAATCCATTTGCACATGTACTATTTTGCCTGGAAATCTCTTAGTGAATCTCAGTGCACTAGGCTCACTTTCTATGTTTCACATTGTTGCTAGACACTCTTTCACTAAACTTTCTCCCACTACATACCAAAACTTAGCTTTTCACAAGACCCCAATATTAATTTATCTTGTGTCCTTCCAGCGCCAACCTCCAAGCCAATCACACAGTATCAACTAACTGGATCAGCACCATCTGATGTCACATATAGCCTGGCCTCAAAGCCAGTCCCATGTGTTTATGTTATTGCTATGATTGCTCCTCATCACAGATTCCATTCTGGTTATCCATTTTGCATCACACACCACCCAACACTTACTAGCTTAAAACAACAATTTGACACTACTTATCACAGTCCTGTGGATCAATTAGGGACGGCAGAGTGATTCTTGTGGGATCTGTCATGTGTTTTCCGTCACACAGTCTGGAGCTCTGTTCATCTGAAGGCTGGGTTGGGGCTAGATGTGCAAGACGGCTTATGATATAATGTTGATGACGTATTTGACCACTGACAGCTCAGTAGGGGCTGTCACATTGTCTTGAGCTTCTCACAGCATCATACCTGGATTCCAGAGAGAAGAGTCTCATAGCAACCATTCCAAGAAACCCAAATGGAAAACAGCAAAGACTACTGTGGCCCCAAACGTGGAAGTTATATAGCTTCATTTTCACTGAATTGTTTTGGCCAATGTGAATCACAGCCTAGCTCAAATTAGGGGAAATAGACTCAATATTTCAATTAGAGGAATAGTAAAATGTGTATTTTGTAATTTACCACATTCAGAATCTTGAGTTGTACATTCAGTTTTAGTTTTCTCACCTGTGCCCTATACAAGTCTCTTTACGTGTTCATGTTAAGGAACAAAAACAGTAACACATATGAAATTTCCTTACATACTGTAATAGGAACAGCAAAATATAAACATATTACTATAATCCTATCTCTTTCCTTTGTACACCAGGTTGAATAAAACTTCTGATATGTGAAGTTTTTGCTTTTTACTTTCCTGCAGCATTTTCCTGAACTTTTAAAATCATTCAAAATTATTGAATTTATGATTATGAAATATCTTAAGAATTGAGTGTTGTTCTAGTCCCTAAAGATACAAAGTTTAGTAAGATATAAGCGCTGACAAAATGGAATAAAATATTGATATAAATAAGTCCAGCCATTGGAGAATCTCACTTGATTCTGGCTGTAGGCATTGCTTGAATTTTTGCCATTTATTAGCCAACATGCATTTACTGAGAGACCATGACAATTAAGACAAAGCCTCCAAGGAGATTATTCGATGAGCAGTTGAAGACCTCCCCCAGTCATGCAGAGAGACATTCTGGGTAATCCAAGTACAGAATTGGCAGAAGTAGGCATGTTGTGTTCCTGTCTCTAGTACTGCTGACTTCATTTGTTGCATCCCTCAGAGACAAGACTGCCTTTAGGGAAAGTTCTAAATTTCAAGGAGAGCTTGACTTATGGAAAGGTACAGTGGGCAGTCTTATGTGAAACGACTTGAGGGGTGACTCAAGAACCCCACCTGTTCCCAGATATCTACTCCACTAAGTGTCATTATATCAACCTTTGCATTTCACCCAAAGTTTACGACATTAGTCTCTTTTTCCAGTTAAGCAACAAAGATGGAGACATTGCTTTCGGAATGTTTTTGTAAATAAAATGTATATTCAACAATGCATTCTGTCTATCTCTAGCACACTAGAACCAATTTGTTATTCAGATTATCTGTTATACCTTGGAAGTATGAAAGAGCTTGTGCTATAATGGAATTGTATATAGAAATAAATTTTCAATAAAAGACAGGCATAACAAAAGCATAGCACATAGATATTTATTTATTTGTATTAGACCAATGTCTAAGATGTGTCTCCATTAGAAAATACTTTGTTCCATTGAGACCAAAATTTAAAAGTTTCCCAGATACTTCTGATGCCATTGATAGTTGAGAACCCTAGTCTAGGTGTATGCTTTCCAATAAAAAACATGGTAAGTGAGATAGAATTTAGCGAAAGTATGTGTAAACAGATCAGAATGCCTTTTCTCTTGTACATATCAATTGTCCCATCTGGGCTTTTGACAGTAGCTCTATTTTAATCTTCCATTTACCAACAAGGATCTTTTCTTCTGGACATCTGGAACTACTTGTGCTTTCTCAAATGCATTTTGTTCTTTTATGTCTCCATTCATTTGCATATGTTTTCCCTACTACCTGAATTCCTTTTTCTCATGTCCTTTATGTTGCTAACCTTCCCTCATCATTTAAAATTTTACTCACAGAGCACCTCTCTCAGTAAGTTTTCCCTGATTTGGGTCATTCTTTCCTCTTCTTTTTTCTTCTTCTTGTTCTACAGTTTTCAAAATTTTTAAAATCGAAGAAAAGTAAGTACATACAAAACCCTTGAAAGATTTGGGGCAAAGAGTATATTTTCTCAAACCAATGAAGATACTTTCCCACAAACATGTTTGGCTACTGGGTCTGTAGAAAGCTTTTCAAAGAGGGTAATTTTAAAAATCAAAGGCACTTCTCCAGGTGAGACAAATACAGCAAGATACTCAGCATAAATGCATCCAGGTTTGCAGCCTGCAGACGTTTACAATATGAAGACAGAACCAATTGGAAATGTATGTTTAAAGTTGCTTTTCCAAAGACTTTTATTTTCCAGATTTGCCCGTTTCCCTACATTTTCCTTCATTCCCTACTGTCAGCTGTGGGATGCTGGATGGAGGAAGGGGAATAATACCTCAGGCCGAAGGAGAAGTGAAAGCTTTTTACTAAAAGGCTGTTTGGAGTATGATTTTTTTTTTTTTGATTGAAATCTTTCCAAGCTCTCTATTCTGAATTAATCATGACTCTTTGGGACAAAGTAGTATGGTAATTAACTATATAATCTTTCATGTTTGTGACCCTTGGTTTAACTTTATTCATTTCACATGTATTTACTCAATGACTACTGCAAGCCAGGGGTATAAAAAACACTCTCTTTACCCATTAAGTCTTTGATCCTCAATTTCCTATCTAAAAAATGAAGATGAAAATTGTACTTTCCTCACAGAAATTTTGTGGGTGTTAAGTAAGGTAATGCTTGCGTAAATTTTCTTTCTTACTCTTCCTTTAGTTTAGATGTCACTTTCTCTGGAAAGTCTTTCCTAACCCCACTCCATCTGGGATAGGTGCTCTGTTTTTATGTCCTTATGACGTACTCTATTTACCCATCATGGTTCTTACTCCTCCTCTGACTGTAATTGACTATTTTGTGTTCAAGTATTCTCTAACAGACCACAAGGTGTACAAAACTAGGCTGGCGCGGTGGCTCAAGCCTATAATCTCAGCATTTTGGGTAGCCGAGGCAAGAGGATTGCCCGTGCTTAGAGGTTCAAGACCAGCCTAAGCAACTTGACCAGACCTCGTCTCTACAAGAAATTAAAAAATTAGCCAGATGTGCTAGTACGTGCCTGTAGTTCCAGCTACTTGGAAGGCTAAGGCAGAAGGATCACCTGAGCCCAGCAAGTTGAGGCTGTGGTGGCCGCGAGCATTCCAGCCTGGGAGACAGAATGAGACTACAACTCAAAACAAACAAAAACTAGCTTTTCTGTTCCCTTGTTCATGTCTCTAATAGCATTTGTCATTTTTTATATCACTTAATCAGATTTTGCAATTAAATGTTTATTTGTATAATGTTTTTTGTTTCCACCTTACACACTATACTTTAAATCCATTATGGAAACAAGCTCATTTTGCTTACTGGTAGTAAAATGAAAGATTGACTTTTGTCAGCCATTCAAAACACAGTTTTTAAATTAATAAACATAGTATCAATAAGCAGATTTCAGTCATCTGGTGTTATATTTAATGTGAGTTCCTTGAGGGCAGGGAACCATCTGGTTTTGATCTGTATGCTTTAGCAACTAACATATAAACCAGTTTAACAAAAGTTTAAGTACAAAACTGAAAATGGAGAAAAAAATTGTGACGAAAGGATGGTTACAGGAGACAGTGGCGGGGTTAGGAATGGGAGGAAGACCTAAAGCACTACAGCTGATACGCTCCATGTATATCTAAAATAAAGGGGGAAAAAGTAAAGGGAAAATGCAGATATCAAAGCAAACAGTATTTGCAGAGGAAAGATTAGAGCAGGAGGTCAGGAGAGGGTGGAGACACATGGCAAGGGGAATGGGTGAAGACAAGAGGATTGTGCGAAGTGTGTAGGAGATGAACTAGCTTACTTCTGCAATGATTGTCCTAGATGTTAGCACTGGGTCCCACCCAGTTATAAGTCGAAGTGGACAGGATGAGGAGCACCAGCAGAACCTCAATGGTGGCAGGGAATCGTGAATGCTGGATGTTTTGTCTACTTCTAACCCTATCCATGAACATGAGGACCGGCGCTCCTGAGGGAGCAACAGCACTTGCCTGGGACACATGCTTTCATGGGAGGCAACTTAGCTGAGCAGCCAACCAACCTAAGCAGTGTTTCCAACTCCTTTCCCATTCTTGGGTAGTTAGACTTTGCTTCACTTATTGCCGGTTTTCCGGTACTCAAGTTGCTACCACAAATGCCACATATTTAAAAAAATTTTTTTTTTTTTTTGAGTTGGAGTCTCACTCTGTCGCCCAGACTGGAGTGCAGTGGCCGCTCCCAGCCACCGCAGCCTCGACCTGCTGGGCTCCGGTGATCCTTCTGCCTCAGCCTTCCAAGTAGCCGGAATTACAGGCATGCGCTACCACACCCGGCTGATTTTTTGATTTATTGTAGAGATGAGGTCTCGCTGCCCAGGCGGGTCTCGAACCCGCGGGCTCAGGCAATCCACTCACCTCAGCCTCCCAAAGGCGCAGGATTACAGGCTGAGCCACCGAGCCCGGCTAAAAAATTTTTAATGTGCTGGTCACTTTGGTATTCATTATTTCTCACAATCACCATTAAATAGAAATTCAGATATCTCAAGCATGCCTTATCTGAGGTATCACAGATAGTAAGTGGGGAACTTCAGTTTGAATCATGTCTTCAAGCCATTAAAAAAACCATCTTCTCCAATGCATCTCTCTGCATCCCATGAAGAAGTTGTATTATTATTTGTTTTAATAATGGTTTTTCTTGTAATTTTTTGGACTTGAAATAGGTATTCGGGCATGTAAGGAGGAAAAAGTCTCTTCAGCGTAGACTTTAATTAAGAAATAATCCTTGGGGAAAAGAAGAATAAAGCTACTACTCTATAGTTTACACTGTAGAAAATTGCTGTACAGAGGCTGGAAGAGGGGAGTCTCTGAACCAACAGGGAGAAAGGGAAGCAAATGTATTGGCTTTCAAAATGCTTCACAAATTTCTTCCTTTTCCTTCTTTTCTTTCCTTCTCTCTCTCTCCTTCCTTCCTTCCTTCCTTCCTTCCTTCCTTCCTTCCTTCCTTCCTTCCTTCCTCCTTCCTTCTTTCCAGCTGGGGTCTGACTCTGTTGTCCAGGCAAGGGTGCAGTGTTAGGATCATGGCTCACCACAGCCTGACCTCCTGGGCTCAGGCGATTCTTCCTCCATAGCTGCCTGAACAGCTGGAACTACAAGTGCATACCACCATGCCCGGCTAATTTTGAAATAATTTTTTTGTACCTACATGGTCTTGCTATGTTGCCCAGGCTGGTCTCAAACTCCTGGGTTCAGGTGATTCTCTCGCCTCAGTCTCCCAAGTGCTGTGAGCCATCATGCCCGCCCTGCTTCATAAATTTTTGATGATGGATACATTTTCTACTGATATTAACATATGTAGATTTCAATTCAATGATCTCTCTTTTTTTTGAAAGCAAGTGCATGAGTTAAAACCGGATTACACAGATGGCCTTGAAGCCACAAGTGGTCTTGCTATACAGACTAAATGGCATGGGATAAGAACTAAGCAGGACACATGAGGAGGACCCTGGTAGAACCAAAACATGATTGGTCATACTGGCTGGAGGTTGTCAAGGACCTTTCATTGAAGAGCTAGAGATTAGAAACACCAGAGAACTGGAAAGTGGCACCACAATCATGCTTCATTCAGTGTGCCTCTTCAAACAAAATTTACTCCAAAATGTTTCCTCATAGGTAAAAACCTATGAAGCAATCACTATGCCTGTGGATATAAAAACTGCAAATGGTAATTTGAAAAAAATCAATTCAAATTGTTACTACTCATAGTATTTGCTCATAATTACATAATGAATGTAACTGCACATACTACTGGAACCTCATAAAAATTGTTTAAGTCCTGTAGAAACCAACTTCGAGATTTTTAACAAGTTTCTTGGGGGTTGTGCAAATCGGTACAAACTGAAACACCAGCGATGCAATCGCAACAGATAAGAATGATATAAAAATAAAAGTTTGTAATGCCTTGTAAGAAAATAACATGATAGACTAGCCTATTAAAGACAGATCTTTAGCAAACTGTCCAAAAGGATGAACATCTTGATGGTATGTCACTGTACACTTCCAAGGAGATGCGCCACAACCAGACCATGATCCTACAGATGAAAGCAACAGGTTAAAATCAACGATCAACCAAACAAAAACTCATTTATGTATTGTGTGAAGGAGATGTGCTGTGTATTTACAACTGTGCCAACCACAGTGTTCTCCAGTCTAGTTGATTTTTTGGTTGTTGTTGAGAAGATTGTTCTCTTCTGTGGAATATAAAGCAGAGCTGCTCAGATGGTCAGTGTAGTTTCTTTGAAAGGCAGCCAAGTGAAGGTTGAGGCATGTCCATGCCCCTGCCAGGGTGGCTCTTTTAAATTGTTATGCTATATACTTTAAAGATTGAGGCTGACAAAATAGCCTCCAGGACTGAGGGTACTTTGTGCATAATGTGTCAGATGTCTGGGAGAGGTAACTGATTGTTTACTTTTGAATTGCTTTCCCTCTGAGGGAAGTGTGAGTTAACATTACAGCATTCCTTGGGGAGGGGTGCCAGGCTGAGGACATCTTTAGGGGAGCCTTTCCCACTGAGGGAATAGCATCGCTTTTATATGGCTAGTAAATCTGGGGATGGAGTCTGGAAGGATCATAGTATCATGGCTTTAACAAACCAAATAAGTGGATTATTCTGGAACAAGTTAAACTATAGGTAAAGGTATCACTAGCTTATTTTACTGTCATAAAAGGCAGTTCACACTGGTGAAAAAAAGCACCAAACAATCCTGATAATGTATGTAGTATAGATGAAGGTAGAAAACAAAATTAATTTATAAAACATTTTATGTCACATGAGACCTGTGATGGAGTAAAAGGAAGAGTGAAGAAGAAAAACGATCTGGTTTACGAGAATTTATTTTACTAGGAAGATTAAAAAGATGTCCCTAGTATTTTCCTTATGTGAAAGTTCTCAATCTCACTGAAGTTCATATTACTAGTTAATAACTAAGACTTTTTCCTTACAGGGAAAATATGTCATACATATTCTATACTCAACTGGATTTAATTTCCTGTATTTTTAGATCACAGAGACCAGTAATATGAAAATCATCCTCCTTTGTTTGTCATATATGCACAAAAGAAATAAATCAATATTCTTATATTAATCTATTTGCATAATTAAGGTTATTGGCTCTATGTCTACTGTAGTCTCACAATTGGTAATTTCCCTATCATGAGCAAACACTGAATCTATTTAAACATATCTAATCCAAAATCACATCAGTTTCATCATGTTGGCAATACTCTCTACTCTGTTTATGAAATTATAAGAGTCATTTGAAGCGTTTGTAGAATGAGGCAATACCCAAAAGTAAGAAAATAAATATACTAAGTATTATACATAGTCTCTGTTCTACATTGTAGTTTTTCTTCTTCATTAAATGTAAAAGTAACACCTTTATTCTGGACTAAGTTCAGTATTTAATTATTGTTTTCTTATCGCAATACGATTCCTTCAGAAACAACACCAGAGATTGCTTACTACATGTTATAAGTCACTGAGTGCCACAGTCTGCAAATAATCCCACTTGAGTATTAAAGGAACTGGCAAGAATAAGACTAATGAAGGCAAATTTTTCAAATTGGTTCACCTGTTAAATATATCTATCCTCTTTCTTTTTAGTTTTAATGTTTTCTTTTTGCCTCAAATGAAAATAAAAGCCCATTTAAATGTTCAACATCATTGCCACTTAATATGGAATGACAGGCATTGTAGTCTTTTCAAGTCTAAGAGTAGTTTCCACAAAACAACAGTCCTTTTTGGGAGCCATCTGCACCTTGTACCTACAATTTCATAGTATTTATAGCATTTTATTGTGTATATTTGTTTTGCTTTCTTCTTTTTTATTCTAGATTGTAGCTTCCTTAAGCAAGATCTATGCTCTACTTATCTTTGTAGTCAGTGCCTACTGACTGTATTGGCAGTGTCTACTAATAAAACACATTTTAAATAACAAAGCTCTTAAAGAATTTGACTAAAATATGAGAAACTTAAAACACTGATTTGTATGGAGTAAAAATTTTGGTCCTGGGATTTAACAGAAGCACTTTATAGATGTGTTGCATTGTTGGAATATACTTACTATGTTTACTGGGATAAGACATTGTAAATGTGTCTAACATGAGTGTTTTAAACAGGTATACATTCCTTTTTTAAATTCCAATTTAGGAAACATTACATTTTTGTAAGCTTTGTCCAGATTTAGTGAGGTGAAGCTAACTTAGAACCAGAGAGATTCAGAGGAGGGAAAGAAAGTCTGTCCTGGGACAACTATAGCAGATGCATATGTATCAGAACAATAGAAGATGCATATGTATCAGAAAATAGAGGGAATTTGCAATGGGACTACTGGAAATATCCTCAGTGCCTTCTTGTTAGAAAGAAAAATCCATATTACTATTACTTGTGTAGGAAAAACATGATTTTATGAGGCTGAGTCCTGGACCTACTATTAGTGGACTCATTAGATGTGCTTTACTGGAAATATTTTATTATTTCTTAAATTTCTCTTTATTATGCTAGTGCTACTCTAAGACTCTGACATTTTACTCTTGAAGAAAAATATTATTCAGAAAGATTATCTCAATAGTCAACCTTTTAATGTACTGAAGTTTTGTTTTAACCCCCTATCCCAACCCCCATCACAGAAGAAGGCTGGAGAATTTTAATATGGTGCAAAAGAAGGCTGGAGAATTTTTATTATGTAGACTCTTCTCCAGGCCTTCACTCGCTTTTCTTGACCCATGTTATCTAGCACATTCTTCTTCTTTTTGTTTTTAATTAAAGGAAAATCTATTAGTTGGGAAAAGGAGACACCATTAAATGGAAAAGATCTGATTACAAATCATATGCACAGGACAACCTCATTTTGAAAAAACACACATGCTGACATACAGACAAAAAGATCGACAAGGATATCTACCAATAGCAGAGGGATATGCAATAAGTTACACTCGGTGGTGAAAATATTGCATGTTCCTAACTCAAAAGGTGTGGGTTCCTATCGTGTTCCCTTGCACAAACAATTTCTTCTCCTGGTCCACGAAGACCATGCTTCATCCTAGCTTGAGCTCCTTGAGTGTGGGGAAACAGAAACTATTTCCTGGTTCCTCGGAAATGAGCCACCCTTCCTTGGTACTGCTCACTGTGAGATCCTTAAAACTCTTGATACACACACAAATTTTCTGTAAAATGTAGCTGCACAGATTATGTCTGTTTTCTTTCTTTTCTAGATATTTGTCATTGAAATAGTGACAGGTTAGCCGGGCTCGGTGGCTCAGCCTGTAATCCTGCGCCTTTGGGAGGCTGAGGTGAGTGGATTGCCTGAGCCCGCGGGTTCAAGACCCGCCTGGGCAGTGAGACCTCATCTCTACAATAAATCAAAAAATCAGCTGGGCATGGTAGCACATGCCTGTAATTCCGGCTACTTGGAAGGCTGAGGCAGAAGGATCGCCGTAGCCCAGCAGGTCGAGGCTGCGGTGGCCGGGAGTGGCCACTGCACTCCAGTCTGGGTGACAGGGTGAGACTCCAACTCAAAAAAAAAAAAAAAAAAAGAAATAGTGACAGGTTACCTTGATTATAAGTGTGTGTACAAGGATATGCTGTCTTAATTCCTATTCTCTAATGTAGGATGTATGCAATTAAAAGAAAAAAGACCAACATTTTTTTAAAAACCCTTAAAAATTTTTCTTTCTTTTTTTTTTCATAATCAATATTTTTTATTATGGTTTTGTAGGGTACAGTTAAGGTTTAGGTGTACAATTATGTTTCATTCAGGCACCCTGTTGATAAGAGGTGTTTCCCCATCCCCAGACAGATATTTGCTACTGTTAATCCCATCTTCCTCCCCCTCCCATAGTTTCCCAGTACCGTCAGTTATTTTCTTATAGTATTACATTGGATGTTCAAGGTCCATTATATGAGTGAGAACATGTGATACTTGGATCTTTGTTTCTGTGAGAGGTCACTCAGTATTATAGACTCTAGTTCCATCCAGGTTGCTGCGAAATTCATGATTTTGTTCCTTTTTATGGCTGCGTAGTATTCCATCATGTATATGTACCACATTTTTTAAATCCAGTCCTCTTTTGATGGGCAGCATGGTTGTTTCCAGGTTCTTGCTATTGTGAACAACGCTGCGATAAACATACGTGTGCAGGTATCTTTTTTATAGAGTGATTTGAGTTCTTCAGGGTGGTATATTCCCAGTAGGGGGATTGCAGGGTCATATGGGAGGTTGATATTTAGAGCTTTTAGGAATCGCCACACTGCTTTCCACAGAGGTTGCACTAGTTTACACTCCCACCAACAGTGTAGAAGTGTTCCCTTTTAGCCACACCCTCTCCAGCAGCTGTTATTTTTTGAGTTGTTGATAATTGCCATTCTGACTGGAGTTAGGTGGTATCTCAGTGTGCTTTTGATTTGCATCTCCCTGATGATTAGTGAGGTTGAACATTTCTTCATGTGTTTGTTGGCTGCTTGGATGTCCTCTTTTGTGAAGTGTTTGTTCATGTTTTTTGCCCATTTTATAATGGGGTTGTTTGTTTTTTTCTTTTCAACACGTTTTAGTTCCTTGTAGATCCAGGATGTTAAGCCTTTGTCAGACCTGGTGTTGGCAAATACTTTTTCCCAGTCTGTAGGCTGTCTCCCTGCTCTCTTGATGGTTTCTTTGGCTTTGCAGAAGCTTGTCAGTTTGATAAGGTCCCACTTGTCTACCTTCTCTCTTATGACTTATGGGTTTCGGGTTTTGTTCAGGAATTGGATGCCAGTTCCAATCTCCATGAGGGTATTTCCAAACAAAAACCACATGATTATATCATTAGATGCAGAAAAAGCTTTTGATAAAATCCAGCACCCCTTCTTGATAAAAACCCTTGAACATCTAGGCATATGGGGAACATACCTCAAAATAGTAAAAGCCATCTACGAGAAACCCACAGCCAGCATACTCTTAAATGGACAAAAATTGGAATCATTTCCCCTGAAAACTGGAACAAGACAGGGATGCCCACTCTCACCCCTCCTGTTCAACATAATATTGGAAGTCCTGGCTAGAGCAATCAGAGAAGAGGAGGCAATCGGGCGTATCCAAATAGGAAAAGAGGAAGTCAAATTATCTCTCTTTGCAGATGATATGATTGTGTACCTTGAAAACCCAAGAGAATCTGTCAAAAACCTCCTTACACTGATAAAGGCCTTTGGCAATGTCTCAGGATACAAAATAAATGTACAAAAGACAATCACATTTCTCTACACCAATAATAAACAAACAGAAATCCAAATAAAAAACACAATTCCATTCACAATAGCCACAAAAAAAATGAAATACCTTGGCATCTTCCTAACCAGAGACGTGAAAGACCTTTACAATGAAAATTACAAAACACTGCTCAAAGAAATCAAAGATGACACAAACAAGTGGAAAAATATCCCATGCTCATGGATTGAAAGAATCAACATTGTGAAGATGTCCATCTTACCTAAGGCAATCTACAAATTCAATGCAATACCCATCAAATTGCTAGCAACATTCTTCTCAGACCTAGAAAAGACAACACAGGAATTCATATGGAAACACAAACGTCCAAGAATAGCCAGAACAATCCTCAACAAAAAAAACTAAGCAGGTGGTATCACATTACCAGACTTCAAACTTTACTATAAAGCTACAATCATCAAAATAGCTTGGTATTGGTATAGGAACAGGCATATAGATCAGTGGAATAGAATTGAGATTCCAGAAGCAAAACCTCAATTTCTCAACCAACTCATCTTCGACAAGGCCTCCACCACCTACCACTGGGGAGAGGAGAACCTATTCAGTAAATGCTGCTGGGAAAACTGGCTGAGCACATGCAGAAGATTGAAACAGGACCCCTATCTATCCCCATGCACAAAGGTTAACTCCAAATGGATCAGAGACCTAAATGTAAAACCTCAAACCATAAGAACCTTAGAAAATTTTTCTTTTTTTAAGTTGGAGTCTCACTCTGTCACCCAGGTTGGAGTGCAATGGCATACTGTTCACAGCCACCCCAGAGTCAACTTGCTGGGCTCAGGAGATCCTTTCGCTTCAGCCTTCCAAGTAGCCAGAACTACAGGTGCGCCCAGTTAATTTTTCAATTTATTGTAGAGATGAGTTCTTGCCAGGTTGTCCTGGCTGTTCTCAAATTGGTGGGCTAAGACAATCCCCTCACCTCGGCCTCCCAAAGTACTGGGATTAAAGGCTTGAGTCAACGTGCCTGGCCAACTCTTTAAATTTAAACAACAATTTCATTTGTTAGAAGGAGCATGGCTTCATGAAAAGATCACAAAGTGAAAACCAAATGATTATACTTGACAATAAGTAGAATGCTAATTATCAGTGTATTCTTATAGATGCTAATATTATTGACATTTTAGCCATCTTGGATACTATAATGTAGAAATGTTCTTTTTTGAAACAGTGCAAGCATATATGAAATGTTTCATGCTTGAGAGTTAAATATCATATCTTGATATTAACTTCGTGTACCAGACTGGGAAAGAGATTCTTGTACTATAATTACTGGTCATTTAAAAGTAATAATATAAATGTGCCATTCATGAAAACCAAATACAAATCTCTTAGATAATAAAGCAGATAAATTCAGTCATGAATATTTGCATTACAAAGGGATACAGCTTCACACAAGAAAAGATTAGCTGCTGAGTTCCTTTAAATAGTCCACTTCTCAGAGTTTTAAAAATAGGATTGGATTTATTTTAAAAACGATTAACTTTTCAGGAAAAACGCATCTTTCTGTAAAGCAAGGCAGATCTGTGGGTTCCCACACTTCGCTGTTTACCAATCTGCTCACATCCACTCCGTGGCTCTATTTAGGTTTAGGTTTTAGGAGTAAAGTGATAAACACTATTGCTGATTTTTTCAGGGCTTTGAGAGAATGTGTTTTTTGTAAGGCAGAGTTAAGGAAATGCAAAAGGCACTAAAGCTTTAAAGAGAACTTCAAAACCATGTCAAGACTTCACGAAATTCCGTCAAATCAAACATGAAAGTACATTACCTAGAAAAATATTATTTCTTGGCTAGTTGTGTACGAACAGTGTAAGAGATCAGCGAATAGCAAAGGTATTTCCCTCCTTTCCGACAGATGGGGAGACAGCAAGGAAAAATGAAAGGGCGCTGCCCAGAGCAGCACCCGAAGCAACAACTTTTATGTCTCCCTTCATGTCATCCAGGCAGCTGGATTAATTTATCTCTCTAAACACAGCGCTGAATAAAAGACCCACTGCAGTACTTAAGAAATGATACCGGCTGGCTGTTAGAATACATTCAGCTTTCATTAACTCTGATTTTCTCTAGCACATTCCTCTGGAGAAGGAAGAGAGCAAGAGGAATGAGGTAGAAGGGAAAACAGAAATGACCCAGGATACTCAAGAGGCCCTCATTAAAAACTCAATTAGGGACAGGTATGGTGGCTCAAGCCTATAATCCCAGCACTTTGGGAGGCCGAAGTGAGAGGAATTGACTGAGTCCAGAGTTCGAGACCAGCCTTGGCAACTTAGTGAGACCTCGTCTCTACAATAAATCAAAAAATTAACCAGGCCTGGTGGCATGTGCCTATAGTGCCAGCTACTTGGGAGGCTGAGGCAGAAGGATCTCTTGAGTCCAGTAGGTTGAGGCTGCCGTGGCCGTAGCATGCCACTGCACTACAGCCTGGGTGGCAGAGTGAGCCTCTGACTCAAAAACAAAAAAAAAAACTGAATTGGGAGAAAACTCCAGAGCATCATGGAAGCCTTTGATTTCATTCCAACAACTGTACAGTGTTAGAGCTGGAGTAGCCTATGGTTTATGGTCCATAAATCTTTCTACAAAACATTTCAAATCCATGCACATCTCCCCAACTTCACCACCACCACTTGGTGTGAGCTTTTGTCATATGTCACATGGATTATGTAGAGTCTGCTACCTGGGCTCCCTGTGGCCACATTTATCTCCCCCTATCTCTTCTGTTTCAGTTCCATCATTCCCCAATTCCTAACTCTGTAACAAACTCCCACTGCACCAACAATACAGTCCCACACATTTGGGGCAAAGTGGGTAACCTGTGAAACATGGCTTCAGTCTGCTTAGTGTGTTTCTTCTTTACCACTGGTTGCTGTAGATGCTGCTAAGGAAGGTAGAATTTTCCCAAGGCCTTTCACTAGTTATAGATACTTCAGTTACAAGTGACAGAAGCACTAGTAAAAGTGGCTTAATAAAACAATGATAACAATAATGACGATAAAAAGGAATGTATTGACCAATGTAACAGAAATGTACCGATGTGTCTTCAGAAGGACACAGTTCAGGGCTTCATGTGACGTTATCCTGGCCCAGTTCTGCTCTATCTCTTGGATCATTCTTGCTTCATATTGGCCTCACTATCAGGTCCCATGTGGTGACCAAATGGCACCAGCATCTCAAGCCAACATCTTTGCAGCTACAAGCCAAAAGTAAAAGAAAGTTCTCTTCCCAGGAGGTTTCTTCCAGGTTCTCAGATGAGCTCATCATTGAGCCAAACATGTAACCGAGCACCTCCCAGGCCATATAGTTATGGTGCCCCGGAGCACTGACGGTCCGGGACAGGGTCCCGTGTTCCACCACCAAGAGCAGCACAAGAGACCTACATGAACTCAGGGCCAATATGGGGAGGGTTCAACAAGACTTTCAATACATATATTTTTAAAATAACTAAATGCTGAGTAGGTAAAAACTATTTTGATATGGGGGAGGGGGGAATATTCTGTTATACCAAGAAAAAGATTCTGTTACAGGAAATAGAGAAGCAAAGCCCTAGAAATTACATGTGGGGTTTGAGGATTTCTAGCTACAAAAGAATTCCTATGAAATTATAAAAAGACCAAAGAAAACTCCAGTGTATAACAGGAGAGGAATACTAGAGTTGGGTATGGCCGATCTGCTGTTAGCCTTAGCAAAACAGTTTATACTGTCAACAAAAATTTAGTTGCTGCTTTTAAGATTAAAATGAACAAATCGTGGATCTATTTATGAAGTGATATATTTTCCATTTGTAGTAAATTTAATGAGAAAAGAGTTTTTACCTTAAAAATCTAATTTTTCAGGAATGCATCTCTTCTGTATATTGAGGATGTCTGCAAAAACTAATTTGAAGAAATGTTGGTTCTAGAAAGTGCCAAATGCCAAGCCTTTTACTGTGGACTTTCTGCTTCTATTTTTGCTATTGCTTTTCACTGCAATGAATACTTAAAGAAACAAATACATTTAGCTAAATAAAACAAATGGAAATTATTCATAAAGAGAGAATAACGGCATACCATTTCCTAGGGCACTAGGAGACCAATGAAGGGTCACTGTTTGCATTCTCAGTTAATTCAGTTACAAAATAGATTTCTTAACTCAGTGCCAGCACTTCTTCAGAATGGCAGCACCACTGCAGCTGGTCAAGGCTCTTACCCTCTGCTTGTTTCATACGTGAGAGAAGCAGGGACACTTGCCAAATTACTGACAAGGGTTAGATGCTTGCTGAAAGGTAATGCTTCCAGTCTGGTCATTCATTTACATGCTCTGAGTTGGTTCTTTTTTAAGTCTTTTCTAAGATGCTTGCAGTTGAAGACCTTGACTGTCACTGATAATCAGCACTATCTCTGAGTCTTCAGGAGTAATGGTGGTCAGTACAATAGGATTAAATATAGGTTGGGCATGGTGGCTCACGTCTGTAATCCTAGCCCTCCAGGAGGACAAGGCAGGAGGATAGTTTGAATCCAACTATCCGCAACACCAGCCTGGACAACATAGCAAGGCCCTGTCTCTACAGAAAGATCAAAAAAATTAGCCGGGCATGATGATGCTTACCTGTAGTCCCAACTACACAGGAGGCAGAGGCAGAAGGATCACCTGAGCCCAGGAGATCGAGACTGCAGTGAGCCATGATCATGTCACTGCACTGCAGCCTGAATGATAGACTGAGACCCTGACTCAAAAAAAATTAAATATTAAATATACCCTTTAATGGGCATATATATAATAATGGATGTAAGGATGAGGTATATAGGTGCATGCATACTTTTAGAGAAAGTTATCCAGAATTGTATTAAATAAAATAAATAAAAACAAGTACATATAGGACAATGTACATAATATTGTATTTGTGGTACTGGACTTAATATTTTTTAAATTGTACATAATAAACAATTAGCAATTGTTACTTCAAGGAAGTATATCTAAGGGTGAGTTGGAAGAAAAGAAAAGCATTTACAGTTCAACTTACAACCTTCCATGCCGTTTGAATTTTTCAGCTGCAAGCATTAATATTTTTATAATACAAATGATAATTCATATAGATTATTAAATGCTAATTACAATGTAATTATTCAATATATATCTAAAGACTTAAGTTTTAGAAAACATTTTTATTAATGAAAAAATTTCTTTCCATACTTCTCTTATGGCTGTTAATTAGAGTCTCCCCTTCCCAGGGTCTTCTACTGGGCTCTCTGTGACTCATGGTCCACCATCAACAAACCACTTTAATCAACTATTTTCTGAACATTTGCATTACTTAAGGCTGGCTGTACAATGAAGATGCTATTCTCCCCATCTGCCTCTTAACTGGACTTTGATTTTCCTCCCATCTCTTATGTCCCTCAAGGCCTAACATTCTTGAGTGTCTGCCATCCCCCATAGTGTTGTTCCTTTCCTTCTTTTTTTTTAATTCTTCCTTCTTCTTTTCTCAGAACTTCTTTGAAGTATGTGTCACCCTTTAGTCATCCTGTGTCATCCTCATTCATTGACTAGTTTCACCAGAATCTGGTTCACTTGTTCTTTCAGTGCTACTGCAACTAGTTCCATAACTAGTGACATTCTAAACCACCCATCTCTCTGACCTCTTTAATTAGTGACCTGTTAGTTCCAATGATCTCAGCCACCCACTCAAGCTGCCCTGCCCTTTTCCCAACAACACCAGTAACTTTAGCAAATCTAAAATCTCTAGGTCAACCATCTGACCCTTTCACCATCACTACTACTCTTTCTGTTTCACTTTCTCTGGCCCACCTCCTCCAGAAAGTCTTGAACCTTATCAATACTTCCCATGCAAGTACAGTACTATTTTTTCACTCTGCATCCTTCTTCTCATGTCTTCATTCCCCTTTTTACTAGCTTAAATTCTGTGGTTGAATATATCGCATCTCACTGCAAATAACTTTGATTCCCTGTTAATACTCTCCTCTCATTTTGACTGGAAAAATACCCAAGCTTAACTGTGTGTTGAATCTTACTACCTACATTCTCATTTCTTTATCAGAGAAGCTAAATACTGAGGGGAAAAAAATCATATATCTCTTCTCAGGGTTACTTCACACGTTACTGTACTGTCCAGAGATCTTATTGCACTTAACTCCCTTTACTTGCTGTCATGTTTCTAGTCTGAAGTGACTATGTTATCCTTCCCCTTTTTTGTTAATGTCTACCATTTGCCATTCTTGATTCATTCTCAGGTGTTGACTTCATTGTATACTTCACAGAAGAAAGCAGATGAAATCAGACAAGAACTACCTGATCTTCCTACCACTGAATCCACAATTGTTTTTGCATCTGAACTATACTCTTACTTTCTCCTTATTAAAATAATGTCCCCTCTCTCATTAAAAACTATGTTTTCCATCTCACCTTTCTAAGGAATTTGAGGAGAAATTCTCAAAATGGCACACTTTCTCACCCGCATTATTTATTTTCCACTCTGAATCAGCTCATTCTAACTGGCATGCAAACATATCTTTCTTTATACTGTATAACTCAAAAAGTAAAACAATCCAAACATTTCCTTGTTCTCTTTTGGCTACGTCCTATTTTTCCCTGTAACTCTCCACAACAGATTTTTCCATAACTCCCCAAACGGTTATCTATATTTGTTATCTCTCTCTCTCCTTCCATTTTTCTATTTAACCAACACCAATCTGGATATATTTTTCTTACCACTTTATTGATCTTAGCATGGTCACCATATTTTGCCAAAGTCAATGCCCATTCTTTTGACTTGATTTCTCTGTACTGTGTGATGCTTAAACCCTTTAACTGCCTTCCCTACTATGCAGTGCACCACACTCATCCTTATTGCCTCCTGCCTCACTGGCAGCCCTTTCTCAATCTCCTCCTCTCACATTCACTACATCATACCTGTGACTCAAGGATCACCTGAGCCCAGGAGGTCGAGACTGCAATAAGTCATGATCATGTTACTGCAATCCTGCCTGGGTGACAGACTGAAACCCTGACAAAAAAAAAAAAAAAAAAAAGATTAAATATACCCTCTAATGGGGATATATCTCATAATGGAAAACTATGTAGTATTTACAAGGATGAGGCATATAGGTGTATGCATTTTTTTAGAGAAAGTTATCCAGAATCTTATTAATTAAGATAAATGAAAACAAGTACCTCTCTACCACCTCCTTATAACATTATCTCATTTATGGAATTATTCAGGAACTTCCTGTTTGCTTTCACTGGAAGGTAGCTTGGAGGGCAAGACTTTGTCTATTTTGTTTTGTGCTCTATTTTTGCATCACTTAATACAGTGTCTGACATACGGTGAGTCATCAAAAAACATTTGCCAAATACCTGAAAAGAATATGTATCAGTTTGTTTTGCATTGCTATAAAGGAAATCTGAGTCCGGGTAATTTATACAGAAAATGGGTTTATTTGGCTCATGGTTCTGCATGGCATGGGCATCTACTCAGCTTCTGGTGAGGCCTCAAGAAGATTTTATTCATGGTGAAAGGCAAGGGGTGATGACATGTCACATGACAAAAGTAGAAGCAAGAGAGAAAAGGCTGTGCCAGTCTCTTTCAAACAACCAGCTCTTTGGTGAACTATTAGGGTCAGAACTCATTCATTACTGTGGGAATGACACAAGTCATTCATGAGGGCTCTGCCTTCAAGAACCATTTCTAATATTGAGGATCACACTTCTTTTTTTAAAAAAAATATTTTATTTTCAAGATGTGGGGTACAATTCAGGGTTAGGTATGCAAATGTTCATTATACAGGTACCCTTGTTGATGAGGATCACATTTCAACACGAGATTTGAGGGGACAAACAGCCAAACTATATCGAAGAACAACTTACTAAAAACTGCATTTCGAAGCACACAGCTGTTCCTTCAACAAATACTCCCTTTGTGCCTTCCAAGCATCAGGTTCTGTGTTAGGGAGTTGGGCTATAAAGTGGTAAAGAATGCCAAGCTCTACATGTTTATAGATCTCCTGGTCAGGTCAGTGGTACCATAGGGACAGAGATGCCCTGGGATTTATGCAAAACCTCAGAACCAGGTGGGGAAGAGAAAAATGAGAAACTTTACAGTAAAATCAGGACAAGATGGTCTGCGAGATGAATATTGAAAGCAATACAATTTCAGACTTTACGCCAAGATAAAAGGTAATTTCAGAGAGAAAAGTATCACTTGGAACAGCCTTAGATGGAAGCCTCTGATGCCGAGTTTAATGACTGTGGTCTCACATGACCTTGTTTTGGCAGCCACTAGCTAGAATGTTCCAAATGACCTAACTGGGTGGGAGAAAAACCATTTCTAAAACACCCAAGTCACATAACATTTCATTACCCAAAGATAACATCTTCAGTCATACTTTGAGTAGTAAATCAGCAAAATGATGCCACCAGGATTGCAATATATTCAGGAGCTGTGGTACAATCTTTCTTGACTAACATTTTTATTATGGACTTCAACATTTAATGTATAACAACATATGTATCTAAAAGTTTGGTCTTTTGATCCTTATAACTCACTTTATGGGCAATGAGAAGAATATAAACTACTCAATACACTAAATGCTGACAATGAGCTTTATTAGGTCCTTCTATCATTCAGCTTTAGGTCTCTTTCTCAGGCCCAAGTCAGTACCTCTTCCATGCTTACTTGCTCTTCATTCCGAGAGTTCCTGAGACTCAGTCAATTTCCCTCTACTTTTCAGGAACAAATACTAACTGTATGCCAAATTATAGGGAATATCCCATTCACAATAGCAACAGGAACTCCAAAATATTAGAGACTAAAGAGAAACTTAAGAAAAAAATGAAATTTTCACAGAAAAAACACAAGATCCACTATTTGGAAAGGCAGACCTTTATAAATGATAGGACATAATTGTGCAAATATGTCATCTTCCAAAATTAATTTATAAATTGTTTGAAATTTGAATCAAATTCCCAATAGGAATTTGACTTTAATATTTAAGTTTCCCTAGATTATTGTGCAAAAGTAGCAAAGATAATTTTGGAAGAAAATTAAAGAAATAAAAAAGGGAAGATTTGCTTTTTGGGTCTGAAATCTCACTACTATAACATTATAGCAAGATAAATTCTATAAAACTGATTTTGTAGTAGATGAAGGGATATAAGGAGTAGATTGAAGAATACAAAATATGACCCTAAACCTGTAAGAATTAGCAGATGAGTGTGCAATCTAGGGCTCATTGATTGCAAGCAACAGTAGCGCCTGCTGATTAATTCAAATGTTTTTGGAGTAACTCACAGAATGGAGGGCGTTTTAAACAAATAGGTCCCAATAAAAGCATTAATCAGGGAAGCGCAATACTTAAAAAAACAAAACTCACAAACAAAACACACCTCATGGATTATCTCTAGACACTGCTAAGGAGAGACTCAGATCCAGCTATCTATTGTCATGGTGTGTCAGCTCTTAGGATTCAAATTTCAGATAGACACAATCAGACTGGCCCAGCCTGGGTGATTTGATCATTCCTTTTACCACAGTGGATCAAATTATGCTAATGATAGTCCTGTAGACAAATCATGGAGGAAAAGATTGATAATTCCCCTCTAAAGAAGATGAAACTACTATTAGTAGAAGACAGTTAGATGTGATGTTAACCAGATATAACAGCAACTCTCCAACACATGACAAAGATGTACATTTTACAATTAGTAAAGAAAAGATGGACTAGTCAATGACTTTTGTTGGAACAATTGGATTTTTTAAATAAAAAGTTAAGTGTACTTAACTTACAGTATAGCACACTCAGCAAGGGTACCTGCACAACGAATATTTGTATACCTAACCCTGAATTGTACCCCACAATTTAAAAAAATATATATATAAATATATATAAAATATATATATTGTTATATATATATAAAACAATAAAACAATAAAAATGGCAAAACAAAACTAAAAGCTTAGGAGACTATATAAGACTATATTAGAGAATATTTAGATATATTAGAGATTAAGTGGCCAAAGAGGAAAAGAAGCTCCAAAGGAGTAAAGTGACACATTTGAATGGGTAACATTTTAAAATTGCATAAAATAATTGGGATGAAAGATTTGCAGAGTGGATGTGATGAGGAAAGCAAGGTGTTAAAGAGCTGGAGGTGGTGAATAATGATTTTTAATCCATAAGCTTGTTGATTTTTTTGACAATACACACACACACACACACACAATCTGTTGCCACCAATTGTTGCCCTTGGTGTTTTCTCTCCAAGTCTCCAAGGTTACCTGTGGAGTAAGATGCCAACCACCCAGCTTCCCCTCTAATTTCTTGCTCAGTATCAGGAATACAATGGTAGCTCAATAAATGTTTTTTGTTTGTTTGTATAGTTAAGTATGTAGTTTGGGGCTTAAATAATTTTTTTTCTATAGATAAATACTGCAGACAAATGATGAAACCGTTCTAGAAATAACATAAATAGAAACCCTTCAAATATTCCAATAGCAATAATACAAGTCTTCCCCAAAAATGGAGGTTAGTGTAGACTTTCCCTGCTAGGTAATTGTTCTAGGAACCCATAGGCATCAGTGTTCCAGTACCAGTTAGCATTGTTGTGGGAAATTACATTCGGCTTCAGTGAATTTTTTTGGAGATTTTTTCAATGTGTTTGTCCCTTTCATGATGGATGATTTACGAGCACACCTTCTCGCACTGTGCTGTGCGTTCTGCAGCTTTTGACAAAAAACGTCAAGACTCTAGTGCCCTACCCTCTCTATTCCCCCGATCTTGTCCCAAAAAACTTTTTTTTTATTTTCCTGGATGAAAAAATCCTCAAAGGACACATTTTGCCAATGGAGAAGGGGTGAAACAAAAAATGGCAGAAACACTAAAAGGCATCACAATTGATTAATTTAAATGTGAACAGTGGAAAAAGCATCTTGATGGTATATTGCATCAAATGGAGAGTGCTTTGGAGGTGACTAAAGTTTAAATATGTTAAATAAATACATAATTTTTAATAAATAAATTTCAAGTTTTTGAGGTCTTCCTTGTATAATTACATTTTTGTCTTCCAATTTTATTCCAGAAACTGAAGCTCTCAAAGCTTTCAACAACTGCTGAACCTCCTTCTGGCACTTAATAAGAATTATTTTGCCTCATTGGGGGCATTTGGCCACTCTAGCTGTTCTCATGCTAGGTGACATACTCTACAGTGAATGTTCTGTAAGTCACTCCAACATTTATTTCTAGACTTCTACTAGCATCAAATTTCTACATCCTTGACCAAGGAGAAGGCCTAGAACACTGTTCTTGACCTAAGGAGTTGACTCTGGAACTAAGCTGTATGTTGCTATTGATCTAAAATTTGGACCCCTTAACCAAGCTAGCCAAGCAGAGGCTCTTCCTTGTATTTTTGTATTTAGCAGAGACAACCAGAAATGAAAGGTAATAGCAGCTGAAACATTTGAGGGCAATATCTTGGAAAGAAGGTCTTCAGATTCTTTTACTCAAATACTGCCCTTCTCAAGTCTTATTTGATTTTTCTTTAATGGATGACCTACATTGTGTCCTTTCACTAAATCACTTTTTATTCTCATCCTCATTAATTGAATATTTTACTGCACATCTTAATCTATGTACACTTTTACTTCTGTAATAATTATTGTGGTTCCAGTATAGATCTGGGTATCCTTTCACCACCGGGCCTTTTAGGTTCTTTAATGTTGTTCTTCTCCATCCCAGAGCAACTGCCCATTTGCATGGCGACTACAGCATCTGAAACTCATCTCAAGTTCAAGCATTCTGCTCACTAACTACCACTGTTTTTTTTGAAATTTTAGTGCACCCTATTTGTACCTTAATTCCAGCAACTCCACAGAAACTTTTTAATCTATTGATTCCATGACTTTTTCATTATCTTTCATTCCTCTCCTACAACCTTGCATTCCTCCTTTCTTATATGGCTCCAATCTCCTGGTTCAATAGTGTAATTGCTCCTCTATCGTCAACTTCTTATCTTTTTCTCCCTCTGTCAAAACTTCTGGGAAAAACCTACAACCCTGTTTAAATCTAACTATCCTTCTACTAGGTTCTTGCACAAAAGCTGCAGAACATGGATGTGAAAAAAACACAATCATTGACTATTCGCACTGGAAATATATGATCATAGGTTGGTTGTGGGATTCTTGAACCTTATCAGAGTAAGTTGTTCCTAGCATTACCTGCAACCCTATTACACATTTCTCTAAGTCAATCATTCTTCTATTCATGTTGAGGCGTATCTCACTCCTTCTCTCTACTTTTCACTATTTGCTGATGGACTTTTTATTATTGGCTGATGAATTGTTATTTCATAAATAATTACGTCAAACATCCACATGCTTCTCCAAAAAAAAAAAAATTCCAAATATGCCTGCATCTGTACCTTAAATTTTGTTTCCCTTCTCAACTGTCTTTGCTCAGTCTAAAGCCGATTCCACCTTTTATGAGATTCTGCCTTGGCTCTCCTCCATTTGGGACCTTCTTAAAGATTTTGTTCCTGCAATTGTCCTACATGTAATGTCTCATTGAGTTTTCCTTCTCGGCTAGGTTATCAACATACATACAAACATGTGACGGTATTTCCCATCTTTAAAAATCTTCACTTAACTCTTCATCCCTCTCCATTTTTCTAATCCCTTTAGAAGTAAAACTACTTGAAAAAAGTTGTCTCAGGTCACTGACACTTCACGTGCTTTTATTTTTCATGTTTTTTTGAGTCTAACTCAAACTTTTGTTCCAACCCCAGTAATTATTCTCAGTCATTAATGACAAATCCAGTGGTTCTCAGTCCTCAAACAACATGTAATGAGACATTACATGTAGGACAATTGCAGGAACAAAATCTTTAAGAAGGTCCCAAATGGAGGAGAGCCAAGGCAGAATCTCATAAAAGGTGGAATCGGCTTTAGACTGAGCAAAGACAGTTGAGAAGGGAAACAAAATTTAAGGTACAGATGCAGGCATATTTGGAATTTTTTTTTTTTTTGGAGAAGCATGTGGATGTTTGACGTAATTATTTATGAAATAACAATTCATCAGTTGTTTGAGGACTTCACATGGCTTCTAGCATTTTCACCTTCTGTTGTTCTCTATTTCATAGGCTTTTCTTGGACCACTTGCTTAATCTTTCTTATATTTTCAAATTCTAAATGTTGAAGTATCTCAGTACACAATTCCTAGATATATTTTCTCTCACTTATAGTCAGTTACCAGGTCATCTCATCCAGTTCGAAGGATTAAAATATCAGCATTTTCAAATTAATATCTCTAGCCTGGCTCATCACCTAAACTCCTGACTTGTGTATGCACCTGACTATTTTGCATTTTTATTTGAATGTCTCTACTTAATACAAGCAAAACTGAAGTCCTCGTTCCACTGCCAACCTGTTCCCACTACAGTGCTCTCCGTCACAGTAAATGACAACTTTGTTTTTCCAAAAATATCTCAGACTAAAAATTATCCATCTGACACACGTTTGAGTTTTTGCTATGGTTTGAGCCACTGTTTTATGTGCTTTGAATACATTACTAAAAAAAAAAATAACTGAAGAACTTTCCCTTCATAGTACTTACATTTTAACAATAATCATGGGTATCATATTTATCTTCCCCTTAGCCTCATATCCACATCCAATTCTGTTAACAAATCATTTTTGGCTTTCCCTTTGAATCACTATGCATAATCCAACCACTTCTCTCAATCTCACTCTCACCAGTATAGTCTAAGCTACCACCATCTTCTAGGCGAATTCATCTGTAGTCTACCTGATTTCTTTGCTTTGGCCTTTGCCCCCTTTTTCTGAAATATGTCATAAACGTTACTTTTCTATTTGAAGCCCCTCAGTAAACTTTCATTTCATTCAGAGCAAAATCCATAATTCTTACCTGTGCAATATGGTCTGCCCTCTGCTATCTAACTGAACTTCTCTTTTGCTGTTATTTCTGTGGTACATTCTACAACCTCCACACTGATTTCCTTGGTCATCCTTTAATATGTCTAAAATGTTTCTACCCCAAAGTCTTTGTACTTACTTTGTTCACTTCTGGGACTGCTCTTCCCATGGAGATTCATATTTTTTTGCTTTCTTAGTTCATTCAAGTTGCTATTCAAATGTCACCATATCAAAAATAATTTTCCTGAACTTCCATATGAAATAATTCCTACCCCAGCTGCTGTCTTCACACACTTCTGCTTACTTTTCTTCACACACTTCTCATCATCTGACATGTGCTGCAACTATGGTTCACCGCTTCTCTCTTCCCCTCTCCCTCCTACAGTGAGTTTTATGAGAGAAAGACTTGGTTTTATCTACCAGTGTAGTTTTGGAGCTCAGAGTAATACTTCCATGTATTTGGTAGTTAATAAGTAGTTGGTGAAATATTTATTAAAAGTCTAGTCAGAGTTGGCTTCTCTTGCTTGCTTCCAGAGGAACTTTAGCTGAAAGAAAATTCTATTTGATTTCCTTAGCAGTCATTTAAATGCTTCCTTTGGTCCAAAAAAGTCTACTTTTTCTTAGTCATATTTTTCCATAAGCATATAAATTAACTCTTAATTATAAAGACGTTATTTATGTTGAGTTTATTTCTCGTAATATACTCCCCTCTTTTTTGCTCGACCTTGGCTAGCAATGAGTGTTACTTGAATGCACCGAATCAAACCCTATGTAACAAAGCCATCATTAAATCCTCAGAAACTGCTGGTTGGGGGTTCCTATACTCCTCAGTCTCTGTTCAGCAGGCTATGTAAAATTATTTTAGCCATACTTTTTCTGAAATACCCATAACTTGCTTACTTTTTGCTTTCTTTTTTTTCTAAGTTCATATCTCCCAGTGCTTCCCCTATTCCCAAGGAAAAGAAACAGTTATATATCTAATGGAAATTAAGATAGGATTTTTAAAAAGATAAGTCTTTGAATAATTTTTAACAACTAGTATATCTTGTTCCCACTCATCTGTTTGCCCTCTAATACTTTCTTTTCTTGGTACCTTTAAAAAAAAAGATAGAATCTTTTTTGCATGCACACGCTGATGGTTAAATGTATAGTAATGAAAATTGAACTGTATGCCAAATCAGGATAGCTGTGCTTTATGTAACCTTGGCAATAGATAACACTGTATTGGCACAATAACCCAATCCTTTTCTTACCCTAAATATATATTTCTAGCACTTTACCAATACATGTGTTCATTTCATTCCCTAAATACTTAGTGACACGTTCCTCAGGGTTAGTGTGCAAGTCTGAGAACAACATAGTTATTTTATTCCATCCTTGAGGTTGCAGCATAGAGCAGGTCCCTTGGAATATACTGGTACCACTTTGATATCTTTTCAGAAAGGTTGGGCAGTAGGGACTAGAATTCCAAGGCAGAAGAGCTAGGTGGAATCACAGAGATTATATAACCCAATATTTTTATTTTTATTTACCGGCTGTAAGATTAAGTCCTAGAAAGCAGAAATTACTTGCTTATGGTGCTCCCCTCTTTTTAGTGATGGTGCTGGTCCCTAACCCATGTTTCCTGGCTTTGCGTCAATTGTATACTAGACTTTATCGTTAATCGCAGACCTGGAATTGACCTAGAATTTTGCCAAAAGTAAATCTGGATGCTCTGAAATAAAACTTCTAAATATTGCATTTAAATTTGAGGAGAGAGGTAAGGTTGTTTTGGCATTAAGTGAAATAGTCTACAGATCAATTAACAGCACAGCAAAAACTAAAACTCACACTTCTAGTTTCTTACTAGGGTCAGCACAGCAGGCTAACGTCACTAAGAATTTAATAGTGAACTATATTTGAATTAATGTAGTTTTCTGTTAGACTGGTTATCTTGTAAAGAGTATTTTAAATTCTTGATTCAATCACCTCTTTAACGTGGATTGCCTAGAGCTAGTGAAAAACTGGTTTAATTCCTTTTTCTAAAGGTCATGTAAACATGTATGCTTAGTGAATTAGATGCAAATTCAATTCCCATAGCTCTATGCTTCCTAGTTAAGCTCCTTTCCTTATTCTTCACATGTAAGCCCACATCTGATGGCAGAATATTGACTTTTGAGCTATGGTAAAAATCAAAATAAAACAAAAACATTCGACATCTGCTCCACAAAACTGACTGATAAAGAATACAGTGGAAAGAAGTATTCTTTATCAAAACACATTTGGTACTATTATTTCTCTTTCTTTATGAGGTATTTGCATATCTTTTCCTTTTTGTCCTTCTTTCTAGAGAAGCAGACCTTATGCAACACTTGGTATTGAATTAAATAAAGCAGACTTAAATACCACACAGGGTTAAAAATTATGATGAGGTAAAATACTTAATGAAATACAGAAATGTATCATGCTAGAGGAAGTCAAAAGAGATTTACAAAACAGCATGCATGTTACTATCCTATTTTTGTTCATGGATATGAAATGAATATAGGTCAAAATATTAATAGTGGGTATCTTTGAATGATAGGGATTTTGCTTTTTCTTCACATACTTTTCTATTTTCTAAATTTACTACAGTAAATATGTGTTATATGCCTCTTCTAACTTTTATCTTATTTGGAGATCTAAAGCCCCAATTTTATCCTGAAAAGCCACTCTTGTTTCAGTTTAAAAGTAAAGCAGTATATGAAAGCCATATATAAATTAAGCTCAAGAAATAATAATTAGTATATTTTCAATATCATGACGATTCAGAAACCAAAGCAATGTTATAAACTACATTTCAATGGTGTAGTACTTGCTCACTCTATTTATCAACAAAATTATGCACAATAAAATAAATGATCTTGATTATTTTTAATAGATGTAAAATAATCTCATTAAAAATCTTAAGATTTAAGAAGCATTGATCTTTTTAAAAATTCAAACACAAAACTTGAATAAGTAAAGATAAACACTTAAAACCTTTGAAATCTCATTGCATTTAAAAATCAATAGTTTTAATTTGCTCTATTGATGAACAACCTCATCCATATGATGTTTTTTGCTTTGGGGATTATTTCCTTGGGATACATTCCAGGGATACTAGGCTAAAGAATATAGACAAAGTTACGGCTTTGGAAACATAAAGTTACATTTTTCCCTCTGAAAGACTTATTCAATTTAAACTGTCAATAGCAAAGAATGAATTCATACTACTTTGCAAAAATCTACATTTGCATGGGGTTATGACATTACTTTAAAATTTTACTACTTCAGTAATATACAAGGGTAACATTATTTTAAAATTTACCTTCTTTTAATAAGCAGTGAGTGTGAGCATTTTCCCATATGTTTGTTTACTAATTATCAACTGTCTCTTCGTCTTTTTACCATATTAATGTCTTGATGTTTTCTTATGAATTTTTATGAGCTCTTAGACAAGAATTAATCCTGTCCTACAGATATTTTATTTGTGAATTTTTATTTTATATATTTTTTTCCTGTGCTATAAAATTTAAAAATTCTTGCAATTAAACATACTAATATTATTTTGTTATTTTTCCTATACTATAGCATTTAAAGAATTGCTACACTTTCACATGACCACAGAATATGCTTCTTAGTTTGACCAGTGTCAACACAGGTATGGTACAGTCTTGTCCTAAACAAATTTGAAACTATTTCTGATTTATAGCATTTCTCAAAATATAGACTCAAGTCTCATGAGTCATGGAGATTTTGCTAAAGATTTCATGAGGAGGTAAGAAAAAGGTATCACAAGCTACATTGCATGACAAAACACAATAAGTACTGAATTTTCAGTAAGCATTGCTGGTTTTATCCCCAGATTCCTTTTATATGTGTCATAATTTCTTTTTTCTTCTTTTCTCACTTGTTTTCTTCCAGTCTCTGAAATTCTTTCTATCTCCCGAAGCAGCTCAGGGTTTGCTCTAAGAGCGCATGCCTAATCTGAGTTAGGACAAAAAAAATCTCTGCATTTAACTGAATTTGATTCCTTAAAAATCAGTAACTGTCTACTATTGTTCCATATTGCTCCTTGAGGATTTATCTCTTACCCCCTACAGATAATCAAAATATTAGTCCCCTCCCCCACAAACTGGTCATTTCTCAGGAACAGATTTAATTGCAGAGAAAAACACAAGTCTTTTTTTCCTAACTCTTACGTTGAAAGTTTCATTCTAGGTTATTTTAAAAAATTAACCCTTTATTCTAACTGCAATCTATTTTGGTGAAACTTATGGAGTTAAATTCATTATTTTCAAAATACTAGTTAAAAAAACTTATCACATAAATATTAATAAGCTGATTAATTCACATTAATTACCCATTTGGAAAAAGCCTTGGCAGTCTCTGCTTTTAGTAAAGTCACAGAGCAAGAAAGAGACATCGAAAAAACTCACTATAATGAAATATGATCAGTATTGTAACATAGATAAGGACAAAATATTATAGAAAGACTGGAGATTCTTTAATGGAAATTGGGTACAAAAAGCCTGCACAAGGGAACAAACTGAAGGGCCAAGCAGAGAAAATGGGAATAGACTTCTAGCAACAAGAAAAAGCATTTGAAAGGTGTGAATGAAATGACATGTGGATTCACCACCTCACTCTATCACAGACGCAGAAATCACAGTGCAAACCAGGAAGAAAGGCAGCGTGCAGCCTTTTGCTATGAGGGCTGTGTCCTCGTGAAGCTTAGACAACGGTGGTACTCTTCTGTGTTAATGCTTGCTTAATAAAATTATACCAAGGTTTGCTATGACAATTATTGTCACTATTATTATTATTATTATTATGCTGGTGGCATGAAGGCAGTTTTTTCCCTTTCACAATGTGAAAGCAACAGGATGGAATCACTGGCAAGTCATTTCTACAGAGAACAACCAGCTTCAGTCAAATCAACATTTCATAAAAGTTTTTGGCAGCAACTATAAGGAGTAGAGTTCTTTTTTATTTCTGGTTTTTGTAGGCTCCTAGTATCTTATTTTCAATTAAAAAAACAAACAAATAACTAAAGTATTTCTAGGAATCATATTTCAAAAAATATATTACTGAAGACTTAGAAATTATGAGATATTCTATTCTCAAAATAGAAACTGAAAAAAATACTTTATGTCCTGAAATATTCAGAAGCCCACAGGATATTTTTTAGAACACACATTTTCTCTAACACACACACACACACACACACACACACACACACACACACACACACACACACACACACACACACACACACGAGGGCCTATATTTTATCTGGACATTGACATGACAAGTAATATATTATTAATTTGTTTGCAGAAGTGCGTATGTAGATCTGCATTTGTGATTATTTGGCGAATTAAAGAATTCAACTATATATAATTTGAAAGCCATGCAGTTTACAGAATTGTTCAGGCCTATTCATAAAGACTTATTTCCCTGGACTATCTTTAAAAACATATGTGTATGAGTGTGCCTTTTGTTATACTTCACTTTTCTTATATATTGTGACAGAGTAGGGCAATAAAACAACCAAAAAGCAAATGGTCTATACACAAGGAAAAAAATAAATTGCAAAAATGAAAAATAATTTTCACTCATATTTTTCCTATAAAAATGTAGTTTTCTCATGCTACTTTTTGTAGGTACTCTTTTTTCTTCTCTCTCTCTTCTTTATTTAAACTTAAAGCGGTTGAAGAAAAATACAACACCATGGGAATGAAAATGTAGCTAGTCTACCAAAAATAAAAAACATTTGTCTGATGAGCTTGAAAATATGGAAAATAGCCATTGTGTGGTCCACCAATTTATTCTGTAGCATCATTTGTTCTAGGTGGAGGGGGAAAAAAAAAACGGCTTGAACAGAAACTTATCAGAAAGGTCTGAAATACAATTTTAAAACCTGTCTGAAAAAGCAGTACATTTTGTGCAATTAAATGTGAAGCCATTCACATACTTAGGAACCCATGGAAAGCTCAGCGGGCCCAGAAGGCACTGGCTATTCGTGGTGTCTAGACATGGAGAAACTATGACCTCAGTTAGAGTAACCCAGTATTTACTTTTCCTTTCCAACCCATAGAGTGCTCATGATCTCAGTGTGTAGGGCAGCAGAGAAGGGCCAAAAACAGACCTGAACTCAGTGGCCATCTTCAAACACAGGGAGGCATAGAGGCTTCAGAATTTAGGAGGGTTTTCAGGAGAACTACTCAGACTGCATGTAAAAATATTTCTGTTGAAAAAGCCATCTTTTTTTAGTTATCATGAGAAAAAGATTATCATAATCTACCCCTCTTCTTCATCAGTTAATGAACTAAAGAGTGTTCTGCACCATGGATAGTGTCTTATATTTTGATTTTCTCAAATTTGGTCTCTGAATTCTTTGAATTATAGACTAGTGTTCTCAGAAGATTTGGATATTTTACATTTGACCTAAATTTGACAATTTTTTGTTCCATCCAACCAAGTAGTTGATCTTTCTGTTTAAGAGATCATAGGAAATTAGCTCATCCCTGTCTGTTAACTTATATTGTTAAAATCTGGTTAACAGTATAAATTGGGACTATACAGGTTATATATAGGGCTTGAATAGTTACAAAAAAGTTCAGTTGTTCCAAAACTCCATTTCTTAGTGCCTCAGTGTCCTTGTACCATCAGAGCTTGCCACTAGTTTGCACAAAACATGGTTCTGTGAGCACCCTCTCCAGCTGTGCCATAGGCCCTGCCTGTTCAGTCATGCCAGCCTTCCTCTGGCCTAGGCCTGGGGTGTTTCCTGCCAGGACCTGCCTAGTAACAAAAGACTACCTTAAAATTTGTATATCTCACCAGACTTGTGCAACTGTCTCAGTTGCAAACATACCCCATCATGGTAGTTAAGAGGCATTTTAAAAAATAGAATTGAAAAAAAGGATAAAAAACTTGTAACATTTCTTCTAAACCACCAATCAATTAACCCAATCAACCAGCCAAAACAGAAGTAGCCAACTACTACAGATGGGCAATACAGATATTTATGTCTTTCCACACAAAAGGGGAGATACAGAAATGTGAAAACCTCCCTCATACAAAAGGAGAACAGAACACTGAGATGGGATTTTGAGGTCCAAAACTCAGGCAATAGAGAGAAAGAAGGAAGAAAATGGAGAGAAAGGAAGCTAGGGAGATGAGGAACAGTCATCTTCTCTGTATATCAACTTAAGACATTTGAATGCAGTTGAGCCAAGCTGTATAATGGTGGCAGCAAAACAATAACATAATGTTTGGGATGTCCATAGTCTTGTTTTACTTTCTGTTCCATGATCTTCAAGGCCATTCTCTAATGAAGGGAGTAGTGATTGGGAGGGAAGGGAGTGGTGAAGGGAGTACATCAGAGCTGCATAACCTGGGGTTGGGTTTTGGAAAACAAGGATGAGCAAAAGCTGAAAGTACTGTTATGAAGCACTAGAGTGTGGGGATATACTCTGCAGGTTTATGTCTGGAGATTGCAGCGAGTGTCATTGCCATGTCTTTCTTTACCACCAATGAAGACTGTAGAGAAATGTGTCTTTCCCACAGCCAAGCATATATAAAAAAGGAATAAAGAGTAAGGGTACATGTCCAAAGTCAGGTCATGTTTGAAGAGTAAACAGGGTTGCAACACTGGCCGCAGTCTCTGTCTATGTGGTGAGAACATCGATCACAGCAGTACTGGCAGTCCAGTCATCCAGCTGGTGTCTCTTTCCATGAAAGGGTTAAGAACCACTGATTTTGCCAGGTCTCTGCACTGTACTTCATGAACCTGGGACTGGTCAGAGGACTGACCGTTTACTGGTAGAAGACCCTGTGGGGGTCTCATTGTGCACTCCACAGAGAACAAGGGTGGAGTTGTTTCATCCCTTGATTTAAATATTATTTCTGATTTTAATAGGATATTTGAGTAATCTCCTGAAACACTTATTTTTTCCTTTCTAGTGCAAGTATCTTTGTTTTTCTTAGATTTAAGATGGATAACATCTTGATTTTATAAAGATGTTTTGGCTCCTCTTTTGCCACAGATAAAAATATTAATGTTGTGTCTTAAAAAGTTCAAGGTTTCATAGACTTAAGTGCACAGCTTTAGATCAGACAAACCAGGATTTAATCTGGTCTCCTTGTTGAGGCAGCAGACTTCACCTTACAGAACATCAGATTTCCTTTTTGTAAAAATAGATATTGTTGACAAAAATATTTAACACAGGGTCTTGCATGTTATATTTAAATATTATTTTGTATATCCATTTATTATGTAAGATTTCTGTATGGTTAGAATTAAACTCATTCTAAACTTTAAACTTTAAACTTTAAAACTTTTAAACTTTAGAACCATGCACTGAGGAAGGTGTGAAAATTGGGGTATGGATGGATTGTGGGAGACTGCAGGATTATTAAACCAAAGCAACTTCTGTGGAGCTTGTGCCAGTTATTTTGTGCAGAGATACAGACCTGGTGTTGTCAGATTATGGAATATGAGGGGAACCCCCCCAAAACAGAGTTATATTTGGAGGATGGGCCCCATGTAGTACAGGCTTCCACCCCAACCCAGGTAGGTGTTCTAAGAACCCATGGCATCAGTGTATCAGCTAGCGTTGTTGTGAGGGGTTGAGTTCAGCTTCAGTGAAATTTTTTTGGAGTTTCTTTCACTGCGTTTGCCCATTTCATGATGGGTGATTTATGAGCATATCTGTCCACGCTGTGTAGTGTGTTAGCAGTTTTTGACCAAAAATGGCATGATCCCCATGTTCCATCTCTCTATTTGCCCAATCTCATCCCAAGCAACTTTTTGTTTCCCAAATGAAAAAAGTCCCCAAAGGCAACCATTTTGCCAATGTGGAAGAGGTGAAACAAAAAAAAGGCAGAAGCACTAAATGGCATCAAAATTGAAGAGTTCAAAAACTGTTCTGAGCAGTGGAAAAAGAGTCATGATAAGTATATGGCATCAAACGGAAGTACTTTGTAGGCGACTGAAGTTTAAACATGTAAGAATAAATATACAATTTTTTAAATAAATGAATTCTGAGGTTTTTGGGTCTGTCCCTTGTAAATATTCATTGGGTGCATACGTTATTCACATTTTTGGACATTGAACAAAATGGAGAAAAATATGTGGACAATGAACAAAATCAACAAAAATCCAGGCCCACTTAGCACTTTCATCATGAGTAAATGAAGTACCCTACTAAAGACCATGAGTGCTGTCAAGAGAAAAAAAGAAAAGAGTGACAGGAGCATGTAGGGTGCTTTTTTTGAATGGATAGTCATAAGCTTAAAATACAATGATCCTTGAGCAAAGGTTTGAAGGAAGTGAGGGAGAAAGTAGTACAAATAGCTGCATAGGAATGCCCCAGGGTTCCACGTGATATCTTATAACTAATTAAAAAGTATTTTAAATACTAGAATGAGTCAAACAAACAAAACTTATCAGTGGATCACATTTATACAGCAGGTAGCCAGTTTGTGGCTTCCATAAAATCCAACCTATGTCAATCCATTTATTACTAATTTTTAATGAAAAACATGACAATTCTGAATTTTCATGGCTACTTTAATCCCCATGGCCTACTGTCCACTCCCTTTTTGCATCCTCTTATTTGCTGGTAGACATTAGATACAGCAGATTCTCGTACCATTTTACTAAAACCCCGCTGGCATGTATTTATCCCTTCATATCTGAATGAGGTCCCTGTCTCTGTTACTATCAATATTTAGATTCTCAGTACTGAGATTTGGGCAATACATTGTGGGAGATAGTTTGTTGTGTATGTTGGGTGCTGCCTCCTGGGTTCTGTTTTTCTGGAATTATTATAGGTATAATTTGCCTTGGTTATTTATGCAGTAAACTTTACTGATTATTGTCATTATCACTGAGTATTATCTAGCTGGAGCTATTTAGCAAAAAGGGACAAGTAATGTGCCTCTAGCTTGCGAGGTTGTGGTTTCCTTCCATTTGGTAGTTACTGAGTGTACTGATGAATCTAATTATCCTGATGCCATCAGTTCCCTGTATTATGAGACTTGTTTATTGTTCTAAAACGTTTATGTTATATCAGCAGATTTTATCCAAACTCTACTGGCATATGATTGTCTTTGAATCAGTTGGGTGGTTATGCCATGAAAACTTACACCATTTTAAAGAAGAAAAAAACGCATATTTTTTTTCTAGCTCCACTAGCTTTAATTGGATCAAAAATAAAAATTTATCATACCCATCTCTAGGAATGATTGATGGCACTCATGTTAATGCAGGTTATATTCCATGACAGCAATTTTCATACTGAGATAAATTTCTGTCTAAGAAAAATTGTTTTTAGACCTCACCATACAAGGTTATTTTCAACTAGTATTTAATTTATTCACTCATTCCTGAAGTCACAACAACCTTAGAAAAAGAAATCAATTCATATGTTTGGGCTGCCAATTTGCTCGTGAAAGGTAAAGATGCCACACCTGTGACAATTCACCTTAAAGGAATATTAGACATTTAAGCAGAACCCTGGAGAATTAGAGGACTGATAAAATTTAGAATTAGAAATGGAAGGGACAAAGGGTATTGTAGGCTGAAGTGACATTTTAAAAAGCACATAAAATACAACTAAATTTTGTAACATTTAAAATCTACCTAAATCTTTTTGTTTGTTAAGTACAGCCTAAGTAAAATGTCCTTGGAACTGCCATTTGCAAAAACTTTCATACTCCCCTCCATGCAGAATTTATTAGTTCCCCTTTAGAACTTATATCTCCCTAACTTCCTTACTGAATATGGGTTGCCTTATAATTGATTACAGTCTTGTCTTCATACTAACCGATACATTACTTGTGACTGAAAATCTCATCTCCCACTGCCCAATTCAAGAATATCCGCAGTAGTATAATTTCATATGTCTATTAAATTTTTACTCTGTGCTAGCAATTTACACACATCCACATAAGAGAATCTTTGCTATGTTAATGCTGGGTTATGAAGAGTGCTATCGCTTTCACAGTTTTGCAAATTAGGTGAGTCCTAATGAAGTCATGACATTTGCCCTTGATTCGATTAGTGAGTAACAGAACTGAGAACCAATTTAAACGTGTGACTCCAAAGAACATCATTGGATACACCATGGTGCCCCACTTCCTGTTCCCTAGCTTAGAGCCTGCTACATGCTAAGCATTCAAGAACTGTGTGTTGACTTAGGAAAGGAATGAGTGATGAACAGTGTTTCCAGAATATGATAGAAGAATAAAAAAAACTTGTACGACTTCCATGTGGTTAAAAAAAAATCTGTCTGTGCATCAGGGAAGAACCTTCACAGTGTTGGCAAAATAAACAACTTCTTGGAGTTTTCAGAGCGGGATTTACCCTGCATGTGTTTAAAGTAGAAAGTCCTTAGGGCATCGCTGCAAATGTGCATCCGCCCAAACTTGAAAGGCAAGTCAGTATAATCCTTGTAATAATGGCGGGACCCAGACTTGCTCTAGAGGCAACACATCCACCTTTCTAAACAATTTCATCAGCATCATCTCCGAACCTCATTTAATCATAAATAGTAAAAAGGAGCCCTGACAACCAGCAGCCCTAAACAGTGCCTGCTGCAACAGGTCCTTATGTCTTTGGACACGTGCTCAGGACAGATGATGGCAGGGTGCGAAAACACAGATGTAGAAGTGCTAAAGTGAGGAGAGGACAGAAAGGGTGGGCAGAGGGGCACAGGAACAGACAAGTTGGAGCCAGACAAAAATGAGTAGGACACAACTAGCAAACCACAGTAGCACCAGTAGTGGCAGCTTTGGTAGTGATAGCCACAGTGGCAGACTAATCCGTTGTAGAGTTTACTGTCAAGAGGACTTGGCAGAACTTCTATGAGAAGAGGGATTTCAGAAGTAGAGCTGGAACACCTGAGGTCACAGTGACCTACTCTGTGAAGAAAATCTGAGGCTGTTTCTGCACAGCCTAGCAACTGAGAAGTCATCCGGACTTGACAACTCACCAAACTGACCTGTTCTGTTTGGGTGCTCACTGCTGGTAAATGAGTGAGTGCATGCAACTCCTTTTGTAATACAGCCACCAGGAATGGAAGGATGAGTCACTCACTTCCTAAATTTGCACTTGCCCATCAAAAGTAGCACAATGATTGGCAAAATTTTCTGGAATGAAAAACCTAGTGGTTCTGCCTACCTCCTTCCTACTTCAATGTCTTATTTCCCCATCTTCCTGTTATCTACTATTGATAGCACTCAGTATATTGTCAAAACATTGGTTGTTTGGTAATAAATCATTACTTCTCAAATCAGAACTTCCCAGAATATAGTATGATAAAATCATATCATACATTTAACTCAAATGTGTATAATGCAATTAAAAATTAATGTATTTTTCTATAATTCGACAACAAAAAAAATCTTGATTTTAAAATGGGCCAAGGACTTGAATAAACATGTCTCCAAAAAAGATGTACAAATACTAATAAGCACATGAAAAGATGCTCAATATCACTAATCTTTGGGGAAATGCAAATCAAAACCACCATGAGATACTGCCTCCCATTAATATGGCTATTATAAAACAAATAGAAAATAACAAGTGTCGACAAAGATGTTGTGAAATTGGAGCCCTTGTACACTACTGGTGAAATGTGAAGCAGTGTAACACCTATGAAAAACAGAATGGCAGTTTCTCAAAAAATTCAACATAAAATTACCATATGATCCAGCAGTTCCAGATCTGGGATATAACCCCCCCCCAAAAAAAAAACTCGAAAACAAGAACTCAGATATTTGTGTATCTGAATTTATAGCAGCATGATTCACAATAGACAAAAGATGGACTGGATGCAGCCCAAGTATACATCTATACATACTTGAATAAACAAAATGTGGTATATACATACAACAGAATACTATTCAGTGTTAAAAAGGAAGGGAATTCTGACATATGCCTCAACATGAATAGATCTGAAAGGTATTGTGCCAAATGAAATAAACCAGTCACAAAATGACAAATGCTGTACAATTCCACTGCTACAAGGTACCTGGAATAGTAATTTCACCGAGACAGAAAAGATAAGGGAGGTTGACTGGGATTGGTGAGTGTGTGTGTGTCGGGGGTAGGAAGTGGTAGAGTTATTCTATTATTATTTTATTTTAAAGATGTGCAGTACAATTCAGGATTAGGTATATAAGTGATCAACGTACAGGTGATATTTGAGTCTCCCATTGGTCCTCACTTCACCTGGATTAGAATCAGGCACCCTTATTGATTTTATGTGCCCCCACCCACCAGCACTTTCCCACTACTGCCAATCCCTTTCTTGTAGTTTTATGATAAAAGTTCAAGGTCTGCTTATGAGTGAAAACATGTGTACTCAGTTCTTTGTTTCTGTGATAGATCACTCAGCATGATAGACTCTAAATCCATCCAGTTGTTGTGAAGCCTATATATTTGTCCTTTTTTATGGCTGTGTAATATTTCATCATGCATATGTACCACAGTTTTTTTTTTATCCAGTCCACTTTTAATGGACAGCACAGTTGGTTTCTTGCTTTTTTTTCTATTGTGAATAGAGCCTCAATGAACATGTGTGTGCAAGTTCAATGTAATACCCATTAAATTACCAACATCATTCTTCTCAGTACTGGAAACGATAATACAGAAATACATATGGAAACAGGAAACAACTACAAAAGCCAAAACAATCCTCAACAAAAGAAACAAAACAGCAGGTATCACACTTCGAGATTTAAACTTTTTATTATAAGGCTGCAATAATCAATACAGCCTGGTATTGGTACCAGAACAGGCATATAGATGGAATGGAATGGAATGGAACAGGATAGATATTCTGGAAGCAAACTCTCAATTTGTTAACCAACTCATCTTTGACAAATCCTCCAACAACAACTACTGGGGAGAGGAGAACCAGTTCAGTAAATGGTGATGAGAACATGCAGAGGATTGAAACAGGACCCCTATCACCATACACAAAAATCAACTCTAAATAGATCAAAGACCTAAATGTAAAGCATCAAACTATAAGAATCTTAGAGAACGTTGGAAACAGCCTTTCAAACCTTGGAATAGGTAATCATTTCCTGATCAAAACCCCAAGTGCCCATGCCTTAAGAGATAAGATAGGTAAGTGGTACCTCATCAAACTGAAAAGTTTCTGGAAAGCAAAAGAAACCATCAAGACAGCCCACAGAATGGGAAAAAAATATTTGCCAATTATATATCTGACAAAGGCCTAACATTCAGGATCTACAAGGAACTCAAATGTACCAAAGGGAAAAAAGCAAACAGCTCTATTAAAAAGTGGGCAAAAGATATGGATAGACACTTCTCAAAAGAAGACATACAAGCAGCCAACAGACACACAAAAATGCTCAGCCTATGGGGAACAAAGAAAGGGCCAAACTTTACCTGTACGATGACCACTTATCTACCTAATCCTGAACTGTACCCCACATCTTTTAAAAAATGCTCAGCCTCACTAATCATCAGAGAAATGCAAATCAAAACCACACTGAGATACCACCTAACTCCAGTCAGAATGGCCATCATTAATAACTCAAAGAACAACTGGGCTCGGTGGCTCAGCCTGTAATCCCAGCACTTTGGGAGACAAAGGTGAGTGGATTGGCTGGGCCCGTGGGTTCGAGACCCACTTGGGCAATTCGGCAAGACCTCATCTTTACAATAAATAAAAAAATTAGCCGGGCATGGTAACACGCACCTGTAGTTCCAGCTACTTGGAAGGCTGAGGAGGAAGGATCGCCGGATCCCAGCAGGTGGAGGATGTGGTGGCCGGGAGCGTGTCACTGCACTCCAGTCTGGGAGACAGAGTGAGACTGCAACTCAAAAAAAACCAACCAAAAAAGCAAACAAACAAAAACCTCAAAGAACAACAGATGCTGGAGAAGATGCAGAGAAAAGGGAACTCTTCTATACTGTTGGTGGGAGTGTAAATTAATACAATCTCTGTGGAAAACTGTGGCGATTTCTAAAAGTTCTAAAAATTGACTTTCCATACGACCCTGAAATCTCCCTTCTGGGAATATACCCAGAGGAACTCAGATCATTCTACAAAAAAGGAAGTTTTTTTTTAATGGGCACAGAGTTTCACGTTTGGAATATGAGACAAAAATTTTGAAATGAGTAGAAGTGGTAGTTGCACAGCAGTGGAAATGTACTTGTTGCCATTTCAATGCTCTGTATACCCAAGATGCTTCAAATGGCCAGTTGTAGGTTATATATGTTTTTATCCCAATTAAAAAATTCATTCATTATTTACTGTGCCTTATGGTATAAATTGCATATGTTTACATATTGTATACAATTATTTAGGTAAACAATATACACTTTATTTTACTTCCTGGGTAATTTAAGAGGCTTTAAATGGTAATTTTTCCATGTGAATTACTGATCCACAAACTCAGTTTCTTACTTAACCGTGGTGTAGGCTGCAACTCCACTGACTCTGCTACTCAAATTTTGAAATGTTCAATAATGGAAGAAAGGAGAAACAAAGTATGTTACATATGTTATGGACTAAAATATAGGGTACTCAGTAATAGGTAATTGTTTAAATTCCCAAAAGTCTTCTCTAAATTCATTAGGTCACTAAGCATCTAAATCTCAAATGACATCTCCCTTTCCATTTTGATTGAGAAGTCATGGATAACCAGATGCCTTTTTTTTTCTTTCTTATAAGAATCATTGGCTAAGGGCTGAGCCAAACATTTATTTCCTGGAAGAAAACTACAAGGTAAGTAGACTTTATATGAGTTCATATTGCTTTATGAATTTTTGCTGACAAAACATATCAAAATAGATTGCACATATAAATTTTTAGTAAACATAACCAATAGTTTAAAAGGAAAATGTATGAAAGCTGTAATAAATTGGAAAATTCAGCTTTATTATTTCTAAAATTATGTCAGTCATCTGATCATCTTGTCAGTTTAGCCATCCCTTTGTAATATGTTGTTGAAAAGTACACCATTGTCTACAGTCTCATTCCTAAAGCACCCACACATTTTTCTGTTTTCCACATAAGGAATTCATTTTCTACTCATAGTACCTTTTGCTGCAATCACATTCAATTTTGTGGATCTTGGTGACAAAGTATCCCTGAGAGCTATTACTGGAAATAGAAATGAGAAACAGTGGCATCTGAGTCCGTTAACTTTCTTATTTCCGAGTCTTAGCAGAGGAGTGTAGAAAGGTTACTGGAGAAGAAAAGACATGTTTTGAAATGATTGAGACTTCTCCTCAAGCATCCCTTCTACTTTGCAGTTGCACAAAAAGGTATGATCCTCTCTCCTGGTGAAAATGCTAGAACTCATAGAGAGGTTTATTTCTGGCCTCTGTTAGAGTCAATGAAATTCATTTCTCCTGACTATCTAGAACCAGAAGAAAATCTCCAATGTTTAATGTTCTTCTCAAAGAAACAAGGGATAGACGTCTTGAGTGTCTTTAATGGCACTGAAGTGAAAATAGAAAGTATTTGACATGGGAAATCACACAAGCACATCAGGAACTCTCTTGCCAAAAGAGAAGATGTTTATCTTGCCAGTCTTTTCATAGGCTTCAGAGGCATTCCTGGAGGTGAATGTAGACTAGGTCTCTCAGGAGGCTTAGTTATGTGATTTTTGTCTCTCTTATTCTATGAAAGATAACACTGGCATGATATTGGAATGATGTTTGATTCTGTACTTAGAACTATGATTTCAGTTGATAGTTTTATCAGAAAATCTGAAAAACCATACTCCCTGACCTACCTGGAAACTCTGAACCTTTGCCAACCAAGGATTACATCTAGAAGTCATCTTTCGCTTTAAAAGCACCAGCATTTCAATATGTTTAAGGGAAGAGTGAAAGGAAAACAGTTCAATCTATATCGAGATTGCCTGTCTCACAATTTTACTATTAGTTGTTTCTTTAAAATTTAATATTCTGGACCTTTTTCATCACCTCTCCTTGAATTCTGTTTCTCTTCCCCAGGCAGTGGTCCAAAGTACCACAACACTTTCAATCCATATGCCACTCATCACAAGACATCTAATGTGAGTAGGAGGCCTTGAGACAGCAACTCCTAGAAGACAGAGAGACCCATCTTGTTTAGTTTTACTGTCCCCTTCCTCACCTCCCCCAACAAGACTTGCATGAGATTTGCTGTAATGGGTACTCATTCATTGCTTATTAAACTGGAATCACTCTCAGAAGCTTAGTGAGTTTTTCAGAGAAATCTGTCTGATTCAAACTTAGTATTATGATGATGTTTTCAAGGGTGTTTGGCTTTTAAAAAAAAAATAAAGTAACTTACATCTTAAGAACTTAATTCTTTCCTTTCATGCCTCAACTTCAATAGCGATTCATAACTATTTTCATTCTATAGGTACAGAATGTGTTAGTTGGCATGTACAAGCTCTGGAATTGTTACAGCCAGGATCATGACCCACATTTTATGTTGTCTACTCTTGTGATTTGTAACATTTTAAAAAATATTTTTAAAGTTTTTTTTCTCCTCATGTTAGGAAAGAGTTGGTTTGGCGATATTCTGTGATTCATGATACTGGAAAAAGTTCTCTACTCAGCAATGTTGAGAGAAAGTTCCCGGAATTTCAGGCTATGAGTCAGATTCCAACAGGTCCCTATTGCTTTCTCTCCCTGCTGCTAATGGGTAGACAGAATGATTAACTCAGTAATTACTATGGGCTTGGTGTTATGTGAGAAATGGAAAAGGGAGTGCCTCTGGTTCTTATGTTCCACACATTTTACAATCTTGCTGGTGAGATCAAAAGAACAGATATGAAGCAAGAAGATACTAAGAGTTAAACCATGAAGCAGTAGCTATTTCACCAAGGAGTGAGTCAGTCTCACTAAAAAGTGAAATTTAAATTAGGCCTCGAATAAAGAGTAAAATTTGAAAATACAAAAAGAAACTCACTACAGGATATGGGAGACATGTACACAAAGGGAAGAAAGAACATAGCATGAAGGAAAACAAGAAGAATATAGACATGACCAAAACAGAGATGAAGGGTTTGTGAACTGACAGCAAATGAACTTGCATTTGCACATATAGGATATAACACATTCTCCTTCTCTCCATCCTTCATACCCTGGAGAGTACCTGGTACTCAGTCCACATTCAACAACTGCTTACTGAGTTCAACTGAAACAGATTAGAAAAGACTTTTTCAACAACATGCAGAGGACTTTAAACAGGATGTGATAAATTAATGAAGATTTCTAGATCAGGCAAATGCTATGGAGTAAGTAAATGATCACACTTCAGGAAATTGAGTGACAGAGTAGAAAGAATGCATTAGCATTGAATACAGATAAGTCTGTATGTTGTATGATTATGGGCAGATTGCTGAACTCTTCTGAACTTCAGTTTCTCTGTAAAAAAAAAGAAGAAAAAGAAAAAAACAAAGCAGAATGTTACACTCACCGGGCAAGGCTATTGAGATAATTAATTGAGGTAATATATGCCAAGTTCCCAGCATGTTGTTACGCTTTGTAAATTCTACCTATTTTGCTACCTGGATAATGGCATGACCAATTGGATGAAAAGGGGACAAGACAAGCAATGGGGGAGTGAGGGTGGCCTGGAGGGGGATGAAGGAGCACGAATGTCCAAGACAGAGTCTAAGGAAGAAAACAACAGGGTCTGGAAAACATTGTATATAGACTGTGAAGCACATAGGATACCAACATTTTTACTCTAATATAAATGAGAATGGACTGAGAAACTAATCAAAAAGTATGGTTGCCGAGAACATCTGATTTTTTGGAAGAGCTAGCTCTACCTTTAAGTATAATTACTTTCCCCAATTACTTTCTTCATTGTCCTTTTAGAGAGTTCTGACCGGATGAGCAAAATCTTTACAGAGTTTTCTTAAAAATAAAGAAAGCATATTTTCTAGGAAAACAATAAGCATAACCAAAGAAGTGCTACACCCGGTAAAGGGACTCTGTAAAGGATAGGCTGTTTAACCCGACCTCATGGATTAATTTAAACATTTAAAAAGATACTACGTTTTCCAGTGAAGTTTAAGAGCATTGGTTTATTTTGGCAAATGAACATAGTGAAGATTTCATTCTACGAACTCATGCAGCTTACTGTAGAGATCTACAGAAATAACTATACATAAAAAACTTTTAAATGTTAATTTTTATTGGCAACCAATACTTGCCTAGATAACCAGTGACAGGGAAATAATTGTTTGGTGTCCTAATGAAGGAAGAGCAGGCCAACAGGCAAAAGTGGAAACTCCTTTGCCTGAAACTGATTTAAATAAGATATATCCCACTTTCACTTCCTAAATCAGGAAACAATATATAGATAAAGACAAATTATCATGTACATTAGGTACAAAAGCAATAAATTTCACTAGAAAAGAAGCTAATATTAAAAGTTTTATTTTTACTGAAAAATCCTTTTTACTTTTGGATTTGCCTAGATAGTAGCATGAGAGGTAAATTATTAGTCCTGAGTCATACAAGATTCAAAGGAAATGCAACTGTTACCAAAAAAAAAAAAGTCAAAGAGAAACGATTAAGGAGGCTGAGCAGCAAATCTAAGTTGAAAGTATTTCAAATAATTATGAATCTGGGCAGCAGAGTGAGACCCCATCTCTACAAAAAACCAAAAGAATTTGCCTTGCCCAGTGGCATGGTCCTATAGTCCCAGAAATGAGGGAGGCTGAGGTGAGAGGATTGCTTGAACTAGGAGTTCAAGGCTACAGTGAGCCATGGCTATGCCACTGTACTACAGCCTGGGAGATAGTGAGACCTCGTGTCAAAAAAGTAAAAACAAATATGAATTCCTCCACACACATACATGTATGATGTCTGAGCAGAATCAGTCTCTTTCTATCTGCTAATAAATGCTTCTGTCTTTTGTGGGTTTCTACCTCTTTGGTGAATCTGCTCTGGATAATGGATACATTTCCATAGATAATTGCAGCTTTTCAGTTTCTCAGTTCAGCTCCCCCAAATATACACTATTTTTTAAAAAATATTTTATTCTCTACTTCAAATTCTTCCCCCACACAAAAATCACCAAGAAGACACTTGAACTCTAGATACACCAGAAATTTCACATTCTTGGCAAATACTTCAAGGTTCTTTCTTCCCTGAAAGGAACCCTCTTCTATGAATCTGATAGAAAAACATGCTCTTTTTCTTTTTCTTTTTGCTGGAGGCTATTTAATGAATGCAGTGTGGCTTAACTAGTGAATTCCAAGTGATTGGTGAAAATAAAATATAAATACCCCTGGAATGACATCAATCAGACTTATACCAAATAATATGAATTTCTGTTCATATAGTTCTCTCATTTCAACATGCAAATTGAAAAATAAGGGTTGAAAATTGACATGCTGGGGTAGCCCTTGTCCCTTTGTTTTGCTTGCAAATTCCTGAGATATAGCTAGAAACAGAATTCCCCACTACTTTTTGTCTGAGTGACATAGAGAAGAAGGTGGCAGCTTCTGTGTTTGAACACAGTTTGATAAAGCAACTTTATTGCCCCTACCAGTGGCTTAAGGGAGACACAATCCCCACTCAACATGTGACACAGTTATGTGTCTTCAGAGCACGTGTTTCCCAAATGAACTCATTATTCTACTTCTAAATAGAGTTGCCTTTGCAGTAGTACACTGCATATGTAAAATATGCTCACACCGATATCCTATATAGTGTCTGTGTATGCGTGTGTGTGCACACATGCGAGCACTGGCTAAACCTGTATGCATGACTGTGTGCATATACAATTAGTCTCCATGACTATCATTCAGATTCATGGCCAAGATTATCCACAATAGATCACACCATGTTGCCAGAACAAATTCAACACTCCGTAGTCATTTTTTACCTGTTTGCAGTCTTACTATTTGAAAGTGAATGAGGTCTATAGTGGTCTATAGTGATCATTCACCTTCTAAAATTATTTTGCCAGAAGTCCTAGGGATTTTTGTTCTTTCGTGCATTTTTTTTTCTCTTAATCAAAAAAAAAAAAAAAAAAGCCTTGGCATCATATTAGAAGTCACCCCTCAACAGTCTTCAGAGACCACTTTTAATCAAAGTGAAAGGAAAGGGTAAACAGAGTGAACTTCTCTTGGCTCACCTCTCATATCTTAGCCAGAATGGACTAGAGGTTTCTGTTACCAGGATTTTTTAGGTCACAGGGTGTGAGGTATACAAGGATCAAGTGATGTTCCCATAATCATGTTTCTAAGCTAAGATATGGACCCATGGCTTGTAGACAGGGAATGCCCCTAATGAGAACCAGTCTAGAATACAGGCAGGACCCAGAAAGGAAGAATATGGATGAGAAAGCCCAATAGCAGGCACAGACAGCAGGCTCACACAGACAGCAGTTTTCGCTGGGTAGGTCTTCGGAAAAGGATTGCTCCTGTGGAGTTTAGGAGTAACTCCTGCGGAAGCAGGGAGTCAGAGCCTCCGACAACGCTGCTGCTGCTTCCAAGAAGATAACTGAATTATTGGCAGTTCTTCTGGAAAATAACCCCATGTTGGAAGGATGGGAAGAGACCAAATTCTTCATCAAAACTCTGCCAAACTTGAAAAACAAGAAACACTGCTTTAGAAATTGCATTGATGTAAACATATATTTGAAGAGGATGTTAAAAATCACATTCATATTTGCCATGAATTGAACAAAGTTGATCTTGTGTACTTTCAAAGCAACAGATTTTTGAAAACATACAGGAAGAAAAATAGTTTTATGTGTTAGAGCTGGGGTCGTAGTGTTCTGAAGCCTAATACAGAATTTTGGCTGATATTTTCATACATCTTCTTTTATCTTCAATGTTTAGAAGTAAACAACTTTAGAGATCATAAGGCCCTTACATGCAAAATAGAATAAAGGGTCAAAAACATGTTAAAAGATTTTCTTCATATTATAACTGAATTGGAAATATTTACTAGACTACCAATTTTTTTTCCCAATATGCCTTTGTTTATGAGATACAGAAAACGAAATCGATGATGCTTTCTCTAATCCAGAATGCCTTTTCCTTTTGCCTCACATGCATTCTAGCCAGATGACTGGGCAATTATTTTGAAGGTTGACAATCTGCTCCAAGTCTTAGAAAGCAGGCAAATCCTTAAAGAAGGAAGAAAAAGATTTGAGATCCCAGTTTAGAGTTATGGAAATTATATGGACTTTGGTAATAATGAAATACTTGAGAAAATAAAAAAATAGTCCTGGTTCTGCTATTTATTGGTGTTGTAATCTTGGGCAAATTGTTGTTTTTGGCTGTGTCTCCATTTCTCCATTTTTAGGAAGGTGGTGGCAGGGTGGGGGGCAGGGGCTTACAGCGCTGTCCTGACATTTAAATGACTTATTGTATATTAAGCACTTAATCTTGTGCTTGACTTCCTTCAGTCACATGTTTGCTTTCGAACTACACTAATCTTTTATTTTTTCTTTTTCTGAAACAAGTAAAGAAATAAAAGACTTCCCTGACTTCTTAGAGTTATGAAATCTGTGGTGCAACAGACACATTCTATTCTGTGCAGTATGAGTTTTTCAGCATGATTAGTGGTATGTTGCTGCCTCCAAACACAGGAGCATTCCAGAGTGTTCTGCAGCAGAGTACTTTTAGGTAAAACACTTCATTAATCCCAAATACTCCGTCACAGAGTAATATGTTATCACTGAATCCTGTTGACCTAGTTAAGCCATCTCTAATTTTATTTCTGATAGCCTATAATTAGGATGGTCTGAAATAGCCTGAAAAGATTCAGTTCCAATCCTTGTTCAGTGCCAATCCTTGTCCCCAAAGGCAAGTAGCAAAACCTCCAATAAGGCCTTTTTGGAGATTTGTTCTTTTGTCACCGGATCTGACAATCTATGAGTATGGAGAGAGGGGAGAGGAGGGGTGAGGGGAGTGGGTGGGGGAGAAGCATATTAAAGGGGAGAGGATGAGAAGGAAAGGGGAGGGGAGAGGAAAAGAAGGGGAGGTGAGGGAAAGGGTGAGAGAATCAAGGAGAGGAGAAGGGAGGAGACAGGAGGGGACGGGTAAAGAGGGAAAGAGAAATGATATACTCTCAGTTTTGTGAGTTTTACCAAATTGTTGACTAGGTCATTGCTCAAATTTGTTAGCAGATATCTCAGATCTGTTAGTACAACTGGGAGGATCATCCCCAGTAAATATTCTCAATAAACAAATAAATCTTTACATCAACACAACCTCTGCTTTGGTGACTGCAGCTTTTAAGAACACATTCTCAGCCGAGCTCGGTGGCTCAGCCTGCAATCCTGCACCTTTGAGAGGCTGAGGTGAGTGTATTGCCTGAGCCCGTGGGTTCAAGACCCACCTAGGCAAGTTGGCTAGTCCTCATCTCTACAATAAATCAAAAAATTAGCCGGGTGTGGTAGCGCACGCCTGTAGTTCCAGCTACTTGGAAGGCTGAGGCAGAAGGATCGCCGGAGCCCAGCAGGTCGAGACAGCGGTGACCGGGAGCGGCCACTGCACTCCAGTCTGGGCAACAGAGTGAGACTCCAACTCAAAAAAAAAAAAAACAACACAATCTCACCTTGCAGAAGAAGCTAAACAAAACTGTGACAGTATCTTCAGCCCCAATTTTCCCTCCCACACCCTTCCCTCCAGCACACAGAGCTTCAGAAATGCAGCACCTATCAAATACCTCCGCAGAAAAGCCAGATTGCTGAGATTTTAAAGCATTACATTCCTCCCTCCCCCCCTTTTGACATTTAGACAGATTGAGTTTGAGAGAGGAAGTGACTCTAGTCCAGACTGCCCCGCACCACTGTCAGAGGAAATAACCCAAGTAGAATGAAGTGATAATACACTGTAGAATATTTAACAGAGAGAAAGCAGAAGAAAATGGCAATCTGGGAATATACAACGGGTCACCAAAATAGATGCAGACTCCGGTGCCAGAGCAAATGCCAAGTACAGTAGATCATAAAATGGTCGCATTACCTTGCCTTGGGGGCTGCGTGTTGACACAGGAGAAATGGCGCCTGTGCAGTCGGTCTGGCCCAGCCTCTCTTCCCAGTCTCTGCTATTCTTTGTCTTGGGCCTGCCAACTTTCCTCTCTCCTCCCTTCTGTGTATTCCTCAGTGAGAGAACGGGGAAGTGACCACCTTAATGACTGCAGCATGTTGCGGTAGGATTAATGACAGATCAAGTACAACTCTGGGCTCCAGTGTCACATTGTGGACGAAATCAGAGGGTTCTGGGGAGGATATTAGCATAACTCTTTCCATTTCGTAGATGACTCAAGGTGACTAGGGACAGTTAGACCTCCCTCCCAAGGAAAGATATGATAGATAGAGTGGTGAAGGAAAAGTATACCCCCTTCCGTGCACTTAATGAGCGAACTGCCATCTTCTGGGCCCTAGGACGAGGATGCTGACGTGATGACTTAGCATGATGCAGAGGTTGAAAAATTGGCAAAACAGGACTTCATCATTTGCTGAAAGCCACAGGGAGAAAAGAGTGATGCTGGCAGCTTGCAGCAAGGGAGGCACCTTTTAGAGGAACACTGCTACCTCATATTCATAGTGGAATTGAGGAGATCTACATTTGAAGAAGCCCTGTTTGTCTTTCCATTGTGTGAGCAAAAGAGAGTAGTCACTTTTCCTCACCTCCTGGCAAACTGGTATCTAATCTTGGTATTAGGCTTTCTCGTACACCTGTGACTGTGAGCTGGCCAGTCACTGAGGCTGAGATAATTGTGAACATGAAGAATAAAGAAAAGTGTTCATCTTACGTTTTGTGCTTCCTTTTTCTTTTTCTTTTTCTCTTTTCCTTCTTTTCTTACTTCCACCCTTTCTGTTTTTCTTTGTTTCTTTCAACTTAGATATCTCTCTAACAATTTCCATAAAGGAGAAACAAAAGCTAAATCAGGTTACATAGAAAAGGATTTCGATGGAGAAATTAATAGGAAAAATTACAAAAAAGAGCCAGCAGCAATTGAGTCAGGAAGTTTCCAGGAAAGTTACATTACCAGCCAGTATGCATTTAAGAATACATATAGACGCTGTGGAAAGTTGCCCACTAAAAGAATGATTACTTCTGATTCCTAAATGCAGAAAAATGAAGTGATATTACACCCTGGCTGAAGTTTCTCCAGATGTATGGATCTACACTGTTTCAACAAAAAGGGAGTTGCCATTTGTGGGAAGTTAAGTTGTTAGGATGTGAGGCAGAAATGAGAATGGGAAAGATGGTTGTCTAGTTTCTATTCAAATCTTGCAGTTTTCAGGATAGAAATTTATTCAATATTGGTAAAAATAAATTTCCCACTTCAGAGAAGAAATGTTATAAAAATTCTCAAAACATTTCTTCATAAGGTAATTGCTATAGCATTGTTGATAGGTTGAAGCACATTTTCCTTCAGATTCCCAAGGATTTAATTAAAGGAGAAATTATATTGGCAAATAAACCTGGACTATTCTCTAATATAAAATGTTTTAAAAGTGTTTCTGTAGTTTATACAAACGAATATATTATTTGAATTATCTTTTTCTAGGGAAAACACATTGTTAAACATAGAAAGAAATGGACTGAAACAAGCATTTTCATTATGAAGAAAATTGAATTTATTAAAGACAATTCAGAAAAATATGGGCAATTTTCCTTTTTTTATTTAAAAAATGTGGGGCACAATTCAGGATTAGATATACAAATGGTCATTGTACAGGTAAAGTTTGGGCCTTACTTTGGTCCCCACTTTGCCTGGTTTGAGATCAGCTACCCTTATCAATGAAGTGTGCCCCAGCCTCCTTGCCCTGGCAGTTTCCGTCTACTGCCAATCCCTTTTCGATATTATTGTGATAATTGCTCAGGGCCCACTTATGAGTGAGAGCATGTAGTACTCAGTTCTTTGTTTCTGTGATAGATCCCTGAGTATTATAAACTCTGAATCCATCCAAGTTCCTGCAAAGTTCATAATTTTTTCCCTCATTCTGGCTGGGTAATATTCCATCATGTATATGTACCACATTCAAGAAGCTTTTTCTAGCATGTAAACCCAACTGCTATTAACATTTTAATATTTTTTCTCTAATTATTTTTTCCCCTGTGAATTCATTCCTTAAAATATTTTTAGTTGTAATGGTCATAACATATTCAGCATCTATAATGTACCAACTTTGATATCTGCCTACCATTTAATCCCTAAATTAACTATTTAAGGTAAGAAGATAAAGAAACTGAGACTCAAACTTGCCAAAGAGGACATAGCTAGTACATGACATCACTGAACTTGAACTCAATTTTGCCTCCCTAGGCCCATTCCACATCACTATGCCTGTCTGCTTAATCTGAGAACATTTAAGCTTCAGATTTGAGGTAACTACTAGAGTTACATTATAACTACTAGAATTTCCCGCTCTAAGTGAATACAAATATCCCAAAGATGGGTTTTAGCACAAAATAACACTATGATGAAACTGTAGTAGATGGCACATATGACAAAGGTTCAACTAAAAATCCAATTTAACTTTCTTTTTTTCTTGGCTAATAAAAAAATTCTGCTTCATGCCATAGTATGCCCAGTGGTGAAAACAGATATTATTTTCTCTGGGGACTCTAAATTCATTACTAATTTTTTATCTCACATATTGTTATGATTTTCATTTTGATGGGGTTGTAAGATCTCATCATGGTATTCCCTTGTTCTGTGTTCTTGAACGCTAATTATATGAAAGTAGAACAATTTTCCCATACAAAGGAAAAGGATGGGAAAGGAGAGGCTGTCTGACAGCTTCAATTATTCTGTTTCTTTAGGATACTCGGGACACTATTTGAACCTTTAGCAATTTGCTGGCACGAAGAGTATCAAAAGCATATTCAATGGATGGGAAGAAGGATTGCAATTCTTTCTAATAAACTGGCAATTGACCATCTGCTTCAGAGGTAGTGGATAACCTGCAGGTAATCATGGCAAAATAGTCTGATGATTGTGTCAGGCTTTTTCTTTCTTCCTGGGCAGGGCAGGTTGGGATGGGAATGGTTAAAAGTGCAGACTTGGAGTTACCTATTGAGGCACACTCAGTATATTCTCGAGCACCTTCTCCCAAGACTAGCCAGAATTCAGTGTTCAGTTAAACAAAATTCAATTTAAGCTTCATCCTCTAATACTTCTCTAGCAAAATAGTTTGAGCATCCAACTGAATGTGCAGTTTGTCACTGGTTCTCTTCCATTAGTCTTAAAACTACCATCTGAGCGCTAACACTGCTAATGCCAAAGGATTTATTTAAAAATTTTTATTTATATGTTATTTTAGTCTTTTGGAAGTTATTCAGAGATTTTTTCAGATGTGATTAAATTCTGTGCACTTTTAAAAGAGAATATGCTTTTGTCAATTACACTTTTTATCTTCTTATGTAGCTTAACATGAGACTATTAGATAAAAAACTTCCAGGTGGTTGCAGCTAAGGCTACACATTTGATATTTTAAGACAATAAATAATCACAGAGCAACTCTGTGCTTCAATGTTTCTTCGCTTTTAGTATTGAGAATTTTTTATTTTTAATCCATTCAAATTTTTTTAACTGACAAATAGTTGCAGGAAAAATGAAAGAGTATATTCCCAGCAAGAATAAAATTAGTGCTCCAAAATTACACAGATCTGTACAGTAACTTACAGCATTAGGAATATCTAGTACTTGGAATTAGAGTAGTTCTTCTTTGGGGTTTGAGTATTTCAGAACTTAGAAAAGTAGAGAGTTTTACAGTCACTGAAATATTTTATGACTTCCCAACACCTCCATCAAGTTTCAACCAACACAAACGTCATGACAGCTTTTTTAGGAAGTGCTAATTAATAGTCATTTACCCATTTAGCTAGCAAATATTTTGGAGTAATTTATTCTGTACCTGAAAGGGTTCTAGGTTCCTGGAAATGTTTCATTCAATGAAAACAAAACAAAACAAGACAAAAGCACTTTTAGCCTTCATGAAGTCTATATGCCAGTGAGTCAAACAGGCAATACACAGACAATTGATACACATGTAGCACAGTAGACAGTGATACGTGCTAAGAAAAAAAAAATAAATCAGGGAAGGAGATAAAAATGTTGAGGCGGGGGGTACTGATATTTTAGGTGTAGTGGCATTTGAGCAAAGACCCAAGGAGGAAGGGAACAAGTATTGCTCTATCTAGAGGAAAATCACCCTAGACATGTGTAACCAGGACAGTGGCCATGAGCCTCCTGTGAATGCCATATTGATCAGCACAGACATGGGAGTTTTCCATCATCACATCAAGTTCTAGTGGACAGTGCAACTCCCAACAAAAGGAACAGCAAACAAATACAAAGACCCTAAAGAGAAAAGAGCAAAAGAAATGACCTGGGGTTCAGTGTGGCTGCAGCTTAGCTCAAGGAGGGGAAGGAAGTAGGGGATTGTCAGAGAGCTAACGAGGGGTTGGAGTCTGCAGAACCTCTCACAAGCCCTGCCTGGACTTTAATATATTATTCGGAGCAAGAGAAGAAGCCTCTGGAATGTACTGATTGGAAGGGTGATATGATCTGCTTTGCATGGTATTAGGGTCACTCTGACTGCTGTTTTGAAAGTTAAGTCAAAGAGTTAGGATACCTTTGTGGTCGTCCAGGAAGAGGTAACAATGGTTTGTTTGGACCAGTAGGTAGCAGAAGCTGTGGGAAGTGGTAGAATCTAAATCTATGTTGAAGTAAGATAAAGGTAAAAAATGCAGCTAGGGATACTTGTTACAACATAGGTTCTATACACCCACTGCCATAAATTCTGACTTGGCTGACTACAATGGTATAGTTAAATCTACATTATTTTTTCTTCCATGTGAATTCCAATGCTAGTACCCCATCTCACTCCCCAACATACGCTTGGCCTTCATCCTCTGAAGACTTTGGAATAATTTTTTTAGTGGCTTATGTAACAATAACTTTATAATTGATGAACACTGGATGCTGGTGATATAAGAAGTATAGTTATCACTTGAGAAAGGAGAGACCCACCAAATGTCTCTTTAATACCATACTTGAAAAGGTTTGGGTTTTGATTTTGGGGTTTTGGGATACATGTTTCTACATTCCCTAGAATTTAACTAAAAGGCATACACATAGCTGATGCTGAAGTAAAGTTGAGATGCTGAGATTTGAGATGTTTCTTCGCTTTTAGTATTGAGAATTTTTTATTTTTAATCCATTCAAATTTTTTTAACTGACAAATAGTTGCAGGAAAAATGAAAGAGTGTATTCCCAGCAAGAATAAAATTAGTGCTCCAAAATTACACAGATCTGTACAGTAACTTACAGCATTAGGAATATCTAGTACTTGGAATTAGAGTAGTTCTTCTTTGGGGTTTGAGTATTTTTTTGTAAAAATTACAAAAAATTGAGATTTCCAATTTTTTCCCCAAGATGACAGCTACTATTTAGCAAACACAGATTATGGACACACGTATTTTCCCATCTGAAATTTACTATAGTTTCTCTATATGAAAAAAAAAAAGAAACCATATCATGATCTATTTTCTCTTTCTCATGAAGAGTAGTGCAACCTGCCACTCTCTATTATATGACTTTCACATTCAGAATCAACACGTAATTACAAATGATTTTTAAAATTATATTTTTATATTGACATTAAGCAAATGGTTTTTTGCTGTTTCACTTTCCAGATACAAGTATGTCCAGGTAAGAATTCTTTTTATTCTTTTCCTGTTTCTTATTTTTCCTTCATTGCCTAGGATGGTAAGATGGTGTTAGATTTCAAGGAGAAAACTGAAGGAAATGCATTTAAGATTAAAAAAAAAAAAAAAAAGACCAATCAGGCTAAAGTGAATAGTTCAGCCTGCTGTAACTGTTCTCATTGTGTAACTATGAGAAAAAAATGTTTTTAAGTATCATTTTTATATAAATCAAGTAACACATGAAAAGGAAAAAATACACCTAATATTACCTTTAGGATTACCTACATACTGGTGAAGTACTATGGAAAGGTGTCTAAAATTTCTCTTCCAATAATATTTCTCTAGAGTTTGTTATTCATAATTCATTCTTTTGTTTCAAACAATACTTTAAATACCCCTTAGAGAGAATAAACTCATTTTAGTAACAGTAATTTTTTTATATGAATTAATTGATCGAATCACTTTTCTTCTTGGCAGAAATTCCTGGGATTTATAGGTTTTATAGCATTTGACATCAGGGGTTTGAGAAGAAAGAAGTAGGAACAAAGACAATAAATTTTACCTTTTTTTAGGGATCTGTTTAGAGAACAGCAAGAATCTGCGTAGAAATAATAATTTCTGGAAATTCGGGTTATTTAATGGCATCTGCTGAAGCAAAATGAGTTGAGTGCACGGTTCACCAATTCTTATATCTTTCCTTTGTCTTGGTCCAAGGGACAGTAGCCAAGGGTGTGACCATCAATCATGGAGCCAGTGGAACTGCTTACCGAGGGTCTGAGAAAATGCTCTCTGCCTTATTCATCCATCCACACTTGGCCTGATAATTTTACAATGGGAATACCAGTGACAGAGAAACTCTCAGAGAGAGGAAGGAAAGGAAAGGAAAGGAAAGGAAAGGAAGTGCAGGGTGTGAGGGCGAGACCTGGAGATCTGTTTTTGGTCCGGTCACTCCCGTGATACCATTCTTTGGATCAGTCATCACTAATTTTCATCTTGTCTGCCTATCAGTAATATTCATCCCCCCCCCAATAGTTTGTTCCCATTAAGAAATCTTCAGCGTCTGGCTCATGGAAAAATATCTGAGGCTTTACTGTATTTCACAGTGATGGAAAACATTCCTTTCATATATGTAAGAAATGTGAGAACGGGTCTTGGGTGAGACTTTGTATAAGAAGTTGTGCAAGTTACAAAAAAAAAGGGAGGGGGGAGAGTATTTCTCCAGCGGTAACATGGCAGTCATATTACACAGTAGCCAAAGAAGGTGACTACTGAATAGGAATTATCACCAAGCCCGTTTATATATGACCATAATAGACTCTATCTTGTGGTTCTGTGGTTTAGGCTGAAATATTTGTCGTTAAGATGGCCTGTCCCAGTGATTTTAATTTTTCAAAAAAAGGAGAGGGGGTGAATTTTAAGCTCTTGTGAAATAGAAAAAGAGTATTGCTAGACTGTTTTAAGTATTCTGTAGATGGTTCAAGAATATCAGCCTGGTGTGGTGGCTCAGCCTATAATCCCAACACTTTGGGAGGCTGAGGCAAGGGGATTGCTGGAGTCCGGGGGTTCGAGGCCAGCCTGGGAAACTTGGTGAGACCTCATCTCACAAAAAAACTGGCCAGACCTGGTGCCATGCATCTGTAGTTCCAGCTACTTGGAAGGCTGAGGCAGAAGGATCACCTAAGCCCAACAGGTCAAGTTGCTGTGGCTGTGAGCATGTCACTGCACTCCAGCCTGGGCAATAAGAATGAGACTCCAACTCCAAAAAAAAAAAAAAAAAACCAAAAAAGAATATCATATATTCTAAGTATCTCTCAATGAAAATATTTCCCTGAAACTTTGTTAAGCAACAGTGAAAGCAGAATGAAGCATTCCAGGTGAGTCAAGTTCAATGCAATAACAACACTCACTGAAGATTTTGAACACTTTATCTGATGAGCACTTTAGATGTGTCGTCTCATTTAATGATTGCACCAACTCTGTGAAGTAGAGATGATGATATCCACTTTTTTTCAGAGGAAACTGAGGCAAAATCACACGATGAGTAAGAGATCGTGTTGGCACTTGAGACTAGCTTCCAGAATTAGGTTGCTTTCTAGCTTGGACTCTGGGAGAGGGTTGACAGAGAACAGCCAACATGACCATCACAAATCTACTCTAAGTCCAGCCTGGCCGTCCAACAACTCAGCCAGTTCTGTTATCAAAAAATTGGACCCAAATCAGATCACTTGAGCTTAGTCACTGTTGAGGCCTCAGTAACCCACTTTGACCCCACATGCATTCCTCCCCTCTCCATAAATGTGCCATCCTCTCTAGTACCCTTATGCTGGGCTTGTCACACGTGCCCTCACCTGGAACTCCCCCCTGGAGACCACACTCACTGCCTTGCTTCTGGAACTCTTAATTTATTGTTAGCAGTTTCTACTGCATCCCTCCAATGTTGGTTGAGGGCTCTTTGTCCTTTGCCCTGAACTGGGAGCCTCACTTTCCCTTGAAAATGTTTTCCCTGTAGCTTGTGTAGCTGTGACTCCTCTTTCCTCCCTAATCCAGGGCCAGGAGGTGTAGCTGAGCATCTCCTGGGTTCCCTCTCATCACCCATAGAGTTTTTTCCACCTCCCTGTCATACTCATGCCACTGGGCCCCATCCCACCTCCGTTCCTCCTCACTGCTTGTCATCCACAAACCTCCAGTCACTCCCCTTTAAGTAATGACTCTTGGACCAATATATAAAGTTTCTATCTAGTATTAAAGCAAAAAGTTAAATTTATTAATTATTGTATCAATTAAGTTATTTCTCTTTTGAGTCAAGGTCTTACTCTATTACACAGCCGGCTTGCAGTGGCATGGTCACAGCTCACTGCAGCCTCAGCCTCCTGAGCTCAGGTGATACTCCTGCCTCAGCCACCTGAATAGCTGAGACTATAAGTGTGCGCCACGCCCAGCTAACTTTTTAAATTTTTATTGTAGAGACGAAGTCTTGCTATGTTTCCCAGACTCATCTTGAACTTCTGGGGTCAAGTGATCCTCCAACCTCAGTGTCCCAACTTGCTGGGATTACAGACATGAGTCCCTGCCTCCTGCAAAAAACTGTTTTAAAAATTAAATAACATAACCGGGCTCAGTGGCTCAACCTGTAATCCCGCGCCTTTGGGAGGCTGAGGTGAGTGGATTGCCTGAGCCCGTGGGTTCGAGACCTGCCTGGGCAGCGAGACCTCATCTCTACAATAAATCAAAAAATTAGCCGGGCGTGGTAGCGCGCGCCTATAGTTCCAGCTACTTGGAAGGCTGAGGCGGAAGGATCGCCGGAGCCCAGCAGGATGAGGCTGCGGTGGCCGGGAGCAGCCACTGCACTCCAGTCTGGGTGACAGAGTGAGACTCCAACCCCCCCCCCAAAAAAAAATTAAATAACATGTTTAGCTATGGAGCTATGACAAAAATATTGAAGTCTGGGAAGTTCTGATTTTTTAATAAATAAACCTCAATCTTTACTAAGCATTCAAGAGCCTGCCTTACCTTGTTCATGCCTGCTCACACCTGCAGCATCTTCTCCACCACTCCATACTTCACCCTTCACACCTTAGCTGTGCAGAACTACTGTAGCTTTCTGACTTCCTTCATACCGTGCTCTTATTCACTGTTCTTTGCTACCCCAATCCCAGATCAATTTATCTGGCTGACTCCTGTCCTTAACACTCAGTTCAGAGGCAATTACTTACAAGGCCCTTGGTCTCCTCTTGTTAGAGGCAGTAGTGGGAAGAGGAAACGAGCTCCACAGTCATCTCTGTCATATTCTCCTAGTATGGTTTTACAATTGTCTGTTACATGTCTGCATCCCCCTCAAGACTGTGGGTTTCTTTAAGGGATGAACTATGGTGTAATTGTCTTTTTCCCTCTGCACGTAGCATAGCAAAAACACTCCATGAATACTTGTGGAATGAATAGACACCACCAAAGTCTTTGGGGGAAAAGATTCACTTAAAAATATCTCCCTTTCATCATTCCCTGTGTGTTTCCTTCATCATTAGGATAAGGTCCTCAATGTCATTTCAAAGTTGTAATTTGGCATTTCAGACACAGAACTGACGTTATGATTTGTTTTTTCCAGAGGCATGACCGCCTTTTACATTTAGTGCTGGACTGGGTGGGTGCATACTCAAATGTTTTGTTTGTGGACTTGTGAAATGTAAAAGTGCCTCATTCCAAAAAATTGAACGCTTTAAAATTCTTAGCTCTTTCATTTTAAATAACACTCATGGTGGGTGTCCCCTGAGTAAAATAAAAGAAAAAGCAGTATGTATCAGAGGGAACGCTTAAACGTTTTAATTGAACTGCTAACCTAATCAACTCCATCATCTGATATATGCCCTCTCCATTCTCGTTTCCTGAAGCCAAGAGCACGGAGGGTGCCTCGTTCCAAGTCATGCATTATGTAAGCGCCGCTTAATCAGCACGCGGAGGCTTGTCTTCCAATGTACTTTCCTTCGTCCTCCTGACTCCATTCTGCCTTTCTTCTCTCCATCATTTCCAGACTCTTTGTTAGGCTCCTACTAAGAACTCCAAACATAAAGGGGATATGCTTGGCCTTAAATAAGAAAAGTTCTGTGATCTCAGAGGCAGTTGCCATATGGACTCTTACAGAGGCAGACACTGGAATGCTTTCTTAGAAGACTCCGGAATGTTTCCAGAGATGCAGGCATGCAAATTAAAACTTCGGCAAGGGCAGAGCTGATTTACTGTACACATTTGCCAGAGGCTTTACCAGAATATTCTGCTGCATGAATTGTAAACTTTTTTTTTATGGTAAGAACAAGTAGGACATTATAAGCCTCGCTATATGGACAAGAAAGAGTGAAGGGAGAATGGATATGTGTTTAATGTGTGTTCATTCATTTCCAATGTGTTTCCTGTCTTTTATTTTATCATAAAGTGTGGCTAGCAAATATAAGGGAAAAGAAAAAGGTTTCAATAAAGGTGTACACAATTTCAATGAGGAGAAGGAGAAAAGTATTTGGGGGGGCAATTCTGCAGATTCCTGTAGCTTGCATCCTGATGGAAAGAGAAGAGCTTCTGCAATCTACTCACAGGGTTCATTTTGCGGTGGGCATGTTTTACCATGTATTGACCATGCTCTAAAAGAGGAGTGCAGCATTGCAGGGGGCCAGAGGCATTGTTTGCATTTCCATTGACAGGAGATCTTCAGAGAGAGCCAGAGAACAAGACCAGCAATTGGAGCAGGTGCTAGTGTTACAGCAGGCACATGAAATGTAAATTTCCAGAACTGCAAGTCTCAGAAAAGTTAATGCTTTGTGGTTTTACAAGAAGGTACGCATATAAATCACCACCTGTCAGTTTCAAGAATAAAAATGGACAGAGAGTTGATCAGCAAGGTGTTCTTTCCCTGCCATTCTCCATCCTATCTCCTAATGTGCCCCAAATTGTTAATACTTTATACCTAAAGCTGTCACCTAAATGATTTTTAAACAGCTAGTTGAAATTTTACCAGATTTGTTTATTGCACAAACTTGTTGACTCCTCAATGATATTTATTGAACTGGCAACTATTTAGAGTATACAACTTTGCATATTGTAAATTCACACAAAAAATATTTTTTTGAATCGAATGAATTAGAGAACTTGTGGGTAAGTAACTTTTTTAAAGTAGGAAAGAGAACTCTTTGTAGAGTCGAAATTAATTATTAGAAAAAATGCTTTTATTTCTTAATATTCCAGACCCGGCTCCTTTACATAAATAATTAGCACATTAAAAGAAAAGTCCAGCAAAATCTTAAATGTGTCATAAAACTGTTCGGTTATATTCAGAATTTGCTGAAACAGATCTTTTTAATATCCTGAGGGATACCATAAAATTATTAATTTGGCTTTTATTTGAGAAAAATCAGAGCTTTTTAAACTATAGCTGTAACTTTAATTTTCCGAGCAGAAAAAAATGTGTAATTAATTAGTAAATGAAACTTTAAAAATAAAATCTATCAGAAATTATTTTTCAAAACATATTCAACAATTAAAGTAATAAGATGGACACTTTTTTCAAAATTTACACACAAAAAATATAAATCAATGCTCATGTGCTGTCAGTCTCCATCTGAATTAGCATAGCATTTGTAAAAAAATACTAATGAGGGTTAGATGTATGAATAAAACATTAAGGGCCAAGGACCATCCTTAAGGCTGAAATGCTAGTTTCTAGTAGTTTCATAATGCTAGGAATGTTCTTTCTATTAGTATTTTACCAGAATAGTTTAAATCACCTATTACTTGAAGCAATGCTGGATCCTTCTAACACCTGTCAATTCATCCATTTTCTAAATCTCTACTATGCTTTAATTCTTTTGGCCGATACATACTTACAGCTGTTGATCATTAAGGTTACATCTGGCCTTTAATGAAGTAGACTTTGCAAAAAGAAACATTATTTAGGTTTCTTCTCCTGTTCCAGTGGACATTAGCAAAAGCAAGTCCAGAAGCAGATAGCCAGCCCGTCTCTGCAGCTGGGTAGCAGCGTTGCACACAGGCATGGAAATTCCTCTTCCTGTAACTAATTGGAGTTTACAAACACTGTATAGGGAATATCACATGTTGTCAGCTAGATTGTCCAGGATTTACACTCGTGGCAAAACTACTTGTCTGTATATCTTTTAAAACAACAACAACAACAATAAGTATAAACACGTATTTAAAATAAGAATCTTTCAAAACTTAGCTAGGTAGGTGGTGGTAAATTCTGGTTGTCAGAGTCTATTTAGATTAATATCAGGGTTATTTTATGTACAACTGTTTGACAATAGACAACAGAACAGAGTGTTACATCAGTGAAGCAATTCATAGTCTGAACATTGAAACAAAGAAGCTTAAAAAAAGACTAGAGAATCATTGGAAGTCTTGAGTCAAAGTGAAAAAAAAAGTTGCCATCTCTCTATCTCTATCAAAAACTCCTTCTTAAAATGATTCCATCATTTATTTGCAGATATCCATGAAAGTCTATTGACACAGTAGAATTCAAACATTAATACCGGGAGTCATGACTTGTCATGACACAAAATAGTAGTCTTTCTTCGTTTCATCCCATCATCAGCTCAGCTACCAAACAATTGTTGAAAGCAGTGGGAAGAGCAAATTAAAAGGAATCTACTTCTTAGCATTTGCCAGATAAGCCACAAATTAAATACCCTCTTGTAAAAAAAAAAAAAAAAAAAAAATCATTTCAAGTGTAAGAAGAGAAACGAGTGGTGTCATGAAATCTTTTATTTGGCACTGTATAAACGGTCAGCAATCTTTTCCGTGTATTATATTTGATTCATCATGAAAGCCACAATGACATGATTTAATGTGACTTTGTAATGGAAACAGTTAAAAAATCAGGTAAATCAAAACATCGTATTCTAGACCTTAAATGTAATTTTTATTTAAATAAACAAAAAGAACAAGCATTAATAAAAATAAACAAATGGTAAACTTTAAAACAACTCACATCTTTGACAGAGTAAATAGAAACCAGAAAGCTCTAAGGACAAAGTATAACTCTCAATTCCTAAAATATTTTAAAAATCAGAATTTTTGAGAGAAAAAAATGTGTCTACAGAGTAGAGTTAACCTGTGATGGTAATATATCTTAGGCTGTGGCAACAACATTCTTAGCAGAGTGTTGGCTGCTCGGGCCTTGTCTAAGCAGTAAGTTCAGACTGCCAGCTACAGTGAGTACTTACCAATGCAGAAGTAACTGACTTAGGTTATAGCGTTACTCAAAATGTGGCATTTTTTTTTAAAGCAAGGTATTTTGTTTTTGTTTTTGTTTTAATTTCTAATACTTATTACAGACACCAAGATATGTTTTAGTGTAAGCATCTTAACTCTTGTGCTGGACAAATATCAGTTAGGATGCTGTGTTTTAAAATCTGGACTTCCATTTCATGTAAGAAAGCATATGGCTTGAAACTAAATATAGCTTAAACATATGAAGCATATTAAATTAATTATTATAATTTAAGTGATTTGAAAAATGTCTTCAGTTTTTATGACATGTGCTTCTAATGATTCACATTACCTGTAGGCACTTCAAAAGCACTAGGATTCCGATTCCCTCCAGTAATTAGGGGGTCAGATGATATGCTGGGTACATTAGAGAAAAGAGCCCGGTGAAAGTGGGCCACGTGCCAATATTATACCCTTCAAGACAGATGGGAGCCAAGCCTCAAGACGATATGCAATTGTACCATTTTTTGAATGCCATGCTTTAATGCTATGAGGACTCAGAAGAGCTGTATCCGAAAAGCCAATACAGTATTTGTATCTAAAGTTAAACAGAATGTGTGTCTTCACCTGTGGTGGCTCCTCCCTTGGAGCCCTCATTTCTACTTCCTAAACTACTATCAATCAGATGTGTTTTGATGTACTTTTACCTTTAAACACCCTAACAAGAGCCAGGATCCTAATCACTGATTCATTCATTCATTCGTTCCTCCCTCAAATATCCGCTGAACACCTACAATAAACATTCTAGGCATTTCTATAGGTACTAAGGAGCTGTGGCAAAGAAGAAAGATAAGGTCATTGTTCTCTTCTATTTTTATTCCTAAGGGCAGACAGACAATAAAAAAAAATAGGAAAATGAGGTATAGCTCTGAAGGAAAAATCACAAGAGGAAACTATTAGAGTGACTGGTTCAGGACATATGAGTTCCTTTAGTGCTGGTCATTCATAGAAGTACGGAGCCTTTTGCTGAGACTCTAAGAGGCAGCAATGATGTTTTTATTCTCTCAGAGGAACAGCTGGTTTATGGGCATTGAGTTGGAAATGAGTTGCCTAAGCAAGAGAGAGGAGGTTGGTGATGTGTATGTTTGAAGAGGAGAGAAAAAAATGAAGTAGAGAGCTCAGCAAAGGTGAGATTGTATAGCTATTCAGGCCACAGTAGGGAATTCATACTGCATTCAACCCAAAATAATAGCAATAACCATAACAAGCTAATAGCAAGAGAGAAGGGAACACATTGGGGGTTCACCGTGTGCTAGGCATGCTTAAGCATGACAGATAACCTACTCTATTCCCCATCACTATCTTCTTCCTTCATAGCACAGAGAAGTAAAGAAACTTCCCCCATAGTCACTCAGGTAATAAGCAAGAGTCTCTCGTTGATAAACACAATATCTCTTATGCAGCAAATAACTTGCACTCATATAATAATTCTTGATCCTTCCGTTTGTCTCATGCACTCAAATATGAGTTTCATGCCACCTGAATGCAAGCAATCCTATTCTACACAGTTAGAATGCTGTCTGCTTCTCTTCATGTGCCTGGCTTCACATTCCACAAGATGTGCTGTGAAAGAGATGGCACGGTCAGGCCAGAAAAGCACAGGACTCAGGAAGCAGTGATCTGGTTGAACAGACTGGATGGAGAAGTGATTAAGACCACCACTCTGGAGTAAGACACGACTGGCTCTGTGACTTTGGGCAAATTATTTGATCATTCTAAGTGTCATATTTAGCTATCACTAAAACATTGATTACTTCATTCAAAGCTTTACTCATTCATGCAATAAATATGTATTATCTTCCATTGGTACATTTCTTGTCTATAAAATGGTACAGAGCACTAAACAACCCCCAAATCCCTGCCTTCATGTAGTTTACATTCTATTGGAAAGGCAGAGCTCAGACAAGATTAATATACGCCAAAATGTATAACCAAATATACAGTGCTTTCTATAGTGCTAAATGCTATGAAGGAAAAAACTCAAGCGGTAAGTGTGGCAAGAAGAATTGTGATGGAGAAACTTTGTAACTTCATCTTAGATGGGGGTCCAGGTTGGGCTACACTGATGAGGTGAGATCTGAGGAAGGATCTGTAGGAAGAAAGGGAGTGAAAAAAGCCCACAAGGCAGGGATATAGGAGGAAGCTGGGGAGTGAGGGAAGAGCCATTTGGAGACAGAGCCAGAGAGGTGAGAGGGATGATGGTGTAGGCTCTAAGAAGTCAAGGAAATAATTGTGGTTTTTATTCTGAGCGAGTTGGGCAGCCAACAGAGGGCAGAGGGCAGATGAGTGATCTAGCCTGACCTGTGTTTTGCAAAGTCATTCTGGCTTCTGAGTCTGAATAGTGTGGTGGAGACTGTAGAAAGCCGGTGTGATATCTCAGGTACTATGAGGAACTATGGCAGGGGAGGTGTTAAGAACCAGTTGTATTCTGGATACACTTTGAAAGTAGGACAAACAGGATTTGTTGAGGAATCAAATATGGGATGGGGAAGAGAAAGGGATCGAGGAAAATTGCAAGTCTCTAGTTATCGTAAGGGATATACAGGCTCCTGCCTAGAATGAATGAGTCACATATAATGCTTAGGAATGAGTGAGAGAGCGAAAGACAGGAAAACGCTTATGTAAATCTCAGTACACACACCTTAAGGTTTTTCACCCATAAAATGGCCATGAGTTTTATTGATATAATAGGTTTGTGTTTGGGAGCATGAATGTAAATTGCAAAGCAGTTTATATATTGAATGCTCATAACAGGATTTCAATAAAGATTTGAGGGCAGAAGTTCACACTTGGTACCCATGCACATTAGGCAACCAACTAACTACATTTGGCACTTAAAGAGACTTCATAGAAGTTCCCAAAATGCAAAAATGAAAAGAACTAGAAAGATTAGAAAGGAGGATAGAAAAATATGTTCATGCCTGAGAAAGATGAAGGCTTTGGGAAAGTTACTCAGATAAGTGTGAGGCCAAGTTTCCTAGAACAAATCCAGGGACTGTTACAGTGAATGGACATGGCTCTGAAGGTTTCTTTTTGGGTTAGGATAAATTAGCATTGAACTGGCAATTTCTAGTGAGAAAGCCACTAGCCTATGGAAGTAAGATCAGATATAAAAGGAATTTTAAGTAGAAAAAAGTACATTTTAAATAATCACTTAGTATTTTAGATATATGCTATGAAATAAGTCAGGAGATAAACAATTTATTTCCTCCTTTGACGGTTTTACAATCAAATGAATATCTTCAATGTTTGACAGATATACTGGATAGACTGAAAGAACCACTTTTATAAAAACTGAACTATTCTGTAATTTTACTGTTGTTGTGAATACTGTCATATCTCTCTTTGGGAAAGTTACTCAGATAAGTGTGATACTGTCATATCTCTCTGTAACACACATCCATGTGGGGTGTTTTTTCATATTTTAAAAAGTATATATGTCTTCCATTTGACTGTATGATTCAGTACTTCATGGAAACATATTAGAAAAGTCATGAATTTTTTAAAACACTGAAGAACTGAGACAGCAGAAATCATTAAAGAAGGATATAATTTGCAATGATTAAAACAGCGGTAGCAGAGCGAGTAAGAGATTAATTTAATAGGTTTCTTTTAAGTTTTTCATTAAATTACCAGCTTTGTAATAAAGCTATTGACAGGCAAGTGCTGCTATAAAAATTGTACCTCCACCTGCTAACAAATGGCACTCACAGTCATGAAAACTGCCTGACATTTTTAGAATCAGGTGCTGCTGTGGTTTTCTTCTGAAAGGTATTCCCCCATGGAACTTGCATTTAATTACTTTTTTTTTTTCTGTTTTATCTCAGTGTAGTGATCAAGGTGCTTGATTGAAGTGTATTTAAATAGGACATATGCATTGTTTCAAACTAGTTTTGCATAAAATGTGAATATGACTACAGCAACTAGGTGATTTATTTGAACCTCTAGTACATTAACAATAATTACCTTCTGAATTTCATTTAGCTGCCTTACAATAATATTAAGAGGAATATTAAATGTGCCTGAATTATTAACTTTGATTTACATATTATTCACTTAAAACTAGCAAAAATTGCCTTTAATGTTTACCGTTTCAACTTTAATTTTTTTTTTATCAGAGAAAATCAAGTTGGTGAAATACAATTTTCTCCACTTCCATTACCTATAGACAATACTGTCTTCTCAATTTTAACGTCCTCTGTTATGGTACTATGGAATTATAAAATGTGCAGCATTTAAGTTTCTAAATCAAAGCAATAGAGATTTGTAGAAAGTTATATAACTTATGTGTTAAAAGCATTTCTAACACCTAAATGTATTGCTGTTATAGGTTTGAAGTTTCAAAGAGCAATGATTCTGTATTGAATTAAAGACCTTAGGAAAGTTTGACATTTTTAGGGTGTATTTTTGAAATATTTGGATAATATTTAAAGTGTAAGAGGATATTAGAATCATCAAATAGTTCTATTAATTTCTTTCTTAAGTATTTTTTAGAATACAAAAAGTTACTATTGGCCTGAGATTAACTATGGAAAATTTTAGACTGAAAGGAAAATGATTCAGAATGTTGCAAGCAATTAAAGTTATAAATGAGAATCTTTAGTTCAACTATGAAACATCCCAAGTCTCACATAGAAGAAAAAGCTTTTATTAATTTTTAAAATCTGAATATAGACTTTCAATATAGATTAAAGCTGTTTTATTTTTTCCAAAACTAGTTTAATTTTACTATTTTTTAAAATTATGTGTCTTCTGATTAAGAAACCATTTTATGATTTGGAAACTTTTGCAGCTAACATCAGAAATCCTAGACCACTTATAAAATTTCCGAACTATTATTATTTGCTTTAATGAAATGTTTAAACTAGTTCTTCAGCTCTTTCAGTGACATGAAACTTTTTTTCATTGTAAAAAAGAAAATCACATTTTGTATCACAGGGTTATAAATGCTATTACTATTGCAATATAATAAGAAAAGCTGGTTTCTAAAAATAAGTATTTCTTGTATGGTGCAGTCATATTTTAGCAGAGCGATCCTCAGGTCAATGATGTGCTTACATTATTAATCGAGAAATCCTGAAGTCATTGCTTAAGAAAAATCTGAAGTGCATTCTAAACTATAAATATTCCCCGAAAGAGAGAATGGTAGATTAGATACTATTATCCATACATTTAGTTCAATAAAAATTTTTAAAAGTTATTTATTCAGCACTTCACTGATAGAACTTCCAGTAATGGTATATATGGCCCTTGCAAAAGTCTAACAAAAGCTGTTTTTCTGATTAATAAGAAAACTGAAGCGCAAACTGGAAGAAAAGCTTTTAACCATTTCAGTGACCGTAAGAGTATTAAATCTGGGTCAGGAATTTGGTTCCATCATTTCCTGCTAGTCAGAAGTGGCACCAAATCACCCAATTCTTGCATTTTAGAAAACTGGAAGACAAAGCTCACTTACTGAAAGAGAAATTCATCTGAGATCAAAATCATGAACTATGAGTTTTACTCTGGTTTCATGTCTAACCTACTCCCGGGCATTGGCCAAGTGACTTAAACCTCAAATGGTTTGTCTATAAAATGGGGATTACAATAATCCCTTACCCTGTGGTGATGCACAGAAATGAAGCCTTGCTCTCAGTGCTTTTTGAAGTTCTTCAGTAAACAGCAAGTCATTATTCAGACATATGTAAAGATTATCATCTGGATGAAAACAGCATTTGAGGAAAAAAAAATCAAACAGGTCTGTAACCAAATATGATGACTCTACTGGAGATTATGTTGGTGATTTTAACATACACAATACATTGCCTTCTTTCCATCTATGTCGAATGTTGTTAAAAATAAAACAAAGCCTTTGAACAAAGACATGGCACAAAATAAAAAAAAGTAAAAGTTAAAGAAGAAACCGCATTGAGAATAAACTGACATAGAGAAATGCTTTGCCATTCTAGTAAGAACAACTGTAACAGAGGAATTACTTGGGGAGGTTTGAGGCAAAACATTTTCAGGGCAGCAGGAAAGGATCTAGGGTCTGCCCGTACTTCCGGTAAACTTTGACTTATGCAAACCCTAGTCACAGAATTTCTAAAAATGGGAATATATGTGAGCCAAGAAACTCCTCTCAAACCCCTGCTTGCAGCATAACTCATTATCAAATCGTTGCCTTTGAAAGGTATCAAGAACACTCTGAAAATGCAGTTACCCTGTGCGCCAAGGGCCGGCCGAGTTACAGCAAAATTCTACTGTCAAAACAGCAGCAGCAGCAGCAGCAACTACAATCGGAATCACAGTAACAGGAGCAGTTTCAGCGCAGCTTCCATTTTTAAAAAGACAATTGCAATAAATACTAGCTTAGTTCTCCAAGCTCCTTTAGAAAGCATTTCAAAACTAGAATTTAAAAAAATAAGAATTACTTCCTATAAGGGAGATGCAGACTTTTTTCTAGTGTTTGAAATTTTTGATATCTTGTCTTACTACAAGCATTTCTCAAGTGTTTTAAAAATAAATAGGAATAATCTAAGCTATAGAGGCACTGTGCCCTGACAATTTGACAGGGGAAATTGCTCAGGAGTAATAAATGTGTATTTCTTCTTAATATCTTAAATATATCAATTTTTTTCCTTCATTTGGCATGACGAGTATCAAATGCAGAGAGCTTGGGGAATCATTTTCATTTACAGACACAAAATTTTCCTTCAAGGAAGAGGGTATGTGCTTGCTTAACTTCTGATCATAAAAGGCAGCTGTGTGTGCCCTGTTCATCTTGTAAATGAAGGGTATGAAACTGTGTCTCTTTCACACACACACACACACACACACACACACACACACACACACACACACTTCTGTTTTTCTTCTCTCATATATTTAAATCCCCATCAGAATAATCATCTGGCACCCATGAAATTTAATGACAAGTAGATATAGTATTTAAAAAATAAACCTTTCAATTGACATCTTTTACCATCAAACTTAAAAGATCCCAACTTATGGAGTGGGGGCAGGGATTGCCCAGAGGGAATACATTAGTCAATAAGAAACAGACAGCTTTGATGTGTCTTGGTTATCACAAGCCAAGTTGCTATTAATTATAGGTTGCTTTACCTTTCGACACATAATTTACCTTTATTAAATGTAAAATATATTTTATATTATGATTATACCAGAGCCAGGCTGGCTGAGGATTCTTCTGTGTATTATATGATGACAATAACTGCTATTACAAAACCTAAAATATTTTTGAGGGCAGATGATACCTAAAGTGGTAACACCTTTGAGAGTAATTCCCAGGAGGTAAAAATGAAACTTTAAAAATTCATTTCATTTAACCCTATAAAATTATTTTTGTTCACCTGAATTTGATTGAGGTCAGTAGAGTTTTTGTTTTCTGCTTTGCATAAAACCAAATACCCTAATCTAATCATGAATTACTCATTAATGTAAATTTGAACATCTTATAGTTTGGGTTTACTAACCAAAAATTTAAAAATCTTGTGAACTAATCCAGTCTTTATTTAAAGCTCTATAATATATGAAATTCAGACATAAATATCAGTTTGCAAAGAAATATGGGGTTTTTTTTCCACGATTCATGGTGCGAACAAGCAAGATTTGTATCCGAAAACACTCTCAAATTTCTTCCTAAACTTTTCCAACAGAAGTAGTAAAAATACAGAACATAGAAATAGCAATGAAAATTCATCCAAGCAAATATGATTTTTAATATTAAAAATAAATTTTTGAAAGAAATAGATCTTTGGCTTCAGTTTACCAAAATCAGAGGACAAAGGATCAAAAATTATTTAACTTTCAATTGAATAGGTGACTTTTATATTGGATGATGGGAGAAAATAGGATTTTGAATCTGGCACATTTAAAAACATAATTAAATTAATATTAAAATAGAAAACACAGCATTTTGTTTATTTTTATCAATATTAAGTTTGTGACCACTAATTCATTGAGTGTGATGTGTAAAAAAAAAAATCTAAGCCATCCATCTGTGAGAATTCTGCCAGCCATAAGCAAAATAAAATTTCTTCTGAAAAAGTTCAGTCCTCTCCCACTTCCACCCCTTTATTTTTGTTTTTATGGCATAAATGTTCTTGCAGATAAAATAGTCAACTTTAAAAGACACAAATTCTTATACCAAAACATTTAATTCGATAGATGCCAGTGTTCATTTATCATGGATATAAATCAGTGCAGTAATTACAATTAACTAACATAATTAAGGGTTGTACTTCAATTTCAAGAAAGCCATCTACTTTGGAATGTGTGTGTGACTCTAACCCTGGAGACACTAAGTTTCCAAAAGACACCAGGTTATGGTTTTCTCCCAAGCTGTCATCTGTAGAGTTCATAGCATTTGTGATAGTAGTCAACAAAATAAAAATCAGAGGACAAATGTCCTTCACATAGCCTTACACGGAAGATGTGAAGAAGTGACTGATCTCATCTCTGGTGTAGGAACTCAGATTACGGAGGCAGGACCACAGGCTGTGAACTGCCCTAACAAAACATTGTGCTTTACATAGAAGACCCAGCCTTCTTTTTTTTCCAACCATGTTAAACATGATCCCTGCTGGGGACTGAATCTCCAGCTCTGCAACTCCCTGCTTCTATAGCTTAATTATTTAGGATCAAACAGACAACTAGATACATTAACATGACCTTGGAAGCCAAACCTGTTACTCTCTTCAAATATTCAATTGACCTTCCAAAGTAAACATATCCCTCTGACCTCTCTACTGCTCATTTTCTCTTAAATTGGTTGCTAATGCTTTGAAAAGTCTCCTGATATTTTGCAAGCAGCTTTAAAGTAAACAACCTCTGACTGTATAATTTTAGCCGTATTGACTGGTGCACTGATAGAAATTGAAGCAAGTGAGGTTCTCACAGACTTGGCATTATGTTAATCACGCCAGTGTTTTTTGCTCAAAGACAAGTTAGAGGTCTTTGCAGCAGGCTTACAAATCCGCAGGTTCCAGATTTGTATTAGCAGAGAGCTTGTTGGGTTTTTGTGTGTTTGCTTGTGTGTGTCTGTATGTGTGTGTGTGTTTTAATGTCAAGAATATCAGCTTTGAACAAAGGCAAGAGTCTAAGCAGAATAATAAAATAATATTTATTTGAAGCATGAAAAAGTATAGGTTACGGCTGATTCTATGATATAAGTAACACTGACTCCATCACTTACACCCAGATAATTCTGGAAAAACAACTAGCAACAAGAAGTGCTTAAGTGGACAGCAAACACATCTTGCCTTAACAAGGCACTTTGGGTTCCATTTCCAATCTGTTGAATTTAGCATTACTCAACTATATTGCTTGCCTTAAAAAACAATGTAAATGAGCTACAAGTTGAACAGTTGCTTGCCTATTTTTTCTTTTTCTTTTCTTTTTTGAAGGCAAGGTGGTAGGGCTCAGAAAGGGAATATTGACACTTAAAGCCAGTTGTATGCTTTTATCATATGAGTGGGGTTTATAGCAATAGTGATTTCTAGCATTAGTGGCCCATTCTGAACGAATACCGTTTGAAGCAAACATAAACGCACCCCATCCCAATCCATTCTGATTTCAGTGAACTGAAATGGTGGTCACAGGAGGAAATGCCTCCTCTTCATTTACAAACAGACATTTTCCTCCATGCAAGTGCATAATCCCGGCTGGCATTAATGGGAATGACACTCAGGCGGGATGAGAGAATGGTCACTTTTGTTTGTTTTCACTCACGTTACTCTAGAGTCCATTTTACAACTTCAACTCAGACTAGTTGAAAACACACCCCGTGGATTGATAATGGAAAAATAAGATTAACTAAGTGAACAAATGGCCTCACTTCTTTAGGTGATGTGGGAAGCTAAACAATGCAATGGCAAAAAAAAAAATCTTGATTTCACTTTTTCTTTTTGATCACTCTTTCTCATCCATTACCCGCTCTATTTAAGAACCTCTTCATGCCTGTAAAATTTCCTTTCCTGGTTCATGTAAAAGAGTAATAAAATCATTATAGTTTTCCTTCGCCAAGAGGTACTTTAGAGACTAATCTTAATTTAGATCCAGACACAGCTAAGTCAAATACATCAGTGTTGGGAAAACGAATTAGAAGCGAGATCATTTTTCTTACTAATTTTTTAAAAAGGTGTTGCAGATTGAAAATGCCTTAGGAATCATTTCTTAATGCTATGGCTACATTACAAAGTCATATTTCTCCCTCTTTGACACTTGGATTTTCAGTGGCTTTTTAAAAGGAATCTACATTAGGAATTAATTTTTTACTTACTGGTTCATACCAGGAGTGAGACTGCCTTCCAAAGTGGAACAAAAATCAAGCTTTCAAAATAACTATGCTCTAAAGACTCACCACACCACAGGTAGAGAGAACTCCAAAATAACAACTTATGCTTTCAAATATATTTTTCAGAAAAGATGCTCTAGAGTCAACATTATCTTACCAAAATAAACAGTATAAAATATCTGCCACATTGGACCATTTTTTGTATTTTATGTACATTTTTTCCCCCAAAAAGGAAGCAATACATTTGTTTATAGGCTTTGATCCTAAAGGAAAATATGACAGGATTTCAAACTGGGCACTGCAATCTTTATTCCTAGGTAAAGAAGATGAGAAAATCCACTCTCAATCACTAAAAACCTGTTAATGTGTGAGCACACTAAAAAATAGAATTTAATGAAATAAAGACTTTTTCTTTTTTACTTTCATAACCATAAAAATGCACAAGAGCTAAAAGATCCAATTGTGAGGCAAATTTGGAAAACCAAAAAGAAAGCATTTCTTAGAAGTTAAACATGTTACAAAGAAGGATAAGAATATTAAAATTAAGATATTGATTTGATCTGTTAACAGAGTGCATTGAGATAGATCACTGATATTCTACTTCTTAGTAGCCTAATGTTTGAGTTCCTTCTCCCCTTCCCTTCCCTCTTCTTTCTCCTTCCCCTCCTCCTCCTCCTCCTCCAAGTGTCCATAGATGAATCCCCAAACTTACTTCGATGCATTTTTAATCAAGCAGCCATGAAGACCCAATAAAATCTTCTAATGCAGCATTGTGCAGATTCTTCGTTTGTGAACAATCTATTTTATAGTATACTAGGTCATTCATTTTGGAGGCACTTGTCATCACTCAGACTATACAATATGAAAAGTTGCCAAGAGTTCTTCACAGCTGTTCAGATTCACTTATCATTAACAAAATATTAATTAAGTTCCATTTTCTCACAAGAATTCTATTAGATTTTTTACTCAAGAACAGAAAAGGAGAAGAGAAAGGCTATCAAGTCTTAATTACTTTTTGCCTTTTTAATCCACATGTGGAATTATATAAGCATAAAGAATATATGGGCCGGGCTCAGTGGCTCAGCCTGTAATCCCAGCACTTTGGGAGGCCGAGGTGAGTGGATTGCCTGAACCCGCGGGTTTGAGACCCGCCTGGGCAAGTTGTCGAGACCTCATCTCTACAACAAATCAAAAATTAGCCGGGCGTGGAAGCGCGCGCCTGTTGTTCCAGCTACTTGGAAGGCTGAGGCGGAAGGATCGCCGGAGCCCAGCAGGTTGAGGCTGCGGTGGCCGGGAGCAGCCACTGCACTCCAGTCTGGGTGACAGAGTGAGACTCCAACTCAAAAAAAAAAAAAAAAAAAAAGCATATATGGATTACACTGGGTATGGTCACATTTTTAAAGGCACTATTTTAATTTTTAGAGGAATGTCAGTGTTTTTCTATGGAATGCAATAGTGCAACTCCACTTACACGGATACATTATTATTATCACTATGACAGCAGAGCATTTTTACTTTTCATATTCTGAACATGATTTTAATAGATTGTATTTTCCAAATGTGGCTGCAACATGGTCTCCCATTCCATATTCCCATCTTACAAGGTGACTTTTAGACTACTCCCATCAAGAGGTGGGATCAATTGCCCTTTGCTATTGAAAAGGATTGGGCTTCTGGGTCCATTTTGACCAACAGATTGTGACAGAAGTAACCCTATGTGACATCTAAGGTTAATTCATTACAGAAGTCTACAATTGTGGTGTATGTAATCCAAATATCCCAAGGCCTTCATGCAGTAAGGAAGCCTAAACTAGCACCTGCAAAGGGACCACATGGAAAGACCCTGAAGTTGCATGAAGAGAGAGAGATACCTGGGCTATACCCAGATATCTCAGGATCCTGCTGAGGTCCCACTTTTTTAAAATCTTATTTCTTATGGCATGGTCTTTTGGAGTTTTGATCAGGAATTGATTGCCAGTTCCAATTTCCATAAGGATGTGCCCTGAATTTTCTAAGGTTCTTATAGTTTGAGGTTTTGCTTTTAGTTCTTTGATCCATTTATAGTTGATTTTTGTATATGGTGATAGGTATGGGTCTTGTTTTAATCTTCTACATGTGGTTAGTCAGTTTTTCCAACACCATTTACTAAATAGGCTCTCCTCTCCCCAGTGATTGGTGGTGGAGGGGTTGTCGAAGATGAGTTGGTTGAGAAATTGAAGTTTTGCTTCTGCTGGAATCTCTATCCTGTCCCATTGTCCATTGTACCAATACCAGGCTGTTTTGATTATTGTAGCTTTATAATAAAGTTTAAAGTCTGAATGTGTGATATGTCCTGCTTTATTTTTTTTTTCCTGAGGATTATTTTGGCTATTTGTGGTCATTTATGTTTCCAATAAATTCCTGTATTGTCATTTCCAGGTCTGAGAAGAATGCTGCTGATAATTTAATGGGTATTGTATTAAATCTGTAGATTGTCTTGGGTAGGATAGGAGTCTTAACAGTGTTGATTCTTCCATTCCATAAGCATGGAATATTTTTCCATTTGTTTCCATTCCTGTCGGTTTTTATTTCTTTGAGCAGTGTTTTATAGTTTCCATTGTAAAGGTTTTCACTTTTCTTTTTAGGAGGATGCCTAGGTATTTCAATTTTTTTTGTTGCTATTGTGCTTTTTATTTGGGTTTCTATTTGTTTATTGTGGTTGTATAGGAATGAGAATGTCTTTTGCACATTTATTTTATCCTCTGTGACTTTGCCAAAGTCCTTTATCAGTGCATAGAGTTTATTGACAGATTCTCTTGGGTTTTCAAGGTATAGAATCATTGTAATTGGCAAAGTGAGATAACCTGACTTCCTGGTTTCCTATTTGGATACCCCTGATTTCCGTTTCCTGTCTGACTGCTCTAGCTAGGACTTCCAACACTATGCTGAATAGGAGGGTTGAGAATGGGCATCCTTGTCTTACTCTGTTTTTCAGGGGAAATGTTTCCAATTTCTGTTTGCTTAGCAGTTTATTGGCTGTAGGTTTCTTGTAGATGGTGCTTACTATTTTGAGGTATGTTCTATCTATGCCTAGCCTTTCTAGAGTTTTTGTCACGAAGGGGTGCTGGATTTTATCGAAAGCTCTTTCTGCATCTTATACTATCATAACGTGATTTTTGTTTTTACATCTGTTGATGTATTTAATTACGTTTGTTGTCTTGCAGATGCTGATGTTTATCCTGGAGATGAAGCCTACTTGCTCATGATGGATGATTTTTGAGATGTGTTGTTGGATCTGGTTGCTAGAATTTTGTTGAGAATTTTAGCATCTATGTTCATCCTGTAGTTCTCTTTCTTTGTTGGATCTTTACCAACTTTCATAAAGCAACTTCTGGGTAAACTAAAAAAAAAATACTGATTCAAACACTATCATAGCTGGAGACTTAAATACCCCATTTTATGCTAGACAGATCATCAAGACAAAAAATCAGTAAGGAGATTCAGAACCTCAACTTGACATTTGACCAAATGGACTTAACTGATACAGAACATTTCACCTAATAACCACAGAATATACTTTCTACTTATCACCACATGGAGCATACTCTAAGATCAACTACATCCTCAGCCATGTATCAAGTATAAACAAATTTCAAAAGGTTGAAATACTACCATGCACCTTCTCAGACCACAGTGGAATAAAAAATAAATATCAACACCAACAAATTTCCCCCAAAACCCACAAAGACAAGGACACTAAACATCATGTTGTTAAACAACTCCTGGATCAACATGGAAATCAAAACAGAAAATAAAAGATTCATGGAAACAAATGAAAATGAAGAAACATCTCACCAATATCTCTGGGATGCCATGAAAACAGTACTAAAAGGGGAATTCATATCTCTATCAACACACATGAAGAAAATGGAAAACTCACAAGTTAACAGTCTAACAAATCACCTAAGGAAGCTGGAAAAACAAGACCACCAAAAACCTAACTTCAGCAGAAGAATCCAGATTGCCAAAATAAAAGTCCTAATTGACCTAGAAGGCAAAAATATAACACAAAAAAGTCAACAAAAGACTACTGGACTGTTCGGCATGGACACAGCCTTCATTGGCTCACCACCATAGACCACTTTCCAGCTTGATGTTGATCATTGCTAAGCAGCACACACTGGATGCAGTGGTTCAATCATTTATGAATCACCCAGATGAACTATTATGTTATTGTTTTTCAGAATTCTTACTTTGTAACATCTCCCAGTCTACATCTTTTTTAAAAGTTTATGTTAGCTTTTTTTTCTATTCAATATAGAGAAACACTTGTGAGAATTCAATTATGACTAATGATGTTATTTTAAAGCCAAATTAATCCCTCTGGAAAGCTTGAAGAAAGATAAAAATGATTGTGGTATATTTAATGCCTTAAAATGTGCATAACTTTTGATTCAGTAATTCTACTTCCACAAATTCACCCAAAGGAAATAACCATGAATGTGTGCAAAATATACCTATGTAGAATTTTTTGCAGAAGCAAAAATGAAAATAAATTTAATATCCAATAGTAGAGGTTCAACTAAATGAAACGAGGCAAATCTGAAATTTGGAATAAAATTTGACTCATTAAAAATTGTTCCACGACTAGTGACATGAAAATATATTCATTTTAAATGAATAAGCAGCTAGGGTCCTATGTGCATGCCTTCAACTAGAATTGTATCGGTAAAGTCAGTGGAGAGCTCTGATCATTAGGCGATCAAAGAGCTGTATTTATTGTTATTTGGCTAAGTAAAGTGTCTTGCTACTACCAAATGTCTCCCGTTCACCAAAGAGCTGAATCAGCTACTACTTGGACAAGTGTTCCATACATAAACACACAGTGGAAAATTGATAATAAAATAAGAAGAAAAAGTAAACCAGAAGCACTGAGGCATGGAGATTGTGTGTGTGTGTGTGTGTGTGTGTGTGTGTGTGTGTGTGTGTTGAGGTTAGTCACACAAGGATTATTTAAGGGTACTCTGGGATTTATGTACAGTTGTTGGAACTGAAGACATCAATTATTGTACTGAATAGAATTGTATTTGGAAGACAAACCTGCACCAAGATGCAGCCAAATGAATATCCTAATTAAATGCCTAAAAACAAAGGAATGCCATGGAATGAATTGGAGGTAAAGAACTTTTCACCTAGTCAGAGATTTCCCTTTCTCTCTCTCTCTCTCTCTCTCTCTCTCTCTCTCTCTCTCTCTCTCTCTCTCTGTGTATGTGTGTGTGTGTGTGTGTGTGTGTGTGTGTGTGTGTGTGTGTGTGTGTGTACACACACAGAGAGAGGAAGGAAGGAAGGGAGGGAGGGAAGGAGAAAGAGAGAGATTGAGAGAGAGAGAGAGAGAGAATAGATTGCTTTTTTCTCAGTGATCAAATCCAAGAAACGTGAAGTGATGAACTCTTGGAGAATCACTGGTCTTGCTTTTTCTTCAGCTGTACACCTGTGTAGAGCCAGCATCCCATTGCCTTCTGTTTCTGGATCACCTATCTTTTGTGCTGACTCAGACATTGTATTTGGGCATAGTGATTCTGAAACACGCCTTTGTTAAAACAAAAGCAAACATCCAACACATTGGTATTGGATTATAATGACTGGCAAAGCTTTGTGTTTCGCTTCTGTTTTTCTGTTTCTTTGTGTTCTTATTGAAGTATATCATACATCCATAAAGTGTACAAATCAAAAAGGAATACCTTGTTGTTTTTCCCAACTTGAATACATATGTATAAGGAGAACTCAGATCAAGAAATGGAACACTACCAGCCTCTGGAAGCACCCACCTTTCCCCTGTCAGTCACTATCTCACCTCCATACACAGGAGTAACTTTTCTGACTTCTAACTTCAAAGATGTTTTGACTTTTTTGGAAATTTGTATTTATGAAACCATAGAGTTTGTTGTTTTTCCTGTGTCTGAATTATTTCAGTCAACATTATTTTTGTGAGAGTCACCATTGTCATAGCAGTTGCAGTTCATTAATTCTCATTGTTATGTTTTTCATTGTGGAATAAATCAGTTTATTTATCTTAGTCTATTGATAACTATTTAAGTAGTTTTTATTTTTTCTATTAAGATAGTGTTGTCAGAATATTACAGCTCTGTAAGCATATGTATATATATTTGCTCATTACACATCTAATATAACTATTACAGTATCAAAGGGTAGGCATATGTTTAGATTTAGTAGATATTGGAGTGGCAAAGTTTAAGATCTTATTTTTCTGTTATTTACATTTTAATTAGCATTAAGAACTCTTAAGTCATAAGGATAAATATCTAACTGTGAAATTAAACTATCAAGGAGTTATTTTGAGTGTCAAGGAGACCTAAACTACATGGGGACCATCTAAAACCAGCTTGGCTTTGCCGAGAGTAATTTTCATGTTAACATGGGAAGATCATAAAATATCTTTGTTGGCTTATATTAACAAATAATTATTTCCATTCTGAAAACAGTGATAAAATTCTTATAAAGTTCTAACCAGAGTTGTCATGATTTCACTAGAGCAGATATTTCTTGTTAAACTGCTTGTTTGAAACCTATAATTTTTTTAAGACTTAGTTTTTGTTTAAACTTTTGGAAAAAATGTAATTTTAAATTAGTACTAAAGCAATATTAGTGCTTGAAAATCAAAGGTTCCTTCAAAGTGACAAATTACTTAGAAAAATGATTTGAATCACAGAAATTAAAAAAATATTTTTCAAAGGCGTCATAAGAAAATCCTTCACTCATGAGACAAATGCTAGATATTTGCTAAACCTAGGACCCCATCATTAAGAAAATGGATTTTTTAAAGTAGGAAATTACAAATTAAAACAGAAGTAGAATATATTATATATACATGTGTTTTAAGTTTAAAGATGTGGGGTATACTTCAGGATTAGGTAGATAAGTGGTCATTGTACAGACAAAGTTTGGAATTCCTTTTGGCCCCCATTTCACCTGATTTGAAATCAGGTACCCTTATTGATGTTATGTGCCCTTCTTCCCTCCCCTGGCAGTTTCCCACTACTGCTAATCCTTTTCTGATAATATTATAATATATGTTCAGGGTTCACTTATGAGTGAGAACAAATGGTATTCAGTTATTTGTTTCTGTGACAGATCACTGAATATTATAGACTCTAAATCCATCCAAGTTGCTGTGAAGTCCATAATTTTGTTCTTTATATATTTTACAATAGGAAAATTGTTTCTTGATATTAGACACTTTGGTGTTAATGTGTTTGTAGCTGTCTTGTATGAGAGAGATCTGCCTCCTACAAAACATTATGAGCCGCTTAAGGGTGAGAAATGTCTTAGTCTTCTTTTTTATCCAAACATCTAGTCCAGTGACTGGACCCACTGGTATATTTGTTAAATGGAGTCTTTTAGAGTAGGTTATACATCAAACTCTCTAAAAGTTTGAGAACACAAATGGAACATGTAATTATTCTATTTATTAGATGGAACAATACTGAACTTTGTTGTTAGATCTGAGTTTAAATTCATCAATTAATGAGCATGTAAATTATCTAGACCTTGTGTTTCTCATGTGAAGTGGGGATAATACTATTTATCTCACAGGTAGCACAGATGAAATGTGATCATATAGCTTAAAAAAACTCAGTGGTGTTGGTATAAATTTTAAAAAACTCACTAGCTATTAATTTGCTTCACCTTGTATCAGTGAAACTTTTGTTAATAGTTCTTTTCTCATCCAAAGTATTTTACAATCAGTGACTTGGGATTTCAATGAGAAAAAGAATCCGGAAAGTTCTACTCCACACTTCTCATAAGTTCACCCACTGAAGCTCCTGGCCACCTAGGAAGGAGAAGGCGAAGAAAGGAAGAAAGGGGAAGGGAAAGTTTAGACTCTGAGCCCAGGACTTCTGGAGTTGGTTTACCCATACTAGATGGTAGAATTAATAAGCATCCTAAGCATGGCTCTGTCTTTTCCTTACTCAGCCAGATTGTCCACGGTAAATATCTTGGTGTAAGACAAAGAACACAGGCTTTGGAATTTGAGAGGTTTCACATTTACTATGTCAATTAAATATGGGTAATTGGATTTTTCCCTAAGCCTCAGTTTCTGTTTGTAAAATGAGGATAATAAGACTCAAGGTTATCTGTATTAAATAAGACAATGTACATAAAGTGTTAACGTGCCTGTCTCATAACAGATTAAAAAATAAAATATTCATTTTTCTCTCTTATTTTTTCCTATCTTCCTTTACCTTTACCAGCTAATGACTCAAAGTTCTCCCAGAAAGGAAAAAAAGAAACAAGAAGGTATTATACCAATTGAATTAATAGCCAGCCCATCTCTCCACTTCCCCAAATCACACTGTACTCTGTATTTTACTATTATTTGTCATGTTAGGAAAAGACAGAAACACTAGATATGTATGTGTTCCACCACTTTGCATTCCTCAGTTTTGCAACAAATCTTGGTTGCAAATCTTGGCTTAAATGGTAGTATTCAATGAAGATTGTTGAAGTCCTTAAGAAGTAGACATTAATCTTTAAATCTGAATTTCTAAAAGAATATATTTTTGTAATTCATGTCAGTTTTCTCCTCCTTTCCAGCCAACACCTCTCCACAGTATGCCTTGCTCTGGAAAAAATGAATGGAAGTTTTTCACCAAAAAGCTTTTCTAATATTAAAAAATCCCTGGGTATGGGTCTTTAAACTTTTCATTTTAAAAATATAAAAGTGTACAATTTTTAGAAACCTTCCTCAAAGCACCACTTTTCTTTACTGTTTGATTTGACATTCACTTGCATATTTTGCTGTGAAAACTGTAGACCCAAACATACGGCACATATATTGTTTTCTCTGACCATAACAGCACCTCCCTTTTTTGTGTGGGGACAGGGAGTGTTTTCCTAACCATGTGGCCACCTTCTCAAAGACCCACCTCCCTGGCTATAGTGATAGTCCAGCAATGGCTCTTGACTAAAGCCAGAGCAGTTACAGCACTTGGAGTTTTGGCCAAAAAGATGCAGGTCTCAATCTCTTTGGAAGGTAAATCTGAGAAACAGAAGTTTGGGAACTTCTCTCTCTCTTTCCACCCCCCCCCGTCTCTCTCTTTTCTTTTCTTTTTTTAAACAAATATATTGAGGTATAATTGAAACTGCACACATCTAAAGTGTGTAATTTGATCTAACATGTGTATTTAGAATACATATTTGGACATATGTGTTCAAAAAATTAGTCTGATGTTGGAGGGAATTTTTATTAATGGACCCAGTTGTCTTTAAAACCTAGATCTTTTCTGTCCATCTCTTGATCAGGTGAGCCAGGCAATCCATGTGTCTAAGGGGGTTCAAATTGAGTTATCATCACTTATTGTCAAGAGTCATGAATAAATGTCCTGATCCCTAGCACAGTCAGAAAGCATTTTTATAGTTGTTTTGTTAGCAAAATCGAAATTATTTTTCAAATTCCCATTAATGCTAGGTAAAATGTACAACAAAATTATCCCAAAATGCTCATCACTGTTTGAGGAATTCAAAACAATTTAGCAGTCATTTGCTGTTGCTCTTTTCACATGAAAACGATTCAGGGCTGGGCTTGGTGGCTCAACCTGTAATCCCAGCACTTTGGTAGGCCTAGGCGAGTGGATTCTCTGAGCCCGCGGGTTCACCCACCCAGGCAACTTGGCGAGACCTCATCTCTACAATAAAAATCGAAAATTAGTCGGGCATGGTAGTGCACACCTATAGTTCCGGCTACTTGGAAGGCTGAGGCATGATTACCGGAGCCCAGCAAGTCGAGGCTGCGGTGGCTGGGAGCGTGCCACTGCACTCCAGTCTGGGCGACAGAGTGAGACTGCAACTCAAAAACAGAAAAAAAGAAAACGATTCAGAAAGCAACCTAAAAGATTTAATTTACACTCCATAGTCTGCTCCCTAAAGTGCCAGTAAGCTACATCATCTTTCAAAAACAACTATGCTGAAAGATGTTGGAAGGTACAAATTTTCTAAACACTTCAGCTATAAGATGTTATATAACAAATCTTGATGTGTTGGCTGGACCCCTGACAAGTAAAAGCCTCTGACTAGATCACATCCTGAGAGAAAAAGCTGTAAGAAGTGGAGAAAATCTATTGTTTTATCTATCAACTTTTGTGTTTTCAAAATATGGCTATCTTGTTTGGGGTAAGTTCTAATACAGAAAAAAATATAATGAGAAGACTACTTTAGATACATATATGGCTCTAAATATCTCACCTTAATCTTTGATTAGTCTAAACTTGCCAAAAAAACCAGGAATTGGGTTTTTGGGTATAAGAATTATGGTAAATTAAAATTTCAAAATAAAGGAACTAGTAGGACAAAAAAGGTAAAAGATGAAAGTTTTAAGGGTCACAGTTACATTATTTTCTCTTTAAATTTATTTTGGTTATTGTAAGATAGATTTGATTCAATTTATACCTAAAAGTAAAAATATTTGTACTCATTTTCTGGCATGGTTGTTGACGTCACTTAGAAAAATACATTTCTACAGGCTGAAGTAATAATGTAACCTATAAATAGAATGAAAAATGGATTCAGAAACAATAATTCAAATTTTCATGTAAAACTTAAAATGTGAAAACAACTATTGATTTCATAAAAGCATCTTAAACTTTGTTAACTCTACTCATTTGCCAGTCAACTTTTAAGCCTTGCTCAGTCTCTAGTAATGATTTGAAAAACCCTTTCTTGGATCCCCTTCCTTAGGACATACAAACTCATATCTGCTAAGAAACTAAACAAAAAAGAAAAAGAAGACAGCACATTACATTTTTCATTGTTATAATTCCCTAAATCTCACTAAATGGAAGGCTCAGGGTCCTTCCACTAGTTACTATAATAGTTCTCTTAAAGAAGTTTTTGTTTTTATATTGATCAGGGCCCACACCATACAGAGAATGATAAGTATCATTTACAAAACACTTGACAAATGTAGAAACATTCCTAATGATCTGATTTCCCCAGGGTAAGTGTAGAAATATTGAGCAATCTGGTAAATGTTAGCATTTTGGTCAGAGATCACAACTGGAATAACACACCACAACAGGAATAACACTCTACAATTTACTCAGAGGAGACTCAAAATTGACTAGAAATGACATTTAGCACAGAAGTAGATGATAAATGTAAATCAACTATATCATGCTTATCTGTGATCTCTTAAATTCTAGTTGTATCTCTATCCTTAGCAATCTATGTGTCTCTTACCATTGTTCAATTACATTTTGTTCATTTTTGTATCCAAGGTGTTACATGCAAGGCAAATACTTGGTTTTCTAAATGAATGAATAACAGCTTTCATCAGCCCAGTTAGAGAATATCCTGACTGATAGAAGTAAGGGTATAGAGTTAGAGGTGGGTACTTGTGGACACATTTGTCCACATAATAACTCAGATTAGTTAGAACTGAAATATTCAGGGTCTGGAGTCTTTAATAATACTTCATATATAGAGTCTTCTCTGGGCTATATTATTCAAGGGAAAACAAGAGATAGGAAGAAGCAGCTATGGAGATGCAACCTTAGACATGAAATGGATGTGGAAGACAGTTGGTCAAGACTCTTAGGGAGAAAAGAAAGTCTTCAAAAGATCTATGTTAGTGTGAGACTGAATTATAATGAGACTTTATGAATAAGATGAAATAATAAAGAAAGAAATTAAAATAGGGAGCACATACAGAACTGATCAAGAAGGGATTATCAAGAGACTATTACTCAATAACTCATTTGTAAATGAGCATATTCTCACCCAACACTGTTTTCAGTTATGATTGAATGGAAGTTCTAATTGAATAGTCCTTTGTGGTGTCCCAAGTCCAAGACAGCAAATAGTTCTTTTGTATGGGTTCATAAGTTTTCCCAGAATGAATTGTAAAATACTCTTGCTTTCCTTGAACAGAGGCAAGCTGGCTTACCCAGTTTGTAGCAAATTTATTAGGCAATACAGACTTCCTGCTTAAGCTGTTGGTTTAAACAATATGCAGTCAATACAAGTTAGTGAAGAAACAGAGATAGGTCAGTTGCCCAAAGAAAGATGTAAAAGTAAAGTATTAAAATACATTTGAAACACACTGAATGGGTCAAGGCTAAAGCCTAGTATGAGTTAGGACAAATAAAAAACCATCAATCTGAAAACCTTCTTGGGTTTACAAGAAGTCTCTTCTGATCTCTGACTGTATTTATCTTCTAGATGGAGAAAAAGAGGAGCAATAAATCTCTTCATATCAAAGGCCTGGTTAGTAGAAATAAATTGAAAGTGTTTGGCCAATTAGACTGAACTAAATCTCCCCTAGGCAAACCTACTATTGATATATATTTAGCGCCTGACATATTTAAAGGTGACTTGGGAAAGGCTGGCTAGCCAACATTTTTTTTAAATGATAATTCCAAAATTTGAGGGTTTTTTAAACTCTATCCATCACAGCAGTAAAAAGAGCTGTTTCTGCTCTATTGCATTTTGTTGAAAGAAAAAAAGGAAATTGGAGAAATAAATAAACTGGACACATTACAAAGCGATAACATGGTATTGGGGAGAGAGAATGAAAACCAAGGGGTTAAGAACCAGATTCCCCTGCCATAGCTCTGTGACTCTGGGCTACCTCTCAGACTCTACACTCCACAAGCTACCTGTCTATACATGAGAAGATAACAGTAGGCTATTCTTAAGTTCCTCTGAGACCTAAAAATATCTGCAAATCTAAAAAAGGAAGGAAGACATATGGATCAATTATTGAAAAAAAAAATCTATAGGAATTGTTTCACCTATATATAAAAAGCAAGATCCAGCAATAAACTGCCAAGATATCTCCAAAAGAGACCTTTTATCATCAAAAGTCACAAAGAGATCAAACTGTCAAATAGATGTTTGTTGGAACACTCAATAAATAATATTTACTAATAATTTACTAGTATCTAGTGAGTATTTTTTGGTCTGAATTACTTCTGTGGAAATTCTACTTAGTCCTCAATATAATTTTTTGAAATACCCATTTTATAGATAAGCCAACTGAGATACAGCTATGGAGTTAGAAATTTCTAAGAAGCAAACTAGAATTCAGTCTCAGACAATTCAGACTTCTAAGTTTAAATTGTTCATCACTATACGATTACAAGTGTTCTTCCAGCTCACCATGTGTAGACAGCATAGTAAAGCTCAGTTTTCTATGCATCTTCAACTTGTGCTTTAAGCTACAGAACATACTCTATTGCATTTAAATACTCCAGGGCCTCTGTGAGGGAGTTAAACATTATTCCTCTTCCTTTGGTCTATGTACAAACATTTTTCTTAATTTCAGGAGACTAGTTGGGGAAAACAATGAATCATTAATAAACTGCCTTGGTGTGTCCAAAGTGCTAGAGTAACTCATTGGATCTGAACCCTCCCAGCATCCAACTACTATGGTATGAACTAGATTAAATATTAGAGGACTTCTGTTCAGGGTCTTTCTTCGCTAATTGTGAGGAGGCACTTGAGCAAATCATCTCATTCCTCCAACATCATTTTCCCAACTACAAAACAGACCTTTCTTCACTAATGTCACAATGCAAGAGGAAAGATAGAAGAAAGAAGAGCTTTGGACCTAGAAATGCCTAGTTGGGAATTTTGTCAGGAATCATGCATCTTTGTACAAATTACTCACACATTTCTGAATTGCAGGTTCTTTGTCTGAAAAAATGGAGGTGATGATACTAATAACTTCATAGAGTTAAAGTGAAGATTACATTAGGGAATTTTTCCCAAACATAGTACTTTAACCCAAAATAATGAAAAATAAGTAAATCTTGATATCACTCTGCCCTAAATATAATATTTTCCTACACACTATCTTTTGGGCATGAGTGCTTCCTTGTATGTTTGTTCACTTATCTCCAGCAATTGAGATGATTTGTGCTGAGATATTAATTTTCTTTCTCCTGACCTTCGTTCCTCTTCCTTTTTTTATAGCCAAAAGAATGTCTGATTTTAAAAACTGCTGGAAGTGTCCCTCCCCATCCACATGGGTCTAACACCTCCTCAGACTTACTAAAAGCAGCGTGGGTTTCAACAACTAATTAGTCATGTACAGAAAAATTAAGAAAATTATACACGATTTTTAAGTGGTACAATTTTTAAAAATGCTTCACAAATTCACATTTTGTTAAAATGTCTAACTACTTTACATAACCTGTGGTGCCAGAAAAAGAATATCCCTTTCCGATGTGCAAAATGGAGTGAACACATGTATACATTGCTATTGTATGCATTTTATTCTCTTTTACCCAGATGCGGTCTATAAAAAGCCCAGAAATGTATGGCAATTTAAACTATAAAGCTATATTTAACATACTACAAATGAGTGGAATAGTGCATATAATATTTTGCTTCTATCCTCCACTGAGTTACTCTATTTCTTACTCCATATAAGTGTTCACTTGTGTTCTCCTTATTCCATCAGGTGAGAAAAGACTTAAAATGAAAGACCCTTAAATGAAAAAAGATGATAGGCAACTCTAGTAGCTATCTCAGCCTTGTCATTCAATCCTTCAAGTGTGAGCATGTAATTTTGTAATTTGCTTTCCAAAGAGGACATTTTTGAAATGGAAAGGGACACTATGAATACTTATATCAGAAAAAAATAAAGACAAACCAGGTCCTTCTTGAATAAAAAGAAATATATGGCTGATGTGTCACCTGAGCTGTATTAGTTTAACTGCTAAAATACCTTATAACTATCAAAATATATACAAAGTATACCCTGCATCCCAGACCTTCTCACAGCCTCTGCTACTCCACCACTGAGTCGCTTTTCATCTCCCCAAAAACCTCCAGTCAAATTTTTACATGGACACCAAAGATAAGCCTTTGCAGCAGTGATTTTCAACCAGGAGAGATTTTCTCCCATCTCAGGACATTTAGCAATACCTGGAGACAATTGTGATCATCATAACTTGGGGGCTGCATCTTATGGGTAAAGGCCAGTGATGCTGCGAAACAACCTGCAATCACAGGACAGTTCCACAACAGAGAATTCTCCAGCCCCACATGTAAATAGTGCCACTGTCAAGAAACTGTTTCAACATATAAATCAGATCACATGGTAGCATGGGTTTCCACAAAAAATTAGTCATGTAAAGAAAAATTAAGAAAATTACACGCGATTTTTGCTTGATACAATTTTTAAAAATGCTTTGCAAATTCACATTTTGTTAGATTATGCCTCTTGTTGATACTCTCGGATATATGCAACATAAAAACCCAATCATTTTACCATAGATGACCCTGTCTCATGCTCTAAATTCAACTTTCCACCTCTCTAACTCTTAACTCCCTCCAGTGTCATCCCTCAAGTCAAGCAAGAAGGTCTTCTGTCAAGTCTGTCTGGATCCTGAGCAGGGCCTCTGCCCGAATGCTCTTCTAGGTTTTAGCATGGTTGGCTTCATCCCCCGCTTAGGACTCAGCTCCAAAGCCATGGCCTAGGAAGTCCTTCCTGACCACCACTAGGTGAGGCAGCATGGCCTCCCCACATCTCCCGGTACCGTGTTATTACCCCTTCGATTCCATTCTCTTGAGACCACGTTTCTGACCAAAATCATTTCATTTATTTGTTTCCCAATTATGTTATCCTTTTCTCCCCATTAAAATGTAAGCTCCAGAAAGACCAGAGCCTTGTCTGACTCTTATTCTTTTTTTTTTTTTTTTTCAGAATCCCTAGTGCCTGATGTAGAACAGGGCCTGGCAAAGAGCATCCAAGCAATAAATATTTGTCTCTGGAAATCTTCCATGGTACATCACCCAGATGCATTTTAAAAAGACACTGGAAATTGAAGGTAAGTTCCATGGGAATGTGGATTCCCAGTTGTACTTTTTGTTTAATAATTACAATAATAAAATCAGTGACAGCAACTATCATTTGTACCGAGTGTCCACCATGGGCTAGATGTTGTACTCAACTCTTTTTACCCATTTCCTCAGTGAGTCCCTCAGTGCTCCAGTTCACCATCTATCCCCAGCCATCCTCAGTGTGACTGTTCCTTGTCATGCCATGCTACAGCCTCTGGGTCTTTGCACATGATATGCTTTCCCTAAAGACCACTGTCTGCCTCCTCTCCTTCCCACTATTATGTAAAACTCAGATGTGACTTGGGCTGCTGTAACAAACATACTTTAGACTGGGTAGCATATAAACAACAGAAATTTATTTATTATAGTTCTGGAAGTTAGATGTCCAAGGTCAAAGCTCTGACTGATTCAAAGTCTGGGGAAGGGCTTGTTTCTCGTAGACAACATCTTCTTGATGGGGTCTCTTGGTGGAAAGGGACAAACTCTTTTGGGCTTCTTTTTTTGAAACAAAAAAATCTCACTAATCTCATTCATGAGAGCTCTGTCTCCATCTTTAAATATCATCACCTTAAGATTAGGATTTCAACATATAAATTTCAGGGGGATACGAACATTCAGGTTCTGTGTTTATACAATGTACAGTCCTCTCCTGTATCTCCTTCGCAGACTAACAGCATTCTGATTCCACTGTATGCCCCCTTTGCCTGGCTCACGTTTGTAGAATTTCTGAATATAGTAAGAATTACTTTCTTGGTTTACTAATGAGCACATTGACAAATACAGAGGTTAAGTCTCCCAGAATCAAATAACTAGAATTGAATTCTAAGTCAACTGGAACACTGAATCTGTGTTTATTGCTTATTTGTTTTTGTTTTGGTCAAGGTCTCATTCTGTCACCCAGACTGGAGTGAAGTAGCATGATCATGGCCACCTCAGTCTTGAACTACTGGGTTCAGGTGATTTTCCTTCCTTGGTCTCCCAAAGTGTTGGGACGATAGGTATGAGTCACCACGCCTGGTCTTTAATGACTCTTGCATGTTAGACATGTGGCTTTGGACATATTGCTTGTCCTCTTAGCATCTCCCTGCTCATCTATGATCAGTGGTTAGAAAACTGGTGGTAGTCCTGATGAAATCTGCAGTGCATTTCAGCTCTCATACTTGTGGGTTTCAATGTTCTAAAGAAAGATGTTTTACAGGTGGAAAGTATTTGACAAGTGGACAAATGTATGTATTGTTGAATTCTTACAGAAGATACTCAACATTGAGACTGTGAGCATATGAAACACTTCAGCACTGCCCTTAGCCAGTTTTTAAAATGACTCTTTCTTTCCCATTTTAGGAATTCTCACTCTTATACTAATAGCCAAAACAGGTAGGTCTGTTCTTTTTCTACAAGAAAATTGAAGTTGCTTGATAGGTTAAGAACCTCAGCTTTCAACCTCCTTGTTTATCCACTCAGGAAACTGGTTTACTGCCTCACAAAACAGCACACCCATGCGATTAGCACTTAATTATGGCCAAGCCAGTAGCTGGGCTGTAGGCTCAGGTTAAGTCAATTCACTCAAAATAAGTCTGGGTTTCATTTATTTCATTTGGATTGCAAAGTGACACCATTTTGCACACCATACACTACAGATTTCACTTTTTCTGAAAGAATATAAAACGTTCAACCATTTTTTGTTCGATGTCAATATAAAATATTACTTGGAGTCTAATATTCAATCTCTACATGTTAAAAAGAAAAAAGACTTTGAAAAATTGGCTAGATACACTTAGACATATATTTAAACTAAGTTAAAGCATGATCCTATTTTGCCAATTGGAAAAGCACTGTTAAAAATTTATAAAAATGGCTAGCTGACTATGACATAGATTGTAAGAGATTTTGGTGGTTCATCTATTTGAGCTAATTTCACCAGCAAATTTCAAGATGAAATGAACATTCAGGATGAAATATGAAAGTAATTCACTTGGTCAGGTTGGTCAGGTGTGGCAACCAGCCTTCAAGATGCCTCTTTGGCATGCATCTCATCATGTAGTCCTCTCCACAACATACCAGAGTTGGTCTGTGCAGCCAACAGAAAATAGTGGCCATGTCTAAGACTAGGCTATAAATGATATTTAAGCTTTCTTCTTGCTTTCTCTTTTGCTCTGTTTCTTTGATCACTTGCTCTGGAGAAAGTCAGCAGCTGTGTCTTGTAGACAGTCCTCCAACCAATCACTATGAGGAACCAAGATCTCCTGCCAACATTCTCTAACTAACTCTAGTAAGTCTTCTGATGACCGCAGCACAGGCAACACCCTGACTGGAATCTCACAAGTACCACCCAACTAAGCTGCTTCCGAATTCCTGGCTCACAGAAACTATGAGCTAATAAATGTTTGTTTTTAGACACCACATTTTTTTTGGTGATGTATTAAGCAGCAGTAAATAACAAGTACTGCAGGGAATGGAGACATTTCATTTATTATTTACATATTCTTCTTATCTCCCCCCAAAAAAAGAGATGAAAACTTCAGTGGACTACACAATCATGTAGATAAGTACACACTATTATGTTAAAGATAATTTAAAAATACAAAATAGTTTTTGAATTTTGGGAGCTTAATGAAGCATTTGATTACCAAAATTTAGAGGAATGTAGAAAAAGAAAAGGAAGCAAAATCAACTGGAGGAATTAATCCCAAAGGAAAAAGCATCATGTAAATATGATGTAATATTGACTTCGCAATCAGGACAGTAGTTTTGAAGATCTTCATGTTTTTATTTTTATGTTTGTGGTTGATGAAGGCTTTTTTCCCATGAAAGCTTTTATGGCATCCTGAGCTAAGGATTCATTAGTCAATTTGCTCCTGTTGGAGACTCAGGATAAAACAGAAGGAAACCAGATAAAAATGGGGAAAAGATAATTGAACGGGTCTCCCTCATCAGATACATTAGATGATATTGAATATAAAAGGTGATTTTTAAAAATAAATCCTTCCCTGATTCCTAATCTCAGAGAGATGTTTTCAAGATTTTTTATCATACTAACAAAATTTCTTTTATTCTTGATTTGCTAAGAGTATTTTTTCATAAGTAGGCTGCATAGGTCTTGGACACAGGCAAAGAGGTCTCCAGTTCTTGCCCTGTGCTTTGCTAGGCTTCATTCAGGCCTCCTCCAGCCATATCCTACCCCTCGGGGTGAACATATTGGTGGTATTCCAACTTAAACAATATTTTGCCTCTCTGTATTCCTACCTCATTTGTATTTTGGCATCAAAATATGAGCATTATAAATGTACCCCACAACATCATAATAAAAAATCTTGATTATAAAATAAATAAATAAATAAATGTATAAAAGACAATGTGAGCATTGCAGATTGTAGGTTGAGCCCAAAGCTGTGTATTTTTTTTTAAATTGTCAGCATCATGGTATAAAAAATTAATATAAACCTTAAACAAGAAGAATAAAATAAATATTGAATTAATATATGGTATCTCTATTTGTCTTTGTGTAGACCGGAAGAAAAATTTTATCCACCTAGTGTTTCTTAAACCCAAGTATTACAACGTTTAAAAGTCAGGAAAAATAATTCCAGACATTTCATACAAAATGTGCATTGCAGGGTTCTCTTAAAATATTTGGCAACACAGGGCAAACAGTCCCAAATGAAAACAATTGGTTGGAGCCAGAAGCTAGTAGTCTGAAAAATTCTTCCAAATCTTACTGCTTATATATCCAAAAACTTGTTAGAGGTTTTTCCAAAATTTAACTAATTTATTAAAAGGTACATGACATTGGCAATAACAAGTAGTAGAGCTAAAACAAAATAGTGTAAATAATCAATTATAAAACAAATTGATCCATCATGCTAAAGGAAAAACTAAAATATAGTTCCACTCATTACAAAAAACATAAAAGCGTTGTCAAATAAAGAGGCAATCAAAGAGTATGCAGCCAAAAAAAGTAGGAAAAAGTTTATGGATGTACATCAGTAAGTACATTAAAAAATATTTTGTTATTATTTTGCATTTTATGATGTTTAAAATATTTGTCATAGTTTTATCACTTGTAATTTATTATGGTTCCTTTGCTCATTTAAGTATTCATTTTAAACCATTTTTTTTCCATGATATTATATTCTTTTTCTTAGAGACTTCCATAATCTTGGGTCTAACCCTACCTATTATCAGCTGAGAAAGAGAACATCAAAAAGGATAGTCACAAACTTGATGATAAAAAAAACACAGTGTGTACCACAAGAAATGAATGAATGCTCTCGGAAAATTAGTGAAGACATATAAACTTTTTCAAAATTAATTCTCACTATAGTCATTCTGCAAAAGTCACATATGATGTAAAAATAGTTATCATTCAAATTTTGTGAAAAAAATGACAAAATAAGAAAGAAAGTTCAATATTAATCCTGAAGTGTGGGATCCATTTTTAACATTCTTCTTAGTGGTCATTCTTCACATATCTATGAATCTTCAGAAACTGTAGAGATGAAAATTTCAAATCATGCTATGAGAACATCATAAGTAGATCAGTGAATAACAGCAAATAGAATTACTTCTGGAGGCTAATCCCGGCATTTTGTGATGTAGTGGTGAGAGGATTGCCTGAGGTCAGGGGTTTGAGACTAGCTTGAGCAACATGGAGAGACCTCGTATTTACAATAAATAAAAAAGTTAGCTGGGTGTGGTGGCACATGTCTGTGGTTCCAGCTATTTGGAAGGCTGAAGTGGAAGGATCGCCTAAGCCCAGCAGGTCGAGGCTGCGATGGCCGTGAGCATTTCACTGCACTCCAGCCTGTGCGACAGGGTGCGACTCCAACAAAAAAAAAGTCACTTTTCCTACCTTCCCTCATATCAAATCAAAGGTGAGAAGTAAAATAAAAAACAAGAATGAATAAGATAAGAGAGAAAGGAAAACTAAAACACAAAGTATGATGTAAAGAAAGAACAAAAGAAAAAAATAGGGTTGATGAAAAAAATTCCTGTGCCTTATGATGTTATATACATTATCTCATTTAATTTTCCCCAAGACTTTCCACAATGAGTAAACAGGTACCTAGTTAAACTCATTGTAGAGTATAATAAAGATAGTTAATATAGCTAAGCTGGAAAGCAAAGTTGGGCATGTTTGCCTAAAAGCCTTTTATTTTTCTAGACCATCATAACTTTACCCTGCTTTGCTTCACTTGTATATAAAAGATGACCTCTGGCAAAGCATTTAAAAAGTTTTCCTTTTGAAGGAATTTAGAGTAGAAAGACATTACTTATGAACCAGACAATGGATAAGCAAATGCATAATCTTTGCAAAGCGACCACTTAAACCAAGGTTTTGAGGAAGATAAACATGAATGTTGATTACGGGGCAGATTCTGGACGCAATGGACAGAAAACAACTGTAACCCCTTGTTATAGCCGTCAGCGTGTTGGCCTTTCATATAAGTATTCCTCATTGTGTTCAGAATCCTTGTCATCTTGAGCAACCAACTTTCCATTCACATAAGAAGTGAGGATCATGAAAACGTTTTCCCATCTGCAGCATAATGATTACGGCCAGCAAATTGGAGTCAGACAGATGTGGCTTCACTTCTGCCTTGTCATTCACAAGCTGTTTAACTTAGAGAAGTGCTCAACCTGTGGACATCTGAGTCTTCTTATCCCTAAAATGTGGATAAAACAGAGGTATTGTGATGCATAAAGTTAAGTCAAAGCCCAGTACTAACTCAATACTTGACTTGCAGTAGCCCCTGCTGATGCCCACTGAACTTCAACTAATGAAATAATGAGAAACAAAATGGATTCAGAGAACACACTATTTGTTTAACAGCAAACACAGATCTGCTTTTACTTCAAAAATAATTTTGAAACTTTGAGACCATTGCCAAGGAAGCCATGAAACATGGAATAAAATTTCCAATTTCTCCAATTTCATCTATTGTGGATTCCAAGAACCCTTCTGGGTTCCAAGAACCCATTGTTTCCAAGTAGAGAAGAATGACAGAGACAAAGCCCTCCTTGGAAAGCTGTAACTACTGGAAAGGAGGTGGGAAGGGTGCAGTCATTTGCAATCCAGCATCTCTGAATTCACACAAAGGCCTCTGTTCAAAAAAAAAAAGAAAGAAAGAAAAAGAAAAGAAACAGATATAAACTCCAGCCTAGCTGCCCCCAAAGTCCAGTCATTCAAATTAGCTAGAGCAAATGTCAGTGTGCTTTTGATCACCACCCAGTGTGGTATCATATTCATCACTACATCCATAATATAGGTCTATTATTCCAGGAAAATGGTTCTGTTGTGGGTTTAGCAATGAGTGCTTTAGTTCAGTTCAGCTAAGCTTATTTCTTTTGTTCAAGAGAGAGAAGCTGTTTACAAATAATCTGTGTATAATTAATTACCTGGTTTTAAAACTTTTATTTTTATTTCCTCTCTTCCTTGTGAAGCCATCTGGGAAAGCTGATTTCTCCTAAGTCATTATACACTAATATGCAGTCTACGTAAACTGGGTTTTGAATCCCTCAGTTAATGCTGGTTAAATACTTAAAACTAATTAGACTATTTTAATAGGAGTCATTTATTATATAATGCTTCTTAAGAAATAATCTGATCATTCATGCTACCAATTACATATTTAAAACTCTTAGTTTATATATTAAGTTCTGTTATACAAGTGCATAAGAAAAAGGTAATCACAACTAAAAGAAAATTGCATCAATGTATATAAAATTATCACTAATAAAAAGAAAGTTAGAAACTCTAAGTCTTAGGACAACCTTTAAAAAAATTGAATATATCTCTTTCCACATACCTCTATTATTTCCACATATAAATACATGAATTCTTGCATTAAGGATTGGATGAATACAATGTAATTCAGACAGCAAATGCAGCTCTGCAAAGTTCTCACATCTATCTTAAATTATAAGCCAAATAATCCACCACCCTTCCAAATCCTATATGGGTTAACCACAGTCCACAATTCCACAGCTTCTAAGTACTCATCTAGTCCTAGAGAGACAGCTGATTTCAAATGAACTTCAAGTTCTCTTTTATGTTCCTTTGAGATAAATAAGAAATGAACATCTACTTAAAATGGAATTTGTGTTATGGGTATTCTGTGTATGTGTGCAGTCTTCTTTCTCTCCTGTAGGAGCAAATCCATACTTGTTTACTTTTTTCATCTTTATTCTCAGCACCACAGTGTTTAGGTTCATTATACAAAATGCAGATAAGGATCTTGAGTTTCTCCTAAGAGCTTCAGCACATTCTAGAGATCCAAATGGGAACTAAAATGAATTACAATTTTGTACTGATCCTAGTAAACACTCATATGCATACATTAAAAAGAATATTTTTAAAAAACTAAAAAAATGCAAACTGCTTTGAGTTTACACATTGGAAATGAGACTTCTGCCTCCCCAGATTTGGGTGCCTCCCCTTGAATTTGCACATAGTTCTGTAGAGGTGTCTTAAAACCTTATTAATGCATCTAATTAAAGTAATGACAGAAAACTTCCACAGCATCTAATGAAAGAAAACAAAGATTAAATTTAAGTTAATCAGCTTTGAAATGTAAACAAGCACATTCAATCATGAAATGATTCCATTTATTTTTAACAGGTTCTTAGAAGTGAGTTTAATAAACATCCCACCATGTTTTCTTCGCTGGCCTCTCATGTTTATTAGCACCATTAATCCATTAGTAAAAATCCAAAGGGACATTTCATGCCTAGTGTAAACCCATTCCAAATTTTTGACAAATGGAGGCAAGTAGTTAGCCAATATTTTTCACACAATAATTTCTAAAATAGTTCTTGGATTTTTCAAAAGCACAGACTTCTAAAAAATTAAAAGAAAATTAAAAACCGGCACTAATCGTAAAGGTCGTGGTGGATTTGCTGTCCCAAGATACTAGTTCCTTGCTCTGAAAAGGATGATCATGTTTTTCATAGAAGACAGCAGAACCAGTGTTCCTGGTAAACATGTCTGCAGAGAATTTCAGAATCTGTTTCTAGCAATCAGAGAGTCCAGAACCAAGGGAAACATTTTTAGGCTTTTCAGTGTTTGGAGATGAAAGAGACAATCTCAAGGTTGCTGAAGGACAACATCGTTCAGCAGGTGTTGAGCAGTCGTGATGTAACGCTATTCCCCATACAGTTTTACCAGCAGCAAGAGTCAGACGCCCAGAATCATCTTGACACCAGGAAATGTCTATTTGATTTTGTGTACTCTTTCACAAATTATCAATGGTTTGTTTTGTTGGTTTTTGTTGTGGTAAGAATGGGTTTGCTTTTCTAATTGAACAGAAGTTAACAGGGTCCTATGTTCAGTGGATCTACAGTTAGTTACCCTGAAGTCCTGACCATTTCTCTTGCTGTGACGGAAGAAAGATGGATGTGTCCCCTGTCCAGACTCAGCCTTGTTCATTATTCCTGGTCTGCTAGCTCTCACTTTACCCATTTTTCCCCCACTCAGTAGAACATATTAGCAAACAAAAGATCAGGAATTACTTCACTATGTAGGAACAAAGAATTATTTCTAATTTATACCAAAAATAAGATATTCTTAAATTTTATCATGTTGCCTTACATTATTTAGTCGTTTGTTCAACAACTATTTTTTAAATTGTGGTAAGAACATTTAACACAAGATCTATCCTTTTAACAAATTTTAAGTGTACAATACAGCATTGTCATCTATAGGCACAATGTTGCACAGAAGACCTTTATGTATTCATCTTGCATGACTGAAATTTATACCTACTGATTGGCAACTTTCCATTTCCCCCAACCCTCACCCTCTGTCAACTACATTATCCTCTCTGCTGTCATGGGTTTTACTGTTTAAGGTATCTCCTATAAGTGGAATCATGCAGTATTTGTTCTTCCATGACTGGCCTATTTCACTGGACAAAATGTTCTCGCGCTTCTTCCATGTTGGTGTATAGAGCAGGATTTTCTCCTTTTTTTAATGGTTGAATAGTAGTACACTGTGTTTGTATGCCACCTATTTTAATCTACTCACCCATCAATGGACATGCACATTGTATGCACATCTTGGCTGTTATGAATATTGCTGCAATGAACATAGTAGTGCTAATGTCTCTTTGAATTTCTGATTTCAGTTCTTTTGGATGAATACCCAGAAGACATCCTATTTTGTGACATAATCGGAACAGTTCTAGCTAATGGAAAACATTAGTTATCAGAAGACAAAATACATGCTTACCTCCTTAAAAGGGTGCTCATTCTACAAGTTTGCTATAATATTTAGATTGTTTGAATACAACAGAGTCATTTTTTTTTCCTTTAGAAAACACAGACAAGCATTTCACTTCCTGGTGTCACACACTTCAATGGCATCCCTTGCCCTCAAGAGGAAATCTCAGATCCTCCCAATGTCCATGAAGCCCTGCACAGCCCAGCCCTGCCCCTTCCCACCCGCCTGCGGCATATTCATCCAGTTCCCTCCCATACTGCTTCTGCCGCTCTGCATCCTTCCAGTTTCCTGGACTCATCCATCCTCCAAAGTCTGTTCTTTGAGCAGAACACTCTTACTTATTTTTAGTAAACCTGTCCAAATATTTTTTCCTTCATATACCAGCTTAGATACAACTCCTGCAAGGAAATCTTCCCCAAATCTCAGAATAGGCTGGATGCCTCTGTTATTCATCCACAAAGTGCATGTTTTTGTAGCAGCGCTCATCTCAGTTGACCAATTTTAAAAAATGTGATTATTTGCTGAAAGTCTGTCTTCTCTAAATAACCAACATGGGGAGACATAAGCACAGAGACTATGTCTCTTTCATACCCTAACATCTTCTCAGTGGGTAGCACAGTACTTGGTACATGACTGGACTTCAATAAATGGTATTAAATTATTGTATGAATGAGTTGTACAGTGTCCCACAGGTCAATGGTTTTCAAGCCCTTTTCAGACACAAGATCCCTTGTGTTGACTGATTATTGTGGAAACAAGGTTTAACTCACCAACCTTTACAACTTATAAAGACCCTATGGAAAACAGTTTTATAATCATTGCCATTTCAGATTATTCCAGACAATGGAATACTATTTAGCAATAAAAAGAAACCAGTAATGACACACACTATATCATGAATAAACCGCAAAAAACATTACTCAGTAAAAAAACCAGACACCAGAGACCACAGGTTGTATGAGTTCACTTACATGACATGTCCAGAAAAGGAAAGTTGATGGCTACAGACAATAGGATTGTAACTGCCTGTAGGTGGGAATGGTGATTAACTGTGAAAAGGAATGAGAAATTTTCTTGTAGGGAGATGAAAATGTTCTAGAACAGAGTTGTGGAGATGGCTGTACCACTCAATAAAATTATATAAGTTACACACTTAAAATGGATGATTTTATGATATGTAAAATACACCTCAGTAAAACTATTTAAAAATTATGTTTTAAACTATAGCTGACCCTCAGTTGACTTTGTCAATTTTCATTCTTTGTTCCATTTCTTCTAATTTGGCTTTTAAATACCCATTAAGTTTGTGTTGGTTCCTAATAATTTCATGGGGGTTCATCTTGTCTACGGATGGCCAATCATATTTCCCTAAAAACACTATAAATATATCTGATATGTGGCAATCATATTTCCCTAAAGACACTGTAAATACAGTTGATATGTAATTAAATACTGGTTGACCGGCTGTCTCCAGTCATAGCACACCAACCTTCCCTGTGATATGCCCTCTAAAATTTCTTTATGGTAGGGAAATGTTGTGGAAAAGATGAGGCTTGGAGTAGGAAAATGCTGCCTCTGTGGATAAAATGGAAGAAACTCTGAAGAAACAAATGGAAAACATCACACTTTCAGGCAATTACAGACTCTTGGCTGAAATTCAGCTTCAGGCTTATCTTGTGGGGAGGAATTTTTAAACACTTCAAAGCCCTACCCAGTGTTATAGCTGTCACCTTAATCTACCCCAAAAACATCCATTTCAGAAAGTTAAAGTTTCAGAGTATACTGCTGAAGGAATTCTGTAATTAGAGTAAAATATAACTGTGAATGCCTACAGGGATTCTTTTTTCTTTTGATATAGTGGGTAAACTCAAGTCAAAGAAAACTGAAGGAATAGGATCTCTTAAAGCTGTATAGCAAAGCATCATGGCTCATTCTTGAGCAAGAGTAAAACAATCCTCAAAATAAAAATATGAGCTAGTTTATCATATCAAGTTGTATCTATCATCCAGGTCAACTGTAAACATTAAAACAACTTGTAGGAAGAGTGCGTAATATTAATAGGATAGACTATGATCCCTAGATTCAGGAATTAGAGGATCTTACAAGAAATAAAACAGATCTAAGATTTCCTTCTATTTTTGGAATTATTTTCTGTAGGAGATATCCATATGATATTTTTCCTGATACTTTCTGGATCTCAAACATATGTCAGAGAGAAAAATAATACACATTATTGAATTTTTTAATAGTAAATATTATTAGTAGTGTAACAATCATGCTAAATAGCAAAACTTTAATATTTATAAGTTGACAAAGCAAAAATATATATATTTGGCTTATTACCTTGATGTCTTATACTGGTATTATTTCTACTTCTTGTTTCTATTTATTTAAAAAACTAATAATTTTTACTTTATTTCCCTTTATTTTTACTCCGCATATTAGAATAAATGTAACAATGTAAATTATCATGCCTCATCTTCTCTTACATGACAAAAAACACAAGAATAACAATAGTTTTGTACAGAGCCTTATCTGAATAAGTCATGGGAATTGTTCTGATTAGTTTTTGAAACACAGAAGCTGAATGTTGCATCTGAATCATTTACTCATTACTTCTGGTATTTAAGACAGAGGTAGAAATCTGTCATATAACAATCATATAGTATTTCTTCAAGTATTTGCAGGGGCAACATTATTTCCATTGTCCTTGTTTTCAGCAAGGTCAAGTTTTCCCACAAATTGTTACTCATTAGAATCTCCAGGAAGACCACAACCTTTTCTAACTCATAATGAAACTGGAAAACAAAGTCTCCTCTTGCTTTAAAGTAATGGAAATTAATCTTTCATGTATTATGCAGCATTTTTAGGTGTTTCATACTGGCACATTTTTATACTGACAGAAAGGAGGGCACTTGGTTCTCTTTTACTTTTCTCCTGTTTTCGTGTGCAGAAAGCAGTGAGGGCGATGGCCAGGTGCAGAATTATCTTTCTGTTTGAGAAGAGCCCTTTGGTGTTTTATGTAAGTCATTAACAGATCTGTAAATTTTGCAACATATTAAACCTCTCTGGACTTGATTTTCTATTCATAAAATAAGAGGCTAAACAATAGGGCCTTCAAGGCCATTTCTATTATAAGGGTACAAGGATCCCTGTCTGAGGAAGGCCCACGGCCATGCAGAGTCTATGCCCTGTCCACATCACATCAACCTGACTATGGTAGGCCTTGCTCATGGCAGCCAGAGCATGTGGAACCTTGTCTAGCATAACTTCTACCAAAAAGTATAACCAGATTTGTGACCTGACACATCTACAGATATCTCATCTTGTTGTTGTTAATTTCTTAGCTTTCTTATTTGTGACTTGGTGTATATGTGTGTGTTTTTGTATATGAGTGTGTAATATGATATACAAAAATATGTGTGCTGGAGTAATAATAAAACATTTACTAGCAAACTTTTATAGAATACATGTAGAAGAGAGGCTGTCAAAGGCCCACTGGTGGTTGTGTGTGTGTGTGTGTGTGTGTGTGTGTGTGTGTGTGTGTGCTGAACACTTACAGCTTGTGTCTCTCTGATGCCAATCCCTGCCTTTTTTGACATTAGTACTTCCCTTGATGGGCTTGACCCCACTCTAGATTCCAGAGGCAGTCAGAGGATGCAAGACACCTCGGCAAAGATCATCTCTCTGGCCACACTGATTTGTGAAGAAACGGGCATATAATGAACTAGACTAGTGAGACTTGATTCTTCCTCCTGGGGCTATTAGGAAGGCAGACATTTCTCATTCTCCTAGAACTTGGGAGGTGAAAATCAGGGAATTTGGAGGAGGTCATCTGCAGCTACTCATACGTGTCTAGTCTCCACTGGTAAAAATCTAAAGAGAAGTCTACAAAGTGATAAGCAAATCCAAGATATAAAGAGAGAGAGAGAGAGAGACAAAGAGACAGAGTCAGAGAGCCAAAGAGCCAGAGGCAGAGCCAGAGCAGAGGCAGAGACAGAGACAGAGACAGAGACAGAGAATATCTGAAGACAAATTTTGAGTCTCCTCCAGACTTGAGTTCTGTAAGCCAGTACATTCTTCTTCATCATGCTACTGGTTTATATTAGATTTGCAGCCCCATGATAAAAATGGAGTGTGCTTACCAGAAGTCATCTCTGTGTATTTCTTCATTTGTTTGTGTATTTCTTCAGGCATCATGCTGTCTGAGAAGACTTATTGTAATCTGCTTAACTGTTAGGCGAACATCCTCTGCACTGTGTGGCACTATCACATAGTGATTGCTATTCTTTGTTGACATCTGTACTTCCTCCATGATGTTTTCAGCTCTATGATGTCAAAAATCTTCCTTCTCTGCCTTAGATTCTCAGAACCTATCAGAAGCAGCTGGCTACCATTTGATGACTGACTAAATATACAGCAATGAATTTGTAGCCTCCTACATTCTAAACACAGGGATGATGTTTCCTCAGAGTCTTCACATCTTTTAGTCAATATATTTTAAATTTGCTTTTATTTTTTATTTGAGCCTTGTCTCCTTTACATTTGATCCTTCAGTGGCCTGTCTTTCCAAGTCTCTCACTTAGGACATTTTAATGTATTTGTTTATTTATTCAACAATATTTTAAGTGTCCCCCATGGCCTAAGAAGTACACTAGACATGAAAAAGGTAAAGCTGAATAGAAGAAGTCTCCTGTTCTCAAAGATCTTGCGGCCCAATGTATGAAAATAGCAAAAGCAATTACCAGAGGGTGTTCTTTGTGTTACAACTGCATGAAGAAGAGGATGCTATGGCAGGTCATAGGAAGAGTTCTCTTCTGATCTAAGAGGTCACTGGAGGCTTGCTGGAGGAAGGACTTTCAGTTAAATGCTGGAGGTGTGAGTAGATATTCACCAGCTCAAAGAGAATCAGGGAGTGTCCCAGGCAGATAGACCAGTTTTCTCAGTTATGTAGTGAGGACAATTGAGAAACAATCACATAATACACTTACTGATCCGAGGAAGTTTCTCCTCTGACAGAAGGACAAATTTTAAGCAAGTGATTTGGTATCATTTATGTAGCCTATTCTCCATCTTTTCATTCTCTTGTCTAGTAACATGTTTCCAATTGTAATTAAGATTCATTACTTTCATTTTTTATACAGCCTCCTTTCCCACAAAATTAACCAAGAAGAGCTTCATTGGGGGCTTTGTAAAGGATCTTCTTCAATATCACAAAGCTTTCTGAAAACAATAGTAACAACAGCTGTCATTTATTGATAATCAGCATGCTTAGACATCTTTGTACATGCTTTCCCAGTGATTTAGATGCTATTATCCACATTTTATGGATCAATAAATTGAGACTCAGAGATAGACCCAAATGTCAGTCAGTTAATAAGAAGAAATCTGTGGTCTGACCTCATATTCTGAACAAATGTATCATTCTAACTCTCTCTCTCTTCCTTTGTAGTTTTCTTCTAACATCTAGCTGTGAGATAATGCAAGCCTTTATGGAAAAAGAAAGAAGGAAGGGGTGGTGATTTTAAAGCTGGGTTAAGGAAGAGCAGCGGTGGGGTATTGTAGTACTAGGGCTTTGGTTCACCAGAGATGAGCAGTAAAGGAAGTGATTGCATCGAGCAAAAGGACATATTGCCAGGAAGAAAGGAAAGATGATTAGGAGATGAGTTATTGTCAAATAAACTTGATTTCATCTACTTTGAACCTGTGTTCTAGAATAAGACATTTTGGGTTAAATTACAAGTGTGTGATAGATATAATATTCATCAGTTAATCCAGAAATTTCTATGCCCATCATAGGCTATTAGAGTATAGTCATTTCACAGGATGCATAGTACTTCTCTTGTCTAGAATATTATTCTTATTGAATCTTTAATTAGAATTAAAACAGCATGCTGATGGAAAGCATAATTTAGATAACTTTATTCCTAACTATAAACTTTTACATTTTGACATAGCTAATATCATGTGCTATAGGGATACTGTAATCATATATATATATTTCTTGATTTTCAAAATTTTATGCTAAGGTCTTGAGAGTGAGGGAAACCAATGACAGGAAAATGTTATAGGAAAAAATACTTTAAATCTTTAACGATTTTTAAAAAAAGTATCAACAAGGGCCCATGAAGCAGGTACCCAGCAGTATCTACATTTCCAAGTCCGATTTGTGTGGCCATGTGGATGGAGTAGAGAGGTGCTTGGGAGAGCCTTCTCTATCATCTCCTCAGCCGTTGACCTGATGCAGAGGAATAGGGCAACCAGCTTTATCTGCACATGAGATGCTACTCTCTGCAAAAATACAAAATATAAACAATTTTTGACATGTCAACAGCACAAAACTCCTGTTTTGTTGCGTGGAACACAGTGAATAGTGTTGGGTGGTGTTAACTTCAGAGAAATAGAAACAAGAACCATAGATGGCAAGAAATGTCACTATGGCAAAGGTTCTGGTGGCAGAATGTTCTTTGATTTTAAAAGCAGATTATTTTGAATGTTCACCTTCAATCCAGAACCATCTCTGATTTCATGCAAAAGATGTTTCAGATATGGCTTAGGGTGGAGCTAGCTGCTCTTTCCAAGGAAACAGTCTCAATGAAGCTAACTCCGGCACAGCAAGGAACTCTCCTCTAAGGCCCTTCCCTCCTGCAAACCTTTTGGATCCAGCATCTCCCACAGGAGACTTTCAGAGTTGCCCTATTCCTCTGCATCAGTTCGACGGCAGAGGAGATGATAGAGAAGGCCCTCCCAAGCACCTCTCTACTCCATCCACATGGCCCCACAAATGGGACTTGGAAATGTAGGTCCTGCTGGGCACCTGCTTCCAAGAAAAGCTGCACCACATGGTAAGGTGGGGAGAGGGCACCAAATTTGGTGTACTGTTGCTAGAATAAGAAGCAACAGAGAACCAGCCTCCCAGGATCCCCTTAGTGGGCCTTTTCCATAAACTCATTCACTATTCATTTTCTTTCTATAAGGAAACAATTAAATTCCTATTAATTCTCTGAACTTAGTGCAGGCTTTCAGAACTAAAATTTATATTAGATTTATGAGCTAAACAGATACAGACATCCATGGACACATAGATACACAGACATTCAAAAAGTTTACTGCATAGAAACCACCTAGATAATTCAGATACATAAGATTTCTTTCATCTTTTTTACATTAACTTAATGTTTCTCAATAAATTTGATAGTAAGGCTAACTCACTTAAATTTAAATTTTTAATTCTGCTTGCAACAATTTTACCTATCTTGGACATCAAAATTTTTAAATTTAGATTTTAAATTTAAAATTTCTCATTTAATCTTTAAATTCTGCTTGCAACAATTGTACCTGTCTTGAACATCTAAAAAGCAAAAGCAAGCTTTCTTTCTCTTCAAGATGCACTTTATTTTTCAATGGTCAGGGTCTCACTTTGTCACCCAAGCTGGAGTACATTGGTACAACCACCACTTCTCGCTGCCTCAGACTCCTGGGCTTGGATGATCTTCTTGCCTCAGCCTCCCAAGTCACTGAGACAACAGGCATGCACCATCAAGCATGGCTAATTTTTAAAGTTGTTTTTTAGAGACAAGGTCATGCTATGTTGCCCAAGCTGGTCTAGAACTCTTAGACTCAAGCAATAACTTCTCTTTGACTCCCAAAGAGCTGGTATTACCAATATGCAACACCACCCAGGCCCAGCTCTTATTTTTGAAAGACAGGACCATGCCATGACTCTGCAGCACTTGAGTCGACTCTCCAGCAGACCACCCCTTTACTGGTTGCAAGTCCTATAAAACTGACTAGGAAAATTGCTTCCTAAAGGAAACTCAAGTGGAATCAAACATAACACTCGCTTCTGTTGGCCATCTGGTTCCTGTTCCAGTGGTGCTTGTGCTCCATCATAAGGCAGACCAGGATTAGCACTTCACTTCCTTTTCAGACATAACAAAAGATGGCGACAGGGCCAAATGCTGTGTTAGTGACCAATATGAAAATCCTTCTTCTCTGACCCTCTCATTGTCCATGCTGTTTATCCAGACACCATGACTATAGAGAAAATATCCAGTTTTATAACATGACTTCCCTAGCTAACTAGTCTACCACTTCAGACCTGATTTTCAGTGTCTTCCCCAAAGTTAAACAATTCCAGGTTTATGAAATGTTCTTTTCATTTTATCAGGTCTCTGCCAAAACTTATCTTGCATAACTTTTAAATAAAATAACAATATTTTAAAGAATTTTAATAAATGTTCTGCCTTTCTCTTGGAAGAAAGAGGAACACCAAAAAGGATTTTCCCTATTGCATTATCAGTATAATTAGCAGGATAGTGAATTTCCTCATCTCCTCTGATAGCTTTCATAGAAAGCATGAGTTGACTTGGTCAACTTCTCTACTTTTTTTTTAATACATGGATCAAAAAGTTTTGGCTCCAAAATTTTGTAATGGAAAGATGTTCAGGACAGAGAATGACAGGAGGAATTCTTATGTGTAGCCCTTTGGAATGAGAAAAGACATTACCTCATCTATATTTAATGTTCCAACCTTGCTAACATTGGTTATATTATAAAATTACCCAATCAAAATATGAGGGATTTTTTTTTGAGACATACATAGATTTTTTGAAAATCTATTTTAAGCTTCAACCATGTAAAGTTATACATAAGCATGGTAGGTCTTTTGAACCAAAACAATGCTGATTGCTTTACTTCCTCTGATGATTAAATGCTTTTATATAATAAAAATTCATCATTTTGGACTAATGGAGATGAATGTTAGCCTAATTCATTAACATCTAAATTAGAGAACATTTGAATAAAATTCAGTTTTAATAATGTCAAGTCATCATAAATAAAGAACAAATGAAATATCTCCCATTTGCTTGAAAGAGGAGGTAATGACACTCACTTGTAAACAAACAATTTTTGTTTTCTAAAGATTAAATATTACTCTGATCATTTCATTCTTGTCCAATTAAATTTACTGTTATTTTTATAGAATTCTCCTATTTAAAGATAGTGGAAGATACATTTCAGGCCTACCCTGATTGAATTATTTCAATTTCAGATTTAGTCCTATCTGAATGATTAAGCTGTAGTGAGAATCAAGTCAGACTTGAACATTATATGTCAAATGTCTATTTCTGAGACTATCATTGTCAGTCTTTCCAAAGTAATTTTGAGTCATTTCCTCTTATATGGTTCCCTGTATTTCAACAATGATAATATTGGGAGAATCCTTGTCCTTCATTCTCTCTGTTATAGGGAGTGTGAGCTGAAACTTCAGAGAAAAGATGACAGAGGGGAAGGGGAAGTTGACATGGCAAGGCATGCTACTCAAAATTGGTAAGAAAACAAGACTGAGCAAATGATAAAGCAAAAGGAAACTACCTGAAAATAAGCTCTTAAAACTGGTGGGAAAGTGTTCCCTGTTGCTTTGGGGAAAAGTAACCTTTGCACCAGGTGAGAACCTCAAAACCTATAGGGCTACTTTTGAAATCTAAATCTGTTCGTATTCTTTCCTACCTTCTAGAACCTGCCTGTTTCCCTCTCTGAGCTTCTATTTGATGCCTGTAACTTGATGGGACAACCCCTTGGTTTGGCTAGTACCTGGCTGGAATGTGTATCAAAATGTTTAGTGGCTTCAACTTGCCATGGTTCAGCAGTTTTCATTTTTTAAATGGATATTTATCTTGCTGAAATATTTACTTTATTGTGGTGAGTTGCAGTATTTCGTATTCTGCCAATGAGATTCTGTGGTAAGATTAGCCCTGTCTTTTTAATGAAATGACTCTAGGAGTTTATGAGCGCTGTCTTGTCAATCCCCCAGTTATTCATTCACATGGAAAACAGATAAATACAAATACAATCAACAATAAGAAAATCTCAAAAAATCTCATAGCTCATTATAAATGCATAGCACAGTGTTTGGAGGTACTAAGAAAAGAAAAACTTTTGAATTTAAAAGTTCTTAAAGCCTCTAACTTTCCCCAGTGTCCTTTCTACTTCTTAACTATTTTAATATTATTCTTTAAGAATGACTCCAGTGGAAACAAATTTTCCCTTGTCATTCTCATATTTCCTTTCTAATCTCCAAAACTGCCCATCAGCTTTGCTGTAATGATCATCAACGTCAGTAATTTGGGATATTTTACCTGCAAAAAAAAAAAATACCTTTTTTTTTGAGTCAGAGTCTCACTCTCTCGCCCAGACTGGAATGCGGTGGCACGCTCCCGGCCACCGCAGCCTCGGCCTGCTGGGCTCCGGCAATCCTTCCACCTCTGCCTTCCAAGTAGCTGGAACTACAGGCCCTGCTAATTTTTGATTTATTGTAGAATTGAGGTCTCGCCAAGTTGCCCAGGTAGGTCTCTAACCCGCGGGCTCAGGCAATCCACTTACCTAGCCTCCCAAGGCACGGGATTACAGGCTGAGCCACCGAGCCCGGCTAAAAAAAAAATACTTTAATAAGCAAAGAAATAAAAATCGAAGACCAACATAGGACTAGTAATCTTTTATTCTGTCAAATTCTCATATTATAACAACAACTGTACCCATTGTTACCATTTTTTTTTCATAAAACAGAGAACAATTTGATATCCAAAATAAACAACATACATTTTATGGAGAACTTTCTACATTGTCTTTACTTATCATGCTCCATTATTCTTTCATAGATTAATAAAATTCATGAACTGATCTAGAAGAATCTCTCTTCTACACTATATAATCACAAAACCGTTTTATTTTCTTTGCTAAAAATTGTTTTCCTTTTTTTTCTTTTTTTTTGAGTTAGAGTCTCACTCTGTCACCCAGACTGGAGTGCAGTGGCTGCTCCCGGACACCGCAGCCTCAGCCTGCTGGGCTCCGGCGATCCTTCCACTTCAGCCTTCCAGTAACTGGAACTACAGGCGCACACTACCACACCCGGCTAATTTTTTGATTTATTGTAGAGATGAGGGCTCGCCAAGTTGCCCAGGCGGGTCTCGATCCTGCGGGCTCAGGCAATCCACTCACCTCAGCCTCCCAAGGCGTGGGATTACAGGCTGAGCCACTGAGCGCGGTTAAAAATTGTTTTCGATGTAACACACTTTTGAATATATTTGAAATAAGCAAATGTGCTTAGGGACATTCCCTTCTATAATTTTAGTCTCTTGCACTCTGCTGTCTGTCTAAATAGTAAAGATGCTCCAATTGAATGAGTAAATTGCAGAGTGGATAATCTCCAAATTCTTTCTACATAAAAGGAGAACATCTTGCCTTTTTTATTTTCAAGAGAGAAGTTACTATGACTAGATAGTGCTGTACATAGTTGTCAATTTTCTCATGGTTAAGCAAACTTAACCATGAACAAATGACTTTACTGAGCTGGCAATCTACTCTTTGAGTTAGCTGCTTCTTCTAGTTAGGAGGACTAGGCAGTTTCTCTCAAGGTAACTGAAGATGGAAAGAGTTTTTCTGAGAAATACTTCAAAGGAAACATTGAGAGATTGGAATCTTACTGTTATCCTCAAATAGAAGCCACGGAAGGAGGCTGCCTCAGGAATACAGGCTATAGATTTTAGTTTTAGGAGCCATAGGAGCATGAAAATTTAGACTTTTGAGCTAGTGACCCACCATTAAATGAACACAATAACCTTCTACCCTGTTGCTTCAGTTTTCTTTCCATACCAGTAGGCATATGATTTTCCTCTACTGTGTCTTTCTTTATTTAACTTCTGCCTCCTTATTGTTTTTGCCTCCTTATAATTCAGTTTACAATATAGAATGGTGAAAATAATTATGAGTTATGTAATGATAGAGGTTTAAATTTAAATTCCAAATTTGCAGATAGTTAACTGCTCAGATATAGGTAATATATTTTATCTCATTAAATCCTCAGTTTCATAATCTACTGGATAAAAGTGTAACTAATTTAAATTTAATGATATAATGCTAGTGTAAACAAGAGTGAGCAAATGGCAAAGCCAAAGAAAGCTACCTGAAAATAACTGAGCTCTTAAAACAGGCAGGAGAGTGTCCTATCGCTTTGGGGAAAAATCCTCTTTGCATCACGTGAGAACCTCAAAGCCTATAGGGCTGCTTTTGAAATCTAAATCTGTCCATATTTCTTCCTATCTTCTAGAACCTGCCTGTTTCCCTTTCTGAGCTTCTATTTGATGACAGAACAATCCATGATATGGCTAGAACCCAGCTGGAATGTGTATCAAAATGTTTATGTTGAAAGTGATCAATACTGTTGACCATTATTTTATTACTATTTCACAGGGTTATCATGGTCCTAACTTGACTCACAGCACTTCACGGAAGCTTGGACTTCCATATTAACTTCTTTATTATTTTCATGTTATCTAACTGAGGCTTTTTTTTAAAGGAATCTATTGACTGTATCTTCTTCCATGGCAGGATACTTTATAGGTATTTGGTGGGGCTATAGATTGGCTGTCGTAGAATCAGTTACTCAGACTTGTCCTAATGACTATGGGAAGATGGGTAGAAATAAGCATGTAAAAACTAATGCAAAATTTAGTCTCATGCATTTCTCCCCTTAGTAGAAACTAAGACAGGTCTGTTTCACAGAGAAGAAACTATGGGTGTAATAGACATATTGCATTCATTCACCAAGGTAGAATCCAGTAGATTATTTTTCTTGAAGTAAATGCATCAGTGATATTAACCTGTGATTAGTTATTTGTGAAATATTGAGATATGAAAGAGCCTGGTATCTTACTAGGTATTTTTCTGGTCTATAAATATGATCTGCTAAAACTGTGAAATGGAAAACAACCAAAGAAAACCAAATATACACGTGGTTAAAGGGCTTTGAACCTGTAGACATGTTTAGCTCAGGTTCCTTTTGACAGATGGGCAGAAAACTTGGTTAGTTTATTCTTACTGTATCCAATCCCATGATAATATCCTCCTTTTTAAAGACAGAGATATAGAAACAGTATAATTACTGATGGAAAACTAGTGTAGATAAAATAAGAATAACCTAAGCTTTAATTCAAACCTCAAACCATAAGCCCAACCCAAGACTTTTTTTAGGTTCATATAGGTTCAGATAACTTTGGACTTTTAGAAAACATAATTTTCACAAAGTGACACTTATTGCTTTGTACCCTTAAGAATAAACAGTGTAAATATAGAATATGAGGACAACTCCTATTAAGATCCTGGGTTCCTGGCTGGGCTTCTGCAATTGCTTGCCAGCTGATGAGCTAGAACAAAGAAAGAATGCAGGGGATATATGTGAGTAATCCAATTTAACAGTCATTATTGTCTCCCTGGTAGATCTCAAAACACTATCAAATGACATGAAATTTAATGTTTAAAAAATAAAACTATGATTACATAATATCAAACAAGGGCAGGTATAGGTTAAAATTTTCCATCTGTATACATCTTTATCTTTCTTGTTATTTTACTTCCTGCAAAATTTCATTTGTTTTATTAAACAATTAGATTTTCTTTTTAACCTTTCTCTTTTTTCCTCCCATTTTCTTACTCTGCCTTCCTATCTTTTCTCATCCATTATTTTTCTTTCCTTCTCTTTCTTGCTAAGGGCTAAATGTGTTGTATTCTGCTAGGCAAGTTAGGGGAGCATTTATTATAAGACCCCTTCTTTGATCTCAGGAAGTATATATCACTAGCTGTCTATTGTTTCCATGAAAGGAGGGAACTGAAGGTGACAATAACAAAGATGCATTCTATATCTTTCTTACTGGATTTTGGAATAAAATATTTCTTAACCTTTTCTTTTTCTTTTTATTAGCAGTATCTACCGATTTTTATTACCTAAGGATGCTTCCTGATAAGACTGTAGGGGAATCTGTTATTTGTCCAGCCTCTCCTTTCCTCAAAGGACTGGTTTTTTTCCATGTTCCAGATGGTTCTATGAGAGTTGCTACCCTGGCAGTGAGTTGATAGGTCCAGATGTAGAGCCAAGAGCTAACAGCTAAGAGCTAAGGTTCTGCCATGTATTTTCAAATGAACCTGAAGGAACAACTCCTCCCGCCCTCTCAGGCCGCATTTCAGGGCTGTGTTTCTTGTAAGATAGAGGGAGCCAGTCTCAGAATAAAGTCAACTATCCACAGAAAAGAGGAGATGAAAGTGAAGCAGAGAGTTCTGCTGCTTTTTATGCCCTTGCTTCTAACATCATATGAGGCAGAGAGTAGAGTCCTAATCATGCCACACTTGACTATTGGGAGCCATGGAACATTCACAAAGCAGCAAGCAAACATTCAAACTATGATGGAGCAAAGAGTTTGGGACATTTAAAATTAATGTTTTTTCTCAATTTGATTAGTTTATTAGGGTTATTCTCATTATACTGAAGCAATTTTGAATAAAATAAAAATGCAGTGATAGTTCAAGAGGGATTAGGTGTAAGAGAAAAGCTGTCATTTGTTGACATGAAAGATTTAATTGTCACTGGAGATGACTCTGTCATAGATTTGCTAAAAAAGACAACCTAAAACACTGACTTGATCTAGTAATCTAGTATCAGACACACTTTGGTTCAAATCCTGGTTCAGCCTTATCACAATTAACCAACTCTGGGCAAGTTACTTGACCTCTGCCTTTCCATTTTCTTATTCTTAAAGTGAGACAAAAATACTACCCAACCTGTAGAGTTATTTCATGGATTAAAAAATAACACTTAAGTACAACACTCAATAGAGTGTGTGGCACAGAGTAAATGTTAAATAAATGGTAGCTGTTATTGTTGATTAACCTCTATGAAAGAACTATCCAAGAGCAAGCTTCCCCAAGTCAGTGCAATCTCTTCATGAAGCAGTAATATAGATGTAAGCCCTTATATTTGCCCTCAGGCTGAAGGGAGTAGTCACTGTACATTAAAGTAAGTACTTTGGTGCCAGTGCCACAGCTAAAATCATCCAAGGTTAGGCTGCAATGTGGCGTCATCCAGAAGGTGATAGAACAGGAAAGAAGGGAGGTGTTTGAAACTAATGAATTATACCATGATGTGCCACCTCCTCTAGTTATATGAGTTGGAATGACTATGTTAGAGTAGCATCTTGTAAGTTAATGCCCTTGGATTTATGTATATAACAATTTACGCAGGAGCACCTGCTTCTTTACATCAGGAGTCTGAGAGTTGCCGCCTGTTTAATGTTGTTTATTCATTTACCAAATATTCACTGATCCCCTATTACAAGTGAAGCATTGTACCAGGCACCATGATAAGAAGGAACATTATGATCCTCTGCCTTCATAGAGCAATTAAGTCTCTTTTCTTTCTCCTTCTTTATGATGGACACTCTTTTCCAGGAAGTTCTGTCCAGGAAATTGCAGTCTGTGATTCCTGTAACTATGAGGGGGAACAAACCCCAAAAATCGGAATTACTTTTTGGAGGATGGGCCCCTCGTAGTACAGGCTTTCCCCACAAGGTAAGAGTTATAAGAACCCATCAGAATCAGTGTACCAGTTAGAGTTGTTGTAAGAGGCTGCATTCGGCTTCAGTGAATTGGGGGGAGGTTTCTTTCAATGCATCTGCCCATTTCATGATGGATGGCTTATGAGTGTAGCTGCCCACACTGAGCTGAATGTTCAGCAGTTTTTGACCAAAAATTGCATGACCCCTGTGCCCCACACTCCCTATTCACCGGATCTTGCCCCGAGCAACTTTTTTTGTTTCCCCAGATTAAAAAAAGTCCTCAAAGAAATGTTTTGCCCACATAGAAGAAGTGAAACAAAAAGTTGCAGAAGTACTAAAAGGCATCACAACTAGCAAATTCAAAACTGTTTTGAATAATAGAAAAACAACTTGATTAGGTGTATTGCATCAAATGGAGGGTACTTTGATGATGATGGAGTTTAATCATGGAAGAATAAATACACATATTTTAATAAGTTCTGGAGATTTTGTTGGTCCTCCCTTGTATTTTGTGATTAATTTTTCCCTCAGAGAATACTCCATTTTTGTAGGTAATTGAGTACAGGCTGTACTTGTACTACAAAGGTTAAATACAATGAAACAATTCTCATTTCCAAAGTGAGCCACTTTTGCTCTGTGATTTTGATGTCAATTCTTACGGTCAACTCTTCCAACATCATGTGACACTATCATTTATTTTCAGTAATCCCTGCTACCAAACTCACTAGTAATTAAATCAAAGCATATCTCTTCTCTATTTTATTCACCCTGCCCCCTCTGAAGTTTCTGGCTATATGTCAGCACTATTTTTAAATATTTTTAAAAAGAGAACATATTCACAGTATTTCTAGAACAACATATTAAAAAGAAGAAGTGCAGAGAGAAATTGAGAGACTGAAGATTTTTATGGTACATTTGAAATGCTAGAAATGTTATTTTGAATTGGTATCAAGGATCTCCAAATTACTAACATATAATTAGAATTTATATATGAGAAACTGCTGTGGGGAAGAGGGCAACTACTCTGTGGTTTCTATTTTGAAGATAAGAAATTGACATACTGGTTAACGTCGTATAATAAATCAGTAGTGGTGTCAAGGAGAGAACATAGTCAAGATCTCTAGTCAAATGTGCCATCTTCTCCATCCTAATGAAACTGAAATATGTGAATATAATAATGTTGTCAATTCAATGAATCACTTGCTTCATTTTCTGAGTCCTACCTCCTGTGACCTACAGAGGCTATTAAGCCATGATTAAATAATGAGTCACCCTCTGAACTTTAGAATAACTTATGCATAAAATAGATTCAACTTTACCTCAAACTTAACTTGCTCATGGCCACCAAGAAAAGGACAGAAGCAGGTGTACACATGCACATGTGAACACACATGCACACATGGAAACACTTGAACAAACTCATATGCACATGCACATATGGATCCATGCACACATAAACACACATACACATGAGCACACATGCACATACACATATGGACACATATGCCCACATGAACACATGCACACAAATGCACACATGCACAAACATAGATGTATTTAAACAAGAGAGATACAAAAGCAGTTGGCTAAAAAAAAAGTCATTCAAAGGACCAGATTGGCTCTTACTGTCAAAAGAATCTCCTTTCTCTTCAGAGCATATTCAAATTTCAGAAGAAAAAACATAGCTTGGTAGAGAACAAAGGAGAAATAACTAACGTCTATTAAGCTGTAACTGTATTCTAGTACTTGAGCTAGTGACGTGGGTCTCCATGACCCAGTCTCTCATACACTGACGTAGCTCTTAACCTTCATTACACACAGAAGCTTATGAGGCCCAGCAAATATAAGTGGAGGCTAACATTCATGCAGATCATGAATAGCAACCCCTAATGCAAGCCTTGCGTCTAACAGGGACCACAACCCAGTTTTCCCTTTTATACCACATTGTGTAATGACTACCAAACATTAAGAGATAAAATTGTAGCCTGCTGTTCAGTAGACTACAATTGACTGTTAGCTTAGAAACCAGGGCTTCAGAAATGTTTTACATTCTATTTTTAGTAGTTTACCTAAAATGTGGCATCCAATAAAAAAATAATTTGAGAATTAGTTTGCAGTTTTAATAAATTCACTAGGATCTGATACCTTTGCTAATCTTGTCCTTTTTTCTTTCCATCCACCAAGCATGAGTACCTATTATTCTATATTCTATATCTTAGGATGTTTGTATGTAGGACTTAGGGATATTAGGGTCACTTTCCACATACACAGTAAAACACAAAGTAATGAATCAGGAAGAACATGTTAATTAGCTCATGCTTTGTTCAAAGGAGTTAAAAACATTCTGGGCACTGGTCAATTACGTTTTGTTCACTTTCTCAGGTGCCCTTTAAGTGAATATAGCTGTCATTTTGAAATCATTTCATGGCTTTTATCTATCTTATTTTCATAGCTGAATTCTCCAAAAGTACATCATGGTACCATGTTGACTTGGTTGGCTCAGGGCCAAATAGTGTGCTAGAAAGAGAAGAGTCATAGAGGAATGCTGCCTCCTGGACATTTCGATGAGGCAAAGCTGAAATTCTCCATGTTTCAGGAAAGAGTCCCCACGAGCGAGGCCGGGTGTGTCTCAGGACTTCCCTTCAAACCTTTGCGTGCTTTTCCACCATGTCTAGCGTACACTATGTTCTTCTATAATTATAAATGTATGTTTCCCATCACCACAAAGACTTCTCATTGCTGGAAGGAAATGCAGCTTCAAAGAGCTTAAATTGTGAAGGGCAGGCCCCCTCCTGAGAGCTACCATGGCTCGGGGGCGATTCCTCCTCTTCTCATCCACAGGAACACCACTGGCCAGTTTGGCTGGCAGCATCTTACCGTATCTGGATTGGCCTGGGGCTTTGGTGGTTTCCGCTTTTGAAAAGAGCATCTTTGAATTCTTGATAATGTAAATCTCGATATAGTCTTTTAAAAAAATATTCTGTGCAGCAGGCTCCCTTCCTGTCTTAAAAGGCAGACAGGGTTCCAGGCTTTTGTGATTCCAAACCTCACACACAAAGGAATTTTTGAAAAAAACTGGCACTTTGATTGTAGGGTAAACTTCACATAGACTGAGCTTCAGCTTTAAGTTGCTAAGAGGCAGCAATAAAGTGACATGCAAGAGAAGAAAGGCCACCAAAATAAATGTTAAAAATGTGACGATCTAAAAAAACACGTAACAGACTTTATGACAGAGCAGTTTGAAAGAAAACTGTGTTCTATTTTTAAACATCTTTTTTTAAACTCTAACAATTACACTTTTTGAAAGTTTCTCCAGGATAGTAGCTTCCAAAAATGGAGTCATGTTAGTCAATAATTACAGTTGCCAACACAACCCAGCGTCAGGCACAGTGTTAAGCCCTTTTCAAGGTAAATTCATGTAATCCTATCAATTAACCAATGACATTACTAGTGCTAATCCATTTATATATGAGGAATATAAGGTATCTAAGACTAAGAAACTTGCCCCAGATCACACAGCCGGACTGTTATAAACTAGGTCTGGAAACTAGGTGCTGGGAATTCATAACTTGGGCCTTAATAGCTGTTAAGATCTCATGAACAATTTATCGTTTGAGGACAATCTTTTAGGTGGCTTTGAAAATACAGAACCAAAAAGCCTGGATCTGTCTCTACCAATCCTTCTTAGTGTCCGACCTAAAATCTATCCCCACAAGTGTGCCGTTACAGTGACTTATCAGTAGAACTCATTTATAATTTCACAGAAAGATTTAGTCTTAAACGAGGATGCTAACAATAGAGTAGGTACCATCTAATGAGTGTTTACCATGTGCTACGTAGTGTGCTGGGTGCTTAACAGAAATGTTTGCATTTAATCCTCTCACAACTCTGCCAGGTGGTGTTATTCCCATTTTGAGTATGTGGTAATGATAAGAGGTAGAGCAAGAAATAGATGTGAGGCCTACCTATTTCCAAATTTAATGTTCTCGAATACAACACTAACTTGCTTTCACACAAAGACATGAACATAGGCAGATTTATTTATTGATTATACACATGGCATCGGATAGTCTACTGGAAAGTTTTCACACATTGCTTCTCAATGTTACATAGACCTTTTATCAGTTTTCAATGTGTCAGGTTTTCATATATCAGGTTTTCATATGTCAGGTTTTCAATGTATCAGGTTTTCAAGTCTCCTTCAATTACCCCATTTTTTTGTTTTGTTTTTTTCGCATGAGATTTGGAGAAGGTAAGAGATAAGTTCCAGGGACCACAGAAGAACTTCGGTGCCAATCTAACTGGTGCCACTCCCCCTTACCTATTACATGACAGTGATAGGACAGAAGGGACCTCTGCAACCACATCCATGAGCAACAAATCTAATCATGACACCATGCAAAAGAAAAAAGTTTCATGACCTCCTTCGATTCCTCAAATTTTCAAACAATACCTTCAGTGTTAGAAATGTCATGCTCAGACTTGAATGTAAGTTAAGTACACATCTCTTTCTAGACCTCTTATAACCATAGCAACTTTTCCCCCGTAGTCAGTAGAAGTTGTGATAATAATGGATTTTTAATAACCTTTTACTATTCAGAATACCATTTTTCATAGCACAGCTGAAAGATAGTATTATCGCTTCTGCTTCAGTAATATGCTTGGTTCTGAACTGGTTTTAGTATAAACTACTCTTATGATCTTCTACTACAGCTTTCGTTAAGGATAAGAAAATTTTATTTGCCTCACCACTGAATCTGCAATGTCCAGAAAATATAATCATTTTTTATGGTCTCAGATTTTTTTGACACTCATTCTGATATGCTCTTACTGCTGCCTCTGCTCCCCAAACACAAATGCAACAACAACAAAAAAATGCAAGACATTGTAAAGGTGTTTTTTCAACTATGTAGTTTGGGGGAGATAGAGGCCATATTGCAACTTACAGGAAGGACATCCCTTCCAGTTCCAAAGACGTTTATCATTTACCAAGAGCTTCAACCCACCTGTGACTATGGTGACCCAAGTTGTAAAAAGGCAAAAAATTCAATGGTATAAATGGAAAGAAAAGGAATCAACCAGAAAGGCCAATAAGATATGGGAAACCAAGCACATCCGCAGCATGACAACTCCCTCCAGGTCAAAGGGAAGGGTTAAAGAACCCATGCTCCCACATGTGGGTGTGTCCTTTGAACTAGCCATCAATGTCAAATAAGAGTATCCTGAGTCATTTTATCTCGGTGATTCATAAGCATGCCTGGACCATCCCAGCGAGACTTTGATTGCTCGATGTGAAAAATGAGATAGTGAACCTCAAAGCAGCCTGAGGTCTGGTCTTGGCTGTATTCTTCCATTGGCATAGATTCTGGCTTATCTGTGATAACTTGCCTATCTGGAAATGCTGAGGCCAGTACAGTCAAGCACTGCCAAGCTCACCCTAAATGTTGAGATCTTTGACCACCAGCTACAGGCTCAAATAGACCTTCTCACCCTGCCCATGCCTGGGACCAATTTTTACCCTAGGCAACTGGATTTCAAAATAACTACTCTAACATGGTCAGATGTAGCCTCAAGTCACTCTTACTGCCAGTTCAGTCTTGACTTGAGATGGCAGCTTTGTCTTTGTTTCTGAGTCTCCATTTCCATAGGGTCACTCAATTTGGTTTGCTATATCCCCATACTTTCAATGTCTGAGTCTCACATTGTGTAAACATTCCAATATTTCAAGATCTATAGAACTAGGGATTCTCTTAAATATTCATAGAGTTATGCTCTTAAGTATCACAAAGCACTAGGAACCTGTTATCTGTTGAATCATTTATCAACATCTACCACATGCCTGACCAGATTGCAAGCCCATCCACTTCTGGGTACCCCTCCCAGTGCCTTAATATTACTTTCCTTATTGCACAGGGATCTGTGTCTAATAGCATGAGTCCGTGTTTAGATATCTGAGTTTGTGGCTCCACCACTTTTAAGAAGGCAGAGTGGGCAAGTCAGTTTCCTTTTTTTTTATTTTTGACTCAGTGTCTTTGCCTAAAAGTGAAGATAGTAACACGTGTGCCCAACTCATAAGTCTGTTGTGATTAAATCAGTGAATATATGCAAAGCATATATGCCATGCAACATATATTCGATATATAGTAGTTGTGAATTTCCCTTTAGAAACCATGGTTAGAGGAATCTAAATTTGTGTTTGTATTTAAGGATTCCATAATGTTAGCTTTTGTTGGGTTGCTATTTTTTTCATATGTCATGTACTTTTCTCCCAATTTAACTTCCTTCTACACTTGACACTTTTGTATGTAGGTCAGGTTGCAAGTGCCTCCTGTTCTGTGCCTGTCTCATTCTACTGTAATTAATGTGATCTTACTCAGCAAGAGCTTAAAAATTGAAGAGATTAGACCAGAATTGAGGAAGGAAAACATCCTAGGATTGTCGAAACTAAGATGTACTCTATGATTGTAGATTTCTACAGAAATTATAACAAGGGAGCTAAAGGTAGCTTCTGCCAAAGTTGCCTGAAAAGTCCCCTCTTTTAACTATTATTCAGCCCAATGTGCTCCCTAGCTACTATCAACAGAAAAAAAGAAAGGAGAGGAGTCACATACCATTTCTCCTTGGCTTCCAAGAAAACCTTTATCTCCAGACATACTTTTGTCCCTCAAGTTTAGCCAAAAATAGCAGATAAAATGGTTATATCATGATTTTTGTCAGTCTACCAGAGAAAAGTTACTGCATCATGTTTTAGGCATGGTTTTCAAAGCAGCAGTACATTAATTCTGCAGACTCTATGGAATAGAAAATGATATTTTCTTAATGCTTCTTTTGATTCAAAAACAGTTGCCATTCTTACCCACTGATATAGGAATAAATCTGCTGAACAAAATCAAGAAAACGTATGTGTAATTTCCATTAATAGTATCTCTATGGCAGAAGAGAAAAGACCAAAGCCAAGAACAGCCATCAATAAATTTTTCAGTGATGCTGAGTCAGGCATTGATAGTCTAGAGGGTTCACTTAGTTCAATTTTTAATTGAGAATTAGGACACTGTATTTTATTTGAATAAAGCTTAAGGATTTCTTTCCTTCTAATTTTAGTTTTTAGTTTTTGCTATCCTATACTCTTTTCTTAATTATTTTCTTTAGTGCTCAAATATTTTCTCCAATACAAAACTTGACTACTGGAGCAGGATCTATCAGCGAGCTTATGGTATAATGAAGGCTGCTTCTTCTGAACAGAAAAGAGAAAGGGGGTAAGTGTACATATTTACTACATCTATTGAACTGAAATTATGAAACCACTATAAACGCCATTAAACTATATTTCTTTGACTTTAATAAACTTCAGTAAGCAATAGGCAAACTGTCAAGGCTGTTGGTGGCCAGAAAGTAGCATCATAATTGGATCCGTGATCACAGGTTGTGTTATAAAAATGAAAGAACAGCTCGGGCCCAGTGGCTCAGCCTGTAATCCTAGCACTTTTATTGCCTGAAACTGCAGGTTCAGTGAATTGCCTGAACCTGCAGGTTTGAGACCAGTCTGGGCAATTGGTGAGCCCTCGTCTCTACAATATATCAAAAATTAGCCAGGCATAGTAGTGTTCACCTGTAGTTCTGGCTACTTGGAAGACTGAGGCGGAAGTACTGCCGGAGCCCAGCAGGTCGACACTGGGGTGGCTGTGAGTGTGCCATTGCACTCCAGTCTGGATGACGGAGTGAGACTCTAACACACACACAATACATACACACACACACACACACACACACACACACACACACACACACAAAACAATGAAAGAACAACAAGAAATAGAAGCAACACAGACATTTAAAAAAATCAAAGTGCTTCAGTAGGGTGACTATAGTTAGTAATGATTTATTGTGCATTTAAAAATAACCAAAAGAGATAGGAGTGATCTCAACACAAAAAAATAATCAATTCTTGAGGTGATGGATATCCAAATAACCCTGATTTGTGTCTTACATATTGTATGCCCGCATCAAAACATCACAGGTAACTTATGGATATCTGTAACTTTTACATATTCATAATAATTAGAAATAAAAAAATTAAAAATCAAGATGCTTAATCTGAAGAAAGAGGGAGAGTAAATTATAGCAATGCTTAAATATATCATATTGAAGATAACTACTTTGTTTTTTGCTGGAAAAAAACAAAACTTTAAGTAATGTTTATATTTTAGTAAGAATATTGGTTAACATATGGAAGAGCTTCTTAACTTCAAGAGAAATTGAATTCTAACTCATGATCATGGGCTCTTAATCTCCAGAAATTTTGAAACAACTTTCTACATTGGATACTGTATATATAAGATTGCATGAAAGCGAGAGATTATATCATGTATTCTCTTAGCATTTCTCTAATTGTGTAATAAAGTAATAGCCACATATATTCAGCCTTTTCCATGTGCAAAGTGCTTTAAAGTCATTATCTTAGTTAATTTTCATCAAAACTTTAGGAGGTTAGTACTATTGGCCTTACTTCTCAGACAAGGAAAGTAGGTTTATAAAGATTAAACACCTTGCCCAAAGTGTCAAGTGGCACAGCTGATACTTGAACATAGGTGAGCCTGATCCCAACATTAAACTGTTAACCATTAAGTATTTATGAGTATTGTCATTGCAACATTGACTCCATAATGAAATATGACAGAATCTAATATGGCAAGGTATTTTTGAAAAAGTGACAAAGTCTTTTCTATTCAATGTCTATCTGCAACTTCCATTTGTTATTCTAGTTGCTTTTTATGATGTTTATTTTTTTCCCACTGTCATATCAAATGCTAACCATAGGACTTGATCATTAAATTAGCCAATTTAACCCTATCAACATTATATATTTGAAGTGTAACTCAGCTGATACTGAAAGGAGAGATATGTCATGGATAGCTCAATTGCTAGGACATAGAAACCTTAAAAACAAAGATCAAAGCCTTTAGTTACCAGTCCATTTCTTAGAGCCACACCCAGGCTGTTCTGTCTACTTTTACTTCCCTTTGGAACATGCCTAAACCACATGAGCTCAGATTATAAATATTTTTCAGGTAAATGCCTGTCAGTAGCATAATCAGGGCTGGCCTGAGAAACATTGCAAAGTAGGTCAACTTCATCTTTGATCCCCACCCAGCATTTTCTCAGAATCATTGTCCATGGTCCATTTCAGGATTCTATTTCCTTCCTTCCTACCCAAATGACCAATGTTTACTGCTTGAGACACTTGAGACAGCCTCACCTTTATTATCCTTTCACCCCATACCTCACGTGTGAGGCGTTACTGGTAATGTATGTTCTCCATTACCTACCTCATCCTCACCTCAGTCCAACACCAAAGTCTTTCTCAGTTCACTTTTTCATGTTGGTAATCTCAGGCAAGGGCTTCCAAATGGGAAACTTTTACCACCACTAGCTTCAGACTAACATATTTGAAGCCTACTATTCCAGCAGAAAGGAGATATTTTCTTCAGAAGAGTCTATATAGCAAATAACCCAATGTCAGTAATATGCCCATCTCGAATCCAATCCCACTGGTCATGAGGATGGAGGACTCTGGTTGGTCAGCCTTAGGCACCACACACTGACCAGAGAATGGGAACTTATAGTTTTAGAGTCACCTGAAGTACACAGAGTAAGTTTTATAATAAAAATAGACTTCCAAGCCGGGTTCGGTGGCTCAGCCTGTAATCCCGCGCCTTTGGGAGGCTGAGGTGAGTGAATTGCCTGAGCCCGCGGGTTCGAGACCTGCCTGGGCAGGCGAGACCTCATTTCTACCATAAATCAAAAAATGAGCCGGGCGTGGTAGCGCGCGCCTGTAGTTCCAGCTACTCGGAAGGCTGAGGCTGAAGGATCGCCAGAGCCCAGTGGGTCAAGGCTGCGGTGGCCGGGAGCAGCCACTGCACTCCAGTCTGGGCGACAGAGTGAGACTCCAACTCAAAAAAAAAAATAGACTTCCATTGCTAAACTAAGAGCTGTGTCACCAAAAATTTTTTGAATGTCTTATTTTGCATATTCTTAGTTATTTTTCATGCTTTTTAAAGGATCCTTTCTGTCTTGTTTTTTTCTTATTTCATAGAGTCATATGCTGGACATGAATTTTTAATCAAAGATAGGTCACTTTTAATAAAAGAGAACAAGCTAGAGTGTTGATGTACCATATGTCTTCCCTTCCATTTGAGTATTGGACTTTCTTTGAAAGAGATCATGTCAGATTGTATTTTTATCATAGTCTATTGATAAATAATTCTATTTTATTCATGACATTTAAATTTCTTATTTCAAGTACACAACACCATATTTTAAAACATTTGGAAGACAAACGGATAATTTCTGCACAAAACCATAAATATTAGATTGAACCAACTGAAGTTGCTAACATTTGACTGTTTTTGACCTAAATAAGTGGCAATTTCAAATGGTTTAGCATTATGCATATTTACCATATATCTGGGTATATAAATATATTTTAATTTGTTCCATATGTTGTTTATTGTGATATCATATTCATTAAATTCTTGACATGATATTTTGTGAAAAGAATACATTAATCAGATTAAAGTGATTGTTGGTTTAATGATGAGTCACTTGTTAATAAATTTAATGATTAGAGCAGATTAAACAATGAGCAATAGGACCACCTACTGAATAAGTGCTAGCATTGACCATTGCACTGAATCAATATAGGATTTAGCACTAAGGGCTTCTTTCTTTCCCCAACAACTAAATTAAAGCAATCACTGAATTATTTAATTCATCACTTAACACTTTACTATTGTAATAATAAATATTTTAAAACTTTATGAACTATGGCAAGCAAAGCAAATGATTTTCTGAAATTTTAGAAACAACCATTTTCTGTAACTCCTGTAACAAACCTACTTTATTTGCACCCAAGCTAGGCTTTTTGAGTACATGGCAGAAACAAATATCCTTGTCCTCAATGCTATCAGCTCTGGGTTTTGTGTGTGGGATGTGGATATTATAACTGACAAGTGTCATATACATCCACCTTGCATGATATTGAGATTTTAAAGGAGACAAAACAATAATATGTTTTAAATAATGCATGATTTCATTAAGTTGCCTTCAATGATGTTCATGAATTCAAGCCCTCTCCCATCATCACTCAACAGCATTTGAGCTACCTGAATGTTCTACAATTTCTCAGGAGACAGGTTTCATATTTTTTTTGGAATGACATTGTCTGTACATTAAAGACTGGCAGTATGTTAATATATAAAGGTATGTATAAATCTTCAACTATGGAACAATAGATTACTTAATAAACCATAACGTTTTCTGAGCTAATCTAAACTTTTGTTTGACATGAGGGAGAGAAATAATTGTTTTAATAAAATTTTAGGCAGTCATACTAGTAGTGAAACAATTGCTCTCAGTTTCAATAAGATATAGCATTTGTGTTTTGGCCAGATTACATGTCGCGTAACATTCACAATACTTTTAAAAAATATAAGTTGCTTCAAACTATAAAATGGTGAAATTATATATTTTTTAAACCTGGATGCTTTATTGTATCAACCTATGATTTTGTTTTTATGTAAAATTTACATAAAATTTAGTATCTTGATATCTCATATCTTGATAAATTTCAAATTACTCTCACTTGCCTCTTTCTAACATTTTAACCATTCTCTGCTGCAGGTCTTTGCTCTATGTTTTACCTAGAATACATAATTCACTGAGTGTTGCTATGAAAGACCAAAAAAAAGAAAAGCTTTTCACTTTTCAATGCTTGTCAGCACACACAAACAGATACATTCTGAAGATTTTTAGAGAAAAGGCCATGTAGGGTCAACTCATGCTTTGGCTGGTGACCATGTTGTTCCTGTTAAATGAAATAATTAATTTATTTGAGTGAAAATGCATCCACATTGCTAAAGAAAGTATTTCTATTAGACATGGTTCAATTCATATTTTTATAAGCACTTTCATCACACTTAACTAGGTGCCAGGCATTGTTCTAAACACCTTGCAAATAATAATTCCTTTAATGCTCATAATCATCCTCTGAAGTAGATATTGTTTTTGTCTCCATTTTATAAAGGGAGAACTAAGGCACTGAATGAGTAGGTAACTGCTAGCAATGACATCAGTTGAAATGGTTTGGAAAATATTGTCCAACAATTTCTTCATTACAAGTCCAGCTTTCTATTGTCTCTGTCCTGTCCTTGTACGTTAGTTCTAACAGCTAGATTTTGGGTTGTGTCCTTATATTTCAATCCTTAGTATGCTATTTTCTCACGGTCTGAAATCCTCTCCAACCAGGTCCATCCAAAAAAACCTGGATTTTTATTCCTGGGGGCCAGATATCTGATGGATAACTGATTTGGTTACTGCAGTCCATCACTTGGATTTTTAAACACTACCTAATCCCAAGGGCTTTCTGTTTTTTCCTGTTAGTCACTTCCTGTTAAACTCCTATCTTGACAGCCTATCTAAGCTCCCATGCCATCTTATGTACTTTATTTTTAGTAACTAAAAACTGTAATTAGAATAAGTAATAATATAACATAATGTATTTAAATTTTTCAACATTTGACTTATTTTTAAAATAACCAAAATGTTATACATAAATTGAAACTCCTTTCCTAATTGAATTCTCTTCCCTTCCTACTGAAAATAAATTGCTAACTTGAAGTAAATGCATAACATTCCCGTGCAAGTATTTTTTCTAAATATGTATGTATCCATCAGAAAACTCATATAATTGTTTTGAGTACATTTTAATTTTAAAGAAATAGCATCCTACTGTGCATATCATTTGACAACTTGCTTTATTTACTGAACAGTATTATTTTTTAAACTCTGCTGATTATTCAATTTTAGTTCATTCCTTTTAACTGATGTGTAGTACTCTTCAGTCAATTATACCACATTTATTTAACCTTTATAATGCTGATAGACATTGAGGCTATTTCCAAGTGTCTCTATTAAAAGCCACATCCTAATTAAAAAGTCCACTTGAGCACCTGTAAGATTTTTTATCTGAAATTTGTCTTTGAACATTTGGCCTTTGTGAACCCCCCAGAACATTTTAATTTCTTTGAATTCCTTATATATATATTTAAAAACAATTAAAACAATTGGTTTTCATCTATTTTTCCATGAATGTTTTCTCTTTTTGTGCCTGAATCTCATCCAGGCTTCCACACTGCATTTAGTTGTCATGTCTCTCCTTTCTGCTTCTGGTCTGTGACATTTTCTCAGTTCTTTCTGTTTTTTAAGATCTTCACAGTATTAAGAAATACTGACCAAGTATCCAATAAAATGCTCTAATTTATCTGATATTTTTCTCATGATTTTTGGGGGGTCTATGGGTTTTTGGAAGGAACATCACATAGGTGAGATGCTCTTTTCAACATATCAGATCTGAGGGTGCATGATGTCCCTATGACATCACAGGCAATGATGACCTTCATCACTGGTTAGGATAGTGTCTACCAGAGTTCTCCACGGGATATTTTTCCCTTTTCATATTCTACTGTTTTGAAACAAATACTAAGTATTGTCCACCTCAATTGGAGGAGGGGGAATTTAGCTCCACCTACTAGTTGGGAGGATATTTGAATAGATATAAATAAATCTTCTATGTTTTAACATTGACATCTGAAATTGTTTATTTTCCATTTAAATCGCTCTATATTATAATATTGATGTCCTTAAATAAAATTGCTGCACTGAGTTTTAACTGTCCAACAAAATCTAAATACCATAACCATTTCATACTCACTAGTGTGAATTAAAGAGCTCTTTTAAACAACCAAAAATTTGTTATTTTTCTCTTTTACCTCATATTTTTATTCTAATTTTCTTAAAGAAAGTGTTGAGTAATCTAATTCTTAAAGTATTTTATTGATGCATTTTCAATTTTAAGTGTACTTTAATGTTTGGAGCATTTTCTATGACTATAAATTCTAATTTGTTTTTTAAATGTTATTCTGTATTTACTTTTTATTGCAACCCTTTCTAGTGCACTACTGAAAATAGCAGTGTAAACATATTATACATTTAAAAGTAATTATTAGCCGGGCTCGGTGGCTCAGCCTGTAATCCCACACTTTAGGAGACTGAGGTGAGTGGATTGCCTGAGCCCACGGGTTCGAGACCCGCCTAGGCAACTTAGCGAGACCTCATCTCTACAATAAAATCAAAAAAATTAGCTGGGCGTGATAGTGCACGCCTGTAGTTCCATCTACTTGGAAGGCTGAGGCGGAAGGATCGCCGGAGCCCAGCAGGTCCAGACTGCGGTGGCTGAGAGCTTGCCACCGGTGACAGAGACTCCAACTCAAAAAAAAAAAAAGCAATTATTAAGCAAAATGATAAAATTTGCTACAAGATGTTATACTGCTACTCAGGTTTTTAAAAAACACCTTTTTTGTCTAAAAGCCTTTATTTTGTTATTGTTATTGTTCTTGTGTAATGTTCTTGAAGTAAAATAAAAATGGTTGAATACTTCTGTAATTTGCATATCAAATACATTCTTGACCTTGAAAATTTCCAGAAAATAAGATGCTTATGAAGAAAATACCACATTTGTAATAATTATATTCATGTTAAAATTTATTCTGTCTTTATGGAAATAAAGATATTGGAAAACTTACATTCTAGAAAGTAAAAATGAATGATAAAAAGTAATTTCACAAGAATTATTAAATATTTAAAATTTTTACAACTATAAATTATGCCTTTTAATATTTATTTTATCTGAAATTTGACCAAAAAGCAGTAAAAAATATTTTTATTTCATTTTTGATGTATGTCATCCCTGAAAGCATATGTTATTCTATTAATTCAATTAATGTAACAAAATGACCATAAATGCAGAATTATTTGTGTATAATTAGGAGATTTGCTTATTTATTTCTAGATAACATTGTTTTAGAAAGGATTTAAAGTAAATCAACTCACATTAATCTAATATTATAATTAAGACGCAATACTAAGGAAATTATTGTAACTCAGTTTTCCTGACTTTCTCAGTTAATCAAACACATTTGAGATTTTATTTATGCATTACTTCACATAAATGTTGACTTAAATCCAAATTAAGGCTTAAGTCTAAATTAAGGACAAAAGAGATATGGCTATATTTGAAATTAGTCACATTCCTAATAAGATTTATTAAAAATCAGACCTGCTTCTACTGGTGAGGATTTCAAGTAGTTGAAACATACCAAAAATGTGTCCTTCCTAGGGTTAAAAGATAAGGCTATTTTAATTTCTTTTTGTAGAAAGCAGAGTTTGAGTTTTTGTAGAAGTCAGTCATAATTTCTTACAGAAGTCTATTCTGGTATGGAATAGAATAGGATAGTCAACATACTTCTACAATTCTGACTCAAATACAATTTGCATATATAATGTAAGAAAATAATCTTTCCACCTGTTTACCCATGATATTGTAAAACATGTAAAATATGCTAGTTTTATTAGGTTAAAGACATTCTTTGCCTAGATTGTGGTTATTGAACATGAGATAATTTGGAGAAGGATAGATTTTAAATAAATTAGAAATTTCAAGAAAAATCTTCAATACTATTAAACTCTTTGAATGTGACTTTATTTTCTGACTATTTTGCACTGCTCTTTGGCTGGTTTAAATCAAATCAAATTTTTGCCAAGTTTCTTATAAGGGAAACTAATAGTCTTTGAGGCTACTAACAACCACATTTTCAGAGTTAGATATTTCTTAGAACTCCTTTGAAAGAGGGAACATGAAGAAAGCCGGGTATTTCTAGGTAGTGTCATCTTGGAACTGTTCTTATGAGGTCATGTGGTAGAGACACAGGCATATTGTTGTGGGTCTTTTTCATTCCTGAAGGTTTGCTGAAATGGCTCACATATTTTACTTAACAATTTTTTTTTAGGGCATTTAAATTTACCATAAAATAAGAATATTTAGGAAACCATATTCTTAGGGAAAAGGTGGAATATGTATAAGATATCCAAAGTTGAATTTATTACCTTAGTGTCAAATTGTGGTTAATTACCAATTTTGTGAAGATGATTTAGATAGAGCTTCTCTGATTATTGTATTATCCCTATTTATTTTGATATGCTTATATGCTACTTAAGTATGAATTTCACCATGAACAAATGTCATGTGGTTCATGTCTGTCATGACTAGGATCTCTTGAATGGCCTTACAACATCTAAAGGAGAAAAACCGAAGCATCCTACATCAAGTAACCTGAGTACCAGCTAAAGTCACCCCAGTACCTTAGCTTAATATAAAATTCACTTAAAACTCCTACCACCTGTGTAGTTAAAAAATGAAATACTGTCCTCAAGACTTATTTGAAATCATGGGTACTAGCGAAAGCCAGTTTCTATTTCCTGTACCCATTTCCTAAACTATCTCAGGCTTAACTCCAGCTACTGAACTCTTCAATCTGCTCTGCATTCATGCAAGGGATTTGTGGCATGTACATGAGTGTGTACCGGTGGTTACAAAAAGTTAAAATGCTACATGTACATCCCTGTGAAATGGGTTTTGGCCACTATTTTAAGGAATTTCTTATTCCTCTCTCTCTGTTTATTTGACCCCCCTTTCTCTTTCTCTAACATTATTTATTAAAACTGCTTACCTTCACCACAAAATTTCTGTTCTCTTTTTATTTAGATCAATCTGTTCTCACTTGTATAACCCAATATGAAAATTTCCTTTTTTTTAAAAAAAAGATAGCTTCTTGCCTATCTAAAGAAGATACTATTTTTTAAAGACCTAATACATATTTTCTGTGATTAATTAGAAAAGAATTTTAACCCTTAATTTTATGTATGTTGCAACCCAAATGAAGTACATTTCCAACAAGTTTTCCGTCGCCTAAGAATTTAGTACAAAAGCTTTAGAAGCATGCTGATAGAGATAAGAAAACCTAATGAAACCTTTTGACTCATTTTCAACACATGAATATAAAAGTACACTGTGATTTATCAAACCTCTCCTTGACACACCTAATTATTTTAGTTTCACTCTGAAGTTTCAATTGTAGACTGAACTTGAACTTCTTGACTAGTCATGACCTTATCATCATTTACTGTTGCAGACTCAAACTGACCCATTAAGTCCAGGTAATAGATTCAATTGTCAGCCCTCAAAAAATGAAAAAAAACTATTGTGATTTCTAGATTTTCATTGGTTACTTGCAGTTATTTTCAAATAGATGAAGATACTGTGTTCTCAATTCTTCCTAGACACAAATTTTTGGCACAAAATAGCTAAGGAAACCTTGTTTCTTAACTTCTTTCCACTTACATGCCAGATGCCTTGATCCAAAACTCATAAAAGGACCCTAAGGTTTTCTGAAAGACATGGCGTGGGAGTTGAGAGAGGTGGTGAGCAATTTTGTTTGTTTCTCAACTGAGAATCTTAGTGAGAAAGTCAGGTTTGACAGGTATTTCTATTTGCCAATTATATCACCTTTGCCCACTTTTTCCATCTTTAATTTATTTACTTGTCCCAAGTGTAAAACATATGTTCATTTTGGCTGCCAGAATTTTCCTCTTATCCCCGAGCACTAATTTCTGTGCTTGCCCCACCTTTAGCGTCTAATGTCGAGCTAACATCAGCTACAAGGCGAAAAAGGCAACCTCTGAACTTTAGCTGTCAGCAAAAGTTGAAAAGAGCAGTAATAGGAGAAAGATGTGGCGTGGGGATGCTGTTCTGTACGATGGAGCCTCACCAGGGATGGCCGCCTCTTCTCTCTGGAGAGTAACACCCACTCCCCAGTTCTCTGCACCTTTCACTCATGAAGGAAAAACTTTAATACTTTGGTGAAAGATTTGTCTTGTGATGTGGGAATTTTCCAAAGGTGACCATGCCTTTTTCTCCCTAACCTGATCATAAAGAGTATTGCCCTCACAGAGAAAAGTCTAGTATTAAGTACTGAACAAAATCAAGACCTTGGGGTCATTAAAGGTAAAGGTAAAATTATCCTTTGAAGTTTTGGCACCCAGAAAAAAAGAGCAGGTCACAATCTTTCCATATATTGTGCACTGTTTGTTCTAGCAGTTGTCCAAGCCATGTCTACCTTTGAGAGAGAGGAAGCTGTGTTCCCTTAAATCTCACACAGAACGTTATTGCCCAAATGGACTCAGAAGGAAAAAAACAGTAGGGGAGAATATTTTAATGATTTGTAAATTGCTTCCTTTTTTTTTTTTCAGCACTTGATTTTTACCTGCCACAAAGATAGCTTGGTTCAGACACAGTGAGCCTGCCTTATTTTATATAAAATATACTGCTAGTTAGATCAAAACACTTCTAATGGGTTTAATAAATGAACTCACACAGAATCTTCCACAGGAAGAGGGTATTTTCAGAGATTAAAAAACTAAAAGAAGGGTTTATTTATCTTTTAAACACTAAGCTCTTGTTAGAACCCATGTTGTGATGTCACAGAACTCATTTTATCTCCTACAAGAGGATTTTTCTTGTATTTGCTACTATTGTGTTGTCAGAAACTTTTTTTTTTGCGTTTTTATTTTCCCCTGTCATGAATTTCCTACCATAAATTTTTTCTATTATCATTGTAGAGTATTAAAACTTGAATTTTAATTGGTAGACTTGACCTTAAGGAAAAAGGATCATTGAAAAAAGTGGACAAATAAACAAAACAAAACAAACCTGGTAAACCAGGAAATAGATGTTGTTAAATATTCACTTCACATTGTTGACAATAATTGTTTCCTTATAGTTATTACAAGCATTTGTCCATGGTATTTTAGGAAACTAGTGTTTGCAAAGAGGCATGAAATAGATTTACCACTAGCTTTTCCATAGAGACCACATATGGTCACCACTTTCCTTGACAAATCAGAGCTGAAATCTGTCCTTGATCTCACAGAGATACTCTGGCCATTGGTCCTTTAAATATCTAATAAGGACATAATCAAATTGAGGTCAGAAAAGATAGTCTTTGGGAAATCTGGAAAGCACTGTATGGGATCTGAATAGATGTCAGATCCAAGCTAAAAGATCTTTGATTCAAGATATTAATTGTGAACTCACTATATAAAAGACATTTGCTCTTGGAAAACAAAAATGGATATATTAAGTTTTCTGCACTAAAGGCGGCAAAACATTTTGTAAACCAGTTAAGACACACATATATATAACTAGTTATAATAAAAGTAAGTATTTTTAAGTCCCTAGCATTTCCCAAAAATATGCTACAGCCTTCTGAGGGAGAAAGAGATAACTTCAAGCTATTGTTGGAAGAGCGAGCTTTAAAGTGTAAGAGACAATTGAGTTTTCAAACTTATTTAGATTTTTAGCAGATGCATATAGAAGGTGGAAATTTCTTAAAGTGATCAGAATTACAGTGGTGCAGAGTTGGGAAATCATTAAAGGAAATTTGTATAATGGAGAATGTCACAATAGAGTTTGAAGTTTAGTGTGTTTATAGGAAAATAATGACATATGATGATAGATGTTGAGTTTGTCAAAGAGGGTCTTCTATTCTGTGATGGTTGCTCTACTATTTTTAAAATATACTTATTGGTATATCTGCTGTGGTTTGAATTTATTAAAATGTCCATCTCAGAGACACTGTACAATATTGATAACATATAGCATATAAAACTAGAGCATATAACACTCTTATGTGCTTCTGATTTGAGGCATATTGGATAATAACCTCAGAACCATTCAGATTGTCAACTTCCTTGGCATTCTGCTGTCAAACAATGGTGGAATGGGTAAGATGTCACTGTTTTTCATTTGTTGTATATCCATGACATTTTTCTACTGACTAATATGATTGAAGTCACTTTCTATGATTATAAGTTTTTGCTTGGCCTGCTCACCACACAGGAAGAGTCTAATCCCCTGTGGTCCAATAATTTTTTCTTCCACATTTTGGCACTACCACCAACACGTGCATTGAGGTCCCCCATGACCATCAGGTTGTCAGATGGCAGAGCAGCTGTGGTGAGTTAATGCAGATCTCTGCAGAATTTCCACATCACTGGGATATATGACAGTCAGGATGTTTGCATTGATAGAAGAAATAAATGGTTATTTGATAAGTACACATACTGACCAGTCAAATTGGAGACAGGTAACCACTTGAACACCTAATGCCTGAAAATTTTTTCTCCCTAAGTCTTGTGTCCTCTTCTGATATATCTGTAATCACTAAGGAGAAATATTCAAAACATTTTGTTTCTAAAATGATTTCACAACAGGAGTTCCTCCTCATGTTTTTGCAATTAACAAAAAAGACCAACAGAGAGCCATATTTTCATGATCATCCTCCCAGTGTCTGAAATGGCCCCACCCTAACTTCACTGCCATCTTGGAGTGCTTTACTATCAGCTCCAAAGGGGAAAATTAACCCATTTACACTTCACAAATACACTTAAAACTGCAGATTGTAACTTACGAGGAGACTACAGCAATTCAGCAGCAAACCAGACTAAATACTACAGCAGACCACAGTAGGTTGAGAAGTAAGGCAGACTTTTGCTCTCTAAGGAGAATCTTCAAAATTCCTGTTCCATGTTATGTCTGTAAGATAGGCATGGAGTCTCAGGAGAATTGGTATTGTGTTTATTAAGGTGTTTATTTTATTTCTGTCTCTCTTGGACTGAGAAACAGGACAGAAAACATATGTTAGGGAAATGGAAGATATTTTATAGCTTACAGTATTAGGATTAAAAATTATAATATTTATTGTAAAAAAGACTCCAATTACCATTTTACTGGACAGAATCTTTGCAAGATGTATGCAAACTAGAAATGGAATTTCATCTTTAACTCATTTTACTTCCATAAGAAGCCAAATGGCTGGACTTTGAAGCACAGTTCCACCCTTTAGTACAGTATGTGCCTTTGGTTTTGTTGTTGTTATTGTTGTTTTAATTATAACCACAACTTCATTCTATGTAAGTTCTAATTTTAAATGTCATGTTTTAATAAATGAAAACTATAAGTCTAATGGAGGCAAATTGAAAAAATTGGAAGTAAAAAATCAATTTTTAAAAGAAAAGTAATATACTTTTGATTTCAAACCCTCCTCTGACGTGAATTTTCTTAATTTTCTCCTTGAGAACATCCCAGATACTTTCTGATGGCATCATGTCTAAAAGGAGATGACTTGAGAAATTAAAAACAAAGTCCTGACCTGCCGATAGCTGCTAATCTCTCAAGAGTTTACTCTGTAGCTCCTTCCTGTAAAGAAAATTTACTGAGGAGGAAGAGAACAGAACTTCTGCCGAAATTATAAATAAGTTAAAGCTTTTTGTTTGGAGTAGAGGAACTGATCTTTCCCCACTTTTAAGGGCAGAGAAAAAACTTTTCGGATCGTCAATGATCTTAGCAGAGCCAGGTTTTTGAAGAGCCCACCTGCACACAAGATATCCCCATAAGTTCTCTGAGGGAGCCTTTTGCTCAAGGGTCTTGCTTGCAGCGTATTCACTGTTCTGCAGGCAGCTGCTTTCAATGAGGGCCCCTTTTTTGCATAAGATACTGACTAGATGATAGAATCTGTAGGCCAATGGTCAGCAGATTGTTTTCATAAAGGGACAGTTAGTATTTTGGCTTTGAGAGCCATACAGCTTCTGTCACAATGATTAAACATTGCCACTGTAGTATGAAAGCAGTCACAGACACTATGTAAATGAAGAGACATGGCTGTGTCCCAATAAAACTTTATTTGTAAAAACAGATGACCAGTCATATCTGAAGGCATAGTTTACCACCTTCTAGTTTAGTTAAAGAAAGTCACATTCATCCCTGCTGTTCCTCAATCCCCAAGCATACATATATACACATACTCAGAACAAACATATATACTCAACTTCACACAGATGTGAGCACTCCCAGCCAATACAGAAAACCCTTCTGCTATCTAAAACTAGATTTCACCCCCAAGATCTATAAACTGGCGAGGCTGCAATGTCTGGATTCAGGCAGTTCTGAACTATGTGCTTATTTCTGGGCACTAAGATAGGACGAAGTGCTATAGGCTATGTGGTAGCTATAGGGGAGAAAAAAGAATTTTTTTCACTGTACCCAAGAGAATTGGCACCACTATTTGTTTCTCTCTTAAAATGTCAATATGATTTAGAAATGCATATTTAATCAGGAAATTAAGTTATCTTAGAAAGGAATTGCTAATGGAGATTGTCAGACTCCCCATTGCCATTATAAAATGGGAAAGAACTGCTCTCTTCAGCATTTTCATGCCCTCATTAGTCTCATCCCCTAAATCTTATGAGCATTTATTTATTTTTATTTTTCATCTCATTTCCAAGTCTTTAAAAGTAGGTAATCAAGGTGAATCTTTACCCTGTCATCTTACTTGATGTCCCTTTCTTATGTTATTTCTTCGGGATAGAAGGAATTCAAAGGATAGTGACTTTCAGCTCTTTGTCTTCCTTGGACTGCAAAAATGAATGCTGTGATGGCTCTATTGATCATCAACAAGCCAGAGCCCTATTCTAACCCCACAGGGAGAAAGGATCCACAGAAGAGGCAACATGGGACAAGTGGGGAGTCACAGGCTGCTGTGCTGGAAACCACTCTCCCACCACTACAAAGGGTTAGGCTGGGGGAAGTCTCCTCAGTCTCAACTCTAACTGCAACCATTGCTGGCCCATGAGAATTTTATAGGAGCCTCTCCACTAGAGACCTTCCATATGGGTACTTTCTAAACTCAGTTATGCTTCTGCTATTTTGTCTAGTCTCTAGTTAGAAAATAATTCTAGAACCAAAAAGACTTCACAACTCATTTAGCCCAGAGCTTATCAAACTGGTTGAGCTTCAAAACCTTCCAATGTCTTTGCTAAAAATTAAGGTTTTCAAGTTCTGAAAAGATTCTGATTTAAAAATTCTGGCTTGACATGGTGGTATGTACCTGTAGTCCCAGCAATCCAGGAGGCCTAGACAGGATGATCAACTGAGCCCAGGAGTTCAAAGCTGCAGTAAGCTATGATTGATTGTACCACTTGCACGATAGTGAGACCACACCTGTAAAATAAAATAATTAATTTTTTAAAAAAATTGAAAAAGATTCTGGGCAAGCCAAGAGATTTTTTTAATTTCGAAACTGGTTCTTGTATGAATCTGATGTCTTCTCTCCCTAGACCAGCATTTGGAAATCAGTGATTTAATTTGTTTTCTCATTTTAAAGATGAATATACTTTAAGTAGATAAAGGAGTAAGCAAAGTTCACACAATCAGTAAATGGCAGAGCTGGGCTCTGGGTCAGTAAATATTGGCATGACTACAGCTACTTTTACTACTGGGCCCACAACAAACTCCACTCATCAGGAACGACACACTTACCAGCATTTAACAGCTTTCTTAGCACAGCACTCGGAGCAGCAAGAACTGATGGAGTGAGGGATTGTGGGAGCTGAAACTTCTTTGTTATTTTATGATAGAGAACGGGAGTTGCCAGGTATCCATTTTTGAAACAGATGGTCTGGTATTTTACGTTTTTATCCGGTAAAAAGAACAAAATGAAAATTGCATTCTGATATTTTTTTAATTGGCTTGATTGTGATTCATGACCCTCTGAGAGTTGACCTTAAAAGTTATGAGACCCTGATGTCTGGGTGAATGGAAAATGAAACATTCTGAAATGAACAGAGTAAATTTGTTCATGGTGGCTCTATGGGGTGAAAAAAGAAACTTCTATGGAAGCACAGAGCTGTTTTGGAGGGGTCATTTCTGAGAACATTCAGGTTGGTGCATATATATAGATTAAGAATCATCATGGCCTTTGGGGTGTACCAGACTCTGAGTGACACAAATAAAATATTTGAGATTGAGATATAAAATATTTCATTTAGTGTTTAGTATTATAGAATGCTGTCCTGAAGAAAAAGAGTGAGTGTGTTTTTAGAGACATTTCACAACAGGTTAGTCTATGGAGAAGACATTAACAAAGTACCTGTAAGTCTGCATGAAATCCCAGAAAAAAATATATTCTTGGCTGGCCATGAAGTTTCATCCCAGTACTTTGGGAGGCCGAGGTGGGAGGATTGCTTGAGCCCAGGAGTTCAAGATCAGCCTGGGCAACATAGCAAGGCCTTGTCTCTGCAAAAATCAAAAAAGTAGCCAACCATAGCAGTGCACACCAGTAGTTCCAGATACTCAGGTGGCTGAGATGGAAGGACTGCCTGAGCCCAGGAGGTCAAAGCTGCAATAAGTCATGATAGTGCCACAGCATTTCAGCCTGGGCAACAGAGTATGACTCTGACTCAAAATAATGATGTTAATAATAGTAAGAAGAAGAAGAAGATGAAGATGAATACACTCACAAAAGTCTGGGATAGGCTGTCCCAAATGAGTAGAGGTAAATTTCAAGATTATCAAAAGCATCTTATAAAATAAGATATTCAAATATTTGTAAAAGGATGAATTTTTTTTTTTTGAGTTGGAGTCTCACTCTTGTTGCCCAGACTGGAGTGCAGAGCCACACTCACAGCCACCATAGCCTCGACCTACTGGGCCCATGCAATCCTTCAGCTTTAGTCTTTCAAGTAGCTGGAACTAGAGACTCATGCTACCACGCCCAGCTAATTTTTGTGATTTATTGTAGAGATGAGGTCTCACCATGTTGCCCAGGCTGGCCTCGACCCCCAAGCTCAGGCAACCCTCCCAGAGTGCTGGGATTACCAGCTGAATCACCATGCCTGGCCAGGATGAAATATTTTAATGGAAACTGTCCATGCTATGCCCAAGCCTCACAGTTCTTACCGACAACAATCCATTCTCAGCACCACAGTTCTGCCTCAGTGAAATGTGATCTTTAATACATCCTCCGACATTCCTTTCATTTACAGCAACCTGACTCTTCACATTAAAAATATATAGATAAATACATCTACCCTCAAATCCCTACAAATAAAAAAACCAAATGCTTTTCCAACACACATGTGCCCTAGACTGCATGTTTCTTAAGAATAGGAACCACCATGTTTACCGTTTTCTTCAGCAACAGCCCCTGTAACTGGTACACCGATTTACTGTAGAGACAAGGTCTGGCCAAATTGCCCAGGCTGTTCTCAAATCCCTGAGCTCAGGCAATCCTCTCGCCTCAGCCTCCCAAAGTGCTGGGATTATAGGCTTGAGCCCCCGTGCCCAGCCCTGTTACTGAATTTTTTTAAATGCAGTTATTGCCCTTTCTGCCAACAGCGTCTGTCTTTCATCCCCACATTTCCCCTCTGGTTTTCTAACACAGTTTATGCAAATAATGGCTTGTTTATACTCGTGGTGTCCAGTGCTGCAAAGTTGCTAGAATTATTGCAGTCATTCCACTGGGCACTCATTATAAAGCATGTTTGTCCTCTAGATAGAAATGACCCTCTTGGATTGCTCCTTGTCTCTTGCATATTTATTATTCTTAAAGAAAGAAAGAGAGCCCATGAGAGTGATCAACTCAGGTGCTCAGGGAAGCGTAGTCATTTCAAAGTGTGAGTTGGATACGCCATTGACTACCTGCCTCCACCTGGCCTCAGCTGTCTCCCTGAAGAACCCTCCTACCTTTCTTAACACTGTCTTCCTCTGCTTTGCAGCAACTTTTCATATTTATGAGTCACTGATTTTGATCAGCTGCCAGGTCCAAAATGGCTGAAGTCATTTCATCATTTGTTAGAGAACCACAGGATTCTTGACCACATATCCAGCAGGTTAATTGGATTAAGGTTTAGGATAATACATTAGAGCAAATAAATATACCTCATCCAGTACTCTGGGGAAAATGCAAACACACACACACACACACACACACACACACACACACACACACACACACACACAAGCTCAGGGTCAAGAGTTGTAGAAAAAGGCAGATGTTGGAGTTTGAAACACCTTGGCCTAGAAATTGTGCCTGCCACTGATATACAAAATGCAGGAAATACATAAACTTCATCGATAAGTAGAATTTTTCTAAAAAGTAAGACTACCCTTCAAAACACAATTATATAAGCATGTCTCTATCTTATTCATTTTTCTCCTTCCTTTCTTTTTTCCTTCTTTCCTTCCTTTTTCCTTCCTTATTTCCTCCCTTCCTTCCTTCAATCTTCCCTTTCTTCTTCCTTTTTTCCTTCTGAAAAATAAAGAAATATCTGTATTGATATTCCTAAAAATAAATACTCATTACAGTTTATGGGTATCTGTGGCTTATTTGATGATGAATATATCGTAAAATTCATTGCTCTAGTTGTGTGTTCATCCTTTGAGGTTAAATGTAACATATAATGTCATGTGTGAAAACTGTCTAGCCTCTTTCTATGACATTCATAGCAAGTCCAGAATTTGAACCTTGTCAAGAGTTTGTCTAAATGTTTAGGTTGATTAAGGGGTTATGACTTTATAATACAATTCAACCTGCCCCAATTCTCTGGAACATGCTAACCAGTTACTACCAAAACCTTCCAATGTCACTGGCATAATTGAGGGTAATGTGAGAAGAAGTGTGGATCTTGGGTGTAGGGCTCATGATAGAATGCAAAGATGGGTAGAAAATAAGTTTCTGTAGTCCTATTCATTAACTGGAAGTCCTGATATCAGCAGAGTCCTGATGTCAATGCCTATTTTCACATTGTTATTCCATGACACTCATCATAACATCCCCATCACTTCATAAATCCTTAAAAAAGGAAATATTTTGAAGGTTCCTCTCTTCTTGGTCTAAGGCTTCGTGGAATGAATGAATGAATGAATAAACAAACAAACAAATAAAATTCACCTAGCTATTTCATTATCAAACAGTACTAAGGGCCTTCTGTGTTCCAAGAACTCTATTAGGCCCTTGAGAGACATCAGAAAATAAAACAGACAAACACCCATCCTGTAGGACTTGCACCTTTTGGCAAGTCAGCATGGCCACAAATACAGAGTGCCACTGACGTTGCATTTCCAGTTCAATCGATAGGGTTATTTCATTAATCTGTGTTTATACAATGGCTGGGAGATGTGGTTAATGAAGCACAAATTTTTCACAATTATTACTGAACCTTTCTCAACTATTCAGATAATACCTAAACCCACACCCATACAGGAAAATCCCATGTTGAGATCTTTATCTGTTTTCATTTTACAGTGCCCCTAGGAGATGCAAATCACTCTGGAAGGAATAACTTCTTCAGATCCCAACTGAAGACTCCTCACAGTGCTGGGGAAGTAAAAAGGCTAAGAGCAGGGTGAAGAGTTGACAGAAGAGAGGAGGAAGGAGAGGGAAAAAAAGGTGTCACTGAGGTTTCCAGAAGTGCTTCCAAGGCCAGCTTGCTTTCTTCTTAAGTTGCGTCTAGAGCCAGACAAGGTTTGCAATACTCGTCTTCAAGCTGTACCTCAATACCATTCACCATGAAGAGTCTGTTGAAAAGTGTGTTCTGGAGAATCTTAGCGAGATCTCTCTTTTGCATGCTTCTGATATCTTTACATACCAGTAAGTTCTCATACGTGTTGTATCTACATGGAAAAGTAGATAAGGATCCATGAGCATATGGAGCCATTGAGAAGAAGTGACAATAATCCTCGCTATAAAATGTGAATTTAAAATGTAGATATAAACAAAGCAGGCTAAAGAGACGTAGGAGCCAGGCTCGGTGGCTCAGCCTGTAATCCTGCGCTTTGGGAGGCTAAGGTGAGTGAATTGCCTGACCCTGTGGGTTCGAGACCCACCCGGCAACTCAGCGAGACCTCATCTCTACAACAAATCAAAAAAGTTAGCTGAGTGTTGTAGCACGCACCTGTAGTTCCAGCTACTTGGAAGGCTGGGGCAGAAGGATCGCCGGAGCCCAGCAGGTCGAGGCTGCAGTGACCAGGAGCGGCCACTGCACTTCATTCTGGGTGACAGAGTGAGACTCCAACTCGAAAAAAAAAAAAGGAAAAAAAAAAAAAAACACAGGAACATTGCACACAAATCACACAGAGATACGTGTATCTTTGTAACTTTCTGCATGCCTGACTTCATCACTGAGGTTATTGAATACTCCAGAACAGGAAGGACTCATCTGACTTGAAAAACTTTGTTGATTCCGCAGCTTTGCTAATTTAAAATTTAGTTACTGAGAAGTTCTTCTAAGAGTCTTTTTATAAAGGAGACCTAGTGCAATCAATAGAAGTGCATTATTTTAGTTGCTGTTTTTCTTCTTTTCCTCTTTGTTTTACATATATATTTGGCCCATTTCTGGCACTGAAAGGCAGTTTCAGTGTTCTTTTATATTCATTTATTTTTATTTATTTATTTATTTATTTATTTTGAGTTGGAGTCTCACTCGGTCACCCAGACTGGAGTGCAGTGGCCGCTCCCGGCCACCGCAGCCTCGCCTGCTGGGCTCCGGCGATCCTTCCACCTCAGCCTTCCAAGTAGCCGGAATTACAGGCATGTACTACCACGACCAGCTGATTTTTTGATTTATTGTAGAGATGAGGTCTCACTGCCCAGGCGGGTCTTGAACCCTCTGGCTCAAGCAATCCACTCACTTCAGCCTCCCAAAGGCACGGGATTACAGGCTGAGCCACCGAGCCCAGCTTGTATTTAAATGTTATAAATAAGTTTAAGAGTGTAATCAAGTAGGTCGGATGTATTTAAATAAAACCAAATTGAGGAAGAGAGAAAGAGAAAGAGAGAGAGAGGACCAGCCTGATCTCTTTTGTTTTTTAAATTGACATCTAGCTTTGAAGTTGAGCATGTTTGAGTTGGAGAATGGAGTGAGAGGATGTCATTAACAATGTATCTTTGGAGACTGAGTTTAGCATGTGATGAGGAGTCAGGATACCGCTATCTGCATGCCATATGGAACCAGTGTTGCCACCAGCAGTGAATATGTCTTTAACCTATTGGTGATTTGTGACTTTTCTGGCTTGAACATATCTTATTTTATTTGCTCACCTCCACTCCATTGTTTCTGGAGATTAAAAAAACTAGATTAGTTTCATTTATAAAATTAAAAAAACTAGATTAGTTTCATTTTTAAAATTCAGTGATAGCCTAAAAGTATAATACAGTAATCTTCTATTCTCGTTGATGGATATCCAGTTTGTATAAGAAGTTTCCCACGTTCTTTTCTACCTCCCCAATACATAACTCATATCTGTATGTTTTATAAGAAATTAAAAAATGCTAAAAATGCTTATTTCAAGCCATTATGTATTTGTCCATTATGTCTTATTTTGAGTAAATTGGATTGTTCCTTCTCCTGGTACGAAAGGTAGTTGTTTTCAATGTCAAAGTATCTCACAAACTCTCACAGAGAAATGTGCTTGGTGACCACCAAATCTGAGGGAATTAAGAAATTTGCAACATAGACAATGAAAAAGGACAATTAATTTGCTCTGTTGAGAATCTTAATTAAGCACAGTATTTTCCAGGTTTGTGATATCTTATACAGAGTGCTGGAACAGATGCCTTTGGTTGGAGTTAACAGAAACACCAATTCAAAATTCTAAGCCTTGAACAATAAGAGCTTAATACTACAGAAGACTGAGGAAATTACATGGAGCAATACAAGGTAAAATGCAATAAGTGACTTCCAATAATTAAAAAAAAATTAAAGTTCTTCTCATGCCATCATCCTTAGCCTCCCCCAGTCCTACCCTAGTTGCTGGTTCTACATGTGAATCAGAATAATGAAAGTGCTGTAGAACAGTTGGAAGGCAAAATGGATTCAAGTACTTGACTCCAGCACTTTCTAGCTGCTGAAACTTTAAGCAATTTCCTTCATAATCTTTAGCCTCAGTTTTTATCATCTCTAAATTGGTGATGCCTTAACTGAGGAGTTATTAAAATAATTGGAAAGAATACGTGCACAATGCCTGAGCTACAATGCAGTCTCACTAAAAATCCAGGCACACCTTGGTGATACTGTGTGTTTGGTTCTAATTACCATAAGGCAAATATCACAATAAAGCAAGTCACACAAATATTTTTATTTCCCTGCACATAAAAAAGCTATACTTACACTACAGTATAGTCTCTTAAGTGTGTGGTAGCATTATGCTTTTTAAAAATGTACATATTATATTTTTAAAAATAATTTATTGTTTAAAAATGCTAATGATCATCTGAGCCTTCAGCAAGTAGCAATCTTCTTTCTGGGGGAAAAGTGTTGCCTCATTGTTGATGACTGATAAGTGATCAGGATGGTGGGTGTGGCAATGTTTTAAAACAAGACAATAATAACACTTGCCTCATGAATTGACTTTGGTATTTATAAAAGATTTGTCTAAAATATGTGAAACTGGTAGCATTTTTTCTACCGTAGAACTTCTTTCAAAAGTAGAATAAATCCTGTCAAACCTTGCCACTGCTTTACCAATTAAGTTGATAAAATATTCTAAATCCTTTATTGTCATTTCAACAATGTTGACAGCATCTTCCCCAGAAGTAGGTTCCACCTCAAGAAACCACTTTATTTGATCATCCAGAAGAAGCACCTCCTCATCCATTCAAGTTTGATCATGAAATTACAGAAAATCATTTCCGTCTTCAGGCTCCACTTCTGATTCTAGTTCTCTTGTTGTTTCTACTGCATCTGTAGTTACTTCCTCCACTGAGGTCCCGAACCCTTTAACTATAAATCTTAGATGGTGCTTTCTTCCAATAGAATGCTGCTTTGTTTCTATTGAAAATCTATTGCTTAGTATAGTCATCTTCATCAGTGATTATAGCTAGAAGTTCAGGAGAATTTGCTGCAGGTTCTCCATCAGCACTTGCTGCTTCACCTTGCACTCTTATGTTATAGCAATGACTTCTTTCCTAGCTTCCCATTTTTCTTCTACAACTTCCTCACCTTTCAGCCTTTATAGAATTGAAGAGTGTTAGGACCTTGCTGTGGATTAGGTTTTAGCTTAAGGGAATGTTTGTGGCTGGCTTGATCTTCTTTCCAGACCACTCAAACCTTTTCCATATCAGCAATAACGCTGTTTCACTTTCTTATCATTCATGTGTTCACTGGAGTCACACTTCTAATTTCCTTCGAAATCTTTTCCTCTGCAGTCATTGCTCCATCCATCTGTAGAAGCTGGAAATGTCTCTCCCATTGGTAGACCACACCTCTGTCCCCCAAATTCCTGCTTCACTGTCACCTTTTACATAACTGCCAGCACCCCAGAATTTCTGTGACTTATTTCTGTTTGTGTTCTTGGATGCAGGATGCATTCTGGTAAACTCTGTTTTCTTTTTCCTATCAGAAACACTAGGGAAAACATGTTCTGGTTCTTTCTGTCCATATAATAAAAGATCAGATTTTCAGCATAACCCAAGTGGTAAAATAGAATGCTAGAGATGGATACAGACATAACAGGATGAGATCTGGGGCTTAAAAACACACAACTTCTATTTTGGGCCATTAAGGAAGATTTACTTTTTACTATAAGAGTTGATGGTGGACAGATGTGTCCTTCTAGTTCTGAGCTTTTAAAAGAACCCTGAAATATCTGATGAGAGTTCAGGAAATCTACATCTATCATAATGCAAGCTGGGACTTAGGGAAAATGTTTTTTTTTTTTTTCCAAGGGTAAGAGGAGGTATGAATGGGAAAGTACTTATTAAGTGCTTTGGAGTAAAGAGGCTGTACACAATACATACACTTCATCAGACATTAACATGCAGCACTGCAACCTTTTAAAAAACGTAACTCTGCAATTGTCCATTCATGACCACACTCCTTCACCAAACAATGAGAAATGCATTTCCCCTGATGTTTCTTTAGGAGAATGTAAGTAGGTTCCACTAAAAGGTTGGTTTTTGTTTTGGCTGGATTTCCTCCCCACAGTTACTTTCTATATTTTTTGCCTTTATCCAAATCTGGAAGGGTACATTGGGGGATTTTGTGTGCAAGCAATTACTTTAGTGCTGAATTTTCAAAACTCTGGTCACATAGAGCTAGTGATAGAAAGCACTAGGTTCCCATCCCAAATTTGCCTGTTTTCAGCCAGGTAAGCTTGAATTTCATCTCTGAGCCTTAGTTATTCTTTGGTCAAATCCCCTATTCTATGTCTTTAGTAAGCCCATTGTGACAGTCTCATAAGGTGATGAATATGATAGTGCTCTGAGAGCTGAGAAAAGCTACAAAAACTAAGATACTATATATTATTACTTATTGGCTGTCTCTTACTGAGCAGTCCAGGGAACTAGCAACGTTCCAAAAGATTAAGATCTCAACTTTGCATTCCAATGAAAAACAGTACTTCCAGGACACCAGGCCCTCCTAACATCTCTCCTTGGAGGGAAATGCCTTCTGCTTAATCATCAGCATCACCACTTCCTCCACTGAGAGCTATATCTGATGACAAATCACCCTAGAAATGATCTAACCTCACCCCTTGCTAGGCTGTGAAAATCTAAGCTGATCATAGCATTTGTCTTTAGAGGGAAAAAAAATATTAAGGTCCACCAAAAAATTAATTTTGCCAAAATATTTTTCATGTTTTATCTTCAGTCTTTCTCTATCTGAAGTTACTCATCCTAATCTTTTCCATATGTCTTCTTTCTTTCTATGTAGTAATGAATAACTATCATTCCCTCATTTGTTCATTCATTCCACAAATGTTCAACTCCACGAATATTCTGCTAAGGAATTAGCACTGAGTTATACGTTGGGAATACAATGGTACACTTGATGAATGTGATTTCTGTCCTCACAAATACCATAGTCTTAATTGCAGGCTGATATAAATACACGCAAAAGGAGAAGCAGAAGATTCCCCCAGTTTATGTGCACACTTGTACCCAGGAAAGAGAATATCTAAAAAAATGTTAATACTCTCAACTGATCTCTGCTCACTCCACTACTAGGCTGAGAGCTTCTAACCTAGTTTTTAAGGATTGATACAGGTTTTTCAAAGGGCATACGATGTAAGTTGAGTTAGGAGAGGAAGATGAGAATTTAGCTTGGTGACTTTATTTTCTTTCTATTTTTGAGCCATAACCTCATCGTCTCATTTTTATGGTATTTCCTTTACTTCTCTCCTCTTTATCCCTGTAGGCTAGTACTTACTCTTCGCCCAATCCACTATCTTTATTTGACCACGAACAACTGACTGGTATTCTAAGACACCATGATAGTCATGATTTTGAGAGTTACTTTTTTTCCTAGTATCCATTGGTTGTAAGCCTCAATCAAAGTGTTTTTGTCTGAATTATCAGAGAATAAAATTGATAATGCTGAAAAAGAAATATACTTTCAGGACTCTCCAAGCTAGTCCATTTTCAACTGAACCCTCAGTATTGACTCTCAAGTGGTATTTCGGAGTGTCCCAATAATGTTAGTTTGAACTTCATTAAGAATATTTTAACAGTCTTAAGACATATGATAAGAACAATACACATACTTTACCATGCTCATGATATCTACTACAATGCTAATTTGTGCAGCCAGATAAACTTAACTTTGTGAAGCCTCAGAGGCATGTTTCTTCTGCTGTATCCAAGCTGTTTAAAAGCTGTTGCCATTTGCAACAACTTACATATGTGAATCAGAATTTGCTCAATTGTGTAGAAACAAAATGCATAAATAAATTAAATGCTGAGGCTAATTTGACTGTCATCTGTGACATTCATTTTCCAAATTTTTAGATATTCTTTAAATGCCTTTGTGATACATAATTGTTATATTTTTAAACTTACATGATAGAAAAAATAATTTTATACATTGGAGTTCTCACATACAGTCTGGCTTCAGAAGAACATCCCTTTGCTAAATATATTTTAAAATTGTTGATCTAAGCTCTTGTCCTGCTTCATTTCTCAAGCACAGTTATGATAACTTAGCAGGATTTGAAGCTTCATCTTATAAATACAGTCCAAATAAGAATAAGCTGCTGTTGTGGGTCACATGGTTTGATTTCACTTCCCATTACTTCTCACAGAAGCTGCAATAGTTTTTATTTTTAAGGGTGACTTTGATGTTTGCTGCTGTCTAGACTTTTCCTTTTATTGCAAAATTGTATATATATACACATATAATACATGTAGCATATTATATATAATACATATAACATATATATGTATTTGCATAGGTATAGATTTTGTGTACACATGCATACATATATGTATGTAATTACACATGTACACTGGGTAAGTGTATGCACATACTATATATACATATACATACATATATATGTATCTTGATGGTCCATGTGATTGAAGAAAATGTACAAATAATGTATTATTATTTGGAATATGAAATTCTCACTCCTTTACTGCTCATTTGTTCCAATCTGGAAGCTTATTTTTCATAATTTATAGGCAAATATATCATCGAGCAGTTGAGAAGGTCAACATTATCCCTGACAATCAAGAAAGTTTAAAAATGTATGAAAATAAAATATATTGTGTGTTTTGATATAAAAGCACAGAAGCTTGAGATTTACCTTTAAGGAGGGAGAATGAAAAGGTAAGAGATGGAGAAAGAACTGGCTGGTGTTACTAAGAATACTATGAGTTTGTTACATCACAACAAGACTTGGTGCATAATTAGGCAAGGTAGTTGGTTGTTCCACACAGTAAGTTTGGAGTTGTTCTTCTTTCTGCCTTGTCATGCCCATGGTCTTTCATTTTCATGTTTAGTACTGTCTGGTACCCAGATCTGTCATTTCAACCTGAGTTTACACTTTCAGACATTAGTTTAGTTCATACTTGTCATAACAAAACCTATTCTATGACCAAGTTACTCTGGGTTGATACTAACTTTGACCTTTAATAATAGGAAAATACTTTCTCTTCTCATAAAAACTGCAATATTTGCATTTTAACTAAAAAAAAATTGGCAGGTGTTTTAGTTTTGACTTTCATTGTCTTTGACTTCAAAGTCATTGACTGTTACCATAATAAATGACAGGACAGAGTCACTCGAAAGCGTGCACAGCTATGTGGGAAGTTTTGAAATAGATTAGTGTCACTTTTCACAATACATTTTGAAAGTGCTTCTTGTTGTTTCTTGACTGTCATATAGGTAAAAATCTGAAAGATTCTGCTGTATCACATTACTATGTCTGCAACCTCTCCATTTTTGTCCAACATCAACTTTGTTAATGATGAATGTCAATATTTATAAACAGAGATAATTATCCAAGAGGACACAGGAGTCAAACTTTACCTCAAAAGATATTCTCTTGAATTTAATCAATTATGAAGTTGCCATTGGTATATCTGTTAATTGCCAGATGTTGAAAAAAATGTATCTATATTTTTTCATTATGTTCTTAAATGTCTTGATTCAAGTATTTCTAAAATTGCTATTTCATTATGACTGGAAATTGGAGGTCCATAAAATACCCTGTGCCCCTCAAAAAACTGTGGTACAGGAGATATTCTTGTTTGTTATCATGCTCGTTCATCAAAAGAACATATTTTTTGCTCAGTTCAGTTGCAGGCAATAAACATGCAGATACAATACCACAATCTACAATCTATAATCTGATCAATAGCTCTGCTCCAGATAACATCATCGACTTTGGAGAAGTCCCTTCCCTTTGTTATGAAATCTTTCTAGTCATCTGAGTAGGGATACTTTCTACTTGATCAAAATGGGGATTAATGAAAGACCCAAATTCACTCTTTTTTGAAATCTAGTGGAATCTACCTGAACATCAACTGAGAAAAGTTCTGCAGTGAACAAAGATACCAACTGAACATAATATTCAAACAAAACCATTTAATTATGTTTAAGTGTTAGTTATTGAACTTAACAGAAAAGAAGTCTACTTTTCTGTTAAATACTTAAGAACATTACAATTAATTTTTTAATGAACATATATGCACGTTAAAAAGAAATGGCATAATGTTCATATAGCAAACCTAGGCAATGATCATTCAAAGAATAACCCAAGGCCAAAAATGAGGAAGAAAAAGCTAAAAGTTTCTGCTATGGAGTAGTTGGATTTTTTACTTATAAAGGAGTAAAAAAAATCAAAGTAAGTAAAATAATATTTAAGTAAAAACTGAACATTCTTGACATTTAGACAACCATGAGCACATAATATTTTGTTATCTCTTTTGGGGTAACCATGCTAAAATGCCCTATCTCTATTACAACATTTAATGCAAACTCATTCTAATGATACTCCAGTGGCTTAAAACTGTTTAGTTCCCTCCTTTAAGAACATTGTACTTTCAATGGACAGGGGAAACACACACACACACACACACACACACACACACACACACACACACACTCTCACACAAAACCAGAAGCAATGCTACATTACTGTGTTCTACTGATTTATACTGTGTAGATTTTTTTGTTGTTCTTTGCTTTGTTTTTTCTGGCAGCATAAATATATTTAAATAATTGAAAAGTTCAGGATTCTCTTTAATTCACTTGGCATTGAAGAAACTTCCCAGTTGGAATGTGAGGACAATAGCAGTGGACATTCTGTAAAACTGTCAAATTCCTATGAATTGGGGCGGGAAGCTGACTCTATGAGCTAATTAAATAAAATGGACTACAGGGTGCTTTGCAATTCTGAGTTGAGAAAATTTTGATGAATTATGAAGATGCATATATAATTACATTAGGAAAAGTATTTAAGATTCTAATTAAAGTCTGCTTTCCTTCAATAATTTGTGTTTACTCCAGCTATGCACTCTTGTGAATAAATGAAAATATTTTACCTGTTCTTAGCACCTAGTAAGCACTCAATAAATATTAACTATTACCTTTATCATCATGATTGTCATATATTTGCTGTACTTTTTGTAAAAACCTGAGTGGCCATTTAAACAAGCTGAATTTATAACTTTTTTATCTGAATGTTAAACTGATGGAACTCCAAAGCTTTCCTTTGGGTACCACAAAACATTGATTAAATTAAATGTATTACACACTGGGCTTGGCTTCGGGGAGGTGGCTGCCTTCGATCTCTCATACATTCCTGGATCCTTCAGTCATGTTGCCAGGACCTGACCTGACAGTGTACAAAAATTAGTCTCTCTGAGTGAAAAAGTTGCCCAAAATCCCTGGAGAGTTCCATACCATTTCCATATGAAACAAATCTTCTGATTATGGCTTCATTTCCTCACTCCACACGTGACTGCTTCATGCCAATGAACTTTACTGTACTTCAATTTCCTAGCCATCAGTAGTGATACAAAACAGTCTAATAATGTAATGACTATTTGTTATAAGAGTCAATCAAAGAAACAGGGATTTAGAATGTACTCCCTGAGTGACAATTTATTCTGACAGGAGGGTATTTCAGTGTTTAACAATCCATCTCTGCCTCATTCAGGAAGTTGATCTCCCTGCTGAAGGTGTTGCTGAAATGGTGAGTAAAAACCTGCAAAGGGAAGCTGACTCCTCCCAAAAGTAGGAAATGCTGACACACAGGATCAGACATCTGTGAAGTGGCTGAGATGTGTTCTCCACCACTCTGTCTTATATAAATGTCCCCCTCTGAAATCATGTTATAAATAAGAATACAATTGCTCATAGATTCTTCTAGAATTAAAAAAAAAAACTCTGACTTTTTAAAAATAATTCCCATGAAAGGAAATGGGAAAACAAAATTCCAATATCAATATATAAATCCTAAGAGGACAATTCAAATATAAGAAATATTGTGTGGGAGAGTTAAATATCCTTTTCTAAAAAATAAAAAACTACTTGAATTCAGAAATGGATACTAAAAGAAAAAAGGTAGATAAAGTGTTAGTCTTTATATTAAAAGACAAAACAAAACCAAAAACCAAAATCAGGACTATTTTACTATGTTCAATATTTTGTCATGTGCACTATGCCTTGTAATATAAAAAGTTTAAAACAAATTATTTTGGGGTTTGTAATAAATTCTTCTGTGGTATGTTTAATATTTTTTAGAGACCACCTTGGATAAATGAATCTCACCAAAATCTCAAGTTAGGATAAAAATGAACTCAAAAAAATTACCCTTGGGAAAGTAAGTTTATGAGGAAAGTTGTTTTATAAATGTGAGAACTTGAGGTTGGGATGATTTTTTTTTCACTGAGTAAAATCACTTTTTTTATAAATATTCTTGAAATTTTCCATGTAGCTGCTGGGAGAAAATACTCCCCTTCTTTTGGAGTAAGAGTATGTGGAAGTGGCACACTCCTTTATTAAGCTACGCTTCACACACTCTTTCCACATCTCCCTACACCAACACTAAATCACAGAACATTCTTAGCTGAAAGTCTTAGCTCGACCATAGAAAAGATTTTTCAAACAAAGAGACAACCATGACTATGAGCTTGGTCAATGCACTTAGAGACTAGTTGAATTCAGGAAGAGATTTTATGATGTTCTAAATTAAACTATCGGTTATGTTAAAATCAGGTCATGTAGAGCTGAATTAAATGGTCCTTCTGAAAAACAATTTTAATACCAACCACAACAATTTTGAATTTATCTCTTAATCCTCTTCATCTCTGTTACTCTTTTCTTATTTGATGGCAACAATTAAAGCTGAGATTTCTCTTCATTTTGGGCTTGAACTGAACCAGGAAGCTGAAGGAAGAAAGAGTAGTCTATGCTGTTTACTACCTTTTTCTAACAAGGCCTTTGAAAACATCCTTCCTGTTTGGCTCCCTGGTTAAATACTTACTGGAGGCCAAAGCACCTGCTGACTTCTTTCTCTAATTCACATTACTGCATTCTAAACAATGCCGCAGCTTTCCCACTTGCCCTTAAAGTCCTGCTGCAGGTTGTTTGCTCTGCCTCTGTTTTCTCAGCATGCTTAATAGGACACGCACAGATGCTATCAGCTGCCTTATTTAATCCTTTGCTGGTGCTATGCAACTCCAAAAAACAGAATTGTGCACAACTTGAAACCAAATTAAATTTGCCTTTCAGTTTGTAAAAGCCCTGAAGATTCTAAGATGGAAAGTTGGAGCAAACTTGAGTGCCTCTAACTTTTATGCCATGTGTTATAAATGGCTGGAGGAAGGGAAGTAAAGATTCTCCCAGTTCTGGTCTCTGCAGAATGAGTAGGAGAGAATTCCATTTCCCCTCCTACATTTTCTTCATTCCTTCATCCCTGACCTCTCCAAGCACCTCTGGAGAAAAGAAATGAACAGGAAGCACTGCCAGTCTGATCACCTCGGTGTGCACCTGAGGTCATGAGTATCTTAAGTGTGAGCTGCTACCGTTAGCCCCATACACGTCTCAGAGAAGAGGCAAGGAAGAGATGGAAAGACTCTCTTTTGGCTAGGAAGACTTGTTTCTTGCACCATCTTTCCTAACAAAATAAGGCCCTCTGGCTGGTTCCAATTTGCAGAAAATTAGGAAAAATCATACCCATGAGCACCTACAACGCTTTGACCTAGATTTACCAACAGATATTTTACCAATTTGTACACTTTCTCTCCCTTCATATGTGTGTGTGTGTGTGTGTATGCCACATTTTAAAATCATTTGAACAAATCACAAACAGCATGATCTTTACTTCAAAACACTTCACCATGTATCACCTCAGAACAAAGACATTCTTTTATATAGTCACACTCCCCCACATTTTACATACTCATGATAATATTATTTAACATACATATTCTATATTCAAATTTCTCCAACTGTCTCAAATCTTCCTAATTCAGGATCCACTCAAAAATTATGGATTGCATTTGATTGACAGATCTTCTCTTATCTTTCATGACACTGAAAATTTTCAAGAATCTTGGCAAACTGTCAGGCAAAACAATCTACAATCTGTATTTGTCTAATGTTTCCTCGATATTCAATTTAATATTATTCCATGGATACAGCATGAATAACACTATGTCCTTCTTATGGCATTGGCTTAGGAAGCACATGCTGCAAGCTGTCATATTATTGATAATACTAACTTTGGTTGAGGCAATGTCTGACAGATCTTTCCATTGTAAAAGAGCCTTTTTTCCTATGTAATCAGCAAATAATCAGAGGGATGATACAGTGAAGGCCTGTGAATATTTGTTCCCTGGCAACAATGGGCTTAGTGGTTTAACCATCCTTTGCTGGTCTTGGCATTAGTTATTTATTAAACTGAGAGGATCATTTTCCAACTTTATCATTCTCCTACATTCTTAAGCTTATAATCTTCTGTGAAAAATACTGCTTCTATTTTTTTCTTTTCCTTTTTCTTGAGTAGCACTAAATATTCAGAAATCTTTCTTAAATGAATACGTTATAACACTGAAAATTCATGTAAAATATATGGATATATTATATATGACTACATAAAAAGATTGTTTTATAATTACAATTATTAATTTTGAAAACTACACTTAGTCTCATTTTGTATTCCTGTTAAATCTATATTCACAATCAATACAGAACTTCTGAAGTATTTATTCCATGCTTATTTAATTGCAAGTTTTTCAAAGCAGACATAAAGAGAAATGAGGTCTTTGTTTCTTGGAACTCAATATACTAATCAGATGGTCAGTGGTTATGGGAATTTTCACTTATGGAGAAAACAGAACTAAGCATAGAATTTGGCAACTTAGACCATGACAGTCTTCTGCATTCTCAAAAAAATAAAAACAAAACACAAGTCTCCCATATTGAAAGTTGAGTTCTCTGGAAAGATAAAAATAAGAAACTGATTAACTGAAATGAAGACAGAAAAAATCCAAAGATCCAGCCAACACACTAATAAAAGAAACCCAAAAGCAATCAAAAAACATAATTTGACTTGTATAGGCTTATAAGAGTGCTGATGGTGAGCAGTGCATTTTTAATAAGAAAACCAGATGTGACATACATTTTATCCAATTCCTCCTTTTCTTTCTTGGCCTGCTGCAATAGAATAGTTTTAAAACCAAACTGCTCTATCAAGATAGCAGTCCTCTTCCATGCAATTTTAGGTAACTCTCAAAGGAGTAAAAATCAAAAAGGATTGCTTTTTTAAATTATAGAATTCAGAAAATGTTCACAAAAATGTTTATCTACTTTTAGAGTCCAATCCATTTCTAAGAGAATGCCTCTCACTTAAAAAGATGACAAAAGTTCAAAAGTAAAAGTAAAGTCCTTAGTTATTATTTGTGTGCCTCGACTTTAATTTCCCAGAAATGGTTCTATCATTCTCTCACTGTGAAATAGTATTTGTGTAAAAGTTTGTTTTAAGAAAATAGTGCCAAAAAAGAGAGGAAGAGAGAAAGAGAGAGAGAGAGAGCGCAAGAGAAAGAGAAAAAAAGAAGGAAGGAAAAAAACCTCTTTTGGGGAACCCACAAAGTCAAGTTAAAGTGATGAACATCTTACCAGATGGGCTCAAAACATTGTGGATAGATGCAATGCAGGTGTGTGTTCAGAGATGGAAACCGAGTTTCCTGGAGAGTGGTGCTGCTGCACCACGTTAGGGAAAAGGTGTGAATGGTTTGTGAAACTCACAGAGAGAGAAAGAGACAGAGTAAGCAAGAACGTTTAAATATGTCACAGTGGGCAAAGATGGAAGAATCCTAGAGAAAATGAGTAGACTCTGGAGAACAAACCAACATAAGAGGTTACCAAAAAAATGGTAACTTCTTTTTAAATTACAAGAGTTGAAAAAAAAGAATAATTTGAATTTGAGGCAGATTTTGATGTAGTGGGTTCAAATTATGTGCCAGCATGTTACATAGTTATTTCACTTAACCCCCACAAAAATTCTGCAAAATAGATACCATCATTTCCATTTTGCAAATTAGGAAACTGGGTTTCATAGACATTCCTTGTTGTGCCCAAGTTTCTAAACAAGAAAAAAATACTTCCCTTACTGAGAAACATGCCCTGCTGTATAATGGGGCAGGGGTCTGAGTCTAGTGCATACCCTCATCCAAGCCCAGCTGCCTCAAGCTACTCAAAGTAGGAGGATGACTGATCCATGGCGTTCAATCTAGAAATAAAGCTAAGGAGAAGAGAACTCTGCAGTGCTGCCAGCCAAGTGGTGCAGACCAGCATTGCACGACTCTATGATCAGAAATAAGGCACCAGACCACAATCTTCAAACATTGCTTAATATACTAGTGCCCCAACTAAACAGGTAAAATGAAGGATAGGCCAGTCCAGAATAATGAATATGGGTCATGTATGATCAGGTCCCCTTTCGAAATATGGCTTGACATAGTACGTTCTGATAATTAGTTGTCTTTCTGGGTATCAATGTAGCACCCTTGCTTAAACAAATAACAATGAATGCCATGCATTCAGGGAAATGTTTGCAGTGAATTAGGGTTTGGATTGTTCTTTGCATTGGTCTCACTCCAGAAAGCAAGCGACTCGTTTTATAATGGAACCATCCTAAAAAGGTAAATCAGGGTGACCCACTTGGAGCCTTTTAAAACAATGGCTCTATCAGCATTTCTAAAAAGAAAAACAGCTTGGAACATCCCAAGTCAGAATCATGCACAGAAACAAAAATACCTGCCTCAGGAAAGAGGGTGAGTCCAAAGAGGCATTTTAGTCCCTGTCACATCAAGCTGATGATAAGTGGTTTTTACCCGGCACTCCCTCCAAAGCTGTATCATTCATTACCTTGTCAGAATAAATCTACCTGGCGTGTCACAGGTTTGATGAAGAATCCCTTGCCATTTTGAAATAGCACCTTCATCTGAATGTGTGTACACCTCTTCATACAAAATGGATGCGTTCTGATTGCATATTGCTGGGACTGACTGTTCTCACTGTAAACAGTCATCTTAGGAACTTAGGCTGGCACCAGAACTGGCCTTGTGTGCTACTGAGATGTCTTCACATTATTCCCAGAGGGTTTAATATCACAGACACAAGAGAAATAAGGTATTTAAGATTTCTAGAAGAATGAGTACTGTTTCAGCCGTGCCCTGACACTGTTACCCCAGATTTGCAAAAATTACCCTTTTTTAATCTCCTTTGTTTCTTGAGACTCCGGCATGTGTCCCAGCAAGGCTTCAGGATGCTTTGCTCCACATGGCATTGAGAGTGTTTACCGAGTGGGAGTTGTTTGTGCCCATAGCATGCAATTGAAATCTGAACTCTGCCTCATTTCCAGAGCATGGCTACCAACTGGCCTCCACAGGCGCCCATGTGGTTGGAAAGAAACATTGAAGTTGTCTGGACTTGAAAACTCCTGGAAAGGGTTTTCACACTCCAGAGGGTGGGCAGTTTGTTTGGCAGATAGGGCTGCTGGATAAGAGGCATTCTGACGCAACTCTGTCTGCACCAAGAGGCAGGGAGAGAAATCGCAGTACTGCAACTCTGCCCTCCCAGGTCCTGCCTGCAATCATCATGGAACTCAGTGGCCACTTGCTGGGCACATACTGCAAGCCACATGGTTTAGGTGTCTTATATATGTCCTGCAACTCAGGTGCCTACAATTATTCCCATTTTTCCAGTCAGAGAATTGAGAACGAGGAAGTTAGGCCATTTACCTAAAACTGCAAACCTAGTGAATTAGATGAAGGGTTCAAATCTCATTGTGTCTGAATGCACACTTTTGGAGTATTACACTGAGTGGCCATCTGATTGAGTCATTTTATCATGACTTTTCTGTGTTCAGAGGGAGCTGAGATGGAGGAGGTGAAGTTAGTTACAGAAAAAGGCTTTTGAGACAAAAGTGGCTGGGAGTGGGACTTAGGGAAGTCACAGAAGGCCTCCGCAGCACAGGAGTCAGCTTGGACATATTCTTGTAGATGACAAAGGATCATTGGCCCAATAGAAGCAGGCCTGGTCAAATGCAGAGTGGAGAATATATCTGAGGATGGATAGGCTGAAGACTGTGACCATGTGGTCCAGTAGCAGAAAAAGAAAGTCCTGATTAGAAATGCTGGTAGAGGTTGCCAAGCAGATCAGAGTGCAGAACTGCCCGAGATGAAATCAGAGGGTAGCACAGCACCTAAACTCTGGGTTGAGTTGGAGGGCTGTACAGTACCTGAACACTGAATTCCTTCTTACCTGTGGATATGTTGGTCTGACATTCACGTAAAAGAGAGTCAGAGAAAATTCAAAGTCTTTCAGTTTGAGATTTTCATAAGGATGCTTTCTTATGTTTTCAGTATGAACATCTTATTCTTCAGCAAATAACATAGATCTGAAAGTCACTTTCAATTATTGGAACATTTTGGGAATAAAAGTGTAATGTCTTCAACTGGTCCACAAGAATAGTGTATTTATCTAATAAGGAATGGCTGGCCTGTGTTTCTCTCTTGAAGTAAATGAGAACAATTTGAACAACCAAAACTTTCATTCAAAGGTGTGTCTTGTCTGGAATTCATCATTCTTTAGACATCCTGGAAACTTTATTTCTCTCATTTTACTAAGTACCACCACTGAACAACAACACATAATTGAGAATATTTCTGTATTAATTTGTTGTTTAGTATTATGAAAGTTCCTTATGAAAATGTTTTAGCATTGCTTTTCATAAAAAACACTATATTTATTAACTTAGCTACTATTTTTATTAAAACTTGTGTTACATGTTCATCATTTCAAGTTAAAAAGGAGTAGCCTAGGAAAAGTGAATGAACTTCAAACAAAGACACAAGAAATTATCTTCTAAAGTAGAACATTCACTTATTTATCCAAAAATATTTATTGAATATTTACTACATGTCAAATCCAGCACAAGGAACTAGAAACACAGCCATGAATAAACACATAGAAAAATGCTCAATGATAGTTTCTGAAGAAAATAGAGCAAGATGAGGGATTGAGGCTGACACTGGCTGAGGGAAGCTGCTCTAAGAAGGCCCTGAGTAAAATGGGGTCGCTAGCCTTGCAGACATCCAAGGAAAGGAGTTAGTGGAGGCAAACAAGTGCAAGGGTCCTGGGGTCAGTGTGGGGGAAAGGCAAGTTGTCAGGAATGAGTGAGGAAGGAGAAGAGGGGTAGAAAATAAGGGAAGAGGTCACTCAGGTGCTGGACATCTCAAAAGCAGAGTCTTTGAATTTTGTTCTAGATGTAACGGGTGCCTGGGGGAGGGCTAGAGCTTGGGAGTGTCATAAACCAAATTGTGTTTGCAGAAGCATCACTCTGGCTACTTAATAAGCAATTGATTTTGGTAACCCAGGAGTTGGCATTCTCATTAAGAGATTATTTCAAGGGCAAAGGGAGAGGTCATACAGGGGTCAAATGTCATCAGGCTGGTGAAACATTTTGAGAGTGGAGCTGAGGTAACAGCCCTTTGCTACCGTAACTTTATGGTAAAGGAGAAGAAAATTAAAAAGGAGAAAAAGAAGACACTTTGTCTATAATTGCACATTTTTTAAAAAACTGATGGTTCTCTCATAATGAGGAAATCAATTAGTGTTGGTTTTTCTGTGAGGCTAAAACTCTTCTATCCACTAATTGTGTCTAGAACTTTAATTTTTGCTATTTTTCAACAGCAAAATTTTTCTCTAATAAGAGTTAATAATGAAAATTCCAGATTATGCTAACTGAGCAATTACTATGTGCCAGGTACCATGCTAATACTTTTCCAGATAGTACTGACACTTCCACAATAACCCACAGAGATAGTTACATACTTTCTACTCTTCTCATCAAGAAAGAGGACACTAAGGCTCAATTAATTTAAATATGTGACAAAGGCCACACAGCTATAGAATGACACACCTAGAAATTTAAGCCACATCTGCTTAACACTGAGCCCAGCTCTCAACATCTAAGCTGTTGTCTGTATAAACATATCAAAGTACAAACAACAATGACAATATGAAAAGCCCTGAACTGTTCAGGTGTTCCAAAGGGCATTTTTAACAGGCAACAAAATTTTCCTGTGGCCAGTCAACACCGTATTACATGGTTGTCTTTGGCTATATTCATTTCTACTCATTAGGTATGAATTGGGAATGCTGATTTTCCACAGAAAAGAAGTTAACTCACAAGGTGTGAAGAAGGCTGGGCGTTTCCTTGGTTATGGGTTCATTCTGAGGATCTGAGTATTCTTCCTTACCAACAGTCATGACAAGGAGGCTTGCAAGTCGGTCTTTGAAATGCACAGACTTCCCTTTCAAGCATGCGTTTGAATGGAGAAGCCTTCTTTACCTTGCCCTTGGAGACAGAAAATGAAAACAGCATCCTTGACAGAAAGCAAAGTAAATATCTATCTATACAAATAAGTAAATACATCAGAAGAGACTTTTATACAAGCTTCAAGAGTCACGATGAACTCACTCTTCATCCAAAACATTTTTAAAACTCAGTTTTTCATTTATATTTTTCAAATAATCTCCTAGGAAGTTACATTGTATGCACAGATTAATTTATTATGAAGGACCCCCGAAAGTTGGTCCAGCATTTACAATCATTAAAGAAAACCAAAAACTTTGCAACAAGGGAGATCAAGTTTTCCGAGGGTAACAAGTTAACAAGGCATACTTTACTAAGGCAAGGGCAGGAGATCATGAAGTGGGAACGTTAGTATTCCCTGCTCCCTCCCTGCCAGGCAGAACCTTGGCCATGGCCATTCTCCTGGCCATCCCTGTCCCAGAGCCAGAGCTGTCTCTGAGATTAGGTCGCCCTGCTTCCTCCTCTTCTTACATTATCATGAGATATTGTCCATACACAGACACGCTGTGTATCTGTGTATGCTCCTTCCTTATCTGGACTGTCCCTTACTTCCTTTTCTACCAAACTCCTCTTTGTCTTACTAGAGTTATTCAAATACCACTTTCTCTAAATAGCCATTCACTCTTTCCCAAAGTCTACTATTTTTTCATGTGATGTAGTTTATACTTCTAGTACAATGCTTTACAAACTTTGGACATTCCGATGCCACCTTCCCAATTCTTATAATAATCTTCTATCACCACATGTTAGCAGAAACTACCTTATGCTGCAGTAACAAAATGTGCAATCTCTGTGACTTAACAAAACTTTATTTATGCTTTATTTTTTGCTCACACAAAGATATCTATGCAGCCTGACGACTCTCTGGGGAAGAACATGAGGCAGGGTCTGAGAAGCTGGAAGGCATCACCTTGGCAATTTAACGAGTCACCTGGGACATATCACATGTCACTTTTGCTCACAACCTTCAGTGCAGAACTAGCTCCAGAATGCAGACCTGCTGAAAGAGGCAGAGTGGTAAAATCCTCAGGCAGCAGGAAAGAGATGAAAACTGGATATATAAGTGTGTCAGGAGTCTCCACTATTTATCAACACTCAAATTTGCATGATGTTTTTTCTTTAAATCAGCTATTCTTTAACTTAAATCATGTATTTGAAAAGGAAATAGTGCTTCTGTTAATGAAAAACTTCTATTACATAATATTAATAATATTTGTTTTTAACCATAGTAGAATAAAATCATCAAAATCGTAAGACTAATAGTCTATATACGACCTAAATAACAACCCAAGCTCTACCCTTTGGGAACCATTGTTCTCATGTTAAAAGAGCTCATGTTCATTAAGCACTTGGCTCAAGTCAATGAGTGCTCCAAGCATTTCATGTGCATTTCATATGCATTGTCTCATTTGATTCCCCTAACACCCAAAGTGTTAGATTCTATTATCCTCATTCTGCGGATGAGGTGTGAGAGGCCAAGCAATTTTCCCAAGGTCACATAGGTAGTAAGTGCCAGAGGCAGAACACAAACCCTGCTAGCCTGATTTCAGGTTGCGAATCTCTAAAATTTGTATGAGCAACCAGAGAGTGGTTGTTCTCTCTACTTTCTCATCTCTGGCCATACTGCCTGGTGTGTACTATGAGTTGATTTCATTTTTGCCTACTTGCCAAATGGATCAACTACTCTTTATGCCAATACAATGATAGTATGTATACCAATACAGCAAAGATAATACTTTATTTTTTAAAAGGAGTAAGGGGTGGGTGACTTATGAAGAAAATATATTTGGTTCATGGCTCTGTATACTGTACAAAAATAAAATTTCAGCATCTGATTGTGGATTCTCAGGAAGCTTCCAATCATGGCAAAAGGGGAAGAGGAAACTGTGTGGCACATGGAGGCAAGAGAAAGAAGGAGGTTCCAGGCTCTTTTAAACAACCTACTCTTTCATGAACTGACAGAGCAAAAATGTACTCATGACCATGAGAACAGCGCCAAGGCATTCACAAGAGATAGGCCCCCATGACCCAAGAACCTCCCACTAGGCCCACCTCCAGCACTGAGGATCACATTTTGACATGAGATTTCAAGGGGACAAGCATCTAGACCATATCAGTTGTATATAGCATTCAAAATATTTTAAGTAAAAACCTAAGATTAGTTGAGCTACAAAAGTATGTCCCCTTAATAACACTATGCAATCAGGAGAGAGTGCTTGGGTCCAGCATAACACCTTGGTCAACCATCTCTGGAAGCACTTGGCCTGATGCTAATCCTCATACCTGAGAGTGCCAGGTTACAATGCCCCCATGACCTGTAGCTCACATAGCCCTGTGACATTTGCTGCTGGTGCTGCTGACATTTTCATTCTATAGTTGAGTCTCAGCCACTTCTTAAGGAACAATACCAAGACTCTGCTGAAATGACAAGTGGTTCGGAAAACCATGCAACTAACTGCTTATTTTGTCTAGGCAATACCCATTGGTCAATCTGATTATCTTCTTAGTTTGTAAAAACAAACATAAGTAAATGTTTGGTCTTTTCACATGTTATAAGTCTTACAGGGCAATAATCAAATTATTTGACACCAATCTGAGTTTTCTACAGTTACCACAAAGGAAAATCGTTAATATGATTTTTTATTTTTTTGAGAAAAGGTCAGGGTGGAAAATAGGAAGTTATTTAACATTACACTAGGAGCATTAAGTTTATCTCACTTAATGTTCTGAACTACTTTGAGAAACAGATTTTTTTAGCACCATTTTAACAAAGAAGACATTGAGACACATAAAGGTTAAGTAACTGTCCAGTGTCACTCAGGTAAATGTGTGTCAGAACACAGATTCATAGACATTCTCTTGCCATTCAGTTTTTGAGGAAAATACACTCATGCTTTGGTTTTACTGCTAGTAACAAAAAGGAATTAAACAAAAGTAAAAATAAGGTTAAATAAATCAAAGAAAAAATTACAAAGTTTCACGTTTCAAAAGTTCTCACCAAAAGTGTTTCACTAGCAGTGAGCTGTAAGCATAATCTCCATTCCCTTGATATCTTCTTAACTCTACCATGGCATCTTCTCTATGAGAACTGTGAAAGAGCCCTCTGTGCTTTTAACAAAATGACCAAAGCCATCTTCTGTTTTCCCTTGAAGTCTTTTAAAATTTCTCTCTTTGCTTAGGAATTATGGAGAAAGGCAACAGACATGTGGAAATAATAATAGTAAAAATAATGGTCAACATTTATTAAGTGTTACTATGTGCCATGGAATTGGTAATTTAAGTCTCTAGTTAGACCAAATATGATTCATTGACATTTCAAATAAAAATCTAAGTCATCTCTCTTTTTTCATATGCATACACACACAACTGGATATTCTGAAGCATTTTATTTGAAAAACTAAAAAAAGAATAATGCAGAAAAATGAGATGGAGAGCATCCAGGAATGTTGTCCATTGCTTGGACTGATACCCTCTCATGAGAGTGTTTGATGTCCATTGTAGAGGTGGGAGGCGTGGATGACCCAACCTGCACTAACAAGACCAGGTGAAAGGAAGGGATAAATGAAACAAAAAGAGAAACAGAAAGAGTTCTGGGATTTTAACCAGAGAGAAGAAACGTGGGGGGATCCTGAGAAGAAAATCTCCAGTTTTCAGCAATGAAAGGAGGCGTTCTCTCAACTGAGTCGAGTTTAACGGTCACAGGGCAGCCATTAGCAATTGAGTGATACAAAATAACCCTTCCTTTATCTTAAATGGGAGTATTTGTTTCTTCATATACATTTATGACCTTTGATAAGAAAGATTATGCTTTCACATAAGCAAGTCATAAAGAATTTAAAATGTGCAGGTCTTAATAAGACGCTTAAGAACTAAAACCCAGGAATTTTATAGGTATTTTGTAAATAATATACTGCAACCCTGTGTCAAATGACTGGAGGCAGCACTCTAAAGTTATAAGGTTTATGGGTGTGAAGCTCAGGAAACTTGTTCTCAGAGAAGTTAGCCAGTGATTGATAGTCAGTCACATTCTTCAACAGGATCAATATGAGTTTCAATAAATTTAACAGGTGAGAGTCTCAAATTACAAAATTATATTCAGTAAAGTCAAATCCTTTGAGAACTAACTCAACTTTCATTCACACACCACAAAATTATTATTATTTTTTTTGAGGAGTTGGATACTAGGAGTATGGGAGATGGTTGTCCAATTAAAATTGTTGATAAAGCCAGTCTTTAAGACCTGCGTGAAAGCTTCTTAGAATGTACATAATTGAAGTTGTATTTAGATCTTTGAAACTACATGCAAGGTATATAATAACGGTGGTATATTTTTCAGGTAAAAAAAAAATGACTTTCAGTTTACCCTTACTGAAATAAAAAAGTACTTAGAAAAATTTCCAAGTCAAAAATATTATCACAATCATCTATCCAATGAAAGACGAAAAGTGCTTTGAAGAAATGAAATGTAGTCATGGTGAGGCAGCCCACTCAAATTCCCGGGAGCATGGGAGGCCCTCTGCTCCAGGCATGATTTTGCTACATTTAAAATATGTGGGAAGTGTGGTCGCTTCCCGGTAGAAAACAATATGAAGAAATCAAGTGTCACAAGGAAACAATTCCTGTTGGATGGCATGAAGATTCTGTTCTTTAATGATTTGTTCATGGCACCCATCTGAGAAATCACTGACTCTACAGAAAAAAATTCAATTTTTCAGAATTGTAGGCTGTAGACAAGAAATCAGAATTCTATCATGTAGTTCATTAGAATGGAGCCAGTATGTAGAACTCATTGTAACATATTTGAACATCTGCAAACGGAGGTCATTGAGCAACCCAGAGAGTAGAGGACACAGAGGGAGCAGCCATGATAGAACCAGAAAGCTTCACGGAGTGTATCAGGATCCAAAACCAGGAGTCAGCGGCCTGGTCCAAGCTAGATCCAGGAGGAGAAGCCACCACAGCCAGAGATGCTGCCCGAAGAGGAGGACAGGTGAGCACCTCCCAATTTCTCCACTCCTCCAGACCTCTTGATTCCCACGGTGCTTCTCCTTGACAAAACCCCGCCTAAAGTCAGTTGGGAGGGAGCCTGAAAAATGCAGTTTTTAAGTATCAGATCCTGTGATAGAAAACAGATCCAAGCCATGCAACCCATTTGTACAGAAAAGAGCTAATGCCTCTATTGTTACTGTTTTTCACTCACAAGAAGAAATGAAATTAATCATGTGATTGCTTCATTAAGAGAAGAGTATTTGAGAGAGAGAGAGAGAGAGAAGAAATCCAGAAAAGGGAAAATAGGTAATGACAGACATGTCCTCCTTTCCAAAAATGTGTTTTTGTTGCTATTTATATGCTCACTATCTTCCAAATGTTTTTTAAACCAAATTTTGTTGAAAGAGGCCCCATGTTGAGACAATCGCAGCATTAATATGAAGATAAAGTGAGAATTCTACTGGGAGATGGTGCCAGAGCTCAAATGGGAGCCATCATAAAAAAGACATGAAAGAAGTTTATGTGAAAGAAGTCCATCTGGGAAGGCTGCATGTCACTTGACTTTAGCTACATGACATTCTGGAAAACACAAAGCTATAGAGACAGTAAAAAGGTTAGTGTTTACCATGAGTTAGCGGGGAAGGTGTAATGAACAGGTAGAGCACAAAGGATCGACAGGGCAGTGAAAATATTCTGTGCTTTGTTCAAACCCATAGAATGTACAACACCAAGAGTGAACTCTAAGGTGAACTATGGACTCAGGGTGGTAATGATATGCCCAAATAGATTCATGAATATTGCCACCCTACAAAGGATGTTGATTATGGATGGAGGGCTATACATGTGAGGGGACAGAGGGGTTGTAGAGAATCTCCGTATCTTCCTCTCAGATGTCAACCTAAAATTATTCTAAAAATGAAGTCTATTAAAATAAACTATACATAGAAAAACATGTGTCATCTGAGTGAGTAGAGGTGTCATGTTTATTTTTCATGGTTTTCAACAGCCTTGGGTTACCTATCTTTTTACAAAGACATTGTCTCTTTGTCACAGATGTAGGACTCTGTTGGAACATCCTCAAAATTTATATTTAAGATTAAATAGAAAAATGATTTTTTTTCCCTCAGCAGCTAGAACCATGTTGAAAAGAGTCTTCTGACTTGGATCTGTACTACCCATTGGAGAACATGTATGAAGCCATGGAAATGTTTGAATGCCACAATTAGACTGAGTTTACAGCTCTCACAGAGCAAAAATGCTTTCTTATTTAATATTTAATGATCGCTAGTTAAGTATAGGCTCTATGTATATAGTAAAAGTAACTATTTCACTAAAAAACAATTTGATTAAAACCTGGAAAAAATGAAGCATTATTTTCTACATATATATTGTACTGTTACAAAAATGTTTTTATATACTTCAGGGAAATGATTCTAAATATTTCAAATTCTAAAGGTAAAACTTTTATTTCCCAATGATAGTCATTCTTAAACTGGTTCCTTTCTTTTTAATGATGGTCTTACCTTGAACATATTGCAAAATATTTTAGTGTCCCAAATGATATTCACCCTAAGAATGGTAAAAATCAACTTTCCATCTCCATACAATTTTCTTCAGCAATCAAGTTTTTGAAATATCTGAAAAACAACCTTCTCTTTGGCTATTCAGTGTTTATTCATCTTTCTCTTATTTTTAACAAGGTTTCAATTACACTTGTAATGTTCTCCACTGTGACATAATATAGAAATTCAACTGGCCTTTCACCTTGTCCTTTCTGCCTTTTTTATGTGTTTTATGATCACATAATAACTTTAGCTATCATAAATGTGTTTTGAATGTAGAAACTGGTATTTTGCTTACTCCTTCCCCAGGGTTGTACATCTATTCATCTATATGAAACATCTAAATACTTTTAAAATAAGTCTAATAAGACTTTAAAGTACCAAATTAGACGCAATACAGACAAATCACTAGGAAAATTATGTAGGTGTGGTTCATGTCTAACCTACAGTCATTATGTTAAATCATGATGTCTAGGGCAGCTGGTTGAATTTATATATTAAACGCAAATTTTCTAAGTGACGCTTTTTCTAATATACTATGATTTTACTTTTCTGAGCTTCAAGTCTTATTTCATTAGAATGACTCAAATAACTATGCTTGAAACTCACAAAAATTTTCATCAAATTTAAGGTTTATGGAACATGTCACCTAAAAGATGTAAAAGCTGTATTGTTCTCATTTCTTTTCTTGTGCCTGCTATTTAAAATCAAGACTTACACTTAATAGAAATAGAGAGTAAAAGACTAGAGAAGAACATACAAGAAGTCCAAATATGAACCCCCAAAATGAACATAGTAGAAATCCAAATATGAACAAAAATCATCTTGTATTCTACTCATATGACTAGATCTTTTTTTAAATTAAACTGTTGCGAGAGATCAATTTATCTCAGGATGTGAACAAACTTTCTGTGAATTTGGAATCATATTTATGGTTTCCCTTTGAACTAATATCAATTCAGAGGCTAGATTACCAATATTACTTTCCATCTGACATTTCTGCAAGTGATTGAAATTCGGGAGGAACAGAGCAATCTGAAGTAGGGAAGCAGTGCAATGCAGATGGAGGCCATGGACAGCCTAGAATGGAAGTAAGTGTAATAGAATGATCATCATTCTTCTTATTATTATTCTACTTATTGTGCTTTTTGTTATCCCAACTGCCTTCTAAGGACTTGGCTTTTGAAAAGAGCCCTTTTTCAGTTAAGCACCTTAATGTGCTTGTTCAGCAAAGAAAATAAGAGGTGAAGAGAAAAGAACAATCCACTTACTGGAAAATGTAATCACTTCTCATGACTAAATTTGTTGTAAATCCTACTAAAAGTATGAAAGTTTCACAGAAGTGAGTCTACTTCAGACATTCCTGCTGGGGCTGAGTTTTGTGTCTGGACTTAATTTAATACACAAAGTCAAAGGGAGCCATGAAAAAAACAATTCCCTAGAAAGGAGAAGAACATTGGAAATGTCATGGAATACCCAGGGTTGTGGAACTTGGGAGGCTAGTATCCTGGTTGCTTCCAAGAGGTCTGGAGCATTGTCTATGTGGTCTGCATAGCATCCCTTACCTCTCATGCATAGTATTTAATTAATAAAAATATATAAGGGTGGATGCTTAAAAAATTTGGAATTTATTTATAAAAAATTAAGCATTCATCCTCACATGTTTAAACTTGTCACCCTAGAGTACTTTCTATTTGATGTAATAAGCCTATTGAGACACTTTTTCCATTGCTCAAAATAGTTTTTGAACTCGTCAGTTTTGATGTCTTTTAGTGCTTCTGCTGTTTTTTGTTTCACCTCTTCCACAATGGCAAAACATTTCCCTTTGAGGACTTTTTTCACCTGGGGAAATAAAAATAATGTTGCTCAGAGCAAGATCAGGTGAATAGTGAGAGTAGGGTACAGGGGTCATGCAGGTTTTGGTCAGAAACTGCTGAACATTCAGCACGGTGTGGGCAGATGTGCTCGAAAATCACCCAGAATGAAATGGGCAAGCACGTTGAAATAATTTTCAAACAATAATAATAATAATTCACCGAAGCCGAATGCAACCTCTAAGAACAATGCTAGCTGGTACATTGATGCTGATGGTTTCCTAGAATATTTACCTAGCGGGGAAAGTCCATACTACAAGGGGTTCACCCACCAAAAAATTCCCATTTGGAGGGGAGTTCGCCCTCATATTTGTAAAGTGAATGGTTCTTATTCAGTTCAAACTGTATAATTATAGCAATACATTTAAAATTAAGCAGTAACCATTTCTTCCTTTCCCTTTACCTGTCTTCTATACCCATCAACCTTGGGCATTTCTTACCAACCTTGGGCAACCTTATCTTAAGCATGTAACTACATCTTGACAAATTACCTGGATGAAAAACAAAAAGTTCAGCCAACTATAGGTTTACTATATTACAAATTGACAGCAATAAGGGTTCAGTGGCCTTAAAAGTCTAAAGTATAAAGCATTTATTGTTATTAATCAATCACCAATATAGTTCTATAAACAATGCATCCAACTTCAATGTTTTCCAGTCCTTTGTCTCCCCTCCTGACGTCAGTACTAAAAAGATCAGTCAGGCTGTTCAAATCAGTGGAGATTTGAAGCAATGCAGAAGAAACCCTGAAAAGGAAACTAAAACCTCCACAGCCGCCCACCTGTGTTTCAGTTGTAAAACTTCCAAGAAGAAAATTAACAGAGAAAAAGACAGCAAAGTAGAAAAGGACAAGAGATAGTCTATGGCATTGCCCCTTGAATCAAAAATGGAATACCCCCTCAACTCATGTCAAATTTCTGCTGCAAAATTGCATTGTTTCCAGGCGCAGTTTTCCCCAATGAATCAAACTGTACAATCCTAAGTAAATCACCCTGGGAAAAAAAAATCAAAGATTTTAAAACTTTGTCCTATCACTAGAAAGCCACTAATTATCAAGATCATTTCATTGGTGGCTTCTACCAAGATAAAACTTGTCTTACATATTGTCTCTATCAAATCAGTGGATTTACTAATCTGTTAGATCATACACCCCTCCAAAATGAATTATAATGAAATAATACCAAGGAAAAGAATATTAACATTTCAGCAATGCAATTTCTTGGTCCAGATGGGAAACCACTTGAGCTTAAAATGGACTGCAATGAATAAGGAGGAAAAAAAGTAAAACCTTGTGTATTTTATTCAATTCATAATCCAAATTTCCTGATTTGTGCTTCCTTACAACGTTTCCAAGTCTCAAGTTTTGCTTAAACGACATATTATTGTAGAACTATGTGAACTTCCATTAGTCCACATGAAAAACACACAGGTCATAGAATGGCGTAAAGTTATTTCGTAAACAGTTTTTGTGGACAAAACTGAATGTGCAGAGCGTACTTTTGTGCTTCCTGAAGAATGGAGCTTCTGTCCTCATACACAGCTGATGACCCACCCAGTACTTCAAGTTCTTCCAGGATGGTGATTTCACAAGCCCTTGATCACTCGTTCAATGTTTACTTTACCTTGTTGTCTAGAATTCTTTCCTTACGCACTTGAAATGATCACGTCTTAAATTGGGCTATTCCCCTGAACTTATTCCTTACATGACTGGCAGCCCAAAAGAATCTATTCTGGGATTTATAAGTTGTCTTTTCAAATTCATATCTGTTTTTTCCACATGAATGTTAACTTTAAAAAAAATAATGAGATAATTTTAGACTTACAGAAAGTTGTTAAAATAGTATGGAAAGTTCCTGTGTTAATATCTTATATAACCATAGAATACTTATAAAAACTAAAAAATTAATCTTAATACAAATATATTAACCAAACTAAAATTCATTTGGATTTCACCAGTTTTCCACTGATGTTCTTTTTCTGTTCTAGAATCAAATCCAGGATTCCACATAATATTTAGTTGTCATGTGTCTCTCTTTCCCTCTCTCCATCCTTTCTATCCTTCCTTTCTTCTTTCTTTTTGCACTTCTCTACTATCTGGCACCACAAGATGCTCCAGACAACTTAGTTTTCCCTACCTCAGTTCTGGAATCAACCAGTTCCCTTAAGGACTCTGGTTCTTTCTATTTAAGAATGGTATTTACAAGCCAAGAATTGGAATATTAGGTATAGTTCACGAATCCTGAGGTATTACTACTTCTAGCCACTCTTGAGGGATAGAGCTAGGAAAATATATATTATTAAATATATTTTATATTAAATATAATATAAATATATTATCAAATATATGATAAAATATATATCATTAAATGCAAACTACTAAAACAAACCAATGATCCATATCTGATAATTCCACTCTAGAATCATAAGTTTCATTCTACTCTTCACCCTTATGTAATTTCTTTCTCCAAAAGTGAGTAAACTGTTTTTCTTACCCATAATATATTTACCTACATGGTAGCCCTGGTGTATGCATTATGTTATGGCAGCCCTAGTAAACTAATAAGCAGTTGACAAGTGTGTAGTCCTGTAGTCAATACAACAATTCTACATAGAACAGCTCCATCACCCCAAATTTCCCTCATGCTCACCCTTCCTGTGTCCCTCAACCCCTGGCAACAACCAATCTGTTTTCCATTCTTATAACTACACCTGTTCCAAAGTGTCGGGCATTATATAGCCTTCCAATCTGTCTTCTCACACTTATCAAAGTGCTTCCAAAATTTACTCATGTTCTTGCATGTATCAACCAATAGTTTGCTCCTTTTTATTGTTAAGTAGTTCCATTTTACGAATAAACCACAGTTGTTCTGTCCATTTATTAGCTGAAGGACGTCTTCTTTTTCTATGTATACTCCGAGTACTATAAATAAAACTGCTATATACACTCACACTAAAAATTTTGTGTGAACAAACAAGTAAGCTTGATTTCCCTTGAGCAGATGCCTAAAAGTGGAATTGCTAGATCATACAGCATGTGAATATTTTACTTTATAAGAAACTAATAAACTGTTTTCCAAGGCGCCTGTACTGTTTTGTATTTCCACCAGTAATGTATGCATGAAATGTTGTTTTCGCCATATTCTTGTCAGCATTTAGTATAGATAAGTTCTTTATTTTCTCTTCTTTTTGCCATTCTATTAGAGTTGTTTGTAGCATTCTCTAATACCCTTTTAACATCTGTGGTGTTGTCTTCTCTTTTGGTCCTGATATTATTGATGTGTTTCTTGCCCCCTTTTGGGAGTGGTTAGTCTGGCTAGTTGTTTTTAAATTTTATTACTCTTTTGAAATAATTAACTTTTGGTTTCCTTTTTTTCTATCATTTTTTTGTTTTTATTTCATTTATTTTTGTTCTTACCTCTATTCCTTCCTTCTGTTTGCTTTGGATTTAATTTCCTCTTTTTTAAAGAGTCTATTGGTAGACCGGGCTCAGTGGCTTAGCCTGTAATCCCAGCATGCTGGGAGGCTGAGGTGAGTTGATTGCCTGTGCCTGCAGATTCTAGACTAGACCGAGTAACTTGGTGAGACCGCGTCTCTACAGTAAATAAAAAAATAGCCGAATGTGGTAGTGCGCACCTGTAGTTCCAGCTACTTGGAAGGCTGGGGCGGTAGGATCACCAGAGCACAGTTGGTTGATGCTGTGGTGGCCATGAGTGTGAACCACTTCACTCCTGCCTAGGTGACAGTGAGATTCCAACTAAAAAAAAAAGGAAAAAAAGAGTCTAAAGGTAAAAACGTATATTAAATTCTTTGAGTCCTTTCTTCTCTAATAGAAGTATTCCTTGTAAATTTCCTTCTAAGCACTGTTTAACTGAGATGTACAATTGTTGATATGTTGTGCTTTTATTTTCATTTAGTTCAATATATTTCTTAATTTTTTTGAGACTTCCTTTTTGATTTATGGACTATTTAAAGTATGCTGTTTAATTTCCAAACGTTTCAGGATTTTTCAAATATCTTTCTGTTATTGATTACTAGTTAAATTCCACTGTGGTCCAAAAATATGCTTCTTACATTTTCTTATGCTTTTAGCTTTTGTGCTGTGTGATCTGTGGCCCAGAAAACACCCTGCATTGAAAAATAATTTCATTTACAATTGAAAAGAATCTATTAAGCTGTTTTTAGGTGAACTATTCTATAAATGTCAGTTAGGCTTAAATGGTTCTTAGATTTGCCTATTGAAAGCAACTCTAGCTTTCTTTTGGTTGTTGCTTGTGTAGTATTCCTTTCCACATCATTTCACTTACTTTCTATGTCTTTATATTAAGGTGAGTCTCTTGTTGAAAAAGTATACTTGTCTTACTTTTTCACCCATTTTGATAAGCTCTGTCATTTTATTGATGTTTCTAGGTTTTTTATTTTTTGTGTGATTATAGACATACTTGGAATTTGTCTCATCTGTTTGTGTTTTTCTCCCTACTTTTTGGTCAATTAAACATCTTCCATGATTCTATTTTATTTCCTCTATTAACTAATTATTTAAATTGTTTTTTTAAGCTTAACGGTTTTGTTAGATTTTGAAATAAACACTTTTGATTAATCAAAATCTACCTTCAAATATTATAATACTTTACATATAGTGCATGAGATATGACAATGTATTTCCAATTCTTCTAGTCATTGTGCTATTTTTATCATACAATTTCATTTGACATATGCATAAATCAAAATACTTTGATAGTATTGTAGCTTTATCTTTTATAGCAGCAGTCTTCAACATTTTTGGCATCAGGGAAAGGTTTCATAGAAGACAATTTTTTCATGGACCTGGGGTTGGAGACAATGGTTTTGGGATAATTCAAGTGCATTGCATTTATTGTGCACTTTATTTCTATTATTATTACATTTTAATATATAATGAAATAATTATAAAACACACCATAATGCAGAATCAGTGGGATCCCTGAGCTCATTTTCCTGCACTTATCTCCCATCTGGAGGTAATGGGAAGCAGTGACACCTGAAATGTGTTGCATATGTCCAGTCTACTCCGTAATCTTGTTTGGTTGCTGTCACTGTAGAAAACACTGCTTCACGAAGATAAAATGTTAGAAATGGAAGCTGGCTTTTCAGTGTTTTTTGGGCAATCTCAGGATATTCCTCCCTGACTTTACCAGAACATATACAGATTTGAAGTTGTCTCAAATTTACTTTTAAGGTCACTGTCATTTGCGATCTCAAGCAGTCAATCCTCTTCTAGCATGGACAAAGTCAATTCACCTGGCTTATTCACAAATGGATTGCGGATCCATTCCTTCCCATTTTGGGGGTCTTTTGTGGTTAGGAAGCAATGTTCAATTTTTTTTGAAAATAGGATTTATTGAGGGAACAGAAAAGCTCCCACAGTGGGAGGGGACCCAAGGGGGGTGCCCTGCTCAAATTTTGAAAGCTGAGATAGGTGATTGTGCACCAGCTGGGAGAAAGATGTTCCTGGCTCAGTCTCTTTCAAAGTCTCTACTAATGTTTAAAACATGTCAAAAATCCCAATGTTCACTTGTTGTCCCTATAAGTCCAGTTTGGTTTTGAATGTAGCCACTTTATCTGCTGACTGTTGTTCTTCCCTGAAGTGACAGCTTGAGTTCATTGAACAGGTTGAATATGTCACACAACTAAGCAATTTTTGGCCCATTGTGTGTCACTGAAATGTGCTGCTAGTGGTGACATTTTTTTCTAAAAGAAATCTTTGAGGAGGCTCTTATAACTCAAAAACTCTGGTCAAGAATCTACCTTTAGAAAGCCATTTCACTTCTTTGCTTAAGAGATGAGTGTGCTCCTCATCCTTCTTCTCACAGAGTTGTGCAGACAGATGTGAGTTAAGGGCATGTACTTTAATGTGGTTGATAATTTTAATCACATCCTGGAAAATGTTGTTAAGTTCTGGTGACATTTTTCAGCTAGCCAACGGTTCAATAGTTCTCTATGGATGAGACAGTGCTAGACTCACATTTAGAAGCAACCTCTTTGACCCGAGTAGTGGAACCAGAAAGCCTTATAGTCATGGCAGCTACTCTGTTCATGCATATACTGACACAAAATGACCAATTCAGTTTTTCTCATATGTAACCATTCAAAGACTTAATAGTTCTGCAGTTGTGGTATTGGTTGGCAACAAAAGTGCACAACCTCCTGAAGAATAGATTGCACAAAAAAACAAGCATTGTTGCTTTGTTGCCAGCATCAGTAAACTCATCAATCTGGATTATGTACCATAATTCATTAATTCTCAACAATTGTACCTCAGTATCCTCTGCTATTTCATCAATTCATCTAGTTATGATGCCAGCTGGAAAAGGGTCACATGCCTGTAGCCTCTCTTAAAAGTTTATGGAAAATGTCTTTAGCAGCAGGCTCTTCACTTAGGGCATCTTAGCTTTAGCACTGTGGTTAGCCACTAAGAATGATGCCCCGGCCGGCCTCGGTGGCTCAGGCTGTAATCCCAGCACTTTGAGAGGCTGAGGTGAGTGGATTGCCTGAGCCTGCAGGTTCGAGATCCACCTGGGCTACTTGGCAAGAGCTCGTCTCTACAATAAATCAAAAAAAATAGCTGGGCATAGTAGTGCACACCTGTAGTTCCAGCTACTTGGAAAGCTGAGGAGGAAGGATCCCTGGAGCCCAGAAGATGGAGGCTGCGGTGGCCAGGAGTGTGCCATTTCACTCCAGTCTGGGCAACAGAGCGAGACTCCAACTCAAAAAAAAAAAAAAAAAAAGAATGATGCTCTCAGTGCAGACACGTTTGATGAAGCTATGGTTTTTAATAATTGCGTTTGTCACTTTTTTTCTTCTGAAAAACTGCAAAGTCTTGTCTTTTAATGTAGGTTGCTTGGTCTCCATGTTTCAAAGCTGTTTTGAAGGTTTCATGGCTTCATTAGATAGCTGGTTGCCACATATACAAAGTGGGCTTGGGAAATGTGAATTGCCTGTTGCAATGAACCTGTATTTAAGTAGGACTGTTGGTATTGTCTTTCAAATGTGTCTTTCTTTTTGCTGGCAGTCTTAAGAGTCTTCTGCAGTCCCATCATTGGATCTTTCCCCCTTTTCATGTAAACTTTCCAGAGACATTTGTTTTTTACTCATTTTGGATATGATTAGTTTGGTGACTTGCTAAAACTGTGACTAAGAAAAGGGCATTGTATGGAAAAGAGATGCAGATGAAAGAGGTAAATAAAACAATGGACGGGCTATGCATGGACAAAAATAAGTATTGGATTCTGACTTAAAACCTGCTACCAGATGCTGCTGTACAACTGAAGTACATCAACTTAACTTGCCACTCACTGGTAGGGTTTAATATGAGTCTGCAAGCAATTGATTTATTCTGGTCTTTGTGCAGTCAAACCTCACTGCTAATGTTAATTTGCATTTGCAGCCACTCCCCAGTGCAGGCATCACCACCTCAGCTCCACCACAGATCATCAGGCACTATATTCTCAAACTAGATCCCTCGCATGCATAGTTTGCAGTAGGGTTTGTGCGTCTATGAGATTCTAATGCCACCACTGATCTGACAGGAAGCAGAGTACGGGTGGTAATGTGAGCAAAGGGGAGCGACTGCAAATACAGATAGATCTTTGCTCGCTTGCCCATTTCTGCTCACCTCATGCTATGTGGCCTGGTTCCTAACAGCCCAAGGGTTGGGCATCCCTGTTTTATAGCAATTAAAAATAAAGAAAATAAAATTATTTATTTTGTCTTCATTTTTTTCTCTTCTATACTTTTTCATTTCATTCTTTGGACCCAAGTTTTAGTCAGGTTTTTTTGTTTGTTAGTTTGCCTAAACATGTTTCTTTCATCTTTCTTGGTGACCAGGATGACTTACAATAAATTCCCTCAGGTTTTGTCTGTCTGATACAATATTTACTTTCCTTTATCTTTGAGAGATAATTTTTTGAATATTGAATTCCTGACCTAAGAGCTTTTTTCTTTTACCACTTTAAATTCATTGCTCTGATGTCTTCTGACCTGAAGTCTCTCATAATTCTTATTCTTCTGGGTGTCATGTTTCTTTTTCCTCTATCTGTTTTTAGGGTTTTCTCTTTGCCTTTTATTTTCAACAGTTTGAATATAACATGCCTAAGGATTTTTTTTCTTCCTCTTTTTGTAGTGTGGGGTTTTTTTCTGTTATTATTTCTTGGAAATTCTCTGCAATTATTTTAAAATGTATGTCTTTTGTCTCATTCTCTTTTTCTTTTCCTTTTGGGACTCCTATTATACATATGTTAGAATATTAGATATGGCAACATTGCTTTGACATATTCTGGGATTTTTTAGTTCCTTTTGGTCTTTTTGTAAAATATTTTCATTTAGGTTGTTTTTATTGTCTAATCCTTGAATTGACTTTTTCTCTTCTTTGTGCTGAGGAAAGATGAGGACGTTGAAAGAATTTCTCATATTTGCTACTGCTTTTTGTTTTGTTTCTTTTTTTTCATTTGATATCTTTTTAGAATTTCTGTTTGCTGAATTATGTACTTTAATGTCCACCTTTTACATTAGAACTTTGAATATTTTGTTTATAGTTATTTTAAATTACACATCACTTAATCTAATGAATGTCTCACATCTAAACCTGATTCTGATCCTAGATTTTGTTCCTGGGAATGTGTTTTTTCTTGCTTTTTTGTATGCTTTAT